>CM050655.1:19381174-20651674 GCA_027574665.1 Rhynochetos jubatus
GCAGGCTCAGCTGAGCCAGAAGTAGGACTCAGGCTTGTCAGGTTGTGTTTTCTAGAAGTCTGTAGATCTCTGTGACTCCAGCAGGGAGTTCCGCTTTTGGTGGTCTGCTGACACAAGTGTTTGTAGTCTGTAAATGAATCTGAATTGTAGCAGCCTCTTTGATGTCAGCCACTGAACAACAGTAGAACTCGGGGTCACAGCCTTTCTTCGTCACTTACTCATGGTTGGTTTTGAACATGGATCCCAGAGCTGAAATGGTTTTGGTGCCATCACCAGCCACCCGATTGCAATTCTTGATCCTGTGGTTAAATATGAGCAGACAAATTTCTGATCCACCTCAGCGCACAACGGTGTCTCCTTGGTTTTAGCATTCATTTCCCAAGAGTGAATAAATCATTTCTAAGCACCCGTTCCCAGGGAAGAAGTTGATTTCTTCCTACTATGTCCATGATGAACAAGGATACTCACATTATTTCTTATTATTTGGGTGCACACAATGGGCACTTCACTTTGAAGCATGAAAGTATTATTTATCTTTTGCTACTCTAAGGAGTGGCTACACACAATAGACTTTGTGGGCATTGTTGCCTGTTTAATGTTCAAACAAAAAAAAATGTTGGTTTCTTTGTGTCACTGTGCTGCGCTGAGGCGCCCGCTGGGACTCGGGCTCCCCTGCGTTGGATGCGGTGTGTGCGCGCACAGAGCACGCAGTGGCTGTGGTCGGAGCAGCTGCTGAGTGAGGCTCTTGGGGCCACCTCGTGCTTTTACTGTGGAGACTGTTTAGTTAATTCGCCTAGGACCTTCGGGAAACTCTTTGGTAGAGCCCAGAACTGGGTCTCCCAAGTGCCAATTCAGTGCCATCCTCACCAGATGTCCCTTTTACAGCGGTCAGGTGGTTGCTGCGTGCCATGGAGTGACCGCAGCCCATCTATATTTTAGCATCCTTGCTGGCCGTGGTCAGGTGGGCACAGCGCGTGGGTGCTGGGAGGCCACTCCGTAGGGATGTCCAGGTCACTGGACAGGGACGGTGCTTGAGCAGGAGCTGTGATAACTCAGACAGGGCAGCAGCAAAGATTCCTGTGTGTCCTGGGCACTCTCCTCCTTTCCACTCTGCTGGGGGGGGGTGGAGGACTTGTCTTTGCAGCCCCAGGGGAGCAGGCATGGACCTGGGGTGCTCCTCCCCGCCTCCCTTTCCAGGCCAGGCTTTGTGGCAAGGGCTCTGCAGGTCCTGTGTTCCTCTAAACGTGTCACCGTGGCAATTTTAGCGCAACTGTAACTGGGGGGTTTGTGGCTGCTGTCACTGTAATTATCTGTCTAGTCAATAAAATGAAGGGTACTGAGTCCCGGCAGTTTGGGGGAATGAAGACTGACTTAATTACAGCAACCAAATCTCTCACATCTCTCCCGTCCATTGAAACCCCAGCCCGCCTTCATGTGCTGCCCTTTAACAGAGCTGCCTATCATGCATCTAAACAAACAAGTAGGGAAGACAGAGGGGAGATTGTTTGTCAGGGATGTGTCTTTGCGAGGGAGGAGCAGCAATATCTGCAGGAGGGACTGAGGTGAAACCCAACATCAAAGGCAAGAGGCTGTCAGCACATTTAACTTTACAGAAACCCTTCTCCTAATAAAAAAGGAATGACCTCGTTACTACGGACACTAACAGTTCCCAGGGGAACACCGGGAGACTGCTGCCTGCACTTTTAATATTCGCTTTACAAACAAACGGGAAACCTTGAAATAATTTCGGTGTTGTTCTTGGCAAGTTGTTACAATGTTGTGTCCTTATAAAAATAATTTAAGAATTTATGTAGTGTGAGTTTAGTTTTCATCTGCTGCTTTTCCTTGCTATCAATCTCCCTCCCTCTCACTGTCTGATCCTCTGTGGGAAAGATCAGGATGCCCCGGGAGCGAGGTGCTGGCCACGCCAGCAGGTTCAGCAGGAGGCACTCTTAGGCTTGGCTTTGACTGGTGAGAGAGGACCCGTTTCTGTCGGAGATGCTCTAAAACTGTGTCTGGACCTTTGCCACAGAGAGCAAGCAAAGTCCCATTAGGAAACCATGCCTGGGTGAAGGGTAGGGGAAGCTTTGGCTGCAGAGCTGGGGCAGGGGTGCAGAGGGGAGAGCAGGGCCAGTGGAGGCTGGAGGGATCCTGGCTGCTGCAGCCCCACAGGCAGCTGGTGTGATGTGGTGTGAGGATGCAGGGTGGGCCAGTTCAGAGCTCTCCTCACAGCTTCTTCTGGCAGGAGTCACCACAGGCAATAATGCCAGGAAAGCTAGTGTGGAGCAAATCTGTGTCTCTTCCATGCCTCTGTGAAAGGATCAGGGAGGTGGAGAAAGATGTTGCTGCAAGCTGAAAGAATACTTACAAAGTGCGAGGCTATTCAGTCATCCGAGTATCTGCAAATTACACGAGTGGTCTCCTTTCACGGGCTAGGCTTTCTCCCCATGTTACCACAGTCTGAGTGACCAGAAATCTTCCCTGATGTTTCTTTGGTGTTACATTTGCCGTGTGGTACCTGAGGGAGATTTGCAGAAATGGTTTCATTGACTCTTAGCAGGGGAAAACGCTGTGTACTGGAAATAAGCCCTTACAGCTGATGCCTCAAGCTATTCAGTAGCATTCTACAGACTCTCACCCACACTTTAGCTGATGTGCAGCCTGGGGAGTGCTGGCATCCTCTCCTGGCATCTGCACACATTGATGTGCAGGACCAGGCACCCCAACGCACCCATTAAAATATAAATGTGCATGCACATAATATAATTTGACTCCCGTGTGCCTATCCACATACACGAAAGAGCTTGCTTCTGTGCATGTCAGTACATTCCTCCTTACTTGTCTCCATTTGGTCACACAGGGCCATCCATCCCTGGTGTGTATTTGCTGCCGGTTCTGACAGTCATGTACAACACAACTTTATTGCTTGGGTTCACCCTCTGTACAGCCGGCCCTGAAACCAAACCGTGGGAAAGGTGGCTCTAATTTGAATATCTGTGATTCATTCTTTACCTGTTTTTCTAGACATCTGCTTAGCCTCACTTCATCCCAGACTGGGTTTGTCTGAGCTCGGGATTTCTGACTATTGCTGCAAGGCAAAAGGCTAGCGCCTGCTGTTCTTCTAGGGTTTTGAGCAGAAGGATGAAGTATGAAGAGGAAAATGTAACGATAGCAAGTAGGCTGTGGGAATGATGCCATTCATTGGTACTCTAGGTATCAAAGAACCCACTAACGAGCAATTTACAAAAGACACTTTTGAGCCATTTTGAAGGAAATCACTGACTGCTGCGAGCGGGGGAGTGCAGACAGTTTCACGGGAGCGTGAGCTTTTGCCCAAGAGCTGGCCTTTGCAATTGTGAGCTATGCAAGAGCCATAAGCAACTCTTGCCACTTCCACACCCTCCTCTGTGGATGTCTGGTAGTGGGATTCTGCCCTCTGCAGAATCCTACCAGTCGCCCTCATCACGTAGGCAGAGCTAGGGCTTCACAGAGGTCTAAGACAACTGGCAATGATAAGCCAGAGAATGAGGAGGCATCTTCCCTTGTACCAGCTGAACATCTCTAATAGGCATAGGGATCTAGCATTTTTTTCCCTGATTATGTTCTTTCTTCCCAAATATTAGAGTGGTAATGGATGAAATCCATTCTGAAGGTTTGTCATTGCCAATTTGTCATTGAAAACCTTGGCTAAATGGTTCCTTGGAAGTGCAGAGAAGGTGCTTTTTAAAGCACTGCAATGAGATTCAGGCAGTCTCTGATCCACTGCGACTTCTTTGCAACCTGAATTTCATGTAGAGTGGAGCCGTAAATTTTGTCTCCTTTGTAAAGACCTTAGAAATCTATGTACCAAACACCACAGGAAGAGCCAGATATTAATGCAGAAAGATGGGCCAGATTTCTTTTTGCTTGAATGATGCAAATAAGCTGTCCTGTGTAAGTGCAAAGGGAGTTATCTTGTGTTAAACCTCAGAGCCAATGATACGAATCACTGAAATGCTGTTTTGCAAAGGTCCTGGGCGCTTCTATAAAGTTGTGCTTCACCGGGGTTTTCTCTTGACTCGTTCTGACATGTTTGCTTATTCTGAGTCTCTGTTACGGCAAATTTCATCTAAACACTAACAGGAATTTGAAGATGTTAAACAAAGAGGAAGATATTCGAAGTGCAAGTGCCCATTTGTACACATGCCCACATATTTGTACCTAGCCCCACAGGCACTGGTGATCACTTCGAGCCTTTGGTGGGACACACCATCACAGCTCAACCTGTGGGCTCACAGTATTGCCAGGAAGTGAAAAGCAGGAGGATGGACTTGCAAAAGCCATCTTCATCAACTTCACTGAATTCCCAGATAGAATTTTACATGCACATCTAACCTTGAGCAAAGATACGTCTGGGCAGTGAATTAAAAAATAGCCAGGTACGTGTCCAGAATTGCAAGTGGGCATACAAAAGTCCGTCTGCTACAGCACAAGGAAGGATGTCCTGTAACTAGCAGTTCAGCAAGAGACAGTGGGAAATCTGGGGTCAGTGCCTGGCTCTGCCACAGATCTCCTTTATGTCCTTGCTCCATTCACTTAATATACCTGTTCTCTCTTCTCCAGCTAAGGCAAGGAGGCCATAGTACCGATGTAATGTTCTTGCACCTTCAGGGGGAGGACTTGACTCTCTCTGTGTTGGTATACTCCTGGGTGAAAGGGAGTCCAGATTAGAATTGTCCAGGTCTGCTACTCATTCCCAAAGTAATCAAATATTTGGACCTACAATAAAACTTCACAATGTTTGACCATTTGGGGTTGAAGGGTGGGAAACCAGCACGATATCTAATTCAACAATCTGGAATATAAATTTTGGCTATAGTTTCATATCCTAATTTATTGCTTTTTTGTTATTTTAGGTCATTGAAGTAAAATTCAAAATGCTCTCCCCCTCCTTGTTTCAAATCAAGAGAGCATCTGCTTTAAACAACAGTTAACTACTCATTCAAATTTTCTTCTGGGTGACTTTTGAGTCTTTCTTCCTCCAACCGAAAGGTCGCAGCACAGTGGCACACCTGGCAGAAGTGCTTCAGCCCTGTCAGCTGCAATTTTCCAGAGGAACCTCTTTGCTGAATAATTCCTGGTGAGGCTGGAGGGGAGGAAAGGTTTGTGCAGCTGCCTGCATGAGAGGGGAAGGCTGCCTTCCTCCTGTGGCTGACTGTTGAGTTTAAGAGCGTGGGGCACTGAATGACCCAGCGGAGAGAGATCGCCTACAAGCAAGGAAGTAAGACCAAGCATCCTGGTGAGGTGCTGCTATTCTCCGGACAAGCCTTCTGCCTTTCTAGGTGGGACAGTGTGGCCTCTTTAACCCTATCACTGGATCAGTGCTCCCAAATTAGAGTAATCATCCCACCCAAATTAAGCAAGTAGCTTCTGGCTCCACAATCCAGCCTTGGGCATCCCCTCTCAGCCTGATGCCTGCATCCCCCTCTCTCCCAAAGCCCCCTGCTTGTGGGCTCCTTGATATTTTCCAGTCCTTCCCTAATGAGCACTGCAGAATTACAGCTAATTAAGGATGTAAATGATGCTGGAGAGAGAGAGAGAGAAGGAGAGGATGGGAAGGGGCGGGGGGGGGGGGGGTGGGGTGGAGGGGGTGGAGGGCAGCTACTTGCTGTGTGCAACTCTGCAGTAAAGTGTCTCCTACCTCAGCAGAAAAGTTATCACGGGAGACAATGTCAACTTTAGGAGGGAGGGAGGGCCGTTTGCATGGCTCCATCCCCGCCTGCAATAGCTGCTGCCTCTCTTTTATGTGTCAGCGCTGCAGATGCTGATGTCCTCCCTCCCAAATGCTGCTTTGTCAGCCGGTGCTGTCACTGAGCCCTGGTCTCCCTCTCCCGTGCTCGCTGCCACCCTCACCCATGTGCTGCCTGGGGGGTGAAGGGCTCAGAAGACCCCAAAATTTGTGGTTGCTCTGAGTGGGTGACCTGTCCTGTGCCTCTTGCTTGGGAAGGGATTTTGCCTCTCTGGTATGGCCCAGGTTCACCTCCACATCCAGGGGGTTGGAGATGACCCTGGTGCTTAGGGGAGTGGTGGGTTTTGGCCACTTCTCCTAGGCACTGGGTCACCTGCCTCTCCAGCCTGTGGCCTTCCCGTGCTGGCCCTTGGCCACTGCTCCTCAGAGGAGATTAGGGTTAAGCCCCTTATCTCTGCAGTGGTGGCCGGTGGGCTGGGACAGTGCGCCCTGTGGCGTAACAAGCGCTGTCAGTTGGAGCTGGCGGCTCAGGCTGCTCAGTCCTGAGATACATGGATGCTCACGCATATGAGCTGGTCTGGTTCACTTCAGGGGGCACTGGAGGAAAGCAGGATTCGTCCAGCAAGGGGGTGCAAGCCCCCCATCTCACCACCAGCCCTGGCTGGCAGCTCCTGCCCATGCCGGGAAGCCAGAAGTCAGCCGGCTGGCAGCCCTGCGTAGGGGCGAGATGGCTCTGCCGGCATCGAGCAGCTGTTTGAACCCATTCCAGTCTCGCTGGGTCCTCCCGAGTGCATTTCCAAGCACTCTGGGTCCCCGTTGGCATATTTCTCTGCACATTGCCCAGATCAATGAATTGCGAAGGCATGTTTGTCCCAGTGCCGCAGCCCGTCCGTCTGTCTGTCCGCCCGCCAGGCCGAAGCAGGGTCGCGTGCCCCGGGCCAAGGGGAGATGGCATCGGGTGGCAGCGACGGTGGCGGTGGGTTTTGTTGTTGTTTCCCCAGATCGCTGTGCAATATATTCTGATTTTTTTTCTTGTCATTAAGCCAGTGCCTCGGAGATGATGATGTAGTCCCTATGTGGGCCGCAGAAAGCACTTCGAGCCGTGCTGGAGTCGTGCTGGGTGGCTCTGATAGCAGAGCTAATGGGAGCGAATGGGATGCAACGAACTGTTCTAATGACACCAGCCAGGGAAGAGACAACAGTAAGAATAAATAAATGTTAACTATTTTCCTCTTCCAGACATTTGCATCTATTGCCATTAAGTTCATTTAAATAAGAGAGAGAGCGAGAGAGAAGGGGAAACTTACTACTACTCTTAATAACGAGTGTCTAAAAATAAATTAGGATGCTGGGATGCACTTAAGGCATTTTAAAAATAAGTCTGATTTTTTCCCCCCTTTCCTTTTTTTTTTTTTTAAGTGTTGGAGGGTTTTAATTTGGGCCGAGTAATTTTGGTGCAAACGCTTGGGCGCCTTTCGTTGGGAAATTGGGAGGAATGCAAACAAGATTTCACTTCATTAAACAGGGGCAAACAGTAGAGAAATTGCACTTACTTATGGAAATGACTTTTAAACATGAACAGCATTTACTTGCATTGCCTTGTGCTGAATTTTTTTTTTTTTAAAAGATTATACATGTGAATAATTCACTGCGGGCCAATTAGATGATGACTTCATTTTTAACCTCTCTTCCTTGCCATCTTGCTGACTGTCCCTTTCATCGCAATTTCTACCCTCTTCCTTCCCTTCAATAAATTAATAAAGATCAAATAATCCTTTTCCCTGCAGTGCCAAGAACTAGGTTTTTTGGAACGAGTGTAAGAGGAGAAATCAGAGGATCACCCTCTTTGCTGAACTGCCCTGGGATGAAGCAGGAATAACTCTGTGGGATCTCTAGAAGCAGAGCTGCACCCATGTGTTCAGGAAAAAGGAATGAGAGGAATGAAAAACAGACAGGAATGAAAGAGGGAGAGAGAGAAAAAAAGACCTCCATGCTTTCTGCATGTACAATCAGGTGCTGGGGAGAGGCTGAGCAAGCAGGATTCACCCTCTGTGAGGCTCCGTTGATGCTGACAGTATCACAGCGGTGTGAGTTTGCTCTGCTGGGCTAAAAGAAGCAGCACTCAGATGGGTGACTCCCATGGGGATAGACCCTCCGAGTGATGCCCAGAAATGCTTCAGCATCCCTGGACCTGGATTTGGGCAGCAAAGATGTGGGACCACCACTTGAACCTGGAGAGGCTGGGCTGGGATGTGAAAGGGAGCCAGAGAAGCGTGATGCTGACTTTTGCCAGGGGCCTGGGGTAAGTGTACATGGACCTTACAGCAAGTGGATAGAGAGTGAGTTCTCCATGGGGCCTAACTGGTTGTTCCCCGTCTAACAGATGTCAGACATTCTTGCTGTCATTAGTGCATTTGACAGGACTTTTCACAGCTGAACGTGGGATGTAAGCTGTGGGCTTTCATGCCAGCAGGATCTGCCAAAACTCTCAGGGTACAGGGAGGAAGGAGCTCCAACAGAGACTGTCTCCCTCTGGCCCGCACTTTGCTGCTTCTGCATTTCATCAGATGCCAGCCAGCTTAAACTGGGCATCAGGAGACACTGTACATGCAAATACTTGTCCTCAGAATAGTTTTTTTCCAAATGTTTAATTCCTGGAACTCTTTGCAGTAATTAAAATATTCAACACAGAGCCTGAAATGCTCTAAAACATAATAACAAAATATATAATTAGCTCATTGTAAAAGATTGCTGATGTACCTGTTTAGTTTCTTATGTGACATTTACCTGTGTTTCTTGTCTAGCTGTTTGGTCTCATTCCTACATATGACCCACTCTGCATCAAATGTGACTACTCTTTTCATCAGCTCTAAGTGGAAGGAGAAACACTGATGGCTTCCCAGGGAAACTGCCTGTTCTCTGGCATTGCCAGGGCAAGGGTAAACAGGAACGTCTTCCCTCCTGGCATTGCCCTCAGCATCCCTTTTTTCTTTGCTAAGCAAGAAGTTTCTCTGCTGATGACAATGGAGTGACACTGCAGAAGAGTCACTGATGGTGGGCTCTGTGCCAGCCCAGTGGGGTGAGTGTCTGTCCTGTCTTCTTCTCCTTACTTGTAGGGAAACTGAGGCACAGAGCAGGTAGCATTAGCTCCCATATGCCCTGGCCAAGCACAGGCAGCAGTGGGAGAGCTGGGACCCTGGTCAGAATTAGGACTGTCCTCAATTTCATTTTGTCTTCCTCTCTCATTTAAAAGTTTATTTTAATGAAAAAGACCGTGCCAGTGGTTCTGGTCAGTGAATAAATGTTTGCTCTGGGCATTGTGTAAAGTATCAAGGTCACTAGAGATTAAATCCATTCTGGGGATGGGGTGGCAAGGCCTTGGCACATGTCATGAAATCTTACTGGGAAACTCCTCTCCAGATGGCTGCTAGATGTGACAGGGCCTTCCTTCACCCCTGTCTCTGCTGCCTCTGAAGCCTTCACCATCTTCCTCCAGGAGCTCTTCTCTTGCACTTTCCCAGCCTGTCCCCTCCAAACTGCTTCCCAGGATGGTTCATGGTCATTTTGTCATTATGTCCTTTCTCATCAGATCAGATTCCCAGCCATTCTGTGCTTCGGTGTTTTTATGGCTCTTCGCTGGTTACAGTTTTAGTGGGGAGGAGGTGGCTGCAAGCGATGACCTGTGATTTCCAGGGAAGGAGAGGGCAAGAAAACTTCAAGCAGCATGGGCTCCTGCTGGGACCCATCCCTTTTAGAGCCCTTGTGTCAATTACGGCTTTCAGAGGCACTTCCCCAATCTATTTGTTTACCCTGAGGAAGTCCAGCATGCCCCCACCAGGGCTCAAGCCAAGCCAATTCCCTCTCCCAGCAATGGCACAAAGGCCTTTCAGCCTAGGCTTGGGAACTTTGCATTGCCCGTTTCTGAATCAACCTACAACATCAGGACCTAAGATCCAGGAAAGAGGTTGCCTGATGAAAAAGCTTTCACTTTCAGGCTGCTCTGGTGTACCTGGCATCCTCCAGCTGGGGCTGGAGTTGAGGAACACACAGATGGCAGTAAGCCTGTGTTACAACAGTCACTGCTGCTTTAGCTCTGTGCCTGGTGCTGCTGGCTGTAGTGTAGTGTGCAGGACATTTTCTAGGCCATCAGGGCTGTTCGGACAGCAATTCTTATCAAGTTCCAACATAGACCTTTTTATCCTGGACTATCCACACTTGGAATTGTTCAGAGACATCCTCCTGAAAAGCTCTGTGGAGAGATAATCCCAGAAACCCCAGCTATGAGACAGCATGTTGCGTGCTGAGCTCTCTCTGCAGGAGAGGTGCTTCCATCTGCTACACACCTCTTGAATCCAGGAATAGGACCCTACGGGCAGTTTGGTACCTCCATTGACCTCAGCAGGCTTAACACCAGGGACAGGTTTAGCTCCATGCACTCATTAACCTGCTTCCCCAGAAGTACCTTCGGGGCTGAGGGCTGTGTGAGGTGGGCATCCACAGCAGCGGTACTCCAGCTGCAGCACTTTGCCACGGGCTCCCTCCCACTGATCTGCTTGTGCAGCGCCTGCACCGGGGGATGGGAGTGGGTCCTGACCATCCTCATGTCTGCTGGCAAGGCAAGGCAAGGCAAGGCAAGGCAAGGCAAGGCAAGGCAAGGCAAGGCAAGGCAAGGCAAGGCAAGCTGTCTGTGCTCTGTGCAGTCCAGAAGCCTTGGGCAGAGGAGGACTTCAGAGGTTATCGATGTATCTGACTCTGAAATGAGTTTCATTCTTTTCTTCAGCCTCCTAATGACAGACACCATCTCTGGGCAGTGAATCAACAACCTCAGGCAGAGGTGAGCAAATGCCAGATGCTGTTACTGACATTCCTGCTGACACTGTCCCTCCAGGCACTGCAGCCCTGAGGGCTGAAGAGCATGGGGCTGGGTTCCCTGGACAAGGGCCGGGGAAGATGCTGGACTGTGACCTCCCAGCAGAATTTCTATCTGCAGACACAGTTCTTGAGAAGATCCACCCTTGTTTTCCATATGGGCTCTACGGAGAAGTGGCAGCAGTTATGAAGTGCTGTCAGCATTGGAGAGCTGCTGTTTGTGCTGCCACATACCACCAGGGCTTGAAAGGTAATGTCAGCAGGTACCCTGGGTGAGTTACGTGTTTCTTTTTCAAGCCCAGCAGATGTTAGCCCTGGAGTGGGGTAAGCACATCCATTTCACCCCATCATCAGTGGAAGCATTATTATCAAGGACTGGCTGAAACATGGCATTTTCCACGATGAACTTCAAAGGGTTTTCAGTTTGGGCAGAGTAGAGATGGCTTCCTCTCACAAAAATTTCTGTGAGAGGATATTTTTGATAACAGATGAAAAATCCTTCCATTAGAAAAAATACCAACAACTTTTCTTTATCTTTAAAAATAATTTGAACTGTTGACAGGTAGGAAAAAATTAATCTGGGCATATTTTCTGTTTTATTATGTTTAAAATCTAAATGTAGAGTATGCTTCTGGAAATTATCTTCCATTATTAAAAACCCTGAAGTCTTGTAGGGCTATGTAGTAAAGCAGAAATATTTAGAACCAAGAGGAAAAAAATCAGTGTTTCTGGAAGAGTTTTGGAAGATGTGTCAAGTTCAAATTGTGAAGTATAGCAATCCTCCTCTGCCTTTCATTTCTCAAATCTAGAGCAGGAAGACTTCTGATGTTAGTGACTCTCTGCTTTATAGAAATGATAGAGCCATGTTGGTACCGTGCCCTCATAATGTGTATCAATTCCCATTAGAAGAGCATACAGACTTTTTAAAATGCATTTTGTTTTCTCTTTCTTCTCCTTCTTCCAAAATACAGATTTCTTTATCTGCTTTGGACAAGTGTGAGTGCACCAAGACACAGAGGTTGGAGAACTCTTGCTAAAGGTCACACTGTGTGAATTTTTGTGGCAAAAGTCACTCATCAGTCACTGTGAGTGGTCCAGCACAAGAAGATGTGGTCCAGTGTCATATATTCTACTCTCATCACTGCACTGTCTTTCAGATCCACTCTGTGATCATCAAATCCTCTTGCCATCTCTGACAAGCAAAAGAAATGGAGAAGGAAGCTGGTCCAAACTGACTTCTGGTGTCACAGATACTGAAGTCCTTGCAAAGGGAGGAACTTGGGGTGTCACTGGCTGTAGGTGCTCCAGGTTTCTGAGAAGATACTGCAGATTGTGGCTCATCCTTCTTGTGGCTGTTTTTCCCTGATCCTGGGATCACATGCAAGGAAACAAGTAAGCGGTGGGAAAGCCAAGGGGAAAAGAACAGCTGTTCTCCTGGGGCTCTGATGGGAGGAATAAGGATGTGAGGGTACCTGGGGTTGTCATGGAGCAAGAAACCTGAAACACCTTTCCACACATTTTGTTCTGTGTTTTCCACTCTGTGGGTCCTGCTCCCCTCTTCCCTCACCCTCCCCCAGCTCGCCTAGTAATTCAGGAAGAAGAGGCCAAGGAGAGTAATATCATGCTGGAGATAGGACTGGAAGGGCAGTAATTTAGAATCAGAGGCTTATAGTATTATTGCCTGCAAAACCATTCATGGGAAATGATTCCCCCCATCCCCATTCCCCCCCCTCCCCATCCCGCTCTCCTTGCTCTGCAATAACAATAACAGAAATGCCTTCAGGAGGCTTTTGCACTCAAAATGCAGGCAAAGGAGCGCTTTTCTCCACCACTCCTCTTCTTTCCCTTCTCTTCCCTCTGCACTCGCTTGTCCCCCCTGCCTCCAAGCCTAACCGCTGCTCCCTCCCTTCTCCCTCCCCCCCACCACAGGATAAAAAAATAAAAATAATAATAGGGGTAATAAGAGAGGAGGTAATGGAACGTTCTCCAACTGGGCACATGTCAGAAGCCATTATATGTGGTGCAGATTTGCATAATTCAAGAAGCATCAAATTAAATTTGCATAATTCCTTTGATTACACTTGTTATTAAATGTAAGTGACATTGATTTACAAAATGGCCCGATATAAGGTTAATAGCAAATGTCACCTTCCAGCAGGGTGAATAGGGTGCGTGTGTGGTGGTGGTGGTGATGGAGGAGGGGGAGAGGGGGGCCTGGGGAGGAAGGCGAGCAGACAATTGATTTCTGCTCCTCTCTTCCTTAAAGGGCTCAAGTCTCCTTTGCAGAGGAGCCCTCGGATCTCTGAGGGCTGTGTTTGGCTTTCATGTGGACTCGGTGTCATTAGGGGCGCCTGCCAAGTGGCGTTGGTGCCCTCACTCTGCTACCTCCTGCTCTAGCCGAGGCACAGCACGGCTGCTGAGCCAGCTCCCGAGGGGAGCCAGGCAGGGTGGAAGGAGTGGAGAAAGCCAAAAAGCTCCTCTCCCAGGCCCAGGCATGCTCGGTGGGCAGGACGAGTGGCTTGGAAGGCAGCTTTGTAGAAAGCTCTCACTGAGGCAAGTTTTTTAAAATGGTGTGTGAGCTGGACTCGAGCTGTTGTCCGCTGGCAGGACACCCCATGCATCTGCCAGGGAAGCACTGGCAACGGGTGAGAACGATGCTAGGAGCAGTGCCTGAGGTGCCAGGCCCTGATGGCAGGGGTTACGTGGTAAAAACAGATCTGTGATTATGGCAAGACCTGTAAGGTACATACAGACCTGCAGCCAGAAATGAAAGACTCTATGAAGTACAGAAGCCGGTGGTGTTACAGGCCCATCACCATTGTCCCTTCCTCAGCCTGGTGTGACAGGACCCGGGATCAAACACTGCCAGGGTACCCTAGGGGTTGTGACAGGAGTAGTATGTCCATTCTGCTAAGATGGACTCAGACCACCCTGAGCACTCACCTTGTGAGTAGATCTCATCTCTGAATATTGTTTTGCCTCTCTTCATTCTGTATTTTTCTCCAGAGAGGGGATGTGATTTCATGCAGGGAAACTGACTGGGGAGTTGTGCAGGCACCCCAAGACTGCAGCGATAAAGTTATACATGTACCGGAACTGGGTGAATAACACTTTCTAGCCACAGGCAGTTTCAAAGACATGTACCTGGCCATAATCTGGTTTTGGATCTGCTGAAACCCTTTTTGCAAATCAAGAGGCTGGGGAGGAACTCTCAACATCCCTTTTGATTAAATCAAATGTCTTGTTCAAGTGAAAAAGGATGCCACTTTTGGTGACTGACCTCTGTAAACATTGTCTCATGGAATCCAAACTAAATTAGAACTGAATGTCCCTCTGCACCCACCATCAGAAGGGGTTTCAGAATGTCTCAAAACAAAAGACACTCAGTTTTCTCAAACGTATTTTTCTACAGCTTTTTTTTTCCTTACTTTGAGCAAAATCAGCTGCTGTAAATGCCATGAATTCACAGGATGCTTCAGCCAGCTCAGATAGGATGTTTCCTAAGAGAAAGTGTTCCAAGGAGAAATATGTCAGTTGATGTCCATGTCTCCATGAAAGAGTGAAGAGTAGCAGCATGCCTGATCCCCGGCCCAGTAACACCATCTGCAAGGGGAGCTGTGATGATAAAGCTGTGATGGAGGCTTTGGAGCACCTACCTAATCTCCTGATATTAGAGCTTTGGCACCCACAGAGGAGTGTTGTTTATACACAGTAAAAAGGGTAACAAGGACAGGATGTTAGAGCACGTGGGGTGCACAGGAATCCCACACTTACAACGGCAGGTGGGGGGGCTTTAGGCACATTCTGGGATATATGCTGATGATAGGTAGTATTTGCAGCAGAAGGGGTACCGTGATTGGTTTATAATTCCAGGTAGAGGCTTTTCAGCCATTTAAAGCTGATTTTCATATTCTGCAGATCAGTCTTCTGAAGCTGTAGAAATCCATGCCCAAGATGAAATCAGTGTACCCATCTTTCAGATCCCAACATAATAACGTGAAGTCAGGTCTAATAATCTAGATGATCATCTAATGAGCGAGAGATGTGAAATGTATTTTACAGGCCTTTGGGCAGTCTGAAAGGCAGCTTCTGTATGAACACTTCTAATGCCCTACACATTGCCCCGCATCCATCAAAGAACGTTGCCTTACTACGTCCCAGGTGTCTGATTCTTGCTCTGCAGCAGAGTTTGTTATGACCCTCCTGCACCCAGATTCTCAAGGGTGCCCAGTGATTTGGGGTGCCCAACTTCGGACAGTTGAAGAAAACAGCTTTTTGAGGTTAAGCACGTTGGTAGTGGCTAATGGCTGAGGCCTGGGTCACATTCCTGTTGCCAGAAAGAGGAAAGGAGTGGAAGTGTCTGGATTTGGAGGATGGACACAGAAGGGTGGACGGAATATGCAAGTCCATTGTGCACACCATGGGTTTCCTGTGAGCACGCAGGAGGTGTCTTTGTACACTGCCAAGGGATTGCTTTCTACTTTGAATATTTGTGTCTTTTGAGCAGGTGCTGTGCTTCCCTCTGCAAAGCAGCGTTCCCCCGCGGCCTGATGACAGGCCCCTTAATGCAGAAAACGCAGGTTGTATTCCCAGCCCTGTCAATCCAGCGCTCTCCGCTGCATCCCTCCCACACCCGGGCGCATCCTGGCTGGTTAGCCTGCAAACTCTTTGGAGCACAGCCGATCCCAATGTGTGCTCTCACAAAACGCTTGACACAGTGGTTCCCAAGTATATACCTCTTGCCTGCCTGCCGGGGCTGGCAGAGGCATTTGAAGAGGGGAGAAAATACGCCCAGACCCCAGCAGGCTACGTCGAGCCTTAATGCATTACCTGAAAACCAGCCGCGGGCAACCCAGTTTTGCGCCGTACTGGGAAGGGTGTTCCTCTGCAGCAGCTCTGGCATGAAACTCAGGGTCAGTCACGCTCCCTGGCCATCACACCCCCTCTGACACGGTGATACTGACTTGAATGTGGAGAGTGAGAAGTTTGTTGTAAGCATGGATCAAGAGGCTGTGGTACTTGCCACTAGTTCTGGAGGTGCAAAGTATCCCAGCCCAGGCATGGCTGGTGCTCACGTGCTCAGTCTCATCCTGAGGTATTTTCGTGCCAGCATAAGCCGTAACTCTCCCAGGTCAAAGTTGGCATGGGCAGAGGCAGTTAACGCTGGCAGCTGTTCCTGCCGCTTTGCCAGGGAAGAGGGTCATTTCTTTTCTCTTCCTCTTGCTACTTTGGCAGCTGCTAGGCTGGTCCAGGGCTCCCCTCGCCGTCGGGAAGATGGGGAGCCAAGCTGGAGCCCCTGAAAGCCGGCAGCGGGCAATCAGGCACTGGAGAGAGAGACACTCTTATTAAGGGTAACCCTGGCTCTGGCTGACAATTGCTGACATCGTCATATTTAGCACCCGCACGCAGCGAGCCTGAGAGACGCTCGCGCACTGGGTGAGCCAACTGCAAATTAATCGTCAGTTCATTACTGCTCTGTGCCTTTCATCCTGACAGCAGCCTTTCAAACGTGGATATAATTGGAAGGGTCCATGTGGCAGGAATTTGGTGAGGGCTGGGAGGGGGAGCTGAGGTCTCTCCCTCTCGCCCCTCTCTTTTCTTTCCTTTCCCTTTCTCAGGCTGAGTTCTGGGAACAAACAGCAAGCTTAGGACAGGCAGACGAAGGAAATTAATCTCTCCTGCCCCTGTATCTCGCCTCTGCCACCTACACCTCTTGACATACATCGAGGTCTTCGTACCAGGAGATCTGTTTGCATCCAGGAGGTTCCCTCGAGCTATAATTACCATCAGCTAGCAAACAAAGTGTGCAGAGTAGCGGGGTTGCCTGTGCAAAGTTGACTATGTGCATCATTGTTATTGCTGGTGGTCAGTATTACTGTTGATGTTATTTCTGTGCTGCTGGGAGCCCCGTCACTCAGAGTGGAAAGTGAATCTGCAGGCAGGGAAGAGGGTTTTACAGGCAAGGGCCAAGGCTGAGAAGCAGATTTTGAGGTGTGGGGGGACAGAAATTGTTCCCAGCATCCTGGGGAACTCATTCTCTGAAAAAGGAAATGAGCCCTTGGCTTTTATTCATCATGGTACGGGGCACTGTTTTGCGCCTCAGTTTCCCTGCCGGTCAGCGTGATGTAAATATGCTCATCCCTGTCATGGGAACAGCTGCCCCCTGGGAAACTGCGGAGTGGAGTTAGTGTCTGCTCCTCCAGAGCATATGGCAGGAGGGGGCTGCTCTGACATGGCCGTGGGGAATGAAATGTCACCAGAGTGGACATCCAGGGTGCTAGAAGTGTGGGCTGGGATGGATTTTTTGTTTGTCTTTTGGCTGATATTAGAAAATGGTTTTGAAAGAAATTGTTGTTGCAATCCCAATGTCCTGTTTGCCACACTTGAAAACAAATGGAAGGGGTTTCTCAAAACTCTGGTTTTGTAATAGGAAGCCATGCTTGAGGACAAGTGATGGAGCTGGCTAGGGGCAATCATGAAAAAGGGGTTTTTTTGGAAACCTCTTTGCGGGGAAATGGCCTTGGAGCACTTCTGGCAAATTTTTTCCTCCTTTTTTCAACTTTGGCTAGTTGACGTGCAGGCACCTTCCCAGTGGGCTGTGCTGGTGTGCCCATCCTCTCCAAGCTCCCTCTCTTCGAGGGTCTGGCTCCACCCTGGGGGGTGCAGCAGCTGAGGGACCATGGAGGGGACCTGGTCCCAGACTGGTGGGGAAGGCTGGGTGTCTGCCAACCAGGTGCCTGCTGGAAAGGATCCAGGAAGGGTTAAGCACTTCCAACAACCTGTTTTGTGGCTTCCTGAGTTGTGTCAATTTGCTTCCTTCAGTAGTCTAAAGGATGAGGCTGTGGTGCTTCTCCATGAGACAGAGGGAGTCATGCCGTGGGGACTCTGGCCCCCCTTCGCTGTGTCCCCCCCCTGCTCCTCCTGTGCAAAAGTTATTGTCGTATTCGGTGGAGTCTCAGGTAGGCAGATGAATGGGAAATGTTCCTCTCCATTACTAGCTGCACTTGACTGGAGTCTCATTACATTACGATGGCGCTTTAGCAGGCGAATGGGCCTTGCGTCTGGGTTCCCAGCACCCCTCATACCTCCCTGATAACGTAAATTACCCTCCGCCTCATTGCCTCAAATGATCAAACATCAAATTGCTAGTAAAAAAAAAAAAAAAAGAGGAAAAAAGAGAGAGAAAGAGAGAGAGAGAGAGAGGAGGGAAAGGAGAAAAGCTGAACAGAACCATGGGTTGAATCTAGATGGTTTGTCAGCAACAAGAGACGAGTCAATGGCTCTTAAACACTTGCTAAAGATGAATCCATTGAAGGCTTTGAGCACGGTAATTTCGCTGACATTAAAGTACACCTGCAAAACCCAAACAATGCTTTATAACTCCAAATTACACCAGTCAAGACCTGCTACTTCAGAGCACCACTTATTTCTTTTGGTCCAGGGAGGGGGCACCCACACGTAACCTGTGTTTCTCCATCAACAGACTTCAGCGATGCTGAGAGAGACAAGAGAGGTGAGGATGTGCACACGGTATGGATGTGTTGTTGATTTTGTGGTTCAACAATGAGCCAGATCCTCTGCCCTCCCTTTATCCGCCCCCCCTTCCCACCCCCTGACAAATTTTCCAAGCCAGAAGAACGGCTCCAGGATGAACAAAACAAGAAGGGGGAAAAGAGAGGCAGAGGAGCCGGGGAGGGGAGGGAACAGAGCAGGTGCGCACAGGGCTGGTCGGCTCCACGCAGAAAAATATGGATCTTGGCAGGGTAACGAGGCGCAGTGGAAAGAGGAGGCTATACGTCTTTTCTCAGTATTTAAACGTGTGCTTAATATGGCGCTCAGTGGAATGGTTAATCTGCTAATGCTGGTAGTGTTTGCTGTAGTACTCAGAGAAATGTTTACTGCAGTATTTCATGGGGATTGTGTTCTGGATGGCACAAAAGGAGGAATCGCTCTAGCGTACCGGGAAAATGTTCATTGCAAAATATACTGGAATATTAAGAGGTTTATTTAGTGGCGTACTTAGTATAATATGAAAAGAGTTAAGTACAGAGTGTTTTATTAATATTTTTGGGGTGTGGATGAATTTCAGTGCTCAGGAAGGTTATGGAGAAGCAATTCCAGCAAAGGCTGGTTTTATTCATAGATTTATAGATCTTAAGACCATAAAGGACTCTTTGATCAGCTAATCTGACCTTCTGTATAACACAGGTATATACAGTGTGGACATACCTCCTGATTCAGCAAAGCACTTTAAGCACTTGCTTAAATTTAAGTATTTGAGTTGCCCCATGGAAGGCAGAGAAAATAACCCTATTGAATCAATGGGACTATTCATGCCCTTAATGGGAAGTGGGTGTTTAGGCATTTGCAGAATTGGGACCACAAGAAGATAATGCAGCTAAATGAGTAATTCATAGCCACCCATTTATTCAACTGCTTTTGCCTTCTTTTCTGCTTGCGGATTGCTCTGGAGCCAATCGCCATTTCCTGCAATGTATTCATTGTTTGAAGTCATTCACTGAATAATTTCAGTGAAAACTCTTTCTTGATAGCTTGCTCATAAACAGTTCATTGTGAATATGGGAATATATGCACATACATTTTAAGAATGTGTGAGCGCACGCACGCTTGTGTGTGTTTGCCTTAAATATGTGAACACACGTGCACGTACACACGCAAATGCAGGGTTAGGATCTTCAGCTACAATAAAAGACACAGCTCCCAGACGCGGGTGAGGTTCCGCTGATTCCAACCAGCTCACTCACAACTGCTTCCCAGCTTCAGGTTGCCTTTGTTTTGAGTGGACCTGTAATGTTTCTGACCCCTGACTGCGTGCAGTGAATCTTGAGGTCCAGTTTCCAATGCAAATATTTACCCAGGGAATTTTTAAAACGTGCTTTTGCGATTTTTCTCCTCTGTCCATTCATTACACACTGGTTTGCAACACATCCCTCACCGTAAAGTGATCTGCTGGGAATTTTGCACAGAGTGAAATGGAAGAAGGTACAAAATTAGTTGGAGCGAACTCTGCAAATTATCATCGCTGTTGGTGTACCTGTGCCAGGCCCTCCATTCCCTGTATTTACTCAACTGGTCATGAATCAGTTCTGGTTTATTTTGAGAGCATTGCTTAGGGATTTTCCAAATCAGCCAGGGCATATCTTCTTCAAACAAGTGTGTTTGCAAAGCGCTTGTGGCATGGAATCGGTCAATTAAGTGACATGGCATTTTTTTACACAGGAACAAAATTGAAGAAGGGGTACTATGAATGAGGCTGGAAGCTTCGCTGGTGGAATTGTGTTTGTGCAGTGGCCAGCTCCAATTCTCATGCAGACCTTACTGTGCATTATGCATTACAACATGGGAATAATTTGTTTCTGGTGCAGGCTGCCAGAAATATATTCTTTCTAAAAGTCACACTGCTTTTTAGGGTTCACTAACATTTTTGGAAAATCAAAGGAATTATTGTGAAATTTAGGAGTAGAGTATGAATGGCTACAGGTAAAGAACTGAATGTGGCATTTCCTACATTTCAGTTTATTTTCCTTCTTTACATTCCCCTCAGCACCTGAGAGGGATGCGACGGAAACTAGATGTGAGGTGGGCAATTGCGGTATTGGGGCAGCTCGTCTAAGTGCAGTTCATGTGTGTGAGATAAGTGACAGCTTGGGATTTTCAACAAATGACATGCAGACAGTAGGGACGCCGAGGCCAGTGTAGGACATGTGCGCTGGTGATGCTACTGACCGTATGCTCCACGTTCTCCTCTTGTGTTCCCAGTAGCTGTGGGATCTGAGATTGCTTCTGGATGCCCTTTTCATTCATTTTCTTTCATCTGTCCAACTGAAAATTAAGAGAGGTTTGATTTCCCCTGGTTAACCTAAGGTGGGATTTTTTCTAGATATTTCAGTAAAAGAGGAGGCCACTGTAATTTTTCAAGTCTGAATGAACGGTGTTGTTTACAGATGGCTACGGTCCTTTTTAGAAAAGCAGTTATGTTTCACGAAGGGAAGACATTTCAACATGAAAAATCAATGATAATGATCCTTTTTCCAAAATAGAAAATGAAGTATTTTGACTTTTCAAAATTACCTTTTTCTTTTCTATTTTTCCCTTGTGGGGGATGATTGGCCAAATTCAGCAAGAGCAAGCAAAGAGCCAGAGTCAGCTAAAAGCATAATTTATTCTGCAGCTTAACTTTATTCACGGAAGTAAAAAGAGAAACTGCAAGTCCTGATGCTGCTTTCCTAGAGGTTTGGTTGGTGTTGCTGTATCTGAGGTATCTTTAAACCAGAGTGTACATCCTTCTGCCAATATTTGCATAGCATTCAAAGCAACAGGGAGCATTTGGAGCTATTTGATAATGGGGGGATAGGTTGCAAGCATGGGAGGCATGGTGTTTGACAGGGCTGTGTATGGGCCCTGGCAGAGGGTTATTTACACTGTGGCTCAGCTGTAGTCCAGCCTGCCTCCTCAATGTAGCTTTCTTTTTAATGGAGAGTTTACCACTTGTACACGCAAAGAGTCATTCAGGTGTTAGTTTTGTTTGCCAACACAGACTGTCCATTAGCTCTCTCAATTCTCTGTCTGTGCTAACAGGCTGAATGAAAAAAAAAAGGCTAAAGAAAAATTCATCTAAAATATTGTTGTAGAGGAAAGAAATACCCCCCTTCCTTCTTTTTTTACTTTTTTAAATGGAAATACCTTGCCTTATCTAAGTTTCCCCTTCTGAAAGGTGATATATTTTTCACTGAAAACCAATGGAAACTGATTGCAGAGAATTTTCAATGTCAAGTTGCAGGAGTAAAACCACCTACTTCTGTTGATGTTTTGCACAGAAAATGAGAACAATTTTCAGGAGCTGTTCTGGGCTGAACTTTCAGCAGGTATGGGGGTAAGCGGACTAGTTCATGCTTATCCTACTCAACTCAACTTCCCAACATTGTTTTGGATGAAATGCAAAATCAAATCCTGCAAGATGTGATCATTTAGGGTACTGTGGCATATTTTGAAACAGTAGGGCTGTTAGCCCCAGCATCTTGGCCAAATTCCAGCCTGGATAATTACATTCTGCCGGCCTATATTCCAGCCTGCGGTTCAAATAGCAAAAAAAAAAAAAAAAAGAAAAAAGGAGTTATCATTTCTCCTCCTCCGAGAAGTCCTGCTGTGTGATGACTGATGCTTTTCCACCCCAGAAGTGGCTGCATTTTGGGAAGTATTGCCTCCATGTTCCTACTTGTCTTGCCTTTTGGATAAAAACCTCTGTGAAGATGCCCAGGCCAGCTCCTTTGTCAGCAGAGCTGACCAGGACGGAGCTGTGGTGCTTTATACCAGCCCCTTCATTATCACACAGCCTTCACTCTATAAAGCCCAGAGTCCTACATAAGGTCTTGATCTCTTGCAATCTGCAGACCGGGATCTTTGTCTTTCCACAGCCATGGGCCAGGGGTACTGGGAGGAGGCACAGCGAGAGGAGAGGGCAGGCTGGCATCAGATGGGAGGAGGGAGGACTCACTGGTGGGCTTGACCCGTGCCTGTAATTTGTAAAGAGCATTTTTACACCAGATCAATGCTTTCCTCAGCATTTTAATGCACCCCATTGGTGTCCTTAAACTCTAATGATGCAGTCTGTGAGAAGCTGCCATTTATTACCCACAGATGGGGTGATAATTATTGACAAGATTGTAACTAATAATTAAACCCATTTGCTCCTTTAAACAAGTTGGTGTGAATTATTTGCAGGGAGTCCTTTAGCAAGCCCGTGGTCACTCCTGCCACATAGTGACGCTGCCCAGGAGCGGGCCCACTGCCAGGAATGAAGGAAGGCTGCTCGTGAAAGTTGAGCCCTTCAAACTCACGGTGGGATTCCTTCGTCTCCAGTTCGGCATGGGGTCTGTGCTTCTCTGTGCTCCTACCCAGTCCCCAGAGCTGTGCCTCCTGAGCCCCACCTCCTTCCAGGGCTAGGGCTGGGGACTAGCTCTGGCTCTGCTCAAGGGACTTGGGTCAAACATGGAGCCACAGATGGAAAAATCTATCCAAGAGAACTTTCCTGATGGTTTGTCCTTCTTTTCCTGAGTACGTTGAGTCTGTCTCTTCTGCAAGTGGAAGATCAATAGTCACACGTTCCCTGTTGTTAGATTTGTTATTCCTCAGGTCAAAATTCCGTTCTCATCCAAAGCTAAGATGATGGGAGGGAAGGGTGAAGGATAATTTCTCCATGCTTTTCTTTAGGGAGCAGAGAGATTGTAAAAGGACTGTTTAATCCTTTGTAGTGTCATGTGGTGTTCTCTCGGTGCTGAGGACCAAAATGCTGGCCATTGCCCAGCATTCATGGTGAGGTGGTGAGTGCATGCCCAGGAGCGAGCCTCTAACGCTGGGCATTAGGATGGGAGCGTCCGAGGTGCTGCTCTGCTCAGCATTGCCATCGTGCTCTGGGCAGAGGAAAATGTGAGCGGTGACGCTGTGCACGGCGGAGCTGGGGAGCAGGACAGCGTGTGCTGGCTGGCGTGGAGGCCGGCGGGGATGAGGCAGGGTGAGCAGGGAGCAGCTTTTGCAGCACCACACCATTCGACAGGCAGCCTGGGGGAGCTGCCTTCCCCTGGTGTATGTTTCGAGGGAGGGTGTAAATCTAATCTCAGTGCTAGGGTCCATTAGCATTAGAGGGGAGTACTGTATATGCATTCATTCCCCGCTCTCACCCCTGGATGACAGAGTACCCCCCTCCGTTGTCTGCTTTAGCGCAGGGAAAAGGCTGCCTATTAATTCTCCAGCAGCTGTGGATAATGCCATCGTAAGTCTTAGGTGCCTATGAATTTTGTGAGCATTTTGCAGTAATAAATACCCCACACTTGTGCATATAATTAGTTGTGTATCCCTCAGTTGTTCCATCTGCACTTTGATCTATCTGTCCTTTTATGGAGGTGGGTCTGGTTCCTCCCCTTGCACTCCTGGTTCAGCACTGGTGTGGCTTGGGCCAGCGGCAGGAGGTCAGGGCCTGGCAAAGAGATTTGTGCTAAGAGAGATGTGATCGTGGACTCAGGGTTTTACTGCACTTGAAGTGGAAACCTGAGCTGAGAAGCTGAATGCAAAGCGACCAAGTTGTCCCAAGTATGTCTCAGGATGTCTGTATTGTCCATGTCACCTCACCCCCTGCCTAGCTGCTAAGTCTGGAGCTTAAAGAGGTTTTTGTACTGTTCAATACACTGGCAGCAGTATTTCCCCTATAAGACCTCCCCTTCCTTGTATACCAGGTTGTACAGACAGAAGACAGCAAAAATTTATACCCACAAAAGTTTTTCTGCTTCTTTGACTTTGTCTTCAGCATCATGCACCTTCCCCTTCTTCAGCGAAAAAGGCTATGGGAAGACTAATAGCCTCACATCTACACATTGTAGGATTTTATCCCCCTTTTCTAAAAACGCCACTAAAGCCTCAGGGTAGTGGAACTTACTGTGCAAAGGTAAGTAATCACCCCTCTGTCTTAAACCTGCTGAAGCCTGGATTCAACAGGTGAGGAAGGCAGGCCTTAGGGCTCCAAGTAGTGGGTCAGAAAGACTGTGGCCACAAGACACAAATGCTGATCTGATGTGAAGCTGATCTGCTAATTCAGATCCTTTCAGGGAGTGCTGACAGGTTAACTTCTCCTGGCAGACTCAATGTGCATTCAGTATTATTTGTCTGTGACTGACTTTATACCTTAAAATATCGCCTGTCATTCCCCTGTAGCTTGCAGAAGGCTAGAATAAAATTGAAGCGGGCGCAAAAGCTGTGCAGTGTGTGCTCTGGTAAGATGTGATGCTGCAAGGATACCTGACCCAGGTCAGGTCTGTCCAGCTGGGTGGTCCCAAACTGTGCACATCTGGCAGCAGCGTCTGCGGGAGCGTGGCTGAGGCTGGCCTCGGCCCCTTCAGCGGCTGCTCACACCGTTAACAGTAACCATCCCATTGAACTCAGAGGGACTATTTACATGCTTAAAGTTAATCACAAGCATAAATCTCTGCAGGATCAAGGCTGCAGAGAAAACTAAGAGAAGACACTGAAGAGGCATATGTCAAATGGGGCTGTATTCGCGAGCTCTCTGAGACTTACACATAACATTTGAGAAAATGAGTCCATTTGTTTCAGAGGCATCCTGAACATTGGCATGTAGTAATTCCATAATGGATCCATTTATAGGAACCAGTCCTATAGCTGAAATGTCCTTAGCAAATATTTCCTTTAATAGCACTTAGAGAGGGAGTGCAGGGAGAGAAATTTTAAAGCACAGATGCGTTATTGCTGAGTTCCAGGTTTGAGGGCTTTCAAAGTACCAAGGTAATTTTTCTCCAAATTTGGCTCAATATTTAACAAATCGAGTGAGATCAGCAAGCAACCTGAGGTCAACATTTTTATCCTGAGTTGTTTGTTAAATTGTCCCAGCTCTGCAATAACAACCAGAACAAGTGCATGTTGTATCCAAAGGTAGTTCAAACAATCCTTGGAAACTTTATAATAAAATCACTAATCTGGAGAACAAGGCTGGAACAGTGGAAACAAGGAAGAAACCTTTCTGAGGGGGATGGGAAAAGCTTGTAGAGCTGGGATCTGGAATCAGAAGAAAAGTCAGATTTCAACCTTAGCTGTAGTGATTAACTACCTTAACTCTAGGAATTGTTAATGAGCATTCAGCATGAGCAAAACCAAGTTGGCATTTGTACAGAAGCAAGATGGTCAGGTTACATCCAACCTGAAGCAGCCCAGAAAAGGTGGATGTAAGTGACGTCCCATGGGAGCAGCACTCTGAATCATTTCTCAGCCTCACGGCAACCTGCATGGTGGCTGCTGTATAGTAAAAAAACCACGGGGACCGCAACCCTTTGGATCACCAGTGGTCTTCAGCCACAGTTGGGTGCCCACTTCCTGTGAAAGCAGCTCTTTGCAACCCCCCTTTTGTCAGATCCACCTGTGCTTTCTGCCCTCCAGGATCCAGGAGTGAATGCTGTCCCTCAGGTCACTCCAACCACTGCTCGTCGCAGTTTAACAGGTAGATGTTAATCGGGCTGTCCACACCACACAGCCCTTCGCAGATCACCAGCAAGGACTCTCTAGGCCACTGGTGGCCCATGGCCCTGTTTCAGAAGCAACGTGCTATAATAATGTATCCCTAACCATGCTTTATACCAATAAGTAGGCTATAACCCTGTCAAGGTGTGCTGGTGACTCTATAAACCATGAGACCTGAATGGTCAATGGTCGAGTGGTTTAAAGCTGTCACCAGAATACTGAGATAGCCTTATAAGCCTTGTGCTGCATGGCTGGGGATACATTATTCACTATAATATATGGTAAGAAATACCTGCGCGGGGTCTGAAATGAACTGCTTTAGCCACTAGCCAGCATGGCTAGTGATCAGGGAAATCCGTCAGCATTTTCATGTGCAATGGGAGGCAAAAAGACGCAGACATCAGGGGAGGAGAACTCATCCTCTTTATGTAAAGAGATTGGTTTTCGTGGAGGGGATAGAGGGCGAGCAGAACTGAGGCCCTGCCTGCGGGTATGGGCAGGGCCCTTTGCCTGCACTCGCTGCAGTAGGGGAGTGTCCGCCTGGGGCTGGTGACCTTCAGAGCTGTGCAGTTCCATGTTCCTTCCCCAGCCTCGTTTTCTGTTTTGTGAGGGATGCAGGAAGGACTTGGGCTGTCAGTTCAGAGCTGCTCAGGGTAGGCACTGGGTGTGAGGCTCAATCTGGAGGGAGCGGCCAGGGATGTTGTGCAAAGGACCATGGTTTGGTCATTTGCCAGGTGCCTCTGCTTTCTGCCCTACCTCCATAGAGTGTCACGAGCATCACAGGAGAAGATCTAAAGCCGCCCAAGGTCACTTGCAAGCCAGTGGAGGAGTCAGAAACAGGGTCATAGGAGCACCCTAGGCTGATGGGGAGAGAGAGGTGAGAGATGGTTTGTACATAGGTACAGTCAAGCAGATGGCCTCACAGCCAGGACCTGGGACTCTCAGATGATATTCTGAGTGATTTCATAAGAGAAGCCATCAATTCTGCATCTTCCTCCCTCCAGCCTCAGCCAGGCTTGGTGCATGTGCGGGTGGCTGCAGGTGTGAGGGAGGAGAAGGCAAGGGCAGGTCTGGGCGAGATAGGGTGAAGGGGTGTTCTGAGTCAAATATCCAGCACATGGCGGGGGTTCTGAGAGCTCTGAGACGGCTCCGGGGAGGTTTATGGCTAAGCCCCTGTCATCAACTACCTTGGCAAATGAAAGATTTCCCCATCCTGACAGCCTGTGCTGCTCCAAGCACAGGAGACAAAGTCCCTGAGAGCATGCCCGTGTGAGTACCCTTTGGTGGTGGTGGGAGAAACGAGGAGGGCTTGGGGGAATTCATTAGAAGGTGGGAGGGGAGGGAGGAAAGCCCTCCTCCTGAACAATGGACAGAGCTCAAACTGCCTGAAGGGCTTGGCTGGCTTGTTTTATTTATTGTATATACATACATATTTGTATGTACATATATGTTTCCCCCCCACACCCCAGCCTTTATTGGTCTTTCTTAGGAAAGGACCCAGGGGCATCCTTTCCCACTGCAGTGTGTTGGAGACAATAGTGCTGCTGGGGAGGACACAGGGAAGGGCCCTGCGCTGCCTGGGATCAGTAGCTGGGAGACAGGGACCAGGGCGGAGGAATCTGGGGGCGTCGAGCACGGGGCTGGCCTCCCCCTCGGCTCACTTGTTATGTTAAGAGCCCATCGGTGGAGCAAAGGCCGTGGGGTGCAGGGAGAATAGAGGGATGAGCTCTGAATTCGGCCGCCCCAGCATCCTTCTGTTCTCCATATGCGTACATTGTCTGGCCCCCTCCCTCCACGCCGCCTCTCCTCTCCCTACTGTGCTCACATCAAATGTTGGTTTCCCTTTTTAATAAAACCCTTGGAGCAACCAGCGGGGCGACAGGCACCAGGGGTTTGTGAAGGACAGAGGAGGAGGAGAAACAAGTTTGCGTTTGTCGAGCTGAAGCTGTGTCCCTCCGTCCTCCTCCCTGACCTCCCTCCCAGCTCCCGGCCTGGGCTGGACGTGGCCTGGGGAAAACCTGATTTGGCAGCTCATGGCATACGTGGCAGTGGCTGACACAGTGGCGGGGAGGGAAGTTTCTCAGGGAAGCCCTCCCCAGCCCGGTCACCCCATCTCAAAACCACAATCCTTCATTGCACACCTAACCCTGGGTGTGTGTGTGAGGTCCTGCTTCCTGCTATATCCCACTGCAGACCAAAACCCTTGTCACATGAAGGTTTCTCCCTGTAACACCCACCTCACCGTAGCATTTGCCCCATCATGTCGGTACTGGTAGATCGATGGGCTCCCCAAGCAAGGAATCATGGAACCATAGAATGGTTTGGGTTGGAAGGGACCTTAAAGATCATCTAGTTCCACCTCCCCTGCCATGGGCAGGGACACCTTCTAACTAGCTCTCTGTCTCTCTCTGTCCAGCTCTTGACAGGCCCCATAGTTTCTAGGTTTTCAATCTATTTTGGGTCCCAATTTCTTCTAAAACATGCACTAAATAAGATCTTCTCGTCCCTTTCAAGCCCATGCTTTTCTGTGGTACCTGACTCCTTCTTTAAGCAAAACTTGTTTTGAAGAGCTACTGTGCCCCAGAAAATGCTTCCGGTGTTACCACCCACCAGAAAGTAGTGCAAAACACATTAGAAAGTCTCTTCTCCAGTGATTTTTTATATCTGATGTCAGTGAAGATAAAACCAATGGTGTCAAGCAATGTAGGGAAGGGGAAGATTAAACAAAATCTATCCCCTGCAAAAACAAAGCAATCAATAAAACATTATCCTGCCGCAGTGGCTTTCAACTTGCTTTGATTTGTGGATCCCTAGAAAATCTCTCATGAAGGCTCAGCACTCCCCTAGAAAATTCCCAAGCCCCAGGTACTGGAGAGCATTGGTGACATTGCTTTCCCACCCTCCTTACGATGAGTCCGTGTTCTCCCGGGAATCTGCCAAGAACAGGTTGAAAAATCCCATCCTCCAGGACACCAGTTGAAATTTAACTGAGAATTATTAAATAGGGAGCTTCCTATTGCTATCGTAATGCTTTCAGATCTGTCTTACCTGGAGAATCCATTTTGCCACCTCTGGGAAGCTCACACGGGGACTTCATCACTCTGGTCCCAACTGGCGAGCCTGCCTGCTGCAGCGAAGAAATATCAAGTTCCTCTGTTCACAACAGAGGAGAAATGTGACAGGTTATAAATGGTCGGAAAATTCCTAGACACATGTTTTACTCTTGCAGAAAAAAGGATTTTTGCTTTAAAGATTTGGGTCCTTTATCCAGCAACCATAGGAAGAAGGTATTGATCAAACTTAAAATGAACTTTTTAATCTCATTTCCTATTTTCAGTTCTGCTTTGTGTTCTCTGTTTCATTTTGCATCTCTGACTTCAGTTAAACATTTCTGCTGGAGAGGGGACCATTACCTGTTTTTAACTGTCCCACGACAAGAAAAACAGGAAAATAAGAATAAGGAGAGTTTGATAGTTAAGGTGCAAAATCATTTCTTTCTGTAGGCTATTTGCTGACACTGTCAATGTGTCAATCATTAGAAGTTCAAAAATTGAAAGGGAGAAGTTTTTAAACGAATGCAAAACTTCTTCAGAATTTCCTTTTCGTGCAAAATGGAAATACAGCAGCACCTGTGCCTGAAACTAGGGCAGACAACATGCAGAAATATCGCAAAAAATGTCAAAACAGAAAAGCTGTGTTTTTTCCAAGTTGTTCTACAGATCTTTAAAGATGCTGCTCCATGAAATAACGAGTGGTTCATTCACCAACCCATCAGCTTGGGAAATATATGCAACATGAATTCATTTGTTTCCAGCTAATTGCACTTCCATTTCCTCCTCCTATCTTTGCGAGGCTGTGCAGGCTAAGGTTTGAGCGGTGCTTCCCGGGCTGTGCCGCACGCGCCATCCCCCGTCCCCAAACCCCATCACAGTGACACCTAACCCAGCTGGGATGCGCAGCCGCTTCCTTTGCTTGTGGTGTTCTAAAATATACCTGGGACCCACAGGGCTGGAGTGGGCGGGGGCTGGCAGTCGGTCCTCTTCTGTTGTATTCCTGGCTTCTGTCATTGACATGCTGTACAGTTGTATTCAAACAAATGAACTTCTCTACATCTTAGTTACCCTTTCTGTAAAATGGAGGTAATAATATTTATCCAGCTGGGATGCTGCAAGGAGTAATTAATGTGTACAAATCACTTTGAATTCCTCTAACGAAGTGCAAATTGTATTAGTCCCCACAGAAACTGGTAATAGGTTTGTGTCTTCCTTCGCTGAAGGTCTGACCTCAATCCCCTGGGGTAATCTTGAGGAAAAACTCTTCCTACTATTTGTATTACAGCAGCTCATAAGGGCTCCTCCAAGGCCAGAATCCCCGTTGTGCTCAGGGCTGCGTGTTCATACAGTGACATGCACCCCACACTCTAGAGACCTTATATTTAAACTGAGGAAAGCTGGGAGAAGGGAAGCTTTCATTATATTCCAAAGGAAAACAACCAAGGCACAGACAGGAAACATCTTGCTGGTAATACGTCTGTGAGCCGATCCAAGTATTTTCAGAGGACGGTCACCTGAGATTGACGTCCCGACTCAAGCTGCATCCTCACCTCTCTTGGCTGGACATCGATCTTTCCCATTCTGGTGAGTGACAGGTCAGCCAGATGACAATGGATGGAGTTCACTTCTGATGGGCTGCTCGGAGGGAGCAGTGTTAGGGCACGTCAAGGTTCGCAGAGGGAGGACACCAGGTGGCTTTGGGTAGGGTAAGTGACCACTGGTCTGGTTCTTCACTGCATGCTCTTTTGGAGACCTGGACATGTTCGGTGTTCTGATTTCTTAGTACTTTCAGGCATCTTTCTGCTACAGGAAGTGAGAAAGCAAGAGAATCCAAGAAGGGCTAGCTAAGTTGGTTTTGTAAATCTTCGTGCATGAATATGTGGGGAAACATGGTTGTATATCTCCAACAGCTTTTCTAGCATTTGCCCTGTTCTTTTTTTTTGGCTGACGTAACTGTTAATTTCTTGTTACTGCATCCATACCTCAAATAGAGCAATAAGTTGTTTCACCACCAAATATATTGGAATTTTTCATGTTTGGACTGATGAAATGGTTCAAAGCTTATTCCATTTTCCCCCTGACGTTACAAATCAGTTTAAATTGTGCCATTTCTGAAGGAAAAATAGAGCAGAAAAAAAGGTGTGTCACAACATTCCCTGCCAGTCCCGATGATGGGCTGATGATCCCGTTCACATTCTGTGTTTAGCTATAAAATACCGCTGCACGTTTCACAGGCACTGCTGATGTTTCATGGAGGAGAGCAAAGCCAGTGATTAGCGTCCTGGCCTCCTGGTCCTCACGTGCACGGCTAATAAGCCCCTTCTAATGACAGTAGCCAGATGGGTCACCAGATTTTCTAGGTGAAGATACCACCATTTTCACCTCCCCTGCTCTCCCAAGCGACCTCAGGTGCTTGTTGCATAGGGGTCTGGCAAGCAAGGGGAGCCCCTAATCCCTGGAGGCACTTCCCAATGGTTTCAGCCCCCAGGGGCAAGCTAAGGAGATGTGACCCAAGTCATCTCACTGCCAATGGAGTAAGATGAAGGATAAAAGTTGGCATGACAGGGCCAAAGCTTCTGGTGTTGTAAATCCATCCCACTGCATGGATTTTACAGGACCATGTTGATGTACACCAGTCTCTAACACCTTTACTCCATGGTCTGCTTTAGTGGTCAAGCAATCACACCTTGGAAAGGAGCCACCAAGAAAGAGAGTGCCTCTCCTTGGGAGATCCTTCCCAGCAGCCAGCAGACACCAAGCAGGACTTCCCTTCCTCCCCTTCCTTCACCTGGCCGCCAATTGCCCGTGCTGCACACCTCTCAGCGCCAAGGTCCCTCCTCCACCGGCCAGCACTTGGCCGGAGAACCGGGAGCTGTTTATAGGCGGCATCCAAAGACGCCTTTTTGAATGTTGCATGTGCAAGGATGGGAGGATGAGGGGAGGGGGGTGGGGGAAGAGGAGAGGTACAGACACAGCACTCCTTGGCAGTGATTTATAGACTGGGTCAGGCACAAATTGACTCGTATGCAAGAAATGTAAATGGAATCGAGACTTTTGATGGAGAAGCTCATTTTCAGACTTAAACGCTTTAGATTAAACACACTCACACACAAATGCTGGCGGGGAGGGTGTTTTATATAATTTACATTACAAATCAATTCATTATCCACAGAGGCAGGTTGCACTGATTTTCAAGGATCGGAGATTTGATGAAGAGGATTCATTTCAAGAAATAAACCTTTTAAATTAACCGCAAGATGAGGGAAATTTCTTTATTTAAAAAATGCGCCAGCCCCTTCTTTGTTTCTTTTATTATTATTAATATTATTTTCCATCCGGCTCTGGGTCATTAAGGAGGGTCCAGAAGTCACAGATTGCCTTTCTGAGGGAGGAGAGCTGAGAACTTTGAATGTCACACATTTCGTCTGGCTCCAAGCCCTTCATTTATCGCAACACAATTTGTTACCTGTGGTTGGCTCTGCACACCGTTGTGCACGGCGACTGGTTTAACAGGGAATGTCCTCTCCACCTTGAACCTGAGAGGGGGAAAATCCCTTGGCAGAGGAGATGGAAGAATCAAGAAAGACAGACTTCCAGCTGCCTCAGAAGAGAAATGCCCATTGAGCTCCGGGTGAAGTCCCTTCAAGCTTTGGCAGGGTGCGGAGCTCAGGAAACCTAGTTATTGCAAGGGCAGATGGCTCTGTGAGGGCATATTTAAAATGCAGAGGTAAAGAAAAGGAACAAAAGGAAACCCCAGAACCAGCATGGGTCCTGATGTCCCATCCTGCCCTAGAGGTGTGCAGATCGCAGTGGAGAACAGCCAGGGCTAGAGGCAAAGCAGAAGGAGTGAAGATGATTGAAGGACAAGTGCCACCTTACCCTGGTCTTCATTTGCAAGGATGCAAAGCACCATCTTTGAGGAAGACTCATTCTTGCTTCCCAAACCGTTTGGGTATAGTTTGTTCCTCTCCAGTCATTCCTGGCCACAGCTCCCTTGTAACTCCCAACAACAGCTCCTGCAACCTGGCTGGAAATGTACCATCCTGTTTCCCTGGCATCCCTCCTGGCTGGGCACGGAGAGGCAAAACAAGAGTGCTGGAGCAAGCGCCTTCTGTCTTCCGTGAGAAAACTATTTTTAAGACACTTTCATATCAAAAACCAAAGGGTTGGGCCTCTTTCCTGTTTGAACAAGAGCCAATCAGAAGACAATGGCTCACCTAACCGTAGGTGACCACCTCAGTTGTGTCGCATGTACCTGGACCGGGGGCTCTTCACAGGCAACGGCTGGGATGAACAGCTCTTGGGTCCTGGAGCCGTCTGCATCCTTCAGTATCCCAGCAAGCCTTCCCAATCCAAACCCCAGTGCAGAGTCTTCTTGAAGCCATCCTCCCAGCCGGAGGATCCTGGCCACTGGTGAGAGCACATGGCTGGTGCACGGCCATCCTGGGGTGGGAAGGGCAGTGCCTGCCCCCCCAGAGTCCCAGCACAGGGCAGGCGGGCAGGCAGCCACTACCAGAGCTGGAAGGGAGCCAAGGCACCAGGGTTAACAACCCTGATCTTGTGGGGGGAAAAAAAGGCCACGGGATCTTTAATGACCACAAATGGCTAAGACCTTCATTTCATATCTCTTCCAAAAAGCAATCATGCACATTTTAGCAGGGGAGTTTTTATTCTCATGCGGATGGGGTAGCCAGCGCAGTGTCCTCTTCCAAGCGCATCCGGACCTGGTCAGTCCAAGCGCACAGAAGAGCAGTGTGAAACAGGTTTGACCTTCACAACTTTCCTTTACAGACCAGCAAGCTAAAACCCTGAAGGAATTTTCCTGAGTGAGTTTGTCCAAAGCAACGTTCACCACCTCATTCAATATTTGCCTGCAAAAAAAATGCCAATTATTGAGAGACAGTCCTGGCTGGGCATCAATAGGCAGCCAGGTGTGAGAAGTTGAAGAGAAATACATCTCATTAATGTGGAATTGTTTTTAGGTTAATAATCTTGCGTTAATTTTCCTTTAAAATATTGTCTTTGACCGTTAAACGCTCGCACTGTTATAAAAAGAACGTAATAAATGATCTTGAAGCAAATTCTCCTGCCAAATGTCATAATTTATTTGCATAATTAGCTCTTAATTTTAATTCAATATGCAAATCCACGCTTCCTTTAAATTGCAGCAGCCTGTTTCCCGGCCCTGGCTGCCATGAATTTATTGTGAGGCGGCTGTTTGAAAAGGCAGCTTCACTGCCTTCTGGGGATGGCTGCCTGGGGGAGGGGGTGCCCACCGCCAACTCCAGTCACTTTTTGTTTGGGTTTTGTTTTGGTTCGCTTCTTATTAAGTTGGAGCCCAGCCTGCTTCGGTCCCTGAGCGTCCCCCTCTTCCCCCCAACAAGTCCTGTTTCCCTTTGTCTTCCTTCTGCATTCTCTCTATCCTTTCTTTTCCTCTTTGGAGAAGACAATGTTGATCATCCGTGTTCCCTGCCCCTTGCCCCCCCATGAAAGGCTCTGTATCAAGTCAACCTGGCAACTGCTTTGCTCTCCTCCCTGCTTCAGGTCTCTCTCTCCAGACCTTCCTTGGTGCGCGACAGCCCCTTACTCAATGACTTTCTACGGTGTCCTCCTGGAGGAAGGTGGGGGGAAAGGCTTGGCATCCCCATGGGTTTCATCCCCCAGTCCCTCTCCATGTCCAGAGCCCCCTCACACCACCATCCCTCTTGGCTCCCTAGCTGTACCCCATGGCGCATCTCACAAAGCGACCCCAAATCAGTGGGCTCCTGGCAGGGTGCCCCTGTCTCCTGATGTGCCAGATCTGCTGCCCCAGCTCCCTGATTTGATCACTGACCCATTGATGCAAATTTTAACCAAATTGATCTGAATTTAACCAAAGAAGAAAGGGTGTCGGGGGCAGGCATTGACATGGGTCAAGAGCAGAAAGGGTCTCTGGGCCAACAGCCTGCAGTGGGCAGAGGGTCCCTGGGCAAGTCCCCACGGCTGGGGAGGAATTGTGGCTGTTACCGTACATGGTTACCTGCCGGCTGCAGAGCCAGGGCAGGGTTGCATCTCCTCCTTTGCTCCCTCCCCATCACTAGCATCCTGTGTCTGTGGGGACCCCCTGCACCCAGTGGGAGGGTGGGAGGCCAGACAGCTCAGACATCAGCCCACACCTGGGCTGGGACACAGCTCTTGCCCAGTGCCCTGGGATGTGCAGCTAGCTGGGACCAGGCACCGCTCCTCTGCTACGAGGAAAATATCCAAATAAACAGCTCACAGGTTTCTGCTCCTTCCCCCTCTTCCCAGTCCAAGTCTGAAACAAGATTTCAGCAACCACAAAGTCCGTCCAGGTAGAGAACTGTGGGCAGGTGGCTTTGAAAGGAGTGCAGAGAGGTGTCTGAGGGATGAGTCCTGCTCTCCTCCGTCCTCCTCCCCAGGTGACACAGGTGGTGTAACCACACTTGGTGTGGTGAGGAGCCTGGGCACTGCTCCTGGCAGCTCACTCAGGTAGATGTGGGACCATGGGAACCAAATCTCTGGAGATTTTTAGCCACCATGCCTCTTTGATGATAGCCGATCCGCAAGGACTGTGGGTGCTGCATGCTTCAATTCCCTTTGGCTTCACATTCCAGGATTTGTCCCTGGGCCACAAGGAGCAAGGAGGACACCCAGGGACTCCTGCCACTGCTTTTCACGGCACTGGGAGAGGAGCAGGAGAGGTGGGTGATGGAGTAACGTGAGCCCAGGGTTTTGCACACGGGTAAGGGAATTAGGCAAAAGGGACAAATTAGCTTAGACAATAGAAGATCCTTTTCACTGGGGGAGGAATTGGGGGAGAGGGAGCTAATTAAATGTTGCTTCATCAAAGCAGAGGCAGTTTGCAAGCTGCTCTCCCTTGTAACTCTATCACGTTCACCTCCCAGGATGGACCATGAGGGCCGGCAGCCATCCCCTGCTCTGGTGTCGGGTGCCCTCCCTCCCCTGGGAGCACGGGAGGGGATGGGGGTGCCTTGGCAGAGGGAGGGACTGGTGAGGCGGAGGGTTTGGGTTGGGGGCTGTAGGAAGGAGAGGGTGTTGGTGTCTCATTACAGGCCTTAGATCTCTGGAGGGGAAAGGGGGAAAAAAAAAACCCCAAACCCAAACCACAGGCCTTTGTTAGAAAGGCTGTCCGGGAAGGAAGGAAGAAGACAGGAACAGCTCAAATTCAGTCCATCGATAATTAAAGCTTGCAAAAGAATAAAAGGGGAGGGAAAAAAATAAAAAGGGCTTTCCCTCCTCCCACCTGCTCCCAAAACGGGGCTGTTGTGGGAACAAAGGGACGTGGTGAGAATGGGCTTTGCTTGATCCTGCAGTGGCTGGGAGGGAGCAGCGGGATGAACGTGTGGCCCTGCAGATGGGAACCCCTCATCAAAGCGGGGGGAAAATAGGGGAGAAACGTGCCTTTCTGTTTCACTGTTCATCAGAGCAGGATTCTGATTTCCCAATCTGAGGAAAATTTGGCAACTGAAGACAAAAGCATTTCTATTCCAAAACTGAGCAGAAAGTCAAAGCCGTGTGTTTTCTGTAAGCAAAATAAAGGAGAGGGAAGTCCGGCCACAGGGAAAAACACATGTAAAACCAGCACAATTTGAGATTTGATTTTGAATCACAACAGAGGGCTGGGGAGGCTCCCAGGGGCTCTGTGGGGCAGGTGAAAGGGTGTGGTACATGACGTGGAAAAGGCTTATCGTTGCCTTTGGCCAAGGCTACTCCTCCCTCCTGCACCCACCTGCTGCATGTCTCGGGATCTCATCTATGTCTCTGGGTTCAGTGATGCCGATGAAAAGCAACTGAGGCACACTCAGAACAGGATGCTTTGACAAACTTCCCCTTCCTCAGCTCTTTATGTGTCCAAGGATTTGTCCTTTTTTCTCCATCTACCGCCTCTATTAATTCTTACAGCTTCAGACCTCAAACGCTGTATTTTCCCAAGTGGCCTCTGCTTTTCCAGCTGAGGATGCTGCTGCTGAAGGCTGCTCTGGCAATGAGCATGTGGAAGCTGGGGCAGCAAAGTTTTCCTTCCAGATTTCCCCATGGCGTTGAGCAATGCCCATCAGTCAGTCTCATGTGCCTCAGTTTCTTCACCTAGTAACTTGGGAAGTTGGGAGGTTGGGCTTGGGAAGCCTCATGTAGGAACCTGAGGGAAGCTACCCGCTCCTCGCTGACAGGCAGTAACAATGTGCACAGCCCTCGTCAGCTGTGTGCTTTGCCAGATGTCAGGGCAGAATGGATGCTGCTCCCTGCCGTATGTCACTGCATCTCTGGCTTTTTGATTCCCTCTCCATTTCCAGCCACAGCTCTGCAATCCTGGCTTTTGCACCTCAAACCCCAAGGGACCAGAGCCTTCGGACTGTGTGCTGCGTGTCGCAGAGACAGAACACACAACCAAGTGGTGGGGAACCACCACAAGCAAAGTGTGGGACTGCAGGTGGAGGAAGCATCACTCTGCGCTCCTGTCCACCAGAATGGAGATCTGTTAAGATAAAGATGAATTAAAAGCCCCTAAGAACTCAAGAAACGGAAATAAAAGAGATACAAGGAGGCCGTTTTAAAACAGCTGATGTCGTGACTCCTTGAGGCTGGTTTTGCAAGTCCAGCATTGCCAGTTTTGCAGGGCTGCTGTGGGATGACCCCAGTTGACTGTTGGCACTGGACTAGAGAATGTTCAGAGGGGGCATTCTGCCCCTGTCACCACTCTGCAGGATGATTTGGGGCTCATCACACGTCTCCAAGGGCTTCCTTTCACCTGCTTGGCCCATCTAAATCAGTGCTTGTTTGGGTGGAGATTGGGTTGGAACTAGATGATCTTTAAGGTCCCTTCCAACCCAAACCATTCTATGATTCTATGAGATGATCTCTCACTTGCCTGGGAGGGGCCACAGTGGGATCCGTGTGTCATCTGGGACTCTGAGGATCTTTGTGAGTGCAGCAAGGGGCAGGTTTCTAAAGACTGATGATGAAGTTGCATGCTTTGGTTGTGCTGCCTGAACGAGCAGCCTCATTCTGTTCCCAAACTGTGTGCCTGTTCCTAGGGACCAGGGGTATTTGCCTCCTTTAAAGCTAAAGGAGAAAAAACACCCCAAACCTTTCCCCCCATCCTGCCTGATCCCCACGGGCCAACCTAGTGCAGCTCAGTGGCTCCCTGGTTCTCAGTGCCCTCTGAGTCTTCGCACTGAGAGGGCTCAGGACATGAGGCCAATCAAGCAATTGGATTGCCTTAACACGCCTTAGTGCTTTATAATACCTGCCATTCTCCATGGTTGAGTCTGTTTCTGATGCTTGCCATATTCGCGGGTTATACTGCTGCGCTTTCCATGGTCCGCGCTGCCCTTCTGCTAAACGCTGCCTTCTGTCTTGCTTAGTTAATGGTTAAAGTGCTTGCCACGTCCAGCCAAGGTTGGCCCTTCGGCTACCTCCCTGGCTGGCCTGGTGGGAGGGGGCTGGCAAGTCTCCCTCCAGCTGCCCCAGCTCCCCAGGAGCGTTCCACACAACGCCTGTGGAAGTGTACAAAGTGTCAACCTCAGCGTAGTTTTTAACCTGGAGTGATAGCTTTACTGATTTGCCACTTTACTACTCTTGTTAATGAATTTTTAATCTTCTTAATGACATTAAACACGGAAAGTAATTAAGGAAAACAAGTTTGAAACTGCTGACTTAAACCCTTTATTCAGAACTATTTAATGTAGAATTAATTTGATTTTGCCCATTATTCAAATGAACACATTACCTTCCTGTGCATTGGCCTCTTTTCCTTTTTTTGTGTGTATGTGTGTGTTTTGTTTTATTAAATATATCATGTAATGCTTCGTCCTTTTTGCTCAGAGGTAGCCAGAAACTTCCTCTCTCCCAGTGACAGAAAGAGTCAGCCTTTGGCATCTCTCAGGGGTCTTGTAAAGTCTCCCTGCATCAGGAGATCAGCTGGGGCAGGGAACGGAGGTAGCATGCCTGAAATACCAGGTTGCTACCACCTGCTCAATTAGGAGAGAAAGGAGCTTTGCTTCTCAGTGAGAGCTGCTGGTCTGCATCCTTAGCCCAGGATGGCAGATCTACCATGGGGAAAAAGGCCGTGCTGATTTACGTCAGACCACCAGACCTCTGCAAAGCAGAGAGCAGAGGCTGATGTGAAAACCTGGGGAAAAGTAGATGCTCAGCTTTGTCTTACAGTGGAAGAGAGGGATCCTTGAGAATCGTATTAGCCCTTCATTGACATCACAAGCTAGACTCTTTCTTTCCACCCTTAGACATTAGTGGCTTTGACCCACGTGTACAAAGACAGCAGACATCATTGATTTGATATCACCCCCCTAGCTGACACATCCTTTCTCCAACCTGGCTTTTATGTAGCTATAAAGCCTGCTACCACTTTGGGCCAGAGCATCCTGGCCTTGTGGGCCTGTTTCCACTGGGATGAGGCTTCAGTGCTATGAATCAACTGCATTCCTGCTGTGATTTTGCTAATTTCCTGCACAATGTCTGCCGAATCCTGCTTCCCCAAATGCTGGGGAACAGTAATTATTCAGTAAGTTCTCATCCGTCAGAGGTCTCCAGGTCCACCCCACCAGCAGCTTCTGTGCTTGTGAAGCTCCGAGTGCACTCCGTGTTGTTACCACAACTTTTTCTCCTTCACATGAAGTTGCTACTTGATCCCCTGTATTTGGAAGCAGTGGAACCCCTACAAGTCCCCTGAATTCATCCACCAGTCAGCTCAAAATCCAGCTCTGCCCCAGACAGATGCGGTGCTGATTCAACAGCAGCAGACTAGATTCCACTGCCAATCCAGGCTGAAAAAGACAACTGATCCTCGTACCCAGCCCTCCCTCATCATCTTTGCTATGAAGAATCCCCTTCTGGCATTCCAATGCATTGAGTAAGTAATCTTTTTTCTCTGCAGCCACCTGCCTGGCAGAGTAGGTAATGTCAGTGGAGCCGCACAGGCTAGGCTGCTCCTGAAACAATGAGAGTCGTCCAAATAATTTTGTGTACACAAAGGATTGCTGGATGATGGAGCCAGTTTGGGGCCATAAATCCAGCAGATGCAGTGGGAGTCTCAGCTACAAAGAAGTGAAGCAAAAGCACACCTCTGAATCCCTCCCTCAGACCTGAATTTGTACAGAGGGGAATGCCACAGGTAAGAAAAACTTCCTGTACTTTTCCTTGACCAGAACAGGAACTTACTGAGCATTGCCGGGGGAGGGGGGAATACTCATTCAAGCTGCATATATCTCCCAGGTGCTCCCTTCATCATGGACCTGTATGACCCAATGACTGCAGGAGAGCAAGAGCCAAATCTAAAGCTCAGTATTCGGCTGCTGGAGTGACGGCTTTTTTGCAGGTCAGTGGTGAGCATCCAGCCCTGTCCTCTGTGAGTTGTGCTTCTCCTTGCAAAGACACTGATTCGGAGTCCACTGGAAGTAGCGAGGTCCTTTCCCTTGGCTCCAGCACATAACTGGATCATTCCTCAAGCTGGAATATTAAACATGCCAGCAGATTGTCATTAAAACCCTCTTTACTTTATTATGTGTTTTTGCTTCAACAGCCAAAACTGGAGGAAGGAAAGAGAGCAAATGATTTTCCTGCATGCTGGCTGTAAGACACTCCGTGAGCACTGAGCTGACTCTAGCAGGACCTTTTACCATCAGAAGAAGCAGCACTGTAGAGCACCACGTGGGATGAGACCAGTGTTTCAGACTAACAGCTCCCACCATGGTACCTGACCTCTTCGTAGTCAAGACCGCGTTTTAATGTGACAACAGATGTCATAATCCCTTTGGGCTTTTTGCAGGCAGCAAACTGAGGTATTGGATAAATGAAATGACATGGAAAAATATCAGCTGGAGAGCAGAAGAGAGCTCAGGTCCCCAGAGTAGCTGGTGACTGATGTCTCACCTTCAGCCTCTAGTGCTCTTTTACTGACATACCTGGGTGTCACAGCATGGACTCAGCATGTCTGAACTGGATCCTGAAGGATCACAGTGGTCTCCATGCTCTGCTCAGCATGGGCTTGGGGAACTTGCTGAGGAATGAACATCCAATTTTCCCCACCCTATGCCTTTATGACCTTAAGCTTTGCATTAATGAGCAAATGGCATAACTGGCACTCAGCTGCTAACCAGCATCTGCCACACCAGGTCCTGCACCAGGTCCTTGTGTGGTCCTTGTCCGTCTCTATCCCATCACCTTCATGTCTGCTGTTTGCTGTTTCTTCCATGTCTTCCACGCTTCACCATTCCTCTCCTCCTAACAGCAGGATGACACAAACCTGAGGACAGACCCACAGCACGTTGTCACTAATGCGAATTACTCCCCTATGCTCTGCAGGAAAATAAGTAGGAAGAGTGGGATAGAGATACCTTCTCCCACCCTCATTCATTCTTGGGCCACCCAGGCTGGCTGCCCGTGAGCAAGCTGGGCCATTCCCACCACAAAAAGGAGTTCTCGGTACTAGCTGATGGCAGGAGCTGCTGGGGAAGTCAGCACCAGGGCAAAAGCCTAGCCATGGGGAGGGGAAGGTGTTCAGAAGTGCAGAGTGGCAGCGAAGGCGGGGTGGAAAGGAGGAAAGGTGGAGGAGACGAAGGTGAGGGAAAGCAGTGGATTTCAGGGTGGCCACACATCCTTCCCGGCTCCAGGGACAGCAGCCTGCTTGCAGGGCTCTGGCCGGTGCTCCATTTCCAATTTGGCTTGTTTGAGAGCATAAACCTCCCTCCAGTCTGGGCGCCAATAAAAGAGGCAGCTCTGCAGAGTCTGCACTCCGCTGTGGCACGCTGCCGACTTTCATTTCTTTTTACTACTGACTTTGTGTGTCTCTCGCCCCTTTCTCCCATTCTGGGGACTTTATGGACTGAGACGCAGTATCCTCCTTCCCCAGAGCAGGGGCTGGCTCCGAACCTGGAATTCCAGGAAATTTCCAGGGTTTCCTCTGGACAGCAACCACAAGTATAAACCGCCTGCAGCCCCCAGCCCTGCGCGGAATGTCCCACCAACGATGCCGTCCTGTGAGGCTGAGACCCCCCACCAGAGACTGCCATGGGGCTTCTCCATCAGAGCCCCTCTTTCTCCTCCGTGAAGGATAACTACGCTTCCGTGTTGCCTGTCCCAGCTGTAAGGAAGCACCAAGGTGCCAGAGCATCTTATTCAGCCTTGTTCAGGCAAAACCTGACCCCCTCCCAAGGCGTGCTGCTCCCCTCAGCCAAGGGCAGCCATGCCCACTGCTCAGCCCATGCCCACCACCTTCACATGAATCAGCTCCGCGCTCCAGCTGTGACCGATCCGTAACTTGTCTGGCGCCTGGACGGCCGCTGCTGAGTGACCGCAGTGCGGTCTGCTCATTGCCACCTCGCCTTGCTAGGGGTGCCTGCTGCTCACCTCCGTCACTCAGTGACATGTCTGAGGAGGAGGGGTTGTGTGCGTGAGAGACCTGCCGTGTCACACGCTGCTGACTCCGCAAACTGATTAGGCAATTAAAACGTTTCAAAGAGAAGAACAAATGACACAGAACAAAAGAAAGTGAAGCACAGCCAGGAACAGACCTGGCTGGAAAGTGGTACCTTATGCACAACTCATCACAGCCCTTCTGTATGCCAAAGTGGCAGACAAAAACGCAACCAGCCCTCAGAACAGGTTTTGTCCAAGAAATGTGGGTTTTCCAAAGAAAGTTTCCCAGTTTCCCATCACTTTCCACCAGTCTTTGTCTTTTCATTGAAGGTCCAGTCCCTCCCTGCCCCTGAACAAGCACTCCTTTTCTCAGAGTTGTCCATGGAAGAACCGTTTCTCAGACACAGGCTCGAACCTTGACTCTCCGCTGATGTGTTATCCTTTTCCCACCCCAAAGTCCCTGTTGTGCTTTGCTCTGTCCAGCCTGGCATATGAAAGCAAGTTCCAGAAAACAAACAAACAACCAGCCAACCAAACAGGATATTGAGAACAGTGTGATTTGGGTGTACCTTTTAGCCAACAACTGGCCTTCTGACACCTCCCCACATCCACCTGTGCTGATTGCTTTTACCCTACTGACTGTACCTGAGCTGTCACAGGCGGCCCCAGAGCAGAACAGGAGGCAACAAGGGTTTGTTGGTTTTGTTGTTTTCTGACAAATGTTGCAAATTCTGAACTAGGCATTAACTAGCTCTGCAAACCTTGGCCTCCAGCACCCCTGCTGGCTGCTCCCTCCGCTCAGCAGCACACACGTGGACATACGATTTCTGACACACGGTGTCCTGTATATCCCGACCACCACACACGTCATGCCCCATGTGCGTTTTGTAAGGCGCGCTCCAACACGTACGTGTCCGAATAGCTGTCGGGGTTACTCCAGTCTGCTTTCGTCATGCTCGTGGCTGCAGCCCAGGACACACCTGGGGAGATGCCCCATGGCAGTTCTGTGTATGAACACACATGGAGTTGCATTTTGTCTACGAGATCATGTACTCAGGACCGAGTCTGCACATATCTTGTGCAGAACGATGGACAAATTTTGTTTAAAACGCAGATATTTATTTTGTACCATCTGTACTCCTACTGTGGATGTATGTGGAAGTATTTTATGACACTGTAAGCCGTGCTCTGTGGTATCCACTTCACATATAGCTGGTTTGTGAGTGGAGTGCTTCTTTATTTTATTTTATTTTATTTTTGCATGGGTACCAGTGAGTACATGAACAGCAGAAGAGGAGGAAAGATCACACTGGGAAACCAAATATCTTGGTATTTGTGTTTGCATTTCTTCTTCACGGGTCTTTTTTTGCCTCAAGGAGCCACTTATGGGGCTGAAATACTGCAAGATCTGGTCTTCTTGTAGTATTCCTGCCAGCCAGGGAGTGAAACACCCTGAGCAGAACAGATCTTACATTATTTCAGCTCCACAGAGTGCTCCCTGAGGCATCGGCGAGAAACATAAGCACAGCTACAAAGGCACAGAAAATGCTTGCAACACTGATGCAAGTGCTGAACTCTGAGACTTCCTTCTGCAGAGGAACAAGTGGCCAGACACTGTGCCCACCCTGCCTGAGGCACGCTGCAAAGCCCACGGTGGGTGTCCTGGAAGTGGTCTGTTTCAACTCCGGGTGACAGAGAGCTGAACCCAATCCGAACTGTGGTACTGTGAGAGGGTTTGCTAGCTCACTGTCCATGACAGAGTCACTCACTGTCCCAGGGTGCACAGGACACAGGAGAGCTGGGTCAAGCTCGCAGTCATTTACGCGCTGCTCTTCCAGCGTCACCTCCGGGAGGGAACCGCAGTTTGGACTGGAGCCATTGCACACACAGCAGAAACTGGCTCACACGGTCTGTCTGTGCCACCCACTGGGCTGGAGGGGTTCAGGGTGGCTGGTGCACACCTCAGTTGGAAGGTACCCATCTCTGATACCATGCACCAGAGTCCTGCACCCCCAACCTGAACCCAGTGAATCTAATGGCAGTTTGGGACTAGCTTTGATGCTCCACAGCGCAGGGTTGCTCATGGCTGGGTGATGCAGCTCATGCTTTTTGCAAGCCAAGGGTGAATTAACTTTTTCTCTGTTACAGCATGTCCAAAACACTCCCATGTACTCCCATAAGAACCTTTCAGATACCTTAAAGATGGACATTAGCGGAACAACACTAGCAATAAACCAATAATATTGGCCACAACTCCCAGAAATGCATGCATTTTAGTCAGCAAAGCCTATTCTGGTGGAGAATGAGGGGTACAGGCTCTGCCCTTCTTCTATCAGCATCATTGGTTGCAGTTGGCCAAATGCCATGATTGGGGCCATACACTTGAATCCCAGTTCCCTTCACTGCATGGGTGGCTCTGGACATCAAGGCAGAGGAAACCTCCAGTGTCCAACCTTATTTTATTGAAGATGACAGAGGACTTTGGCTTTTCTACATTCACAAAAAACTTTTAGATAAATATTTTCCCAATAACATTTACTGTCTTGTCATAATGTTTGGGAAAACGTTCCATTGCCTACTAGCATTGCTGATCTCTAGAAATGGCTAGGAAATAGAAAGTCCAGCCTACAGGAAATTCTGTTATTTCTACATTTATTTTCATCATGAAGTGAAATGAAAAATGAAGTAGACAGGATGGGGTAGAACAGAATGTTAATTCTGAAACAAATTCAATGCAGAGGCATGAAAATAACGTTAAAGTTTATGTTTCCATAGCATTGACAACACAAAATGGCTTATAAATATAATGAGAAAGGCAAAAACAAACAATCCATCGCATTTTGGTACAGTTCACATCTCTGCCAAAAATTCCAGTCAACATTTACATTTCCAGAAAATGGTTCAATTTGGAGGATTCTGCCTTTTCCAATGGAAAACTGGTCCATCAAAATTCTTTTTTTGATCAGCTCTCTTGATTATAGTATGCTACTAAAGAGGGATGTTTTCTGCTGTAACCATTTTTTTCTAGCTGCAGGCATGTAATTTTCACTTATATTTCAACTGACTAATATCACATTAAGCATCCTCTCAGAACTGGACTTTCATTTTCAGAGATTGCATAACAACAAAAGAAAGCAGCTATAATAGCCAAAAAACCTGGAGCCTGTGGCAGGGGAGCCCTGCACTGTGCAGCGGGGCAGCCCGGGGGTCCCAGCCCGTGCCCCCTGCGATGCTGCAGCACTGCTGTGTCGTGCGCCCCAACGGGGAGCAGCCTGTGCCCCGGTAGTTACGCACTGGGCTAAACCCAGAGCAGAAACTACTCTTTCTTGTGTTTGAATCAGCTGCATCAAACGGAAAAGCTGTCAAGCTCTGGGTACTCTGGTCTTTCTCTTTTTCACAAATTATTTCCTCTTTTTCCCAAATTATTTTCTCTTTCCCTTCTCTTGCTTTTTGCTTTTCTTTCTCTCTCCCTCCTGCAAACCCTCTCCTCCTTTCTTCCCCATGATTTTCTCCTTTCTTTCCTTTTGGAGTCTCGTGGCAGGCATTGCCCTATCTTCCCAGCTCTGTTTGCCGTTCATTGTGCTGGCTGCTTTTGCATCCTCCCCAGCCCACCAGTCACCCCTGCACCATGAGTGGACTCGTTCTTTCCAAGGCCTGGATTTGGAAACAGCGAGTTTCCCCTTCCAGTGGCTCTGGGCTTCAGCAGTTCAGCAGAAACATCATCTTTAACCCACCCTTTGAGTGACAAAATGGGCAGCCACAGACAGGAGCTCTCCCCTCCCAGGCACCCTATTCACACAGCATTTCATCAGAAATAAAAAAGACAAGTTAATCTGTTTGGGCTGAAAATGAAGGAAACAATGGGGGTAAAAAAACAGGAAGAGAAATTATATTTCTCTCCTCCGGCAAAGGGGCATGTTGGGGGTGGGAAGGAGTGTGGGGGGTGGGTAGAGGGAAGGAAGGTTGCTTTATTTTATTGATTTAAAAAAAACCACACACATATCCCACAGGCGCCAAAAAGCACAGGGCAATGATTAATGTCCCCTCAGAAAAAGAAATTATATAGAATAAATTAAACTACTGTGGCAGCAAATTGAAAAATAAGGATGTAAATGAGGTTTGAATACTTAATATCTGAGAAGGGGAAGCAAGTCCCGGGCACAGAGAGAATGGTGAGAAGTTGTCAGTGACCCAAGGGGAGGCGATCCCTTCTCCCAGCCCAGGAGCCCCTCTGCTCCAGGCAAGAGGCCAGCAGCAAGGAGCCAGCGTTGGGAGCGGAGCAGGGCTGGCTCATATACAGAGATCGAGCCAGCCACGCTCAAGCTTGTGGTTGGTTCCAAGCAGAGCCTTGTATGGCAATTTTCACTCCATGCAAAGACCAAAATTGGGCCCAGTGGCTTCAGGTAGTCTCACAAGCAACATTTCATGGTGCAGGCCATCTGAGGGAAAGCTGGGGAGCTGCAGGCGTTTGCCTGCCTTTGCTGTGTGGCATGCAGCCTTTTCCCTGAGGAAGTACGGACTGAGCTCCTCAGCACCAGTGTCACCTTCACGTCATGACAGCAGGGCTGTACACCCCACTGCATGTTGTGGGAAGAGGTTTGTGCTACCCAAACTTATGTGTTTGGTCTGTACTGGATGCTTGCATTAGCAGCAGCCTAGCTAAAAGTTAGGGCATGCAGACCCCTGCTGTAATAAGCTAGCCCCGTCCCACCAGGCAAGGTCAGTGTGTGCCATGAGTAAAGGGAGGGAAACTACACGACAGGGGTGAAGGGAAAGCCATGGCAAAGACATGCTATTTCCATGCTGGATTTGTTTGTGTGAAAAAATCCCTGCCACAGTCCTTATTCTGAACATTTCCCCAGCTCAGCCAGGCTGTGAGGGTGACCATGTTCAGATCTGGATGCAGGCTGCCATTTGCCACGTAGAACTGCTACAGCTCTATTAAACCTGCTAGCTGTCAGCTTGCATTTCACACACTGTGTGGTGTGCTGTGGTCCCCCTGGATGACAGATTAGCAGGTCTACAGAAATCAAACTTGTGCTCCCACCTCTGGCACTGATTTCTTCTGTTGCCACTGTCCCTTTCCTTGCCCCATCCCTAGCAGCGGGACAACATGTTGCAGCAAGATCTGGAATGCACAGAGGAGACTTACCTTCACTTCTCAGGGCTGTGGAGTTGGTGGCAAGTGCTGGGATGAGGAAGAATCCTATGGGAAACATGTCCTTTTGTGGCATACTGCCACGTGCCCTCGGGCTTGTTTCCCATACTAGAGGTGCAGGTGAAAGATCCTGACTGAGGCTTAAATGTTTTGCTAACATCAAAACAAAACACAACACGAAGAAAGCTTTCCTTGCAGCTCATTTCTAAGAGCTCCCTGGGCAACAAGGGTCCACCCATGCCAGCAAGGAGGAGAAGGCTGCTGATGCCAGAGACAGCAAAGAGCCAGGGTCCTGCTTCAGGCCACAGGCTGTATTTCTGTGCTCCTGTCACCGATGAGAGAAGTGATGGGGCTGCAGAGAGAAAACCTGGTTATGCACAAAGAGGGGAGTAAAACAAATTGCCACTCTGTTCCTGCTGCGCTGGGCACAGGAGGGTGGCTCAGCCAGCGCTGGGGCTCTGCGGAGCCTGCGGCTGCTCTTGCTCCTGGGAGCTGGCTGCTGGTTTGGGGTCAGGTGCAGACCTGGCTGCAGGGAGTATCTGTCAAATGGTGAGGAGGGGGAGAGTAGATGGGTGACAGCCCAACAAGGGTGCCTGAGTTTGGGCTGAGGAGCCAGTAAAGGAGCAGAGCACCTTCCCCTGACCTTTCGGCTTAACCTCAGGTACAGCCATTAACCTGACCTGATGGTAAATTAAAATTCCCCAAATTGCCAGAAAGCTGCTTGCTCTGGCTTGTTTTCTTTCCATCTGGCTGTGGTGAAGGAGAGCCTGTCCTCAGCTTGCTGCTCAGCTGGCTCTTTCTTTTTTCTCACTTGTCCCTCCATCTCCCATTCAGCCCCTCTAGCTCTGCATCCCCTCTCTGCTTCCCTCTGCCAGTGCGGGTAAGTGTGCGCGCGTGTGTGTGTGTGTAAGCGTGTGTCCCTCTCTCTTCCCTTCTGTCTTTTTTGTTCATATATATTTAGTATTTATTTACAAGCTTGATTTTTTTCCCTCTGAGTGAAGCCAGGCATGCACAGAAATCCTTAAGATGCTATAAAGCCGCTGAGGTATAAAATGGAAAGTGCTTAGCCTGCCTGTACAGAAATATCTCACTGCGCCGCACTGGAAGCCACCGAAGCTGGGCACTGTAAATCTCATAGAGTTTAGCTTGTTTGTTTACACCATGACGACGATCTAAAGAGAAAAAGAGAGAGAGTGAGAGGGAGAAGCTCTTGGTTCCCCTATCAGGCCATGGCAAGCATCCCCTCCCCAAACCATTTATTGGACCTCATGAGCACAATGCCTTCCGGTCATGGGAACCTTCACAGCCCACCTGCAGATAGCCCAGTGATGGGGTCAGGGAGAGATGGCTTCTTTGATGCTTTCCTTTCCAGGATGCAGGGCAAGGCCGCTTGTGTGTTCCCAAGGCCATCCAAGAGAGATGTTATGAGGATCTCCCACTGCTGGGACACAGTAAGCTTATTTGTTTCTTACTAATTGGTCAAACTGAATGTCTTTTTGACTGTTCAGCCTTGGCCTAACTGGCTTTTTGTGACCATCCTGAACATTCACTAAAAGTCTTCCTAAAAACTTAGAAATGGTCCTTGCTAGAAGCAATGGACCAAAGAACACCTGAACTTGGGGCAAATAAGTTCAAATTTGGACCCTTTTGTTACCTTGCACAACCCAGGGTCCATCTCTTGAACATGTCATGCCCATATTCTTGCAGCACAGATTCACCACCACCCTTCCTACGCAGCCTACCTCTACAGCAGGGCCCAAGTGAGGATCCTACATGCCCCAGTCTGGTGGGACTCTGGTCTTTCTCCCACTGTCTCCAGGTAGGTCCAGTCATGGCTCTGGAGGACACTGGCATCTTAACATATGCCAGATGGGCCCTGGCCTTTTGTGTTGCCCCACAGTGACCCACTCACTCCTCTCCCATGTGGCTGGAGCCACGTCAGATTTGCATGCCGCCCTTTTGGAGCGGAGTTGTGCAGAGCCCTGGAGAGAAAAATGTCAAGAAAATGCCCATTTTCACAGCTCCCCACTGTGATTGTGGAGGACCAGCAGCCAAATTTCTTCATGTGCCAAACACAGTGGTCTCATCTGAGCAAAAGATGGAGCCACAGTAGCATAGGTGAAATGAGATTAGAGAAGGAAAGGCAAAACAGTCTAAATCAGAAATTATAAGTGCTCTGTATAGTACAGTAGCAGAAAGACACTGTGGAAAATGTGAGAGCCTGCAGTGACAACACTGTACAAACATCTCGTTTCAAAAAAAACCACCACAGGCTGCTATACTTGTTCTTACATCACAGGTGGGGAATTTGGAATTTAGCCTGCAATGCTGATGTGACCTGATCCAAACCACGTTGTGAGTTTGCTGTGGGTCTGGGAGTTGAACTCAGGTCTCCCCATGCCCTAGACATCAGACCCTTTCCAACATGAAGGTGTAAAAGCCTTGGACAGAGAAAAAAAAAAATTATCAGAGATTGTCTCAAGTATTTACGGGCAGAGAAACTAGGAAGGAAGGAATCCCACCCTCTCCCTGGGTGGCTGCATGCAGCTGAGGATGCCAGGACCCTCCGGCTGCCTCCCAGCTTTCTGCCAGCTTCGGTGCCACAAGACATACTCGGGGAAACTTGCTTTGCTGGCAGTCTGCATGGATGCGCACTGTCCAGATACAGCAGCAGAAAAGAAAGTTGGAGTTCAACCTCTACTTGGCGTGCTGGTGGGTTTGCACCTCTCTCTATGAGCATCCATCGGAAAGACAGCTCCATCCATCCTCTCCCCAAAAAACCCTGCAAGCATGAAATCTATAGATAAACAGTCGCAGGTGGTTGTTGACTCAAGCTCTTCTGTACCCTGTTATTCCTAAAAGCTGCTACGCTTCCCAGGCAAGGGGAGGAGAAATTGGAGGAAAGCACGGAAGTTATCGCTTGGGGTGCCAGCATGCCACTGCAGTGTGCAAAGAGGCTGCAAGAGTGCTCCCTGCAGGAAGATGACTGGTCTGTGGTCTTGTGTTGGGCCAGAGCTGCAAGATCCCTTTGCCCGGGAGACAGAGAGAACAGGATCTTGAAGTCCCTGCTTGCAAAGCAGGTATTCGTTTTTCAAGGCCTGTTGGCAGGAAGGAGGTTAATGTTTTTATAGGTCTTACAGAAAGACAATGACTTGTCTGTGCATCCCGATACATCCTCCCTTCTATGGATGCATGCATGTTGGCAAGGACTTCCCACCACTGCTAGAAGAGAAGCTGGGTCCTGCAACAAAGGTAAAGACCTCACACACAGAAAGGATGGATTAGCCCTGAAATCTCTCCTCTCTCATCTTTTGCTGAAATCCTTCCTTTTTGTTTTTCTCTTCCTTCCCAAATGGCTTCCTGGCCTCTTATTTAAGGGGCACACCAGGGCCCAGAGTAGGGGTCTCCACAGCGCTCAGAACAGGCCCCCAGACAGCTGCAGTGAAAGGGATGCTGCAATCCTAAATGCCCTGTGCGCTCTACATATTGTGGAAAAAGCTGTTGCATTCATCAATGTCAGACGCAGAGTTTGAATAAATTTGAATGCACTCAAGCGTGTTGCCTGCAGTTTTCTATAATATCACTTTCCAGTTTGAATATTTCACTTACTTTTTTTCAAATTTCTTTTTATCCACCAGTTTTTCCTCCTTTTCATCCTCTCCTCCCTTCCTCTCTTCCTTCCACCTTACCCCCCTCCCCAGGTTTTTACATTTGCAACCCAAGCAACTGGACAAGGAAGCCATGCTGCAAGCTTCCTCTCAGCAGTGCCCTGGAAAAGGCACTTCTCACACTGTACTCATGCCTTCCCAGCTGTTGGCCAGTTTGAACATCTTCCCACCGCAGAACACCACCACATGGGACACTGTGGCTAGGAGAAAAAAGGTGTTTGCGGGGCATCGGTGCAGGATCGACTTGTGAGGGTCTCACAGCTGGTTCCTGGCTGCCTGGGCCCACTGGCTGAGCTCTGGCCGTGAAAAGGGGGCAACGGGGTCAAACAGTGTCATGAGTCATCAACAAGGTCCCATGTGCCCTGGAGGTCAGAGCTAGTCACTGAGAAGCAGCAGGTCTGCAACTGATCTGCTGGCATTGCATGGAGGTGTCCCAGGGTTAATCCAGAGCAAACAAGGTGAGCTGCACTCATGCTTTCCTTCCTCCTCTTTTCCACCAGCCTGGAGTAAACCTACCAGCCCCTTTTGCCTCCCACACTTCAGTTAGCCCTCTTTGTAATGGAAACTATACTTATGAGTGTGTTCATAAACCACAGGGTGATGTAAGTCAGGCAGACCTGCTAAAGGGTTAATTATACTCTTGACCAGCCAAAGAGAAGGGAGTGCGATTTGTAACCCTGCTTTTGGGCTAAGTTTCCATGCCTACTGTACAAGTAGGAGGGGACAAGGAAGAGAAATGGCTTGCACCCACCTGACCAGACAGGCACCTCCAAGATGGTCAGACCTTGCCCAGGACTGTGTCCTGGGGGCAGAGGGGGGTGTGTGTCTTGGGAACCGGGAAGGGAGAAAGGGCTGATGGCACCAGAGAATGGATGAATTCTCCTGCTTATATTGAGAATTCACTGCTCTCCCTTGTAGTGAAAACTCTATGATCTTGTGACTAACCACTTTCCCCTTTCACTGTTTTTGATTTATATCCCATTACTTCGCCTGTTTGTGCCTTGCAGACATGAATTTTTTCCCTGACATCTCCTATGCAGCAGCCACGTCAAAACCTTTGATAAAATAATAGTGGTAAGACGTTTGCATGGCTGTTTTTATGTTTCCAGGGATATAGACATCAATTAAAACTCTTCATACAATCTGATCCGTCGTTATTAAAGGCATTAATACTGGCACGCCCCTCAGATTAGGGGCTGCTCACAGGGCGATGGAGGAAAGCAGGGAACGTTGTCCGCATGCGTCCCCTTTCTGCTCAGCTCCCACGGGGACCTTGCTCAGAGGACAACTGGCATGGGCTACTGAGGGCACCAGTGGCTGTACCAAGCTGGTTGGGGGTAGTACAGGACAAAGGCATCCCATGCACCAGCAAAGCACAGCACTGCCCTCCCAACACCTCTCATACGACCACATGACCTTGAACAACGAATACCAGCTCTGCAACTGACCCCCTCCCAGACCAAAGGTGCCAGAGTTGCTTTAATACTTGACCCGAGGGCTGGCCAGAGAGGGCTGCTGAGATTGCAGCCATGGTGGTCTTGGTGCAAAAGGCAACTTTCAACAATATAGGTAAAAGGGAGAGGGAGAGTTGAGGCACAGAGCAGATACGTGATTTTCCCATGGCAATTCATGTAGCATTTCCTTATCAAAGTTTTCCACATGTTGTCAAATACAAAAAGCATCTCTTAACCAGGAGGAAACTGAGGCTGCCTACGTTATATTGTTAAATATGGCAGAGCAAGTACCTAAATGAAGGAAAAAATGCCCACTGCAGTGGTCAGCCTGTGAAAAATGTAAATGTCATCACCCAGGGTTTCACTTGATGAGGCAAACCAGAAGGTCTGAATTATAGCTTCCTGCAGTCCTGTCCAGACCCACGTGTGCCCAGCTTTTCTCATTCAACACAGCCCACAGCAATTCCTGCTGGAGCTGGAAACAGTTGGTGTCCCTATCTAACCTCCTCACAATGCCTCTCATGGGGAGAAATCTGAATTCGCAGTGCATATTTTTGGAGGTGGGGCCTTTACCTTTTTCCTCCACCACCCATAATCCATGTTCCCTCCTATTGGCCCTGTATGATATGGCCAAAGGCTCCCTTTGATCATGATGCCTTCCCCAGTCCTGTTAGAGGACTTTACAACTGGAGTAAAATTACTATCTGTGCAAGGAAATCTTCCCCCCATGCAGTTTACCAAATCTTCATTCAGTATAGCAATGAGATGTAGGAAATCCCACTTAATGTATGGCAGTTTACAGGCTACTGCTGTCTCTGATGTATTTGCATAATTTAATTTTTTTTTCTCTCTCTCTTTTTTTATTTTTTTTTAATCTCTTCCTTTCCCTCCTTTCCCAGCAGGAAGAAAAAAATGTTCCTTCAGCCTGGCACGTCCCATGAGAAAAGACAGTCAATATGCCCAGATAATGGCCACAGAACAGCCCCGTGTCTCCTCTTCCAGTCACCTTCCATCTGCCTTCTGAGGGCCAGGCAAAAGTGGTCAAGAGATGGTGCAAGAAAGTACATCTTGGGAGGCAACCTCCACTAGCAGTGACAATCCCTCCACACAAATGCTTTCACATGCACCAGGGCTCAGTGACAGTGTGGACCCTGGGAGGCGATGGCTTTTCTTCCATCCTGACTAGGGGCCATGGGAGGGTGCCAGCCCTCTTGATGGCTCACCAAGCAGGATAAAGGTGGGGAAAACTCCCTGTAGTACTGCCTCCCCAAGTTTTGCCCTGGGATGGGAAAAATGTCTGTGGGAGGAAACCTCATCTGAAGGGAACTTAGACAACTGCCTGCTTGCCAGGCACCTCCAAATGTCCCAGCATGATCACCCCCTGCCCCACTGGTTTGTGCTAAGGGCCTGCAACTGAGACAGGCAGCGCTAAGGAAAATCATCCCCCAGCAGGAGAGCTGGAGGGAGCAAGGTGTGTGTGCATCCTCCATTTTGGTGTCTCTTTTTAAGCACGGGCTTTCCATTGCCCCAGGGGAGCTGGGGGGAAGCATGTGTCTCTCAGGCACACAGCAGCCCTGACTGGGTAACGGTGCAGAACGTAAAGTGTTGTCTATTAGGTAGGAGACTGGTTAATACAAAGAGTTGTTGGTAATAACAATGTCCTTTCAGCAGTGACAGAGACAAAGTACCTGCATGTGGCGTGTACCACTGCGTGCAGCGAGTGATGGTCACAGGGAAGCTTTGGAGATCATTTGAATTTCACATCCAGGGAGAGTCGGCCTATCATTAAAAAACCCTAATTTCAGTGTCAGGTGGAGTTCCAGGTAATCGATCATGGTGTCAGCTGGCACAGGCTCTCCCTGCCTCCTTGCCTTGCCTCCAAGTCAGCCTTGGTTTTTTCCAATTAAACTTGTTGCTGGAATCCAGAAGGAAGTGTGGGAGTGCAGGAAGGGCAGACCACATGGCCCCCCTCGTTACCAGTGAGGTGGGGTCTGATGGGGCGAGGAAGGTGGCCTGAGGGCGGCTGTGGGACAAGTATGGTTAGGGGGTAAGGAAAGGGGATGCTGAGAAAATGATCATTGCTGCGGCAAGGTGCAGAAGGGACTTGTAGGGAGGTGGAATCTCAAAACATCATTGCACCTTGGGGAAGGCATTGCCTGAGACCCCCCATGCTCCCAAGCCCCACCCATCATTTTCCCTGCCTCCCACATCCTCTCTTCCCCTATCAGTCTTTCAAACCTCCTGTGCCCCTGTAGGTCTCACCCTGCACTCACTGTCCTTGGTCTCACACCCTTCCTCCCCCCTGTCTCCACACAGGCATCTCCCACACCTCCAGCCCCCACCAGAGAGCTCTCCAGGGTCCACCTCTTGCTCTCCAGAGTCAGATTCCCTTTAATGGGTAGCATAAGGATCCAGGCTCCTCGCTACAGCCTCAGTTACCAGGGCAACATTTTTGGCAAGAGAATTTTTTGGTTACAAAACAACCTTCTTCTTCCCCCAAAGGTCAAATCTGCACGAAGAATTGCCATCAATAGAAACACACTCTGTTTTCCATCATATTCCACCCCAGTTTTAAAACTCATATCTGTAACCAAAGTTGACTGAAGAGGTTTCATACAGGGGGAGAAAAATACTTCCAAAATAATGCCAATAAAAATGTGCTTTAGAAAACTGAAGGAATCTGTTAGAAAAAGAGCTTTTAAATCCTACACATGTTCTGCAGGAAATCCCATTGCAATGCTACTATACAGAGATTATATTGAAATACTTCCACAACATTTGCTCAATTCTTTGACTAATTCTGCTTGCCACTGTGACTATTTTGTAACTAAGGTTTAGGAGCAGTAATACAGCCACCGTTTACTGCTACTTTTACCTACAGATCAGAAATATCAGCCCTAAGCAAACCAAGACTCCATGTTCCATGAACCTAGTGAAAGACAGCCATTGAGCCAAAAAAGCTGAAAACTAAGAGGGCCAGACCTGTCATCCTATATGAGAGGCAGGCATGAACTCACACAGAGAATTAGATGGCTCGTTTTATGCAGGACTGAAGTGCATAACAGTAACAAGACCGTTCAGAAAAAGTGGGCTGCAGTAGGGGTAAGAGATGAGGAACATGGGATTTTGGGGCAGGATTGCCCTCGTGGACTTCCTGTGCTCAGGGCTTTCATGCTCAAGTGATTTCTGAAGCCACAGCAAAGCAAGGAGAGGTGGCTCTGAAGGGCAGTGTGGGGTGAGCCAAGTCTCAGCCAGAGATCACCAGGGGTTGGCTGAATGGGTCATTCAGGGTTGAGGAGTGTCATTTGCAGTGTAAATGGTCAGCAGATACGAGTTGGAGGGAAAACATAAAATTGACCTTGACTGTGGGTGCATGCAACAGCTGGAGAGCAAGCCTTGAGGAGGTAGTAGGTGGAACAGTGCAGGCAAGCAGCTAGATTGGCTGTCTCTGTGATGTGAGGACGCTGCCCATCTCTGCCGAGCCCCTTCTGACTTGTCCGGGCACCCACATGACAGGGAAAGGTCAAACTGGTCTAACTGCAGCATTGCAGAAATGCGATCTTTGTTTCCAAGACAGAAGCCAGGGAGTGGGAAAGACATTGTTGTAACGCTTAACCATAAAGCTGGGCAGAGAGCCCAAATTCAGAAAGTTGAGGTTAGCACCATTCACTGTGGGATCAAAGGTTGTTGTGGACCGGGAACATCCAGACAAGACTGGAAATCTCTCATGCATAGTAAATTGGCCATCCCATTTATGACAGTGCTACGTGGGGACAGTACACCCAGAGCCAGTGGTGATTTTGGAGAGCTTGCTAACCTGTAGCTGCAACCTGTACAAGAACCTGGTGAAGAGCCCTGCCTTCCCTCTTCCTGACACAGATCTGTGCGGGGCACAGGGCCAGATGTGAGCAGCAGAGACCTTCCTGGTGCTCTTCACAGCTGGGTACATGGGCAGGGCTTTCCTCCCAGCCACCCAGTCCTCCCAGGACTTGGGGACAGTCTTGATCTTGAGGGCTATGGGTTAGGAACAGGTCTTCTGTAGCTGACAGTTTTGCTTGATGGTGACAGTTGCTGTAGTGACCATGTCAAGACACTTCTCATTTCTCAGCCTGGCTAGTCAGACACAATTTATAACCCAGTTGACTGCAGAATGCCTTCAGTGCTGGGTCTGGGCTCACTGCACTGGATCCCTAGTAAGTGGCCAGGACTGATCTGCCACACTGCGAGCACAAAGACTACCACTCATTTCTGCAGGACTCCAAGACAAAGAGGTGTGAGGAAGAGCATCGCTCAGCTCCTATCTGCAAGGTATATTACTCACTTCTTGCCACATCTGAGCTTGCTGATCTGCAGTTGGACAAGTTCTTTTCTCATCTGGCTGGGGGGTAGAGGGAGCCCTGGCTCGAACTGGCCAGGTTAAGTGTGACAGTCCCAGGCCTGTTTCTCTCTGAGATTTGAACTTGGCTTGCCAGAACAAATGGTTCCACAGGGGGCTGGAGGCACTTGGATCCCACATGGTGCCCAGAGGAGAGGAGAAACCAATTGCCTTTGTTTCAAGGACACTAAGCAAAGCATAAAGAAACTATGTGCAAATTGAATGGGAGGCATTAGGATATATTTTTGGACACAGCACAGGTTTCATCAGCAGTTGTATGGACTAAGATTGATACATCTGACTTATCTCTCTCTGCCCCTCAGGTAGCTCTTCTGGCTGCTAGCTGAAGGGAAGGTACCATCCCTGATCCCCCACAGAAGAGTTGGCAATGGCTGTGGCTTGCTGAGCTTACCTCTGCAATGCAGATCCCTGAAGGGTAAACCTCAGTGCCCAGACCGAGGCACGTGCTTTGTGCCCTCAGAGGAGGGCAGGCTCAGAGCTGTGGCAGTGCTGTGTTCCACAGCTGGGTACCCAGGTGTAAAACCATTCTCATCTGCCCATTGGTGCCTGGATACCTGAGATCACAGACAGCTCCAAAACAGGCTCAAAGACTGGGGACTGGAAGGGGGACACTCATGGTCTGAGGTCAGTTAGCAGCTCAGATGGTGATTTGCTGTGTGACCTGAGGGGAAGCACTTCATCCCTGGGCCTCGGTTCCTTCTCCTCTCCACCAGGGATACGGCCCACCAATTTAATTTATCTGCATGGTTTCTTTGGGAATGGCTCTCCTGGTGGCCTTGCACATTTGCCCAGTTTAGCCCATTTGCACCGACAGCAGCTGCTGCAGTGGAAATAGCAATGCTGGCATGTGTGATGTTGCACAATGGGAAAAGGTGAGGCCAGAGCTGACAGTCTCACCTCCTGTGCTTACGCTAACAGTGACAAATTTCTCATCGTTTGTTCCTTCCTTGCCTGGCACTTTTGCCTCTCTTTAAATGGAGTTTATCATGGCGCAATGGGCTTTTTTCCAAGTTAATGTCTGTCAGCTCCAATTTGTTCCAATGACCTTCGTAGACTCAGGGGAATTTTAAAAATAAATAAAGAAAGACCTGCTGGAGTGCTTAGGGAGGGCTTCACCTGACAGACAATGATAGAGACACCTCAGAGCCTGTGAGCACTTCGTCCTCCCAGGACCAGGCCAGGGGAAATGGGCTGATTAGGGAAAAGACTCTGGAGCCCCAGGGATGTCCGCTTAATGGAAGAGAGGATAGAGCTGAACCACAGACACGGGGCTGCTGCTGGCAGGGAAGGGGAAGGAAGGAAGGAAAGCATGCGGCAATCAGTTCCCTGAACCTTTCTCTGGGTCCCATCTCCCCCATGGCAGGCAGCAGATTGGAGTGCGGGTTGATGTGATAGCCCCCAAAGAACCCACAAAGGGTACAGTCCAGATGCTCTTGTCTTTGCTTCTCTCTCAGAAGACACTTCTTCAATAACCTCTTCCAAGAAGCTCTCTTGCTGTTGATTGAACCCAGAAATCAGGTTCCCTTGGCTGGACTGGTTGGGCTGAGGCTGTTCCTGGGGAAGGACAGATGTCATGCTCTGCCTTTGTGAGCAGCTGGATGCAGTCCTCTCTCTCAGCTTTGCCTTCTGGAAAGGCTAAGGTAATTTTGCTAGAATTTACCCCAGCTAGAGCTGGCAGGCTGGGTGGGAATGTGCATGGGCTTGAGTGTTCAGGAACAGTGAGCAGGGGGAAATACCTGTGGAAAAAAATCAGGGCAGGAAGTTGTGGCTGAGAGAAAAAGTCAGCACTTGAATGAGGCTAAAGAAATGAGAGAACAGGGAAGGAAAGCATGAGAAGGTCAGAAAAATATAGTCTAAAGCCAACCTCCTGGCTCCAGCTAGTGTGGGCAGAATTTACAGGGTTATCTAATCTTCCCAAGCCAGCAAGAAGCACACCAAAATCTGTTTGGCCAAGAGCCACAGGAGACCTGAAAGGATGGGAGCGCTGGGAGCATTTCACAGGGATGCCCCAACAAGAGCTGGGCTGAAATTGCAACAAGGGCCCAAGAAGATCCAGTTAAATGGGTTCCTTCTGGTTTCTTCATTCCCATTGCAGGTGGGGCAGCATTAGCCAGCAATCCTTTGCATTCACAGGCTTGCAGCCAGCTGCATGGTATAGCCATGACTTGAAAGTCCTGCTCAAAATGCTTGAAGGTACACAATGGACATCCTTGGCTTAGCAAGAGGAACTTGGAGGCTTAGTTTCTCTTCCTGGCTCTACACTGTCACAGGAATGGAAACTCGCGCAAGTCAACGTGCCTTTGTTTATTTTCTCTCAGGGAATTTGTACAGTCCTCAGCACAGCAGGGACCTTTGTTCTGAATGGTGCTGGGAGGCAAAAGGTAGTATTAGTCATAGTGATAACAGCAATGGTAACATGGGCTGAGCTGTGTGGGATTCTTCTTCTAAACACTTCTACACCCAGTGCCCATGAAGAAAAAGGAAAGCAGTCATTCAGAGTATAACAATGAAAGAACAGGTAGGGTCAACTGAGATTTAAATTAATGAGACCTACTTATTGGATTTTGTTCTTATCCTGCGCACCTGAGCTCTTTCCCAGCTTGGGCAGACAGTGCTTAAGCAGCCCTTCCCACCCAACCTTCATTTGTTTCAGTTCCTGGCCTTTTTCTGTTGCCATGTGGGCTGTAAAGCAGGCTACAGAATCCACAGGGCCATCAAGAACTATTGAACATCCATCACCTGGCATTTGGGCATGAACAAGCCGTATGATGCATAATGATCCCTTCCACACAGTAAACAACACGCCATGAGGCCAGAGTACAATGACAATCAAAGCTTAGAATTAGTGTTCTGCCTTCCAGCAGGGTAGAAAAGGACTCCAGTCCTTGCAAGCTGTCTCCCACCCAGCCTTCCCTCCAGACCTCCCCTGAGTCAGCAGAGCTTTGCACCGCCCTAAAGATCTTGGCTCCAGCCCAGATATGGAGGATCCAGCCCAACTCTGGACCTCAGTGTTCACAAAGAGTTGGAGGATTCTTTTGTTTAGGTAGAACCATTGGAATACTAGACATTATTATTATTTTCTTCTTGATTCCCATTAAGTTTGAGCTAGGGAGGGAATACACCTCAGCTGTTTTCTCATACACACAAACACGTACATCCCTAGGAATGAAGCAAATAGTGGTGTCATATGTGAACAGGGCAGTGGAAGTGGACATCAGCACACTAAATTCAGACCCTCCTGGTGCCAGATATGAGCTATAAATGAAGAACTCTTTGCAGTAGTGTTTTTCTCACCCACAGGAGAGGATAAGCCAAGGTGGTGGTCACCTACATCATTGAGGCCCTGCCATCAAACCATTCCCATTACAAGACACAGCCTCCCAACTGCCATCCGAGACATCTGCCATGTGATGCTCTGTGCAACCCAGCTCCTGGGACTGGGCATACTCAGAGCAAAAAGACTTGGGGGCTCAATAATTCTTTACCTAATGTGAGTATGTTGGTTTACTGTCTGGACTGTACAGCTCATGTTGTAGGACGGGTTCTTTACTTGGAACATTCCTGCTTTACAAGAATTGCAGCTTCAGGGCCAAAATCTGCATATACTTGCAATGACAGCACATCGTAATAGTGGGATTACAAATATGACAGCATATTTAATGTCTGCTATTCTCTGTTCACAAGCCTAGGTACATTTCTGGAGTGTAAATGAAAAGTTGATTTTGCCTCAGATCTTCTTCCATGGTTGATGGCATGACTATCAAGGGATTTGTAGATGAGTGCTTAGACCTGAGCTTTGACATTATCAACTTTCAAAGTAAGTGTTGTCTTGATGAGTTGGTAAAGAGGGGAACTGAATATAAACACATATGGCAATGTCTACCTGAGTCTGCAGACAGCCTGGACTGTAGCTGAGAAAGGCACAGGCTGCCTACACCCATCTCTGTGTGTCAGCTCTGAAACCTAATGCTGACACTTCAGAAATAACTACTCAAATGGCTTTCCTAGCTGCAAATTTTTGCAGATGCCTGCAACTCTTTTAATTAGCCCCCAGTCCCAGGTCATTTTCTGCTTCTCTCAAGAAGGCAAAACATTCAGCTGTCTTTTCTTCAACAGCCAAACCAACCCTGTATCTTTCATGTTATAGACAGAGTGAGGCACCATCTCAAAGCATAGGAACAGCACAGAATAAAGGCTTTACCATCAATTTCAATAAGTTTAGGAATCTTGGAATTATTCTATTGTTCATGATTCTCCTCAGTTCATCTCTTCTGGTATATAGATCATGCTGCAGTCCTGCCTGTGTGCCTCCTTTTCCTTAGCAGCAGGGATCACACCACTGCACAGCTCATCTCAAACTCAGTACTGCAGCAGTTCAACCGGGACTGAAGGCTGCAATCTCACCAGGGGGAGGCACTGCGCACTGGGGATGGGAGGGAGGATGTTACTGGAGATGTCCTGGTGAGCGTTGAAGTGGCTTTTAGCTTCATAATGGTGTTTTGTTCTTTTTATAAACTGTTAAGAACAGAGTTTAAAGCTGAAAGGATTGTGAAAGTTGCTGAGTGTTTTCTTTTCATGTCTCCAGGTTCTCACTTTCCCTTGTGTTCTGGTAACACAGATGAAATAACACCGACCTGACTCTGCAGATAGATAGCCTGAAAAAATCCCCCATCATGGGTGTGCTTACTGCCCTCAGCCTGATGATGCACATCCAACTTCACTCTCACCTTTCTTAGCTGCCCCATCCATCCCTGTATCTCACTGGGTTCAGCCATCTCTATGTCTGTCCCATACAAATCCATCTGGAGGGCCATTCCCATCCACATCTGTCCATCTGCCCATCTGTCCATCCATCCCTAGCTGTCTGGCTGCCTGTGAGAACTGGCCCTCCAGACTATTTAATCGGTATAGCAAGGATAGCAGCAAAATCCATTTTGGCCACGTGAACTATCTTTGAGAGGATGCTACTCTCCCAGGCAGGAGCTGGGGGGACATTTGTGTTGACCCACAGTCCTCCTCTCCCTCATCCCCCCATTTGAGAGGACAGCCCTGTGATGATGAGAAAGGGGTCAGCAGGAAGCACCCCATGGCAAGGCTAGGAGGACAGAGAAAGAGAAACCTCTGTGCCAAGGGTTTTCTCCCTTTGTACTTGCTCCTGGGGAGCCTATCTGGCAGAGTGAAGTCTGCTGCCCTCCCTCCCGTCACCCTCCCTTTCTCCACCAGCAGCCCCCAGCCCGATGGAGAGACCAGGCTGGATGGAGAGCCTTTCTCTCCAGCGTGCCGCACTATGACAGATGATTGACTCGAAACAATATCTAAGGCGATCAGGATAAAGTACCGACCATTTCAAGGCTCAGCAGAATTCAAATTCTAATTAGACTTCTCACCACATTCCAAATAAAAATTGTTCCCCTGATATCCTTTTTGCCTATCAGGTGTCTCTCCCTGATCGCTGGAACAAAACGCATAAAGAAAGTGATTAAAGCCATAACAAAGGCATAAAATTGAAATTATCGCTGGTATCACATCTGGGAGCAGAGTGTGTCACCACACTGCCCCCCTCCCCTCGGAGCGCTCCCTCCCCAAATAGACACACACACACGTCCCCCCATAGTTCTTGCCTCAAATGTGAGCAATGGGCTGGGGGAGAGGGGGCAGAGGGGATGGGAGAAGCTCTTCGTCCAGGTTGGAAGTTACCCATTCCCATGGTCTGGGATGGCATCTCAGCCCATACCCCCACCACCTCCAGCCTGAGGCTGAGCTGGAGTTACAGTGGGTGTAAATTGTCTAATGGACTCCGGTGCTGCTTTACATCAGCTGAGGATCTGGCCCATGGCATCTGCAAATGCAACACATGCAGACGCCTGAAGCATACACACCCAGGGAGAGGAAAACACATAAGCACGGAGGCCTGCTCACTGCCAGGCGCTCTCTAATGAGCACACAGACAAACCCTTCTCTAGGGCATACACCCCCCTGCACACACGCACGCTCACAGGCACACAGAGCCGAGCCTCCAGTGCACCGCACACACACCAGAAGTTTCCTCCTGCCCGTTGACGCCTGTGGTAGAGCCAGAAAAACCACCCCTACACACACACACACACACACACACACAAATGCAGAGTCCACACAAAACAGGTGTAAGCCTGTTACATTCACTACAGACACAGAAGGTTATAAACCAGCATCTAGTCAGAACCCCCCATGTGTTCCCCCCACACACATATAAAACACACATATACACTCTAAACTTGAGCACAGCAATCCATGCAAACCGAGTATTACACATGCTAATTCCTACCCCATGTTCCCCCCACGCACCTGCAGTCCCATCACACACAGGTACACAGGCTACATATAACCCTTATACAGCTTCTTGCTATCTTTTTTTTTTTATACAACGTCATCTATTTGTGACATATCTATATATAAATGTCAATTCACACACAGGTTTTATATATACATATATATAAGATATATATATCTCAATATCTCACATCGCCCCTGCAATGGTCTCATGGTCACCAACACACATAGCTTACACACACACACACACGTGAAGGTTCATGTTCAGTGCAGCAGTCACCCTGTGAGCACAACCCTTCGTGATACAGGTGTGAGCTCGTTCAGACAGGCTAAGATCACACGTGCCATGTTAGGCAGGGAGGGGACAGCCTGGTCCCTCTACCTCCTTTTGCATAAATACAGTGCCATAGGCTCCAACGACCCCACTCGTGATTTACACTGGCGTGGGGGAGCAGGCTTCCCCTTGGCCAGGCTGGCACGCAGGGCTGCTGGAGGGACATTTATGGCAGTGGGTGCCTGGCCATGGCGGTGGGTACACACAGCCAGGGCTGCCCTTTTCTCCTCCTGGATCCATGCCCTGCCTCGGCTCAGCTCAGGATGCCCTCATGAATGGCCCATTTCATTTTTCAGCTGCACGAGGGGCCACTCCAGAAGAGAGTTAAAAAGAGAGAGAGAGAGAGAGTGAGGGAGAGAAAGAAAGGGACTAAAGCTATATAAAATTAAAAGGTAAAAAGCAGGAACGCAAATGGGAGAGAGCTCTTTCAGCTTTCACATTATTAATGACTCTTCAAAAAATCGGCGAGTTTTCCAATCTTCTCCGAGAAGCGCTTGAAGGAGCTCACAGATGAAACTGACCTTCAAAATGTTCTTTGGTCTTTAGTTAAGAAATTCGCTCGCCATTATGGCATCATTAGGGAAACAAGGATAAAATTACTCCATGGTTAATGACCTATAGTATCTCCCCACCAAAATTTGTTTCAGATCTAATAAAACTGTGCTTAACACACTCGGATGAGTTATGAGGACTGTTCTGCAGGGTATTAAAATGTGGAAAATAGATTTTCCGAAGCTGGGGGGACTGGACTTTTCGAATCAGATAGCAGAATGGAATTTTCTGGGCAATAAATTCTTCCATGTCTCAATTTCATCTCGCTCTCGCTCTCTCTCTCCCTCTCTCTCCCTCTCTCTCTCGTGCTCTCTCCCTGAAATGCTAAAGCAACATGGAAATCTTTAAAGTGCAGAAGCTTATATAAACTTTACCCCCCAAACCCCAAAATAGGGCCCCCACCCTTTAATGCTTTTTTTGTCTTCCATCTGAGAAGAAGGCATAATCCCCCCATCAGGGGAGATTCGGTATCACAGAGCCAACTCAGCTGTGAGGCCTTTTTGTGCCGCAGCGTTGGACTTTGCGGGAGCCCCGCAGGCTGCCAGCATCCCCGCGTGGGCACCAGCTTGTCAGTGGGGATGGGAGCAGGAGGCAGACAACGTGGGGCTGCCCGGGGGTGCGGGGGGATCCCTCCCGCCTGCCCCACATGCCAGCCTTGGTGGGAGCTCACAGGCTCTGGCTCTGCTGTGGCAGAGCACCCACAGCTCATGTCTTGCTGAAGACACTATCTGGTGCCCGCGGAGCGGCACATATGGGGACACACCTGCACACGCGTGTTGATCCCAAGGTGATGTGCATGTGTGCACTCGTACGGCAGCAGGCAAAGGCATCTTTGCCGGAGGAGCAAGCCCCATCGCTGCCCGCAGGCGGGTCACCGGAGCCCACGGACGGGCAGCGCGGGGCAGCGTGGGGGCCCATCTCATCTGTCGTTGCCTGAAGCAGGAGCCAGGGACTCCAATGGTGCTTTTAGGTTAGTGAGGGCTAGTTACTGCCGCTGAGAGAGGTGGCTTGCGAGGTAATGGCATTTTGCTCTCTTTAAACTTTAATCTTTCCTATTAATTCCCTGCAACTGGAGAATGTATGAGAGTTAATGTTCCATGAACGTGTTTCTCAGCCGACAGTCTCTTCGAGCTAATTACCTTCAGGTGCTAAATGGAGGGAAATTGCAATCCATTTGGATGTGAAAAAATTTCGCCTTTCCAATCCCCTGTGAAACATTCTTTTTCCTGAGTGTTGCAGAAAGAATGCACTTGGCTTCTTTCTTTTTTTTAATAATGTTTTCCTCCCCACCTCAGCCCTCCTCCCCCCTTCCCCAAGCCCCCCATTCTCACCAGGTACCCATCTTCCCTCAAAGACTCTGAGTTCTCCAGGATACTCCGTGGCATGCCCAGCAAAGGGAAGCATCATCCTTAGCACAGTCAAATGGGACAACACACCAGCTAGGAAGGGGGGAAAAGTACATATATCCATGAAATCCAACTGCATGGTGAAAACATGGAGGGGAAACAGCAAGGAAGACAGCAAGATACTTCCTTTGGAGGTCTGAAGTTAAAGTGTATTTACACGCTTAATAACACGCTTATTACAGCCATTTCCCAGTTGTTGAGTTTTGAATACAGAGATAATAGAATTTTACAAGCTACGTAAAGCCATTATGCTTTTGGATCCAGGACTGGGGAGGGAGTTCGGTAGGACCCACAGAGAAAAGAAGGGGGAAGGCAACCAGATCCAAATGGGGAAAGGCATCCAGACTGGGCCTGGAAGTCAGTGTCTTCATGTAGGCTGACGGAGCCAGAAAGAGCCAGTCAGAGTATGTGTGAACAGGGCATAAGTGGAGGATTTGGATGAACATTCCTCCTCTTTGGGAGTTCCTGTCTCTCAAGCCCCACAGATGACCATTGGACCTGTTGGACATTTCAAAGGGTGATAATAGGTTCCTCATTTCCCATTCAGCCACCAAAGATCCAAGACAAGTGGTGCCAGATATATTCACCAGACAAAAGTCCTCAGTGAGAACAGTTACACCAAATTCAGAGGGTCCTGGGCCATGACCATCACAGTAGATTTTTATCTACTCTGTCTTTGGTGTTCATGATACACTTACTGCAGCATTATCTAAAAGGCTCCGTGCAACACTGTCTCAGAATCAACCACAGCAACTATCAGGAGCAGAAGTCTCTTCCACAATAACGTAAATACACTCCAACTGGGAGTGGTGTCGCTTGAGAAAATTCCTTGGAGCTTTGCTGAACCAGCAGCATGTTCTTGCAAGATCATTCAAATGCCCCGTTTTTATGGCGCTGCTCATAGTCCAGATGCCACTGAGAGATACAGCTAAACCTGCACTTTGTCGGTAGGCTGAAATTGAAAATGTTTATCAATCTCCGTAGACTAAAAGACGTGCTGAATTCTCCTAGCGTCATTTCAACCATTAGTGAGTGAAGGTGCAGATGGTTTGCTATTCGTCCCACTGGTTCTCTGCAGAGACAAGTTCACTCTGACACAGGTGCCTAGAGACTCCATCCAGATGAAGCAGTTCAGAGATGCTCTATCTTTGGACTCCTCTTGCTCAATCTGAATTACCAGCATTTGACCAACTGCCCTACATAGTGTTTTAAACCATCTTTACTGAAGCAATAAGGGCAATAGCAGGTCCAAAGCTTGCAAAGCATCGCAACATTCCAGCACACTGTGAGAGCTGGTTTGAAACCTGGCTCTGTTAAAGATCACCAGGATGAGGTGCAAGATAGCAGACTAGAAGAGGAACTCATGTTAGAGCTAAGATTTTCAACAGTGTCCTGGCCACAGACCATGTCTGTATCCTCTCTGAGATGCTTGTCTGAGCTCTATTACTATAGTACATGAGCATCTTAGTCTTTGAAGGATTAGCTCCCTATGGTTTCCAGTGAGACTATCTGCCATGTATGAAAGAGCGAGTGATTTACCCAGGGGCACCTGAAAGGTGATGGCATAGCAAAAAGCTGTACCAGAGGCTTTCTGAACTTCTGAAGCACCCTTTCCGCCTGTCAGTCCAGTCACACAAGTGCATATTTCTGTCATTTCTGTGTCCAGCTACTCCTCCACACACATATCACACACCTGTCCATCTGTCCCACACACCTGTGCTCTACCCAAACCTGTCCCATCCGCACATCCCACAGCCCTCTGAACATCCACCTCTCTGCCTTTCCACATGGCCCATCCATTCTGCATTTCATGAGATTTGCAGAGGAAACCCAATAGGTTTCTTTAAATTGTTGTTGGGATCTTTCATAAAAGTGGGGTTTTCTCCTGATAATTACTAATTCCTCAAAATTTTATTGCTTTGTTTTGATGTTGTTTTTTTCTTCTGGGAGGAAGAAGGGGGGTGAGGATAGCAGTGGAATTGTAACAGGGAGACAATAATTTCAACAGCTCTGTCACAAGGAAATATGATTTTTATCATATTTCTCATGACTACATCTAGTGTTTTCCAGTCAATATGACTGAAAGGACTTTACTGGCTACAACCAATGTAGAGTCTACTCAGTGCTTCAGGCTCAATCAGAATGAAACCATCATCTGAAGGAGAAGGTTTAAGCCAGCAGCCAGTCTGAACTATTTTCTTCTGCATGCACAGAAGCACATCTTGTCCCCAGTGGCACTGAATTTTTTTAAAACATTGTGCTTGAGGTGCAGGTGGAAATGGGCAACACAAGTTTCTCCCTTCTACCTCGGCTGTATTTTCACACAAAACCTCACTTTCCCACCCTGGACTCCCTTGTTCTGTACTTACTTTGTTCCTGTCATCTTTTTCTCTCTTGTTCTCCATCAGTGTTTTTCTCCACCTGTCCTCCTTTCCTTGCTCTCCTCTCAAATTTTCTTTCCTTTTTTAATATTTTTTTTAAAGATCTGGCATTAGAAATATGGAAAAAAATTCCCAAAGTAGGGCTGATGAGAAGGCAGGAGATGTCATTTTCCCTGACTTGCTCTCGGTGCTGGCTGTGTTGCAGTAAATGCTGTCTCTCTTCTATTAGTTACTTACTTTTCAACTTTCCGTATTTCTTTTAGTCACACTGCAAATAGCCTTAACTTGAGAGAGTCTGAAAAAGCAGAGCAATAAGAATTCTTTATTTTCCTTCCTTCTGTCATTCCTATACTTCATTGAAGCTAGGAAAGCACCTTCAAATTATAAAGAAAGAAGGGGAAAAGAACAAAATTAAACTGTACACTGCATACACTTCTCAATGAGTGGTTAAAAGAGAAAAATAGGGAAAGAAATAGGAAAATTAGTATACCCTGGATGCAAAATCTCATGTGCATCTATGTACAGAAAATGTGTACATGGATAAGAGAATGACTGCATCTAGGAATCGATGTACATTACTGTGCTGATTTTGGCTGGGATAGAGTTACTTTTCTTCATAGTGGCTAGTATGGGGCTGCGTTTTGGATTTGTGCTGGAAACAGTGTTGATAATACAGGGATATTTTAGTAACTACTGGGCAGTGCTTGCACAGAGTCAAGCACTTGCACAAGTCACTTTTCTGCTTCTCACCTCACTCCAACCGTGAGGGGACTGGGGGTCGACACAGCTGGGACAGCTGACCCCAACTGACCAAAGGGATATTCCATGCCACATGACATCACGCCCAGCATATAGAGCTGGGGGAAGAAGAAGGAAGGGGGGAACATTTGGAGTTATGGTGTTTGTCTTCCCAAGCAACTGTTATATGCACTGGAACCCTGCTTTCCTGGAGATGGTTGAACACCTGCCTGCCGATGGGAAGTAGTGAAGGAATTCCTTGTTTTGTCTTGCTTTGATGGCTTGTGTCACTTTTACTTTACCATTTAAACTGTCTTTATCTCAACCCACAAGTTTTCTCACTTTTACTCTTCCAATTCTCTCCCCCATCCCACCAGAGAGAGGAGTGAGCAAGCAGATGTATGGTGCTTAGTTGCCAGGTGGGGTTAAACCATGACAATTACTAGTGATGGTTTAAATACAATCTTTTAACTCCTTTCATCTGCTTAAACCCCCCTGTGACTAAATCAGTATAAACCCCCTCAGACTGTGAGCACAGTTATACTGGTATATGTGTACCTATTACCTGTGTAGCTTAATTTCATGCCTACAAGGGAACCAAGTTAAACTGGTAAAAAGCCTGTTAATATCAGTGTGAATGCTAGAGTGAAATGTACTGTGTTCACCCTGCTGCTGCAGTTAAAAGTTCTTGTATAGATAAAGTCGAAATGGGAATCCATTCACCGCTTCTCTCCCTTCCCTTCTGCTCCCATGTTTGCATCAGCCTTACCTCTTCTCTAGAATTCCCCCTCACTCACGTTTATGGGATGATGTCGTCTTGGAGTCCATGTCCAAACCTTTCATGAAGGCAGAGTCTCATCTCCCTGCAGAGCCCAGTGAGGATGGGTGAGCACTGAGCCCAACCTCCAGTTCTGCAGTGCCAAGCAGGGGCGGGGAGGGGGAGGAATAGTGCACACCTTTGGGCAAGGGAGGGGGCTTCTTTTCCTCCCAGCTCAAACATTCAGCTTTTCCTGCTTGCTTGATTTAAGGTCAGGAATAAGCCTGGCTTTTGTGGGGAAGGAAGAAAAGAGATTAAGTTTTAGCAAAGAGGAGAATGGGTGCTTGTTAGATATTTACTCTGTGGGTAAGAAGAACCAGGGAGGCTGAAACTGTAGGAAAACAGAATCCACTCTGGGGAATGTGGAATCCTTCATCTAAAAGTTGGACCCCTGACTCATTCCCTTCCTGCACTTGTTCCTCCTGGCTATTTAACTTACAAGCTTTTGGGGGCAAAGACTATATGTACAGCTCTAACATGAGTTCTGGGAGACTTTCACTTGGTTCTTTACAGCTGTCTTGGGGTGTAAAAAGGAAACTGTGCTTTAACAACACACAACGTAGTTCAGAGATGTAGCAGCTGGACTCAAGGAAAGAGAGATTAAAAGGCTCTGCCAAAGTCATCCCATTAGGCACTGGCACAATTGAGGCATCCTACCTGTGACATCCTATGTCCTGTATGTGAAGTAAGACAGTCATGAAGAGACAAAAAATGAGCTGCTAGAATGGCAGAAGTAAAGGAAACTATTTTCATGCAGAAGACTGCAGCCTTTAATACTTACACTGGATGTGAAAGGCATCTAACTCTTTTGATTGTCTCCTCATTCTCAAACATAAATATAAATCCACCCAAGACATGCTTTAGGTCTGGGCTTGTGGGCAGCCAACTAAAACCAGACCAGAAGCTTTCAGGCCAAATTCATCACCAGAGCAACTCCATTGACTTCAGGGCTGTTAAACCGCAGAGGGATTTGGCCTGCTGCTTTTAATTGTAGTCACAAACCCAACTGCAGCCTGATGAGCAGAAAATAAGATGTTATCAGAACTATGCACTCCTCTACCCTGCAGAAAGAAAAAACATGCAGGAGCAAGAGCCTTAGCTGGACTGATCCCAGGGCCATATTATTTGGAGGACTGGGAATCTGCGGCAGCCCAGATGTCTGTGTTCTGTTTGCACCAGTATCAGGTCTAAAGTACTCTGACACCCTGGATCAGGTCAGCATCAGGTGATTTGGTCATTAATTTCATCTATAAATCATGTTCCTGCTTTTAAAATGGCAAGGACAATAAAACACGCAGTAAAAGTTGTGAAAGACACACACAGACATATGGGAAGGGAAAGTGTTTGCAAAGACAAGATTCTAGGTATAAAATATTTTCCAAAACTATATATCACACATATCACAGCCTCCTAGGGAGAGTCATCAAGAAGCGATCATGCAGACTTCAGGAGCTCAGGGACTCTTGTAGAGGTTGGCAAAATGCAGTAAAGCACCACCTAAATCATCACTGAAACACAGTCACTCCTGGGGAGGAATTCAGCATCTTACTTACTAGTGGTGCTCAGCAATTAAAGTTCCTCTTAAAGTTCCCAGCCCTTACGGATGTGCTGAACATGCTTAAGCACATGCTTAAATTCTTCTCTGTTCAGGAACAGTTGAATCCATGACTGATGAAAGAAAAAAAGACCATTTATAAATGTACAGTCCTTCTTTGAAAGAAATTAAATATGCAGCTTTCCTACTACTCTCTTCATGTATTTAAATGCAAAAGAAACCAAAACATTATCACTGAAGAAGTTTTAACGGTGATATGAATCAGTATAACTGTTCTCTCCATGTTAGGATTTGCAAAAAATTTGTAGGAGTGAAAACCAGCGCTGAACCTGATGAACAAAATAACAAAGTTCTTATTATAATTTACAGGAAGACATAGAAACGTATCTATCTGTGTATCTGTAATACACAGTACCTGGTATATAAAAATTTTATTGCCAAATTGAATACCAAATAATAAGTTAAGCTGACAGAAACAAAGATCAGTGTTAGATGGTACCCAAAGGAAGGCAGAATTTCCAGCAGTGCCCTTGCTCACCACCTCACTGTGTTTTGGGGGGAATTTGTAAGATGCATGTGAATTGCTGAGACATTTTAAAAGTATGGCTGTATATATCCTCGGGGGATCTGTGTCCTGATGAGAGATGTGGACTTTTTATTTTCAAGGCATACATCCGAGCTGAACTGAGTTGCGAGTGCCAAGCCCTTGGATATTTCTTCGGCTTTCGAAGAACTCAGCAGAGGAGAAAATAGGTTTCTAGGTGGTTTGAGGAGAGCAGGAGAAAGAGGAGAGGCCAACAGCCCATTCTAGGTGTCGTGCTGTGGTGTTGCGTTGTAGCATGAGATCGGGACCAGAGGAAAGGAGGGTGAAGCAAGAACCAACTGTGAGGAGCAGCGAGGCTGTAGAAGGCCTCCTCTGTGTGGGTCCAGGGTGGTGTCATTTGGCAGAGCATCCTTCAGCCTCAGGGCCAGGGCTGCCTTCCCAGGGCTGCATCAGGCCATGTGGACATGGAATAGCAGCTGCCATCAGACAGCAGGACAAGAGGAATTACATGGACTTAACTGAGACCTGAATGTCTGGGGACAGAAGGGTGAAGAAGCTACATTAGGAGGCAGTTTGGAGAACATCTCTGCAGCATCTGAACAGTTTGGCTGACATACCAGAGTCATACAGGGGATTACTGGCCTTGCAGTGCATGCAAATTGCCTGCTGACTAGGGGCTCACTTCCCCAGGCAGTCCCTTCCCTTTAGATTTTTTGGAGTGTGTCTGCCTTCGGAGGCACCCCTCCTCCCTCAGCAGCCCAGGACAGCCCTCAAAGTCCCTGCCAGTGGTGCTTCCTTGCCAGCTGACAGGGGCAGCAATGGGCAGAGGCAGCCATTTCACTCCTGAGATGCAATGGGTCACAGGCGTTACTGCCGCAGACACTATGGGATGCCTTCCCTGGGGTCCCCCATGGCACGAGGGGTGGGAAGCTCCTGCCTTGTTGGTTGGAGCTGCCCAGCAGCAGGAGAAAACCCCGCAGATGGCAGAGCACAAAGGGCTGCAGGCAGACACAAGTCCTGTTTGATAGGTCTAAGAGCCAAAATAAATCATATTATGGATCAATTACTGGTTGGCCTCACCTGAAGCGCTGGTTCTGTGATCTCTACTTGTGAAGAGAAGGCAGAGTTCTAGATTGCCTCCCAACCCAGGATAATCTGGTTCTTCTGTGGACAGAAATGCTCCATCACAGACACTGTCTGGAAATGAAGCCATCAGCTGTATTATTCTGCATGTGTCCTGCAAGTTCAGAGTGTAGCCTGATAGTTTTGCTCAGGGACCTCGATTGGTATTGCCCATCCCTGCTGGGTTTCCTAGGGACCTCTGCCCCAAAGGTACCCACAGTGCTGTGCTCCTGCATCTCCAAAGGGAAATACACACCTCTGTGTATAAAAAGGAGCCCAGACATGAAGCCTCTCCTGGCTCAAAAGGAGAGGATCAAGTCACACGAGCCTGATGTTAGGCTGTTCTGGTCAAGATGCTGAAATCAGCCAGGGAACTGGTATTGCCTCTCGTTTTGCAAGTTTTGGACATTCTTACACTGGACTGAAAGCACCCATGGGAAAGTAATAGTACCTTATTCCAGGCATGGGAAGAGACACTGTAGGGGTCTCCGTGAGAGGGGGACAGTGATTTGCATCATGAGCAATACAAAGCCCAGGCCCTCTATGCTTTCAACATAACCTGCTAAAAATGGGCTCTTCTTTCAGCCCAGAGGACAGGAATTAAGAAACCATCTCCCTGTGCCTGTGCTGCCACCTCCCTCTTTCTCCTCTGCTTGCGACAGACAGCTTGGGCTGTGAAGACACAGTGCCGAGGTGAGTGTGTGTGTGTGTGTGTATGCGCACGCCTCTTGGTGCGATTCCTTCTTCCTTGCCAAAACATCTCCTGCTGTTTATTTATTTATTTCTCTCTGATAACGGAGGGGATCGCGTTTCCGGAAGAGTGCCAGCAGATGATACGAGCCCAAGACTGATACTGCCAGCAAACCCATGCCAGCCCTTTCTGCCGGAAAAATTTCATTTTTTCCAGAAGGAAGCCATGAGTGTGAAGCAGAATCCAAATCCGATTTCTCGGCATTTTTTGTTATCGCTCAGCAGCCCACCAGGTGGGGCAATGGAGGGAGCTCACTCAGCTGCAACTCAGTGCCTTAATCCAATTTACAGCTTCTCTTGGAGAGATAATTACAGCCCTGAAACCAGTTAGCACTGTACAAAGAGGCTCTCGAACCAAAGCCCCGATCCTGTCTTTCAAATATTCACCTAGAGTGTCAGGGATGCTTTGGAGAGGGAGGGGGCACTTGAGCTAAGCCATTGTGACTGGAGAAGTGTGTACACAACACCCCTTCCCCGGGACATGTGTGCCTCACTCACATACACAGGTTTCCCAAAGCCCCAAGGGGACTGACCATGTGAGATTGTCACCCCCTGGTTGTCCAGCTCTGGACACCTGGGTAGCAGGAGGTTGCAAAGCCTCTGTCCAGCACTGCTGGTGGAGTGAGGGTGTGAGATGATGGGCAGCCTGAGGTAGGTGGGGGGAGAGAAGGCGGCCAACCCTTTGCCTGGTCATGCCCACACCAGCTCTCCCATTGAGGCTGATCCTGCAGCCATACTGAGGAAGATAAACCTGTTCAACTTTTCCACAGTGATCACTAATAGTACTTGGTTTAATACAAAGGTGCAAACTCACTTTGCAGGCTTACAGCATCTTACACACTGAGCAGGCCACTTCTGTAGTTGCTTCCCTCCTTGCATTTCACAGCAGCTGAGCCTGAATTTTGCACACCCAGGTATCCTTCCATTTGGCCCTCACACAGCTGGTCAGACTCAGATCTAAGCTGTGGAGCTGTATATATATGCTTCTGCCCATGGATTCAGAAGCAGTGAAGAGAAGGAGGCTGGAGCTCTCTGTAACAGGGCAAAAGACATGCAGAGGGATCTATGCTCCATAAAGATCTCAAAAAACCATCCTTTTCAGTACCACATCCCTTCCCCATTACAATACCAAATGAGTGATGCCTCTACTGTCACTGTCACAGCATTGCCTTGCACACCCAGAAAGGAAACATCTGAGAAGCTGAGCAGTGATAAAGTCTGTGCTGTAGATATCTTTAAGATTTCCTGTTGTACTCACATAGTGATGTGTGAGGAATGGGACATGCAAGCAGCATCAGCCTAGTGACACTTGATGATGGACATATGGACTCAAAATATAAATTATCAAGGATGAAGTTTGGGACTTCAGAGGGTTTTCCTAAGCCGTATTAACTACCTTGTAAGCTGTAAATTAACCTCCTCTGGCTTAAAGATCCTGATGTTCATCACTCTGGTTTGATTCTTGTAGGTCTTCCTTGCAGGTAATTTTCACTGTGACTAGCATAGCCCAGAAAAGAACACAGTCCTTGGGATTTAAGCATTAAAAAGGAACAGAAAAGACAGAAATAGATTCCTGGTGATAGGAATGGCAGCTGATGTAGAAGTAATTGGAGACCAAAACACAGAGTACAAGTAATCCATTGGAGAGTATGTACCCCTTTCCCTGATGCCTGGTTCATAGCGGAGGCCAATCTGTTACCTCCAACTGAACATCTGGAAGTCCTGTTCTGGGAACTGCTCCTTTAGGAAGGTGTCCCAGTAAAGAAGGGCAGCCAGTATAGCTGCAACTGTGTCTGCCATGAAGCACCAGCTCAGGGAATGAAGGGAATTTTCCTTCCATGCCGCATGCAGAACTGAAGGAGTCAGGCTGGCTCCCTGGCAGAACATCCTCTTCCAATGGGCCAGAAAGGCCATGGCAAGCCTGCAGTGACAGAGCTTTCCCTGGGGAAAAATAACCTTTTTGTTGCTGTTGCTGTTCAAACATTCAATCACAAGGGGAGACAGTACTTGGTTGGGATCCAGGTTCAAGCCCTCACTCTTCCACTCCTTTCTTCTGGCCTTGGCCAAGCCTCCCCACTCAGCATCAACACTTGACAGCAGGCACTGTCTCTCACTGGGTGTGCCCGTGCTGGCAGGTACAGTCAGAGCCAAGCTCTGAAGCATGGCAGTATGCAGAAGAGGTCAGAGTTGGCTGGATGCAAGAGACACAGCTTATTTGTTCATGTGTAGCCCTGAGGAACGTGCCTGAACATAGGAGCTTGTGGACCTCTGGTTGGGCTATTTCACAGGGCAGACAAGCCCCCACATGGATTGTATCTGAATTAATGTTATTTTTATTGAAGCCTCCCAGCTATTACCAGGACTCCGTGGGCCAGTCATGTGGAAGTTTGTGTTTGCTCTAGCAGGATAGGAAGTGGCAGAAATCAGATCTCAAGAACAGAGACACTCCATTTGGAAAATCTTTACTCTCTGAAGCATTTGTAGAAAGACCTCTTTCCTGTAACACAAGCCCATTGCTAGGCCTCAAAAAGTGTATCTATCTGCTCTATACTGGATAGTCACACACTAGACAAATTTATGACCTCCCCAGCTATCCTGGGTAGGTACTCAGTCTAGCAGTAGTTACAATGTGAGGGCCATAAATATATTCCATGAGAGCTGCTGCTTATATTTCCTAGCAGTGTATTAGCATCTAATCCTCTTAGCTTCTTCATTCCTTTTGCATAATATTATTGTCCAATAATATCCAACACAGAAGATGTATTTCAAACCATGATGTTCCTCCTTTGATTCAGGTCTTCTGAACTGATGCTCTAGCCATGGCACTTGGCTTTTCCATTGACTGCTCCTGTGGCATTTCTGACCCGCTAGGAATGTGGCTAAAGGGCAGCTGGAGCTTTCCTTCCTAGTGAACCTAGGGCAAAGTGTGGTTCATCTGAAACATTGCCTACCACTCACAGGTATGCTACCTCGTGTGCACGCGATACCCGTTTGGTTTTCATAGCACAGCTCCGTCAGAAACAGTCATCCTCCAAGAGTGTAAAAGGGGTGTCTTACACAGTTGATTTGCTTGTGTAGATGCTGTCAAACACCTGAAATTCCCTGTATTTAAGAAGTCATTTCATCTGCCTCTGTAATGCAGACACCTCTAATGTGGGACACAACCCCCCCATTAACAGGCTATTATATGGTTCCTAGGGAGGTCTGGAGAGAAATAAAGTATATTGGTCTGAGCAGTCAACTGAGTTGAAATCCCTGGATTCCTTCACTTGCATTCATTTAGCATCTGGGAAATAATATTTAACTGTGAGAAGTAGAGGCACCAAGGCACATGAAATCACCATGCTGATTGTGCCAGGGGTAGAGACCCACTTGCAGCAAAACAAAGCACTGGACCAGTGCTGACCCAATGGGGAGAGCAGGGCATGAGCATTCTATTTCTTACCCTTCTGCAAGCTCCACAAGGGATGGCTGTACCCACTTCCCCATCACAACACTAATTGCATCCCAAACTGGACTGTACTGGCAAAGTCGAGGAGACCTTGCAGTCCCACATCATGTCTTGGGAACAAATCTGACCAATGACACCTTCTCCTCTGGAAGACATTATGGGCTCTTCAGATCAGAGACATTTTCTAATAGATAGGCAAAATCCGTAGCCATTAAAGGGGTGCTGGTAAAGTCATTACTATTAAATTTAATTACTATGCTTGGGCTTGAGGGTATTGTGTTGTTGGTTTTGGGCTTTATATTGTTGGCTGGTTCTCTCACCAGCAAAGAAGCTAGGGCGCAAGAGGGGCTGGAGCCCTGCTAAGTGGAGGGGCATGTATCCAGCAGCAGCAGGTCAGGACGCTGGCTTTCAACAAATTAACCTTTTACAAATAATTGCATCTTTTAAAGAGTTTCCTACACTAAGCAAAATTCTGGAGGCCTTGCTTATCTCAGAATACCATGATTAGGCCCGTAGTCTTTTGTCAAAGTCATATACCTGAATCCGTGGAGGCAAATTTACTAATCTCCACTGCAACTGCACTGCCATTAAAAAGCACAGGAAATACAGAAATAGAGATTATTGGAACAGAGGAAAATGAGAACGGTCACCTATGACCAACCTGCTGTCTTCAGGGGCACTGAACAGCTCCAACCTGTAACATCTCAAAAGTTGTGGTTCATGTAGCCTCAAAATGAGTACCTAATCCTTCTAGGAAACCTCATCTTTTAATTCTGTCCTAGCTTTGCCTAGGCTCAGAAAGCAGCTGCATGTATAGATGAGAGCTAGGCGCTCATCTGGAGTAAACTGGTGAGGATGCCCTGTTCCCAGCATCCAAGTAAGGGTTGGGAGAGAGGGACAGCATGACCCTCTCTCAAACCTCCTTTGGCTGGTGTAAGTGGCAGCCTAAAGGATGACGGGAATTTTCCCCCACTCTCTCATTGTGGTCTGAATCAGGAATATTGCACTGAGGACGACGAAGCTGAGTAAAACAGCACTGCAGCCAGAGCAGCTGCCAAGTAGCCATCAGGCAAGACGTTGTCAGGACACAGGGACCTGGGCTAGCACCCAGCAGGTCCCTGTGGGGTCCTGACTCCTTCCACTGGATCCAGGGCTCTTCCCATCTCTCTGGCAGCAGCATAGCCACCCCACTCCCCCACCCCCACCCCCAAGGCTTGCTGCCGCTGCTGAGCTGTGAGGCTGGAGGGAATGGCACATTGAAGCAATTTGCCAGGCTGCGTGACAATTACTGACACAGATGCTCCTGTGTCAATATGGGCTCTTCTCTCCGTTCTGGTTACAGCAATGGGTGTGCCTGGCGGGGACTCCTCTCCGCACAGGCCAGTAGGATTATAGGATTGGGAAGGGGCCATGTCTGCCTGGGCTTGCGAGGGCAGGAGCAGCCTCAGAAGTTGTCACTGCTCCCTCCCTTCCTCTAGCCTGTCTGTCAGGGTCTCCAGCCACCTGAACACATTTCCCCCTGGCCCTTGCTACCCAAATACTTTTTTTCTGCAGCATCCCTATCTTGCTGCCTGTTTGGTGGTTAGGGGTGAGGGAAAGGGGCAGTGTCCAACATACTTCCCCTGCCAAAGGCTCTGTGTCCATCATCTCCCTCCTCCTTGCAGCTTCCTCCCCTCTCCCCAGCCCCAATTGTTCCCCTTTTAACTGGGATATCTGTCATTGCCCAAGTGCCAACACATTACAATTTTTAAGAGGGTCAGGACAGGCATAAGGAATTACAGACAAACTCCTTCACTCTCTTAGCAGTTCTGGGATACATCCTCCTCTGCCAATTTTTTGACCAGCATCAAGGTCTGTATGTTTTACCTGCCAAAGCCTGAAATGTAGGGAAAATGCTCAAATCCAGTATTCAAATGCCATCACATCCCAAACAAACAGAGAAATATCATTAGCTTGATGTAAGGACCTCAGCCAGATGCTGTTAACAGTATATGTTGCCATCACCCAGCACAAGCCGTTGTCCTCCTGAATGCCTTGGATGACTCCAAGACCCCTGGAGATGTGGCACAACTATTGATCAGGTCTGTGTGAAAAGCCAGTGTCCCTCCCCTCTCTGCAACTTTAGCACCAGGTAGAGAGATGAGCACTCTTGGGCCATTTGCTGTCCAGAGCTGCCTGACCTTGTGTCTGTGGAGTAGGTCCAGAGGGGCTGTGTTTGGGCACACTGAGCCTGTGCCTCATGGCTGCACCCTCAACAGTGCCTGTCCTGAATTTAGACACGGCAGTCAATGCTGAAGGCTAGGTCATGAAGTACTCTGCCAGCCTTCTTCCAGCACATCTTGAGGTGGTTTAAGATATTACCGCTTTCAGCTGCTCTTCTTTGTTTGCTACTCCCCGTCTCCATCATGGAAGCATGTCCTGCTCCCCCCAGGCTGGAGCAGCTGAGGCCCAGCCACGTGTTGCCCTCTGCCAGCTCAGCAACGGCAGATGGGTCTCCAGGAGAGGGGCAGCAGGGCCAGCAAGCTGGGAGGAGATCACGTCTGTGACAGACCACATTGCCCACAGCCCAGTGCAGACCCACCGGAACGGTGTCTGCTAGCACACGCTATGTAACTCTGGGCCTTTCCCTCTAGACAAGGCAGGACACCACCTCCTTCCCACCCCTCCTCTGCAGAAAAAAAGCGGTACGGTTCCTTTAAATGTGGTGTATGTTAAAAAAAAAATTGACAAGCTCCCTCACTCTCAAAAGAGTGAGAAATTTTCATTGATTGATTTCTTCATGGCTTCTTAAACAGATAATTAATTCACCGTGAACCTGCGGACACACCGTCGTGAGTCGTTAATATTGTAAATTCACATATACTTCAATAATCGCCTGACCCCCCCGTCACCCCGAAAAACAGATAGCTGTGCAGCGAGGAGGAGGGGAACGGGGGGGAATCGATTTTCGAAGACATGAAGGGATCACCCAGCAAAGGGAAGCTATTGATTCTCTTTTATAAGACACCGCTATAATATTTATTCTTTTGTAAACAGAATTAACCCAGCATCATGGGTCATTCCTATCGAACAACTTTCCTCTCATGTGCACAGCAATGCTGATTGTATCAGATGAGGTAGAAACATCCAAACTGCACCACCCACCCTGGCCCACACCTCAGCATCTGCTCCGCTCGCCGGTTCTTACCACCATGGCCCAAACCCAGCTGGCATCGGGCTGGCCGCAGCAGGGCTGGGGATGCACAGGTATTAGCAGCCTGGGAAGCAGCCACGCTTTTCTGACCGAGTGCTGCTGGCACCGTGGTGATCTCGGGCTGTCTCCTGCTGGGGGGCAGAAGGTCGGGGGCCTCCTGCAGCTGAAGCCACAGACCCAGCTCTCGTGGTAGACAGCTGAGCAGTGACTCCTGCCTGCCAACAGTTACTGACAGAGGAAAGGAGAGGGGAATTTATGACATAAAGAGGAACTTCTCTCCATCCTTTAACCCTTTCCCACTCTGGAGAGGTTTCTTCCCCACACACCCTCCATGATCACCCAGAAATCCATCCAGTAGCAGATAGGGCAGCAGTTGGTGTGAGGACCTCATCACATTCAAGCTCCTCTCTGCCCACCCATGGAAGGAGATGCAGACTGAAGGATCCACACCGGGTGTCACTCACCAGAGCCTTGACTCTCAGTATCCCATCACACAGGAATTGTGCAGGAACAAGGATCAACAGGGAATAACAGCCTGGATATCAAAAGTGACAAGCAAAAGCCAAGAGGAAACTTCTGGATCGAGGGTCCCAAGGAAGAGCCTCTTAAAGATGCATCTATGTGGGACATCAAAATGTGTTTTGCATAGAAAAAGATTAAAATCTTTACTGTGGGTACAGACAAACCTGAGTTCTGGGTAAGCCTGGAGGATGCAACTGTGAAACTCCTGGCTTCCCATTACCTCCTGAATTGCCATCAAGTGCCACGACGCAGCCCAAAGCAAAGACAGAAATCATAACAAAACATGGGCTTCCTTTTATTTGCCTCTCAAATCACAGAATCACAGAATGGTTTGGATTGGAAGGAACCTTAAAGACCAACTAGTTCCAATCCACCTGCCACGGGCAGGGACACCTTCCACTAGACCAAGTTGCGCAAAGCCCCATCCAGCCTGGCCTTGAACACTTCCAGGGATGGGGCATCCACAGCTTCTCTGGGCAACCTGTGCCAGTGCCTCACCATCCTCCCCATGAAGAATTGCTTCCTGGTTTCCAATCTAAATCTACCCTCTTTTGGTGCAAAGCCATTATCCCTTGTCCTATCACTACCTGCCCTTGTAAAAAGCTCCCCCCTCCCCAGCTTCCTTGTAGCTCCCTTTCAGGTACTGGAAGGTGCTATAAGGTCTCCCCAGAGCCTTCTCTTCTCCAGGCTGAACAAGCCCAACTCAACTGCAAAACCATATTTTCCAGCATGTTCTTCCCAAGAACTTCTAATTCCAAGAGCTGTTTCACAAGAGCCACCAACATGCCATGAGAGGCATGATTCAGATTTTTACAAAAAAGAGAAAGCATGTCTCAGTGACATTTCGTGGACTAAACCCAGATGTAACCATCCTATAGCTTGGGCAGGGTGGAAAGATGGCTTGAGGGTTTTAAGCTGTGAGCATTCTCCCCAGGACGGTGGTGCAGCAGGGGGGCCATGCTCTGAGCTGGGACAGCCCCGTGCCTGTCCCTCCGGCTGAGATCCAGCCACGCCAGGCTGCTGGCGCTCCGGCTGGCTTCTCTTCACCTTCCTCCTCTCCCAGCCAGCAGCTAGGACAAGCGAGAGCAAGTGCTAAATTGTGTCAAAGAATTCAACAGCGGCGGGGGGAAAGGCAGAGGGGGGCCGGGCTGCAGCGGAAGGCCTAATTAAAAGCGGGGCCGCGGGCAGCAGGGCCGCCATTCAGAGGACTGACAAAGGGAGGGTCTGTGGAGCAGAACCGGGAGGCAGTGAAAGGAGAGGGGCCTGCCGGCACAGCCTACGCCCCGGCCAGCAGTGCCTGGCTGGCCCGACCTCGTCGCCCACCATCCCCTGCAAACTAACCGAGCCACCGCCTGCCAAGGGAGGCCGCAGTGGCCCTTCCCGTTCTTGCTCCTCTTCCACCCACCGTCCCTTGCGGCCGCCTCGCCTCCACCAGCTGGGGTGAGGGGAGACCGGCCGGTGGCGTGGGAGGAGGAGGAGAGCTAGGAGCACCAGCCCCCCAGGTCACCTCCCAGCTCTCTGCTGCCAGACAAGCGCCTTTCCACTCCAGCAGTGCCCCTGAATGCACTAATTAGCCCCCCAAGCTCAGTGCTGGGAAAGGCCACACCAGTCATATGACAGCCACGAGTGGCCTGGCCCTCAAGGGACCATCAACACCCCCTGGTCCTTCCCCTGGCTTCGGGTGTGACATGGCAGAGGGGCACCAGCCCTGTGGGACCCCTCTCTGGAAAGGCACGCAGTGGTGCGGATAGTTTAGGAAGGGGTCTGCCATCTGCTGTTGGCCCCACAGGTGCAGCAGGAGCAGGGTCGATGGAGTCTGCCCAGCCCTGCTCTTTCTGGGGGTCAAAGAAGAGTCCCAGAGCTTGTTATGGGCAGCCTGCACATCACAATTTGTGGCTCTTTCAAAAACAAAGGCCCTCTATGGCTTTCAACGTGTTTACAGAACAGCGCACAGAAAGAGCAGCGAAGTGTCTTCTCCAGGGCCCCCTCCCTATCTCACTTTCCAACCCTGTCCCACTTGCCTCCCCCTGCAAACACAGAGGTGATGGCCAACTGCTTTCTCCCTCTCATGGTCTCCATCATGAACCAGACTGGGCAGAGGGCATCTCAGTGCACACCTGCACCTCTGTGTGATACCTTCTCTTTCCCTTCTCTTTGGGGCCTGCACCCTAGCAGACCCCTAGACCTTGCAGTGAGCACGTACCAGTCTCACCCAGCTAACACCAGTTAAACCAGATGACAGACAGCCTTTTGTCCTGGTGCCAGTGCAGAACAAACCACATCACCTGGTTTAGCTGGCTGTGTTACCAAGCTCAAGGATTCATCAGCTCCCAGACCCTCCATCATGGTACTCGCAGCTCTCACAACACTGGCTCTCAGAGCACTCCAAAAACCTGGCAGGAGTTAAAACTCCTCACAGGCTCTGACATGCTGTGGTGAGGAAAAATCAGCATGGTATGGAGGAGTTAGCAGCAGGCAGCAAACCAAGGCCATAGATTAACCAACTCATCTTTGATTTTCCTTCCCCCCATCTTCTTTATCCAGTTTCCAAGGGCTTCCAGCTAGGGGCCCTTTCTCACCTGTACAGCCCTGAGCCCCAAAGGCCTCCACCACACTCCAGGACCTTGAGAATGACTGCAAACAGCCAGGAGGCCTCACATGGAAACCCAACAATCCTAGCAAGATTGTAATTGTCTTCAAAGCTAGCAGTGCCGGCGTGAGAGACTGCCTTCAATATGAACAGCCTTTCCACCATCACATGCCTCACCCAGGTGCACAACATCTTTTGGAAAGGCCCAAGGGACTAAAACAGCTCTGCAAGGCCTTAAGAGAAGGGAAATTGCTATCAGAGACTCCTGTTGACTCCACAGCCCACCAAGGACGCTGCTGGCTTCTACAGGCCATCCCCCATCTGTTGGAATAGCAGGAAGTTTTACGTTAGCAATAAAAAATAAAAAATGCTGGAGTCCAACTGGTGACTGAAGTCTGGTGCCAGGCTCCGCTGCAGAGACATCACAGCTGCTTACAGTGCCTGCTCTGAAAGAGGTGCTCATTAAACATTTGCCTTGGGTTTATTTTCCCTGTTTGCTAAAACCAAACATTCACAACTAAGTCCATAAGGGAGAACTGCAAATCAAAAGTTTGATTTCATAAAAACAGCTACTACCAGCCATCTGACTCTGGGCTCTTCTTCCTTTGCCTTCTGATTTTAGCCTTTGTAAAACTCACAGCCACATGGGCTAGTAGTGTTTTTTTATTTTCTAATTAAGAAACCTGAGATTTTCAACTAAGAGATTGAGCTTTTTGAGAAGACCCCAACTAGCCAATACAGACTTCAGAGCAGGCAAAAAGGGTTTCATGTCACAGAATTATCTCAAGATGCAGAAAGGACAGTTTCTTCAGATATATATTTTTGGTGGAATTCCTTACATTCTGCCCAGCTTTCAATAGCTGCAAATACCTTCCCTGCATGAGCCATGAATACCTACCAATAAAGGCTGAGAAGCTGTTCAACAAACTGGACTCCCAAAACACAGAACATGTGTTGATGGCAGACTGCTCAGAGGAAAGCTCTCATCAGCAGGACCAAGACAGCAGAGCTGTTGAATAGAATTCAGAAATTAACAACCAGATGTTAACAACACATCAGTTCTCCAACAGGAGTGGGAAGACCACAGCTAGGCAGTACCCACTGCTTTACATCATACAGCCCAATAGCACATGACCTTTTTTCCTCACTAAATACCATTCAGCTGCACCTGAAGTCATTTGAAGTTGTATTTAGCAGGTTCTCCACCCTACCCAGAAGCTCTGACTGGTTGTAAGCCCATCTACTGCTATGCTAAGGGCTGAGCCTTCATGTCTCTAGTTGCTACTGTCTTGGGAAGCCATAGCTTCCCAGGCACCACTGTTTTGCTTGCACCCTACACCAGGGCACTGCTATGCAGCATCTGTGGGAGCATGGTGTCACCTGCCTGCAGCTCTCCTGGCAGTGCCCCTACATTTGGAGGTCCGGCTGTCCCTGGGACTGCCCTTCCAGGCACGGCTGGCACCAAGCCAGTCTCCAGCTCTCTGGGCACCTTCAGGGAAGCTGGCCTCCTTGCGGAGCTGTGCTGTGAGGCACTGACACAGATCGATCCACAAGCCGCCCCTGATGTTCTCCACTTCTGATTGCTACATTTTTTGTGACAAATTGATAAACTGCATCTCCACTCAGTTAAAGATTTGATCTCGCTCTCTTAATCCGCTATCAATAAGATATTAATCGTGCACCCGACCCGTTCTGTTCCCCGTCTGCCTGCAAATCCAATAATCATTTAAGAATTCACAGCCGAGTGGGGCACTCCCTTCAAACAATTAATTTCAGGGGAGTCTCATTTATTTTCCCTGTAACCCTTTTCCTCCCCTTAGCCCTCCCCTGCTTGCTTGTCTGTCCCCTTCCCCCCCCCCGGCCCCCATCTACACACTTCCCAGCTGAAATTCCTGCTCAACAGAGACAGGAGGTGGGAGTGCAACTTACACTGGGAGATGGAGAGGTCCTGCTGAACTCCCTTCCATTTGCTGCCTCACACAACCCATTAAACACCCCTGCCTAGCTCCCAGACTTCTCTAAAGGTGGAGGCCAAATACACCCTGAAGCTAACAGCTTGTGCCTGGAGCCAGCCATTCTGCAAGGAAGGGGACGGCATCCTGGTCTGCATGGAAAGGTGGTGAGTTGGCACACAACTGCCTGTCTGGAGGCTGAGGCTCTGGGTGCAAACTGTGTGTTCACCAGCCAGAGCCCTGCTGGCAAGACACAGGGGTGAACCAAACCCGGTGGTCTCAGCCTCCAAGTGTCCTTGTAGGGAAGTCACCAGAGAGCTCCCTCTCTCTCAGATGACACCAAAGTACACACCCCACCCCACCCCACCCCCCCCAAACAGGAGGAAGAGCTCCCATGGCATTGCCCTAGCACCATGAGTGTTGTGACCCAGGCCCTAAAATGAGATAATCCCCGGTACCACATAGCCCCTCTACCACCTCCTTGGCCTTTGTTCTGCCAATGACTCCAGATTTCTATCCCTGGCCAGCTAGGGCAGGGTTTGTCCATGCCCAGAGTCACTTGCCTCCGGGCAGCTCAGGTAAAGGACAGTTAGGTGAGAAGTCTCTGTGTGAGTCATGAGGATGGATGACCATACTGCTATCTGAGTTCTTGATTTGGACTTCAGAGCTTTTAGCTTTTGCCCATGGTCCAGAGGAGAACCAAGCTTCTTGGCCAGCTGTGCTCTCAGGCAAGGTCTCACTGCCGCATTCCTTCCCTGTACAGCCTCTGCTGGCACCACATCTCAACAGCCAGCCCATTTCAGATGATGCTGGTAGGCATATTAGTCTATGCAATAAGTTCTAGCCACAACATTCATATGAAGGCCAGATGCACAAATGAGAGTAGCTTGTGCCCCAGACTTGCTACCACAAGTGCTGGCGACCAAGCAGAAAGCCTGTATAGAGGTAAAAGGTTGCAGAGACCACCACAGAACATGCAGTGTCCTTCACTGTCCATGCAACATGGAAAAAGCCCAAGTTAAAGTGTCTCTCACTGTCAAAGGACTCCCTCCTGATATGGCTCTTTTGCTTTGTTCTCTTTATCATTCCCCCCATTTACCTCAGAACCCACAAGAGACAGAAGTGCTATGACCAGAGACGGGACGGGCTGGGAGAGGGGAGCTGTCGCTAGCAATAGCTTCTGTTGGCATTGGCAGGAAGGCCAGAGGAAGGAGCGTCTCTGCTCCTGTGCGGGGACAAGAGTAGGGCTCTGACAAGCTCTTTAAGCTCCCCAGGCTCCCGAAAATGCTTCGCAAAGTGTTTTAGCAACAAAAGTCTTGAGAAGAACAAACACTTTAATCCCTTAATGAGCCGGCTGATCCCCCATCTTGGCTCTGGCTTCTCTAAAGAGCCACACGCTCCCCTCCTCCTTGGCCCCTGGCCCCCTCCGGAGCAACCCGCTGCGGCTGCCTCAGAACCGATTCAAGGTGCTCTTTGGGATCCAATCCAATTACCCTGCATCCTGCTGAGCGGCCTCACAGACCGACAGCTCTTTCAGGGCTGAGTCTTATGGCCTGTTAATCCTCCCCTCATTAAAAGACCTTGTTCCTCCCACCTCAGAGATGGAAAAAAAAACCAACCCACACACCAAAAAAACCAACCCCACACTGGAAAAAGTTGATGCAAGAGAGCCCCAAAGTGGAGCATAAAAGCTGGTCCGCAAGCTGTCGACTCTCCCTGCTTTCAGGGGTCACCTCTGTGTAACTCAGGGGTGTCCCTGCCTCCTCCTGCTCCCAGACCTGGCCTGTGCATGAAGATGGGCAGGCAGACGGCCCTCGCGCTGTTCTTGTACTGTGGCTTTATTGGCTTCTCTTTAATGGGCCTGTCATTAAGCCAGGAGGAAGCCGGGTGGGAGGGTTCCCATAAAACTAAGGCCTCACAGCTAATGAACGCAGCACCCGGGGGGAAAGGACACAGGAGCGGCAGTTGTAGTTGGTCACGCAGGGCTGAGCTGGCCTTCGACAGCCTCACAAGGACAGGGTCCCTCCTTGCTGGGAGAGGAAATGTCAGAGCAGCCCCCTCCACCATCCACACCTCTGGTCCCACACATGCGGGAGGGACCGAGGTCTCCAGCCCAGAGAGTGGCTGTTCCCACACCCAGGGAGCTCTCCTGAACACTTAGCTGGAGGGACAAGCCAGAGATCAGTCAGGGGCAACCATCCCCTAACAAACCTGCGATGCTGCCTCCCTTGGCATGATTTTGCTCCTCTCCTGCTTCCTTCTGCCCTGGAGATGCAGTCACAAACACCAGCCTTTTCCCTCCACTTGCACATGCTATCTACAGTCTGACCAGCTGAGGTTCAATTCCACCAGTATTACTATAGCTACTGCTACTGGTGCTAGTACTCATTAGCCCACCGTGGAGTGTAACGAAGAGCAGGTCTGCTCCTCTTCTGAGGGAAGATCCATGTATGTACACACCAGTCCCTCCCTGCAGCAGGTGTCTTCAACTCACCCTATTACACAAGGCAGGAAGGAAATACAGCAATGCCAAAAAAAAAATAGTTCATAGTCAGCATTTTCCAAAATAAATCATAATTCTGATTGTCACTGTCTGGTAAGCTGGATTTCCATCTGTACCAGCACATCACAGAGCAGAATTTCAGTCCCAGGTTCCAGGAGTGTTAAAAACATTGACAAAGATGGAGACAAACCCCAGGAACATTTCTAACAACACACCTGTGATGCTCTGATGCAATAGGACTCAGGATTATGTGTGACTGAGAAGTATTTCAGTGATAACAAGAGGCATGATTAGGTCTTCCCAAAATCTTGTCGTTGCAGGAAATTGGAGCATTTTCACAGTCGGTATCTGAATTTTTTTCTTCTAAGATAGTCAGCAGGGAGTGAACGTATTAAGTTGGAAACAGCATTTTTCAGTGGAGTTTTGTTTCAAGTTTTTGCGGGGGGAAGGAAAGAAAGTTTTTTTAATTTCTGACACCTTATTTTTTCTCTCCCCAGCAGAAAAATTCCTTACCAGTTTGTCACAGGCCCCAGGGAGGTGAACTGCATGATCTAATTGGGCATTATCTCAGTCTTCTCCAATTTCTCTCTTGTCACACAGTCTGCTTTTTGACCTATGCCAAGAGAAACAACGTTGGCATGCATCCTTTTTGGCTTTGACAGAGCCTGTTTCTGCTCAGCTCTCTTCCACAAATTCTTTCTAGTTATGCCATCTCATCCGTTCACTTTGCACTTGCACATTTAACACCATAATTACAAATTGCAACACACAAGATTAGAAATCAGACTCACCTTTTCCCACCTAGTGCTGTCTGTTTCTTGATCTTTGTACTCCTTTCAGTAGGATCACTGAAAGCTAGTTCGCTTCACCTTTTGTTAATGGTCAGGTTCATCTTTTTATCCTTTCTTATTGCATCCAGCCATCTGCAGAGAACTACTTTGCTCAAGAACTTGGTCTCTTTCTGTGCTCACCGGTTGTCTGCCATCAGCTGCTAATTCCCTCCCATCTGTTGTTTGAAATTATTTTCTAAATAATTTCTGTGAATGATTCAAACTATCTTGGTCAACTTTGACTGGATGGAGTGGTCACACACTGCTTTTATTTCCCTGTGGGTCTTCAGTCACTTTTAAAGTCAGGTCTTGGGTGACAATCCTGGAATTTTTAGGACAAAATAATTTTCCAGTAGCTCCCACTACATTTTACTTACACGTGCCTTGTTTAACAAATACTCTGGCTAGTAAACCTGTCTGCTGTAACACCATCAGAAAATACACATCTAAGAGAGAAATCCCAAGGAAATTTGTTTAAGAATTTTTTTGGACAGTACCATTAACAGAAAATGCTTTCTATGTGATGATTGAAACCATTATAGGCTGCGTTCAGCAAGGCTGCTGCAAATGCAGACCTGGTCCTTTGACACCACACAGAACGCTGAGAGCTCTGGACTCGATCCAGTAAAATATTTAAGCACATGAGCAGCTTAAGCAATGAAGTGCATGGTTAAATATCTAGCTAGATCAGGGCCAAAACATTTGGCATCTCAGGATCGCTCCATAAAAATGCTTTTAATTTTAAAAAGTGTCAATTTTTCATCAAAAAATATATTAGGAATTTCCAACTTCCTTTTAAATGTAATTTAACATGGTTATCTAACTTAATATCATGCCTTTAGCCCTTATCTCAGCAGGCAGTTATTTAGAAGAAGGGTTCTTCTTACACGTTGTCACTCAGTTACACATGAAGCTCATTTCTTGCCAAGGTGTCAGCCTGGGAAGCCCCCCACAGTTGTGACCAGACCCAGCAGGTTCCAGAAAAGAAGGGAAGGTGATCTGAAGGATACAAATATGCAAAGACTTATAGTTTACAAGGGGTATGCTCCCAAAAAGTGTCTGTAGCAGGATGTCAAGCGGCTCGCCCAGATGTGGAGGTCAGACACACATGTATAAACCAGACTTGCTCTTTCTTTTTGTCCAGCAATTACTTGCACTGTGGTTAGCACAGGAGACCGAGATAGAGATCAGAGCTCTCTGTGCTAGCTACCAGCATGAACGCAGTTACTGTTCCACAGACCACAGCAAAGACTGGGAGGAGAAACTGAGCCTTTCCAACGGGCAGAGCGAAGAGCTTTCCCATCTTTCTGTCCAGCAACAGTTCCTGGGGAAGTGGTGGAGAAGACCACAAGACATTGGCAAGATCTCTTCCTTCCCGCTTAAAATACCACCTGACCTGGTTTAATGGACGTGGCACATGGCCCCACCACGTTCTCCTCTGTTCACTGCCACCTTCACCAGTTTATCCCTGTACCGAGCCACTGTGGCCACTGGAAGCCTGTGGGGGCAGGGAGGTGCACCAGTATCTCTCAGAAGGGATAGGTCAAGAGGAAGTCAAGTCAAGCTGGATGGCCTTTTACTGAATCCTCCCTCTTGGGGCCATAAATAGCTCTTTCCTCTGTGACCCTCAGCCTCCCGCAGCTCTTCTCCACCTCCACCCCCACCCCAGCACAGGCTGCTCCTTGCCCTCTGCAGATCATTGTCTCTCTGCTAATTGCCCTGTCTAGGAGGAACAGGTCAGCAGCTTCAGGTGAGAGCCAGAGTGAGCTGTTAATAAGTAAATGATAAAAAAAAAAGTTACAGAATGAACTTGGTTTTTGCCAGGACTTGTCTTGCAATTTGGCAGCCACAACTGTCCCGTTGCAAAAGGGCTCAAGCTCTTTTTCTCCCCTTGACCCAAAACTCTGACAGTAACATTAAATACAAATGTGGGGCCCCCACTCCAAAAAGTGTGCACGTGTATGTGCATGTGTGTGGGTCTTGCCAGCTCAGAGGCTGCCCCGGTAGCCACACTGTATGTCCATGTTTATGTTACTAAATAAAAAAAGCCTGGAAACACTGTGCTCCCAGATCGTCTGTGCTGTTTAATGAACTACAGGCTCCCTGGGTGGGAAATGGTTCAGTATCTCAGGCAGTGCCTGGCCACTGCATGTGCTACCAACCAGCCCCACTAGGCAGTATAGACAAAACCATGCCTTGCAGAAGCGATGCCAGCATGCCTCGCACCCTTGGACACCGCTGCATGCCGCACCTCAGGGCCCCATCAGGACCCATGGTGCTGCAGAACCAGCAGTCACAACCATCTGCTACCGCCTTTAAGTGCTACAAAACACACTGAGCTCGCAGGAAATCTCCTCTCAAAACCAAGCGCAACATGAAAGAGAGACAAAGAATTTGGACTGGTCCCCAGACAGCAGCCCCATCCCAGAGGAGACATTGCAGAAAGAAACCTCTGACATTAGGAGACCTCAGAGCAGACTCATTCCCAGCCTCAGGAGCAAGCATTGGCCAGACAGCCCAAATTTCCTATGAAAACACCACCGTGAGCTCTCTGTGTCACCTGGCTCATAGGAGATGCTGAGGCTCCTGCTCCACTCTGGGCACAGTCACTCCTGCTGCTGCCCCTTCCCAGGAGGAGGTGCTGCAGGGTGGTGGCCAGACTCCTCCGCTCCCTGCCTTTGTGAGCCTAACCCCGTGGGGTCTTGTATTCCTTTGAAACCCGAGTTGTGTTGATGGATATATTTCCTGGGTGCCTCCCATCTCTCCTGGGCTCAGGCTGCCCTGTCTGGAGGTTCTGTGAGGGAGAGGGGTCTGGAGTTTAAGAGGGTTATTGTTACCAGAGGAAGGAATTTTCGGTCCTATAAATCAGAGGCAGGCAGCAGTAGGGCCAGCATATTTGGGCTGTGTGAACAAACTTCATTTCCTGGGAGACTGGCCTTCAATCACCCTCTGTCATACTCCACTGATCAGAGGTGGACATGAGAGGAGTTCATTAAGGTGGAAGAAAAATAATATAATAGGTCCTCCCCATGCATGCACTATTCCCGACCCCTGGGGGTGGCAAGACACCCCTTCCTTGTGCTGAGATCCAAAACACACATGCACACACACAGAGTCACTCACCCTGAATATGCTGCTATTCCTCTGCCTAAGCAAATTTCCGTCTAAAAATGGACACCTCGAACATAGCCCAAGTTTTTTTTCTGGCTACTTCTCAGATTAATTCAGTTCCACTGTCTGTTGACTCGCTTCGTGATTCTTGGCTGCACTCTGCCGGAGAAGAATCAGGCCCAGCACTTGGCGTAAAAGGAATCGACAATTTTCTGAGCAAAACAGAAAGCTCTCCTTGTTGGTTTTGTTTCCTGGCTTTATGAATAGATTTTATTTTTTTTTAAGGGGGACAATCTCTTCTGTTTACTGTCCTTCAGCACTACTGATTTTGAAAATGACTGGAATTAGTAAAAGGGGCAAGCATGACAAGTAGGCAAAAATTAAAAAACTTAAATACAGTCGAAGAAAAGAGAAAGTATTTTGAGTAAAGGATATGGAAAAAAATCCAAAGGGAACAGTTGTTCACAAAAAGTTTTGTGTTTTCAAGAATAAATCATGAGCCAACTTGCTATATGAAAACACAGAACTCTAATAAGGCCCAAGCTCCTGAGCTGGTGTCCGCTGTGGACTGGTATAGTGGTGATACCAAGGGGAATAAAAGCTCTTCAGATTGCTGAGCTCAGTTGGACTGGAGGCATACATTTGTATGCTTTTCACAGGAAGCATAAATGAGAGAAAGACGTAATTGATTGTTTCGACCACTTTGAAAACACCTTTTTTTTTAGCAGTTCTTGTGTTTATAAGATACAAACCAGAGAGTTTGGTCCCACAGAACTCAGGCAACTGACACAAAGAGTCAAGCTGGAGGCTGGTGGGCAGTGGGTGCTCTCCTCCTCCTGCGAGGTAAATAGAGGCACCCATAGCTAAGTGAGTTCCTTGCAGGCAGTTTGATTCGATGTCTAGTTATGCCACTGGACTCAGCTTCTGGAGAAATCTGTGGTTCTGGCTGGGCAGACAAGGGAGCACAGGCACTGCCACCATTGGATCCAGTGTCTTGACTCTCCATCTGTGAGATGAAAAAAGTTGTTGGAAAACAGGGCTATGGGGTGACTTTTCCACCCAGTCTGTTCACCACCAGACAGGCTGTTTGCAAACCTGCCTTTTTGTTTACTGTGTGAAATCTTTCTGAATGGACATTTTACTCTAATGTCTAAAAGGATAAGCTGTGCTGTTGTTAATGGATATACATCTCTGTTGGCTTCAATGCTGTTTAGCATATCTGCATTAAAGAAAAGTTCACTGGGTTTGTTGAGAAGTGCCAGAGAACAAGGATGAATTAGCTCCAAGCTCTGCTGGACTGAAAAGCAAAGGGAATAGAAAAGCTGAGCTAAAGAGCTAAGGCGATAGCTGCAGCAGAGAAGGGAGAACAGCATGCAGTACTGGTGATGCACTGGGACGTACCATCTGGGGTGAAGAGACTATGGCTGGAGATATCCAAGGATGCTGTCAGAAGAAAGTATATGATTGAGGTGTACCCTATACCCAAACACAGATATATGCCCCAGCCCACTCCCACTACATCAAAGCTCTGTTTGGGTCATTAGTGCTTGTTTTAATTTATTTAGCCAATTTTATCGCTGGAAACACACGGTGATTTACAGCCTTTCCTGAGTGCGCAGATTAATAAGCCTTCTCCTCACTTCCCCTAGAGACAATTAGCACATAGCCATGATGGGAAATGACTATGAGGAACATGCAGGCGATATGCTGAGAGAGCTAGACATCAGGCTGAATTCTGTCTACAGACAAGGTCACTTGAAAGCCACCACCTGTGCTCAAATCCTCATCTAGTGAGAAAAGCCACCCCCATCACTGGGCAGAACGCACAACAAAATGGACCGAACAGCTCTAGAAACACGTCTGGCTGCAGGGTGCAGTTTGAATGCAGAATCCTCTGGGGAGCTGGCATCTACTGGCCAGAAAGTAATGGAGACCCCAGCCTCCTGCATGGTAGGTCACTGATTTTGTGTGTGCCCTCAAAGCCCTTTCTGCCTGCTTAGACTGCTCCTGCTCTTAGAGAGAAGAGTGGCTTCTCGCTGTGTGCGATTTTGGGGCCACACTGTCCCTGGGGATTGTAAATCCTGCCCGCATAAAAATGCTGCCGATGAAAAACCAAGCAAACAGTATGGAGGGGTAAATCCCTGAATGTGGAGGTGTGTGCAGGGAGCAGGAGGGGTGAAGGGGCTTTCTGAAGGTCACCAAATCAAAACTCCACTTCAGTGCACTTTCTGGGAAAGGCAGAGATTGCTCTGTGTGCCTTGGTCCACCATCCCTCACACACTTCCAGGCAGGTCTCTCCCTACAAGAGCTCTGAGAGACTTGGATTTTAAAACAAGCACCAAGTATTCAAACTCACCCTTTCAAAATCCAAGGGAAAAATGTGCTAACAATTTTCTCACATTTTCACCTGGGTTTTTTTCTAGCTTATTGAAACATTTTTCCCTCCAGTTCTAAGAAGTCAAAAATACTTTTGTTCTTCAAAAGAGAAAAAAGCTTCAGATTTTGAGAGAGAAAATTTGAGAAAATATTACCCAAAATTTTAGCAAACTTGTGGTCCGTTTTATCTCCACAGGTATTTAGATTATCCTTGCCAGATACCTTCTGATAAAGGTGAACATGGTAATCCCCACTTTACAAGCAGGAAAACTGAGTCACATACAGATGATCCAAGCATTGGGCTCCTGCCACTCCATGGCATCTTCTTTTTTACTGCAGAGCCCCATAATTAGCCACCCAGTGTGCTCTGATCTCCTTGCACAGCTGGGGCTGTAAAGGTGCTGTTAATACCCTAGCTCTACTTCACTCCTCTGCTGACCCACACTCAGCACCTTGCTCAAGGTGGCCTGTAGGAAGCTGAAAGACCCTTCCGTTGCCCTGAAGCACCATGTAGGTGGTGCAGAGCTGGGAACACAGGAGTCACCAGAGATGACAGAGGAGTGTGTCCATTACTTGTCACTTAGCAAAGCCCTTGGCTGCATCTGCCTGCTATTGTACTTTCCTCCTCAGCAGCTCAGTCTTGCTTCTCACCCCATCTGTGAGCATCTTGGACAACTCCGGAAGTCCTAAGGGAAGTCTCGGTGTGACTCTTGTGGCAGCCCTGCAACTCCTTGGAGTTTGCTGGTCTCCTTGTGCTTTCCTGTGGCCCAGGGCAGCTGGTCATTGCCCACCAGCCGTGTGTGCCCTCAGCCTTCCTGGCAGCTGCAGCTCACAGGCCTTGTGAGGCACATGCCCACAGCAATACTATAGCCTCTTGAATAACACTGCTGTGATTTTGGTCTCCCAGTCAGGTTCCAGTGACTGCATTGTCCTGGCAGATTGTCCATGGCTCTCCATGGAGCTGACTGCCATGGCAGGGCCCATGCGGATGTCTGTAAGGACAGTTTCTAGTGCTCACTTCAAGACATCATTGGGGAATCCCATTTCTCTTTGCTCACAGAGCCTGTGCTCTCCTGGGAGTGTCTTGTCTGTCTCAGCCAACAGCTCTCCCTTTCCATTGTCCAGGCTGCCCAGGGTTGCCTCCCCCTGGTCTCCAGAGATTGCCCTCTCCCTTCCCAGAGCAGCAACGAGGTCTGAGGAGGCACCAGGACTGCAGTATGCTTCTCCAGCATACAGTGGGTCAGAGAGGCCGAGGGGAGCGGCTTTTTGGGTGTAACTGTGCTGTCTGTGTTGCCTTTCCCTCCCCTCTGAACCCAGCCCCGCTGATAGACATTAGTGGGTGGGAGGCTGGCTCACTCCAGAGAGCCTTTGACATAAAGGGAGTTTTCACTCCACCTCTCCATCAATCAAAACTTAAACTTATTTGTGCTTATATGCTACTTCTTAAGTAGAGAAAATAAAAACTGGGTTTAGGAGAGTGCAAATATTTAACAATAAAAAAACCACATTAATTTACCCTTTTTCATTTCTACAGAAGGAACCTTAATGGAGTCACATGACTCTTATTCTAAGTGATAAACCACAGGTCATAAAGCACCACTTTATCACTCTGCACAAGCAGTATAAATAACAGCTATTACCCAACCTTACTCCATCTGATAAGCTCAGAGATTTTCTAATATACATTTCTGATTTTTTTAAATAATATTCATGATCATTTCCTCTTGAGCGTTATGAGTCTCTGGCTATGTGGCCCTTGAAACCAGGGCCTGCAAGCCCTTGTACCATCTCCCTGATTTATGGCCATGTTGGTTGGGACTGACGCCCTAATGAAATCTGTGACACTGCATTAATGGGGCTGTTTGTTACCACCGGAGTTCAGCGGCTGGCTGTAGTCTCAGAGCTGTGCTCAGGAAGGCACACGCAGAGTCTATAAAACCCACCCAGTGGGCAGCAAACCTACCCTCCCTGCACACACTGGAGCACTACCCCACGCAGAAGCTGCTTGGTGAGGTCTGTGAGACCCATCGAGGGTGGAGGTAGCAGGTCATGGCTCTACACCGCACGCTGCAGCTGCACAAACACAAGGAGTAGGTGACAAACTCAGGGTCTTCCCCGGGACCACAGCTCCACATACAGACACACATCTCTCAAGCGTGTAATTAATACCCAGCCCCCTGTGCACAGCCATTCAGTTGCACAAGCCACAGCGAATGGGCACCATCAGATTACCCACTAACAAGCACGTGCGTACGGAGTGTAACCAGCACACATCCCTTCTACGTGCAGGAGCTCTGCAGCCTCAGCGTGACACACGGGCAAAGAAAGATCACCCTGCACCTCTCCATCTTCCCGTCCCAGGCTGGTTTCCCTCTGGCTCTGGACCAAAACCACAGGACGGCGTGCAAAACCTGCCTGTGGTGTGTCTGTTCTTCTGCAGCAACGTTTTCCAGTGTGATCTACTGTCAGCTGAGACATCCAAGTCAAATAGCCACCCAGTTCTCATCAAAACTAATGGCAGTTTGGAGGACGATTCATGTCCTCAGCTCAGAAAAACTGAGCCAGCATGTATGCAACAAAGATCTCGTGTATCCCCTGCACAATAAAAGATAGCTGCAAGACAATTATTTTAATACCAACATGCCCTATATATAGACACATTATTGTGAACACAATCTTGAAGCTACCATGGTAAGCAGAGAGAATTCCACCTTTCTGTAAGCAAGGCGGGTTGGTACTTCTCCTTGGGCTAAGTAATCACCCAGAATACTTTAACATACGTACATGCTTGAGTATCTGGGCCTGTTATAGGCTGGTTGAAGCTCTTAGTCACCTTTTTTTTTTTTGCAATCAGCCACCATCTGCATGCACTTTCTCTTGAGATTTATTTGTTGCTGTTTGTTTCATTTTTCCTTTTTTAAAACAGATTGGGAAACAAATGCAAAAATTCATGTTCATGCAACGCGGACTCCTATGCAACAGGAAATAAAAATGCCAAAAGTGAATATTTAGCCTTAATTCTGCACTGGGGTAAAACGCTGTCACCTGCTATAATCATATGTTACCTACCAAATAATGCAATACAGTAGACTTCCTCCACCTTAGGTACACACAAGGAAGAATCTTTATTCCTGTGTGCTTCATTTTACAACTTTTAATGCAGGCCTATTCGTTGAACTGAAAGCTGCCTTCAGAAACATTTTGGTGTGAAAAGTGGCAATACTAAGGAATATTTTGTCATGCCTATAAAATTTAGTGCCTTTTTTCAGGATTGCTTTCGTAGTATTTTCAATAGTCAAAATGACTTACCAAGAAATCAGGAGTTTGACCAATTCACATCTGCTGGAATTATTAAATAATTACAAATAATAAAGCATTGAGCTTAAGAATGACAATTTAAAATCAGTAATATTGATATGGCTGAGTTTCATTTATCCTGGAAAGGAAACAGCTTTGACAAGGCCATATTTTTTAATAAAATGAGTGTGGTATTTTTCTATCAGGTCTCTTTAATTCCAGCATCATAAAAATGTGGTATATCTTTATTGATAGACTTTAGCTGTTGAATTCTCTTCTCTACAGCATATATATGTTAATGATTTTCTCAGCACTGACATACAATATGTTTAACCAGATGATTTTTCCTTTCACTCAGAGTTACTTCTCTGAGCAGTAATTTAGTGGGCAGTTCTCAAATGACAACTCTGAGAAATACACACACCACATCTTGTTAAGGGTGTATTTTAATGATGCCTTGCTTGACCATCTTTCTTTTTTTGTAGAATTGTAAATATTTCCTACTCTTCTTGTGACCTGTAGCTGGAGAGACACAAGACTGGAGGAGACCGACTATGTGATCAAGTCCAGTGTATTTGCAATTACAGGTGACTTTGTAGCAGTTGCACAGTCCAAAAGAAATCACAATATCCCTGCCCTATGCCACAAAGCACAGTTTTCCCAAAATCCTGAACCAGACCTACTCGTGCTCAAAAGACAAATAAAAAGCCAACAGAAGCTTAAAAAAGAAATAGCACATCACAGGAAAAGAGCAAAAGATACCTGGAGCCAGAGCATCACCCACTGCTGGGAGCTGCATGGGCAGGGGAGTGTGGTAAGTAAATAGTCACAGCTGATCTCAGCGCATTGCAAATGTAACTCTAGTCAGGCAGTAGATGTGCTCTCTTTAATGATATTACTGAACAGATTACATAAATGAGTGAGAATTTATGTACAGAATTTGCATGTGTTTGCAACTGATCTGAAACTTATAAATACGTTTCTGTATTTACACGCACAAGTAAATTAATATTGATTTCCAACCAGCAGCACCACCAAAATGGCATTCAAGTGCATGTTTCCAGGTGCAAAGTATTTAGCTGGAGAGCAAAGCAAGTGAATTTGCAATGAGAACAGCGAAACTGTGGATGCAGTTCTGGAAAGAACGATTTGCATTGTTTGTACTGCAGCAATGCTGGGAGGTTGCAGGCCCCGTGGGGCTCTCCTGTGCAAGGCACTCCACAATCATAGTGCAAAAGAGCTTCTCCCCACCACCCACTGCTGAGACAAGTGCTTCAGCACAGCAACACAGGTCTGATTCCCTAGTGGGTGCTCATTCCCTGCCCAAAGAGCTTTACTATATTGGGTGCACAGCTCAACTAAACGGGTAGGCCATTAAAGGTTTACAAGCCATTGACACTAGCTAGCTCAGGGACATTGTGGCTACTCCAAGTGCTGTCCCTGCTCCTGCATTGCTTCATTTGCAAACCCCTGCACTTCATTACCTCCCTGCACAGCTGATGTGTGCACACACTCAGCATCCCTGCTCACCCAATATCACACCCTTCCAGGGCCCTAACATACCCATGCAATCCCCAGAGAGGACCCTCTCCCCAGCTACCCACCTTCCTGAGCCTGTATCCACTCCTTCCCTTGCATTCCTACATACCCTCTTACCTTTCTCAGAGCCAGGCCACTACCCTGGGCACAGGCACTGCAGTCCCAAGGCACCATCCCTCACTGTCCTTCTGCTGTGTCCCCAGTCCAGGAGCGAGAGTTCTGGGACCGGGATGGAGTGAGCAGGGGGAAGAGGAGCTGTTGTAGCTGTGTGAGTCAAGACTAAACCTCTCTCCTCTTCACCAGAGGAGGCAATTACTTTACCAAGGCTTTGGTTTTTAACCAAGGTTTTACAACCACAGCTCTCTGGATTTGCTTTTTTTTTTTCTCCTCTCCCTGAAACTCCTCCTGATGTTTGGTGCATTTTTCTTGGGTATGCTTTGTTGGTTTTGGGTTGTTTTGTTGTTATTGTTGCTTGCAGCCACTGGAGAGTTCCCCTTCCTCTGGTTAATGGCCCATTAACTAGCTCTCTCCATGCAGGAGTAGGGCCTGGGAATTGCTGAGTTCTGGAAAATCCTCACCAGCAAGGAACCTTTCACCAGCAACAAAATCCTCTTTTCAGAGGTGGCTGTGTGAAATGGGGCGGTAAGGGGGAAGACTCCCTGGGCAGGAGGGATGGGGACAGAGCCCACAGGAGCATGGGCCGTGGGCGGGTGGGATCCTGCATCGTTCCTTGTTCTTGAAAAAAGGCGCTGGCAGTGGGGAAGAGGGGGGAGAGGAGACAGGAGCCGGATTGTTAAAGGATTCAATGAGCTGTGCCCAATGTATTCGAAAGGTGCTTAAGACAGCCAAAGCTCCTCACCAAACACACACCGCTGTGAAAGAGCACAGCGCGTGCCCACCGGCTGCAGAGAGGCAGTCCTGCTCCCCCCGCCCCTCACGCATCACACCCATGAGAAACAAGGAGCATCCTCTCAGCCCGCGCCCCACACCAGCACGGCATGGCCAAGGTGGCAATGCTGCCACGCAGACACACACATCTGGACCTCTGACCACCCCAAACCACTCCTGGTATGTGCAGCAGCTGTGCACACATCCCCTGCCCCTTCACAGGCCCCCCACACCAGGGACAAAGATGTGCCGAGCTCAGACCCTTCCCCTCCCTCCCATCTTCTTCCTCCCAACTGCACCTTTCCAAGTAGAAAATGATTTGCAGCTTTATGTTTCCTCATTGAAGCAAACCCCATGGCTAGGCCAGACAGCAGATGCAGGATTTTCCATAGACCTGAAAAATGGAGGACAAAGCAAGTCTTGGGATCACCAGGACTAGTGAAACCTAAATTTAAACCCAGCATGCAGGGACAGGATTATCGTGTGGACAGCATTCACAGTGTGATGCCCACACTGGTTTTGGTGGCGGCTTGTGTTAAGACCAGCTTTAGGCCCAGGGTGGTCTAGGACTTGAGGGTGGCAGAGCATGGAGGAGACATTCCCTGACAAGGTTTTGCCTCAGAGAAAGTCTGGAAAAAAAGTTCTGCTCAAGGTCCTGGTGAAAAGGATGCCTGCAGGGCCACCTGCACCGCTCACTAGTCGCTCCCAAGTAGTGAATTCATCTGGCTGTGGTTCTGGGGAAAGTGAAAAAAATACAAATGTGGAGACAGAAACTAGCCCCACCGACCACTCACACTGACATTAAAAAGTGCTGACAGCGAGAGGGAGGAAAGGAATGGACGAAGGGCCACTTTCATCTCATGACAGTCTCCTGCCAGCCCCAGCCACTGCGTCTCCCTCTCACCCCCCCTCCTGGCCCCTTCCTTTCCTAGGCATCTTATTAAATAGGGTCACAGCCCGCATTAGAGTCCCTCCCACAGCCCTGGCAAAATGAAAACACTCGCCCGTCCCCATGACCCCCACCCTCCCAGATCTCTGGCTCCTTTGCTGTTTCCCCCTGCTCCAGAACTGAAATTTCCACCCCACTGCAACCTTGAAGTTTCATAGCCAAACATCAAGGCAAAGGGCTTCAGGGAGGGGGAAGGTCTCCCCCATTTTTTTCCACTTAAATTAATTATCTCATTTAGTTGAAAGAAAAGTCCAAAAATGGAGCTTTCCCTTGGCAATTTATGATGCTGGATAAGTAATTTATGGCTTGATACAACTTTATTTTGCTCCTTCTTTATACACACACACACAGAGATACACACACACATACGTACACTTAAGGAGACACTAACCTGAATTTATCACACTAAGTACCTGCCTGCTAAAAATAAAGGACTGAACTTAATTTACAAGGCAGGACGGGGAGGGGTTCATATGTGGGGGGAAAACATTTAGAAGAGTTAATGTTTGAAAGTTGGTCTTTGAAGGCAGGAGGCTCCTCTGGATAGAAAAAGAAAACCTAACTAATTAAAACTGATGTATCGGTTTCAGAAGAAGAATGTGCTGGTAATGAAACTGTGCATGGGCAAAAACAACAGGCAGCTGGGCTAGCCACGGCAGCTTAGGCACCCTCCAGGGAGAAGGTCCTGAATTCAGCATCAGACCAACAGGGTCTGAGATCTCATTCGCTGGGGCAGTAGCCAAAAACCTCCTGTCGACGTGGCTGGTCTGATGTGGGGGACACAACTTGGGTGTAGAAGCAAATGTGGGTCATCAGTAGGGTTTGAATCATGGCCATGGCATGCCAGCAATGTGACCCGCTGCCGCTCGTTGGAGGAGGGAGGGGACCTTGTGCTGCAGATGTGCAGCTAGTTGTTTCAGTAGTAATCAAGCACTGCAGATGGCCAAAGGAAAGGACTTGCCTGCCCCACAATGCTGACCAACAGGGCAGGCAACAAAAGAGTAGAGGGTACAGAGAGGGGTAAGTGGCCAGTCCAAGGCCACCCTGCAAGCCAGCGGCAAAGCCACAGTTATGGCCAGCATTCACATCTCCCCCAGACAGCATCAGGAGCCTCCTTGTGTCATGCTGGTGGGGGGGAGCATCACGAGAGAAAACCCAAATCTCAGCTTGGAAGGGAACCTTCCAAATTATCCCACTCCACCAGGGAGAAAATCAGCAGAAATAGTTCATCCCAGGCCTGCCATAAGACGAGCGGCTGCACAAGGCATGGATAAGGCAGCGGCTCTGCTGGGCATGGCTGGGGCGGACACTGGCATTAAGGCTTTCGTCAGGCATCACAAGTCACATGGAAGAGGGTTTGGGGTACACCTGTCTTGACAATGCCTGCGTATGTGAATTGATGGGTGCCCACCTATGAATGGAGGCTAACCTTTCCCTTATCCTGCTCTGGCTGAGTTCTCCCATGTTAACAAACTCATCTTTCCAGGCTGTGCCACCTCCAGGGAAAATGGGAAGGGGAGATCAATTGGGAACATCCCAGCTTCATCTCTGCATTTTCCAGTGTACCTTCCTGAAGTGTCCTACTTCCACCTAGGGATACCTGTGGGGACTCCCCTAGTGCCTCTCCCAGCCAGCCCTCTTACCCAAACCTCTGTGACTGATGCCCAGGGAAGAGGTCCCTCAACAGACAGTATCCAGGAAGATAAAGGCAGTAAAGTCTGAGCAAGTAAGAATGCCAGGATGAGAAACATGTGCAAAGCATCTCATTTGCTAGTTGCTTTTCTTCTGCACACATGAATTTCCCTAACTTCACAAGGCATCTCTATCTGCCAGCTAGGAACCTGAGCCATAGGACTCATCCAGTGACTTGGACCTGGGTCACATAGCAAGCAGATGCCATGAAGTCTGTCAGCCAAGTGCCAGGTGAACTCCCTGCAGCCAGACAATTCTTCCACTCCAGAGGATCTGCACTTGATTTGGTTGGGCATCAGCTTTAACCCCTATTCCACTGCCTTTGTACAGGACCACATACAGAGTTTCCTCTGTATCACAGAATTCTATTGCCCTTGCAACCTCCAAATCCTTAAAACCATTAGGATTGGAGGCAAGTATGAGTACGAAGTAAGAAGGCAAGAAATAACCTATTGTTTTAAAAAAAATAATCATAAAAGTGATTTGAGAAGTTCTCGTTACGCAAATGCAGATTCTTTCCAAAATGTGTCTTGGTGAAAACTGGTCAAGCTGCGAGCATCCGTTTAAAGCGATGGGGCTCTGCATCCAGCAGAAGTACACCAGATAATAGCCCTTGCTTGTCAATCTACCCAGCACATTTCTAGAGCCAACCAACAAAAGGCCCAGAAGGTGATTTGTATATAAACACAGAACACCCGCTCCTGTGGTAGGGAAGGTGTTCTTTTTCTTACTGCTTGCTCTGTCGGCATCAGCTTGTTCACAAATCTTACAGCAACCCAGAGCCGTGGCATTAAACAGGTGAGGAGAAGAAGGTTTTCTTCTTATTGATTTAGGGATGGTTTCATTTGTAAGTGAAAGGGCAGCTGTCAATAGACGGCATGATCTAAGGCACCAGTCCAGAGAACTCTTCAGCACGTGAGCGCTTGGGAGCAAGCTTGGGATTCAGGGCTGTTGAATTGGGGCCAGCAGCCTAAACCAGGCTTTATTTCATGTTGCATCATAACTCTATTGTGTGAATGAGAGGGACTTATTATTAAATGGGAGGGTGTAGGGGGAAGAAGAAGAAAACATGTCTATTTCTTGTCCAATAATGTTAGCAATATATTTATAAAAACAAACCAAGACTAATCTTCATTCCTCTGGGCTTCTCAGGGAGCCCTGTCTACGTTGTCTGTTTTGTTTAGATTGCACACTCTTCACCTCAGAGATTATCTGTATTTTGTGTCTTGTAAAGCACTGGGCATTTTTATATAATAGTAATAAACTATAAAATTATACAAATAAAAGGATCAGAGCAAACAAGTGATGCTGCAGAATTGTTTCTGCCTGAAAAGAGCAGCAAAAATCCAGTTAAAAATAGCTGTGTTTACTTTGATAATAAAGAGTGTGTGTGTGATTGTGCATATATATCTGTGCATACAGTAGGGAGAGAGAGACGAGGAGGGAGCAAGTCTATCAAATCTATAAGTATGTGGCACCTCGGCATCATGCAAAGTACCCTGGGTGCAATCAAAGCCTTCCGATGCTCCAAGGGACTCAGTGGAAGTGTGCAGGATATTAAGAGTGACAACCCATCAGGATTGCAGTATCAGAGCAGTAGGGAAGGAAAACTGAAGCAGGGTGTCAGCTCGAATTGTCTTTATCCCTGTTCAGGAAGCGTTGTCGGGCAATGCAAAGCAGTGGCAGGAAGAAAGGAGGTCGGGACATCTGGGGACTAATCCCCCCTCCCCCAGGGATGCAGCACCCCTTCAGGACCTGGAACCGACCAACCTCTGCATCATTCCCAGTCCTGCTTTTGTCATCTGGAACAGGAGGCAACCTCGTGGGGTGCTCGGGGCAGAGGAGTGAGAGGGCAGATGCAGCCCTGCACCCAGGGAAGGGTGTCAGGGCAGCGGGAGGAACTGTTCGATGTGGTGGGACTGTGCAGCACTGGGCAACACCAGAGCTGGAGGGGAGGAAGGGAGGGTGGGGAGGGGAAGGCCTATAATCCCCTTGGTAAATCCATGCCTGAACTATAAAAGGATAATCCATGTGCAACCCTGGCCCCACTTATAGGATTTAGCTCTTAGTGTGGAATACTAATATTTGGCTGTTTGTTTACCCCTGTGAACTAATTTGGCAGATTCTTATGATTCTCACAGGGAGAATTTATTTCGATTTTGATATTACTCAAAGCCTTGGGTCCTGGAGTCATAGGATTATATGCAAAGCCCTGAGCAGACTTTTTTAATCCTTTTTCTTAAGAAATAACTATTTGTTGTGGATGCAGCAAAAAGCTTGAAAGCTGGCCTGCTGTTCCACAACACAATGGCATCAGAAAAGAAGCCACTTGCTAATTCTCTTTTTTTTTTTTTCTTTTAAACATGGTGATTTTTAAGTCAGTTTTGCGACTGTGAAAAGTGAATGGGGATCAAGCCCACGATTTTTGAAGAGTCAGCACGGTCAAGCCAGGCTCTGCTTGTAGATTCGCACTGACTTGGTGAGCTTCAGTGCCTGGTAGCCTGCTCCTAACCCAATGGCTTTGCCTTGGGAGGGCAGCATCACAAGCAGAAAGGAGATCCTTCCAGCTAAAACAGTATGCAAAGTTTGGGGAAGAAGGAGGCACAGGAAGAAAAAGGGCACGTGTTAGGATCAGGAATTCAGCCTTCAACTAAAAAGTAACTTTCTAACCTCGGACAATGCGGAGAATGGCTTTAAAATGTGACATGCCAACCCCTTTAAAACAGAAAGACAGCACAAGAATCCCATCTATGTTATTTTTATAATCTTGCTGGTTTGAGGGCTTGCTCTTTGAGTTTTGAACAGTTAAAAGTTGTTAATACTAAGGAAGAGTTGTCCTTTTTTTAAATGCAAAAAGCAGCTTTCGTTGCAAAGTGTAAAGAAATGGAAGGAAAACGACAGTTCTCTCTAAATGCATTTGTGGTTGTTCTTCTCCCAGTGTCCTGAAAGAAATTAAAGGCTGCAACTGTAATTGCAATTAGGAGCAGGGCAAGTCAGGATTTTTGCTGAAAATTTGACTTTCTATTTAGGAAAATGTTTGATTTTAATTCTGTGCCCAAGACTGTCTCTTCTGAGAAGATTTAAACACACGCCTGAAGTGGAATATCTGCAGAAGGGCTTCATGAAATCAGAGCCTTGAGGGGAAAGCTGGCAGTAAAATAACAAAATTGATCATGATAAAAAAAAATTATCTCAGTGAAAATGGAGGCAATGCCTAAAAAAAGCAAACCTTCATAAATCAGGCAAACAAGACAGGCAGATGAGAATCATACCAGACAGTGGAAATGAAGCAAAAATAATTTAAATTATTCACACATTTTGAAACTTCGCAGGACTGAAAAGAGAGGGTGAAATCTTGAATGAATCAGGGACACAAGCAATATTTGTGCCTAGCAGCTTAAGCTGGAAACACTAGGTACAGATCTAGGAGTCCAACAGCAGAAAGTTTTTAGAGGAAGCGTGTGCATCATTGGTACCTGCTTTATTTTCCTTCTCTTCAGATCCTGCTGTGGCTGGCTCTCTCGCACACTTCAGCTTCTCGGCTGCCTCATTCCCAGAGCCGACCAGAGAACAAACTCCCATCGGGGCCCATTCGCTCGCCGCCTCAGCCGGGGTCTGCGCCGGAGCAGCACAGCAGAGTGAGAGGGGATGCTCGGGCACTCCGCAACCCGTCTGTAATTCCCACCAATACCCTGAAAATCTACATGTGCTTAAATACAGAGATTGTTGTCATTTTTAGCCCTCGCAGAAATGCTGACAGCCAGTTCCATCTCTGTCAACAGATGTTAATAATCTGAAATCATACAGAGATTGGGAAAATATCTTTTAGGCGAGTGATATTTTCCCAAATTTGTTTCAAAGACAATGGGAAGGGAAACAATGTATTCATACAGACAAAGGGGAGGGAGTGTTTGACTGTCTGATTTTTCCAGGGGTTTGGACTTATTTCTGTTTCCTCCTTTTTTGTTCTCAGTTTGTTTTCTGGTGACAGGATTGAAGACCCCCAAACATTACCCAAAACTGGGGAAAAAACATACTAACACCAAGGATTTGAAGGGAGCTATTTGTTTAGTTTATTAAAAAGATCAAGAGGTGACTTGCCTCCTGCATATAAATTTCTTCCTAGGGAAGAAATACCAGGTACTAAAACACTCTTTCATCTGCCAGAGAAAGCTGTAACAAGAGCCAATAGATAAATGCTGAAGCCAGACAAGTCCCAATTAAAAATAAAGTGCTGGACCTTTTCTATTTTGTTTTAATTTTTCCGGAGAAGTCAGGGAGATTAACCAGTAGGGCAGGCTGCTACAGGAAGTGCTGGAGTCTTCCTTTCTCAGCATCTTCGGCTCAAGACTCATATTCTTTCAGGAAGAAAGTTATTGTATTCAATAAAGGGGTAACAGGGAGACAATCTCTGGCCCAAGTTAGACAGACAATCCAATAAAATAATCTGAAAGTGTTTATTCAGTTTATGCTCACAAAACAATTTTGTGTCCCTCAGCTTATTTAAAAAAAAAGAAAAATCAGGAAAGGGGGAATAAAAATCCTCTACAACTGAGCAGTCATCCTTATTACAGAAAGAAGAAAAAAAAGTGAAATATTTGTAGCAGTAAGGTGGGATCTGAAGCAAAATCGATGCCAGGGTCCAGGACAGAGCAAGGCAGCGGTCTGGCTGCCGGTCAGGGCCAGCGGGGCTCTCCCCCAGCACCACGGGCCTTTGGGGAAGGAGCTGCTCAGGCTCCATGGAGAATCCTGCCTTGCTGATTTCCAGCTGAGCAGCTCTCCGCACTCAATGGCCGTCCCTGCTGCTTTCATGCAGGGATGTACTCTAGCTCAGAAGAGAGCGGTTCTGTTTAGATAGCCCCCAATCCTAGCTTTACCTCATCCCTTCCAGCAGAGTCACTGTAATTAAGATTTGTTAAGGTTTGGAAGAAATCTCATTAATCAGATAAGATCTGAACTTTATTTTCTTTTTAAAGACCCAATTTGATCTCTCTTGCTTGTGATAATTGCTCTCCTCTTCTGACATGGAAATTCATTTTCCAGGCACATAAAACACAATAGATTTCCATTGTCAACAGCAGCAACCCCAGGAGAGTTAAAAATATTCCTCCAAAGGTTAAAAAGAGTGTTGGGAACAAACCCACACACAAGCAGGGAGAGGGAGCACAAGACAGGGTGCTGCCAGAGGAAGGTAGGGTGGGAGAAAGGGATTTCTATGGTCCCAAAAAGGGGCAGGGGTACACTAGGGAAAGGAGGGCAGCAGGACCCTCACTGCGACCCTTGGCACATAGGGCTGAGCTGGCAGGTCCTACCGAGGGACCCTAAGCAGAGAAGAAATGTTATTGCCATGCCTGGTCCCTGACCAGGGCAGGAAAAAAGCATCCTTCTCCCGAGTTTATCAGAAACTAGTACTTCAAAGAACGATCAGAAAAGCTCCTGGATGGCTGACATTTCATGTGAGGTAGCACCAGGATAAATGACGCAGTGTGAAATATACTCCACCACGTCAGATCCTATCCATCAGCAGGATTCCTGGTTTCTAAATGTCAGGTGTGGAATGGGAACTCCTCAGGAACACCTGAATCAGAGGGCAGCTCCCTTCCCCACCGCCTGCTACCCAGCTCTGCTCAGATCCAGCGTACCTTGGTGGGCTCTGCTTCCCCATGTGACCCACCACGCTGAGCCCAGGCAGATGCCGGGCTGGGACATGTCTATGGATAAGGCATGCAGGCCAGGCCAGGGCTGGGTGTAGATGTAGCACCTCTGGCCCCAGGGACTGCAACCCCCAAGAGCGACCAGACAGAGGCATATGGCATCCCCCTGCCCATCCTTAGGCCTTGGCCTGTCATGTCAGCTCAGTCAGTGGGCACCAAGCCAGGCACTGGGGTCACCATCTTTCCCCTGTTTCCTGTCATCCCGCTGGCGCACTGGTCCCTCCAGCCTCTGCCCTGCTCCTTACACGACCCCATCCATGATTTCAACCTGTGCTAAGAGGCCAGTGGCTACAAGCAGCCTCTGCTGTCCTGAACTGTCACAGGGAGAATAAAGCTGAGCTGCAGTTTTCCAGCACTTCCAGGGGACCATAGGGTCCTGTGGCAGCAGCCTCTGTCACAGCTCATCCCGGCCACCTTCCAGAGATGCTGAAACTCTGGGGCGCAGGCAGAGATGGAAAATGCTGCCAGGTGCTTTGTGGCCTCCCAGAAACAGGCTCTCTTGCTGGGGTAGCTGGCCAGCAGGGCTGGCTGAGGGTGACAAGGGTGGTCAATACAGGGAGAGTCCCCCACGCCACTGGCCACAGGAAGGCAGAGACTGGCCACGGTTGGTGCACACAGAGGTGCTAATAGAGACCTAGGGTGAACATCCCAGCCCTGCCTGCCTCTCTCCCTCTCTTTGCAGAGAGAATCTGCAAACATATTAATCTCATCTCACACACAAACCCTCCGTCCTGATCCCAGAATCCATATATTAGGAGATTTACATAAATTACCAGCTATCAATAGGGCACATGAGGTGCAGGGGCTGAAAGCCAGCACCCTTGCCAAGAAAACAGTACAAGAGGATTGGAAAGGAGGGGAAGGGAGGGGGCTGCAGAGAGAGGCTGGGAGCACAGCCCTGGTGAACAGAGGTCTGGGATGGCAGTGGCTGGTTGTACCATCTGGGTGTCTAGGCCTCTGGGTTGCTCGCCACAGCCACCATACTCTGCTTTGTGGAAGCAAAGGCCTCCTCCTCGACACACTGTGCTGTGGCACCTTTCCACCACATCTGCCCCTTGAAGGAAGGGTGAGAGCCCTCCCTGCCCTCTGCTGCTTGCCCTGATGGGTGCTGGGGAGCACCTGCAGGGCCCAGGCCCATAGCCTGGATACAGTGGTAGGTACCTAACTAGCAAGAAAAGCAGGGTGAGCTCTTCACAGCACTGCCTTGCTTTATCTGGGGCTTTGTATTTGCAGCCTAGGTCAGAGCTCACCTTAGCCTCTGGTATCCCCAAGCCTTGAGCTCTGCGGAACCAGAGCTGTGTGGCACCACTGGGGAGTTCAACAGATCCTTGACTCCCTCTTGTTTCTCCCAAGGGGCTTTGCCTCTACTGGGAGAGGTGGAAGGCATGAGCTTGGCCACTGTACCACCCAGCCAGAGGCAGGATGCTCTCTACCTCAGGTGCACTGAAAAGGGCATTCAAGCCCCTCTGAGCCATAAGAAACAAAGGTGATGCTTGGTGAGGGTTGCGAAAGCCATGTACAGAGCCATGGCATGCAGATGCAGAGAAAACCATCAAACCAGACCCCCATCCAACGTGTTTCCCTGAACAGACCTGCTCTGCAATGGGGCTGATGGCCGAGCATAAGGCAGATCCAGAAACGCTCCCACGGGTCCCAGGGAGAAGGTACACCAATGCAATGCTGGTTTGTCAGCTCCAGCCCCTTTGCATCAGGGCCTGGGGCACAGCCCCATTCCCACCCCCTATGTCTCAGATGTACAGAACAGACCCTGGGCAAGCTCAGAGTGAGCCCTGGTCCCACGAGGGGATCATCCTCCCCGAGGCGGGCAGCGTGATTGACCTCTCCCGCAGCATCTTCTGCGTCTCCCATGCAGCAGCCCTGGAAGAGCCCCCAGCCTGTGCAGAGCCCTGGGTCGGGGTCCCTTTTGTCATCAACCCGCGGCCACCTCGGCGGAGAGCCCGCTTCTCCTGCAGTGTTTTGCTGCCCTCGCGGGTCCAGCGCGCACACTGCAGCCCCCGCACGGCCCCCGCAGCACCCGCACCCTTCCCCGCAGGGGGCCAACGCACGGGTAGTTCCTTCTGCCGGGACGAAGGGCAAGAGCAAAGGCGAGCAGCCCACTGCTTTAGGTGTGGACCAGGGGAAGGGGGGTGTGGAGCACTCAGAGGGGCCCCAGGAAATACAGTTTGGGTCCCAATCCCAAACCCACTGGTGCTGGAAGAGGGTGAAGCACGAGAACCCCCGACGCCAGAGATCAGAGGAGCTAGAGCATCACCTCCTCTTCTGAAGGGGCATGACAGGTCAATCTCTCCTTCATCCTTTCCTCCGGACAGGCAGACATCACAGCTGAGCCCAGTGTGTCCATCCACAGGCTGCTGGGGGTGTTTGGTGAACAGCTGTGAGTACAGCGAGGTCCTCAAAGCTTCTTCCAAGCCTGAAGTGCAGCCCAGTGTTACTAGTAGTGCTGGGAAAGATGGAGAAGCAGCCAGTGGTGCAAAAACCCAAAGTAAAGTGGGCCATGGAATACAGGCCTGGACTTGATTTACCTGCTAGAAAAGCAGATTAAACAAGGGAGAACTTTTCTTTTGTTTCATGGTAGCAGGGGAAACAAAACCAACCCAAAACCAGAAAAACAACAAAAACCCCACAAACAAACAAAAAACAACCCAAAACCAACACACTAAGGGAAATGTGAGTAGCCAACATTAGCTCTTGCACACACTGTATTTCCTCCCAACAGTTCAACTACAGTACACACGGACCTCAGTGGGACTGTGTTGGGTCAGGACAACATATGTGGTACAGTGAAAACATGACTTGCACTTTATGCTTGCAATTGTACAGCACCTAGCACAGCAGCCAGCATCCATCCTGCAACACCAGCGTTCAAGTGTGGGTACCCGTCCTCATGTACTTCCCCAGCACCTGTATGCATGGTGTAGCAAGCCCAATCTAGGCCTAGCACCTGGTTTCAAAGCTGAGGCTGAAACTGGATACCTGGTGCCTCTGATACATTGGGACCCTGTGCCAAGGAAGAGGAGTTTCATGGGAAAGCTCCTGTGACCTCAGTTCAGAAACAGGTTTTTGACCCTTCTGATACGTCAGCTTTAACCCCCTGCAGTGGTTCTGACACCTGGGGTCCAGCATCTTCCCCCAACCCCCAGGAACCTTCCAAAGCCCAGGATATGGGGCGGTTGGTTCACCTTTCCCTGTCTGCACGGCCGTGTTTCTCGCTGTGCTCCGAGGGGCACCTTGCCACAGCACCGCTCCATTTCCCCCTCCTCAACCCACGGCAGGAGCTGGGTGCCCCAGACGGCACCAACCCCTCCCCACGGGCATCCCCAAGGTGATCCGAGCAGGGTGTCCCCAGCTGCATGCCGAGAGCATCCCACTCTCGGGCTCCTACTGCCCGTGGACAGCCCTGTCCTCCGTGGGCAGCCCCACCGCCCCACGGAGCCGCGCATGGACCGCGGGCTCCACGCTGTGGCCAGCCCGCAGCAGCACACGGCAGCTCCGGGACGGGGACTGCCAGCCGCCCCGCGGCTGTGCCCACGGACACAACGCCTCTCTGTCACTGCCACACACACCTACAGCTGCACGTCCCGACCCCCTCTCTTGCCGTTCTTCCTGCACCGGAGGGTGGTGGTTTTGTCCGTCGGCGCCTTCCTCTTAGTAGGGTTTTTTTGTCGCTCTCCTCCTCTGCTTACCTCAGACATCTCCATCTTCTACAGCACTGCTGGCCCCAAACCTGATCACAGCCTGGACACTTCAAAACTCAGCCCCTTTGGGTCCGACCGCTCATCTCTCGGACGCACAGGACGGCTCCGCTCTCGCTCACTCACACTCTGATCATTCAGCTGCCTTTAGGCATCTGAAAGGCAATGCCATGCCCTGAGCTGTCAGATCCTGGGGCTTCGCATCCCACCACAGCCAACACCTTTCACGGTAACTCTAAATGCAGGGCTGTACCCTGAGGCCAGGGATTCCCGTGGGAATCTGCCCACCCACCCCTGTTCTTTTGCTGTCCCAGCGTGCCAGGGTGGCTGCAGACACATCCAGCATCAGGTAGGAACATTAGCTTATGTCTGATGTTGCTAGTGATAATTTTGCTAGGGCAATACCTAATAAACCAGCAACAACTGTCCAGCATCAGCGGCGCTAGCAGCAGCTCTGCGCGGCTCGGGAAGGAGCGAGGGGGTCTGGCAGCTGTACAACAACTGTCCGGGTGAGAGCAATGCCTCAGCCTACTGCACCAGGGGAGACAGCTCATCACTGCTGCTCCTGAGGAGTGGAGTGACTCTGGAAAGGCTGGAGAGCCGGAGGCTGCAGGCAGGGATGGAGGCTGCAGGCAGGGATGGAGGCTGCAGTTGGCCTGACGGCAAATCTTCCCTCACAGTGGGACAGGCTGACCTGGAAGGTCTGGCTACTGTTCAAGAGCAGCTGCAGGCCAAATAAACCAAAAATTTAGCCTAGTGGTAAAAGGTTGCTTGGGTACTGGGGGCCAGGGGAGCATGCCCATTTCCACACAGGTTCCTGATGCTGACAGATAAAGAGAAGAACCTGCAGTAAAACCAGACAAATTCCATTCAAAAATGAGATCCGGTGATGGGTTTTATGTGATGCGACAGAGGCCTTTCACCTTTGGAGCGAATTCCTCAGAGCAGCAGTAGATTTTCTGTCCCAGTGCCTTCAAACCCTGACAGGAAGCCCTTTGGGAAGGAGGAGTTTAGACAAAAGAAACCAGGAGAATTTCCTCAGTCACCCACAAGCTTACAGCGAGTGACTGAACAGCTGCTTCTTGACTTAAAATCTCTCCCTGGCTGTGCTTGAGCTATACAGCTCTTTCAGGTGTGACAAGCAGACCTGCCTACAGTACCTTAGCCTCCACGTGGGTGGGGACAATGGGAGAATGACTCAAGTGGCTTCATAATCTGTCATAGGAACAGCCAGCACTTGCACTCTATCAATCCTACCATGTCTGGTTCACCTATCTGAGTGTGAAACCACCTGCTGCAGCAAGAGAAGTGTGTTCCTGTTCTTGACCTGTGCAAAGACTACCAACAGTTGCCTGTCTTGGAAGAGCAGTTGAATCACAGGAGCAGTGGAGGTGACTGTGCCTACTCAAAGGGAGCAGTCTTCCGGTTCACCAGCTACTTACAAACTCTCACATACTCATGGACTTTCTCCCCTCCTCTGGTTATAAGCCAGAAGGAAGACCCATGTGTCATATTCCAGAGGACCTTCGCTAGAGTCAGAGTAACTGCCCTGTAACTCCTGAGCACAGAAGCAGCTGCCAATACAAGGAGGACCTATTTGCACTACAGGCTCAGGGGCAGATATCAGTTGTCCGCAGGGAGCCATAAAGTACCCCCTCCATTAGTCCTTATCACAAGCACCTCACCCTTGTGAGCAGTTCAGCAAACGCCCTCCCAACCAAGCCCACATTTTCCCAGCAACTCCCTAAGGAAACTGGTACACATAAGTTCCCAAGCGTAGGACCCTTCATCAGCCTGTTGTTCATTCACTCACGCTGAAAAGCAAGGCCATGACCAAGAGCTCATGTAGGAGTCCCCTAGGACTCCAGATCTCTAGGCCAACGCACACCTTAAACAAACACATCACAAAAAACACCTCCAAGAAAATCCAGCCCTCACAATTACTTCCATTTGCACTTGAACCCCTCAACCCCAGACCACAGCTCTGCTCCCTTCAGCCACAGGCTTCCTGCCTCTCAGTGATCTGACTCCAGCTCTAGGGCAGGATGCATGAAGCTACTCACCTCTGACATATTTGAAATCCAGGGAACTTGAAGCAAACAGATCACAGCGGAGAGCCTCGAGTGGTCCATAGGTCCTGAGGATGAATATTCATGTAGCACCATACATGCAAGGCGCACAAGAGTTACACGATGGACAGAGAGGAGGAAAGATATTAGCTGGGTCTGATGATACCAATGTACCCAGAAATAGAAAGCCTTATTGTTCTACAGTCCCACGTTTCCCTGTGAAAATTGGGCATTATATCTCCACCCAAATCTGAGCAGTTGCGATCCTCTCTCTCAGCTGGCAGGAGGTAGGAGCTGGCGTTCTCAGCAGCAAGCTGAGGTAGGAGCTGGTGTTCTGTGCACCCTGTGTACATGGTCTAGGAGACCCCTGCCTCCAGATCTATGTGCAGACTGATGAGACCAAGCAGACAAAGGGCAGACATTATTAACTCCTTTTTTTTCACATGTATAAAGGAGGCTCAAACTCCCTGAGTTTAGTGCTGCTGCAGCAGCACAGAAATATGCAGAGAAAAGATCAAGCTAGAAACAAGCTACAGTCCATAGGTAGCTAAGAAGAGAATGGAATAGGCAGGGCAGTAGTTCAAGCAAATGCAGAGCACTTTCAAAGGGAGAAGTCTTGAGAGGAATTTCACATTTGAATTTGACCATAGCAGAATATTGTCTGGGGTTTTGGGGCTGTCCTCCGAGGGCTGACTTCATCTGAAGGTTATAAAGAAAGAGGAATTCTGTAGGCAAATATATCTGTACTCAATCGAGGTAGGCATGCCTCAGGTCAATGTGCTAGCAGGACAAGGCCTTCCCTATGGTACTTATGTATCAGCAAGAGTGAGCATGCTTATAGATGTAACCACCGTGAGTGCCTAAACCAGCAGCTGACACAGGGCAAGAAATATAATCTACCATGTTTAAGGAGATAAGATCAAAAGCAGAAATTTTAGATGGACAAAACTATTAATGAAAATAAACATAATTTAAAAGCAATTAATGTAAAGCTTCTCCCACCATTATTATTTCCAATTCTGTGCAGAGTTGAATACACAAGTGTGGCAGGTATGTTTTCTCACCAATGTCTAGCCTTAGGCAGTTTGCCAGGTGAAGCCAAAGACATCAATACAGGCCTGCCTGCAATCTCACTGAAGTTACACTTCGCTAATGATCCAGGGACTTGGGTCTCGGATTCCAGTAGCAGATGCAAGAATAGGCATGTTCTCACAGTTGTGTATGAACTAGCATGAAAATGAAAGGTCTTATGCAGAGAGATAAAGAGAACTTGCCGCGCTACTCATATCAGTTTAGGGACCCACTATGTTCCTTACATTCCTGGGAAGCAATCACATGCCATAAACTCTGATTTTTCTGTTTTTATTTCACTTGGGTAGTTCTTACTGTCACTGGTTAGCTTGGGAATATTTCTCCCTAGACAGGATTGGAATCAACCAGGCTTTGCTGGACTAAGCTGTCAATACCCTTGGGATTTTTCATTTGGTGCCCTCTTCACTCCTCCTTCAGAATCTATTCCCCAATCAACTGCTGAGCAAGTCTGGCCACCAGATCCAGGACCTCAGGGCAGGCAGTAGAGCCACAGAGGCTACATTCCACCTAGTATTCAAGCTGCTTTCCTGTGTCCCCTGGGAAAGGTACAGCCAGGTGACACTGGCAAAGTGTATTTCTCCTCCCATTCATAGGTAACCTTCTTCATGTCAGAAAAAGGGAAGTCAGCATATGGCAAGAGGAGAAAAACACCTTTCTGGTAATTCTGTTACTCAGAAAAAAAACCACCTTCATACACTGGCTTGACATGCCTTTGTCCCCTGCAAGCAGCAGGATCAAAGTGAGAGGTTTGGAGAATGACAACTGCTCAGGCAGTGAAGTCCCGTGGTGTTGGATGTGAAAGACCCAAGTGCAGCTCCAGCAGATGACACAGATCCTGGGCAGGGTGCAAAACAGCTGCCCCAAGAAGGACATGGACTGCTGCGGGTTCTGCAATAGTTGGGAAGGTGCTATCCCAGGCAGCATAAGCAGATGGAGCCTGAGGCACAGGAGGTGAACAGGACCCAGTGCTCCCTTTCTGGGAGGCCAGGCCAGCTGTTAACCTGCAGTGCTTCCGCGGCTCCCAACCTGAGCCAGGCCTGATCCACCTAGCCCATCAGTTCTGCCTCATTGACCACATGCAACCTCTTCCAAATGCTGCTGTAAACAGCAAGCTCTTGGAGGAGGCTGGAAGGTGGCACTGGTAAGGTTCACGGGCCACCTCCTAGCTCTCTCCTCTCCAAAGCACAGCCACCGTGCCTTGTGAAGGAAACTTTTGGCAGCTGTCTCGTGCTGGGAGACAGGGCTTGTTGAGCTTGGCTGAGTAATCCCAGCCGCTCCTGTCACTGCAGCTGCATGCATCCTCGTTCTCCCAACCCAAGGATCGCTGCCTCGCTGAATCACCCCATTAAATTGCTAATATCTTATTGTTCTTTAAGATTTCGAAACTTGCTGCGAAACGTTTACAGATAATTTTTTTTTGCCTGCAGTCACTGTGCCTAATGCCCAGTCATTGAGTGCCATATGTGTTTATATGCACTGCAATTTTCCACTTGATTACATTTTACCACAAACACTTTCATCCACTCCGCAAAGACAGCAGCAACACATCCATAACGTTCAGAGCAGCCCAGACAGACAGAGCCCAGACACAAACGTCTCTGCTGGCCAGGGCACCTCAAAATGTGAGATTCCTAAATCCAACCGACCCAACCTCCAATTCTGAAGTCCCCAAGGGCACAAGCACCTCTGTCATCAAAATGAACATGCAAAGTTAGCCTCATGCTCCAGCTTTCCCATTAAACACTGGGTGCTGCTCAGAAGTCTGGAACAGCTGCACAAATGAAGGTTCTTGCCAATAATCAAACATATCTTAAATTTTCCAAGAGACAGGGAATGACCCAGACCACTATAAGGATGCTTAGTGCCTGAACCTGAAGCTGCAGAAATCCACAGGGACAGCAACAGTGCAGCATGCAGCACAGACCTGTTCTAAACTTGGATCCTGCTTCTGTGAAAGTGGAAGCGAGTCCTTGTTCAGCCTCCAGCTAACCGGGCATAGTCCAGCCTGTCCATAGCAGGGATCACAGCTCCTGATTGCAACACCTTCCCATTTGCAACTAGGTAAGTCACCTCACCACAGCACCTAGCACCCTGCAGGAAGGTCAGCCCCTGCCCAAGGACAGGGGTCCCCTTAACTCCAGCTGGCTCAGGGCCACAGCAGTGCTTATGAAACCAGGCCACAGCCTTCCACGAGAAGATGGGCAACAGATGCATCTACACAGCAACACTGACATCCCCATGTGAGCTGAGTTATTTCACCAGTTCAGCACAGCACTGAGCAGAGGACACTGGCTCTGCTGCAGCTGTAAGACCTCTGCAGTAATGAGCCAAGCCTTGACACTATTTTGATGTGGCAACACTGCTTTGGTTCTGCAAACAGCTCTGCCCTCACCCTACAATGTACCACCCCCTCTGCTGCACGTATGGACACTTAGTGGGGGGAAGCAACAAGCATCTGCCACACGATGATCAAGAGGTCTCAATCCATTACCATCTACCTGAGCTTGCTGTACTGACCAGCTCTGCTGACAGACACAGTGCAAGTTCAATGAGGAAACTCTCCATGACTCCAGAAACCAAAGAAAGTAGCCTACACATCCTGCCACAAAGGCTTCTATATAGAGAAATAGAATAATGTGACACTTCCCTTACATTCTGAGTTATCTGGGCTTTATAATCACTTTAAGGAGTGAGATGAAATACAACACATCAGGTGATGAGTTCTCCTAGGCAAACCCATAGGATCACAGAATAATCTGGGTTGGAAGAGGCCTCAGGAGATCATCTAGTTCAACCTCTTGCTTAAAGCAAGTACAATTAGATCAGGTTGTTCAGGGCCTTGGCCAGTCAAGTTAATATTTCTAAAGATGGAGACACAATAACCTCTCTGGACAAGAGAAATTGAATTTAACAGGTGAAAGCAAGAGTGAGAACCCACGGCTGCAAACTCACAGGCTTCCCTTTCCATTGTTTGGCTTTGTAAAGGGAGAAAGAAAGACAGACAGCACTGTGTTCTGCTTGCTGCTCATGGCTTGGGAGGGCAAAGACAGTTCTTGTCACCGCAGCGCTATGTGATTCAAAGCCTTGAGTGCATGCAACAGGCAGGAATCTTTAAAGACCTAGATTTTACTAGGACTGTTCAGTATTTAAAACAGGCTTTCTAGGATAGCCAGCATTAACTGCATTGGTTGGACTTAGTTGATGAAGGTCTCACACATTCTCTCTGAAAATTCCCAGCACTGAGATAAACAGTTCAAGACCTCTGCCACGTTCTCTTCTAATGTTACATTCAAGAAAGAAACCTATTGCTAGATGTAAACTGTTCAGGGACAGGCCATTTTCTGCTGCTAATGAACATCTCCTATCTCTGACCGAACACCGGGGAGCAAACATAACTACCTCAGGCTGGGTAAGAGGCACCGAAGCCATTGGCGGTCACTAGTCTGGAAGCACAAAGCCAACGCTCCCAACAAGCCTGCAGAAAGCAAGCCAGATCACTGAGTCTATCTGCCAAGAAGTGCAACCACTGTTCTGCCAAGCATTTATAGCCTCTCATTCAACAACAGTGCTTAGCACCACCACCAGCATAAAATCAATATTTCCTTGAGAGAAATACTAGTTTAGAGAAACTCAGCAGTGACCTTGGCAGAGGTCACTCCCAAGACATGGGGCAGCATGTCTGTCAGAGGCAGCGCACCCTGCCTTTTTGTCCACTGGAAAGGGCCTGTTAGCTCCTCTTTAGTCCGAGTCCTCTTACCTTCCAGAGACTGCAGTCAGCTCACAAGGGGCAAAGACGCTTATTCCAGATGGGTTCAGCACCCTTCCTCTGCACTTAGGCTGTATCAGCTTTTAGGCTGTAACTTAAGGGCAACCTTTTCACAGGGAGAAAACAAAAAACTGCGAGGTTTAGGAGTGAAGTTATGGTTTTCTTTAGCATCTTCACTGAACCCATCCAGTCTGCTGCTAAAACTGACTCTCATGCCTTTCATGCAGGACAAGAACTCAATCTCATGTGGGTGAGCAGTGATGTTTTGTAAGAGGGTGTGAGCTTCCCAGAGTCAACCTGCCAGGCTACTCCTCCCAGAGGCATAGCTGCATTGAGCTAGGGGATTTGGCCTTGTGTTGCTGCCTTGTTCCACCTCGAGAGCTGAAGACTTCAAAGCACAGACACCTCATCCCATCTGCCCTGTTCTTTGGCCTTCTTGAAGAGTTAGGACAGTCTTACTGTAGGGCCTTTCATCTCATATGAGCCTATTCACCTCAGGGTTTATTTATTCATTCAACAGGAACACGAGACTAGAAAGGATCCCTCGGGTCACTATATCCAGTCTAGTGCCTTATGATACCTGGCCATGTTATGCAAGATCTTTACGACACATTCCATCTGACTTCCAGTGCATCATCTTCAACTGCTTTTTCTCCTTCACTTCTGTAAATGCTAGTTACACTCCATTGCTCTGCACCAAAGGTCTCTAAGACATCCCCAGAGGCTCTGGGCAGAACAGTTATTCCTGGGCCTCTCCCTTCCACTGTGGAAGATACCTGCTTCCATGCTAAGAGGAAAAAGAATAACTCCAGAAGTATGGCATTCCTTTGCTCCATGTCAAGTGGATGGAGGCTGCTGTAGAGATTGATTAGAACAGATAAAAAAAAGTCCTTTTTGGAATATCATACACCCTGATCCACCCCATTTTCCTTCTAGTTAGGTGGCAGAGCATTTGCAATAGCATGTACCATGGCCCAAGAGCTCCCCATGGTGAGGTGAACAGAAGGCATCCTCATGACAACATGACAAGTCCAGGTGAACCATGACAGAGACTCAAAGGCAACTTTCTTCCTGCAGAAAGGGGAGTTTCCCCAGGAAGGCTTCCACATCCATCTGCAAAATCACCCCTATTCTTTATCCCTTGATGATCTCGGACTGCTCTTCCTTCTTCTCTGGCAGCTTTTCCCTCCAGCCACTCTGTTGGAGGCTGATATTTTTCTGAGCAGCCTGATTTCTTCCCGACTGCTTTTGCACTGAAACCAAGGTTTGAAGGGGAGCCTGGGGAGAGGGAGGGAACGAAGTATGACACATTCAAGCTATAGTGAAATGACATATTCATCACAGCTAACGGGGGCCCACATGGCACCCCAACTGGATGCTGCCCCACTGCCCATTTCCCAGCTGGCTCTGCTAGAGTTCCCCCCCCCCCCGCTCCTCTCCTCATGTTTCTGGTGGTGTCACTCCAAGCGAAGTGGCTGATCTGATTGGCGAGAGAACACGAGGAGTGTCAGAGAAGGTGCTCACAGACATTTCTTGGCCGCCTCAAGGAAATAAAGGCCATCGCCGAGCCTGTCAAAATGATTAATCGCTTACAGGGAATGAGGGGGAGGAGGGAGAGGGAGGGAAAAGGAAGGGGAGGAAGGAGGAGAGAAAGACAGATGGGATGGGGAGAGCTATAAACAAACAGCAAAAGCAGGAGACACAGGACTGCCTCTGTGCTGGGAAGGAGGTGGAAGCAAGGGGCTCCAGGCTGTGCTTGGAGGTAACTGACAGCAGATGAATGGGTTCTTCAGAGCCCTGAACTCCAATTGGAGATTCCCACCCCTGCTCACCCTCCAGGTTTGCACCACGTCCAAACACAGGCTCAAAGAGCACTAAGGTCCGCCCTGCCAAGCAGTGTCAGACCTGACAGCCCAAGTAACATGGCCCTGCAACTCCCCAGCTCTACAAACCTCTGCAGTTCACATGAGCTGACAGACCATAAGCTTATTACCTCAAATGCCAAACAAGGCCTTACCGCCCCATACCCTCCAGCTTCACAGCCTATAGTGGCTGGCATTTGACCTAAATACCCACCAGCACCAGTAATTCTTTGCTGCCAGAAGCATCTTGCCCCAGTGAAACACAGATGGATAGGACCAGCCCCTCAGGGACTGTCAAAGGTCCTGGCAGAGGAACCTGAAGCAGTCAAGCTTGGGCAGAATCAGTCCACCACCTGTGGTACTAAGCTCTCCCACAGAAACTACTCCCTTGGATGCTGTTATAATCCCTCGTGCCCTCTCTGTATGCCCAGGGACTGTCCTTCCATAGAAGCAAACAATTTGACATCACTCCTTTAGCTGCTTTCAGCTCAGCTAGAGTCCTCACACAGCTCATTGCACGAGGCCAGCAGTGCTTAAGCAGCTCAGGGAGCACAGAGCATGCAGCTCGTAACACAGATTATGTATGTACAGGATAGTATACGCTCTCCTCCCTTCCTGGCTTCCCAAGGGGTTTCAAGTCACAGGCAAAGGTCTTCCCTGTCAAGGTATTCAGTGGCAAACCCTGACTATCCAGGAAAAAAAACAACTGAAGTTCCAGGATGAAAAGTCATACCTGTGGCACCTGCCATCTAGCAGTGACATTTCCTACAGCAAGGGCAATACCCTGCCATGTCAAATGCTGGGCTTTTTCAGGGTTTACAGCAATTCTGCGAGGTGAATTCCAACAGCAACCCTACACCACCACAAGCTGCCTCACCATCCACAAAAAGCATGAGGTGGACTCATCCAAATTTAAACATGCATTTAAAACATTGCTGTGAATGAGAAGCAGCCCTCCCATGTTTACGAGGGGATAAAAGTCACTACCTGACACATCTTCCCACCCTGAGCAATGTGATCAATGATCCTCTTAACTTCTCTTCTGATGAGCACTAGATGAAAACATCTGTTAGATCCTGTCCCAAGATCTGTGGTTTTCTCTTCCGAGTTCTTGTGGCGAACACCACTAGCTATGGGAGGAGGCTGAAAATCCAAGTTGCTGTCATTTGTCTGAGCTCAGAGCCAGCTGGGAATGAGGCAACATGGCTCCAGCTCTGCCCTTTGAAGGTATCGGCTTTGATTACCAGTCACAGAAAGAATAATCACCCTGACGGAGACCTCAGCCTCAAGTGAATGACCCACACTTGCCAAGACAGAAGCTGTCACTGAAATCAATGAATCCAGTAAGTTTAAGTCTTGAGATCCACCAACCAACCTTATATGCCCTACAAATGGTCTGTCAACTCCCCTCCCAAGTTATAACAGTCCATCTAATCAGAGGCAGTGTAAGCTACACCAAAATGTTTAACCTGACAAGCCTCTGAATGACAGATGTAGGAAAAATAGGTAACAGACATCATGTGTACCGATTCATCAAAACCCAAACAAATGCATATACTGGATTGTGCCTGGCTGGATAATGAGCCAAGCCAGCAAACGGTAGACACAGAGAAGTCACAACCACCTTCTTTTATTTACCTGTCACGCAGCCCATCACGTTGCTCCGTGCTCTTGTAGGAAATGACATTATCAGGAAAAGAGCCTGGAACTGCTTTCACACTGTTCATCCTAATCTTTCTGTATGCCAGTCAAGGCCCATGCTGGCTGTCCTCCGCACCAGAAACTGCAAGGCTGCATGCAAGGTATGGGGAAAGGAGACCACAAAAAGTTAGGAATTCTTTTCTGTGTTTTTTTTTGCTAGCAGTTTGTGGCCAGACACTGAGGACACACAAGGTGCTGATGGGACAAGGAGAGGACTCCAAGATGTGTTCTCCCCCGTAGTAAGCAGACAGTTGTGAATCCCTGAACAGCACGGGAAGGATTTTGCCTAGCTGCCTTCCTCTGCAAGCTTTCCAACCAAGCCAAGACCCTTGCTGCTGCTCCGTACCTAGGCGGAGGGGGCTCTGTAGAGCAACAGTAGCACTCGGTTACGCATCTCATGGACTTCACTGTGGCGGTAGTGGCTGCCTCCATTGTTTGCAGGATATTCTCCACCCCCCCCTTCCCTCCTTCTAACAAAGATTCTGATTAATGATCGCTCATTCCTAATTGTCAAATTTCTTTTCCTTCATCCTGTGTCTAATCACCAGTGACAGAAGCCATTACGCAAATGAGAGCAGACGACTTCCCACAACTGTTCTCGTTGGTAAAAGCCTTGTAATTTAAAGCTCTGATTTGTAGAGGAAAGCTGCGTTTCCCCAAGGCGTCTGGGCATCTGTTCCACTTACACTCCAAGAGCCTTGACTTCCGCTCCCTCCCCCCACAATTAGTCCTCTGCTTGCAACAAATATTTGACTTTGCAGGCAGTAATTAGAACTTACTTTGTATGTGTTTGTCACACTAACAGCATCTCTTTCCCTTTCCTTCCAGGGAGCCCCGATGCAGAACAGCACCCAGGGAAGCTGGTGGTTTAAGGACTTCCCAGGACACTGACAGGAGAGGTGCTTTGTCTCCAAAATGGAAGATGAAGAGCATAAACTAAACAGAGTGCAAGGAAGGGAGGCTTAGAGTAAAGCACTTTGAAAGACATGTGCAAAGACAATACTCCCTGCTGTAGCTGTTGCTCTGCTCCCAGGGCTGGGATGGTAGCATGGGTTGACCACGAAGCAGAGGCCAGCCAAGAGACTGTCAAGACCGTGAGAGGGCTGTCCCCATTCTAAAGCTTTAAAGAGCAGTTGGCTGTGTCAAAGTCAGCTTGACAGCTCATTGGTAAGAACTGCTGTAAAGAAAAGCAGTAGCAGCCGCAGCCCACCACGCCCGCCCCTCTTTCCCCCAAGAGCTACTTTGATACTGAGCATCTCCCCCCTCAGACCCCTGTTATACTGCCCTGCATCACAGCTGTCTCATACCTCCTCAACCCTGGCCCTTCACCTTGGACCTGCCTTATCACTCCAAATTTCCTGGGTGATCACTGAGCTGAGCCTGACTCTGGTCACCAACGTGGGTAAAACAGTGTGTAAGTCTAAAAAACCGTGTTCTCTTGCTATGGGAAAGATCCTGCAGCCACGACCTACAAGGATTAAAGGTCACTTAGACAAATCTCACTTTTCAATGAGCAGGGAAATAGGAGTAAAGAAAGGTATTATAGAACCTAAGGTAGTAAAAGCAAACAAGAAAGAGACTAAAAGTACAAGTGAAAATCTTGGAGTCTGATCTGGTTTTCAAATGACATCGTTGTCATACCTCAGTTTCTTCTGCCTCTTTGCACAACCTGAGACATTTCCAGGCTTTGTGGTGCCAGCCGTGCACACTACCAGAGAGGTAACGTGCACAACAGAAAGGCTACAGGATCAGACGTAACAGAGTAGCAAGTGTGTGTTCAGGGCTGCTGATCCCAGCAGGCACAGCAGGGAAGGGTGAACACCCAGAGTCACAGAAGGCTTTATCCACTCGTCTTTCCTACTCCCTCTGCATTCATTCTGTCCCCCAAGGGCATGAGGACAGAATGCCAGTTGTGGTACCCCAGGCTCAGACAGCTGTCTCTCTCCCCCTACACCCCCAACATCCCTCATCTCTCTATTCAACTCCTCCCCATTTTACAACACATTAGGAATTTGTTTGTATCGAGCCAACATTTCTCTGATGGCCAGATGACAAGCTACCATAAAATAACTTGTCATTATTAGGTAGAGAGGACTCCACCATCCAGGTGTAGTAACATACAGCAGAGGTACACAGAGGAAGCCTCACCCAAAAATCTCCTTGGCCAAAATATGAATTGGATAAAGGGCTAAGTGGAAGAAAAGATAATCCAAAGGATAAGCAACTGATAGAACACATTAGACCCAATAGTGTAGTTTGTGCTGTCATCCTGTCAGTGACCAGAGCATGGTGACACCATTCAGGTCAGCAGAAAGGGGAATTTTTTCCCTCCCCACCAATACTTGCTGTTGAGAGGGTTCAAGGATACCCTTTTATTCCCAGCTTTCCTTTCAGGCTTATGGAAGTAGTGTCAAAAAAGTTGAAGACACACAATAATGCAGTTGGTATTGCTGTTTTGAAGGCAGTTCTGGAGACCAGCAGCTTGCCAGTGAAGAACACAAGCAGAGTTATTAGAAAGACGGAAAGGCAGCTTTATATGCACATCTCCTTACACAGCCACTCACAAAATAACAGCCACACAGTTCTGTTGTTCAACATTGGTTGTATTTAAGAACTACACTTCAGAAGGTACCGTGTGTTTGTCACACCCCACCCCCTGCACACACACCCCTAGCAGAGAACACACACAGCTTCCCAATACCATGGCAAGGGACACTGAAAGCACAAGGTGAAAAGGGAAGGGGGGGAGTCAGTCCATCAGTGCATTGAAAATGAGCTTTCACGAAGTCAAGTGCAGCAAAACCTGTTCAGACACTTTAAAAGTTAGACCTTTGGCAAATAAAAGAAAAAAAAAGGATCCTAAAGTTCTGTAAGTACCATTCTCTCTCCACAGGGGATATGAACTCCCACCCTGAGCTTCAAGAGTTAATGGTGCCCAACAAGTAGTACTGGAGACTACCATGTGCTGAATAAATAGCACAGAGATGGGATTTCATCTGAGCATCTTTCAACCAAGGGCACAAGCCCAGGATTCCTAGGCAGGCCTTGCTTTGGCCAGAGTCAGCAACTTAGCCTTCTTCCCCACGTGCCCAGAGGTTAAGCACTGATAAGTATCCAGCTGAGCGACCTTCCTCTGGATCTAACCACAGCTCTGGAGAGTCTGCAACAAGTAACACGGCAGTCAGACTACTCAGTGACGCAGACATTTCTTAAACAAGGTCCCTGCAGCTGCCAATTACACTTTCTTTGTCTGACCTGTAAAGCAGCTAGAAAACTAGCCTGCAGGACCTCCCGTTCAAGAAGCCTTTCACCTTTGTGCAAGACAAGCTCGCAGCAATCGGTGCATGAGCTGTCCCAGCAAAAGATGGGGCCTGAGGCCAAAGACAGAGCACTTCTTGAGCAGCATGTTCTCAAATTTATCAGAATCCTACATCAGAATAAGCCCCAGAAAACAATGGGAAGTCTCAAGAGAAGAAGTCCTCCACTGTTCTCTGGGATAAGATATATGGGCTATGAAACAGTTTCTCCCACCTTTAGCTCTTGAGACCCATTACAACCGCATCAAATATAAGAGACCTTTGCGCCACCCCCCAACCAGGGACAGCAGTGCAGCACACCGCTAGGAATAAAAAGCCAGCCTCCATGCGAGTCTCAGATTTTTGCATGGAAAAGGAGGAAAGCAAAATGATTTTTCAGAGTGATTTCTGAACACTCTTAACCAGAGGCTTGTCTGCTATGCCCTGGTCTTGTCACTTCCTGGCCTGCCATGTCATGTCCCAGAACACAAAAAGGATCAAGATAAACTTAACCACATTTAAACAGAAAGCCCTGACCTCTTTCACATGACTGTACAAGGGAGAGAATCACACACTGGCATGGATTTAACTGATGGACAGGAGCCACACAACATCACACAAACACGCGCACCTGTGCGCAGCCACACACACTTGAGTTCTTGCAGTTTCAGTAAAAAGGGCACTTTCCCATGTTAGTCCGAGGAGCCAGCACCCCGATCTGGAGAAGGGAGGCTCCGTTCCTATCCGACACTGCATTTTGACAGTCTAGCTCGGCAGCCCTGGGGAATTTCTTTTAAAAACGTGGCTTAATCATTCAAAACTTGGAGCACACCCTGGCATTTACGCATCTCCCTTCATAATGCTACATCGCCTTTTAACCACACTGCAGCTTCAGAAGAGCAGGAGAGAAGCCTTCACTCCCCAGAGAAAGCCGTCATAAAGGAGGCTCATCTAGACTCCTACAACAGAGATGTTATTTGGAGAGCATAGGATTTGGCGCTCACACTAGATGAATTCACTCTGATCTCTACCCTGTACTAAGTCCAAAGCAAAGATATCTTGAGTTGAAGAAATTGAATCATTTCTCAAGTTGCTCAACACACACAGGTCATCTCACATGGTCGTTTCTGTTATACAAAAAGTTGCCAGGGTTGAGCATGGACAGGTCCTCTAACAACAGAGGACTGTGAAACCTATCACTTCCCATCTTACATCCACTGCAGGCACCAACACATAAGCCCAGCCACGAGGCCTAAACCCCATGAGGCTGAGGGAATAGTATCACTCCTTGTTCTCCTCCAAGCTCTTCTTCAAATGCCTGAAAATCCTGAAGCAACACATCCAAGTGCCAGAAGCCATGCTCCTTGTTGTGGCAAACAGGGAAGAGGGAATAAAAACAAATTAGTGAGCATGAATCCAGCTTCCAATAAGTGCAGACTCTTTCTTGGGAGGTTCGGTTAGATGAGAGTGGAGGATGAATGGGGTACTAACGGTTTTGCAGTTCCAGTAGCCCCATTTATTGTAGTGGGGCAGGAATGGGCCAGGAAACCCATCAGTCTGTTAAGTGCTGCGTGCAATACTAGCGCTCAGTATCTTCCATTGCTTGTGAACAAAGCAGCTCCAACATCAGTCACCCGGGCAGCCAGGCATTAGTCATACCGTCCCTTAATCATCATATTCAACAAGGGACCCACCTGTTCAAGGCAAAAACAGATCGTTAGATGGGACACTTACACAGAAATGGCAGCTGCAGAGCCTGCTCACCACTGCACCAGACCACCTTATGAGCTGAGCGGCCCAGGGCAGAGGATCTCAGCACACAAACTGAGCTTAAGGTACACTGAATCAGTTTCAAAATGTTTTTTTGATAAAACGCTGGGGCACCCTCAAGCACATCCCCAAATACCCTCCCAGAATTGCAGGGTTCTCTGCCAACACCCAACTTGAGTTGTCACCAAAACATTGTGTTCACAGTATTTGAACTTTTTCCACTTCCACCCTAAATTTGTCATTTCTCAGTAGATGGTATCAAAAGGAACTAATAGTCATCAGGGGTTGCTTTTTACAGGGCAGAGAAGGAACATTCTCACTCACTGAATCCACTCTGGTCCTTGGGGTCACCTGGAAGGAAGGCTAGAGCTGTCGATTTTGCTAAGGTTTTGTTTTCAGTCGAGACCACTCCCCACTTCTCAGGGCTGCCTGATCACAGAGGGAAGTTCAGTATGCTATAGCATGATCTCACATGAGTGTACTAAAGAGAAGCTCCTGTGCAGTGGGGTAAGGGTTACAGACCATGAAAACATTTCTATTCACATCCAGTACTTCCACTTTCAGACCAGCAGGAGATCTTCAAAACCATACTCTTGGTACATCAATCTGTTTTTTGAAATCCCAGTTGGTGAAAATCGCAAAGAACTCAGAAATGACCGAGACACACATTAAGGGGGAAGCACATGACTTAATAGAAAATATTTCTCTTATTAACAGATTTAGATTCAACATTTAAAACAGATATGTTTGGGGTTTTTTTCCAAATACTGGGTATTGTTGCTACACAGAAGGCTAAGGAGAGATTGGGAGTAACACCTTCCTGGCAGTGCCCAAGGCCAAAGTACACCTTCCCCCACAGACAAGAACAACTACTCCACTGTTTGTAGTGGTCCTCTCCAGAATTATAATTTAAAGAGCTTGCCTTTTTGTAGCCAAAGGACCTTCTGAAGACAGCAGGAAGAACCATTCACAGCAACAGAGCAACCCTGCTTTCTCCTACCCTCACTGTGACACCTGCAGAGCCAAATAGTTGGCATCTCGAGTTTTGCATTAAGCCATAACAATTTCAACAGCAGTGACTATACAGTTCTTTTCCATACCTCTTGTGGATTTCCTAAGGCTTCTCCCAACATCTTCTCAATGTTCCTCATTATCGCCACTTTCTGATGAGCCTTTAATGGATATTCAATTCTCTTTGGGATTGGGGCACCCTGAAATAGCAAAAATAACTCACTGCACACTTCCCGAGTTGGCAGCTTATTCCACCTTCTCCCAGCCACCTGGTTCTTCACACACCACTCAAAACACAGAAAGTAACTTTCAGCTTTAAAACAAAGGATTTGGTGCGATGAAGTTCTCATATTGAAAACACATGCTAATACACATCTACCTGAAAAAAATCCTCTGGGACAGAGCTATCCAAGCTGCACAGGAAGGTGACTCACCTTGTACCAGAAGTTCACAGTGATGGTAATCCCCCCATTCAGGAGAGATTCAATATGGTGCCACCTGTATGGAAACCACACAAAAAAAAAAAAAGAAGAAACTATTGCTGTAGCCACTAGTGAAATGCCATGGATGAATGAGTTTCAACTGCACTAGACAAGACTTGCTCCCATCATCAAGACTTCACAACTTCTAGAAAGCTCTCCTTATTTAAATACAGATCCTCTTCTCACACACATTAACAGAGTACTCTCACAACAACATAGTGTCAGGGAGAATTACCATGCCCATCCAACAGATAGGAAGTAGAAGCAGATTGTCCCAAGATACCACAGAAAATATCATACTTGCTGGAGAAGTCAGGACAAAATTCTCTTAAAGCCAACCCAACACTTTAAGCAGAAGATCTTTTAAACCTCTGTTTGTCAGTCACTGCACAGTCCCACCATCCTTCTTACCAGTACATAGGTATGTATAGCACATCGCCTGGACCCACCACCGTCTCATAACCAACCACGCTTCGGAAGTTCGGAAACTTCTCATAGTCAGGATTGTCAAAGTCCACCTCATGGAAAAAAACATTAATAAATTCAGAATAACTTCCTGCAATGACAGTCCTCATTACTGGCTCTCAGTATCAAATCCTCCTGATCTTCCCTATTTGGCTTTTACATTCCTGTTGTGTTGTCAACTCCACTGTGAGGTCCTGCAGTACCCTCAGCGTACCACCAACTCAGACAGTCCTGCAATTTGTCTCTGAGCAAATCTGTGTTTGACCAAGTGATCAATGAAACAGAACAGAGAAGGCAGCAACTGCAGCCCAGTTGTGCTATCAGTAAGGAGACGTCTATAACTCTAGCACTTGCAAGTCAGGACCAGACACAAACAGGATCACCACCAGTCCTTCCATCTATTCACAAGGTATTCACCAGTTAACAGATCTGAACACAGGTTTTGCAAAAGCTCAGCTTCAATTCCAGTGCAGCTTCCTCCCACCTTGCATCTTCACAAGTTCCCTTCTTTGGCTCAGAGCAGAGAACAGATCTGCCCCTCTCACCTGGCTCTGTCTGTCACATGGATGGTGCACAGGGTAAGGGTAGAGGCATTCAAACTGATCAGGAGGGAACAGGATACACCTCTTGTAACCCTTAATCTGAGCGAAGAAGTTCTGCTGCTCATCATAGTGAGCTGGTGTCACATTCCCTACACAGAGAAAAAAGATCATAATCAAGACACACTTGCACACAGGTGTGAAAGACAAAAGCGAGCTATATTCCTTGCTAAAGACAGTAAATACACTCCCACATATTCAAAAGACTAAACAAGGAAAATGACTGCAGGAACGTTACAAACTGATCACTCTCAGTCCGCCTTTGTTGAGTAGTTGTTATCCCACTTAATTTGCATTCTAAATCCGTATTCAGCAACTTATGTTCTACAGGATTAGGATTTCCAGCTTGCTTCCATGAACAGCAGATGGTGAATGTTGACAGGAAGCTTTTTCATAAAACACTGTTTAGAAGACAAGTTGTGGAATGGACTTTCAAAAATTATTATTCTAGAGAAAACGAGTCTAACAGTCTGATTCTGAAAAAAGTCTTAGAAGTTTTGCAAGAAAACAAGTCAACAAATCTCTTTATCGCTGGGGCTCCCTAAAGCACCTCCTCAGTCTGATTAAGAGTTATGAACCTTGACTATCACCACTAGATCTTAAATTCAATCAAATATTTAAATACAGTGGGTCTTTTTGTACCAGTTACAACTATGTTTGTCCAGTTGTTTGTGAATTCAGATACTACTCTTTTAGCTTGCTTTTTATATGTATTTTCACTAAGGAGAAAATTAAGAAGAGTTAACCCCATAACTTCATTAAACAGATCAATCTCATGCTCCTGTAAAGACATTCCTTTTTCTAGCCCACAATGGTTCAAGACAATTCCTTGGTTCTTGTGCATAACCTGTTGATAATAGGATTTTAGTGTTCATATTATGACCTGTAGGGAAGTGTTGGTGCAGTGCTGTTATATGAAGTTCTCTTCTCTCAGCTAGTAAAACAAGTGGTGAACTACTGCAAGTTGAGCATGACTTGTTGAAAAGGGCACAAAACATCTGCTGTCAAAACTGAACAGATGAATTGCCAAGTAATTATAACTGGACAATTATAATTGGATGTGACAGCCACACTGACTACAGGCCATCCCACTTCACAGAACTGTGTACATTCTTTGCCCAGTTATTGAGATTACTTTCTAGTAGAACACTCTCCTTTGTAACAGTATAGTACTACCTCTGTCTCCTAAGGCACCTGCCTATGAATCAGTCTCTACACGGACTTGGAATTCCACTCTATCCAGATATTTTTAGGATTTATCCATCTTCAAGTTCTGCAGTGTCCTCTAACCTTCCAAGAAGAAATTCAGCTCTTAACTGAAAGAGAATGCCTCCCCACAGCGTACTAGCTCAAATATGAACAAACGCTTCACAGGATAATCAACATTTCCTCCTGGGTAAACATGCTAAGAAAAGCCCAGAAGACTAATTTTGCTAAGCCCCTTTTCCATTTTACATCTGCAGATTCTGAGCATTTTTAATCTACAGCATCTGAGGCATTCAAACAATAAACAGGTCTCAGAATATGCTTAGCAATTACCAAAGACACAGCCCTACCAGCATCACACAGAGCCCTCCCATGAGCAGGTTACAGCCAGGCATTCACAGTACAGCCCTGGGGAAACACAGGCTACTCCTTTGGTTATTTCCTCTCTATAACCCAAGTTATGTTGTGACAACAGTCCCCACCCAACAAAAAGTTTTAAACTGCCTGCTCTGAAGGAACGCTTAGAAATTAGTGGAAAATCCATTTGAGAGACCTTCTGGAACTGAAATAGAGATTGTCTCCCCTTCTCCTCCAGTCAGAGGAAACTGCTTACCTTCCATGCCAATAAGAAGCAAGTTAGAAGTCAGTTGACCCCAACCACGTTTCCCTTGCTGCTTGTTAATCCAATTCCAGTTGAAGCCAAGAAAATCCACCACAATCTTCCTTCCAACTGTGTCATTCAGCGTTTGCTGCAGATACAGCCTGTATTTTCCCCAGACAAGCAGAAATCAAGTATTAAGTTTTGTTCATGAACATAAAGACATATCTCTGCATCTCTTCAGAAAGATTTCAGAAACAAAGAGCCATAACTCCTAGAGAGTCTGTTCTATCACAGCCCATAAACACCTGAGTCATGAAACAGTTTGAAAAAGTCCCCAAACTTTGCTGAAAGATTTCCTGATACAGAAGGGAAGAGAACTCAGTTCTGCTTTAACAATCATGGGGGGGTGGGGGGGGGGGGGGTGGGGAAGAGAATATTAGAGCAAGAACAACCCCTTCACAGTGCAGGAGGAGGAAACTGTAAACAGACTGCTCACTATCACGTATCAAACACACTCATGAATAATCTCCAGATAAATGCCACCACCGTCTCATCCGTGGTAAGAGTTACCTCTTCTACTAGAGGTGTGTGAGAGGAAAGAAAGGCTCAGGAAACCCAGCACATTTCAGTACCAAGTTTCTTTAAAGCTACGCTTACATTCAGGCACAGAGGATCAGAAGAATCACAGATCTGCATTAACAATGGCAGTACTACAGACTGACTGCAATACAGGAAGAAAAATGCATTTTTTAAGCTCAAGGATTGTCTCTTGGAAGAAGCACATCCAGAGCTGGGAAAGAAGAGAAAGCATAGACAGCAAGTGGATACAGACACAGATTTGCTTCCAATTAAGACACAATTAATCATCCATAAGTCCTTCTAGAGGGCTGGTGACTAATAAAATTAACTGAGGGTGTAAGTTGCTAACATTCACATTCCGGATAAGCGTGACGCTCCTCTCTAACTTACAGCTCTCTTAATGGTGTAGGCCATCACCACCAACAAATACACCGCACATATGTGACGTTTTCTCATCTTTCTGAAAGAGGTAGGACCAGCTACCTTAGTATCCTGTAAAAAAACCTGAGTGCTATAGCCTGGACCTTTTAATCAGATAACTGAGCTCCTCTACCAATACCATAATCTGCCAAATGAAAGCAAAGCTTAAGGCTTTCTCTAACCAAACCCTGCCTCAGACAGGGAAGAAAAAAAAAGTTGCTGCAGACAATGTCAACAGCTCGATTAACTAACAGTACGACTTTTTTTTTTTTTTCCCCAGATAAGGCTACTGTCAAGCAGCAGCCCTGCAGGAAAAGCAGAGCTACAAAATCTTGAACAGTTTGAAAGGCTTTAATCATCAACACTGACTGAAGAGAAACTTATCTGTGCTGGTTTTAGTCAGGTCAGAGTTACTTTTCTTCACAGCAGCTGGTATGAGACTATGTTTTGGATTTGCCCTGGGAACAGTACTGGCAGGGTGTTTTACCTGGTGCTAAGGAGTGCTTGCACCAATTCAAGGAGTCTTCCAGCTTCTGATACTGCACCTGTGTTCCCAACTTTCCCACGACAAGCAGTGTTGGGGGCACACAGTTCAGACAGCGGACCCAAACTCACTGAAGGAGTATTTCATTCCATAGCATGTCATGCTCAGTACGTAAGGCAGGAGTGTGCTGGGGGCTACAGTTTGCTTGTTTGTTAGCGAGTTAGTGGGTTGGTTGGCTTTCTCGGTTGTGCTGTCACTCACAGGGCTCACATGGACTCTGCTGTGATTGCTCTCGGGCTCTCTGGCTCTGAGTCTTGCTACTCAGGACCTGGTTGTGTAGCAGTCATCAGGTGGTGAGCAACTGTATTGTATATTTTCTATACTTTTAACAATACTACTAAGAATAAGTAATTAACATTATTAGCATTACCATAATAATAATTTATATCAAATTATTAAACTATTCTTATCTCTTTACGAGCTTCCTTGTCTTTTCCTTTGATTCTCCTCCTCCACTGGAGGGGGGGGAAGTTGAGTGAGTGGCTGCATGGTACATAATTGTTAGCTTAGGTTAAACCACGACATTACCCCACACTCTGACCTGCAGAAATGGAGAAATTTCCATGTATCACTTACCTCTCAGCACTCCCTTTTTGTTGTATTTCTTTGAGTCTGTCCACAAATTCAGCAAACTTCATCTCTTCCCTGCTTGACTTGGGTTTGAAGTTCTTAAAATTGGCCATCTTCTTCTCATCATAATACAAAAACTTGTGTGTGCTGGCACTATAAACTGAGAAGTCCCCATTGCCAATGTTTTCCTGGAGGTAGTCCAGGTCCCATTTCAGAGCAGGATAAACCAGATTTGTATCTGTCAGCACCACCGGCTCCTGGAGAGAAACAGGAAGTTTATTGATTCAAGGACCTCTTGAACTTGAGAACAGTCACATTCATTACTGTAACCACACAAACCCTCTTTGAAAATTGGGAATTGGAAAAGGCATTTAGAGTAATCAGATACCACGTTCTGGGGAGAAAAACAAACAAAACATGATAGGAAGCTTTAAGAAAGCGTTGGCCTGCTCCTACAGCAAGCTCCTAGTAGTGGAATCTGTCCCACTGCTATCTACTTAGCTCATCTCTAACACATAAAATTAGACAAACAGTAACTGGGAACAGTTTTAGGCCTACTTGGTCCTGCCATGTAGCAAGGAGACATAGTAGATTCTGTCTGTTCACTTCCAGACTCAGCAATGAAGGGGTAGATGCTGGCAGAAAGATATCTCTGAATCCAGAAACAGACAACATATCTCTTTTCTCAGAGGACTGCAGATAACCTTCAGCCATTGAAAAAGTGAGATTACTACATCTCTTCTACATCAAAAAAAGAACTACTACAAAAGGAAGACAAAGAACACCGCCTATTTCCTCACCTATAAATAGTAAGCAACCTGAACTAGAACGAGAGCTGCTGTGTTTCCAAGCTGTGCATACATGACTTCCCTTCTTGAAGGCTTTCTTAAAAAAAACAACCCAAAACCCTAACAACCTTACCAAACCTAAACTGAGCTTGTCCTGAACAAGCCACCATTCCGAGGCAATCTTCGCATCTGTGGCCACTCTCACTTACCAAACAACAGACGTGTGCCCACGGTTTTACACTTCCACGATTTCCATCTGGACAACAAACCGCTGAAAGCAAACGTTTCCTGCCAATTTCACAACTCAACACTGTGCCACCTGTCCGCTACAACTAAGAGGAACGGGACAGCGGCAACAACCAAGTCCGCGCGAGGAGGGGGCACGGCGGGCGCTCCGCGGCAGACAGCGCGGTAGCCCAGACAGAACCGGGATGGGGAGGCGAGAGCACCCGGGACGGCACCAGGACACGGAGAGGCCCGCAACCCGCGAACTGCTCTGCCTGGCCTGACGGACAGGGCTGGCAGCCCCCACGCCGCGAAGCGTAAGCCCCTGGTCCCGCCGCAACCACCGGTCAGGGCCAAGTCGGTGCGGGCCGCCGCTGCCCACCGCACCTCGTTCTCGATGAGCTCCTCGGCGCGGGGGTCGCTGTGGCTGAGCCGTGGGATGGGCCGCGTCTCGAAAGAGTAACGACGGAACTGGGAGTCACTCCAGCCGGGCCCCGCAGCTGCCGCCGGACCCTCCCGGCAGCCCGCGGCCGCCGCCGAGGAGGAGGCCGCCGCCATCGCTGCCTCCACCGGAGAACCCGGAACTAGAAAGCCGGAAGCGGAAATTTCCCGCCCACGGCAACGCCGGAAGCGAAGGGAGACGGCGGGAGGCACCATGGAGAGGGCAGGAGGGAGCGGCAGCGGCGAGCAGCGCCCCCACGCGGGAGGAGGTCAGGGGCGACCTCGGTTCCCGTCCGTGGCCTTTCCGAGGTTCTTGGACACCCGTGGGAGCTGGGAGCACAGGCGGGGAAAAGCCCACGACAGAAAACAGGAAGGGTGTTCTGTGGAGCCTCTGGCGGGCCTTCGTGGCCCTCGCGGCCTGTCTCGGCGCCACCCTGCCTGCCGTCAGCTCCTGCCCCTCGAGGGGGCCGGTAGCTGCCGGGGCGCGGGCGCTGCTCCGCCGGAGCTGCCCCGACCGCCAGCGGCGGGCTGCCCGCCGCCCACCCTCAGGAAACGTGCCGCCCTCTTCGTCCCTGCAAACTAGAAGGTTAATTAACACTTGCGGCAAGAAAAATTACGTAGCGCTGCTCGGCATAATTAACCTCTGCCTTTCGATTGTGGACGGACGCTGCGGGACCACATCGCCCTGGCAAGATTTCATGAACTGTCTGCCTAGGACCAGAGCTATCCGATTTTTTTCTGTATGTTTATTACGTGAGACAAAGTCTACGTTTTGCTTTTAATCTGGAAGCAGCAAGACTGATGATTGCTGTTTCCCAAGAATGAGTGCTGCAGGAGGCATCAGCACTTGAGAAAGCGTTGGTCCCCGGCATTCAGGGCTTCTGCTCTTACAGTAGATGGATTTGCTGTTCCAGCTGCGTAGAGCTTTGCCTTCACGAGAATAACACAATGTATTTTCCTCTGCCCTTCCAAAATGTATTAATGTGCTTAGTTTCTGGGAAAATCAGTGCCTCCTCGCCCTTTAAATCTGCAACACTACTCCTACACGTTAAGAAAAACTTTTACAATGTGTTTGCAAACATATCTGGGTGCTGAGAAAGGTGGAACCACATCTGCGGAAGCCTCAAGCCAGAAAGTGAACACCCAGGAGCGAAGAACCAACGTAAGCAGCAGCCAACCACGATCCAAGCGTTGCAGAGGTGGGACAGGCACACAACGCTGCTCCATGGAAAACACAGCAACCTCTGCACCGGAGGGCTGGGCTCCGAGTTAGTAACTTTATTAAATAACTAACTGATGTACTAACTTCACTGCACACTCGATCGTAAGGGAGTCGGCTGAATTAAGACATCGTCCCTAAAACAACACGATGAAGCCTTTCTTTGGGATAAATGAAAGGATCCTGTTCTACCCTGCAACAATTCTCCCACCTCGGGCATGCTGTATCTCAGATATATGTTTGCGGTTCATCACTATCTTCATTCAATTAGTAGGTTTACAATTAATGTTGTTATTAGAAGGAATGACTTTGATGACAAATTGTCCATGATAGCTTTTGATCTGCACAGGTTTATAACGTAGATCGTTATAGAGACATTAACATTGCGGCTGATGTGAATAACTGAAGGAAAATGAGTTCAACTACCACAGAGTTTACATAATGAAGTAAACTGCAAAATCCTTTAACGCTCATATCGATTTTACCTACAATAACGTATCGCTTATGTTTGAAGAATAGCACCGCTAAATTAACGTGCCATTTCAGCTGTTTGCGCTTCCCTGGCTCCACGGAGATAAGGCGATTACATTCGGGTATTAACTTTAATAATATTGATACTGATACAAAGAAGGAAATCTGCATAATGCTGCCAGCCACATCATCGACCCGCTTGAGCATCGACCTGGCTGCTCCGCAGGACGCTGCCCCGCGTCTGGGAGGTAATACCTGCCATAAATTCCCATTGCCTCGCTTCAGGCGATGATAGCCTGAGCGAAATACCGCACCGATGCCCTTCCCGTCCATCAGCTCTTCTGTCAATATTATAATAACAGCGGGTGATTAATTAATGCCCTGGATGGTGGAGGGGTGCAGCCCGCAGCGCAGGCGGGGGCGGGATCGCCCCGCCCCCCGCGCTAGCCCCACCCCGAGGTAGTCTGGCCCTACCGGCCACCGTTGGCTGCGCCTGCGCGGTGGAGGTGATGGCGGCGGCCGGGCTCCGCGGTGTCCTCTGGCAGCGGGCGGCCGCCCGGTTGCGGGTGGCGCGGGCCGGCGCGGCGGTGCCCCCAGGGGCGCGGGCGGGTGAGCGGCTGAACGGAAGCGGGGGGGCTTGCGGCACGGCGGTGGGCCGGGTGTTCTTGGGACGGTGAGCCGGGTGTTCTTGGGACGGTGGGCCGGGTGTTCTTGGGACGGTGGGCCGGGTGTTCTTGGGACGGTGGGCCGGGTGTTCTTGGGACGGTGGGCCGGGTGTTCTTGGGACGGTGGGCCGGGTGTTCTTGGGACGGTGGGCCGGGTGTTCTTGGGACGGTGGGCCGGGTGTTCTTGGGACGGTGGGCCGGGTGTTCTTGGGACGGTGGGCCGGGTGTTCTTGGGACGGTGGGCTGGTGGCGCTGGCGCTTGAGGACGAAGCGACCTCCCCGGCCTGACTGTGGCTGCCGGCGGGGTCCGCGCCCACCCTGCCTTGTTCTCCCGCTAGCCTCGGAGATGTCCAAGGACATGTTGCCTGGGCCGTACCCCCGGACACCGGAGGAGCGGGCAGCTGCCGCGAAGAAGTACAACATGCGGGTGGAAGACTACGAGCCCTACCCTGACGACGGCTTTGGGTGAGCTGGAGTGGGGGGCGCGGGGTGTCCCGTGCACCTGCAGCCCGGGGAGCAGGCCAAGGCCAGCACCTCCCGGATTTGTGGGACCATGCTGAAGGCTGGTACTGTCTGTTGTGAATGCCTTGAGATGCTATGCTGTGAGCTTAAAGCTTTGAAGGCACACATTAGTGTTTTATAACAGGAACAAATGGCATGAGTTGGAGACCTGTGTGAATAAAATACCATATGAGAGACTTCATTTGGTGCTGTAATGCAGGCTAAGAGGGATGAACTGAAAGCTGTGCCTGGATTAAAGATTTTGGGAGATGTTTAAATGTTGAGGAATACCTTGGCATGTGCAAAATGCTAGACAGCTAGTGTTCTGTATTTCAGTTAAGCTTACATTTTTTTCTAGCTAATATAGCCTGAAAAGGCTCCTTGGAGGAACGCTGTTTGTTACAGTGACTGGTATCAAGGTGATGACTGTTGTGCTAATTGCATGTATGCATCTAAGAAATATATACACATAGGAGCTACAAAAACAAAATTATGTTTGTCTTCCATGTTCATAGGCCTATCCTGTGGTGTATACAGAATGTATCTAAATTAATACAGTTTTCCTGTGTGTTTGTTTCTTTGTCTGTTTCTCACAGGTATGGTGACTATCCCAAGCTCCCTAATAAGTCTCTTCATGAGAGAGACCCCTGGTACCAGTGGGACGAGCCAGATATGAGGCGTAACTGGGGAGAGCCGGTAGGAATGCTAGTAGCATTTTTCTTTATCATAACAATACTACTGTTACTAAATACTAACGTGGACATAGTGTTGGTGCTTTCTGTTTAATTCTTTGTGTAATTGCATCACCAAGTGAAGGCGTATGTTGCCTGTGCAAGCAGGGACAGTCTGTTGGAGGGAGCTTAAGCTATGGCCATCAGGGTAAAGGTTTTAAAAGTGCTGAGGAATGTTAACATCTCGTTAAATATGAGGAGGGAGACCTAAGATTCCGTGTAGGAATATGAGAGTCTCATCCATTTTCTTGGCCAGATCTGACTCATGAGAGCTTAGTTCAGAATCATTTAGCAAAGAATCCATAGTTTGATTAAAATCATTTTAGTACAATGGAAGTAGCTATTGCTGCCTTATTACTCCAGGGTTGTTTTGGGATAGAATACAAATAAGGAAGTTTTTTCTGAAGAAAATTTGCAAGATATCCTCAAGAGAAATGGATGAATAGAGCACCTACGTTAACTTTCACAATCTAAGTTTCTCAAACGCCTTGTCAGGAGTAACTTTTCAGTTACTGCACCACCTTTTTTGTGAATGACTGCAGTCTAACTGAGGTTACTGATCTTGGTAACTGACTTGAGCCCTCCTTACTAAAAGCAGAGGTGATGTAAGCACGTGTATGTAATATATCATAGTATGAAATGCCAGAGCATCATAGCATGTGTACCACAGTAAAGTGCACGTTGTAATGAGTGTAGAAACAAATGAAAAAACCCGTGGTGATTCTGTGTTGGTACAGGAAAGCTTCTTGTATAGGTACCCTTTTACATGGGGTTGGCAACTGGGGGCGTTCCAGGTATCAGCAGATGCCTCTGTTTAGGCAACTGAATCTGCTCAGTCCGGCTCATTGGGTTTGATGGCACACAGGGCTATTCGTTTGCTAAGGGAGCTAGAGGCAGCACTTGAGCTGCAAATTAATGAGTTTTCAGCTTTCATTAATGTGAAAAGAGACTATAGGCAGAACATGCTTGGGACTTTCCAATGTATATTTCAAGGCAGAAGTTTAAATGCCCTTCTGCGTCAGTCAGGAAGGCATTAGCTTGTTGCCACCCCTATTCTTGTCATGGTGCTCTACCTGTTTTGAGGAACTAGCTTCCAAGTGGCAGGTAGTTGCTCCTTTGTTTGAAATAACACTGCTACTTCTGTTTGGCTATGTGACTGAATTTCTATAAATGAGGGTATTGATTTATACCATGCTTTTTCAATGGTGCTGGGGAGCAAATCTAAGATGGAGTGTTTATGTATATAAATAAAAGCTGCTGCTATCCTATAATTAAGCATATTGACTGGTATAAACATAGGATGGAATTTGGAGTCTTGTAATTAACAACTTGCTGTGACTATAGGTAAATCACTTACCTCCTCTGTGGCTTTACCTCCACTTGTGAGGTGGAGATGAAATAGCTTCTGGCACTTTTGTGAATGCTGTAAAGTACTTCTTTCCTGGATAAAAGCATCTTGAGCACTGTTGGTAAATGTGCAGCCATTTTCTTTTGTTCTTTAGATGCACTGGGACTTTGACATGTATATTCGGAACCGTGTTGATACATCCCCTACTCCAGTTCCCTGGCACACCATGCGCAAACACTTCCTTATCTTTCTGAGTACCATGCTGATCATGTTTGGTCTTGGAGAGATCTATCCGTCTTACAGGCCTGTGGTGAGTGACACCCTTGGGTAGAGGAAGGAAAAGCAGCTGTGTTTCTAGCTGCTGATGCCTTGAAGAGTGCTTTTGCTGAAGCTGAGTGTGAATGCCAAAGCCTGCTGCTGGCAGGGGATGAGCTGGGGTATGTCCCATGGCCTCATCCAGCCTGAGTTGTTGTGTTGACTGGCTTGGCTCAGCTCACGGGTTCTGTTTCATAGTGGGCAGTTCCTGTTCACAGGGAACTAATTTTAAGCTATGCTTCTTACTGTATCCCTTCTTTGGTCCAGGTATTCTTCTTCCCTGTGTGCATCTGCTTGAGGGAGATGTTTTATCTCTTCTCCTGCTCTGTGTTTTTAGTTATATTTCATGCTCTGGATCATTTGGAATATACTTCTGAAAAATACATCTGAATACACAAACAGCTTTTTGCAATATATTGTCCTCATGCTGTGAAGTGAACTGTCGTTTAAGACTAAATGCAAGACCACCTTGATGTTTCTGTTAAAGGACATGGGTATATGTGAAGAACTCAATCTCTGAATTTACTTGCCTTGTACTCTAATATTCCTGCTAAAGAACTTAAGAAATAGAAATTTGAGTTTGTATAGGCCAAGCTTTGATTGGGGTGGGGGTGAGATGGGACGAGACGTTTTCCCCTTACCCCTTAACTGGTTTAGCCAATGCAGTGAATTTGCCACACTTTCTCTCTCTTTGTAGGGACCGAAGCAGTATCCCTTCAATGACCTGTACCTGGAGAGAGGAGGAGATCCCAATAAAGAACCACCAGTGGTGACGCACTATGAAATCTGAAGGTTGTTCAAGTGCTGTTTCTCCCGTGTCAGCTCTGCTGGCGATGGCATTTTTCTCTAGTGTTCACTGTGGCATATGCTAATGCTTGTTCTTCAACATTCGGTCACTAACTGCAGTGAAATATATCGATGATACCTACTGTGCTAGTTGTCTTCTGTTGGTTTGAGAAGGCTGAACAATGGCCAGTGAAAGTGAATGACCTTTGCCATTTTTCTAAACAGACTAGTATCTGTGGGGCAAAGTTCTGAGTGCAGTCCTGGGACTGCTGCTAGTTTATGTACCTTGTGCACAAACATTCCTTGGCTAAGCCTGTTTATGTAGGAGATGTTGCCTGTTACAAAGTGGCTTACTGCAGGTGCTGTTTGGAGTTGAATTAGGGTGTCATCATTTAGTGTGAAATGACAGGCACAAGCAGACTGGCAAGTGCTGGCGCTTGGGAGTCTCATACCCTCGGAATAATGTCCGTCCTTACTGGGATTTAGCTTTGATCTCTCCTGGTCTAGGCGCCCTCTGAAGTGAAGCTTCCATGACCAGCAGAGAGCACTAGGGAGGCCAGAGCCTTGCCCTGTATAGCTTGAAGCTGACAGCAGATCTGTGGGCATCAGTGGTACAGAAAGTCTAATGAGCAAGGCCCACTCTGGCCAGGCCTGTTCTGCTGCACCTGGGCTTTGGTCCAAGTGCACAGGTGCCCAAGTTGCTCCTGTGTGGCCTGAGCTCATCCACCAGGGTTGGAGTTATGTCTGACCCAAGAAGTCTGCCTGTCTGGCTGCCAGCCCCTGGTCTTGGGCCTCCTAGGGCTTCATCAGCAGTTTGCTTGGGAAAGTTATTCATACAATTTTATTAAGCTCCTAGATTTTTCCTGCTCCACTCTTCCCTTCACATGTTTTTCCCCTTGTTACTGAAGGAGACCGTACCTTCAGTGCTGTTTCACCGTGAAAGTTCTCTCAACTCCCCTGTGCCATGTCTGCAGCCCCACTGCTTGGCTGCAGGAAGGGGTGATCACAGAAGGCTAAATTAGGGCTTGGGCTCTTCTGGGTGCTTCCTATAAACCGGGTGCTGTGCTCTGCTCTCCACACCCTGTCATGACTCACAGTTTTGTACTTTGAGAAGCAGGTTTTTGAAAAATCATGAATCACTGTCTTCAATCTATAAAGATTTTCAAGCTCAGATTCTGAAGGACAGTTAGCTGTCCATCTCTGTGTAGGGGTTTCTGTAAGGGAAGGCATGATTGAATGCTAGGACCTACAAGTATGTGTAAATAAAACTAACCTCTTTGGAGGTGCTGAACACCGTTCCTTCTGGTTTTCGTAAGCGCTCACCTTCTCTTCTACTTACAGAAATGCTTGCTTTTAAATTACAGATAATGTTTTACCCCAGAAGGGTTTTTAAAGGGTTTATAATTAGAGCTGTGGGGACCTTGGAGCTGAATTCTGTCACCAAGTGTTATGCAGGGGAAAACACTCGTTAGGGTTACTTAAGGAGTAACTTAGGTAATTCTTAGTAAGAATTACCATTCCACAGCGGTTCTGTGGCAGCACTGTATACCGTGTTGTGGAAATGGTAAGGGTCTTCAAGCAAAACGAAAATAACCAGAGCGGTAGGGGGAGCCTTGTCTCGATGTGTGAAAGATGATGATGCGGCAGTTGCAGCGAGGCAGGTTGAGGCCCGTCCTGCCCTGCCCCAGCGTAGCTGCCCCCTCTGGGCAGTTTCACACCCAGTCCGTATCTAACCGTAACTTCATGGTTTTTTCATGGGGAAGGTGTAAAGGGGTTGGGCTGAGAATATGGCTCAGAAACCCTTAAAAATCGGGTTTGTGGTGTAGGCAAATTGTCAAAACGGGAGAGAGGTGAGGGAAGGTCTGGGCCCTTCTGCAGTGTTTTTTCCTGCCTACTGAAGCGCCTTAGGGAATCCTGGTCCCTAGCCACGCGCCTTTCCCTCCTGCGTGCCCTCTCAGGGAGGCTTGAGTCAGTAGCTGAGGCAAAGTTCCGAGGGAGGTGGCTTCAGGGGCAGCAGACCCCAGCTCCGGCGTTCCTCGGCCTACAGCACGAGCCCTTACGGACTAGTGGATGGAGCAAATCCAAGTAGTCCAGGAACGGGGAAGGTGCCCGAGAGCCTCTGGGCTGGGGAGCGCCGTGCTGAGCCTTGGCTGGAAGAGACCCCCCCGGATTTGCTCAGGAGAGACTGAAACCGGTCCCCCGCACCCTCCGAGACACACCCGGAGGGCGGTAGTGGCCTACTCCCCGCCTCCCCTGGGGACGGGCTCCCGTAGCCGTCCCGGCGGCGCTGCCGGTAAGCACGGCGGCCATGTGAGGCGCGCGCCTGCGCGGGCGGGGCCGCGGGGGCGGGGTCACGGGCGGCGCTTCGCGGGTGGGTGCTTTTCGGCTCCCGGCGGCCACCGTCGCTAGGGCTTAGCTGCGGGAGCCGCTCGGTGCCTGGGTCGGCGGCGCGGTGGGGACGGCCAGTGAGCCGGTAAGGGCCGCCTCCCCCTCCCTCGCTGCCTCCGCTCGCCCTGATGCGAACGGCTGCTCCTGCCCGGTGCTCGCGCCCCCCAGCTCCTCCCCGGGGGGCAGGGGCCTCGGGGCTGCCCCCGGGCCGGCCTAGCCCCGCCCGCAGCTCCCCTGCCCTGCCGCGTCCCGGTGCCGGGCCCCTCGCCCTTGATTCCCCTAGCCCAGGCCTGTTTTGCTGCTCTGCCCACCCCGGTGTCGCTGTGCCAGCGCCGTCCCCTGGTCCTGTCCCTGCCCCTCCGCCGGCTGCTGGGCAGCGCCTTGGGGGAAGCTAAGCTGCTTGACCTGGGCCGGGAGAGGCCTCTGGCATAGCCGAGAGCCTGTTTGTGATACTCGGTGTCAGAGGTCGATGCTTGCTTCCTAGACCTTCCCTCTTTTTCACTGTCATACGGTGTAATGCTGTTGTGCGGAGCAAGCTGACTAGATGCGTGTATACACACTCACGTCTACAGTGCTGTGGCACCTAGCAATTGGTTTTGAAAGCGCTTAAAGCACGAGAAGTTTCTTTATATACTGTGGGAGCTGTCATGGAGGAATGTGCTGAGCCCTGCCCTGCAACAACCCCGCCTTGCAAACAGCAACGATTAGCTGAGATTAGTGTCTCTGTGCATGCCTTCTGTAATCGGGGTTTATAATAAGCACTTATGGGAACAGCCTGGCTATGGGATACTGGGGAACTGTGAGAGTGTCAGAGCAATGCAAAGGGAAGGAGCACTACAAAGACTTTTAAATTAATGCTTGGATGTGGAACTTGTAGGACAGTTTGTGTCTTAACCGTTGTGTAATGGGTAAGAGGCTTTTTTCAATTCTTAGGGTTGGCTGCTTGTCACCTAGGTGACCTTGGGCAAGTCTTTTCTGTCCTGTGTTTCACCTTTAACTGGTGGGATGGGAGTGGGTTGTGTCAGGCTATCAGCTCCTTTGTGTTCTGTGCTGGAAGTCCAGTATATCAGCAACTGTTCAAAGAGGAATGGTTGGGTGCCCAGTGGCAGGAGAAGGATTAGGAAAGTCAGTAGGAGGGTATTTCAGATTGACAGCATTTGGGTGGTGCAAGAGAGAGAAGGCCTCACTAGAGTGATACCAGGGATGATTATCATGGCAGCTTTGAGGGTCAGTTAGCTGGTACAGCAACAACCACAACCATGGTCGTTTACAATGTACTCTAAAGCCACAAGTATTTCAGGTTAATGTAGGTGAGGAATTTTTGCCTGTCAGCATTGTTTGCACAGTCCATCATGATTTGAGACAATGTGCTTTTATTTTTCACTGTTCAGCTGTGTGCTTTCTGTTTCCCAGTGGTGGGGACTGCTTTGACCTGCTGCACTTTAGTTTGCAGACACTGTTACCTTTTAAGGACACTCTGCAGGAAACCGTGGCTGGGGGAGGCTGCGTGGAAATGCGGCTTCTATCCTGTGACTCCCTCTGGGGCTGAGATTCGTTAATACGTTACATCTGTAATCGGATGGCTAGAAGGAGGCGGAGAAATTGTCATGATTAATTAATTAGAGGTCCTGGCTAAAGCATGAGCTCTCTCGGAAGTCTTATATGCTATTTTGGAAGGTAACAGCAGGTGGCAACCTCTCCCTAAAAATTCTGAGGAAGAGTTCAATACTTGTGAAGTTTTCCCAGGCAGCCACCAGAGGTTGCTGAAGAAGGGGCTTTTCCTGCTTTTAAGGCTCGTGAGTGCTGTCTTGAATACAGGCATGCACAGAATATAGAAAGATCGCTTCTCTAAGGGTAAGACTCAAATCAGGTGGGTTTGTTTTTTTTTTTCCCTTCCAAACTCAGCCCACTGACTTCAGCTGCAATGGAGCTGAGCTGATAGGAGGTGCTTAAGAGATGGTGTGATCCTGTAATCTTTGGCTTCTTCTGTATCTCCTGTGTGCATTCTCAAGTCTGTTGGCACTACTGCTGCTTTGCCTTGAGGACCTGGGGACACAGTGTACCTGTTCAATACTTCTACAGTTGTTTTGTTGATACTGAGCCACTCTAAATAGTGTCTTGTTTGCTTTCCTGTGTCTAGGTGAGTTACCATGGGCAAGACACTTTACCTTCATGTTCTGTCCTGATTTAAGTTTGTGAAAAGAGAACAGTAACATTGACTTTTTTATGCCGAATGCTCTATTGACAAGAAAAGTTGGAAAAGTGACCAATACTGTTCTGCACATTTTTTGTGAGTTATCTTTGTTTGCATGTTAAATGCAAATTGTGCCAGCCATGCAGTCAGTCCAGCACAGAGGTCAAGGAGGGGGAGCTTGTACCATTCACCTGGCTAATCTCGTGATGGTTGTGCTCTTTGTTGTTTCCTTACCAGTTAGTTTACTAGAGGGAAGAGGTCTCTTGGCTGTTGTCTAATAATGGTTGCAGGGAAGTTGTCCTCTCAAAAGCCGAGAAGCAGTGAGGACTGTATGTACAGCCAGCTCCTACAACCGATGAATTGTAACAGGAGGAGGAAGAGGCAGGAGAGGGACTGATAAGGAACATAGCAGCTGTCCTGCTCCCCCACATCACCGGAGTCAGGTAGTGCCTTGTGCAGCAGGCTGTTGCTAGCAGGTTCACCTGACTCTTCTGGGGATATTTTCATTCTCTCTTGCTGATGAAGAGAGGAGATCTGGACAGTGTTCCTGCATTAGTGTGGGAGACAGTTGAATAGGAACTTCTTGGCAGAGAGGATGTGATGGAGCCCTATGAGTACCCTGCAAGCTGGAAGATTGAAAAGTAAACTTCAGAGGTCTGTTACGGTGATGAGGAGGAGATGACCTCTGTTCCTAGGCTGCATGAGGCTGGAGTAAGGCCACACTCTGAAGCACTGACACTGGTAGCACCTGCCCAGGGGGCCATGTGATGCGGGCTGTGGTGTAAGCATCAGCCTGGCTTACACAGCGTTAGGTAAGGAGGAGAGGTTAATCACAGCGGGCTTGCAAGGTGCAGAGTGTTTTGCTGTGCTGCATGCTGACAGTTTTACTTTATTCAGCATGATGTCATCTGAGTATGTAGTTAGCAGCTCTTTTTAGCTGGAGTTAAAAGACTGCACTGCAGCCAGACTTGAAAAGTTTAGGAACTGTTCATGAGAGTGACCCTGTTAGCCTGTGAATGGTATGTCCAAGCGTCATTTATGTTGCTGACATGCCTAGAAGGCCTGGGCATAGTCTGGGATGAAGAGGTGCTGGGTGCTTTCTCCTCAGCAGGGATGGGATTCTGTGTGGAACAATAATTTGTATTTACATTCAGTTTTGCAGCCTCCTGGCTGCCTGCTATTGATGTTTGACTTTCAATTATCTTGCTGCATTATTGCCCAACTAATCTCTCTCCAGTGACATGGGAAAGTTGTGTTCCCGTTTTACAGGTGTCAGTTGATCTCTTGAGAGTAAATGAAAAGAATTGTTATCAGAGCTGAGATTGAAAACCAGTAGTTACTTCTGCATCATGTCTTCTCACCTTCTCCTACTATTTACAGACTCATGCAGAAATTCAAATGATTTTTTTTCCTTTTGTTTCTCAGAGGGGTGAGAACAAAGTACATTAACTGAATTGGCATGTGATAGCATTGCACTTTGTTTTCTGTTGCCACGTCACTTTTCTGCTTGGAATTTAGCCTGCCCTGAGATTCCTTCTGCTCCCTTTTTGCCTATGTATATACTAACATCAGCGTGTTTAGAGAGAGCAACTAGTGCTTTGCAAATACATTTGTTTAAATTAGTTTTTACAGCTGGTTTAAACCAGCCTGGACTGAAGACTTGAGTATGTTGTTTAATTTAGATCCCCTTCCTTTTTCTGAAACTCTCCTGTAACTGAGGTGTAAGAAAGAGAGCTACATATGAAAGAAAATCTGGGGTCAGACAGCTGGGAATGTGGTTTTTTTTTTTTATGAATTCTAAAATACCCTAGTTAATTTCAGTAAAATTGTACTCACTACCTCAGGAAGTAGCAAGTAACTTCTCTCTATTGAGAGCAATTTGTTCTCATGGTATCTTGGTGAGGGAGATATTTTGTTACTGGTGTGATTATTTTCGTGTTGACTTTATCTGGCTATTCTAACCACTGTGTGAAATTTCTTCTAGAGCCTAAAGACATGAAGCTAAAGGAAATTGAGCGAACAGCTGTCCAGGCATGGAGTCCAGCAAGCCACCACCCCATTTATCTAGCAACAGGTAAAGTTCTTCACAAGTTGTGAATATGAAAGTATGAGTCACGTAGGCATTTTATGTAGACTTGCTTTAGTTTTATCTTTTTATGATTCCCACCTTAATAATCTCTGGAAAACTTACAAGCAATATACTGAAAACATTGCAGCCTTTATTTTTTTTTAAAGTGACAGATAGGTGATTACTTTTATGCCCTTAAAGGGCAGTGATTTTTCAAAGGGTAAATAAGTGGATATTTGATCTAACTTCTAATTAAGTCTGTATGAACTCCATCACCTGCTTGCTATGAAAAATAAAACAAGGTTACATACTTCATGTGTTTGAGGGGAAAAAAGAGTTAGTTTTAGGCATGTTCATTTAAGCTCACTTCTACTTTTGTCGGTCTTCAGCCGTTATCGCATGGCTTGACAATTGAGTGATAGAAACCTCTTCTGCCTAAAGTTCCCTGTTTTGGTTAACATTCAATTTTCAATACTTCTGTAAAACCTTACGTTTTCATTTTGTTGATATTATTCATTATTCACTATTGTTACAGTAATTTTATTTCCTGAAGCACAAAGTCAGCTTGTTCACTGAGTTGGCAGTAGGCGAGTTTACTGTCTGTGTGGAACTGACAGCTTGGGTTGTTGTACTGGGTTTGCGTGAGGAGGTTTTGGTAGCGGGAGGCTTCTGTGTGCAAGAAGCTTCCCTTATGTCCAATAGAGCCAATGCCAGTCAGCTCCAAGGCAGATCTGCTGCTGGCCAAGGCTGAGCAGCCAAGGTGCTGGAGCGTGTCCAGAGAAGGGCAACGAAGCTGGTGAAGAGTCTAGAGCACAAGTCCTGTGAGGGGCGGCTGAGGGAACTGAGGTTGTTCAGCCTGGAGGAGGCTGAGGGGAGACCTTATCGCTCTCTACGACTACCTGAAAGGAGGCTGTAGAGAGGTGGAGGTTGGTCTCTTCTCCCACATGTCAAGTGATAGAACAAGAGGAAATGGCCTCAAGTTGCACCAGCAGAGGAAAAATATTAGGAAAAATTTCTTCACTGAAGGGGTTGTCAGAGGTTGGAACGGGCTGCCCAGGGCGGTGGTTGAATCACCATTCCTTGAGGTATTTAAGAGACTGTGGACGAGGTGCTTAGGGACATGGTTTAGTGGTGGCATTAGCAGTGCTAGGTTAATGGTTGGACTTGGTGATCTTAAGGGTTTTTTCCAACCTAATAGTTTTTATGATTCCTTCAGTGATGGTGGTTATCCTCTGGGTTTTCATGTTTAAGAAAGGGGGGGCGGTGGAAAACTGCGCAACTGCAGCCAGAGAGAGGAGTGAGAAGATGCAAAACAACTCTGCAGACCCCCAGGTCAGTGGGGAAGGAGTGGGAGGAGGTGCTCCAGGTGTCGGAGCACAATTTCCCTGCAGCATGTGGTGCAGCCCGTGGTGAGGCCGTCTGTGCCCTGCATCCATTGAGGGTCACAGTGGAGCAGAGATCCACCTGCAGCCTGTGAAGGACCCCATGCCGGAGCAGGGGGATGCTTGAGGGAGGCTGTGACCTCATTGGAAGCCCACGCTGGAGCAGGTTTGCTGTCAGGACTTGTGACCCTGTGGGAAGCCCAGGCTGCAGCAGGCTGTTTCTGAAGGATGGCACCCTGTGGGAGGGACCCACACTGAAGAACTGCTGACCGTGGGAAGGACTCACATTGGAGAAGTTGATGAAGGACTGTCTCTTGTGGGAGGGACCCCACGCTGGAGCAGGCGCAGTGTGGGGAGTCCTCTCCCTGAGGAGGAAGGAGTGGCAGAGACAATATGTGATGGACCGACTGCAGTCCCCATTCCCTGTCCCCCTGCACTGCTGGTGGGGAGGAGGTAGAGAAATGGGGAGCAAAGCTGAGCCTGGGAAGAAGGGAAGGGTGGGAGAAAGGTGTTTAAGATTTAGGTTTTAGTTTTCAGTATCCTACTCTGATTTGAATAATAATTAATTAAGCTAATTTCCCCAAGTTGAGTCTGTTTTGCCTGTGACAGTAATAGGTGAGTGATCTCTCCCTGCCCTTATCTCAACCTGTGAGCATTTTGTTTTATCTTCTCTCCCCTGCCCAGCTGAGGAGGGGAGTGACAGAGCAGCTTTGGTGGGCACCTGGCCTCCAGCCAGGGTCAACGCACCACAGTTGTCTGCTGATCATGAAAACTATTCAGTTCTGGCTTCTGCTTGGGTTGTGCAGCGCTGCCATACTGTGTTGATTTTCTTTTTTTCAGGAATGACTATCAAAAGAAAGTGACAAATGTTCAACTGTTGCCTTAAAAGTAATGTTACCATTTCTGGGGTAGATAGTCTATTTTTTCTTTCTTTAATAAGGTCAGTGTTTTGATTAGACCAAAGGTCTTGGCTTCATTCTCCTTTAGATCAGAAACTGCATAGTTTCATAATCTGTACTGCTTTTACAGTAGTCTCTTGGGCACTTTCCATGCCACAGGCAGTTACAAAGCATCCCTGTGGTAACTGGGTGACTGTTTGCTTGGCAGTGTCCCATTAGATAATATTAAATCAAGTTTTAGGTTTTATTCTGTAAGCTAGGGAGAAGTAAGCAAGCCATCACTGTGACTGCTAGCTCTGGGGGCCACTGGGGCATGTTTATTTGGTTAAGGTTGAAGAACTTTAGCTGTAGACTACGTTTAGGTGTGACCAAGACATCTGGTCATGGTTGAGGAGCAATACACAGAAGTATTTGGGATTGTATTTGTAGGTGGGTTTCGTGATGCGATGGCATTTGTAATTTAGATAAGAACTTAATATCAGAAGCTGTGGCTGCTTGGAAGTGGGTGTGTGAGTTAGATCTATCCCGGGAGAAAGAGAGCTACTTGTGCAACAGTGACCCTGGTGCCCAGAATTCAATTGCTTGAAGAAGTCCTAATTTCCTTCAAAGTATTTGTCATAACTGCTGGTTCCCCTTTCTGAGATGTGCAGACATGTCCTCTCTTTGAACGGTGGGGTTGACTGAAGAATAGTTTCCCAGTTCCTTGCTCTTTTTTGTATCCTGTGCTCTTGAAAAAATGGCCACTTGTGTTGCCTTTGTACTTCTGCTAGGAACATCTGCCCAGCAACTGGATGCATCCTTCAGTACAAATGCCACCTTGGAAATATTTGAGGTTGACTTCAGGGATCCCTCCCTGGACATGAAGCAGAAAGGAACACTTCCTGCCTCAAACAGGTACTCGAGGCTCATAGAGGTATCAATCAGGGGAACTGAAAAGGGCTTTTTTGGTACAAGAAGGGAGTGGAGAAGATCATGTTTTGGGGGTGTAAAGTGATATTTTGGATCAGTTGACCTCTGTCTTCAAGAATTAAACATTTTTGTCGACATAAATCGTGTTGGGTGTACAAGTAGAGCAGCTGGACCCAATGGTCCAGAGAAATCTGAAAAGACTTACATGGTAGTCAGTCAGTAGAGTCATTCTGTATCATGTGAATTTGCTGGTACTAATGATTTGCAATAAAGAGACTAGAGGAAGAGGGAACCTTATCTTCCAGCTTTTTAAGACAAGGTGATTTCTTAGACTTGTCAGTGTGGGTGACATTTGCACCCACTGTAAAACACACACTTGATTTCCAACTAGCAGATTTTAAAGGGTGTAAACATATTTTCCAGATGGCAGCTCTGAAAAGGAAGGCACATAGTCCTCTAATCTGATTTCCTATATAGTGTAGGATAGTGGATTTCACCCACCAAATCCCATACGAGTTCCTAAATATTTTAAACAAACAAACAAAAGAAAGACCAAGCTCTTACTTTGGAAGTTCCCTTTAAAAGTGTTTGGCAGGAAACTCATTTATTTTTTTGCATGCAAGAGCCACAGTCCTCTCAAAAGGGAAATTCTTAAAAGGGACATGGTTATTTAAGGTGCAGACTGATGGTTGTGTTTAATAGGTTGGAATATGGATGTCGGTTTTGCTAATGCAGAGGGTGTCTTGACTTCCACCAAATGTTGTGGCCTATACCAGCTTTATTTTCTTCTTTTTCAGGTTTCATAAACTAATTTGGGGTAACTTTGGAAATGGGTCTCCAGAGTCCTCTGGAGTGATCATTGGTGGAGGGGATAATGGTGTACTGACAATGTACAGTGTGCCCAGCATCTTGGCTTCAAAGAGTGAGCCTGTAATTGGACAGACAGAGAAGCATTCAGGTCCTGTTCGAGCTCTTGACTTCAACCCTTTTCAGGTATGCAACATTAAGATACTTATAACCAAAAGAAAGTTAATCCCCACGTTATAAATGTTTTTCCCTTGTGTACAGTGAGTTATAAACTGAAGGAGATGTTTTAAACTTGAAAGAGGCATGAGAATTGTGACACAATCCTGGTTTAGGATTTGCATTTGGGTTCTGTTCACAGCTTTGCCACTGAATTACCCCAAGACCTTGATCAAGTCTCTTGCCTTTCTGTAAAAACATGTCTTTTAATACTGTTACTTGTTAGACCATTACCCATTTGAGATCAGAACTTCTTTTTTTCACTTGTTGAGTTGGTGTTTAATTCAGTGGGGCTGTGATCACACTTGAAGGGACTGCAACATAAGCAAGTGGTGAACAGAACACAAGTTCTCATGGTAGCACAAACGCAAATTGAAAGTGGTCTCCAGATCCTTGTGGGAAGCTCGCATCTTCTCAGAACAAATGTCCTTGGTGCTGGGGTGCAGGGCAAAGGCTCAGCTGGCCAGAGACAGTGGCTGCCAGGCCTGTGGCAGTGTTTCATGAGGAGTAACAGCAAACTGCCTGCACATCCAGCTGGCTAAACAGATTTTAAAGGTGTTGGTACCATGGTACAGCTGAAGACACAGAGGCCAGAGACATGTTTGGTTTATAACCTGGTTAGTGTCTTTCTGCTTAGCAGTGGCTGTGAAATGCAGCTTTTGGCTCACTTTGGAAGATTTTGAGGTTTTTGCTTACATTTCTTTTCTCTACAGAGTAACCTTTTGGCTTCTGGAGCCAACGATTCTGAAATTTTCATCTGGGACTTAAATAACTTCAGTGTGCCTATGACTCCAGGGGCTAAATCACAGGTAAACGAGTTTTCCTCTGGGCAATACCCCTGCAGTTTTATATCTCAGGAGACAAAGACAAAAAGATGTGAGTGTGGAGTCATCCTGGTCTAGTCAGGTCTGTGAAGAGGGAGTGACCTTGATGTCTGTCAGGAGAAAGGTGAATCAGAAGTGACTGATCAGCTTCATTCTGGGGAGGTGGAAAGAGTGTTGTAAAGGGAGGGGAAGTAGGCTGACAAGTTCTGGAAGGATGCACTTTTCATGGATGGGTAAGCTCTTTGTAGATTTGAATCAAGTAACTGACCAGGTTATCTTGTGATCCAGCTGGGGCATGTGTGATGGATTAAGAAGGTTTATTGGACCTTCTCTGAGGAATGAATTTATTTCAGACTTCAGCTGAAGCTTTTCATATCTCATGAAAGTAATATCTCTAGCAGAGCCAGTGAGCCATTTAATGCATCTTGGCTATTACTCCCAGATAATGTTTCTTGAATATGAAGAGGAAGAAGCTTCTGATCTTCTGATGCTGATTAACATAATTCAGGGCAACCGAATCCTGAAAGAGGAAAAATCATAGTAAACTTGCCTAAAAGCAGGCCAAGTTTTTTCTCCAATAAGTCTCCCATTTGTTTCCTTGCCTGTCTTCTGCATTGCAGTAGATACAGTAACGACAGTTAGCTTTGAATGCTTCATCATTTTCCATCTCACTGCATTCCTGAAATGTTGCACAAGGTCATCTTTCATTGAAGTTCGTCCCAGGAGTCAGAGTAGAAGCATCTATGTTCTCTCAGCTTCAGTTCTCTCTGGACTGACTTATAACCTATTTGGCGATGCAGGATCCAGCACCTGCTCCCAAAACGCAGGAGGGCTTTTCCAGGTGACATTCCCTCACAGAATTTGACTGTCCACTGTACTCTGAGTAAAGGATTTTCCATGCATCCCAGTCTTTTTGGTCAGTGCTGCTTATATTTTCAGTTGATAGGTGATTGAAGAGAAGAATCTATATATCATCAAATCCCTAGTTAAGCTAGTGACAGAATCCTGTGATTAGTGTTTTCTCAACATGGGGATAATGGATATGTGGCCTTTTTTGTCTTGGCAGCCTCATGAAGACATCAGTGTGGTGTCCTGGAATCGGCAGGTGCAGCATATCCTGTCTTCTGCGCACCCCAGCGGCAAGGCTGTGGTTTGGGACCTCAGAAAGAACGAGCCTATCATCAAAGTCAGTGACCACAGCAACAGAGTGAGTGGAGGGCTAACTAGCTTACAACATACCACATGTGACTGCAGAGTAGTGGCACAGGCTCTTGGGAGCGAGTGCTTTTATTGTGGGAGATGTTGGGACTGGTTCTGTCAGAGCTGTAGCATCAAAGCATCATTCTTTTTTTTGCCCTAATGAAATGGAGAAACAAAACCCCTAGCTGTTCCTAAAATTTGGACACGCTCACATTCATTTTCGATGTTCACAGCTAATTTATGAAAGGCATCCTGCGTTTTAATTCCAGCTGGCTTCCTAAGTCGACTTTGAACTAGTCCTTCAACTTCTGTATGGTTAGTGGGGTTTTTTTCTGTGTAGAGAAGGTAGAAATACTTGCTTCCCACAGCAAGACATTGATAGACTGGCTTTATGTCAAGCATTCCAGGCAAGTTAAGTGCAGAATGGTGTGGCTTTGGGCCGTTTGTGCTATTGCCAGCTTGCTTTGCTGAATTTTTAGCCTATGCTATTTTTATCCATAGATGCATTGCTCAGGAATGGCCTGGCATCCAGAAGTTGCAACCCAGCTAGTCCTTTCTTCTGAGGATGACCGCTTGCCAGTGATCCAAATATGGGACTTACGTTTTGCTACCTCTCCTTTGAGCCAGCTGGAGGGGCACACGAGGTGAGGGCCTGCTTGTTGTGTTGCCTTTTCAAGGATCTCCATCAGGGACACTGGGCTGAGAACTATGATTTTTTGCTAGGCCAGCTTTGTTTCACAGGTGAATCTGGTTGAGGGTAGAGATGAGAACTGGCATTTCTGAGCTTAAGTGCTGGTGCATGCTGTTTCTTGGTGACAGGGTGGGAAGAGCGGACTGAGTATGAAATATGACTGATTTCTTTCTGAACTATTTTAGGGGAGTTCTTTCCGTCTCTTGGTGCCAGGCTGACCCTGAACTGCTGTTGAGTAGCGCCAAAGACAACCGGATCTTGTGCTGGAACCCAAGTATGGGGGAGGTACATAACCATAGCTATAAGTACACGTGGTCTGCTTTAGAGTTGTGTGCTGTGCTATGTGTGTGTCCCTTCTCTGTATCCCTGTGGATTGCCAATATAATTTCCTCCAGTATGTCTTCTGCAATGAGGGCGTTGTCCATATCCAGACTGAAAACAACATACAGGCAGAGATTTTCTCTGATACGTGTGTGTCCAGAGATCATAGAGGGAAGAAAGCTTTAACTAAAACATGGTTTCAGCTTATTATGATTAGTCTTGATATGTTCATACATTTATTATCTGTGTCCATTTGTTTTTTCTTCTTCTTTCCCCTACTAGTAAGTTTTTTTGGTGGAAACTTGAAGAATAATGAGCATTTTTGGGGTCATTGAGAGGGTAACAATGTAATTAAATATGTTTGTCATCCTTATGCATAGTAGAGTGTTTTCACATGTATGTGCTTATCTAGTCATGTATCTCAAAACTATCATCTTTGAAATATTTAGGTATCACCTGAATTAAAATAGGACTATGTTACAAAAAAAAAATTCAGCACACCTACTCATTCAATGCTGAATTTCTGGATAAAACTGAATTTTGAACTTCGAACAAAATTCATACAGTAGATCTTCAGGATAACATGGGGAAAGTACTCTAACAATACTGAACAAAGTCCAGCTGGGAGCCCCAGGCTAGATTCATTTCATAGGACAATTTCACCTAGCAGACCACTTTTGCCTTGGAGGCATGGAAAAAAATGAATCCATTTTCATAAAATGGTTGTGGTTTCATGGGATTTGATGCTCACACTGTACAGATGTCTAGTGGTTAGAAGAGAATCGGACTCTGAAATGTTCCTGATGTCTAATTTTTAGAAAAATATTTTTACTCATTTTTTACTGGGAAAAAAAAAATTACTGCAGCTGGATCATCTATGCATGCTGCTGTAGACTTGCAGAGTCCAAATTCTAGTTAGACATTTATGCATAAGCTATTATTAGGGGGCTGCTCTTGACTTGGTACCAATGAATAGAAAATTATCAGGTGATACAAGTGTTGGGAAGGTTTTCAGTAGTAAGGAATGTACAGTTACACAGAAGTAAGTTAGAGGTAAGGATTTGTTTCATCATTTTTGGGGGATATTTGGGGTTCTTGGGGGGTTTTGTTTTTAAATTTAGCAATCTAGATTTTAATATAAGGCAACGCAAGGTTTTATACCTGGAAACAGAAAATGCAAATCATGATCTCACAGAGAAGGAAGCTGTGCTTCTCTGTGCTTGGTGCCTGTAAGGCATAAAGGAAACCCCTTCCTTTTACAAACTGCAGGTTCAAAGTCAAGGTTGTGGTAGTGAGTTGCCCAGTATCTGACAGAAGTCTGTGACTGGGCCATGAATTGAACTTCGGATTGTTGAGTGCTGGACCAGAAACATGTTGGCTGTAATATCCTCCGTAGTTCATCTGCAGCTATTACAGTCCTCCTTTGTTGTTCTACTTTCTTCTGTAGGCTTTTATTTTCCTTGTCAAATTTGTTAGTCCAGACTCTTCTTTCTGTTTACATGTTCTTGCTCTTAACCCCTTCTTGCCGTTCGGCTTCTCTTTCTGGTACTGTTTTCTGGTGTGTCTCCCTTGGTTAACAGCAGGTGTAACAATAATGTAGTACTCTGATACAGTAGCACTTAGAAAGCACAGCAAAACTGACTTGTTGCGTTTTGATTTTGTTCTACAATCAGAATCCTATTGTACTGCAGCTTTCTGTGGCTTTCTGCTGTTTGGGCTCAGTGTGCTGTAACGCAGTTGCAAATGCATCCTTGAAGAAGCAAAAATAAGATACTTGTATACAGTGGTGGTAGGTAGCTGAAGTGTGACACGCGTGCTCTGGGCAAGTAATTCGGGGAAAGCAGGGGACTACTGACGTTGTGCTTCTGCCTTCTCTTTCTGTGACAGGTGGTTTACGAGTTGCCCATTCGGAGTCAGTGGTGCTTTGATGTCCAGTGGTGTCCTAGGAATCCTTCAGTCTTCTCTGCTGCCACTTTTGATGGATGGATCAACGTTTATTCTGTTATGGGTGGGAACTTAGAAGCTCAGCAGAAGACGCAGGCTGACAAGGTAAAGTTCTGTGAACATGTTTCGGCTTGACAGATTGGCAGTTACTCACCTGACTTCTGAGACCATTAAGAGCACACGTGTAACAGTATGATTTTTAAACAATGCGGTCTGTCCCACCCACCTGGACATACAGCTGTATGGTGCGGGAACCACAAGAACCCCACACAATCTCTGTGGGCACTTTAATATGCACCAAGGATATATTAAGTCCAAAGGGACTACATTGCCCCTTAACCAAGGCGTTTCAGTGTTTATTGTAAAATTCATTAAAGTGTGTAAAGAGAACCAAGATCAAGTGTAGTTTTGATGTTATATATGTTTTATGGTTATTACTACTAGACTAAAAATAAAGCAGCACACGTGTTAGAGCAACATTAAGTACACTGATACTAATTAACACAATACATTATTCTTTATTAGTTCAGAAGAGAATTCCAAAAAGGAAGCTTACAAGCCACCATTAGTGTTTTTCCTCAAGTCAATTGACTGTAACTTGGAGCATGTTAATATTTTGATTCTGAAACCCCTTACTTAACCAATGAATAGGTGGGCAAACTCTGAACAGATTAAATGTGAGTACTGTCTGCAATTCTAGTTTTAATCTGGTGTCTAGTCTTTTAATTCCCGCCAACAAACGCCTTACAATACAGGTTTTAAGAGAATACATATGAGCTGGCTTAAGTGTTATTTATATAGTAATTTACAGCTCACTGAGTTTAGTTTCATAGGATTTGCAAGAGACAGAAAATACTTGATGAAGCAACAGCTGTAGGAGATTAAGGATTTATTTAACCCGTGGAGAGTTTTCTTTCTGTGCATTCTTCACTTGCATGTGCCCTACTTCCACTGTTCAAAATTGGAGAACAGTAGGGTACAATAACTGCTAGATAAATAGAATAACAAGTAAAAACTCAAATAAGAGAAGATATGACAATTATGGAGGCAGGAAGTTTGTGACCCAAGAGGTCTCTTTCCCCTGGATTCCATGGTATCAGGACAGAAACTGTTGAAGACCTGGTGGTTGATGTTACTGGTACCCTGGTGGCATGTATTTAGTTTCTAAAGGTTTAGGGTGATTGATCTGTTAGGTATAAGTTGTTCCTCCAGGAAATGATCTTTCTTTGGAACTGGTTCCCCTCAAGAAAGACCTGAAAGACAAAACATGTGGGTCTTGTGTGTGATTCTTTGTTTGGCAACCTTGGCTTGATCAGCCTTATGTTGTTTCCTTTCAGGTATGCTGGTCAGCTGTATTTTGGAGCTATGCCCTATGGTCCAGTCAAACTTGAACAGGATTATCTTTAGCAAACAATAAATCTATGCCAACTATGCTAAAAATTAAGAATGCTTGTGAACAGCCTTGTATGTATGCTCACTGACTTCCTAAATGTCAGAAATCCAGATCAGGGGCTACTTTTGACACTCTCTTGTGTAGGCAAGAAAGTCTAGAGACATTATTTCACCAACCTTATATAAGCTATAAAAGCTTGAGACAGCCCTTGAAACTGGCCCATTTGAAAGACCGCAGCAATAGAAAGGGAGTCAACTTTCCTTTGTGAGCAGAACAAGTAATAAGTTGGACAACTTTTGACTATATGTTGTCACTGTCTTGCATAAAACAAGTAATTTTGTAACTCCAGTGTTTATGAGCTGGGTGTTAGGGCAAGCAGTGTTTGTTAGGGAACTCGCATCTTGCTAAGGAAAAAAATTACTTGAAAATCTCTCAAGGTGAAGCTTTCTTGAGAAATAATTTCTGGAAGTGTTTGGAAACATCATTTCTCTCACATAGGGGCTTGGTGGTATTCCAAGAAGAGGTGCTGTAATAGCCTCTTTCTTCATCAGTGAGGAAAATAACTAATTACTAAGCAATCGTTTTTTGTGCTTTCTCTGTACAGGGAGGAATTTAATTATATCATTCCTTTCTCCATCTGATACTAGATCTCTTCCTCCTTCAACAACCTGGATCCCTTTGGCACAGGACAGATCCTTCCTCCTCTGCAGGTGCCAGAGCAAGTAGCTCAGACCACCTTGATTCCACCATTAAAAAAGCCACCCAAGTGGATTCGTAGACCTGTGGGAGTTTCATTTGCAGTAAGTGAATAGAGCATCCTTAGCTTAAAATGCAGTAGATGTGTCCTCTTGTGACACAATTATTTTATTTTGCTAGAGAAACCTTCATCTTCCCATTGCGTATTGTTTTAATGCCTGTTTAAGGTGCAGTGTGATGGCCCATGGAGCAGAGGTCTTTTGCTCAACATTCAGATGTATTTCCAACCAGAAAGAGTCCTGTAGCAGAGAATGGAAGGTTATAAGTAGGAGTTGACAAAGCTCTGTAAGACTCATAAGAGCTGTCCTTACAGGCTGTGACATGCATTCCCATTCTCTGCTGTCTTTCTCCTTCCTATCCAGGTTTTTAATTTTCTTCACCTCTTTGCTCCTAAATCAAAAGGCTGAATTGTTCTTTTAGCCTGTGGCTTGACTTTTCCTCTGCCTGTCTAGTGCCTGCCATTTGCTGATAGTTTTTATCATTGCAGCCTGCCCTTCCATGTCAGAAAATAACACACACTTCCAAATGGTACTTTTTCCTCTGTGCCTCTCTGGCATTTGCAATTAGCTAGGCCTGATAGCACATACACAAGTGTCATGGTTATCAGTCTTCAGCTGAAGAGCTTGTGATGTGAACTCCCTCAGTGTCCCTACCATCGATACACATTAAACTGTTTGGATTCCTTGTGATCACAGCTGGAGCTTGAGTCTGCCTTGCTCAGTGAGGAGCTAAGTGAGTTGCTTTTACCATTGGTTATAAGAATGCTTACTGTGTCTCACTCTGTCTTTCTCAGTTTGGAGGAAAACTGGTTACATTTGGTCTTACCAAAGCTTCTGGACAGCAAATGCAGCAGACTCGCCCACACCAGGTATTCATCAGTCAAGTCACTACTGAAACTGAATTCCTCCTCCGATCCAAAGAGCTGCAGATGGCCTTGCAGTCAGGGAACCTCCTTGATTACTGCCAGGGCAAGATCCAGACAGCCAAGTTGCCATTTGATGAGAACCTTTGGAACTTCTTGAAGGTAGGATGGCTGTGGTGAAGCACAGGGGTCAGTTCTTTTACAGTCCTGGGGTTGAATGTGTTCCTTATGGTCCTCTCTAGCCCTTCATATTTCTGTTCCTTAAGGTATAAATGAAACTGAATAGGCTCGTTTGTTACTTGTCTGAAGAAAAGTTTTTGCAGTTGAGGTCTTGGACGTTGTCTTATTTTTCAGTAGGAATGGTCTTTACAGTGGACTCGTTTGGACTTCCTGTCAAGGTGCTAAACAGGATCTCAACCCACCACCAAGCTCTATCTGCCTGCTACCTGTGGAGCTCTCAAGGCAAAGTCCAGCTGGGCAATGAGATTCGCCAGTAATAAGGGGGAGAGCTGTGTTGGCATGATGACTGATTGTAGCCCTACACAGAACAATGGTTTTGTTGACAAATTGGTAATATGAATGAGTTCACTAATGAGGAGTGGCTGCCCTTCTGGAGAGGCAAGGCTTAGCCTTGGTAGTGGTTTACAGACACTCACAGGCTGACAGTGTCAGGGGGGCGAAATACTGGGATCCTTTCCGTAGTATCACATGTGCACGGGGAATCATCTCTTGAATAGGATAGCCAGGGATTGTCTAGGGGGTAACAGTAATCTCAATTGCAAGGCTGATTATAACAATGTCTGCAGCTGCATTGGATCAGATAGGTCGAACTGTTGTTCTAGTGAATTTTTGTAATCCAGGCGGCCTGTGGTCCTGTGAGACCGCTCCAGCACACACAAGATCTATTACTGTTGATCATCTTAAACTACAAAGCAAGCTTCTCTGCAAAAGACTGTCCTACATGACCATTGCTGCGTCTGCAAGAACAGTTTCTACTGGCTGTTTACAAGTATCTTATCCATGTACAGTTTGATCTGTTCTGTAGTAGGTACAGTCTGGGACTCACTGATAGAGATTCTCCTTGCAGAATGTTAATCATGCATTGAAGCATACAAATAGCACCTATCAGTTAGGTTGTGTGCAGCCTGTGGGAATCTCTGGGACTCTCTGAAATTCCCACCCAGGGAGCTTCTGTAACAACTAATTAACTGATTTTTGTGAAGCCAGCTAGGAGTTCAGGAAACCGCCTTGTCTCTGTTTCATCTGGACTTGAATCAGTCAATTGTCTATGCAGAGGTTAGCTTGGCAATTCCTAGACCATCTAGGGTATTTATTACCAAGTAAAATAGGTATACGTACAGGCATAGCCCTGATACACAGTTGTACCTCAATTGTAACTGTGGCAAACTTGAATTTCTCCCTTTTATCACGATTATAACTTAAATTCCATAGATTTTTCCCACAGTAGTTATTATGTGAACTTGTCATAGTTGAGTTCCTTATCTATAAACTTGAGCTCTAAACTTTGCTGCTGCTAGAAGCAGCCAACCATTGGCAGTGTGTAAATGTCTAGTATTTTACATATTTTCTTGTCTTTTTAATATCATTTTGGACTCAGGTGAATCTGGAGCAGGAGTCCAGGACTAAACTCCTGAAGCTGCTGGGCTACAGTAAAGAGGATCTGCAGAAAAAGGTAAGGGGTCTTTTCAGTAGAGAGAAAACTTTATGGGACTAAAGCTGCTGCAGGGAGAGTTGTAGGATCCTGACTGGAAATGAATGAGTGATCTCGCAGCAAACAAAAGACCAAACTCTGTGAAATCTCAGCTGAAAGACACCTCAGGTGTCCCCCATCAGAAAACAAATGTAAGCATTTTTGAGGGTATAACTGTAGATGTACTGGATCAAACCAAAGTGGTCTTGAGCCCAGTTATCTTGCTTTAGGTTGTTGGTGCTCTGGGCAGTGTATAACAGTACAGTTGTCAGAGCTTCTTTTAGCATTTAGTGCTCTGCATCTCAGGGGATTCCTCATCCAGGAAGAAGGTGACAGATTAAGACAGTCTGGCATAGCGCGGATAGAGCTGCAGGCGAGGACACTCTTGCAGCAGCATGGACAATGCTCTGAAAAGGATAAATAACCTCTGATAGGCAGCCAGTCAGGAACAGGGAGAAGTGGAACTTTTCGAACAAGTGAAAGAGCCGGCGGAACTGTGCCTGGGGTTTGTCAGTCACTTGGTGACTTGGCTGCCCAAGTGTTTGACTTTGACAGGAGCTTCACTCTGTGCATGTCTGTTACTTTTCTAGATTGCCTCATGTTTGAGTAATGGGATCCCAGATAAAGAGCCCCTTCCTGAAGCAGATGGGACAAATGCTGCACAGCCAGATCAGGTATGTCCTGTACATTTTGCCATCCTGGGAGAGCAGTGGAGGGCAGAATGAACAGGAAGGTTTAATTCCAACCACAAGTTGTTGGGCTCAATGCAGGCATCGCAGAGGGCAGTTCACAGGCCTGTCAGACCCTCACAGGGTCAGACTAAATGATCATAGTTGTCCCTTCTGGCTTTAAAACAAATCAACGAATGATGAAGATGGACTCCTGGCTGTTAACACTGCAAGAAGGCTTGCTTCGCCAGTGCTGATTTCTGCAGTGATAGGATTAACCTCACCCCAGCTTCACTTCATGCTACAGTTCTGGATTTCCTCTGTGAAGCTTCTGCTGTGGTATTTCTTTTGCATTTCTTTCCTTTTCACCTCTGTCCTTTGAAGGGTATTCTCACACGCTTTTGGGATGTCCACCTTCAGATGCCTTCCAAGGCTTGATTCACCATGCACTTTAAATTTTGCTCCTCTAAGGTATCTACAACTGCTGTCCTCAAATTAGTAATCTTCTTCATAAATCTTAAACACTGGCTGAGGTATTCTAGAGGGAGCAATTGTGTCCTGCCTTTCAATGGAGCATCAAGCATGGCTGTGATCCTACCTGTTAGTTACAGATATCATTTGTTGGGTTTGTCCCTGTTCTGTCCAGAATTGTTCAGCTTTCTCAGGGGCTGGCTGTTGGGTTGATGAATGCTGGCCAGCAATACTGTTGGCACTGTATGTCTTATACCATCAGTCTCCTAAGCTTCGTCAACAGCAGCACTGCTCTTGTTGCTGCCCTGGTGAAATTATGCATTTTGATAGAGCAATGACAGGAGGCATGGTGGGTTTTCAAGTTGAAATGGGATTTATAAGAGCATGCTCAACCACATGGAGAACTGTGCCATCCCACTCTGTAATCCACTAAACTGGTTTTGGCAGGATCTGTGTGTTAAAGGAATTAATTAACCTCTTGCACTCTTTGCACAGCTTTTAATAAATTCCAGTGATGATGTAGCTGCTGTTTCCTCCTCTTCAGCCTTTTTTGACAACCTCATCCCACAGAACATGAGCACATTGGAGATTCCTGTCACAGAAGGTATGTTACATGAAGTGTGTTTCTGCCCTCTTAGGAAAAGGGGAGAGGAGGAAAAACCAGAAAATGAGAGGCCAGGAAGAATCTGGTCCATTCCAGCAGACAGATACTTTTAAAACATGTGACCCTTCCCAGTGTCATGCAGCATATCTCAGTATGGTGCAGAGAAATACTCTTCCCAGATAAAAGACTCATTAAAAATATGGGAGAATCTTTTAGATGATGGAAGACTTACAGTCAAGTCAGTGGTTTTTTAAAAGTGCAAAACCTGATTTGGGTTTCCAAATTTTCTTTTAGCTGGGCTTCCATATGTTAGTTTTTTACTGCCTGCTGTTTAATACAAGCATCATCAACACATCTGGATGATGCCTCCTTCTGTGGGTTGACTCTGCTTCTCACCTCTGCAGATGCAGATGGACTCATCAGCCAAGCCCTTTTGTTGGGGAATTTCGAGGGTGCAGTGGAGCTGTGCATGCGAGCAGAGCGCTTTGCTGATGCCATTATCTTAGCTATAGCTGGTGGAGAGAACCTCCTAAAGGAGACCCAGAAGCGCTATTTTGCCAAGCGGAAGACCAAACTCTCCCTGGTAAGTGACAATTTTGTCTACCTGCAGAGCAGGGGAAGGTGTGTGATATTTGGACAAACATCTGCCAAGATATATGTGGAAAATCTTTGGCAGGAAGTAGATTGTCAGCAGAATCTGTGCATCTCCTCTTGATTCAACGTTTACCCTGATATCTTGGTAGTTTTATGACAACTTCATGTTTTCCCTAGAATGTATGTATTCTCTGTTTCTTCCTTTTTAATCTAACAGTTTCTGCCTCAGCTCCCCATGCTTGTAACCTGTAGGATGTACTGCCCCTTTACAGCTCAGCTGGGAAGGTCCTAGCTTATTAATTTACAAATGGGGAAGTGTAATGGGTTGGGATATTCTTACATTGTATTCCCAGACGTTGATACAAGCTGCTCTGAAACAGCATATGTGTTAGATCTTTAGTATTCCCTAGTGTGGCTCTTTCCATATCCTCTTTAAGTGATTTGTTGAGCCTTTTTACTTTAGAGCCATTGGGTTATAAATACTGTTAACACTGGGATGCTGAGAATGGTGGTACAGTGAGGAATTGTGCTGAAAAGTGAGCTATTGCTGTGGGTGCACTTGCTTAAGCAGTCAGCTTATCTTTGTCTTCACTGATTGACAGGCCCTCTGCTTCCCTTGCAGCTGCTTTCCTCCATTGTGCAGCAGAACTGGCAAGACATTGTTTGCATGTGTGATCTACAGAGCTGGAAGGAGGCACTGGCCATCTTGTTAACATACTCAAAGCATGAGGACTACACCCAGCTCTGTGGTATGCAACATACTGTGTTTCGATATGAATTCACTTAGGGGAGGGCACCTCTGGACTGCTTACGGGAAGAAGGGGATGCAGTTGAGGAAGGAAAGCACCCATTACTCATTACAGCTAGCTGGACCTTATTTAGTAAATGTGGACTGTTGAGTTAGGAGAATGATAGATGCACACTGTAGCTGTGAATCGTGGTGTAACGTTACATATGCTGGTATTTCCTGTCACCTCTAGCCATAGCATGGAAGGAACAGGTAGGCACTAGGCTGAGACACCATGATTTTATTCTGTGGAAAAAGGGATTTCCTTGACAGGTCAGGTAGCTTCACTCCATCTAGAGGAGGTTTACCCTTCCAGCACATTCCCCTCCGTTTTAAGCTCAGAAGCAGGTGTTAATGAATGTTTGATGGCTTCAGTAGTTTTCTCAGTGCTGTTAATAGTCCAACATGCTCGGCAATTGGATGTTCTGAGAGTGAGAGTTAGGGGCAAGGTAGTGGCTGAATCTGATGAAGTTACTCATGTTGCCTAGCTGGGAACTATATCGTGGCTGACAGGAACAGCTAAGTGCTGTTGGAGAAATGCCAACACTTTCTACAGGTAAGATGACAGAACTTGAAATGCAAGAAAACGTGACATCTTTTACAGACCAGAAAAGTGACTCTGGTGGTGGTGATCATGAATTTGCTAAACATTGACAACTGCCATATTGCTATCTGTCCCTGGTACTGGACACTACTATTGCCTGGAGATTCCCACTCCTCTTTGGGGAAAAAAAAATTGTTGGATGAATTAATCTGTCATTTTTAAGGGGTTTTCTTTCTTTTATATGTCTGGGCAGACTTATAAAAATTGGCAGATATGTAAAGAATTACTTCTTTTTTCAACCAAGTTGACTTTGGGATTCCTTAATGATGCCTACTTTTCTGTGTTATCCAAGAACAATACAACAAAGCTGTTGAAGGATCTTAGGTGAGGCTCCGTGGAGACCTTGTAGCACCTTCCAGTACCTGAAGGGGGCCTACAAGAAAACTGGAGGGGGTCTTTTTACAAGGGCCTGTAGTGACAGGACAAGGGGTAACGGGTTTAAATTGAAAGTGGGGAGATTTAGATTAGATATCAGAAAGAAGTTCTTCATGGAAAGGGTGGGGAGGCACTGGCACAGGTTGCCCAGAGAAGCTGTGGATGCTCCATCCCTGGCTGTCTTCAAGGCCAGGCTGGATGAGGCTTTGAGCAACCTGGTCTATGGAAGATGTCCCTGCCCCTGGCAGAGGGGTTGGAACTAGATGATCTTTAAGGCCCCTTCCAACCCAAACCATTCTGTGATTCTAAGCAGCTGAGGGAACAGGGATTGTTCAGTCTGGAGAAAGAGGCTCTTATTGCTCTCTACAACTACCTGAAAGGAGGTTGTAGCAAGGTGGTTGTCAGTCTCTTTTCCCAAGTATAAAGTGATAGGACATGAGGAAGCTGCCTTAAGTTGCACCAGGGGAGGTTTAGATGAATATTAGGAAAAGTTGCTTCACCGAAAGGGTTGTCAAGCATTGCAACAGGCTGCCCAGGAAAGTGTTTGAGTCACCATGCCTGGAGGTATTTAAAAGACATGTAGATGTGGCACTTTGACATGGTTTAGTGGGACTTGGCAGTGTTAGGTTTACGGTTGGACTCAACCTTAAAGGTCTTTCACAACCTAAATGATTCTATAATTAGGTGCAGATCCAAAGCTGTCAACACCTTTTCATACCAAGCCAGAACAAGATTGGGAAGAGATGAGCATTAGGGTTAATGAGCTCTTCAAAAAGAGAGTGTGTTAAACGTTGGCTATATTTCTTCCTCTCTAGACATGCTGGGTGCCCGCCTAGAGTCGGAGGGAGATGCAGTCCTGTCCAATGATGCCTGCCTCTGCTATATCTCATCAGGCAATGTGGAGATGTTGGTGGAATGCTGGGTAAAAAACCATGAGACTTCGTCACCCCTTGCCCTGCAGGTACAGGTGCTATAATGTTGGTTTCAACCCCTTTAGGCCAGTCTAGTAGCCCTGATCTGTCTTCATTATCCCATCAAACTGAGTATCTGGCTTCCAGCAGACAGTGGAGACTTGTTTGTAGTCACCAAGCTATCTCCCTCTAGCCTGGATTACAGGCTTACATCTAAAGTAGGCTTGCACTCTTAAACGTTAAGGGTTTGTATTTTTAGAGAGTACTGATTACATTGTACATAAATCCAGTCATGGACAGGAGTTATGGGCCTACCTGCATGTCTTTGTATACTGATATCATCTCTGTGCTTCCTTTTAGTCATGGAAGTTTAGGCTGTACCTGTTTTCCTACTGGTAGTTGCCTAGGAGTACATTTGCTGCTGTGCTTGTTGTGTCTTAACTGTGATAGTCCAGTTATCTGACTACCTTCAGAACACCCTCTGCCAAAATAAAGACAAGACTGTATTATTCCCACTGCAAGTAGAACGATCATGTATGGGAAGTCACAGCTTGCAGATCAATCAGGGCTTCTAAGTCAGTGTTGTTACCTCCTCTTACACTTAAACCAGTCCTGGCTGAGTCACTAGCCCCTGTTGTGTCCACCAGTCACTAGAATGAACTAGACAAGTCTTCCACTCAGATACCTGCAGATAATGCCCTCTGCTACACAGTTCCCAGGTTTTACAACCCCAGTAGTGAATAGCAGCAACAAAAAGGCATCATCTTCAGCATTCCTGGTTATGTTTGAAACTGGCCTCCTCCCAGTTATCAGCCAATGATGCATGTGTTGTTCTACACATATAAACATTATTGTGATTTCTAGGAGTTGAAGGAGCTTTGAATAACTAAAAACCTTCTGAACAGTTTGTGAGCAGTAGTAGTTTTTCCTAGTGAATTTCACCTGGTATGGTTTTAATCCTTCTTCTTCCAAGCTATCAGCTTGGAAGTCTTAGGGTTACAGTAGTAACTAGTGGAAAGACCACAGTTGATTGGAATGTCCTTGTGGCTTCTGATTTTCTTTTTTCCCTTACCATAAAGGTAACAGTGTCAGGGTTTGCTTCCTGGTTCCTGTTTTTCTCCACAAAATGAACCTGAGGAAACGGTCATCAGTGGTAATACCTGGTGCAGAGTGGAGTAACTTCTGCAGATGGTGGACGTGATGTCAGTTGAAAGTGGGGAGAGCCAACTGGTATTGTCGTAGCGTGAGATGGACCAGTAATGCAAGTCAGATTGAGTGGTCTATTTCTTCCCTTCCTCTGGCCTTTTCAGGATCTCATAGAGAAGGTGATGGTGCTGAGCAGGTCCATTGAGATGCTCCGAGGCACACCAGGACCAGCGCCAGGCCCTGTCTTGGCAGAACGAATCACCCAATATGCCAGTCTCTTGGCATCACAAGGATGCTTGGCAGCTGCAATGAATTACCTACCCAGCAGCTCTGAAGAGGTGAGTGAGAAATGGGTTGTTGTGGGAAAGAGTAATATCTGGGGAAAAATGATAGTTTATCCTAAAGAGAGCTTGGGTTTTGACATGCATCCAGACTTAAGGTTCCACCTTATGTTACCTTACCATAACTTGAGAATAGAGCTGTGGGGATTTTATTAGGACACATTTGTCGTCATTTTTTTTCTTTGTAGTGCCTTTGTTTCAGGGAAAAGGAAGGGAGCTATAGAAACTGTAAAATGGTTCCTGGAGAACAACGCTGGGAAGCAGCTCTCAAACGAAGCTGTATCTATTCCTGAATCTAGCTGGTAGAGGAAGGGAATGGGGAGGTCACCTTGTAGTTTGAAACAAATCTGTCTACTGCCCCAATGTGGGTAACGGTTGGGGAAAGAATACTCTGAAGACTGGGATAAGGATTGGTGAGATTTCATCTGCCTGGGAATATGGCAGGTGATGTCCCAGATTGTAGCTTGCAGGTGGGAGAGTCTGTTTGTTTGTTTTGTTTTGTGGGTTTTTTTTCCCCTGGTGGCTACTGGGGAAATGGTGAGTTTTGCAGGTAGATGCTCAGTGCTTTGGGTCAGGCTCTGCTTTGAATGCCTCCCCAGCACCTTCCATCTGCGGCTGTAAAGGCACTTCTCCTAAAGCATAGTTTGTTTCAGCTCCTGATCGAACAGCTCCGAGACCGGCTCTTCCATGCTCAAGGAGAGAATGTGGGTGATCAGCAGCCACCCCCTTTTCCCTACACTCGTGTCAATGTAGGTGTCATTACACACACATCTCCAGCAGCCAAGGGTGGTTCCACCCCTGAAGGGGCAGCCCAGAAAACAGGTCCCAGACATCCAGAGAAGGTAAGCCTTAATCTCAGGTGTTCATGGCTTGGGAGGAAGGCTACTGGGTTGTGGAAGTAACATGAGATGACGCAGATTGCAGGCACGGAGGAACTCATCAGTGATGTCCTTCACTGGAGCAAATGCAAGCTCTGTGATAATCTGAAAGTAATCTGTCTGGCATCTTTTCAAAAGCCCTGTCCTACATGCAGTCACTGGAGGAGACTCTTAAAAGCACAGTGATCCACTGAGATCTCACATACTGAGGGAAAAGGTAGTTCACTCTCCTATGCCCATTCTCACCCTCATATCTCAGTAAAATTAGTGTAGTATGGCTTCATCTCAGTTTTTGCACAAGAATAGCGTTCAGGGAGTTTTGCTTCCAGTGTCTATTACTTCATTATTGTTCCTTCATTATTTCCTCTGGTTGTGCTTCCAGGAAATCACTGTATGAGAACTGGCTCCTGAGGACTAATCCTTTTGAGAGCCAGAGAATACTCTGAAGTGTGTGGTGCTCAGCTTGTTGAGCAGGTTATGTGGTGGGAAAAGCCTTTGATCCAGTCCATCCAGGGCAGTGACAGCAGCAGCATCTTCTCTTGCCTGCAAAGTAACGGGGATAGAAAGTGCATCTGCTTGTGTGTGTATACACATGACTGTTGGCCATTTGCAAGTTCTTTGTTTTTTAATTGCAGCCCAACTATCAGCCATCATTTGCCCCTTCAGCACCGTCTCAACCTTCAGTGCCTTCCCTCTTCACGCCTCAGCCAGTGCCAGCGATGTCTATGACACCTCACCACGTTGCTCCTCCCCAGGCCAGCACGGGTCCACAAACAAGTGTCTATTCTAGAGGGCCCCCATACCCACAGTACAATGTGGGCTTGGTTCCAGGAACTGTTTCAGGGCCAGGTAAGCACTGGCCAGAAGTCATGTCCATTCTCCAGGTTTTCTTAGACTAAAGCCTTCAACATGGATGGCTGCTCTACTTTCTTCCTCACAGGCCTGTTGTACTTGCAAAGAACTAGTCAGCTGAATGGGAGGCTTCTCAGTGCTTCTGATACATCTAGTTCTAGCAACCGTTGCTGCATGTCCACTGATACTAAGCATATATAGGGGTGGAGAAGCCACAGCTAACTTTGTGGCAGCATTTGACTGATGTAACCTGGGTTATGGGGGATACGCCTGACGGATTTTCTAGAGTATGGCGTGGAGAAGGGCAGACTTATTAGCATGAAGGAGAACATTAGGAGTAGTTTGCACATGAAACAGGTGATGCTGATATACCCTCTTTCTCATTTGTAGCTGTGTCACAACCTCAGCCATTTGGACCAGCAGGAGTCAGACCTGTAGGTCCTGCTCCCTTCCCCAGCCAGCCTTCTCTGCCAGGACAGTCCATGCCCATGACATCTCCTGGTGTTCCACCACCTGGACCTGCCGTCTTTACTCCAGCCTCAGTCCCATCATCTCAGCTTCCTGCTGCTTGTCCTCCTCCTGTGGCAAGCCAGTCTCCTCTAGGTTTCTCTTCAGCACCTTTCAACTGCCCCATGAACATGGGTTACCCTCAGGGAGGTCCTGGAGCTCCAACTACTAAGCCTCTGCCAGCAGCCAGCATTCCTCCTCCTCCCATAGGTAAGTACTGCTTTTGTGTCCAGGACACTCCTGGATGGGGTTTGCAGCACGTAATGGACATGGACCTTCTGAGGTCTGGTCTGTCACGATAAAGGCTGGATATGGAGCTGAGGCTAACCTTACAGGCATGTTGTGCTGAGTCTCACTGCGGTGGTGAAACACAGCAACGATGACAGTTTCATTCAGCCTGTCCAGTTACTCTGTCTCTCAGGTTGTGGTTACAAGATGCTGTCTCTTCAGGTCCCCAGTGTACCCTGAGTAGTCATCTGCTCCAGAGGCATCTGCTTTGACTGAAAGGGTTCCCAGGGAATGCCTGGTGGAAGGATTTCTGATCTCAAGAAGTGCATTTGAAATGCTGGGAGAGTGGGGTGCTGCTTCTCTGTCCATGCGATACCCATTGCTTAGCTTCAGGATAAAATTCCTCTGTCTGCTCTGCTCTAGTCCTCCCCATTTTTTCTTGTTGCCAGAAATGCTTGCATGGGAATCATTTCTGGATTCCTCTGTCCAGTGCTGTAGACCTGGAGCCTTTCCCCTCTGGGTCTGTAGTCTGAATCCAGCCCAGCCTACAAGTGCTGTGAAGTACTTGCTAGCATGATGAAGAAAAAGTGTGGTGTTGGGCCTAGTTCCCAGTGGATGGGCATTCCCTCTTTCTGTGTCCCACAGCATCACCAGATCTGGTGCTTGTTAATTCTCTCTTTGCTGTCTCAGGGGACAGGTTTAGCCAGGCTGTGGAGATCCCTAACAACAAGGTTGACAGTCCTTAGATTTTTGAGCAGATACTTCATCAAGCCATGTGTATTCTGAGAGTGAAGGAACTGAAGCTTGGAGGTTTGTCTCCACCCAGAATCCTTTGCTGAGCTGTGATTAACCAAGGATAGTAAATCCCACTGTTTGAAGCCTGTGGGGACTATACACAAAAGCTCTCAGCTAAGGCTGGACAAATTCCTTCTGAAAAGCTATCAGGGATAGGAGACTGGGGACATCACTCACTGAGTAAAAGCTGTTGGTCTGATGACTCTCCCACCTTGATTTTCTGGTTTCTTCCCATCTCTGGGGAAGGTTTTCTGGTTTCTTCCCATCTCTGGTTTCTTCTCATCTCTGCCTTGATTTTCAGGTTTCTTCCCTTGGCTAGATCCCCACGTGGATCATGCAGGTAGTACCCAGAGAAGCCTCCAGACCTGTGGGGGAGGCAGTGTTGCTGCTTCCAGTGAAATGTGGGGTGTGTGCGCACGTTCTACTGTGTGTGCATGTGTGCATGCTCATTGTTATTTGTTGTTTCCTTGCATGCTTGGGGACCTGTACAGCTGGGGTTGTAGACATACTTGTCCTGAGTGCTAGTAAGTGACAGTTGGAGATGTTGGAGTAAAATGAAAGCACTGTGCCCTTATTGATGAGTTTGGGCACATAAAGCAGCGGCTCCAGCTTCTTTTATCTATTTTCCTCTAGTCCTGGAGGAATTTAGAGCATTTGCAGTTTCTGTGTGCCTTCAGGCAGTTGCTGGGCCCGCAGGACAGGGAAGCAGCCCCTTTTCCTTTCTTGGTTCCCTAGCCAAGGGACAGGCCAGTGGTCATAACTCATTCCTTGTTTTCTCCGTTACATTCCCAGCCTTACGCATGGCTTTACTTGTGCTTTCCCCAGGTCATATGGAAGAGGTGGGTCCCAGCGTGAGCAGCGGTGGAGTAGAGCTTCACAAGCAGAATTTGGGGGCTCTATTTCAGGGGGAACTGGAAAGCCCTTTTGGCTTTAGTTACAGGGCAAGGTTTGACTTTGAACCTCAGTCCATCTGCTGGGGAGAATTTGGACTGTAGAAGTTTTCTGACTTTATACTGGTTTCTCTCCTTGGGATTCATTGATGATGGGGAGTAGGTATCTTCCAGTCTACGTTGTCAGTGGGGTAAGGCTCAATATCTTAGTGGACTGTCTGCACAGTGACTGCTGCTTGTGCCAAAGACCATCTGCCAGGCACAAAAGATTATCTAGGGAGTCTCAGCTTTATTTAAGTAATCGGAGTACTTGGTAGCCACTTACACCACTGAGCAAGCCTTGCTGTGTGGAGAGTGGGACTCTAGAAGGGGAGTTGTCCCTTCAGCAGAGAAACAAGAGACCCTAATGTTTCCCTGTTAAAGGAAAGATGATTCCTTGGCAAGGATTTCAAGCACTTTCTCAGGCTGAAGATGCCCTATGGGAATTCAGTGCTTCAAGTTCCCTTCTTCTGGCGGCATTTGCCCCCAGTTTTATGGCAGCATATAGCATGCCCAGATCAGTACTGCAAACTGGCTTCCTTTAGAGCGCTTTCTTGCCTGCTATTATTGTTCTGGTTTTGATGGATACTTTTCTTTAGCTTGGAAAGGGACTGTAAGATCATTCAATCTGACTGGCCAAACTTGCTTGCTTTGGAAATTCCTGGACATGATCTGAACAGCTCATGAAGACATTCTCACTAGCATAATGAAGCGAGATCTCCACTTGTAGAAATCCCACGCTCCTGGGGAGCATCAGAAACGGGCTGAGGGACAGCAGCATGTTGGATGATCTCCTTTGTGGCCAGGATAATCCCTGACTCCAGCCTGTGATGGTCTTGTTTTCTCTAGGGCACGCATTGCTGGAAATTGCTGCCACGGGGCACTCCTTTCAGGGTTGGTGAGAAATCCTATTTCACAAGCGGCATAGGGAAGATAGTGTCATCCCAGCAAAATGCAGCAGGGTCCTGTTGTCTCATGACTGATGATGAAGTGCCTCGCTTAAAGACTATAATTTAAATAGCTGTTTTCTATGAGGATTCAAAGTGCCACTGGGTTGGAATAGTGCCAAGGACCGCTAGGCCACAGGCTCGGTGGGGGCTAGTAGAGTTCTAGGGCACAGAATCCCCAAGCTAGAAATAAGTGCCAACTTAATTAAACTACTGATCCAAACTCATCAGAGGGTGAGTCTTGAAATCATGGGAAAATGGAGGGCAAAAAGAGGCTGCCAGAATTTTAATAATAAAGGTAATTAAAGTAATGAAGCACCTTTTGCATCTTTCCCCTGTGATTTTCAAAGCTCAGTTCAGAATCAGTGGCTCATTAAGTGTGGCACTGAGCTCCAGCATTTCTGATATTGCCCCTTAGAATTATGCCACTTTCTCACAGATTATTCCTGTCTCAGGGCTTCAGGCTGTTAATACTAGGGTGACAAAAGAAGCTCTGGGGTTTTGTGTAGAGACGCAGGTACCCTCACAGGACAGCAGGAGACAAAGTAGTTGGAATTTGACCTTTGTAGAATGAAGTGTGGTCGTAAGTCTTTTGATGTCATGTTGTCTGACGGATTTTTAATTACCTGGGGTGAGGTTAGAGGCTAGGTACCACAGAAGTGTCTGCTGAGACACCCCTCTTCTCCCAAGGCATTTACTGGCTAAGTCTATTCCCTTCTAGGTGGTAAGCCAGCAAATTTTTCCAAGCTTTGGTTCTGAATGTGATTTTTAGAAGGGGAAAATTTCAACCCACCCCTAACTTTTACCCGCTTTACCCCAGCAACTTGCACTGCTGTGGACTGCCACCGTGAGGCACTCCTGCGAGCGTTGGTGAGAAGCCCGGTGTCACTATTAATGTAGCCTTCGCTGTGGTGCCACAGCTCTAGGCTCTCTGTCTGGGGAGCCCCAGAAACTCCCTGAACCCTGATGGGCGCACATGTGCAGGTCCTGACCAAGGTTCAGGCCTGATTCTGAGGCTGGCTTTTGCAACCTGTGCAGAATGTGGAAAGCTTCAGGTAGCTTTCTGTGTGGGACCGGGTACGTACTGGTTCAGTCTGTTCAGACATCACCTTGTGAAGCCTGTGCACATACTGGGATGCTAAGAATGTAGTTAAGAAAGAGAAAGGGAAGCAAGAGCAGTTGTTGGGCCTGAAATTCCTTAGTTGAATAGTCTGAAGGTGCGCTGATGGGAGAATTGGAGCCATAGGCCCTTTCGCTGTGGGAAATTCTGTACCATACAAGCAACCATGAATTGTTGCTGTGGCCACTTTCACAAAGTCTGACATTTGTGTCTTGTTCTCTCTCCTAGCAGCTCAGGAATCTTGGACTGATCCCTCTGCTGTAAGAGGAGGCCTTCAAAAGAAAAAGGTAAGCTTTCAGCTTGTGTTGGTTGTCTTTTAGCCAGGGAGCTCCATGCAACAGATATATTCCTATAAATGCTCCCTGTCTCACTCGACATGTCTCATTCCATGTTGGTCTGTCTACTTCTGCATGACATGCATAGCTAGGACTGGAGTCTAAGTCATCTTGAACCTCTGCCATTCCAACTTGCATGCCATTCTCCAGGGTGGCTGTTTTGTAAGGTGTTTGCCATCTGTGATGCTGCATCCTCTGTCAGTACTTCCCAGGCTGACTACAGTTATTTGTTGCTAGAAATATGGATTTAATCTTACCCCCTTGCCCATGCACCTTTTTTGATAGCGGCTGGGGAGATCACGCTCACTTCACACCTGACAGCTGGGGGCAGTATATTCCCTCAGCTCAGCGAGACCCACAGTGATTTTCCTCAGATGCTGATACCAACTGATAAGGCGCTTCTGCTGAAAGAATGTGGGACAGGTGTAGCTGTGAGCTGCCTGACACGTTGGCCCTGCTGCTCTCTGCCTTGTAGTGGTTGCACTGGAGGACCTGTGAGCTGAGCAGTTTTGCAACAAATGCTTTCAGTACCCCATTTCTATCGCTGCTGCCTGCTGGCAGGTGTGACAAGGAGCTTCTTTGGCACCATTCCCACCCCCCACTCCTCTTCTTTAGCTTGAACAGACTTCTCGCCCTTTTTCTGGCAGCGTAGCTGGGAACCTGCTTCAGGCTGTGCTCACTACAACAGGATTAGCCTCTTGTTAAAGCCATCTCCTTTTGATCTAGCCCCGTTGGAGTGAATCTATCCTGACTCTCTGGCTTAGCAGGGGCATGATGAAGTGTTTGCAAGAGGATTCTCCCCCCATGTCGTGGGATTTTCCCCAACACTTGCTCTGTTGGACACTTCACTGCTGCTAATCTCTACATTCAGGACTCGTGCCGTCGCAGAGCCAAGGCGGCTTTCTGAGGACCAGTGCTTTCAGGGGCAACGGATCTGTTTGACTGAACAATTCCAGAGGAGTTTTCTTGCTGTCGCTTTGACTTGTTCATCTAGGATGCAAGAGGAAGGGCCCCACACTCTGAGTCAGGGGGCTGAAAGAACACATCATCTTGAGAAGTGGCCATTCTGCAAGTCAGGAAGTTGAATTTGACTGTGGAGAGTGTAACCAACTCTCCTTCCTTGGACTTGGTTTTCTTCATATTTTTTTTCTTTCCTTGCTTTTTGCTGACAGTTGCCTGAGAAATTTACTCCTCCAGCCCCCATCACAGCTCCAGTAATGAGTCTGCCCGCTGAGCCCCAAGGGATCCATCCTCAGCTGTCCAGGTTGCAAGAATCTGGCCAGTCACCCCCAGGAGCACCCAAGGAAGGCAGCCTGCAGGTACCCAGGGAGAATGGGGCATTCCCCAGCCATCAGCTCCTTGTCAAGTGAAAAAACAATTCAGCTTTTGAGATTCTTATTAGTTGGCAGCTGAAGGGCTTATGTTGCTCTCTAGTCCTAGAGGAATTGCCAGGGTGGAAAATGACACCTGGGTACAGCTGGGAGAGGGAGGGAGCAGTCAGCCTGCTGGGAATTGGGAATTCACAGGGGCCTGAAGCTATACCACAGTCTCAAGATGATAATCAAACTCTGTGATTCAGGTATCCTCTAGATTTGCAAAGGGGTGAAATTCTTTCTGTTCATAGCTGCAGGAGGGGAATCTACCTGCTCCAGCCCTTCATGCTCCTGTTGCATTCATTCAGCTGCTTCTCTCTCTGTCAGTATCACCAGCTGCCCGTGGAGAGGGTTGAGAGGAAGGAGGTGCCCCCTGAGCACCAGGCTCTGAAGGCCACATTTGAAGGGTTGGTACAACGCTGCTCTGCTGTTGCCACTGATCCGGTAAGTCCTCCCTTTGATCTTTAGCTTTTGTGCCCTTACAGATGTTTGACTGGTGCTTCCTTCTTATGTTTGGGAAAAGAGTGAGAGTCTTGTCCCCTGTAACCAAGTTAATCTCCGTTTGCCTCCTTACTTTAGGCTTGTCCATCTCTTGGGGACTGATATGCATTGTTCTACTGCTTCTTGTTGCCTCTCTGGAGCAATGATTCTGTCCTCTTGCTCTTTTCCCTGAGGAAAGTAGAAATGACCCAGCTAATTTGGCCTCCTTTTTCACTGGCTTGATCTGTAGATAGTTCCTGCAGAGCTGATATTACCAGCTGTCCTCAGAGCTTAGAGACAAAGGCTGAGATATCCTGGCTGGAAGAGAAAGCTGGACAATCTCTGTGTCTGAGACACTGTAATTTCTCTGCCCTGGTTCCTGGAAGGCTGTTGGCATACATGTCACATTGCGTGAATGTATCAGGTCAGACCTGTCTGGAAGCAGAAAAACAGTGTTTGCAGCATCTCTTAGGTTGCCCAGTCTTCCCAGAGCTTGGGGGCACCATGAGGCCTTCCAGATACCTCTGCTTAGTGTGTGTTGGGATGAGCACTGAGCCCAGACTGCTGTCCCACAGTCAGACAGTTTGTGTGTAGCAGCAGCTTCGGCATGTTTGCTCTATGCTTTCTGAGAGCACAGTGTAGCAATCTCTGGGAAATAAGCTAAAGGTTCCCTTGATGGACAAAAAGGCCTGTTGGTTTGTCCAACAAGGACAAACACTCTGCTTACATGGAGGTTGAACAGCCGCAGTGCCCCTGAGCTCCTGAGGCTGCCAGGCCTGTCCCAGCCTTGCCCAGAGCCAGGCCATTCACGGTGTAATTTACCCGTGAGTGGATTAGCCAAGGTGGAGTTAATTGGGTCAGTCCCACCACAACTTCAGTATTCAGGCCCTTTCCTTGGTGGTTACCTAGAGTGGGAAGGATATTTCCTCTTCTCAAGGCCACCAGGAAGAAGCTGTTGCTTGTGTCAGCCAGGGTGAGGCTGTCTGAATGCCCCATGGATCAACAAGTGGATGTTTCTCAAGCTTTGGAAGTAGTCACTCTGTTCTGTAGTCTGTCTAAAGGAGGAATGCCTAGGGCTGGGAAATGGGAAAAGGGGCAAATCCAGCTTCCTGTCTTGGGGAGAGAAACCGTGCACATCTGTGTGCACAGTGAGGGCACGGCTGGCTTGTATCACAGTCCCTGGCTGGCAGAGGCGGAGGTGCAGCTGAATTATAAGGTGCTGTGGGAAGACCAGAGGAGGGGCGGGACTGAGTGAGAACAATTTGGTTCTGGGAGAGGTGGCTTTGAAGCTTTGGCAGAGCTAGGAATACTTGTTTCACTTCAGAAAACCCGAAGAAAGCTGGAGGATGCATTGCAGCGGCTGGAGTGTTTGTACGAGAAGCTCCGTGAGCAGGCGGTAAGTAGGTGCCACTGTTCCCTGTGATCCAGATGGATTCCTGATGCCACCTTTGCACTGGGTTGTGGTCCTTGATGTCTGTCCCGCTGTTACCAGCACATATCCTCTCGAGGAAACTAGGGGAGTGCCAAACTTATAATGTACCCGAAATCCAGCCAGCCTTATCTCTTCTTCCTTAACCTTGGCCCAGACATAGTGTAAGGAAAAGCTGGGGAGGTATTTGCAGGGTTCTTTTACCTCCAGGAAGCATACTGGCATACAGACAGGTTCCAGATGGGAAGGAGCGATTTGGGCTAGTTGTTAAATGCGAACCTAGTGTAACCTCTGGCTTAGAAAGCTCCGAAGCTGCTGATGCCGATTGCTGGAGGGATAGCTATCAAGGGAAGAATCCTTTTAACATGTATCTTTTCCCTGAATGGCTGTATTAGGCCTGAACAAACAGGATTCTGTGCTAGATGGACCTTTGACCTCCTCAGATACATCAGATATTCAGTTAATGCTGAAATACCATTACTTAGGACCTGCATTCACTGTAACCCAGCGTGGTTTATTGTAGGCTGGGAAACCGGGGGAGGAACTAGGCTATCCTTTCTGCCAGTGCTTGGCTGTGTAGGTGCTGTTTGGTGAGGATGAGGTGGAGAACAGGAGGGAAGGGTGTGGAGGGAGGGGGGCCTGTGCTACAGTGCTGAGCATGCTGACTCATTTCTCCTCCCTCTCCACAGCTCTCTCCAACCATCCTCATGGGTCTCCATGAAATTGCCCGCTGCATTGAGGCTAGGAACTACCAACAGGGTCTCCTGGTTCACACCCAAGTGGTGAGCAGCAGCAGTTTCAGCGAGGTGTCTGGTTTCATGCCCATCCTGAAAGTCCTCATGACCATTGCCGGCAAGCTGAATGTGTGAAGTGCGGAGCAGCTGGAACAGTGCACACTGAGAGCTGGTGGACTCCCTTACCTGTTGATGTGCTGCAGGTTGTGGACTCTCCTTCTTACTCTGGAGAAATAAGTCTGTGCCAGTGTCTGGAACTGTGCTGGGCCAGCACACCTGGCCGCATCCACTGTCCAGACAGCCCACTGGTGCCTGGGACTCCTGGAGACTGTTCTTCTCTCTTCTTTCTTACTAGTCTGAGGCCGCTTCCCAGCCCAGGGATCTCAGTTTCAGGCTGTCCAGGTTGCGCATAGATCTTCCCTATTCCCTGTATCCCTGGCACAGAGGGGAAACTCCTTCCCTCCCAGGCTGACATTGCTTTATTTTTTTTTTTAGGAGACAAAAAGTGCTGGCATCTGCAGCACCACCAGACAGAAGAGCCTCAGGCTCTATTCCCTGCTGTAGTGTGAACTGCCTAAGTGATAGCTGGGCTCCCTTGGGACCTAAGTTGGGGTGTCCCTGCTCTGATGGGCTGCAGTGAGGATATGTCCTCTGGTTCCTCCTTTCTCTTCATTCTCATCCTTGATTCACCCTCTCACCCCTCTGCACCCACACCCTGCTACAGCTAGGGCTAACTATACCAACCTGCTCTGGGCTAGCTTTGGTTCTCTCTTTCTCCTTCACCCTGCCCTCGCTTTTCATAGTCGAGTCTCCTCTTTACCCTCGATGCCCGGTCCTTTATATCTTTTCCCCCCTAAGGTGCAGGCTGGAGACATTTATGTTTCAGGCTCATGGCTGATTCCTCTCTTCCAACTCCTGGGACTCTCCCATTCAGGAATTACAGCAGGTTGGACTGCTCTGCGCGCTCTTCCCCAGAGCCAATCGCATCCTGGTTTTGGGCTAAAAGCTGCCCTCTCTGGCTCCTGGCCTTTTCTATTTTCTGTTAGTACAGTTGGCCCTTTGCCCGTTGGTGTTAGACTTCCTACATCAGGCTCTTCAGCCTAGGGGCTTTTATAGCAGCAGGAATTGTTCAGGTCCCATAAAGAATCACCTCAACTACTCTGACCAGCACAGACCTCAGCAGGGGGAGACAGCTCATTGCTCCAAGTGTGGTGCATTCATTCTGCCTGCAGTAACAGATAACGTGCAAAAGTGGTTCTCAAAGGCCTGTTGGCACTAAGGTGGTAGGAATATGCTGCAGGAGGTGATGCTGTTGGTTCTTGAGGATATGGCTGTGCTGAGGTTTTTCATCACTGTGCCATTTCCTCTGGGGTAAAATAGATGAATGAAGCGTATCTGTCTTGGAGAAGAAGTCTAGGAAGGCAGACAAGATTTTAAGGCACATCTGTGAGTGTGTGTCTTTCCCTCTCATTGTCTCTCCTTGCCTTCCTCTCTCTCATTCTCTTTCATGCTAACCAGGCAGCATAATCATTGGGCCCTAGCTGGGAGCAAGGCTTCTTCCCAACATTTGGCTGCAGCCAGCCCCTGCTTCCTCTGCTTGCTGCTTGAGTGATAATGCCATCATGGCCCTGTGGTTCGGTGACTTACACGAATCAGCCTGCTTTACTACTTAGGAGACTTAGGAGGGAGGAGAATCAGAGAAGGGAGGGAGAGGACACATCTCATTCTCTCCTTTCCGGGTCGAAGTGCCTCCTTGTTGCTGCTGTGTTTCTATTGCTGCGGTTTGATGCACTGAGAAATTACAGAACCGTAAAATAAAAGCTGTGTTTTGTGATGCTGTTAGCTTTTTCTCATAGGCTTGTCACCTCTGGCTACAGGTGACTTCCCTCGGTCTGCAGGGCCACCCACTGAGAGCTGAGTTCTCAGCTTTGGTGAGGGGGGCAATTGAGAAAGGTGTGGGGCAAGCCAGATTCTGGGCTCTGTTGGTGTGGACAGCAACCATCCTGGCGTGGTGAGACCTCGGGCCTTACCCACTCCCAAAGGCTGCAGGGTCAGAGAATGATTCCTGATCGCCTGCCTCAGTTGTGACTGTTCATCTGCATCAGGCACAAGAAGGTCCCTGAGATGGCTGAGGTTCTTTCGGGGAATCACAGAAGTGCTGGGAATTTTCAACTTGACATCAGGAGCTGCAAGTGTGTCAGTAAGCAGAGAGCCCTTGATGAGATCCTCTCCTGTTGGCAATCAGTGTTACACCACTTGAAGCCATGCCACTTAAACTAGGATGAGAATCTGACCTGTGTGGAAGTCAGATTTACACCACTGAATTGTCGGTCCTTACCGTTAGTTAATAACTTCTGAATCTGTTGGCTGATTTCATTTAAGCTTTTAAGGAGGTAAAGAAGGCTGAAGTGAAACATCAGTACTGAGATAAAGTTGGGGGGGAATCAAACTAGTTTCTGCAAAAGGTCTGGTGTAATCTGAAAAATCCGTTGGTTTTGCTGTCATCTGGCTGGCGAGTGTATACGTGCTGGCCAGCCAGCAGATGTGCGACTGAAATACACTGTGTTACCTGGCTTGTGGTTGGAGGGCTTGGGAGGAAGTAAAGGTTGAGAAAGATGGTTTGGATGGGAGAGATTTGAAGGGCCGTTGCTGGGAAAGGACCAGGGTTTCTGGGGTGTTACGGACAGAGCATGCACATTCAGGGAACATCAGCCAGTGTTAGTTCTGCTGCTGACAGAGGCAAACACCAAATGTAAGGGAGTTTTTCAGAGCTTTTACAGCCTGGTCTGGGAGCAGTTAGCAATCAGTCTGTTTCTTAGGTGCTGCCTTTCTGGATCCGGTTACAGTACCCTGTGCAGTCCAGCCCCCCTTTTTCTCTAACTCAGGCCACTTGTACTGCATGCGTTTGACTTCCATTCCCTCCGGCACGCACAGCTCCTGCTAGCCAGGGGCTCATGCAGAGATGCCTGCCTTTGCTGTGAGTCCTTCCTGCTTGCCCCTTTGTCCCGCTGTTGCTCAGTTTTGCTTCAGGTTTACCCCAGCAGGCATTGTCCCTAAAACTCTTGGTAGGGAAACCAGGCAGGGGGAAGCGAGGTGACCCATCCGAGGGCCTTTGAGAGCCCCGTCTCTGTGGCCCTGGTGCTGTACGCGTCCTCGCAAGCCCCACTGGAAAGCGTTCCTCCATTTACAGCACCACCTCTGCTGGCTGGGAACAGCTGCTGGTCTACGGACAGCGGCTCCTTGGTGTCACCCCCTCCCATGTGGGCACATGGTACCCCAGCATCCCTGTGCTGCTCGCAGAGAAAGCGTTTTGTGTTGGGTGAGAAGGCCTTTGGGTTGACAAAGAATTGGGGGGGGGGGGGGGGGGGGCGGTAGGAAAGGATCCCTGGGCGCAGAGAACAGAGCTCTAATCCTGTTGCAGATAACATCATGTCTGCAGGCTAGGCTTGTGTGTGTTTGGGGGAGCTGGAGGGGCAGAGATTGTTAGGCAGTATTTGTTTGTAAAGCCACTTGCTCTGAAGATAATGCTTGCACTAACTTCTATTGAGGGAGCAGTGTGAGTCCCCACAAAGTCCTTTCCCAAAGTGTCTTTGAAGCCAAGAACCCATTGAAAGGAAGAAAGGCCAAGAGAGGGGATTAGTTTGTTCAGCAGCTGTGAATTTCAGTGGGAGGCTGATGAACTCCAAAGTCTTTGTTGAGATTTTTTTTGTAAGGAGCCCCGCTGGAGGGAGAGACCCACACGGGGGCCGCGGCCTTAGACAAGAAGGAATCCGAAGCGGCAGGGAGCTGTAAACGGGCCACAAGGACTTTTCCCAAACACTTTTCGGAAAAGGTGTTGTGAAGAGAGCGGAGGGGGATTAGCATGTGAAATGACACTTTCCATGGACTCCACAGAGGGGAGGGGAAAAGGGCTGGCTGGCTGATTTATTAGCATTTTGTTCCCTTCTCTATTCTGCTCGCCCAGCAGCCCCCCTCCCCTTGCTGCCCTCCTCCCTGCGCCCTCTAAAGAGGTTTGGATTGGAAAAGGGAGCGGGGGGCTGCCTGTTTGTGTGTCATCTGGGCGAAGGTGACCACCTGGGAAGCTGAATGTAAATATTTCTCCTCTGAGGAATGCGCCTTCATTAAACCGAAATGAATACATGGAAGCATCCAATCCCACCGCACAATGGCGGCAGTGCCTTTACCGCTACGGGCTCCCCGCGCCGGGGAGGGGGGACCCCTCCGGCCCCGACCCGCTGCTGAGGTCAGCACATTTTGCAGCTGCGGTGTCGCCATTTTCTCCCAGAGTAAAGTGTGCGGCGGTGGGGCTCACGCTAGCGATGCTCCCCGCGTGGCCCCTTCACCAACAGCCGTCGCTGTGCCCAGCGGGTGCATCCTGAGCTGTGCCACGGCCTTCACGGGCAGCCGCGTGGGGCAGCCGGGTCAGCAGGGGAGGGACGGGGCAGCACAGCCTGCCCTGTGCTGCGGAGGGAGAGGACATGGGAAACAGTTTCCACATCTTCTTTTCCGAAGTTTCCAGCTGGCTGTGCAAAGGGGGACACGGAGGGACAAGGGGGTAAATGCTGTCCTCTCTGCCTTGCAGTGGTCCTCGAGCCTGGCCCGTGCTGGAGCTTCCTCTGCTGGGTGAGAGGCTCCCGCCACCTCTTTGCTTTCCTGCCCAAGGATGCATTCCCACCACAGGGAGATGGAGGAATTGCTGATGGAGATGCAAGGGAGACCAAGGGCAGGGTCACTTCGATAATACGAACCTTTGTGCAAACAGCTGGTGGTTTGTGTGTGAAGTGGAAGTGTTTCAGGCTTCCCTGAGAATGGGCTGAGATTGTTTCTTGCCTTTTTTGAAGGGCCAGATTCTTGTTTGACCTGAATGCTCTTGCTCTTGTGAGACCCCAGCTAGTCCTAGGTACAAATTCCCACTCCCAGTGAAGTAGTCCTAGGATCAAGGGGGGCTTTGGTAACTGAGACACATACAGACTGCTGTCTTTAATGTATCATCTCTGAAGTGGGCAATGGGCCTCTTGTCTGCCCCCTCCTACCCTCTCCTTCTGGCAGCTGCATTGCAGTTGGATGCAACCTCAAGCAAGCAGAAGGAGGGAGCAGGCCCTTTCGCTTCCTGGTAGGGGCTGAGGTTGTGTTTTGTGGAGGGAACTGATCAGCTCTTCTTACACTCAACAGATGGGTAAGTGGCTGGGCTTTAGTCTCCAGAGCTGTAACTACATACATACACACACACACTTGCATGAAAAACCCCACCCAGCTACTTAGACACAACACCATTTTGCAAGCACTTGGCTACTGATTTATTGCATTGGCTATTGGTTTACAATATTGGCTACAAGACAGGTCTAACAGCCAGTAACTTAGCTCTGCTGGCTTCTCATCTGGCTAAAGGACACTTCAAACAGCAAAGTAGGTTATAGTCAAACAGCCCCGGGGAGATCACTGTGATGGTTCAGTGAGCTTCCCCAGGTCCAGCAGCTGACAGCTTCTTCCCTCCCTGCCCCAGTCACGGCAAGGGAATAGCGATGCATCAACCAAATCTTCCTGCTGCTTGCTTAGCCTATAGAATATATACAATAAGTGGTAGAGGGAAAACTGTTATGTATACATCACAGTAACTGTGCAATAAATTAAACTTCAAAGTGCTTCACTTTCCTATTTACACACCATTAAATAGCAACTGACATTATTTTCTCAGACTAGGAGGAAGTATTTAGTTAGTTAGCTGACAGGGTAAGAGTGCTTGGCAAGCACACCAGGAGGTGGGGAATGGGCTCAGCTGGCACCTCCTCTCTGGGACAGATCTTGGGAGGAAGGAGGGACTGGAGAATTGTGAGAGCATCTTTATGGCATCAGTCAAGGGCTTTGGCGGGGATGCGGGGGTGAAAGGGGAGACCGGACCTGGAGGCTTAGAAGGTACACAGAAAGCATGTGAAAAGCAATGGTGGGACTCCTCTTTTGGACACCTATTTAATGGGCAGGTCACGTAGCAGCTTCAGTCTTGCTGCTTCCATCTCAAATGTGAAGTGAAGCACTGGAGAGCTCAGAAGAGGATGGAGAGGTCAAAGGATGGGAAGTGACCCTGTGGACCTTCTGGAGGCTGGCCTGCTGCAGGAAGGAGTTGCATGCCTTTTCTCTTCCCTTGTAGCGCAGAGCTTAATGAAAGGCAATAACAACTTTTAGTTTTTTTAGGGTACTAGAAGCCTCTTCTGTTTTAGGGATTACCACTCTGAGTTGCCCAACTCTGGTGGTGCCATTTCAGCTTCCTTGTGCTTTCCTAAGTGTTGAGCTCACTCACTCGAAAGCCCAGGGCAGGTGCTTGTTTGGGGAACAGACAAAAGAGCAGGAGCCACTGAGACCACCTGTGTTTTCAGCAATAAAACCGCAGTCACTGGAAGGAGTGACTGAGCTGAAGGGACCAGATCTCACCTTGTTTTGTCAACACTTGAGGGTCTTCCCAGAAGTCATCACCCACTGCACTAATGGAAAATGCCCTGTGTGGCCAAGGCTTAGGGACTCACACAAGCTGTTTACCTTGCCCAAGCCCCAGGGGGCAGCACTGGGAACGAGAAAAATATAAGCCAAAGGGAAATGGTGCCGGGGGCTGGTGGCGAGGGCAGGGCAGGAGAGGAGAGGGGCAGACAGGACCGTGGAGGAGCAGAGGCAAGTTAGAGCTTTCTCTTGAGCTTGCGGCTGGCCCCGCCACCCCCACTCCGCTCCCGCTTCTCCTTGCGGACGCAGAAGTACTTGGTGACCCTTTTGCGGCACTGCTCGCACCGCACGGCGCAGCACCAGTGGAACTTGCAGTTGCAGCTGGATACCATCTCGGCTCGCCTCTCCTCCACTGCCAGCCCGCAGTCCCCGCACAGCCGCCGGCAGCTCCGCTTCTCCCACTTGCTGAGCGCCTTGCCCCTCTTCAGGCACTCCCTGCCCTCCGTGCCCAGCAGCCCCAGCGTCTTGTTCTCCAGGCAGTAGTCAGGAGAGTCTTCTAGGTGGACCAGCTCCTTCTTGGAGATGGAGCTGAAGGTCTCGGCGATGGCACCCCGGCTGGCAGCGCTGTTCCCTGCCCCCTGCAGCAAGTCCACCTTCAGGGCTTTGTGGTACCTCTCCTTGAGGTAAGTGCCAACCTCCCGAAACTCGGGCAGCTGCAGCCAGCAGGTCTGGGTGGTACAGCTCCCCGACACGCCGTGGCATTTGCAAGTGCGCTTCATGGTCCCTTTCACGGCCTACAAGGTGAGGAGAGAGAGGGGATTCAGGAAGAAGCCCAGAGGGGTCATTTCCGTGCTGCAGTGCAAAGAGAAACATGGCTGTGGGCCTGTGGAGGGATTTGCCATTGACCCTCCCAGTGCAGGAGTCCTGCCCAGGAGTGGTTGGCTTAAAGCTCGCAGATTTGCTTCTTCATGGCGCTCGCCTACTTGAACTGGGAGAAAGTGGACAGCAGGAAGCCGTTAACAGCGTATCAAGGAAGGTTGGCTACCTTGGGACAAACATCACCCATCAATGTCAGTACTGCTGCCATCATCTCCTCCTCGGCAGGGCAGTTGTTTCTTCTGGACACGCGCTTATAGCCAGGGTGAGTTGTGACTCCACAGTGAATGGCCAGAGCGAACCTGGTATGCACTGTCAGGTCTGGAAGAAGAGAGAGGCTCACCTTTCTACCCGCCTCGTTGTTATGCAGGTTCATAGCAGCTCTGGCATCTTGTCCAGTCTCCAAGGCATCCACAAACTGCTTGGAAATGGCTTCCCCAAAGCCCACATTATCACTGCAGCCTCCCCACAGCCAGCCTTGTCCGCCTAGGAAAGGAGATGAGAAGTGTGCTGTCAGGGAACCAGCCCCTCGCCTGCCTGGCTTCTGGCTCTGGGGCCAAGAAAGGGTCTCAGAAGCGACAGGAGGAAATGGAGGCTGCAGGGTAAATCCTGCCTTTCGCCTCATGATACTCCCCGATTCCCTCCCCTTGGGCTCATGCCATGTCTGCTGAGGCCTGGATAGTAAGTGGCTCATGCACAGGTTTGTCCTGTGCGACAAACCCAGGGATTTCCAGCCTTTCTGTAGAGCAGGATTCAGAAGATGTTATTTATCATGCATTACCATATTAGATAAGGCTTTGGGTCTTTAATCACCTTCCCTCAAACCCTGACTTGAACTGGTTCAGTCTGACTTGCAAGGACAGCGTCTTGCTAAAGTGGATTATCGAACTGGTGGAGGCATCCTGGTCAGAGGGAACAGGTTCTCCTCTGCGGGAAACACACAAGCCTGGCACACTCTTTTTGATATACCCAGAATCCTGGGATGATGTTTGGCGTCTCAGAATGGTCTGATTTTCCATTTATCATAAAGAAACAAAGGAGTGAGCACAGAACTGGGAAACTGCACAGCACAATGTGGAGGGCATTTTTCCTAACTGCATGGGAGCTTGATAACTTAGCTCAGCTGACTGGAAACATGCTGTGGTTTGCTTCTTTTCCTCCTAAAGAAAAATGCCAAATTCTTTATGGAGGTTTTAAATCTGGAACATTCTGACCCTAACATGCCTTGATGGTACATCTTGGGAGTTGTGGTTTAATGGCCTTATGGCTCTCTTGAAAGGCCCAGCCCTTGCCCAGGCTTCCCCAGGGCATGGCAGTCCCCTCTCCCAGGGAAAGGCAGGAGTGTCTCATGGGAGGTGGGTAATTGCAGCAGATGATAAAGTCCAATCAAGAGCTGGGACTGAAGGGAGAATGGAAACCTTTCACCAACTTGGATTTAGTGCAATGGCATTTACAGTTGAATCACACTGTTTTGGGCAAGCTCAAAAGTTTCCTTTGCCTTCCAAGGTTTTAAGTTCACAATGGAAAATCTTCATAAAACCCAGATATGTTTGGGGGAAAAGAAGTGTACCATGACTAACTCAAATTTCCAGAGAAGATAAAATTTGGTGTATCATTGCCCCAAAGTCTTGCTCAGATAGACATGGGCTATCCCACGCCTTGGACACCTAAAAAGCAATCGCTGTTTTAAAAACCTATTTGCCACTAAAGCAAATTGCTAAATACTGGACATTCCAGAGGAGTTCATCACAAACTGACCCGTACTGACTGCCTGGTGCAGCTGGGTGGGGAACGGCTTGTAAAAGATTTTGATAATTTGATATTTGACCTCTTTCCAGTCAAAACAAGACTGAAATGTCAATGTTTTCTGTGCAAGCTGGAGCGGTGCAGCCTGGGCTTCCGCACACGGGAGTGCTTAGCGGCTGTGGGCCTGGGTACCACTGCGACAGGAACGGGCTGAAGGCTGTGTGCTGCCATAGCGGTTCTCCTCGTTGTGCTCTTGTGTGCCTGCCCTGCTGACACATGCTGGAGGGGTCTATGAATCCCACCCTGCTTTCCCTCCTGCTAGTTCTGCTCTGGGGCCGCCCTGGTCCTGCAGACCCTGGGAGCCCTGAGGTCCCAGATCAGTGCTGCTCTAACCAAACCTGCAGTTTAGATGCACAGCATCAGATCCTCTCCTCTGCCTGTATGATACAGCCGGTCCCTCCAGCAGCTCAAATAAATAGAGCTGTTCTTGGTCTGAACAAGGGAAACTGCAAGCCCCTTCTACTTTCCTGCTCATTTAGAAAGTAGTGGAAAACATCAAAGTCTCGGCCTCAGCTGGTGTAAATTGGAGGTGGCCTCGCTAGTTTTCACAGAGCTACTTTGGTTTGAGCCAGGCAAAGCTCTGCTCTGAGCATTATTTCCATATGCAGGGACCAGGAGGAGGAGTTGTTTCTGCAGGCCTCGGCAGAGAAGAGCTGTCTCCTGCTGCCTGGGATGTGAGAGGGATGGCAGCTCGTGTCTCCTTACCCAGCTGTCCGTTGCGGGAGTCATCACAGCCACAGTTGTCAAAATCTCCCAGGCTGCAGTTCCGGGTCAGTGTGTACATGACGCCCGCAGAGCTGATGGCATGGACAAAAGCGGTTTCTCGGTTTGCTGTCAAGTGGGAATACAAGGAGAGCAGATGTGCTAAAGATTTCATGGCAACACCAGCGTTAGAAATGACTCCTGCCATGTAGGAGAGTGTGTAGGAAGAGATTTGCAATGGGCAGGGCTCTGTGGGGTGGAGAGGAGGCCCTACATGTTAAATTAGCTTAGTTCTGGCCTGAACTGCACAAAGACAGAAGCTCCCAAATTTGATCCAGACTGATTCGTGCCATTTCCAAGGGTGTGGGTGAGTTTAGCACTTGGCTGTCCTTGTGGGACCTCAGCAGTGGGGATACAGCAAAGACAGCCAAATGTCCTCCACATCTCATTAATACACTCCAGAGAGGAAGGAGCCCTCCCCAAGGATCAAAGAGCTCCTTCCCCACAGCCCCATCAAGTCTTACCTTCTGCTGGACAGTGTCCAGGGCTCAGAGCAGTGACCACACCTACCCACCAGGATCAGTGTGGTGATCACCAGCTGACTTCACTGAGCCTTTGGCTTTCATTTAATACCAGCAAGGTCTGGATCTAAGCAGATAACCTTGATGGCAATGGTCCAGGGACCTACTCCCAGTCCCAGAGTGTTACTTTGTGCTGCAATTGCCTCCTCAAGGCCCCACTTTGAAACCTCTGTCCACCTCTGCCTGGAGCCTTGGTCCCTCATCTGCTGCCAGTCCCACCAAGGGCCTGAGGCTCTCCTCCACACCAGGTCTTGTACAGGGCAGGCATGAGCTCGGGGCAGCATCATATGTGGGTCAAGGGAACCAACTATGCACTGAAACGTTTCCTGGCACCTGCAGATTGGTAAGGAATGGGGTAGAGTGACAGTGACCGCAGCCCCATACCCTGCAGTGGCACAGGTTGTGGATGCTGAATTTCTGCCCAAGGTGACTCTGACATCTGGAAGATGTGGGAAGACATTTCTCCTGCCCCTTGGCCAGAACACAGCCACGATGAACTCTTCCCTGCTCCCTTTAGCCATACCCCTCTGCTTGCTAGCCCATCACCCCGTGCTGGTTCTCAGCCTTCCTGGGACACACTGGTGAGAGACACCACCTAGTCATGGCATGTCGAGCAGCCCACGTCAAGGTCGTGGTAGTGCATCCTTGTGGGCAGCCAGTTGTGTGAGGGTTGCAGGTCCAGAGGCGATGCTGGCATTGAGAGGCTGCCTTCTCTTGGAGCTAGATCCCAGGGCATGTCTGGGAGCTGATGGGTGAAGGGGCCTCCTGCAAAGTGCCTCTGGGACACTCCTGGGAGAAGCACATCCCAGGTGGGGATGGGGAAGAAAAGGAGGCTCTTGGGAAGCAAGGAGGGGCCCATGGGCTCTAACCTGTAGCGAGGGGGTCCCAGGAGTGGTATCCAATGCTTTCCTTACCACTGCGCAGCCCGCCGTGGCTGGAGAGCTGCAATGCCCTCTCGGGGCAGTTCCAGCGGTCCCAGGCGAACTGGAACTTGCACTCCTCAATGCCGCTCTGTGCCCCGGCCGCCACGCTGCTGGAGTAGATGAGATAGGCCTAGGAGCAGAACAGCAGGTCAGCAGGGGGACACTGTGTGCCCCGCTTCACCCCCCCAGCATTAACTTGCAAAACTGAGTCAGGATGCCAGCATGCAGGGACAGCCCTGTGGGCGACAGGCTGGGAATGTCCCCAGGCTACTCCCAGGGTCCAGAAGAGTCCCTCAGCACCTCCAGTTTTCATCCCAGGCAGTGCAAAGCTGGTGTTGCCCCAGCTGCTACCCACACAGTGGTGGGGCTGATGCAGCTGTAGCTTTTCTGCCCTGCGCTGCGTATCTTGGATCCTGCTGCTTTGGGTGGAGAAGCACAGTGCAAAACCCCAGGAAGAACATGGCCCCAGGCTCCCCAGGAGGCTGGTGTTCAACTGACAGTAACCTGCATTCCATTTTACAGAGAAAGGATGTACAGAGCTGAGGAGGTCTCTCAGGCTTGGCTCCCTGGGGAGCAGAACTCACCAGCAGCAGCAGCAAATGCATTTTCTGCTGTGCTGGGTCGGAGCCTGAGCCTCCCAGGGCGAGAAGGCTGAGCTGCTGGCTGTTAGCCACCTTAGGAGATGTGGCAGCCAGCCCCTGATCTCTCCAGTGTGAGAGGAGGCAGAGCCTTCTCAGAGACCAGGGAGCTCGAGGCCAACAGGTGCCTCAGGCTGCCTCCTCCTTCACTGCAGCCCTGGGGGACAGCCAGTGCTTTGGGGCGAGGTCACTCGACCATAGCATTGACGGATGTAGAAAGAGCTAGATGGGCTTGGAGATATTCCAGGGGAATAGCCAGAACAAAAGACGGGGTGAATTTTACAACTGGTTCTTGGCTAGGAAAAGACACCTCTGAAAGAGGGGCGCAAGAAGGCAGGGGATCAAAAATACTGAACAGGGTCCTAGCAATTCCAGTTGTGCTCCTCAGGGAAGCATGTTTCACAGAGCCCACAGAAAGTACCTTTCCAGTTTGATGAATGTGGGTCCTGGTGCTAACCTGTTCATCAATAGCAATAGATGACAGATGAGAGCCTCAGCTGGTGCCAATAGGCAAATCTCAAAAATCTGGCCTCCATCAGCTTAAAATTACCAGCTTTGCTCATGGCTGACACAGTTTGAAGAGGTGCAGCTTGTTGCAAGCCATTCCTAGCCCTCTTCTGCCTTGTTGCTGGAAACCTGGGGGTGAGGGGAGCTGTGGCCAAGGCTGGATGGAGAGGAGTGGGAAAGAGGAGCCCCCCCTCCTTCCCTGGGTTTAGTGGAATCAGGGACAGAGATCAAAGGGATTTCTCTTACCTTGGGGCCCGTCATCAGGAAATTATTCACTGACCTGGAAGACAGAGATGGTGTCAGCAGGGAGGGGATGATGGTGGAGGGGCCTGGGGAATGCCTGGCATCCCAGAGCTCTCCTCTCACCCCCTGCAGCCTGCCTGTCTCCTGGCTGCAGGCACCTTCGGTCTCTCCTCGGCTCCCCTAGCTGCTTCCTGTGAGCCAGAACAGTGCTTTCTCCATGCCCACCCTCCCCCCTGCTGCCCCAACCAGCATGCAACCCCCTCACTGCTCCTTCCTTTTGCTTTCCTCTGCACAGCTGCCCTTCACACCAATCCCCCCGTTTTCTCAGTGCTTTCCCATTACTCCAGCCTTGCTTTTTACCTTACCGAGCTGCTGCTCAGCTGAACTCAGGGTAATGTTTCCCCCAGCCTGGGGAGCTGGACCATGTGCCAGCACTGCTCCCTGTGGGACCGTGCTGAGCGAGGGAGGAGGTCACACTGCTGCTCCCTCACAGTGTGTGTTCTGGCAGCATCCCCCCTGATCACAGTCCCTTGTTTTCCAGCTCTGGCTGCCCACGCTCTCCTCTTGGTCACGATATGGTGATGGCTGAGCACAAACGTGCTTGTCCTCCCCATCCTGCTGGGCACTGCGCAGGGGTGGGGTGGTCCTAGCCAAAATTAAACTTTCTGGTGTTCCCACTGAAGGTGTGAAGGGAACCAAGGTGTCCAAGGGCCATAAGGCAGCATGGCTGGTCTCCATCACTCTCCCCAGGGGCTTGCAGAGCTGATGCTGACCGATCTCTCTCCAGCAAGAAAGACGTTTCAGTGCAAATGGTCAGTCAGCGCTAGATCTTTATCCACAATATATATATTTATACAATATCCATGTGGTGCACCACCATTTGGGATCTGGAGGATGTCTGGGTGAATCTAGATCAGTTATGTCACGGCAGAAAGGACTGAGCCTTTAAAATGGCTCAAGAGGCAACCCCAAATATTCCCAGCCAGAAATGTAGCAAGAAAAGGGAGGTTTCTCCCACAAACACCTCATTTTGGTCTCTTCAGGTTTTCAGAATAACCCTCATCGCTATTTCTGGTGAGTCTTCGGAGTGTGTCCCCAGCCAGCACCCCGGCACTCCAGAGAGCTGGGTGAGTACCGTTATCCCCAGGGAAGACACTGCGGCCAGAGAGGTGGCATGGGTGGATTGAGACCCTGCAGTGAGTGAGTGATCGGGAAAAGCTAGAGCAGGCACAGAGAGGACTTGGGGACTTCACCTTCCTCGTGAGATCATGTTCTGCTGGATGTCTCCCAGTGGAGGATGCCTCTCCTTTTCAGCTGGCCCTCGCAGAGCCTTAAGGCACACTGTCCCTGCGCTGCAGCAGCACGCTCCTCCCTGCAGCTGGGCTACCTGGCATGCAGTGATGTTGCTGCTCTTCTAGCTCCTCTCCATTCCCTGAAAATCCCAGTAGCTGGGTGGACTGTGGCTGGATGCGGGGAGAAGGGTGTGGGTTAGGGTATGGTTTTTCTCCCTCTGTGTTTGTTTTCAAGCAATGCTGTCTGGAGCCACAGGTATCCCTGATAAGGGAGAGAAAGGCACTGTCCTGTTGTGCTTGGGGGGCATCCTCGGGTGGGCTTGTGCAGGCAGAAGCAGGCGCTGCCAGCCCAAGCTGGGCTCAAAGTGCTGCAGCCCTGCCGTGGACCCTGAGACAGACAGGGTGGCAGGAATGGTGCCCAAATATCAGACACATGGGAGTTTTAGAGAGGATGTTTCCCTGCCCTGGAAGACTGCTCCAGCAGTCAGTGAGCCCGTTTCACCTCTGCTAGAACTGCCCTCACGGAGATCCTCTCCAAGGTACACCACTAAAAGGAGGTCTCGTTGGTTTAGCTTGGTCAAAATGGCAAGAAACCCGATCTGTGCCTTACAATTTAGAAGGAGTTGAGAAAACTGGTTTGCAAAGTGTTACTCTCTGGCGAGTCTAACAACCTTTTTTTTTTTTTTTTTGGTGGAAATGTGTCCATACTGATGAGGCTTGCTTTGGGAAAGATTCCCCTGGGTCAAAATGGGAGGGAGAGGGCTCTGCCAGGGCACTGCGAGAGCAGGAGATCCTTTCCCTTTGTTCCAGGCCTGGGATTCAGACCCGGCTGTGCTCCAGCTCCCGTGGGTACTTTAGCACAAAGTTGATGGCTGTTTTGCAGAGGAATTTTCCTTTGGGAGCCGCTTCTGCATTGTACAGCTAATTAAATATTTCCTGGGACTCGGAGAGACGGCATCTGTAGCCGAGTGATTAGAGCATCGGGTGACCTGAATCACACAGGGCCATGAACCTGGGGCTTTTCAGACTGTGTAAGCTCTGTGGGTCCCCATCCTAACGCAACTGGGTAGCAGCATGAACAAGTCATTTTTCCATCTGGTTTCCCTCCTGTCCTTCCCTTAAGCACTTTGCTATGGGGACCACACTCAGGATGGCACCAGTGTGAATCAGCCCATGGTAGCAGCAGTGAGAAAACTCTGGTAAAATGCCCCTGTGTAGGCAAGATCTAGAGAATTTCACGTCCTCTTGTCTTGCTTTTGTGACCAAAACAAGAGAGATATCCCATCTGCATTGCTTCCCACCTCGGTAGGAAAAGCCAAATTCACAGTGTGCAAGGAGGATTTGCTTCAAACCCTTGCTGGCCTCATCTTGGATTAGGAACATCTGAGCAGTCGCAAGAGTGGCTTTAGGAGGAGGACAGTAATCCACAAGTTCAGGGTTTACAGCAAACCAGCCTGTTAGCAGGTGTCAATTGACATAACTGCATTGAAGCATAGGATCTATTCCTCCTGGGACAAACATCAAGGTTCACAAAAAGGCCAAGTTCAGGATATGCCAATTCACCATCTGCAGCTGAACAAATAGTACAGTAGCAATTTCCCAGCAGGATATTCTAAACATTTTTATTAAGTTGGAGAGACAGAAGGCACTTTCCCTGAGCTCTCCGATCAACAGGCAGACACGCTGCTGGGCAGGTTTGTAGGACTTAGACAAGTAAAGGATTCATTTAGACAGGTACACTTGACCCCCCACATTTAACTCTTGCAGCTGCAAGTGGATTCAGGAGAAGGGGACATGGGACTGTTGTATGGCTGGAGGCTGGCTGAAATTTTTCTTATTTATGCTAAGAGGGAAGGAAAGATAATAATGCAGATAAAATCTGTGCGCGTTGTCTTTGCTCCTACGATCTACGTAAGAAAAATGCATCTCTCTTCTAAATACGGTCTCCAGCAAGGACAGGGAGTAATTAAGCCACTTGTTCCATGGATGTAGTGCAATTCTGACAGTGCCACTAGAGCCATCTCTGTGCTGCAAGTAGGGATCACTATTAAAATGAATCTCTCTTCATTTTTGCCTCTGGAGTGTGATTTCTATTTATTTATTTATTTCTACTTATTTTCCATACCACTGTAAAGGAAAGCAGAATGTAATCCTAAACTAGCTAGCTAGCTGCATCCACAACAGATGTAAACCAGCCCAATTCCAATCACTTTGGTCTCACCACACTGATTTTTGAGATCACACACCTGAAATGAAATGCTGGAAATTATTTCTCTTCTCTGAGAAAGCTTACGGGGTTTCTAGCTATCTAATCCCCTCTCCCTCCACCTTCAAACTCCAGGACAGCACTACACAGACTGAAGCAGAGCAGAGGCAGACCTCAGCAGGTAGAGAGAAGTCCCGCTAACTTCGTCAGCCCGCTCCCCAGCCCATGCAGGCCCTGTGCAGGGCATGCTGCTTCCCTCACTGCAACTCCATGCATCCAGGTAAAAAGCAAATCCAGGGCTAGTGATTTTCATTGCATCCGATGTTAAGAAATTATCTCAGAGCTACTGAATATCTATACCAGGAGCTCTCTATCATAGTTTTATTGAACCCAAAAGCAAACAGCCCTGCCAAGCAGCTCTCCCATTGTATTTGACACATATCAAATACTAATAAGCCTCTGATAATTTCTGCTCAGTTACAACTTCCACAATAACAGGACCCTGCTCCTCGGTTTAATATGCACCAAGAGCCTTATCAAATCTCCCATTAAAGTATTTCTTTGATACCTTATCACCCACTCGTGCTACTGTGCTGTTGGTTCAGCTCTTAAGAATATTATAAAGCTGTATTTACATCTTTACTGTCATTATTGTAAATACAGAAAATGGATACAATTTCACTTTGGGTTTGAGTTTTGTTTTCAAGCACAAATTCTCCCAAGTTATTAGAAAACCAGTGACACTGGAAACTAAAGGCAACCCCACAGCTGAAGTGTAAAAAATCCCCAACATTTAGAAACAAGCTGCTGCATTAGTGATTGTTAGGTTATTCCCACAGGATAGGAGACCGGGAGGCAACTCATTAACATTTTTAGCTTTAAATACTTTTTTTTTTCTTCATTTCTCTCAATTTTGTTCTGTTTATTTTTTAGTTTCTAGATGCAATCCTGACAATTTGTTCACCTAGAAACATGCTGACCATTCAATGCATCCGACACAACAGAATCTAATCCACGCTTAGAGAAGGGAAATGGCCGCAGATAGATATATATATATATATAAATTATTGTTGTTCTATATTGCAGCCCTGCTCCTAATTCACATGATTAAATCACAGGAAAAAAGAATCTTGTGTTTTAAGCTGTTGGATCAGATAACAAAGGCCAGCAAAAGTTGCAAGCAGGATTATTATATGATTCCCACAAACCTTGCTTTTTTCTCCTCAAGAGTTAAGGGATAGAATCTGTAATATGAGACTTTCAAATAAAGTTTGAAATTTTCCTTTCTCTCACGAAATCATGACCTATGAGCAACATGCAGAGTGAAGCAGGTCTAGCGCGCTCTATAAACTTTTCTCTTCGATAAAAACGTCTGAAAGGCAGAGAGGGAATTTAGACATCCAATTTCCATTGAAAGTACCTGGGTTTTCTGTATTTAACTCTACTTTGTGCGCTGAAATTTCTCCTCTTTGAACTGTTTCTTTAAATTGTTGATTTTTTTTTTAATTATTTTTAATGTATTCTAAACCTGTTTATGTGTGAGGAAAGCAAGAGATATACACAGGAAGAGCAGAAAAATAAAAATAAAATCAGCATGAGTTCTTGCCCAGCCTCCCTGCATAACACACGTATTCCCCTGGTCCAGAAGGGAGGTTTATCTTGAGTTTGCTGCTATATAGTATTTAGACATATACAAATTGTTGTACATTCTTTTAATGAAGGGAGTAGAGAAATCTCTGAAATAACGTAAATTTCACTCCCAGCCTAAGAGTAATGAATTCCCAATTATTCTTGAGTTTCTCTTTTTGTAATTTTGGTGTCTCTATCCATGGTAATAACCCTAGAGATCTGCTGTGAGGGAGGCAGGGGATTTTAGTAATTGAATGTGAAAAGACTTCCCTTGCTGCTAAAGAGAAGTCGGTAACCCACTAAGCAGATTCCCCAGGGTGTCACAGAAATGGAGAATAAAATTTGGGTACTCAGTAAAAATCACATAGTAAAAAACACCTACAGAGCCAGGTCATTTCAGTCCATCTCCGTTTGGGCATGGGATAGATATACTCTGCAAGGAATGGTACGAGATTTGATGCAAGTGTAATCTCTTTCTGTTCACTCTTATAAAACAATTCTGGAAATTAGTGTAAAACCACCCTTAAGACAGAGCAAGAGGCCCACAGGAGATGACCGAAGGTTTGTGCGTGGGGGGACTGGTTTGACGGGAGCCAGGTGGTTGGGAACCAAGCTGTAGCAATTGCCGTACCAAAAGCTTCGCCCCAGGAAATCCTAATACATGAATTTCAGACGTGTAATCCTGACCCTGTGCCTGCCAAGGAGCCTGAGTCTCAGGCTGCTCATCCAGAGTGGTGCTCCCGTGGATGTAACTCATCCCTGCTGCCTCTGAGCTCTTAATCAGGGACTGTCCTCTTTGGGGAGCGCCGGAGAAGTCCCACTTCATTTGATTCAGACAAGAGACAAGCTGACTGTGAGCCTTTGGAAAAACAGAAATCCCTGGCTCTCCCATTGGGTTATCTTCCCAGTTGGAAGTGAGAGCTGGATCCTCCGCATCCACTCTCCTCTATTTTACCCCAGCTCAGGATTTGGCCCATATAGTTATTGTTGGGAGACGTAGGGGGAAAAAGGGGGACTTTCTTAGACCTAACCTCTCTGCCAATGAGTGTGTTGGGATGCAGTTAAATATCTGGTCCCATTAAAGACCAGAACAGGGTTAAGTGGGAAAGAGGAGACATTTAGGAAAGTGAAGAGGAATTTCCTTAGGGTGTCCGGGAAAAGCACCTGCCTGTGACAGACTGAGGTGCTCTCAATACTCACCAGGCACAGCAGGATTGGAAGAAGGGAGTGAGGAAGAAGATGCCCAGATAAGGGTCCATGTGAAATATAAAATCCAAATAAAGAGTAAGAAAGGAAATCTTAAAAAAACCTTTGGGTACCAACAGAGAAAAGGGAAAAAAAAAAAAAAAAAAGAAAAAAACCTCCCAACAAAATTAGGGAAGGGATGGAGTTATTTTCCACCCGGCAGTCCTGGTGTGATGAAGAGGCATATGCCCCCTGAATCTCAACTTCTGTGAAGGGTAACCAAAGTAAGAGCTAAAGGGGGTTGGTGAAATGGAGCCGCAGAACTTCCTAAGAAGAGATTATCTACTTAATTAAAGATTTTTTTTTCCCTAAGTCCTTCAGCCAATCAGGACTCAAGTGCCAGAGAGAGATTGAACTGATGAAAAGAACACCCCAGGTTCCTCGAAGACAAATGCACCACGAAAGGGATAAGAGGGAGGGAAAAGGGGAAAACAAAAAAATAATAAAGAAAAAGAGAGAGAGAGAGGGATAAAGAAAGGGACAGCAAATCCCTTAAAGTAATCACTAGATTCAATCTCCACCAGCACTGCCCTGCCTCTTCATCCCCCGGCAAGGCAACTGGAAGGGCTGCCTGCAGCATGCCCTCGCCTCCTCTTGCCTTGGAGACATCGCTGGGGCTGGGGTGCGCTGGGTGCTCCGGGATGGGGGTCTCGGGTTCGTGCTGCCCACGCCTGCTGCTTGGAGGCCATGCACTGTGCTTCGGTGAGAAGGCTGGGAAAGAGATATGTGAACATCACCTCCGCCTCAGTCTCTCCCCGAAGTTTAAGGAGAATCAGGACCAGCTCTTACCTCCATCTGCTCCTCCTTCATCATGGTGACCTGCTCTTGCTTCCCACCTCCTGTTTGCAACATTCCACTCTCACCCCAACAGAAGGGCCTCCAATTAAATCTCATACCTCCTTAATTTTTTGCTTTTGGGGTTTCCTATGAAGTCCATGGGAGGGGGTCTTTGGTTTGGGAGGGTCAATGGTCTCTCAGTGAGGGCTTATCCCAGCCCAAGAGCTGCTGGAGCTACTTAGAAGTGCATCCAGCCTGTGTCTCCTGGTCATGTGGGACATCCCAGGGACATCACGCTGCCCACCACAGCTGCTCTGACCTGCCCTGGTTCAACAGGACCAGCTGTGCCACCCTGTCCCAGAGACATAGAAAAATCTTCTCCATATTGTGGACATAATCAGGTAAAATGTGGGCTGAAACCAGTCAAGCTCATTTCACCTCGGGTGCAGCTACCAGGCAGAAAGGCTGGACCAGGGCAGGATTTGAAGGGAAGCGAAACTCCTCCAGCTGAGCCATCAGGCAGGGCTGGCTGGAGGCTGAGCTTTGCTCAGGGCCATCTCAGGTGGACAAAAGTCCCTCCCAGGTGGCACAGTCTCATGGATGGAAACCTGACCAGCAGAGATTTCTGACCAGCAGAGATTTGCTCTCAGCTGGACTTTGGCCATCCCACGCCAAGACTGGCTCTGCCCAAGCCAGGGCGCTCCGACCAGGTGCATTTGGAGCACAGCATACAGGCCACTGCTGGCAAAACGCTACCTTTACTTCAAGTGCTGCCCACCCAGCCAGCAAAGCCCCTCACCCTGGACGTGGGGGGCTGGGTAGTTTGCAAGCACCTAGGTGAGGAGAAAACGCAGCCACCAGCAATTGATCCCAGGGGCAGCTGTGCCTCCCAGCTGCATCCTATTACAGCAAGGCTGATGGTATTTGCACTAATTAAAGCCCCAGCTCCTGGAGCTGTGAGCATTTCAGAAACCCCAGATGTTATGTAAGCTGAGAAAAAGCTTGAAATTTTATCTAGTAGAAGATAAAACCCCAGAAACTGAAAGGTGAGGGAAATAAGCCCTTCTTTCTTTATTTATTATTATGTTTTATGTTGAAATAGAATTTTAATGCTGTAATGTTTAGCCCAGTTTAATGGTTTTGGTGGCCTAATTCAAGTACTGGGGGTATCTATGGTCTCCCTGCAGAAGAGGCTGTCCCAGACACAGTGTAGGAAGCAGTTGCAGAGACTGATACTGCCCCAGGGGCTGCTGAGGGGCTCTTTGCCCTGCAGGGGCTCAGCCCCACTGGGGCAGTGTGGGTGGGATGCAGGGGATGCTGTCACTCTGCACTTGGCATTTATTTCTGATAGCAGGAAGAAGAATAATTTCCAGCTGCTTCTTGTAAATCTCAAAATGTCTGTTTCAGGACTCTCAAACCAGAGTTTCTTCATTCCTTAGCTCCAGCAGCGACAACAGTGTTTGGAAATCGTGCAACCCTTCAGACATGTCTTGGCCAACTGGAAAGGAAGGACACCACTGGGTTTGCTGGGGTGAGTTATTTTTGTTTATTCCAAGACAAATTAAGTAAGTAAGTGGATTGCAAAAATAAGGAAAAAAATAATTTTGGGTGGATCCAAAATAAAGAGGAGGAATTTATTCTTTTATTAGCTGTTACAAGAGGCAACCAGGCCTTCCTCCAAACTCACGGAAGCACTAGCAGCACCAGGGTGCTTCAGAGCCAGCAGCCTCCCCAGTCAACTTTTAATTTCAATTAAATACAATAGTCGCTTTCCTGGAAACAAGCATGTTTATCAAGCCAAAAAGGCTGTAGGCGAAGCCTGAAACAAAACTGTCCCAAACACATTTCAAAGCACTTAATTACAGCTCTCAAAGGCTGCTTAATAGACTCTATGAGGTACTCTCTGAAGAAATAGGATGCAAAATTGTTTTATAATGTTTCTCGATTTTGTTATTGTTACTGACAAAAGCTCTGTAAATTTTCTAAAATGGGCCCAGAGAGCTTTAAAATACATTTTAGGGCCAGAAGGACTGGTATATTATCCCATCTGACCCATTGGCTAATACAGATCTCTACTGACCTTTGCATTGAGTGCTGTAATGTGTGTTTGACTATTTGCTCATCTCCCAGAACAGCAGACAGGGTTTGAGGACAACAGGAGATAGAGAACCTACCACCATCTGTGGTAATTTGTTCCAGTTTGTTAAAAAACCCAAACCATTACTATGTCTAGGTTTAATTTCCAGAGTACAGAGAAGATCCAAAATGTCTTTAAAGACCTTGTACAAGGAATCACATAAGGAGTGAAAAATAAAGCCTCTAATGCTCTTTCTGCCTTCCACCCTGGTACCAATCCAACTGATGGATATGAAAAACGTGGATAAGAAGTGAGTGTAAAAATTCCAAGTATGGCTTCCAGATATCCCATAAATTTCTTGGTGTCAATGCAAAGTGCCCAAATAACAGGTTTTTTTAAAAAACAAAATAGCCATTAAAAAGGTCAAGAAGGACTTTGAAGTCTCTTATTTTAAAAGATATGCCAAAGGTGTGAGATCAAAATAAAAAGGAACTTATCTCCTCTAGGGGAGCACGCAGACTTCAACCTTGAAAGAGCTGAAAACGTCTCAGAAAGGTCCATCTTCCCAGTGTGGTAAGCAGATTTCAACTAACTTGACTGCAGCTTTGCCTTTTGCACCAACTAAATGCAGCTTCAATAGTGTCTAATATCTCTCAAAACCTCCCCTAGCACCCCAAGAAAGTCTGAGTGTTGCTTGCAATCCTGTACTGAACGTGCACTGTGCTATTCTGCTCCTACAGTCAAGTGGTTGCAGAAACTAAGCCAGACAAAAGCTGGGGAAATTTAATAGCTTTTATTAGATTTATTGCTACACAATTGAAGAACAAACATGGTTTTTGAGCATTTTGGCTCTGAAAAGGCAGGAAAGGTGCTGGTGTACCCAGAAGCCTGTCTGTTTATCTTCTTTTTTAGCTATATCAATCTGTCGTTGTGCCATTAAAGACAGTATTGACACACCAGGACACGCAAATGGCTGCGTGACCTGTTCACTGGAAGCTTGACTTTGTAACCTTTGTGTTCCCTAACGCTGCTCTCTGCATGGGTGACGCACGCTGAGCAGCTTCCTGTAAGGTCTGATTGTGCTTTACCAGTGTTGAATGTATCCTCCCATTTGCAGGTTCTCCATACGGTTCCTGCAGGGACAGCTCAGGGGATCCTTGCCTGCTGCAGCAAACTGTGTGACTGGACACATCCATCACATCCCATAGGACGTGACTTCTGCCAAACTGCAGGAAAGGCAGGAGGGTCAGATGTTCAGGCTGTTGTTCAGTTGCTGAAGCAAAGCTTAAGGCGTGCACAAGAAACCAAGAAAATCATTTCACGACAGAAGGGACAGAAATGTTGCAATGGCTCTAGAGGGTTCGTCCAAGGTTCAAGGCGTGGACGCCTACAAAGCATTTTCCACCTGCAGCTCTCAGTGTCTCAGCGAAACAGCTCCCCCACTTTTCCCATTTTACAGGGTGCAAAACTGAGGCTTGGAGACAGCTGATGGAGGCTGGGGCCAGCCTCCTGTGCCCTGGGCTGGCCCCAGCCTCCCTCTGACTAATGTGACATTCAAGGCAGCCAGTTTCAAAGGAAAGGCAAAGGTCTCTAGGGAAACATCCTCTTCAGCCATGGCACATAGAAGTTGGCCATGCCCTGGAGCAAGTGAGCTTAGAGCACTTAAAAAGCTCTAGATCATCCTTAGGACTATGATCGCATATTTATCACATATTCTCAGTTACCGCATTAGAGGATATTCCGTCTGAATGGTCTTGACTTGCCATGGCTTGTACTGTGTTGGCCAAAAAAAAGTATTTGAGGGTCCAGAGAACAAGTATGACTGAGGGCTGCAAGAGGGAAAGGGACAGAAGTGCTGAGAGGTGAGGTATCTGAGGAGGAAAATTAAAGGAAAGTGAGGAGGTGGTGTGCCATTAAAGGACAAGTAGGATCAGCTTGGAGAAGAAGGATTGTGAAGGTGGGAGGGAAATTATGTACAGCACTCCAGGAAGGTGTAATTAGGATGAGCAGGATTGAGCGAGTCGAAGCACATTCCTGGCTGGCTGGCAGGAGGTGAGATAACCCTGGAGGTGAGAGGGACCATAGTGAGCTTCCAAGTCTAGTAACATACCCTGGCTGCTTGCCAGCCACACCTCTCCTGTCCTTTGCACGTGGAAGGAAAGCCAGACTGTCATGAGCAGCAGCAGCTACACTTCTCCCAGCATGGCCCTTTGGGGTCCTGGAGCCCAGGCCACATGCTACAGATCATCCTGGACACAACCACCATCCTCCAGAAAGCCTTGATTGGGCCACCACAGACAAGCTCAGGGTCACACGGAGTAAACATCATGGGCATCAACACAGGAGGATCTGCAAAAGGAACCTCTCTTTAGCACCCATGAGGGCCCTGCCTCTCAAGGGGGAAATGTGCTTGGCCCCTGCACATGAAGATTTGGGGCATGGAAAAAAAAAAAAAGAGAGAGAAAAAAGGTAAAGAGATCCTTCTGTACTGGCCAGAAGGGTTAGTAGCTGGAGGGGGAAAGGACTATGGTTTTGAGAGGTGTGTGGAGCTCAGTGGACCAGAGGACGAGGCTGGTAAAGCAGAAAGATGGCTCAGCAGCATAGTGTACATAATTGCTAGCTTGGGTCTTTGGCAGACCTGAGGAACCCAAGAAAAATCTACATGGGAGCTGCTTAAATAGGTCCACTGTTGCACCAGAGACATGCATTTTTGTTTCCTTTTCAGGCTCCCTGTGCTCCCCTCAAAATTATTATCAGGAATATTTGGAAACAAAACCGTATTTCAAACGGAACAGAATCGAGCCCTTTTATTAAGAAAGCTGCCCAGTGACACGCTTTGATCTTTTTTAACTGAAACGGTCCACGAGCTCTGCAGGAGCTGTAAATAGCTCCAGCCGACTGACAACTGGATATCCCTCACCCAAGTGACTTTGCTCTGCTCTAGTGCAGACAGGCTGATTGCCTTGGAGTCCCTTTTGTAGCGCAGACAGGAGGAGCTTTAGCTGAGGGTTTTACGCAACTCTGTGATCTTTTTAATCTCTAATTTGCTACGCGGTCTAATGACCGTGCGGCGGCAGGCGTAGCTCTGGATTACCCTGTGATTTGTCCCTCTGGAGAGCCAGCTCGCAGTTTCGCAGCCGGCAGATGGTGCTCCCGGCTCGGCCTGCAGCCGGGCTGCGCTCGGCGCTGCTGCTGAAGAGCATCCCTGCATCACCGGCGCGCGGGGAAACGCTCCGGTGCTGGGCATCGCCTGGTCCAGCACAGACAACAGGCTCTTGTAGGGGATCTGGGCTTAAAAAAATCACCTCCTTCTTCCTCCTCCAGAGCAAGCACCTTGAGGCCTCAGCGTGGGCTAAGCCCAGAGATGATCGTGAACAGTGTGCACCGCAGTGGTGCAGAGTTGCTGGTGGCTGTGCCCGTGGGCAGAGTGCCAGCGGTGCCTTGACGCCAGCTCTCTGCCTCACCACAGCGTGGGCCAGCCGCCACTCGTGTGCCACAGCACGCTGCCCCGTGGGCCAGCCACCGTGGCTGCCACACACTGCCCAGTGAGCCAGCCGATGAGTCTTCTAGTGACACCTGGCCTTGGTTGGGAAGGATCTGCTGCTCATCAACACCCAGCAGGGAGAGGGATGTAAAGCCAACAGTGGTATGCACAGACCTGGATCCACACTTTTTCACTGGTGTGCCCCCTAACAGGCCCTAGAACAAATCCTAAGGTCAGGGACCTGCAAATCTGGCTTAGTTCTTCGCCCTAAACCAGTGGTTAGAAACAGCGCTGGCATAAGCACAGTGATGTCCTTCCTCTTTGCCTACAGATGACTAACATGACTAACCCTCGGCATTTACCCGGAATGAGTCAGGCCTGCAAAATCATGAGACTGGCTTGAAAATAATACACAGTGGGAGCTATTTGAGTCCAAGCCTTTAAGGTACTCTTGGGGCTTGTTTCCTGTGGAATTGGCAGGGCTGGGAACATGCTGTTCTCTCTCATGAAAGGCAAGCTGAGAGTCTTGGGCTGCAGGCAATTGGGCTTTCCAATGAACACCGAATGTCAAAAGGCTTGCCATAAATCACAGGAGGTAGCGAGGCTGAGAAGGCACGTAGGACCTCTCTATGTCGACTGAAACTTGCTGAGCGTGGGTCCTGGCTGTTTGCCTGAGAGATCTCATGCATTCAGTGTTCGTACATTAGAATACTGGATCTTTTCTGCTCTGTCTTATCTTGGCCTTCAGTGTGTTACTTGTTGCTACTTTTCACTTTGGGAGAGGCTGAATATCAGTGGTGAGCATCAGATCAGCCCATGGGGTGCTGTGGCTCCTAGCAAGCTGTAAGGAAACTGGAATTGTTTCCCAATAAAACCTGGAGCTCAGGATCTGGTTCCAGCATTCCCCAGCGTCATCTGTACTGACTGGGACCATCTCTTCTGCCAAAATAGTTAGTTGTTCCCAATAAATGGTGACGATGATGAGCTTGGAGGCTGAATCAGACAGCCAAGATGAAGAAACAGCTCCAAGATGGTCAGGGTAAACTGGCACCAGCAAATCTATCAACAATCCTTTGCAAATGTTGACAGAGCCAGAATCCAGTTTCCCATCAAAATCTTAAGCATGAGGTACTTTTATTGATGGTTATTGGAAAAAAGTTGTGTACACTGTTGTTGGGCAACCCTGACCTCTTTTACAAGTGTCCAAGGAAACAGGCTGCTGCATAAAGAGTAAAGCAGCACAAAGCAGCACTTTTGTTGGTCTGTTGGGGACAAGCCCCTTGGCTTTCATACTGTCAGCCTGGACAAGATTTTACCACTGATGAGGGCCACCACAAAGAGGTGCTTTATTAAAGCCTAACACTCTCTGAAGGAGGTGTCTCTTTTTCTGTCTAAAGGGACCAGATATTCTGGTTACAGGCTAAGACCATGATTTTCCACTAAGCCCTAAAAAATAAAGACCCAGAAAGTGAAGGAAGGAGAAAGGTGGCTAGAAATAATAACACTTTTCTGAGTGCCACTGTTGAAGTACAGCTAGGAAAGAGGGCTTCATGTTGGTCAGGTGCTGCTGAGGGGAGTCAATGCATGACGGCGAACTTTGTTCTAGCTGGTTATGTTCTTTTGTCACAACTGATAGCAGTCAAGCTTGCTTTTTATGAATGTTTTACAAAGTCATCCTTATCTGACCTTCATCACTGCAGCATCCCAGGACATGGTCTACTGCAACCTCTCAGTACACTTATGAAGTGTCAGCCATTAACTAGAGGCTGGTAACTGAGGCATGATGCAGAAAATGACTTGCCTAGACTCAGGCTGCGAGATGGTGTGTCGTATGATATATCTGAGCTGAAAACAGACCAGAGCGTAGCCTGCTACTAGGGAGAGGAAGACAGGGCAGAGGGTACCCCTACAACATGTCCATTCTGAGAAGGGGGGTACCCTACCGCAGAATATGCAAGAACATCCTGGCTTCTGGCCAGAAGTTGCTGTGGGCTGGGACCCAGTACACTGAGATGACACCGCAGCAGGAGAAAATGAGGACCCTGTATAACATCAGCTCTTCCCAAACATCAGAGTTTATATAGTCACCTGCATCTGGTTTCAGAATGAAAATCAACAGCAATGTTTGCACTGGTTTTACCTTAACACATACAAAGTAGGAATGAACCCTATGTCTAGAGGACAAAGCGTTCATTGCTGCACCAAGAGAGAAAGCGGCAAAACCCCCCAACTGCCACCACATTAGAAGAAACTAACATTCATATTAATCCATCACTGGGGGGTATTTTCGGGAATGATGTACTTTGGGTAGTTTTATCTTACCCATTGCCACTGTAAAAGATGTGCTAACTCACTTTCTGCTATCAGATTTCACTGCAGTACCTGTGTGGAAGCAGAGTCCCATCCTTCCTACCCCAGGTTTTAAGAAATATGCCAACATGTTTCAGACCTCATGCCATCAGGGTGAGCAAAGAGGAATATGTAATGCACAGTGGCACTGAAGACACCAACTTCATGCGCATTTCCCTGACAGTTCCCTCTCTGACTCAGGGATGGTGATGGTGCCTCAGCTCTTTCTTCAGCTAATAATGCACACTGCACTCTGTGAAGGGCTGTTTTTATGAGCACCACAGGATGTGTTGATAGATGATTGCATATGACAGGAGTCAGTCTTAGAACCACAGTCCGCCTGTTGTTGTTACATCTGACGCCTCGCATGCAGCTGCTAAACAGCCCTTACCTGCCCATGGTTTGTAACCAAAGAAAGAACAAAATGTCCTCAGGAATTAAGTGTGGCCTGCTTCTGGGAGGCTTTTTATTATGAGTATTTACAGACTGTATCATTCACTGGTAGGTGGTGATGCAAAGAGGAGATAGCAGATCCCACTTAGGACAAAGGGACTCCTAATTCCAGCTCAGCCTTTGACCATGGATAAATTATTCCTCCTTCACATGCCTCAGTCTCCCTCCCCATTCAAGTGTCTACTTAGAGTGTAAGCTTTTGGAGACGGTGGGTATCTCCCAGCTGGGTTTGTACAGCACCCAGCACAATGCAGACGTTGATCTTGATGGCAGCCTTTACTCACTATCTTAACAGAAGCATCAAAGTCTTTATAGGAGTTAATTTACCTGAACAATCCTTTGGCCAGAATGTCTCCAGATCACGTGTGTGATAAGAAGTGACAGAATAAAGTCACTTTTGGGGTTTGCAGTGACTGTGTAACATCTGGGTTGTGAGTGGAGGTGACTGCTCCCCAAGTGCCAGCACTGCACCTCAGACACTGTTTCCACTGCCTGCTAGAAGCTGCCTTCTCCGTGGGAAAAACAAGTCAACTCCTGGTCTGGGATGCCAAAGTGCGATTTTGTTGCAATTGTGGTGGTTCTCTGCAGAGAGCAACTCCTTAGTGAGCAGGGCTGATAGCACCCCGGCACAGACTGAACTAGTACGCTCATTACGAACGGATACCCTTGACCTGTCTGAAGAGGGAGCAAAAAGCAAAGGTTTGAGGAGACTGGACCCTCCAGTCCCTTTTAATTTTAATTACACACCAGAAACACCACAGGAGGTAGGAGGTACCAGTTCATAAGGGAAACCCTCTTTTGACTAAAAAAAGCCTGACATTTTACACAGGAGGTTTGTCATTTTTCCATAAATAATATGAGGACCACTAATACTGCCTCACCTATCACTGAGAGTGAAATTCCTATCATGCATGGCAGAAGAGCAGACCCCGCTGTGCATCTCAACTCCAGTGGTGTCTTCCAGCCTTGCTGGGCTGCAGGGAGCAGATCTGTGTGCAGAGAGGGACTATTTCCTTGGCTTACTTGCCCTCTTGATCAAGACATCAGTCAGTCATCCAAAAGACCTGGTGTAGTTTTTCACTGTGCTTCCTCAGGCCAGTCTTGTGCCTTCTATGTCTTCTCTGCCTCAGCGTAGCAGACCCACACCAACACTGTGCGGGATCTTTCTGGTGACACCAGGCATCCTGAAGCAACAGTGAACCTCTGTTCCTCATCTGCCAGCCAGTTTCTAATCCAAGCCTTGCTATTTTTATCTGGTTAGGATTTCTTCACTCCCTTAATAAATATATAATGTGTCACTCTATCAAATGTCTGGCCAAAGGCAAAGCAGTTTGCAATCATTTCTGGCCATACCGGCCCAGAAAACAACTGACTAAGCAAATGGATCTTGTTTGCTAAGTTGACTCCAATAGCAAAGTCTCCTCTCAGAGAAAGGATCTGGATATCAGGACTCTGTCAGCATTTCCACCAGACTGGGGATCTCTTCCCCTTTCTCTCCCAAAGCAATGGCATTAATGATGCAGCAGAGGAGAATTCAGCACCATCCTACCATGTCCACCATCTTCCCCATGCACTGATGGAGCAAGCATCCTACATGTCACAAGGAAGGTTGTAGGACCTCCAATAAAATCTCTCAGTCCTCTGAGATCGCTGTCCTCAGTGTCCTAGCAAATGGGAACAGTGCCCACTGCCACGTGCTCTCCTGACCTCAGCCCCAGTGTGCTGTCCTACATGGGATACCGCCCAGAGAGAGCTGAGTGTGTCTTCTGGTTTGCACCACCAGCAGACACTGCTGGGGCTTCATCTGAGCTGGGTCAAAGCACACACATTCAAAATGTGCTAAGCCCTATGAAGCAGGGAGAAGGTGGTCCCAGATATGTTGTTTGTAGCATCAGCTAAATGATAATTTGAAGCTGTTCTCCCTGCCCACCCCCCATACCCCCCCCCCCCCCCCTCTTTGCTGGGTTATCTTGAGAGTACAAGAGCCAGAATTCCCAAGGATCTAGCAATTACTAGCTAGCTGGCAAGAGCAGAACTCAGAAACCTGTAAGGGAAAAAAGAACAGCCATAAAACTGCCCTCTGAAAACTGGGTGCTTCACAGTATCTTTGGCAGTATTTTCTGCATACATAAACCTTGGGTTGGATGTCTGCTATACAAGGCTAAGACGGTGGATCACTTTCTTATGCTCACTGAAATACGTTAATAATTTTTTTCCAGGCATAGTTAAGGGCACAGCCTGTGCATTTTGGAGAGTTTGTACTGAAATTAGCACAAGCTTGTAATTTCTTTGCTGAGGAAAAGTGGTCTGACCCCTTACGGGGAGCCAGGCTGAGTCTCAGCTGTGCCTGCTCCCCCTTCCAGGTGGGGGGAGGTTGGGGGGGGGGGGGGGTGGAGGGCAGCTGAGAAGTGGGGCTTTCCTATAAAAGGAACTTGCTGGGACGGGAACTTCTGGAAATTTGTTTGTGAGAGTGTGTAGGATGTTGTTGATGTTATGTGCTAGGAAAATGGGCTGCAGCAAGACTCTAGTGCAGGTTTAAGCGATTAAGCCTCAGAATGTCTGCTTGTGGTTTAGACAGTTGTTTAGGGCTAGTAAAGCAGCTGCTAGAGAAAAGGGGAAGCTGATGTTTTTGGAAACTTGCTATTACAACTGGTACTGTATAGGAGAAGGGGAGCAAAGTAATGCATGGGCTGCTTTCAGGAAAGAAAACATGCTTTGTTGGGTAAGGAGTTATCTTCCACAATTCTCCCTTGTTTCCATCTCTTTTCTGCAATCAGGTGTGCTCTGAATAGTGTGAAGGAGAAGTTTTTAGGCTCTGATACTGGGAATCTGAAGCAACCCTGAAGCTCCAGGGCCTATGTTTCTGACAGCGAGTCCTCTGCCCTTGAGGAAAGCAGTGCCTTTGTCCCTGGCCTTACATGCAATGAAGGTTTGTGAAATTCCCTCTTCTGATGATGATGTGGTAGTCCGACCTCCTATGTGGCATTTCTCTGCTTGTTGCTTGGATATCATTAGGGTCTAGAAGCTTATGAATTAGTCCTGGGGACAGTTGCTATTTTAAGTGCTTTTGTGCCTTCTTCCAGGGGCATAGGAGAACTTTGTTTCTCAGGTCTCTGAATAACTTCATAGTCTACCTGTAGGCTCTTCCTTATGCCAGAGCAGGTCTGCTGTGAGGTCTTTTTGGCCAAGGCAGGAATATTTCTCAGCTGATGACCTTGCAGTCACTGGACTGGAGGGGCAGAGTTCTGAGGAACTGGAGGCTGAGGCCACATTTCGATGAAGTCTGTCTCTGAGCTGCTGTCTTGGTTGGGTGATTTCAGCCTTAGCGGGTGTTTGTGTGCTGGCAGTGTCTGATCAGGTCATTTCACTTAAGTAACCCCATGCTCCTCCCATGTCAGAGAGCGTGGGGTGTGCATCAATCAGCCAGATTGCATGTTGCCTGGCATCAGTCTTATCACCCATGAAGTTTACTGTTCTCTGGTTTCTGTGGTCAGCCAAAGATTCAGCAACTCTCTGGTGCTTGCAGACAAACAGAAAATCTGGCACTTTTGTTAGTATGACCACGTCTCTGCAGTGGTCGTCAGAATGTCCTGTCTGAGGGGAAAATTACAGATGTTTGATCTTCAAACAATGTCCATAGGGAATCTTGCCAGATCTGAACAGCTATCATATGTCCTCTGATAGCTGAAAAGCAGATATCCTAGCTGAAAGGCTTCCAGTAGCTATATCCTCTGCTGTTTCATCACTAAGCAAATAAAACAGTTGCAAACCTTTATATTACTTAATGATGTCAAATTTTTAAAAGCATTTTGATCTGAAATTGACTTTTTTTTCCCCCTCCATCTGCAAAAAGATCTTAGGCAAGAATGCCTAAGATGGGGGTTGGAACTAGATGACAGGGGTTGGAAGTAGATGATCTTTAAGGTCCCTTCCAACCCAAACCATTCTATGATTCTATGATACAGAAGCACACTATCTTGAACCTCCAGCAATGCAGAATCAAATAGGCCTTGGGATAGTTCAAAATCAACTAATTTGCCAAGCCTGTGGCCACCTAGGACAGGTCCAATTACTCCTTCAATGGGTGCTGCAGTATCACATAAGCTGCATCAGGGGTGTGTTGCATAAGGCTCAGTGAGGTGGGGATTAGTCCTTCTTGTGAAGAAGGAGCAAGAGGGCATGACCGAGGTTGCTTAGCTGGTCAGTGGCAGAGTGGGAATGAGCATCCGAACTTCTTGAGCCCCAGTCCAGTTCATATTTCATGCAACAGGTGTGAAAAAACCCCAAACCAAACACAACATTTTTATGTTGTGAGACGGACAGTGAAAGGGGAGCTGGGAATTTCTTCCCTGTTGGTGGAGGAGGGTGTATGTTCATCTTGTTGCATATAGGCTCAGACCAAAGACACTTCTCCAAGGGGGAGGAGTGGATGTCACTGAGGTTTAACTTGAGTAGGTGTATTGCTTAATTACTCATACAGGTTCTCTCACCCACTCCATCTGCACTGTAATTAACTTCAATCCTGAAGTGATGGGATTTAATCTTAAGGTTCTGGCTGGCTCTTCTCTGACAAGTCTGGTGACACAGCCCTAGAGAACTCTCACCTGATACCGTATGGCTTTCTAAATGCCACCCTGTCAGATAGAGGTGGCATCTGCATGGGTTGCTGGCAGGAGTGGTTTGTAAGCTTTAGAGGGCACTGGAGCCATGCCATCAGCTACTCTCCTCGCTGATGCACAGGGGAAGGTAGAGGGAAAGGTATGTTGCTTTCTGAAGTAGGAAGGCTTCTGCTTGAAGCATGGGGATTTGACAGTGTTTTGGCACTGGTAAAGAGGATTGGAAAGGAGTGTCTTTAGCTTTACAGTTGCTGACATCCCACGGGCTTTCCTTGAAGTCTGGGGTAGAGGTGGAAGTGTCAAATCTAAGTAAACTTTTCAGGACTGTCTCAGCAGGATTGACATCACCTGTGTTTCACACAGATGAAAGAGGTAAGAGGGGAAAAAAGGAACGCAAGCTTTGAGAACTTTTGAGTGAGTAAAAATTAATGACTAATACTGTTAAAGCAGAGCTGTGCCAGCTCACTTTTCCCCTGTTCTTTGATCACACCCAATTTGGCTTCTCTTAGAGGGGCATTAAACAAATTCAATGGCTGTATGCAATGTGTAAGCTCAGGAGGTCCTGCAGGCTGGGGGACCTTCTTTTGCCCCTGTAGTGAGGTGCTAGGCACAAAAGCGAAGTACTTCATTGTCTGCCCGAGTGGTGACAGGAGGAAGTCAGCTGCAGATTGCAAATGTTTGCTGACCACAGCTCAGTGAGGGTGCCAGCTCCGTCTGCCTGAACCCAGAAAGCTCTCCAAGCCAGGACCTCATGAGTGATGACAATGGCAAGGGGTGGGGGGTGTGTGGGGGGAAACACTAGAAAAGCTCTGGTCCATGTCTTAATAAATCATGATGTTGCTGATATCGGCGTGCTGGGGCTGAAGGAGTTACTGGAGACAACAGGAAATATGCTCACCAAGCAGAAAGTTTTGCTTGAATGGCATTTCAGCTAGGTATGTGTTAGCGCCGTGCTTGTGTGCTCACAGAGGTCAGGCGAGCATGTGAAAATTCAGTGATCAAGGCTGGAACACTGCCAGAAACTCTGGAAGGAAGTTTTACCTGTCAAAGCCTTTGTTTCTGTAGTTTAATAATTTCCATCATGTTTTGGACAGATGGTTTTGAAAATATAACCTGGTGTCAAGAGGCTGCATTTGATTCTCAGCTTGCCATGAACACTTTGGGCTGCCTCTTGCAAGGCAGCTCTGTGCCTGCATCTGTATATTGGTGTTTGCCTCTTGCATTTTAAACTCTCTCTAGGTTAGCAGCTGCTTTTATGTGCAAGACAGTGTAATCTGGTTCAAGCCTTTCAGCACTTACATAGAAGGAGTGCTTCACAGAGGCAGAGGCTGTTGGTAGTTATTAAAAATAAAGGTCCAGATATAATCTGACTGTTCTTCCATAGGCCTCTAAGCATCTGCTGCAGGCTGCGGTTAGTCAGAGGATACTTTTGGTCTGACTCAATGAAGCTAGATTTGTTGCAATAGTTATTCAAACAACCTCATGTTCTTTTTATAGATGGAGAAATCTGACTGCTCCTTAAGTGGAGGCACAGACTTGACAGTCCTGCAGAGATGGGAATGCAGGTTACCTGGAGGCAGATTGAGGGGGAGGCTTACAAGAGACAACATTGTGGGTCTCATTTTTCTGTGGCAGTGTGACTTGCAACACTTGTTGTTTTTCTGCATTACAAGTGCTGAGTCTGCCTAGTTCCTCTGGACATCAGTGGCAGCCATGAGGCATCGCCTATGGAGGCACTTTAGAAAGCTAGCAGACTCGAGCAACAGCCCATGTCTGCAGAGTGACTCAGTGGCAGAGTCCTGTCTGCCAGTTCATGGTCCCAGCCATGCACTGAAGCATGCAGAGGAGACAATGTGTGGGTGATGGAGCAGACAGTGGTTAGCTGGGTCTTACACGGGACCTTCTCCTTTTGCACAGATCTTGTCTTTACAAACACTCATGTGGTTCCTGCCAAGTCCCTTCACGGGACTGGATTTCCTACAGCACATTTCAGGAGTAGGAACATACTCCCCACAGCCACCAATTTCCTCTGGCAGGCAATGGAAGGGATTTCAACAAACCATTTCATGGCTAGTAGTTTGTTTGGTCCTGTGTAACACTGCCTGTCCTAGCTGGGTCTGCAGGTCCCACCATGAAGAGGTATGAGTGCCACACTGTCTTTAGCATGTGGCATAAATTCATTTTTCCTTGATAGGGGATAGTGTTAGGGGAAAACACAGATTGCAACTACTATTTCTTAAAATATCTTTTATTCATTAGCTGCTGTAGTTAATAGAATCAAGGTGTTATTAGTAATAGCAGGTAACTATTCACATGCCACCCATTCATGTTCACTTATTAGCTGGAGGAACTGTTGGGAAGCCAACCCTAACATGCACACTCTGTAGCAGAAGGTCATCCTGACACATCAGTGGCTTCTAGCTAGGTCTTTAGGAATTCCTTCAGAGGGCGCTTTGTTTCACCATCTGTATACATAACTCTGTAGTCTTCAACTGTGTAGAGCAGCCACTGCCCTCCTGGGTGTGATCCAGATTTTACAGTTCGTTGTAGATGCTAATGTGTGCTGGCAGCCTTGTGCAGCATTAGACTCTGGTGGTCCAAGTTTATCAGTCCTTGCAAATCCATCAGAATTACATGTCTCCAAAGCTTATCAGTCCCTGGGAAACCTTCACCTAATATCTTCTTAGCATTTATTTTTCTTGTCTTTGGCCTGTGATGTTTTCTGGTCACTGTTTCTCTATCCAAATCTATAGAAACATATAGAATTTAAACATACAAAGAGGGCTTTTATAATACCAGGAGGTAGCCCTTTACTGGGGTGGTGGAAGATACATGTCCTTGGCAGAGTACATGATGTTGTAGCATGAGATGGGCTTGAATTCATGTGGAATAAGCTTGATCAATAGCTGAATGGATCAGTACTTGACACACTGACCCCATCATCTTTACATGGATGGAGTCGACTTTTATCTACTCTGGTCCCAGGGCCTATATGGGACACTTCCTGACTCAAAGAAAAGGCTCCCTGTCACAGTTCTCCTTTGTGTTTTCCAGATTTTGGGGGTCTTTCCCTCCTTTGCTGTTGCCTGGATCTCTCCATCCACGGTGATGTAATTCCCTTCCCACTTTCAAGCCTGTGCCTGGGCTTGTGACCAACTGTCTGGCCAATCTTCCTGTCTCCCCTTTCAACCAAAACTATTCAGTTATCCTCTTTGGAGATGTATAAACATGAAAGAAGTTCAGGTAGACCAATTCTGGTTCCTCTTTTTTAATAGTATCTATGGACTTTTGTCCTGTGTCAGCATTTCTGTCTTCAGGTCACTCCTCCTAACACTTTATGGACTTGGATCTGGACATGCAAGTTTTTTCCTGGTGATCCAGCAATGGCCTCCTCCCATATCTGTGCTGTAATGTGCAGCTGCCCAGCCTGGTGAAGAACAGAGTTCCTTGAAGACTCAAGAAGGGTTAAGAGGAGCACTGTCGCTGCACAGCACCTGGCAGCTAGCAAATTACATCTCTGCCGTATATGGGAATGTAGCAGAGCAAGATGGCCCAAGCTTTCAAACCAGGAGAAAGCTCTCTGGGATCTTAGCCACATGGCATGCTGCACTGGTTACTCGTGAATAGGTTCGCTTGGGGCTTTCCTATACATGTGGTTAATAAGATAGTCTGCTCCTTCAGCAGGTCTCAATTAGTCTGGCCCCCTCGTGAGCAGCACTGGCTCAGTCTGGCAGCTTTGGCAAAGTTCTCATTTGGCTTTCCCTTGTTTCGCGCAGACGAGTCTTGGTCTCCTGCTGCTGAAGGAGGAAACACCTTTACTGGCTGCACAGCAAGGGTATCCAAAGAAGTCTGGGCTGTAGTTGGTGTGTAGCTGGAAAGCCTGAATTTGATGCCAGCCAGCAAGCCTGGAGAAAGGAGTGTTTGTCATCTTGAGTGTCTACAGTGGAGGAAAGGGGTGAGTGCTCTGAAACTCTTACTAATTCCAGCCTTGTCTTTTCCCCTCCATGGAGTCTGACCCTCCAAGAGGTTCCTTCCCTGAGCAGCCAAAGTGGCTGGGAATAAGGATTGTGTAGAAGGACACTGTAACAGAGAAGTCTGTGGGCTCCTAATCACCATTACATGGGCCCTTCTCTACAGCAGGATCCCTCAGGAGTTGTTCCCCACCTTACCAGGAGGGCTGCCCTGCCAGCCAGCTGGCTTTTGGTGTGGCTGGAGCAGCCTGCAGGCAGAGAGGACCCAGTTGGTCTGATTTGATGCTCTGACCCACATCGGGGTCAGCTGCAGGGAAGCCAGGAGGCACAGGGGTGATCTGACTAGTGTAACCAAGAAAAAAGGAGGAGTCGTCCTTTTAAAAGGAACCAGAATGGAGAAACACTCTGAGTCAATAACTTCATTTTTGGTGTGAACAATTGAGAGGGTTGTGATGCCATGCTTGACAGCTAGCTGTGTAGCTATTGCTTGTGACAGTGGAGGTGAGGTTGGCAGGTGTGCAGTTTAGCACACGTTGCATGCCTCTACATTGCTGGCATTTTCTGTAAGGTTTCAAAAGCATTCAGAAGTTCCACACAGAATTAGAAATCAAAAACAGGTGGTGGCTCGTGGTTCATATGCTAAAAAGTATAAACCAGCAGGGAAGTGTGAAAAAGCCAAGCTGACAAGTCAGTAAAGAAGAGTCACTAACTGTGGTCTGAAGTGCTAAGCGAAGTGCTACCGGTTGTTTCAGGAAGCCAGGTTTCTCACCCAGCTTATTACAGAGCTATCATTTGGGAAATCAGAGGCACGTGCAGCCTTTATTGACAGACCATGCTCCGCACGGACTTTGCTGGGGGTTTACAGTGCCAAATGCCTTCCCTTTAATTATTTGTTTGTGCCACTGTGATAGACACCCTGCCAGCCATGGCAACTGTGCCATTTGTTATGTGTCATGCCCTTAACTGGAATTAGCTCCCACCCCCATTTCCCCACTGGCTCAGTCAAACAGCTCGTCAGCAGACACGTTATTTCTTAGCCTCTGATGCCTGTTTCTCAGAGACGGCACTCTCATCACTGTCCTGCAGTAAGAACATTTTTGTATTGGTGTCCCCATCTCCCCCAACAGGAAGAGCTGCCTAACTGTCCTCTCAGCCATGGAAAAACTATTTCCAAATACAGAGGGAGGAGGCACTTTTCAGTAGTTGTAATTCTGAGGTTTTACTGGGAGGTGCTTTATCTGTGCCAGCTGATGTAGCGTGTCAATGTTTTTCACTGAGGATGGGGGAATTTTCTTTAAGGGGGTGGATTATTTTTAAGCTAACTGACTTTCGAAGTGAGGACCGGTCTCTCTTACTGCTGCACTGGGATGCCCTCATGACCAGGAATGGATTCTTTTCTCGCCAGTAGCCTTTTACAGAAGGGAAGTGAGTGCATTTAATAGGCTAATGTGCTCTGAAGTGGGGTTTGCATGAAAGCTGCAGTGCCTGATCCCAGCCTGACCTTACAAATATTTACTACTTGATATGCCTTGAGCAGTCCTATGCATTTAAGCATGCCACTGAACAACAAGCACATTCATAAGTATGTGTGTGGTGTACTACCTTTTGTGCTTGAAGTGATGCCATGAGGCCAAGAAAGCTATCTGCCCTACCTCTCGGAGACCAGAGAAGGTTGGGGACCATTGGCACCAACACCATACACTCTGCCCAGGCAAACATTTGGGTTAGAAATATCTGTATGTGCTGGCCATACAGAAGGGAGGTGTATCTTTATTGTGTAACTAAAGGGCAAAAGAAACTGCCCTTAGCGTTCCCTGACCTTAGAGTTTGCCTGTGCCCTAGCTCAGCGACTGCATGGCTGGGCAGGAGACGGAGAAGGGTTTCTCCAGCTGAACAGAAATCTGTTACAGCACAGCATGATACTGAGGCTGAACAAAAGTAACTCAGCAGGGCAGGGAAAATTCGGCTGATCTGGTTACTGACAAAGAGGTGTCAGGCAATTAGTGATCCTCGCAGTATGTCCTGTACCTGCTCAGGCAGAAGAAGGAGCTGACAGTAAACATGCTGCTAAGGAATGAAATGCATCCAGTTCCCATGGCAGAGGCATTTATTACCAGGCTGTGCTGTTCTGTTAGCTCAAGACATCCAGATGAGTATGCAGACGTAGAACATACCAGATTACCAGGAGAGCTGTACCTCAATCCATCAATCATTCAAAAGCATTAAGTATTTAAATGTGCAGTTAGAACTGATTTGATTCTTCGTGAGAGAAAGACCTGTGCATGCACCTCCTAGGAGAGGGTGATTTAGTTTCAGTGTTTCAATGTCTCTCGTTGCACAGGCTCTTGGTTCTTGCAAGGGTTTCTGCAACAGCAAAGTATGGGATACTATTCTGCTCTGGGTTTCCTCAAAGGCTGAGGATGGCCTGAGAACCTGCCTTGTGAACCTCTCAGAAACAGGAATGGCTGAACTCTAGACAGGCGGTTTCTACCTCAGCTATTTGGGTTATAACTTCCCTAACCACACTCTGGTTTCCCTATGCTAGATGTGGAACATGAAGTCTCCCCTCCACAGAGCACAGCAGAAAACCTGGGAAGGAGGAAAGCAGCATCTACGCTGATTCCTAGAGGATTAGGAGACCTGCCCAGTACCAAGTAAGAAGCCAATAGCAGAGTGGGAATTAAATCAATGCAATAGTAGTGAATCAGACTCCAGGCTGGCCCAGCCCAAGGGGTGTAAGACTGCATCATCCTTCTGACCAGCTAAATTCCACAGAGGAATTCTTCTTGACTGCAGAAAACATGGTCATCATAACTGAAACACTGCCTGAAACCAGCAATATCATCTTAGAGGAAGAAAAAAGGGAAACAAATGTTCTGGCCATTTTGAAATGTTCTGGTTTGAGTATTTTCAAAGCTAAATGCTTCTAGCTTTTGCGTGGAAAAGACTTTTCAGCTACATTTGTGTGCAAAGGTTCTGATTATGTATATTATGATGGAAGGAGCCAAAAGAAAAAAGAAAGGAAGTAAAGCATTGTTGAGGCTGAAAGACAGAAATGCCTCACAACCAACCAGATAAGACATCTGGGAGATCCTGGCTTTTTGTCTGTCCTCAGATAAACCATAAAAGACTGGGAAGTTTTTCCTTCAATTTTTCACCTTTCAGGTTTGTTCTGAATTCAAATGAAAGCTAATAGTGATATAGTTAATTTCTGTGAAACAAAAATTTCCATTTTTGATGCACCTCTAATACAGCCCTTTATGCTCTGCCTGCACATGACTCAGCTTCATTGGAATTGGAGAGACTAGAGACAAATACCATAAACACAGAAAATAAATCCCACACGAATATTAAAACAAAGCTAGTGCATTGTTAGTAGTGGTTCTAAAGAGCCTTGATATTTCCTGAAAACTCCCATGTGTCCGCAATATCTTCCACAACATCAGTCCCAGAATGTTATGTGGTCATTAGTCCGAAGAACATACTCATTCATTTATGAGTTTGAGATGGGCTCGTTAGTCAGAAGTGGCAAATTGAGTTATAAGCTTCATTCCCAAAGATTCAGTATTTATTGTGTGCCATCAGACATCATGATAATTTGATGGATGGACTTCTCAGAAGCTTGGAGTATTAAAAACAAAGCCTGGAGGAAGTGAACTGGAAGACCTGAAAGGAATGACATAGAGGAATAGCAGCACTGTCTCCAAAGCCAGGTGGGTTCCTGAGGCTGTGGCCCAATGCTGTGACAAGGGCCATCATGAGAGCAGAAGTTAGAGCAGGGTAACTACAGTTCCTCATCCCAGTGTACCTGCTTGACAGTGGTGTGAAGCCTTCCAGAGGAAGGTCCATCCTGCCCCATGTCATGTCTCCATCAGTGGCAACCAGAGAGGCTGTTTAGGGAGAGCCTACAAGCCAGGGGGCTGTTCGAGGTCTGTTCCACTCAGACATGTGTGCACAAACCTTTTGTGTGTGTGTGTTAGAGGGCACATCTCTGCTTTTAGAATGTGGTGAAGGACCTTGTTTCCTGTGAGTCTCTCTAAAACTTTTGTGAACCGATTGATGCCATGTGCCACCATGACATCCTATGTCAACAATTTCCAGCCTCCTGTGTAAAAAACCCACAAGTAGTCTTACCTGTCAAGTGCATCTACAGTTTTACAGTTTCGAGTTTCCAGTAATTCTTGGGGCATTTTGAACCTCCTTAGCTCCAAACAAGGAAGCTGAATCACAGACCAAAGCCACCAAGATGCCTCAGATGACATGTTTCTCACTCTGAGTACTTAGAACCTGCACTTTTGTGGGTCACTGCTGGAGAGCTGAGGGCTCTTCTCCATTAAAATCCAGGTGTGGAACTCATTGCACCAAACTCATCTAAAAAACTGGCATCCAACAACTAATCCAGGCATCCGTATATAGAAGTTACAGCTGCACCACCAGCAGATGATTCACCCTTTTCTAAAACAGGTATCTCTGCTGCTGTGAGTCACTGCGGGAACCGCCTCCCTGTCTCTCTTGACTCTAGAGGATGCTTATTTAACCAGAGTGGATTTCATACCTAAGTTTTAAATTGCTGAAGTTGGTTGAAACCTGCCCCCACCATTTTTTGCACTGTGAAAAGAGATACCTAAACTCTAAGTCATCTTAGAAGAATTTTGGCTGAAAGAGGATAGTGGGTGGGTGAGTGCAGGGTAGCCTGATTCTCCCTCACTTGCCTGAGGTGGGAAAACATCCTAACCTCAGTCACAAGTGTGGCCTTTCAGGGCCTTTAAATTAATTATCTTGGTTTCCTAATGATGCACTTCCCAGTGGTCACCCAACAATGTCTCTAAGTGCAGCTTCTATGGGATTCAAGGTCAAGCCAAATGTCTTTAGGGTGATAAAATGGCAGTTAAATGCATGATATTTGGCTCATCACTATTTAGTTAGGCAGCTCAAAAAGACAAGGAAGAAGTGCAATATTATGACTGTGTAAGTAAGTCTCCTGTTTCTCAGTGTTACAAATCACATGGCAGGTGTCACCAGAATTGGGTGATGAGCTTAGAAAACATTAATTTTATATATCTCTGTCAATATGACACAACGCAAAATCTCTCTCTGGATGAAGGCACAGGTATTTCTGTTCATTTGGTCAAAATGATGGTTTTGCTCAGTTGGCTTGCAATGCGGCTGAAGGTCATGGGCATTTTGAACAGGTACAGGCATTTCTTCTGTGTGAGTGCGAAAGAGCAGGGTTTTGTATAACGCTGGTTTGGGAGGACTGACAAAATGTAAAACAGGCGGATGTGTCTGTTACAAAGCCAAATTGGCATGTTACAGCTGTCATTGCTACGGTCCGCTTTATGAAGCACTATGTGTTCTGCAGAGTGCTATATATTTCCATGCAGTTTAAAAAGAAATAAAAGGGTCGCTTTCTTAGTTAGGAATTCCAAGTAAAGGAGGATTTGATTGTTCTCATGGAATGCGAGCTTTCAATATACGGTTACAAAATTACCAGATTCATAACACAACTTTTATGTGCATGAAAATCGTTGGTTCTTAAGCCTCTTCCCCAAATCTAAGTATCCTGCTTTATGACTGATACCGGTGCACACGTGTTTGAGGTATTTGAGTGTGACTATGTGGTCCACGTGCCTACTTGGATCGCAGGTTTTTGTCTCCTGGATTTTGCGTACTTTAAAGCTAAAACCGGAGCTCATTTCTAAATGCAAGCGGAAGTGCCGGCATTTCCCACGACTCCAGCACCTGATGCTGTCAGATAAAGTACGAACTCGCCGGCGGCGGGGGCTGCGCTGGATCAGAGGCGGCGATGCTCCCGAGGGGCAGCACACGCGCGCGCTGCTCTGTCGGAAAGGGTGTCCGTGGTTTTCCCGCCGTCCTGGTCCGCCTTTCCCCTGGCAGCCCGTGAGAGCAGGCGAAGCAGCCACCGGCCGCGCTGCCTACAGACACCGGTGGGGGCGTCAAACCCCTCGGCGGGGCCGCGTTATACCGGGGGAGGGGGCCCGGCGTCACGGCCAGCTCCGGCGCGGCGTGGGCGGGCCCCAGCCGGAGCCGCGTCGCAGGCGCCGGGCGCGGATTGGGCCAGGCAGGATCAGACAAGGGCGGCGCGGCGGCGATTGGCCCTGCCTGGGTCAGGAGCTGCCGGCTGCTGTAAACACACGGCCGGCACGCTGCGGGGCCGCGGGATGACCGGCAGTAACCCCAGGGAAACGCAGCCTACTCCCCTTTCCCTTTTGTGCACTGTCAGCCGGTTACGGCTCTGCCGTGGCGGGCGGCCCAGCCAATGCCCGGGGGAGGGTGTGCGTGGCAGGTCCCCGCTCGCCCTCGGCAGCCAAGCGAGGGGCATCGATGCATAAGCGCAGCCTCTCGGCCCAAAGCTGCCTGCGTGCCAGCGGCCCTTTGGAGCCCGAGCAGATGGGGCTCAGCTCCCTTATGGAAGCCAGCACCGCAGGAGGTGGGAGTTTGCTGGTGTGTGGTGCGGCGTGTGGGCACCCCGCGATCTTGGGGCATGTGCCGGCACCCACGGTCCTGCTGCTGGGCATGGTGGCCGTGTTTTGGAAAGCTGACCACTGGGGTAGGGAGGCTGCTGGGCTCCCCAGGACAGAGGCCCCCCTGGGGCAGGGCTGAGGCTACTTGGCTGGGCATTAAGCAAATGCCACCAGCTCCATCCATCTGGTGTGCGGGACTGCTGCGGTGCCATCTCTTCCCCTGCTCTTCTGGGCCTTTGTTCACTCCCCTCCTCCCTGCCTCCCCCCTGCTCCCCAAGAGGTCCCCGCAGCCTTCCTGGGGTCCTGGCCTCTCTTGGAGGGTCAGCAGCAGCTGCTGATTTCTCGGTGTGGTGGGAGCCCATGGCTCGGTGCAGAGCTGGCACCCAGCCCTGCTGCTGGGCAACTCTGGGTGGGACCGCTGCCCTCCCTAGACCACCCTTCCTAGCCCTGCTCCCAGGGTCCTGGGTTTGGGTACGCTGGGCTGCTCACAGCTGGGGTCACTGCATCCCAGTTCTGGGGAGAGGGTGGCAGCTGGAACCTGGTGTCCCCCCCGCACCAAGACCACGCTGGCATCTCGATCTACATGCAGTGTCCAGAGAGAGAAGATGCAGCAAACCCTACACCCTGCTGCTGGAAGCCAGCAGCTCCTGTCTGCAGCCCTCCCTGCGCTCCCTCGCCCTCCTCTGAACAAGCAGGCACTTGTTTGCTCGTCTTCTCCGACCCAGCAGAGCTGGATGGTGTGTTAACCCTTCCCTCTCCTCCCTTTCACTGGCAGGTAGGAGATCTCTAGAGAAGCAAAATTGGGGTGCACTGGAATTGCAACCCAAATTAATGGATTACATAGGAAACCAGGACTTAGAATCATTCATGAAACACTCCAGGCAACAAGCTCAAAATGCTGAGCTGGCGCTGCCCAAGGGCTTGATAGTTATGGGAAAACATATTTTGGGCAGGGGATATAATAACAGCCTTTACCGAAGAGGGAGAGGCCGAGATCAGAGTTCCACTCTTGAAATCTAGACAGAGGGATCATTAACTTTATTTTTAGGCTTGGTAGAATAATCAGGAGGTTTGAAAATTTGCCTTCTCTTCCAGTTGTTTTAGGAGGGGCTGTGCTGGCTCAGCTGGGATCAGCGCAGCGCACAGGACTATCAGAAGCAGCACCTCTCTGTCACTTCCAGGGATGTACTTCTGTGACCACCTGATGAGCTGGAGCATTTCATTTGCTTTTTTTCCACAGCTCAAGGCAGCCACACATCCCATTGCCTGGGCTGCTCACACACCTCCGGGTAGGAGAAGGTGGCTGCTGGAAAAGCCCAGACCTTCCCCCTGAACAACTGTCGTCCCTCCTGGCTCTTCTCCGCACTGCATTGCAGCGCACAGGTTCTGGCTTTCCAACCCAAAGGGCTTTCCGGAGGAGAACCTGCAGCTGGAAACCCGAGTACAGCGTGGGCCGCTTTTGCGGAGGATTTGGGGATGCCTGCTGCAGGGGCAGCGGTGCCCCACACGCGGGCTGGACCGGGCGGCCCCGGGCGCTGCAGGTGCCAAAGCTGCTGCAAACAAGGCCATCCCCTCCGCCCGCTCCGGCTCGGAGCAAGGGGGTGCCACGCAGGGGTGGCCTTACTCGCCCACCCCCCCCGGCTCGGGAGGCGGTTGGGGGAGGCGGAGATGCAAAGGTCGATTCAAGTGAGGCTTGCCCGGGGATTTCCCCCTCCGCCTTTCACTTCCCTCCAGCTGCGAAAGGGGTGGGGAGCGCAGGGACGCTTGCTCTCGCTGGAGGAAAATTCCCCCTCGCCGAGGTTCCCGAACCCGCCCGACGCGGTGCCGGCCGGGGAGACCGGCTGCCGGTATTACGTGTTCGGCCGCATGCATATCCGTCAGCCGCGAGGCGCTGGCGCGCGGCCCCGCTGGAATTAACCTGCAGTAACCCCGCGGCGCGGGGCAGCCGCTCTGCTCCGCTCGTTCACCGCCCTTAAAGAGCCAGAGGGATTTTTTTCTGGTGTTTTTTTCCCCCCCTCCCCGGTGTTCCTGGAAGGGAGGAGGGTTTGGGAACGGTAACACTAGCGGTCTCCATCCCGGCGGGGCATCGCGTGCTTTCCCGAGCCCGGCCCGCCGTGCCATCAGGCCAACACGTTTTAAAGTAACATTTTTATTATGAACAAATAAAATTTCAGATCAGCACAACCAGATGTCTGTTTCCGTATTAGTAGAAATTATTTCAAAAAGGTTTTTTCTTTTCCAGTACACAAAACAGAGATACTACTATGCAGAAATCCCTAAGCTGTGAAAAATCGTGTCCTACTCACATTTCAACAGTGACAGAGCTTAGACAATGCGCAGATTCAACTCTCCAGTCCTCCCCTGAACACCCAATGCTCGGACATCTGCTCTTCACAACACCAGCGGGGCTGGAACTGTTTTGGAAAACGAACCGGTCCATGCTTCTGCCAGCAGCAGTGTGCGTGTGGTACGTATGCCTCCCTCCTCTGCGCTCGGCCGCGAGCCTCTCCGCACCCCTGGGAGGCAACCCCCCCGTTACAGGTAGGGAAACTGAGGCACAGAGAGTTTTTAAGTGACTTTGTCCCAAATCACGCAGTGAGCGAGTAGCTGAGCTGGGAACGGGTCCCAGGAGAACGGCTGCTCTAGCCATGAGGTGCCACTGCTGCCTTCTCTGTTTCCACCTCTCACAGTCTCATTTAAGCTAAACATACAGACGACGCATCCAGGATACAAACATGCCACCAAAAATATATATATATATTTATAGGTATATATATATATCTCAAACAAAATTCTACTTGAAGTGTTGTATCTGTTTCTTAATCTAACAAAAATTCTAACTCAAATACATTCAAAATCACCTGCACCCACAGTTCAATGTAGGCAATTAAATAATTAAGAAACCCCTCAAATGTTCATAATTCAAAAAAAAAAAAAGAAAAAAATACGGCAAATAGCTGTCAATACTCCTATGTATATTAAAGAAAGATTTAAGGCACCCAGAGATATTTGCCAATCTACCTTTAAAGTGACTGGGCAAACACCAGGACTGTTTGGTTACTGCTCCTCAGCTTCTACCCTAATTCCAGATTCTGGACCCAAATCAGCACTTGAAATTTGAAAGGAACATTTGATGTCAAACCCTGCTTCTGTGCTGAGAGGATGTGAACTATTGCAGCATGTCACAGCACGCTTCTCTACCGCAGGATATGTCACACAACACGTTAAGGGCACCAGGAGCAAGGAAATCACTCTCCTCACCTTCTCTCCTCCTCACACCCCTTTCAAATTACTGGCTGGAGGAAATTCATCCTCTCTGGAGACTTCTATGAGTTCAGAGGAGCTTACACTAGAGAGAAGTCAGCCAGCAATTCCAGAGCTAAGAGTGTTTCTCTTTTTTGGAGGGATTTTTCTTTTTCTTTTTTCTTTTTTTTTTTAAATGGTAGAATACAGTTCTAGCCACAACCCCCTTTGCCCCAGCCAGCCTCCAGGCAGTCACACGCCTCAGAGCAGTAAGGATGCTGTGACACCAGGAGCTGAAGGGCTCCCTGCTCCATTCCTCCCTGTTGTTCCTCTCGGTTGGAGGCCACGTTGCTCCTGATGGCTCGAAACCTTGAAGAGTCCCATTGCTGAGCAATAACAAGGCCATGGTGGTGGCAGGGAGGGGAAAGGGGAGGAGAAGGACTTTTCTGAGTAACAAGCGTGCTCTTGTTAAGGAGAACATCACAGAGCTGTCCTGGCTCCTGGCGAGCTTCACAGCAGCAGGAGAAAGCAAAGCTGCAGCGACTTGCTCCCGTGAAGCCTGCCTGGCTGCTACGTGGCAGAGCTGAGGCGAGGAAGTTGGCATCCACTCTGTCTCTGCCCTCTCTGGCCTGCCCGAATATGGGAGATGCTGCAAACCCCACTCCAACATCGCCTTGTTCCAGCCACTTCTTGTGCTTTCCTCCAGCTCCATTTGATGCATTTAAGCAACAAAAACCCAATACTATTGCTGTAACTAATAATAATAATAAAAATTAATAATAATGGGGAAAGTTAAGGGGGGGGAAAAAGCACATTCAGCTCAGTGAGGGGCTCAAGGCCGTGACGCCCAGAACCTAACCCACCACCTGAACTCAAGCTGTGGTCTCTGCAACTTGCAGGCAACAACACCCACGAGGACTAGTTTCTCCAGCACACCCTCCAGCTGCATGCCCACATCAGCTCAGTGATATAACTGACCTTTCTGCAGGCTCAGCCACCCTCGCTGCCTGTCTTGCCAGCAACGGAGTGAGGTGGCGAGGTGGCTCACTGAAGGGGCCGGGAGGCAAGCTAAGGGACTAACTAGGAGCTGCTTTTGCCTCCCCTTCCTACTCTGTCAGAGGAGCGGGGAATGGCAAACCACACCGATGGACTCTGGGCAGGAAAGCCTGGAGGTGGCCCACACTGGCAACTGTCTAGCCTCGGAGGTCTTGACTCCCTCGAGCTCCTCGTGCTGCCTGGCCTCACACTGGCGTTTCTCAGGCACTTGTCGACTGACCGAGCAGAGCCCCTGAAGATGGAGAAGTCTGCTTCTGCAGACACCCTCACCTTTCCCTATGCCTGTCGGGATCCCTTGCCCTGTCCCTGCCCTCAGCACAGGATGCGGATCCGCAGGGCTGGCACGGACACCAGGATATCTGCCTGCCACCCAGCGGGGACCCTGTTCCTCCAGCACAGGAAGCATCTTAACTCAGCAACCGAGCTTTGGTTTACGTCCTTCTGCCCTTTTCCATTTTGGCAAAGTCCCATTTGCTGGCAAAAATCTCAGCGGCAGCAGCGAACAAACCCACCCTGGACTGGTGCTGCCCCACGGCAGCCAATGGCACATCCCTCCATCTGTCCCCATCCGTGCTACGGTTCTCCAAAGCAGCCGTGGAGCCCAAAGCCCAGAGCCAAAGGCTCTGCCTTCAGTCCCTGGTGGCACAGGGCACAGCAGGCAGTGCAGGGAGGGAGGCTGTGATGCCAGAGGGAGGAGGTAATAAGGCCACCAGACCCCCCCTAGCCACCGGTGTACCTGGCTGGAGCTCTCAGAGAGCTGGAGTCTCTCCTCTCCCCAGCCAGAGAGCCTGTGCAGTGGGGAGAGTGGGGAGAACACTTCCCAAGAGACATCTCGGAATGAGACAACTCTCTGATGACACGGGAAGGGGACAGGGCTGCTTTTCCTGGGGAGAGCAGTTTAGCCATGCCACATCTGTCAGCAGCCCGAGAGAAAGGAAGAGGGACAGAGGAAGGAATTTCAGGGAGAGAGACACTAACTTTGGCTCAACTCTTCAGCTGACTGGTACAGTCTTCCCTTAACTCCAAGGTATGCAGCTGGCTGCAGTGGGCCTCCCCGGGCTGCTTCCTACCAGCTCCTGTGCCAGGGAGAGACCAGAACGACATAAAGCAGGAGACAGGGTAGAGGTGCTGGAGAGAAAGAATGGAAAGGAAAAGGAGAGGAGGAAAAGCGCGGCCTTGCGTTATAAAGGCAGAGTCCTAGATCTTAAATACATCACGTAAAATACAGCATGGGAGGGGGGTTAAAACTCATTATCATTATCTTAAGCAAACTGGTAGCATTATTCAGTAGTTAGTAAACAGAACATTAAACCTTTGTCCAGCGTGTTTGGAGGGGTCAGGAAGGGAGAAAGGGAAAAAAAAGAATGAAGGAGAGGTGTGGATGTGTGTGTGAAGGGGAGCAGGAACTCAGCCACTCTTGTGACTCCCATCTCCAGTCCGCATTTTACGAGCCAGGATGACCTCCTTGGAGACCTTCTTTCGATCGCTGGCCAGCCCCAAGAGGCACATGAGGTCAATGAAGGCTGTGGTTAAGTTGAAGCGCCAGCCAAACTCACTGGTGGAGTAGTCATAGGGGAAGGTGTGGTGGTAGTTGTGGAAGCCTTCTCCTGCAAAACACAACCAGGGAGAGGATGTTGCAGAGCTCTAGGTGATGGCCCCTTTATCTTGGCCCAGAGCACCACATTCCTGAAACAGCCTCTGGATGGAGTCCAGCCTCCTTGCTCCTCTCAGCCCAATTTCACCTCTCTACAATCTACCCCATCTCATTTGGGCGTGGTTCAGCATGCCTGGGCTAGCCCAAATGAGGCAAATGACAGTCATAGAGGACCTGTCGTGTTTTAGAGTAAAACAAGCATGTGGTGAGGAACTGAGAAAGGTCCTGGCTCACCGACTGCACCAAAACACCAGGGGAATTCTAATGGCTTTTCCTGTGCCACCATGAGAAACCTTCTAGTACTGGTTAAGCTACCAGCTAGACCTGCAGCCAGTCCGCAACAAGCCAGGCCAGTCAATACTCCTGCAACACTGGCAGTCCTACTGCCAAATCCAAAGGGCATTGCCAGATGGCAGTAATGCAGACAGACTTGTACTAAGGGATCTACCCCAGTCAGCCACCCCCTGCTCTGGACACTGTCAATGCTGGCTTCAGTGGTCACCCCTTCAATGACGTCACCTGCACTCCTGCTCCTACCCCCCTGACTCTCTGCAGTTCAAATCCCTCCCTACTAAAAAATCCAGGAGCAAATCCATTGGTGGTGGAAATCAGTGCAGCCCCAGTGACATTACAGTAATGCAAACCAGATGAGGATTTGGGCTTGGGAGACCAGATCAGAGTAAACGCTCATCCTGGGATGTACCTTCTTAGGTCCCCCAAGTTTCAGAGATGATCTGTCTTGTCTCATCCTCAAGTACACCCAAAATCACCAGCTGCCCTGAGAACATGTCCAAATGTGCATCTGCTGGTTTTCAAGCTGACAAATCTAAGACGGATATGCAGACCGCAGCACACATTTTTCAGGCTGGTGAATGGGGCAGAGAGACCTTCGAGCAAGGTAAATAAAATATTGCTATTGCGATAAAGAGGTGCTAAGTGTAGTAGTGTCCTTTCCAGCTTGGAGAGAGGCAGGTGGGAGCTGATAACCTCACTGCCCTTATGTACTCACTGGCGAGCCTGGGAAACACCTCCAGATGCAAAGGCTGCAGAGAAAGGGTGCAGGGGGAAATAGGGACACCTGGATACACAGAAATTCCTTGGAGCAGCTGCAGGTCCAAGGGTAAATCCCCACTCTACAGTCCGCCCACAGCAAAAGACATGGATGCTGAACATACCTAGGGCCCCCAGGCTGACCAGGGGGTTCTCCCGTGGGTTGATGTGCTGATCATACGGCCGGTTGCCAAACATGTGAGCAGCGCTGTTCACTAGCCAAGTGGCATTGAGCCCTATGGTGTAGCGCAGGATGGCTGGAATGAAGAAGCTGATGATGATGGATTCATCCCAGAAGTACCAGGGCACTACAGTGGGCAGTGTGAAGCACAGCAACACCACTGAGGGCTTGTAGTATCTGGAAGGGATGAGACCAGGAGGAAAGCACTCAGTGGCAGAGGAAGGACAGGAGGGGCTGGTTCAGTCCTCCCTTTGGAGGATTCATACTCAGCTATACAGGAAAAATCAAGTGCAGAAATACCTCACACTTAAGCCCTGCATCTTTCACCCTGGATGCACAGAAGCCGTGCCTGGAGATTAAATTTTTTAAATTCAAATTAAAAACTTTAGGCTTCCATTCGCACATCCTCTACATCCCAAGTCTTACCACCAGGCAGGAGACTCAAACTGAAGTCCTGCTCTCCTTGTCTTGATCTTATATGTGCACAAAGCAATGACCCCAACACCATGAGGCCAGACACCAGCTGCTGCTTTAGGCCTCATCTGCCATTTGCTTCTCGGCTATGCTGGTCCCCATAAAGGCAACCCCATCCTTGCAGAGTCCCACAGAAGGTCCCTTGTCCCAGTATTGCATCACCTCCTTGCAGACTTGGTCCTGCCTACCAGTACAGCCCACCAGTAAATGCAAACAAGGAACACTTGTGCCATCAGAGGAGCACATGTGGTCTTTCACACTAGGGGGGTGGGAGTAGAAGAAGCTGAACCACTCTGATGACCCACAAGAAAAATCCCAGGCACAAAAAGAGGGAAGCCACAAGCCTTGCTTGGTTCGTCTGTGACTGAACCAAGGACCTCATGAGTGAAGGTGGTTACTATATGGGTTCAGTCCCCCAGCCCTGCAGCCCTGGTGATAGGCTCGCCTCCTTTGGGGATCAGTCCCAGTATAGCCACAGACAGCTGAGAGATACACCATCCAAGAGGCACCAGGGAATCAAGTCTGCCTCTCCCAGTTACTGACTCTCTCATGTCCCCATTTTCAACTCCTTTGACCCACTCCCATGTCTCCTTTTGGAACTTCTCTTTCACCACACTGTTTCCAGGAGACTGATGGCAGAGGCATGGCCTGGAAGGTGTACCACAACATCTCCAAGAATGGCCTAGAGGCACCCATGGGTGGGCTCTGGGCCAGCCAAAGCAGCAGCTTTGTGGTGGGAAGCTCAGCCCACTGCTGGCAAGATGCTACAGGCTAGGCAGGCAAGAAAGGGGTGTGGGAGGGCTGGAGGTAGCACTAGCTCCTAAATGCTTCCTATTGAAGAGGCATAGCTCATTTCTCACAGTTCATCCCACAGCAAAGCCTTGGGTAGGCTGAGGACTCACATTTCTCACATGATGCCCCTCAGTCCCCTCACGCTCCATTAATGGTACTCAGGGTCCCCAGGCCATTTGCAGGGTCCCTGCTCCATCCCACGTGGCTCTGTGCTGGGGCTGACTCCATCACTCACCTTCGCTGGAACATCACCACTTTGTCAGCCTTCATGTCGCTCAGGTCCAGCTTCTGGCCCTTCTCTATGACATCTGGGTGCTTGCGCACCAGCAGCCAGCCGATGTGGGAGAAGAAGAAGCCCCGCATGGCATTGTGTGGGTCTGCGTCTGTCTCTGAGAACTTGTGATGGACGCGGTGGTCCCGGACCCACTCGTAGATGTCATTCTGCAATGCAACAGGAGTGGAGACTTAGGGCCAGCACTGGAGAAGTTCCCTTCAAATTAACAAAAGGGCCTAAAGTATTTAGACACCTAAATCCCATTGACCTGAACTTGTATCAGTCATTTTATCTTCCATTAGGGTTTGCGGGTTTTGACATTTAAAACAAAGGTTGGGTCTTCCTTGCTCAACCACTTCCATTTTTTTTTTTAAATCCGATTCTTTGGTGGGCTGCCTTTTTTTTTTTTTTAATTTAAATTAAATTTTTAAAATTTCAATTAAAAACTTTAGGCTTCCATTTGTACATCCTCTACAGCACCACAGGCTCTGATTGGTCAGCCTGTTCCCCCACCCCTGTGGGGGAACCAGCCCTCATTGGCCAGTCAGTGCCCACTCCCTCAAACCCTCAACTCCTGTTGGTCACTTGTGCCCATCACTACATGGTGCCAGCTGGGATTGATCAACCTGCCCCTTCCCTTCGCCCTGACATTTTCCATGGGTCAACCTGCTTTGTTTTCCCTGGGATTGCCAAATCAGATCTGTTTGTAATTAAGGCTCTCTTTAGAAATAGAATAAACACACCATTTCAATGTCAGTTATCAAAAATACCCCCCTTCAGCCCCATAACTGTTCCATTTCAGCTGCAAAATCAATACAGTTTAGAAAATGTCAAAGCTTTCATCATTTGTGTTAAGAAATGATTGTATTGGCCAGTTTTAAGAATACATTTTAATGAGCCTGTGCTCATTCCTTTACACCAAAATTTTGATGTGCTTAAAGCCATGTATTACATCATCCTAAATCCAACTTCTCTGAAATCACAAGCCACCGGTCTCTGAGCAGCCAACAGGCATTTTCTGCAGGACCTCAGATAAGATAATCTATAGTTTTCTCTGGCCTTAACAGTTACTGGCCTCATCTTAAAGCTGCTGCCACTAACAGGAACGAGATAAATTGAAAATAAACCTTCTCTTTACCTCACTGAAAGTAACTGTTACCAAAAAAAAGTGTCCATGGGGAATGGTACTGAATTTTCAGTAAAACTTTGGATTAGTTCCTATTGAAGCTGAAATATCTGTCTGTCTCTCATCTTTGTCTGTTCCTATCCCCTACTGCAATAGCTCAGCAAATTCTTTCCCCCTCTGCCCTATAACCCTGTGAAAGATGGTCTTTGTACAGGACTAGCCAATACACAGCAACCCATCCCATTCCCTTGCTGAGTGCTGGAGCAGTAGCTAGAATCAGCAGCTTGGTCCTTCCTCTTCTTCCTCATGAAAGACTCTGGTTTGGTACTAGCAGAGAATAGGAAAGTCAGTGTTGTTTTAGAAAGTTTTTCCAAGGCGAAAAGAAACCCCAAACCATCCCCACCCTGTTCTGATTACACCACAATGAAGTGATAGCCTCTACAGCTACATAGTGGGGAAAGATGACGTTTCTAACATACCTGGTCCACCTGGGCTTTACCCTTCCCCCATACCTCAGCTGGAGAATTACTTAGGGCCACAGCACTGATACTGGTAGAAGGAGGTGAACACAAAAGTAAATGCTGCACCCTGCCACCCTCCCAAATACTTCCTACACACAAGCAAGCCTGTATGAAGTCCCTTCAAGTACAGTTGGAGGACAGAGTGTCGATAGAGCTGCCTCATAGCAGCCAACCCAAGAGACCACCAGGATTTTTCTGTGCCACGCCAATCTGGGTCTCTGCTACTTCCTACAGTCCCTAAGGACTTCCAGGTTTGTTTGCTTTGTGGACTATGAAGTGCTCTCGTGAGTGGTTAGGCAATGTCCTGAGGTGCCTGCAGTCACTTGTGCCACTCTGAATGCACCCAGCCCTTCTCTCCTTGAAACATCACTGACCTGGGATGACTCTCTGGAAGCCAGTGGTGTGACTTACAATAGTGTTATTCCTAAATATCACTCTTCCAAACTAGAAAAGCATCCCTCTAGCTGCATAATCTCAACAACTTCCTGGTCTTTCTGCAGCAGCAAATTCCACAGCCTGGCACCCTGGGCTGTGCACATGCTTTCCCCCTTATCAGCCATGCAGCAAGAGGAGGGTGTGGCAACTAGAACCCCAGGAGAGCACTTAGCACTTCTGCACCTTCTTTCACATGACCTGGAACAAGCACAGGGTGACCACACCTCGAGGGAAGGATACATTCCTGCTTTGAAGAGCTTCCCTACCCCTGGTCTTGTCCAACAGTCTTCTCCCAACCCTGTGCATCTCAGAGTCACTCTCTGACGGGACAGGGTGAAGATAATGAGACAGACTCTAGCATTGCAGTATTAGATGGAAAGGGCAGGTTGTTTCCTAACACAAGGTAATAGGAGAGAGGATCCTCTCCATCAGCTTGCATCCCATATCTGAGACAGGGATTCAGGGGAGCACTTCCTTCTGAGGACCAGTGGCACATTGAGGAGGTGCTTACCTGGAAGGCCATGGAGTTTGCAATAGTCAAGAAGATCCGCAGGGGCAGTGTGGCTTTGTAGGACCGATGGCTCCAGAGGCGGTGAGATCCAGCTGTTATCCCCAGAGCGCTCACCAGGAAACACAGAACGGCTGGAGAGGAGAAGAAGATGTTGGAGCAGTTAGAGCAAGTCATCCTGCAGCGAAGTTTCAGGCATAGTGACACAAAGGCAGGCCTTCCCCCTAAGCTGTATAAGCAAGGGACGAACCCATAGAGAGCATTTTGGGGCAATAAAAATCAATGTGAGAGTGCCCAAGCTACTACAGACTTCCTAAGCAACATGGGGCAAATCACTTCAGGTCTTCACCTCTGACAAAGGAGGAGGCTCCCCCTTATAAGACTTGTCACAAGGGTTGGTTCTTCATGCCATCTATCATGGTGCAGGATTGTCAAAATTGTATAAAGCGACTGCTTCCATATAGCCCTGTGGCAACAGCTTTGCAGTCCACCAGGGAACAGCTTTCCCCTTTCCTCCCACTCCGAATAATCAAGGGTTATGCTTTCCTATCTCACCACTCCTCACTAAATCTCTTTTGCATTCTTTTCAGCCAGATGTGGTAGATGATCTTACAGTTCTTCAGGGGGACAGCTCAAGCCAAGGGTTAGGATTCTCTTTTGCTCCCTTTCTAAGCAGAAACTGGCTAGAAAAAGATCTAACCTACCATCCCACTGAGGCCTGGGCTTCACCTTCAGCTCCACCACTGACTTAAAATCTGCCCAGAGGGTCCGGGTCCCAGGGTCTTTTTGATCTCTGCCTCTGCTCAGCTCCTGCACCATTTATGGAAGGAAACTCCAAGGCCAGCAACTCATTGCAAGCTGCGTCCACAGCAGAGGCTGATGCTGGGCGCAGTTAAGCTTCGAGGTGGCTTCATGAGTTCCCTCTCCACACAGGCCAGAAGGAATTCCTTGCCCCTCTGGCAGCTAGCGAAAACACATCCTTCTCCCTCTGCATCATGCATTTATGTCTGCCCTGATCTGTGTGTTCCCACACGTCCTCCTGGGACCTCTGAAATTCAACCTGGGTTCCAGCATCTGGTCACAGAACTAAATTGGAGAAAAGACCCCATTACGGTCATAGCAGCATTACACTAGGAAGCTGAGGATAAACAGAAAATTTGATATGAAAATTAACTCTTTCTCTAGGAAGAAAAGGTCAGGAAGTTTGGCAGAAAGATGGAGGACGTTCAACAGTTTGTTTGCCCTGCAAGCTCAGACACTGAAAGGGAAGGGTGCATATCTGTGCATGGGTCAACTGATCCACCTACAGTCCCCTGGGGGAAGGGAGGCCGTCTTACCGGTCCCACAGGGGAAACTTCCTCGGTATAAATTTTTAGATTTCAGCCAATTGGATCAATCATGAAAACAGCTCCTTACTTTTACATGTAAACCAGTGATAGGAATTGGTGGTATGCTTGACAATACCATTCAGTCTAGCCAAATGGCTCTAATAAAACTTATCTTGAACCCAGAAAATAGATACTCTGCCAGACACTTGTCTGGAATCAGAGATCTGAGACACGCGCAAGGCACTGTCGCCCTGTTCTTTCACTGAAAATAAACCAGGCTTTTCTATCATCTCCTGCTCCGTCTTCCGTCACCTTTTTTTTTTGTTTTTCTACATTCCAAACCTAAGCTGTTATCTGCTAAAAGCTGGTCTTGGGTGATATAACATCCTCTTCTGGCCCCTTAAACTTGCATAAACCCTCCTCATTCCCATCTCTCTGTACAACGGCAGCCTTCCCTGCCTGCTGATCTGACCGTGACTTCCCATCTTCATCTTCTTTCTTGGCTTCCCTGCCAGCTACCAAATGCAGTACAAGCCGCAGACCAGCACACCTCTGCCTTGTGTCTCCCAGCACCTCTGCAGTCTGTCAGAGGAGCCAAGCAGTCACTGATTTACAGGGCATGAAGAGGGATGAAAATACATGCAAATACAGCAGGATGCAGGATTTGCAAGAGACAGTGGAGCTGAGCAAAGCTCACAAACCTGGACAAACCTGGCCAAACCTGGAAGGGGAGAAGGGAGGGATGCTAGAGCAGGGTGTTTGGTTCACATCTCCCTTTGGCCTTACTGACAGGAAAGTACTTACACTGGACACCCTGAAGGTCTCATCCAGCCCCATGATACTGACTTGAAAGTTATGAACAAGTTCCCCATTGGTTTTAGATTTTAAGACTCAGTTTAAAATCAGTCACTATGCCCACAGGTTCATAAAGAAGAGCAAACCTTGAAAAAGCATCTAACATATGACTCTGATTTGCAGAATCTCTCTAGCCTCAGATGCTGCAATAACAACGAAACCCGTTCCTGGATGTTTCAGACACTTCCTACTTGCGACAGAAGTGTGACTCACCACCATCCTCCCTTGAACATAAGCAGCTATACCGTGCATACCACATTTCATAAAACCTCTGGGCAACTTTATAGCTACAGTGCACACCTCACTAGCCAAGGTAGATTTCCAAGGGTGACAAGCATTGCTGAGAGCAGCATCCAGTATTCTGAATTTAACCTCCAACATATACAGACTCCATGAAAAACAACAGACAGGGAGTCCATGATAAGCAACAGCAGCTTGCAATGGATGCATGGGACTTGCTAGAGAAAGAGCCCAGCTCTCCACTGCAGGGCAAGTCAGCATGAGTTAATGGTGCACTGGGGACTGAAATTAACTATACGATCTCTTATGATCTTCAATGGCACAAGAAAGTAAATACCATGTTAGGTGAGTCCAGGCCCTATTTATAGCCCTGAGTTCAGGTTTCCCTCTTTGGTGAATCCTCATGTGTTGACAGGGTATATTTTGGTAAAAGAGGCCTCCAGGAAGATAACTCTGGCTGAGGACTGTGGTATTTAAGCTTTGCAAGAATGAAGCTCACCTGTAACTCTTTTACACAGGCAATTCTCAGAATTTGCCTGTGGATATCCCACTCAGGAAAAGATGACACCAGCAACAAAGACGTATCAGCAAGCACAAGGAATCACAAAAGGCACATGGTGGGAACACTGTCAGAATCAGAAATCAGCCAACCCAGTACTTGCTTTCGGGGAGCCTCGTCTGAAAGCTTTTGTTAAAAATTTGGAGGAGTACCCACTGCTTTTGGGTACCCTGGCATAGAACAGTCATGGCCTTCATCCAAAGCCCATGATCCTGAGCAGCTCATGTTGACTTCTCTTGGAGCTGCGCCCCAGGCCACTACAACACCCACAACTCTAATTATAATCCCATGCTGCCTTGCTTCTTGCCCATATACAGCAGCTGTAGTTTATCTATGGAGCAGACACTTTCTGTGGGAAAGAAGCTGATTCTCAGTCTGCATACATGGCACCCAGCCCCACAGAAACCCAAACCCTGACTGGATTCTATTAGCTCCATCAGCCATACCAAAGAGTTGTTGTGACAGTGACAGGATACAGACAATAAGATTGAAAAGCCTGGTGGAAAACAGAAGAATCCAGCACCCTAATGATTCAGAGGGTTCATCCCCACAAACAGGTACAATGATCATCATTGCATAGCTAGGAAATCAGCTTCTCACAGGGAAGAAGAAAAGCTCCTCCAAGATCATCCACTAGGAACAAAACTGGAAAGACAGTAGAGAAGGTGAAATAAAGTAGTAGATTTTCACAGCTGCCCTGTGATGCTGCCCCAAACTGAAGGACTTAAGGACTTTATCATCTGAGGTTTCAAAGTCGTATTCCACACCATACTCTGAAGTATCCAAAAGGTTTTCTACTCAGAGGTGATAATTCAAATGACACACTCAACCAGAATACAAAGAATTAGTACCACTGGCAGTAATGTGCACACAGTGCTCCAAAAATTAAACCCAAAACATTCCAGATTCAGTCATGTTTATATGACTCACTAGCCTTTACCTCTTTAGGGCCCAGATTCAGACCACAAGTCGTGGTGGGAAGCCAGAAATGTGCTAAAGGCATTGTCACCTGCAGTCCACATCAAGGATGTTTACGTGAAGACAGGTTTCCTTGGGCTTCTGCTCAGTGCAAGGGAAAATTACAGCTTTAGACTCTTCCCTTCTTGCCTCCCAGGCTCTGCTAACCAGGTGTGTCCTGCCACTCATGGGAGAAAGATACCAAACGCAAGGAAGCATGTACAAGCTGCATAAGGGGAACAGTGTTTAGGAGGAGCAATAGGAGCCAACTTCCCCATCTGCCACAATCAGAACTTCACGCACAGAGGAGAAACATGCCACCTGCTAGTTAAGCCTGGAGAGGACACTAAGCGGGGAGGTGTTGCCAGCAGTAGTCTTGATGGGATAGTAACAAAGACCTTCTGTAAACATTTTGCTGGACACATCCCTGGGGGTAGTACTGGCTAAGATTTTCAGGCTGTCAGAACTGCTTAAATTATCCAGCAAGACTCTTCTTGGTCCAAAGATGATGCAGCAGCAACAAAAAATTATATCAGCCCATGTTTCTGGCACCACTGGCACTGCAGGTAGCTGAGATGTTGTCAGAGCACCATGTTGAGAGGAACCGTCACTGTTTTATAGACATTGTTGGCCAGCCCAACAGGGGTTAACACAAATATCACTAGGTCTGCTGCACCTGAGGGCCAAGAAGACAACCTGCAAATCATGATTCCAGGGAGGGTCAGAGCAGTTAGAGAAGAGACTGTCAATCACCTTTGCATCCTGCCCTTCCAGACTCAGTCTCTGTGCTGTTTGGCAAATGACGTGAAATCTGCCTGTGATCCCTGAAAAGACTGCGCAAGACTTTGTGAAGTGCAGTGGAGAAGACAGTAAATAAAAGGGGAGCTGGCTAGAAAGCCAGTGCTGGAAAGGCTCAGAGAGCTCTTGTTATGGTGAGCTCTCACCTGATCAACAACCCCAGCTCGTTCTGGGAAGCTCTGTACCAGAAAGAGATCAGGGGATACAATGCACACAGCAACGCAGAACAGCAAACAATGATGAAGGCAGGGCTGGAGAGCTTGAGAGACAAAGAATTAGCACACAGAGAAATGAAAACAATAGAGGACACAGTCACCAATATAACTGGTTTCAGAGGGACAGGAACATCAAGGAGACGGTGGCCTGGATGAAGAGGATATAAGAAGGGGATTGCCCTTTATCATAAAATATAGAAGGTAGACCAGCTATCAGGCACTACAGCTGCCTGTAGCATCACAGCAGAGAGCATCTGGGGCCACGTTAATTTTATATCATATGTACACAGCCCAAGGAAGGAATGATCTGAGAAACAAACAAAGCAAGAAGCAAAAACCCCAGCAGCTCCAGAACTGCCACTGGGAGAGCTGCTCTGCCATAAGCCCATGGTGTATTGCTGGGAACAACGCAAGTCTCTGCTGCTCTATCCGTGTGTATATAATGGGAATCATAGTCCTCTCCTTGCTACCAGGATGTGCTGGGAAAATAACAGCAAGTCACTGAGATGACAACCACAGATGCCTTGTATGTGCTAAAGAAAGGTATGAACTGAGAAAAGGGCAATGCAGGAAGGAACAAGGAGCCCTGCTGAGTAGCCAGACCTATGTAAGATGGGAGTATCCAAGCTCTGGTCAGCACTGGAGGAGAATGGACTAGAGGGGAAAGCTCTGACTCAGCTGCAGGGTGCAGGGAAGGGTGGTCCTTTCCCAGAACAAGTGCGAGGGATGCAGGACAGGGAGCTCTGTGGAGCTACTCCAGCTTTGGTAAGGCAGGATGGATCTTCAACCAGTCCAAAACAGTGCAGTTCCCCCAAGCTCCATGTCCTCCCACTTCCAGAGCATCTGTCACTCCAGAAGCCACCAAGGAATCTTGCAGTGCCTCACAGTGGCAGGAGAGCAACTGACACTTCACATCAGGGTTGACTACTGGATGAGGAGAGCAGAAGGGACTGCCATCGGGTAAAAAGCAAGGCAGAGTCCCACGAAATGCCATGGGGTGCCATGCAGACATCCCAAACAGGCACGTGGTTGCAAAGACACTGCCTCAGAGACCATTCTGGGGTAAGGTGGGGTTTAGCAGAATGCAAAGCAGCATTAACCTTCTGGATCAAGATGCTCGAGCCCACTTAAGTATCTCAGGGAAGGCTCAAGGGAGAAGGGTCGGATGGATTTGGAAATCATGGTGCATCTCAGCAGCTTGAAATGAACCACCTTTTTTCTCCTCGCCCCAATGCCCTGAGGCTATTTGGTTGGAGTTGGAGGACCCAGGTTGCCAGATCAGTGAGTGAGAGAAGCCAGCAGCCCCTCCCTAGCCTCCAGCTGAGAGCCTGGGGATGGGACACACAGAGCAGGACTAAGAGTCCTCCAAGGTCATGCTGCGGCTGTATGACTTTTCCCCAGCCCTACCATCCCAGGGAAAAGTGCAGTCTGTCAGGTTTTCACAAGGGAAAGGTCCAGCAAAGTCTTCTTTCATATTTCCTCCCCAAAAGGCCATGCTGGCTGCACAAAGAACACATCGATGCCTCTGCTTTTGCAGATGCTGTAGCCAGCTACTGACCAAGTCCTGTGGCCTCCAGTGACACTAAACCCCCAGGCCTCTGCCTGTGAGAGGCTGCAGTGGTCTGGTGGAAAAGAGTCAGTCTGGCTGTCCAGGGGGTCATCTCTTTCCCAATCCAGCTGTGATGCTTGTTGCTCACAGCTGTCGGGAGGACAGACCCGGTGGATCACTCCGGGGCCTGTCCAGAGCTGGGCTGGCCAGGATACTGCTCCCGACTGAGCACTTTGTAGGAGCACCACTGAAACCAAAAGCCATGCCAGCAGGTCTCAAATTAGACTGTTGCATTTTGTTTCACGATGCTCCGTTTCACAGGAAGGCAGGGGCTGGATGCAATCTCTCGACCTCCCTACTGGGAGCCATTTGGCTTCTTGACATCCCCAGGGGTCCACATAAAGGCTTATGGAAAGCGAGGCTCCCCTGCAGCTTGGGCCCTGGGCCCAGCTGCCTTTCAAGCAGTCAAAGGAGAAGTTTGGTTCCTACCCAGGGCAAGGTCTCTGAGAAAGGGGAGCTTCGCCTAGCTACCTTCTGCTGTGTTGTGGTTTCCACTGGAATTTGCTGCCTGGAGAGCCCCTTATTTATTTTTTGGAAGTTGTCAGGCTTAGTTCCGGGATGATGGGGGCTAATGTGTTCTTTTGTAAGAATGATAAAAGACCTGAGCTTCAGACTTAACGCTTGACTTTTATCTTCAGCACAACTGTATTTTGCCTCTTTTCCCTCATACTCATGGAAGCTCTGGGATTTACCCTCCCTTGGTAAGGCAGGAATTGTTCTTGTCTGTAGACAGCAGCCTCATGCCAAATAATGGCCTGTATTTTGCCTCCCCAGCCACCTGTTCAAGTGCTCTTGCTAGCACCTTTCTTCCCAACTTTCTGGGACTGTCACAGTACTCCATTTTCTGTCCTTCACCTCAGAAGTGGCTGCACATTCAGGTGCAGGCTACTTCCAAGCCTAACGCCTGTGAATCAAGTTTGTTCTTTAAGCAACCAAGCAGTCCCCTGCCAAATCCTTCCTGCTCATTCATGACCTTACAAGAGACACTAGCAAGCTCTCCCACAGCTTGCTACGAAGCTGGTTGAGTAGCTTCTTCTAACAGAAGACCATCACTTCCTTCTTTCTCCTCCCTGAGTCTGTGGGCCTGGAGCAAAAAAAAAATCACCACCCAACAGATTTGGGGTTTGAAGATGCCAAGAAACAAATGGAGGAACATACTTACCCCATGCCAGTGTCTGGATCTTGGCAGAAGGTATCAGCATCAATGCAAATATGGCCCCTAGATGCAGCAGGCTCATGAGGATGATGTTCCTCCAGACGTATCGCATGGGGGGCTTGGGGCCCTCTTTCTCCCGGTAGGTCTCATCAAAGATATCGTCTACCATGCCCCGGTCTCCTGCCAAGTCCTCATGATTGATTAAGTCCTTCTTCATGACAGCATCCCCGTTCCTGGTCACCCGGGAGGTGACTGTGCCGACAATGGTGGTGCTGGAAGCGGAGGAGAACTCCTTGGAGAGACAGCAATGGACAGTTTCAAGAAAGGAAAAAGAAAAAACAAAACAAGAAGTTGTTGGTTACCAATGCAGAGCATAGAATCATGAGCAGCTAGGCTGGCAGTTCCAAGACTCACAGCCTGCAGTCTCCCTGTCAGGCTCCATACTTTCGGCTGAGCCCTTGGCACCAAGAAGAGCCTGCTCTGGCCCCCTGGAGTCATGGCCTGATCTTTCTAAGGAAAGGAGGTGAATGGCAGACAGGGTGCAGAAAGTAAAGAAAAAGACTTGAAAGCTAGTGGCTTTGTTCCACCAGTGGCCTTGGTGAGATCATTTGCAGGCTGCAAGGATTTTCATTTTCCTTCAGTTTTTTTAGTGGGCATTTTTAGGTTGGCTTGTGGTCTGGGCTTGTGCATAAGCAGACAACAGTACAGGAAATCTTGTGAATGAAGAGGCGAGAGAGAAATATGGTCTGAAACATGGTTTTATTATAAATCATTGGGCTGCTCCTTATATCCTGCCTCTTTGTGTCACCCCATCAGGGTGATAGTCACCCCATGCCTGGAGATAAGTGGATGGAAGTAGTCGAGCAATGTGCTTCCAGTTAGACCTACAGCTCCTATTCCATGCCTGCTGCTAAGCCTCTTATCCCTCTCCCGCTTTCCACCCACAGGCAAACTGAGGCACGAGAAGACAATCCTCTGAGAGGAAGTTTTAAGGAGCAAATTGGTTCAGCCTGGCTCCCGGCTCCCTCCTGTAACTGTGACACAACATTCCCGCTGCACACGCTTGTCTGCCCTGGCTGAGTGACAGCCTGCCCCATCAGACATGCATGACGAAAGGAGCAGGCAGGACTGACCCTAATGAGACAGGTCACTGAACCCTGAATCACTGATTGCCATCTCCATCATGACAGCCGCATGCTTACTGGTGCTCACAGCACTTTGTCAGGCCCATGCACCCGATGGGGGTCGACCCCAGGGGTGCCAAGCACGTGGGATGAGAGCAGTGGGAGGGCATGCCATCCCCATCCCTCACCTCCTGGGAACCTGCCCGATGGAGACATCCCTCCGCTGCCTCCACGTGCGAAGGGGCAATAAAAATTAGCTGGCAGGAACAGGAAAGCCGGGACCGCAGGGGTGAGCGTGGCCAAGCCAGGAAAGCTCCTTTCTCAATAGAAACTTCTCCTGAATTAATAGCAGATTCCCACCCAGGCACCCGGCATTCGTAAAAGACCACCATCCTGCCATGGCCTAGTTTCCTGCGGGAGGCATTAAAAATCAGGCCAGGCAGCTTACGTGGCCACCCCAACTCCTCCCTTTCCCAAGGGTAGAAACTAGAGGGTTAGAGACATACCTTCCTACGGGGAGGAGCTGGCAAGGCTGACAGATTCCCCACGTTTGGGAAGTAAAATGATCTCTACAGAGGGAGCGCTCTAAGTTTTTCCTTCTGGAATCAAAGGTTAGAAAGGAAAAAAACCTGGACACAAAGTAGCCTGCTGCTTTCTCTAAACCCAGCCAGCTGCTGAGCTCAGGACCGGGTCCCTCTGCATGCGGGCTATAGGCTGTCTCTGCCTGCTTTCCTAATTAATATTTCGAGGGTATGACACTCTGAGCTGCTGGAGAATTTAGAGGCAATCCCCTCTCCAAAAGAGCCGTGAGAAATGTCTCCTAATCCAGAGATTAGGCAAGGAAAAGACCTGCCCATTTCAAAGTGTCAGATATTCTCATCTGGCATTTTGGCAGGAAGGCACAGTTTTCTTCCTTGGCTGGAAAACAATCTACCAAAAAGACCTAAGACTTGTCTATGCAGGAAAAATTCCCAACAGAGATCTGGTGGTATAATTAGACAGGGAACGCTCCCCATATGGACATGCTGCTTCCAGAGTAAGAATGTTGGGTTGGAGTTGCATTTTTCTCCTCCGCGATAGCTTGTGTCACTGTCAAAGTTACGCAGGGGCAGAAGAGGAGGAGGGAGAGCACAAAGAAAGCAGCAGAGAGGAGTCCTACTAGCCACATAAGGAATTTTACCAGCATACCTATGTTGCTGGAATTACACCAATAAAATCAAAATGGTCATTTCTCACATGGAAACTAACCTTAAATCAAAAGGTTAAATCAAAATAAAGCAGCTCTGAAACACAGCTCCACCGTTACACACTTGGGGGGGATCATGGGGGGAAGAGGGAAGGAGAGTGGGGAGCTATGTAGCTGGAAACCAGGGAAGTAAGGAGGAAAGAAAAAGGATTTTTACCCCCTTATGGCTACAGTGGCTCCTGCAGTTCCTACCAAGGAAAATGGGATGGGGATTGATCTGGGGTCTAGAGCTAAGAGGGGGGAGGAGGCCAGCTAAATCGTTTTCATGAGCTCTCCCTCATTTCTGAATGACACTGCAGCTCTCATCTGCAGAACAGATGTGTTCCCCCATCTCCAATTTCCCCCCCAGCATTGAACACACCATAGGTGATCCTGGCACCTAGCCAGCTTATACAACGAACTGCAGCTCAAAGGCTCCCTGGGTTCAGCCTAGGGGCCTGAAGGCAGTCAGTCTCAGGTCCAGTGTATTTGAATATGCCCAATGTGACCCAGGAACAGGATTCTTTCCATCCTCCAGGATATGCCCCAAAAAACACGGCCTGAGCACACTGCCCTTGGCATCTGTTTCGGGTGGGGAGAGAAGTGATATTCTTTACATCACAGCATCTCTGGAAGGTCACAGCACCTGCACAAAAGGACCAGGGAAGACCCCACATGCTGGCGACAGGCAGGAGAGTGGGACTGTGATTTACCTCCACTCCTCAGCATAGGCAGAGGGGGAAGGATGAGAAGGCGAGAGCAGGATGGCCAGAATCAGCCCCTGCCTCCCCTCAGGCAAAGGATGGCTGACAGGAGGGGCAAAGATAAAAAATTAAATCTCTAAAAATCTAACAGCTCTACAGATCTTCCTGGTGCCAGGTTGTTATGCAGCCCTTCTTGTGCCAAAAATGTGCAGTCTCCCTCCCCATTGTATGTTTGCTTGGATCAGGCAATGCAGACAGTCATTCATTTCATCTGGGCAGCTGGCTGCTTTCACCTTGCGTTTGTCCTAGAGACGCTCCCTGCTGCAACGTTTCCCTTAAAAATGCTGTAAGTGAAAGCCCTTTCTTATAAGGAAAAAAAAAAAGAAGATTAAAAAAAATCACAGCCTGAGCACTACCAAAAACCGCATGACCTCTGAGCACAAAAGACCTTCCTGGGCAGCCCTTACCAGCAGGCGTAGATGGATGTTTTAAATAAACCTGTATTTTATGCTCAGTCCATGGCAGGGCATAGGCTCCGCAGGGACAGAAACCCAGCGGCAGGGATCCCCGCTTCGTTCAGGTCTCCCCATGAGGCTTGGGTGATGTCGACCGACTTCGCCTGATGACTGAGAAGCGGCACAGAGAGGACACACGCACAGATACGCATTCGTGTGTGTGTGCCTGCACAGACACGCGTGGATACCCAGACCCTTTTCTTCCCCAAGACAGCGGCAGCGCAGCACTGTCGGAGCCGCGGAGGTGAAGGAGGAAGGGGCGAGAAGACAAAGCACCCGCACCCCCCGGGCCCGCTGGCAGCCCCCCGCTTACCTCCTCCTGCAGCAAGTGCGCAGGCATGGGGCGGCCCTGTCTGAGCTCCTCGGCGACGGTACGCGGGCGCGCAGGTCCCCGGCGGTGGCGGCGGGAGGAGGCTGGCTCTTCTCGTCCCCTCGCCCGGCGAGCTGTGCGGTCGGGGAGGCGGGCGCGGAGGTATTTAAGCGAGGCTGCTTTCACTGCGAATGGCGGGGCTGGACTCCCTGCGCCCCGGCCTCCCGGTGACCCCCTGCCCGCGGTTGGGATGCGCGGGGTCAGCGCGGCGGGCGGCGAGTCGCGGCGGGGGCCCGGCTCTCGGCGTGCCCGGGAGGGGAGGCGTGGCGAAGCGGGCCGGGGGGCGGGAGGAAGGATGCTGAGGAAGAGGAGGATGGCGAGGGCCAGGCTCTCTCATGATGCCTGGCTGCTTTTTTTTTTCTTCTTTTTTTTTTTTTTTTTTTTTTCCCCTCGCGAGCCGATTGGCTGCGGGAAATTTGGTGCCACCTCGGCCTGCCCTCGCCATTGGCTGCCCGCAATCTGCTGTTCGCTCCCCGCGGCGCGCACCCAGCGCGCACGGCTCCGCGCACGGCTCCACGGGGAGCGCGGCCCAGCCGGCTGCCTGCGCGGGGAGTGCTGCCGGCCCTCCGCACCCCCAGCTCCTCCGCCGCGGGGGCTGCCCCTAATGAAATAAGAGGTGTCGGAGGTGTTGGGGAGCGGCGGTGGAGCCCCTCGCCCCTTCCCCAGGTGCCTGAGGTGTGGAAAGAAGAGGCTTCAGTGCAAAACATCCACTCTGTATGGGGCATCCGTATGGAGAGCGTTATATATATGTATATGTATAAATAAATGATACATCTCTGCAAAGAAAAGCACACCCACAACTGTATGTCTGGATAAGCATGTATATCTGTGTAGGTGTTTGTCTCGATGTGCAAGAACAGCCTGGAAAATGTTGGCTGTAACGTTTTAAAAAGAATCCTGGCCATTTTCCCCCAGAAAACAGTCCCTTTTGGTGGAGGGCGGAAGGAAAAAGGAGCAGCTCAGTTTGCTATCAGCTGTTTTCCATAACAACCTCTGTGCTAGCCAGTAATGCCAGCAACAGGAAAATCCAAGCTCTGTCCCAAGGAGACCTTCACAATTAAAACTGAAAAAGACAGCCCTTACAAATAAAACGTTGTGGTGGCACAGCCTGCAGGCAGCAGTCCCAAGCCCACCGTGTGGTCACTGTGCCAGGCACCCTTAGCTGTTTAGCAGCAACGCTTCGGGTGCCCTAGTGCCATCATCCCAGCCAGGACCTGTTTCAGCTCCTTCCCCCACTCACGGTGTGTACCATGTTCAATCTCTGCCCCCCTGCTGACACATGAGTCACTCTGGGAGTGGAACAGGGATGTCAAAAGCCATTTTGAAGTATGCCCACATCCCCTGGTGCATGTCATGTCCAGGCAGCTATCCTGCAGTGAGGGACCTGACCACACGAGGTGCAGAGGGACAACCGAGATCTTGCCGAATCGGTCCCGGGGCTTATCCTGCTCATAGCCGGGCTGATTCAGTGGCAGTTGTCAGAAGTGGGCTGCATTGTAACCGCTGGGAGGGAAAAGTGACAATGGAAAGTAACAGTGGCCCAGTTGTTCTCTGGATTTAGAGGTGTCCAGCAAAGGGGGAAAAATGTTTCTCCTTTTCACTGTGATGGGTGAAGAGGTACGAGAGGAGCCTGTGGTTTAGGTTTACGTTAGGATCTCGAGCCTTGCCTACTTTCTGAGACACGGCATTAAAACAAAGCCCACGTCAGAAGATGTTCCTGGATGGTGAAAGCTGACATGAGTCAGATAGGGACTTTTAACCCTCCCTTTTAAGACTGCCTGTTAAATGTTTGGTTAACAACACTGAGGGTTACTGAACACTGGAGAGACATGATGTTTTAATTAAAGATTCTACCTACTTTCTGTGTGACTGTTGGAAGAACTATAAACTGTGAAAACCTACCCTAAGGGAACACGACTTCTGATGTTTCCAAAAGAAAAACAGAAAGGAAACAAAATTTAAAAAAAAGAAGGTGGTGGTACTTGTTGATTAAAAAAAAAATAATCTGCAGCTTATGTCACATGGGGAGAATGCCATAAACCAGGGGAAAAACTGGCAATGCTACTGATGGGTGACAATGAGGCTTTTGGGAATTCTGGCTTTGCAATTTTGCAGATACTCAGGCCCTTTTCTTGCCCACCAGTTTCTTTCCTCAAACATGGAGTGCGGCTAAGAGGGAACTAACAGGGCAGCTTCCACTTTGTCAGCCTCTAAAATTAACACCATGTCTGGCTGATTCCCATGTAACAGGAATAAATTTTCTGAATGTTCCCCTGTCAAGTGATCCTGGGAGGTGATGGTCAGATTTTTTTGTACATAGGGAAAGATGGATCTTGACCAATGTTGGGGTTCTGCTCACCTGGCAGGTTCCAAGTCTTATACACTAGGGACAGCCCTGAGGAAGACCCTTCACAGCATAGTCTGCTTCTCCAGCTGGCATTTTGATCACTTTTGAAACAGGTTAATGCTCCTGAATGTGGCCACGAGGTTCAGGCGTTGACATCTTGGTGAGGTACGCAGCGTAGTTTGCTTTCCCAGTGTTTAGATTGCGGCAGCTCCAGTCTTGCCTGTCAAAAGGCTTTTTGGCCCTTTGTGGGCTGGAGGCTTGGCCACACCATGCCAGCCAGGCTTCTTCCCCTGGAGAGCTGCTGGCTGGAGCGATGGACAGCACCCTGTACACACCTGGCCCCACCACTGGGCCCTGCCCTTCTGAGTCTGTGCTGTAGACTCCTGCCTCAGCTCTGCAGCTCAAGGCTTGAGAGAAAAGGGGGGATCACTGGGCAACACAGGTGGGAAACCAGAAATGTCTAATATAGACACAGCAATAGAGCTTAAACTGGGCTTTTCTCACTCTAGTTTGTATCTCTTCAGATAGGCTTTTCCCTCCTCCCAGGGACAGCTGCCCAGCTGAATCTTCAGCAGAAGTACGGCACTGGTGTTCACCAACACTGATTAGCAAAGATGCAGCTTCAGCCATTGCACCTGCTGCCTGCTGCCTGAGGTCTCGCTCTTTCATAAAGGAGCTGATGGAATGCCAGGGCCATGGCACAGGGCAGTGATGAGCAGAGCCATGCGATGGGCAGCACAGGCCATGAACTTCAGTACAGGGTTTCTTTAGAAATGCATAGTCTAATGCATAGGCTGTTTCCACCTGGCTGAGAAGTCCTCCCCACAGATTCATGACCCAGATGAGGCACTGTGCTAGTGAAAAGCCCTTGCAGAGTACTTATTGTCAGAGGATCTCACCGTTTTTTATCAAGGTTGGGGAAAAGAGAGGCACAAACCAGCAGTGGGGTTTATCACAAGACACCATCTGTGAGCAGAGCCTGTATGAGAAAGAATGGTTGCATTTCTCTCCTGGGATGCGCTAACCGGCCTGGGTTTGCTACCACAGGGCCAGGATGCAGAAAAAAGCATCAAGGCTAAGCTAAGGACATTTCACCAAAACATTTTCCTTCTTACTCCCCCCTCAAAAAAAAAAAAAAAAAAATTAAAAAAATTGCTTTTCCATTTAGCAGTAAGTTTTGCAAGGAGGTTTCATCTGGTGTCGACATCTTGGAAATTTTAGTGAATCTCCTCAGTTACTCCCTCCAAAAATGCTGAAAAAGCCACACACACAGAGGCGTGCTGCAAGGGCTTTGCAGGGTTTATTTCGTGTTGCTTGTTTATCTTCTTTAAAAGAATTCCCTGTCTCCCCCTTTTTCTTCTGTTTCACAACTGGAAGTTGAAAAAAAGAAGACTCAAATAAAGAGGGAATAAGCTGAAAAATGGGGAAAGAGCTGACCCCTACCCCTTCCCCTCTGCCAAAAATAAAGGTTTGCAAAAATTCTCATAGCATTATTTTCTGCATCTCTTACATTGTTTTCCTGAAGAAGTATGAAGCAATTCCAGTTTTAGAGCTTTTTCTAGGGATAGGAGAATCATGCCATGGGCCTTTCATCCATGGAGAAATACAGGGGTGGTCTTCTGCTATTTCAGCAATCCTTTCTTTCTCCTCCTTCCCCTCATAAAGAATCTGCTCTTCAAAGGCATCAAGCCCTCTTTGAGAGCAGATGAACACCAGCGTGGTTCACCTCTAAAACTGCTGCCAGCAGTTTTAGAGGTTAATGGTCCCCTGTTTTGACAGGCTGACTTCTGGGCACAGTGATGTGTTGCAGAGAAAGGAGGTGGGGGCCTGTGGCTACAGAATGAGTTGGGATAAGACCTGGCTCAGACTACAGAAGTTTAGAGTTAATGCCTGATTGAAAGATAATGTGATGGCAGCTGCTGGTCTTTCAGGATTGTCCATCATAGGAGTTCAGATGCCAGGGGATCAGATGGCAGCTTGCGGGGTCACCACCATTGTTTAATGCTTCTTTCTGCCCCATGCTTGCTTTTGGAATCTGGTGACCCCATGTTGTATTTTCACACACTCTTCCTTAGCCAAGAAAGGTAACAAGTAGCTTTCTTTATTGAAATGGAATGCTAAGACTCTTGGGTAGTCACCTTGCTCCAGAAACTGGGACTTGAGGAGTCCGATATCATGGCATTTACCAAAAGTGAGATTTGTGTTGAAAGAATTGGCATCATCTTGCTCACTTGCTTGCTTTCTGTCATGTTTCCGCCCCCCTACTTAAAGCACCATCTGCTGCTCCATAAATTCAGTGGATCCCACAGATCCCTCAAGATCCCCTGCTCCATCCTCACCTTTAAAGGATGGCTGAATTCAGTATGGGTTACCTCGTCTCCTTAGTTAACGGCTGCTGCTGGGAGGTCCTGGATGAGCAGCAGTAGCCAAACCCTCAGCTGCCTTCCCACAAGTATCTGAGGAAGGTCTGGGGCTGAGAGAAGAAACTAGTGCTCACTTTGCCACCTCACTGCTGCTGAGTGGGAAATGTGAGGTTAGAAAGAGGCGATAAGGTAGCAGAAATCACTGCTGTCTCATTGCCAGGGTCAGAAGGGAAAGCAGATGCAACTGGGGTGACGGGCCATGCCTGCAGGCTGTGACCAGGATGGCTAAGTTCCCTGACATTGGTGCAGTAATCTTATCAGCACTGAGAATTGGGCTGATAACAGGCTGATGACTGGGATAGGGTGCTTATCTCTGCACTTTGCCCCATCCCTTGATGCCTGACCCCCTGCCCATCCTCCTCCTGTCCTGTTACCCCAAACAGGCTTTGCTCCCAGTTCTTGGGCTGCCAGCCGCAAGAACCTAGCCAGTATTGTCTAAACAGGGCCATACAATGGGCAGCATTGTGGACACTGGATTTTTGCCCTCATTAAAGATGACCTCACAGCCCACCCCTTGGCCACTTCAGCCAGCCCCTTGGGACTGTGAGGCTGTCTTTTGAACTCCGGTAAATAAATTGGGAGGGGAGGGGGAGAAAGGGATGGGGAGCAGAGAAACAGAGCAGTCTTTGTGTTGCCACCCTCTCTTCAGCACTGGTGCTCTCTGGTGTCTTTCTACCCACATCAGACATGGCAGGCCAGGTGCCAAGGAGACAGCATGCTGACCTCTCTTCCCCACCCTTCTCAGCCTCTGTTTGCTGGGCAACATCACCCTCTGTGGTTCTGCAGCTTCCCTTCTTCGGGATGCAGTTTGCTTTGGTCACCATAGCTGTCCTTTCTCCTCCTCCAGGTCTTCTGTGCCTTCCCACACCTGCAGCCCACACCTCCTGCCCCTTTTCTTCAGGCTGAGACCATCCTCTCAAGCGTGTCCTGCTGCCAGCACTGTCGAAATGCCAAGCAGGGACCTGGGGAAATGCCACCTCCTAGTGGCAGGTCTTCTGACCCAGTTTAGGTGGCGTGGGCAGTGCCACAGTGCCACACAGCCCACCCAGGCTTAGATGCAGCTAACACAGAGCCACCTGCCAGCTGCGTCTAAGGGTGAATCTCCATCTGTGGGGGAGAGGAGTGATGCTGTGGGGCTGTAAGCATGAGCCCTGGGAATAGATGGTCACATAGCCACTGAAGGGGCAAATTGCAACACCAGGAAAGGATGAGGGCACATCCAAGGTCAGTTTGGTGCTGCTTCTGTTGGGCAGAGTATGGTGGCTCATGCTGCTGTGTATCCTCTTTGTGTCACCTCAAGCACCATTGCTTCTACACTGCCTTCTTGCTGACAGTAGTAGCCTGGGCATTTGCTGATTGCCCAACACTTAAGAGAACAAAAATGGTTTCTCAAAGTTAAAAATAACCTCGTGTCTAAAGAGCAGGGAGACATCTTCCTGGCTGAATTCCTGATATTTCTTCTCCTTCTGGAGAGATTTCTGATAGACCCCTGGTAGGTGAAGCAGGCATACCTTGATAGGGAGAAGCTGGTGGGGCTGCCCTGAGAATGCATACATGCTACCAGTACAAGAAGCAGGAGGGACAGAAGAGGGCTTGCTGGACCCTCATACCACCCTTCCCTACTCCACAGTTAGCAATGGCACACAAGGGAAGACGCCACAGATGGGGTGTGCCTCTCCCTGTCTGCCACCTCCAACTTTGCCTACATCTGAACCACAGTCTCCTCTAAAGCAAATGCTTTCTTTCCTCTTGGGCAATGAGAGTAGAGCAGAGAGCTCTCTTTGTATTCATCCAGAAGCCAGCCCTGTTTTTCCTCCTTTCCCTCTTTGCTTATCCCATTGAAGAGTTATATCTTGCAAGCAGCATTTTTTTTCCCTCTAGAACAGGGGTATTACTTGTGTCCTTTGTCCAAGTCCATTCACAACTGAAAATTCTTCAGGAATCCCACCTGAACAGAGTGCCTCCTCAGCATGACATGTGATGGGCTGCAGCAGCATGCATGGCTGGCCAAGGAAAGGACAATCGGAGTCCTGAAGGAGAGAGGTGCTACAAGCTGTTATGTTTCTGGCTGGGAATGTTTTTAGGTCTACTTGCTGGGAATGAAGCCCTTACCTGCTTGCCTGGTTTTGCGGCCTTTCCAGGTCTTTAAATAACCTGTCTACCCTGTCTCCTTTAAAGAACAGAGCTGGAAGCACACTTTTCCCTTTCCACATCTACTTCGTCACTTGAAGAAAAGGGGTGCAGACCAGTGTGTTCATGTTAGTTTCGTTGGGTAAAATGCCTCCTGTTAACCTGGTGTTTGTGCTGGAGTGTGAGCAGGAGGAGAGATCTGTTACATGTGTAAAAGTAAACCCAAGCAGGTAACACTGAAGGGACGCTACAACTCAGCATCTAGTCCCAGCTATTTCTGATTACCTTTTTTAAAGTGTCTTCCTTTTGTCTCTTAAATCTTGTGACAGTCCCAACATAGAGGTCGCATTCAAAAGGTCAACCTACAAAGGCCCCTTACAAAGTCTGATCCTTCTGTTACTGGCAAGCTACAGCAGATGATTGAGCACCACATGTATGACCACATTCACACGGCAGGCATTTGGTCTGTTTTAGCAGTTAGGTGTTTTGTTTCATTTGAGCTGTGTATCAGAAAGTCATGTTTGCAGAGGATTCAGGTATAAACTTGAGAAGAGAGCAAGTGGGCACAGAAATTATTTCAACCTTCTCTAGATGATAAGGCTGGGCCATTTTATCCCTGAGTATTTAAGAAAGTAAGGTAAGGGAAAAGTAGCACAGATGTATGGTTTTGTGATACTGAGTTACATGTCGTTGTCACAGCTGTTCTTACCCTCCTGGTTTTACCTAGATGAGGATGGTTGCGGAGCTTTTGGGAAGTGGGGCTAAGGGCACCCACTTTCAGTCTGAAGACTGCTGGTATGGTGCTGCGATCCATACCTGCAGTACGACTACTCAGTTTCCCAGCTGATACATGTGATGGAAGACAGATCAAGCTTCCTGTGTCTGCAGACTGTATGAGACTAGGAAGAGTGGAAAATGTGTTGGAGGTCACCCTGCTTAGATTTCCAATAAGACCTTGGTAAATGAGATACATGGACAGAAATAAATAGGATGCAATTCACTACACAAATACAAAGTCCTAGCTTGAGGGGAAGAGTCAACTCTCCAAACCTACACTGGAAGAGTAACTTTGGTGAGATAGCGGTTCTGCAGATAAGGGTCTAGGGACAACAGTGAAGCATGTGCTAACAACATCATGCTGCTGCAAGCAGAGCAAACTGTAGATGTAGAAATAGAGGCATCGGAAAGACACGTGGAATAACCGTCTGGTTCTGCTTGGCACTAGGGACACCTTAACTCTGAGGTTTTGCTTTGTTTGTCCATTGTGCCATTCTGCTTTTTAAATAGTCTGCTGGCTCTGTATTGTGCTTTGGGAATAGCAACTCAGCAAAGGAATTACATATAAAGATTAACAACCCTAAAACTTGAAGAGCCTCCCTGAAAAGAAAAAATAATGCACAGACAGAACCAAGGCAAACTTACCCTGTCCTGCAACAGCAAAGCTTTGGTTGCATGTGTGACACCAGGCTGTGCAGCTCTGGGAGATGGATGCCTGTCAGGATGGTACCTCTCAAACCACTAGCAAGGGACTGCTATGTCACCCCCACCTGAGGATGTTCCCACCTGATCACAACTTCTGAAATAGGCTGAGAGCACCCCACAGGGACCCCAGGATCCCAGCTAATGTGCCTGAATGCTGGGGTAGGATGAATTTGGAAAGCGCTGGAACACAGATAACATCTAGCTGGTGTGCAAACACACAACGTTGCCAGTGACTGGAAGGGTCCCAACTCCTTCACCTCCTCTTTCTCAATCAGTCAAGTTTATCCTTAAACAGCTGGCTCAACCAGATGATTGGCTCATCCCCGAGTGTCAAGCACATGTAGCATCTAACCCCAGAACTGATGCCAGTCTCTGACTTTTCAAATGGCCATTTGAGCCCCTCTTAGCTTGTTTTCCTACCTGTAAAACAGGACCTTCATGGCTTATTTGGAATTACATGGTCAGGAATGAATAGAGGAAAACAAGAACTGTGCAGCATAAGGCTGAGCAAGTTGAGTTGATATAATTAAACTGAGGACAAATGATCTTCATCTAAACAACGATTTGGTTAGAGCAAACCAGTGGACAAAAGTAGAAAGGTGATGAATCATTTGCACGTCCTGAGGAATCCGCCCCTCTGCTCTCTAGCCAGGACTTGGCCAGCACCGTCCCTCCTCAAAATCAGTGGAGTGAGCTCAGGACATGCTGGGGTAGGACGAGGGCCACTCTTTGGTGCCCAGAGGGTCCCTGCCATAGTTCCCAAAGATGCCCAGACCCCTTGTTCTATATTTCCTCCCTGGGGTTCCTAGCTGTATCTCAGGAGGTGTCAGGCCCTCAGGTGCAGGGACCCAGCTCTTCCCCTGGTGCTGCTAGATTTATCATGTCCATTTCTTTCACCTTTGAGGACAAGGTCTCTCCTCTTCAGCATGTGAGTGCTAATGTGGGTCTCTGCCACAGACTTGGGGAAAAACAGCACCAAAACGTCAGCAGTTGACACCTGATGGAGGGGAGAGGGATATTCCTGCAGCAAGTGTGTGAAATGCCTGAGGTTTTGCTCTGTAGCAAAACCCTGATTTCAGTGCATCTCTTTGCTAAAGCTTGTTCCAGGCATGACAGGAACAGGCAGGGTTCCCCCAGCCCCACCCCTTGGACTTTCTCTAAATTATCTGCCTGAGATATCTATATCTGCATTATCTAGCCCTGTCAGTAGGCCCTGAGAGGTGGGAGTGCTCCCAAGGTCTCTTGCTCAGCCCCTCTCAACATGCAATGATTAAGCTGCAAAGAACCTGGCACCTTTCCGCAGATGGCTGCTGCTGGAGGCTGTGGTGTATCCTCCATAGCTTATGTCTGCTACTCATGCTGCAGTGTGTGGATGATATGCAGGGAGCAGCAACCAGCCAGAAAATCTTTCCCAGGTGGAATAAGTTGCAATCCCTTCATCTCAAACACCTGCACTGGCCCTCAGGCAGGATTGATAGTTGGGTGCTCTGCTAAGTTCTTGAAGAAGGTTGGCTGTCTCATGTTTAGTTGGCAGACTGCTTGTTGCTCTGTCCTTGCAATGACCGGATGGTTCTTCTTGGGACTGTGCTGGGTCTGTTCATATTGTCTGATTTAACCAGGATAATAGAGTAGGCAGTAATTGACTGGGTTTGGCAGAGGATGACATGAATCTAGTGTTGGAGGTGAGTGCTGGTGGGACTGGGATTCCTGGTGCTTGTGGCTGTTGGGGGATGTGGTCCTAACCAACTGAGGAGGGGGCCATGTGGGCAGGAATGACCAGCTGCACTAAGGGGACAAGGAAGCAAGTGCTCAGGCAGCTGTCCTGTGCTGCCTGACCCAGGAGACCTCGTGGAGCTGCAGCTGAACACAAGTCAGCAGTGCCAGAAGGTTGCTAAATAAGCTAACAAAGCTTGGGCTGTGGTAGCAGGAGCAACCGAGGTCACCATGTGAAGTCATCCTGACACTGGGAAGGCACCAGCTGAAGAAATGTGCTCAGCAGTGGGCACCACGCCCTCAGAGAGGGAGCAAATTTGGGGGCAATTCAGAAGGGAGTGAGGAAAATAAGGAAAGAATGCAAGGTGTATACTCGGCCTGAAGGAGCTGGTTGTTGGTGGCCACAGGAGAAATGAAGGGAGGCAAGGACAAGGCTGGAAGGAGATGCTAATCTGCTTCCTTTCTGTGCTGAACAAGAGGGAATGGGTTTATGTTGCAGGGAGATTTAGATGAGGCCTAATTGGCTCACAAACCATGCTCAGCCTGCTGGGATGGTGGTCCAGCCAGTGCCTCCCTGCTGCTGTCTTCTGCCCTGATGTGGGCAGGCATCTGGGCAAGTCAGTGGATGAGATGGTTTGCTGTCACCCAGAGGTGCCATCTGCCCCTCCACCCACAACCAGCCTGGGACTGGGGGCACCCTTGAAGAAAAGGCAGCAGCCCCAAAGCCATGTTACTGGGCGGCCCCTGCTGGCACAGTGGTGGAGGTTTGTCCTCGTACACAGGCTTTGCTCTGTGAGCATGGGAGGTCTGGGCCATCTCCGCTCACACAGAAGGACCGATGGTCGCACCGGGAAAGCGGCGTTATCCGGCTGGGGTGAGGAGCACGCGGGAGCCCCTTGACCGACGGTGGCCGATGGCCCATGTCGGCACTGCCCGCTAGCCAGGCCTCTCGGGCGTGCGGCTGGCGGAGCTGTGCGGGCCGCGGGCCGGGCGGCCGGAGGACGGAGCGCTGCTGCCATCCGGTGGCCGGGACGGGGCGGCACCTCAGAGATGCCGGAGCGGGGAGCGCGGGGACGGTGGGAGCCCGCCCGCCTTCCGAGCGGGGCTGCCGGCTCCCCAGGCGGTCACGGGCAAAGGGGCAGGAATGGGAGAAGGCAGGGTCCCGCTGCCGTCTCGCGTGGGCTCTGCTGGTGGTCTGCCCTTCCCGTCAAGCTGCCGCTTTTCTGTTCCATGCGGCCCTGTGCTGCCACATGGCCCACAGCTCACGTGTTCATCGAGAATTTTACATTTTGGCTGTTTATGGGCAGAGGGGAGACACTGGGAGACAGACGTGGCCCGTTTACTCCTGCAGGACTGCAAAAACTGAAAGTACAGGATTGCAGCCCTTGGAGCATCCCAGAGATCTCAGCTGCTGAACTGCACCCCAGCCAGGGAGCAAGCGTCTGAGGTAGGTTGGACCCACGTGGCTAAGGGCTTTGAACACCATCCTCATGGGATGCACCCAGAAAGTCAGAAAAGGTCAGTGATGCTCCTAGTGAGCTTTCCCAAACAGGGCAGCACTGTGCCATTTTGTAGGCAAGAGCCACGTGCTATAAAATTCCTGGGAGCTGCCCAGCAAACCTAGGTGGTCACAATAGTGAGTTTAACTCCTAAGCATGTAATCAGTGAGCAGATGAAAAGCACCAAAGTACAAATAATTGCTAATGAAACCACACAATGTTTTGATACAAGATTTACTGTGAATAAACTGAAAAGAACGCAGGCCTTACCTATGCTTTGGGGAGTAAACACTGAAAAAAGTGCTGGTGCATCTAAGGTGGGAATGCCAGGAGGAATACAAGTTCAGGATGAGGGGAACAATGTCACAACAGAGACCTTCTTTTACTAGTCTCCCATTATATAAATTATGGTATTCCATCAGGAAACTGGATGTAGTGATGCTGCTTTCCATCATGTTTGCTTCTGTTCACAAAGCTGATGGAAACTCCCATCTCATCTCTCACTTCTGATGCTTCCTGTCATTTCTTTTCCTATGTATTGGCCTATGCATTAGTGCAATATTCACCAGTTTAGGCTTGTCCTGTCTCGTAAACAACTTCTCTTCAACTGGCTCTTCCTACTTCTGTAGCTTTAAACTGTTCCTTGCACTACCTTATCAGGGAAGCATACTTGATGGTATTAGGGCAGGCCTCTTTGGAACTAAACAGACAAGGTATTGAATTCTTGGATGTGGACCTCTTCCTGTTGAGGTTAAGCTATAGAAAGGTAGGCTGCATCTGCCAGGAATCTGGTGGGACAAGAGTCTGGAGGTCTTCCTTGCTCAGCTCTCTTTGCCTGCCATAGAAGATCCAGCCAGTTTCATTACCTCTGTGCTTGCTTTTATTTGCTTTCCTATTCTCGTAACCTGTAAGTCCTCTAACGGCTATGCAGAGGCCAAGGATTCCCGGTTACTGGAAAGTCCTTTATGGTATAATGACTTTCTCTAGTTGTATAACACACCACTTACTGGCTGGTTCTTTACTTTGTTCACAGAGATACTGAGGGAAAGCAGCAAGTTGTCTGTCTGAATAGTCAGTGGCTAGGGTGAAGGATTTGGGGGAACAAGCCTTCCCAACAGGTGTTTAAAAACCAGCCAATGCCCTTTCAGGAGCAAACCAAGGAAGAGTGATCGGCATCCCTTCTTCTCATCACACATTGAACACAAGCTTGCAACCTGCTCTATGCTCATGGCTATTATGCAGGTACTCACGTGCATCTGACAGATAGCTGGGCTGGGGGAGAAATCTTTGATCTGAGTTCTACTTTGTCTTTGCAGGGACACTGGTGGGGGTTTCCTTGTGATACGCCGTGAGACACAAGCTATGTGTCCCCCTCCTCGCTGACTGTGCTTCATGCGGGTCAAAGGAAGAGCCTGTAACCAAACACCCTGCCACTGGCACTGACAGCAGCCCAGCCTATGGCTCTTTGAGCACCTTGTAGGAAGCTGCTTGAATCCCTAAATGTGGGTCACCTCTGGAAGTGAACGGCCGGTTGGTTGCTACCCCAGAGCCTGTTGCATTGCACAGGAGGAAGTACCTTTTGCTTTCAAGCCAGGGCCCTTAGGGCCCTTGTGCTTCTTTAGGTGTGCTGCTCACTTGGATGTTCATTCCTGTCCACAGCATTTCAAAAAACAGACTTTCAGTAATGCCAGTCTGAGGCCCAGGCAGCTTCTGGAGCACAGAGCATGCTTGCTGCAGAGATGCAGTGTCAGAGCTGTTAGACAGCTTCTGGTTGGTCTTTCACTGCCGTCATGTCACACTAGGGCTCACCAAGGCTGGATCAGCCCTACTGGAATTGGGGCTATAGGAGCTGGGCAGCTGCTGTAGAGTTACTATCACAGGAGTGCTCAAGGCCGTGAGCAGCCAGTGAGAGCCATGGGACAAATTGGGTTTCATCCTTGACTCCATTCACTTTAGCAGAGACTGTCATGCTGAACGTCCTGGATAAAACCAGGGGGAAAGATGTCTGCAAGGCCTCAGGTTTAGAGAGAGTGTGGTGATTGAGAGTGCAGGCTCTAATGATTTTTAGCTGATGTGAAACTCGACAGAAAATTCTGTAGTAGGTGTGTGTAGTAACACATACACACATGTACACATTTGCATATATTGCAACGGAGGTTTAAGACAACAACACACTGCAAGCAATAGTAAAGTTCATCAGCAAAATAATACTAACAGATCAAGAATATTTCAGTGCTCTATTCTGAAAAGAGGAAAAATGACCATTATCTTATAATGGACCTTGTAACTTTCTCCTATACCTGCTTCTTTCTGCACAGCCGGAGTTGCACGAGCCATTCCCTGTGAGTTTGCCACTAGATGAAATCCCCACTGAGAGGCACTGCACCGGTACATGAAGGCAAGAGTGTGTTAGTAAATATGTAAGTGTGAGTAAATATACAGTGTTGATAAATATTTATACATGTACAAATATTTATGGAAATGTACTAAGTTGTACAACATAGTAACAAGTTTCTATAGCTCAGTTTCAATCTGTGCTCGTCTAAGATGCATTTTGCTTCCTCTCCACCTTCTCCTCAGATTTAACTTGATGGATTTGAGACACGTTCCTATGTCTTGGACGGCAGATAGTAGCTTTCACTGTTCGTGTTGGTTACTCAATGAGTCTCTCATGAGATGGTTGGGTACCTTAGCCTGTGCACATTCTTATTCTAAGGATGGTATCAAGCAAGTCAAATACAGAGAAAATCCACTTCTTTGCTACAAAAATGGAGATAGCCAGAGAAGACTTGGTTTAAATGAAAAGTAATGACAACACATCTATGTTAATACACTGTGCTGAGGAAATTTTCAAAATGCAGCATAAACAGCTTACTGAGCACCAAGGTACCCTGCTTGGAAGGTCCAAGGTGCTTCCTGCTTGGAAGTCTAGTTTTTTTCCTCTGATGTTTAACAGTTGGTTAGTACTGCTGTCACCGCTTTCTCATCCTCTTGTCCTGATGCAATCCCCAGGTATAGCCACCAGCTCTAGTTCAGCTCACGTTGCCTATGAGTGGGAACCAAATGCTTGTGTATAAGTTGGATGGGAACCTGCTGAAAACAGATTATCACCAAGAGAATGAACATAGCACCATAAATACGAAAATGGGAACGTGGGTGGAGAATTATTTATCCATGGCTGTGTCTTTTTCTGTTGTTTAGTTGCATTAATGAGTGACTGTGGTATACAGTGTAGTGATGTAACTTTGTTGTACAAGGTTTCTCAAGAATGAGTGTTTAATACTACTGTTTTGGGGAAATTATGAACACTCTGGGCTCTCTTCTCCTTACGCTAGGGATTTTAAGAGTGGGACATTGTCTAAAGGTATGTGTACTTGGTACAGCAACCACTGAATGAGATTTTGGTAATTATTTGGGCTAAACCAGCGGAAAAGATGCAGTCCTCTAAACTGGGAGGTGGAAATGACACAAAACCTGCTGTCCCGTGTTGTCCTGCGACCCCTTCCCCCCCGGCAATGAGGCAGGAGCTTTCAACGCCAGGCTGTGCCCGGGGCTGCCTCTGCCCTAGCCCCCGGCGGCCCGAGGCCGCCCCCACCTTCTGCCGCTGTTCAGCCGCGGGGAGCGGGGTCGAGTCTCCCGGGCGGCCCCAGGGCGCGAGGCGGGAGGCGGGGCTCAGTGCCGGGTTCGGACGGGATCGGTCCGAACACACGCTCGGTGGGACAGAGGGATAGTGCGGGCTTGGCGGGCTAAACCTGAGGCGACTTGGTAGGTTACCAACTGAACGGGGACGCCGGAGGGTGAGGGACGTGGTGGTTTTGGAAGGAGGAAGCCGAGGGCAGGCAGCCCGAAGGTACCACGAAGAGATGCCGAGGTACGCCGCCAGCGAGACCCCCCGGCACTGGGCGGAGGAGGGGACGCGGCGAGGCGAGAAACACGAGCCAAGGTACCTCACCGACGGGACGGCTCCGGCGGGAAACTCTAAGGTACCACAGGGAGGGACCGGCGCGGGGGAGCTTCGATAGTAAAGGCTAAGGTACCTGAGAGAGGGGATGAACCCGGGGCGGGCTGGGTGTGCATCTCGCGGGTAAATGCTGAGGCACCTCAAGGAAGGGACGGCTCCGGCGGAGCTTTGGCAGTTAAGGCCGAGGTACCTGAGGGAGGGGCTGTCGCCGGGGGGCTCCGGCGGCAAAGGCTGAGGTACCTGAGGGAGGGGCTGTCGCCGGGGGGCTCCGGCGGGAAAGGCTGAGGTACCTGAGGGAGGGGCTGTCGCCGGGGGGCTCCGGCGGGAAAGGCTGAGGTACCTGAGTGAGGGGGTGTAACCGGACGGGGGCGGGGGGCGGAGCAGGCTTCGGCGGCAAAGCGTGAGGTACGTCACAGAGGGGCTGTCGCCGGGGGGCTCCGGCAGTAAAGGCTGAGGCACCTCACGGAGGGGACGGCTCCGGCGGGAAACTCTAAGGTACCTCACGGAGGGGCCAGCGGGGCGGGGGCTCCGGCGGGAAAGGCTGAGGTACCTGAGGGAGGGGCTGTCGCCGGGGGGCTCCGGCGGGAAAGGCTGAGGTGGCTGAGGTACCTGAGGGAGGGGCTGTCGCCGGGGGACTCCGGCGGGAAAGGCTGAGGTACCTGAGGGAGGGGCTGTCGCCGGGGGGCTCCGGCGGTAAAGGCTGAGGCACCTCACGGTGGGGACGGCTCTGGCGGGAAAGGCTAAGGAACCTCGGGGAGAGGACGGCTCCGGCGGAGCTTTGGCAGTTAAGGCCGAGGTACCTGAGGGAGGGGCTGTCGCCGGGGGGCTCCGGCGGCAAAGGCTGAGGCACCTGAGGGAGGGGCTGTCGCCGGGGGGCTCCGGCGGCAAAGGCTGAGGCACCTCACGGTGGGGACGGCTCCGGCGGGAAAGGCTGAGGTACCTGAGGGAGGGGCTGCCGCCGGGGGGCTCCGGCGGGAAAGGCTGAGGTACCTGAGGGAGGGGCTGCCGCCGGGGGACTCCGGCGGGAAAGGCTGAGGAACCTAGGGGAGAGGACGGCTCCGGCGGAGCTTTGGCAGTTAAGGCCGAGGTACCTGAGGGAGGGGCTGTCGCCGGGGGGCTCCGGCGGCAAAGGCTGAGGCACCTGAGGGAGGGGCTGTCGCCGGGGGGCTCCGGCGGCAAAGGCTGAGGCACCTCACGGAGGGGACAGCTCCGGCGGGAAACTCTAAGGTTCCTCACGAGGGGCCAGCGCGGCGGGGGCTCCGGCGGGAAAGGCTGAGGTACCTGAGGGAGGGGCTGTCGCCGGGGGGCTCCGGCGGGAAAGGCTGAGGTACCTGAGGGAGGGGCTGCCGCCGGGGGGCTCCGGCGGGAAAGGCTGAGGTACCTGAGGGAGGGGCTGTCGCCGGGGGGCTCCGGTGGGAAAGGCTGAGGTTCCTCACGGAGGGGCTGTCGCCGGGGGGCTCCGGTGGGAAAGGCTGAGGAACCTCGGGGAGAGGACGGCTCCGGCGGAGCTTTGGCAGTTAAGGCCGAGGTACCTGAGGGAGGGGCTGTCGCCGGGGGGCTGAGGTAGCTCAGTGAAAGGACGGCGCGGATAGAGCTTCGGCAGTAAAGGCTGAGGTACCTGAGTGAGGGATTGTAATCGGGCGGGGCGGGGGGAGGAGCAGGCTTCGCCGGCAAAGCATGAGGTACGTCACAGAGGGGCTGTCGCCGGGGGGCTCCGGCGGTAAAGGCTGAGGCACCTCACGGAGGGGACGGCTCCGGCGGGAAACTCTAAGGTACCTCACGGAGGGGCCAGCGCGGCGGGGGCTCCGGCGGGAAAGGCTGAGGTACCTGAGGGAGGGGCTGTCGCCGGGGGGCTCCGGCGGGAAAGGCTGAGGTACCTGAGGGAGGGGCTGTCGCCGGGGGGCTCCGGCGGGAAAGGCTGAGGTACCTGAGGGAGGGGATGTAACCGAGCGGGGCGGGGGGGGGCGGGGGGCGGCGCGGGGGGGGGGGGCGGGGGGCGGAGCAGGCTTCGGCGGGAAAGCGTGAGGTACGTCAAAGAGGGGCTGTCGCCGGGGGGCTCCGGCGGTAAAGGCTGAGGCACCTCACGGAGGGGACGGCTCCGGCGGGAAACTCTAAGGTACCTCGCGGAGGGGCCAGCGCGTCGGGGGCTCCGGCGGGAAAGGCTGAGGTACCTGAGGGAGGGGCTGTCGCCGGGGGGCTCCGGCGGGAAAGGCTGAGGTACCTGAGGGAGGGGATGAAGCCGGGCGGGCTGAGGTAGCTCAGTGAAAGGACGGCGCGGATAGAGCTTCGGCAGTAAAGGCTGAGGCACCTCACGGTTGGGACGGCTCCGGCGGGAAAGGCTGAGGTACCTGAGGGAGGGGATGTAACCGGGCGGGGGGAGGATCAGGCTTCGCCGGCAAAGCGTGAGGTACGTCACAGAGGGGCTGTCGCCGGGGGGCTCCGGCGGTAAAGGCTGAGGCACCTCACGGAGGGGCCAGCGGGGCGGGGGCTCCGGCGGGAAAGGCTGAGGAACCTCGGGGAGAGGACGGCTCCGGCGGAGCTTTGGCAGTTAAGGCCGAGGTACCTGAGGGAGGGGCTGTCGCCGGGCGGGCTGGGTGTGTCTCAGCGGTAAAGGCTGAGGTAGCTCCTTGAAAGGATGGCGCGGATAGAGCTCCGGCGGCAAAGGCTGAGGCACCTCACGGTGGGGACGGCTCTGGCGGCAAAGGCCGAGGAACCTCGGGGAGAGGACGGCTCCGGCGGAGCTTTGGCAGTTAAGGCCGAGGTACCTGAGGGAGGGGCTGTCGCCGGGGGGCTCCGGCGGCAAAGGCCGAGGTACCTGAGGGAGGGGATGAAGCCGGACGGGCTGAGGTAGCTCAGTGAAAGGACGGCGCGGATAGAGCTTCGGCAGTAAAGGCTGAGGTACCTGAGTGAGGGGATGTAATCGGGCGGGGCGGGGGGAGGAGCAGGCTTCGCCGGCAAAGCGTGAGGTACCTGAGGGAGGGGCTGTCGCCGGGGGGCTCCGGCGGGAAAGGCTGAGGTGGCCGAGGTACCTGAGGGAGGGGCTGTCGCCGGGGGGCTCCGGCGGGAAAGGCTGAGCTGGCCGAGGTACCTGAGGGAGGGGCTGTCGCCGGGGGGCTCCGGCGGGAAAGGCTGAGGTACCTGAGGGAGGGGCTGTCGCCGGGGGGCTCCGGCGGGAAAGGCTGAGGTACCTGAGGGAGGGGCTGTCGCCGGGGGACTCCGGCGGGAAAGGCTGAGGTACCTGAGGGAGGGGCTGTCGCCGGGGGGCTCCGGCGGTAAAGGCTGAGGCACCTCACGGTGGGGACGGCTCTGGCGGGAAAGGCTAAGGAACCTCGGGGAGAGGACGGCTCCGGCGGAGCTTTGGCAGTTAAGGCCGAGGTACCTGAGGGAGGGGCTGTCGCCGGGGGGCTCCGGCGGCAAAGGCTGAGGCACCTCACGGAGGGGTCAGCTCCGGCGGGAAACTCTAAGGTTCCTCACGAGGGGCCAGCGCGGCGGGGGCTCCGGCGGGAAAGGCTGAGGTACCTGAGGGAGGGGCTGTCGCCGGGGGGCTCCGGCGGGAAAGGCTGAGGTACCTGAGGGAGGGGCTGTCGCCGGGGGGCTCCGGCGGGAAAGGCTGAGGTACCTGAGGGAGGGGCTGTCGCCGGGGGGCTCCGGCGGGAAAGGCTGAGGTACCTGAGGGAGGGGCTGTCGCCGGGGGGCTCCGGCGGGAAAGGCTGAGGTACCTGAGGGAGGGGCTGTCGCCGGGGGGCTCCGGCGGGAAAGGCTGAGGTACCTGAGGGAGGGGCTGTCGCCGGGGGGCTCCGGCGGGAAAGGCTGAGGTACCTGAGGGAGGGGCTGTCGCCGGGGGGCTCCGGCGGGAAAGGCTGAGGTACCTGAGGGAGGGGCTGTCGCCGGGGAGCTCCGGCGGGAAAGGCTGAGGTACCTGAGGGAGGGGATGAAGCCGGGCGGGCTGAGGTAGCTCAGTGAAAGGACGGCGCGGATAGAGCTTCGGCAGTAAAGGCTGAGGCACCTCACGGTTGGGACGGCTCCGGCGGGAAAGGCTGAGGTACCTGAGGGAGGGGATGTAACCGGGCGGGGGGAGGATCAGGCTTCGCCGGCAAAGCGTGAGGTACGTCACAGAGGGGCTGTCGCCGGGGGGCTCCGGCGGTAAAGGCTGAGGCCCCTCACGGAGGGGCCAGCGGGGCGGGGGCTCCGGCGGGAAAGGCTGAGGAACCTCGGGGAGAGGACGGCTCCGGCGGAGCTTTGGCAGTTAAGGCCGAGGTACCTGAGGGAGGGGCTGTCGCCGGGCGGGCTGGGTGTGTCTCAGCGGTAAAGGCTGAGGTAGCTCCTTGAAAGGATGGCGCGGATAGAGCTCCGGCGGCAAAGGCTGAGGCACCTCACGGTGGGGACGGCTCCGGCGGGAAAGGCCGAGGAACCTCGGGGAGAGGACGGCTCCGGCGGAGCTTTGGCAGTTAAGGCCGAGGTACCTGAGGGAGGGGCTGTCGCCGGGGGGCTGAGGTAGCTCAGTGAAAGGACGGCGCGGATAGAGCTTCGGCAGTAAAGGCTGAGGTACCTGAGTGAGGGGATGTAATCGGGCGGGGCGGGGGGAGGAGCAGGCTTCGCCGGCAAAGCATGAGGTACGTCACAGAGGGGCTGTCGCCGGGGGGCTCCGGCGGTAAAGGCTGAGGCACCTCACGGAGGGGACGGCTCCGGCGGGAAACTCTAAGGTACCTCACGGAGGGGCCAGCGCGGCGGGGGCTCCGGCGGGAAAGGCTGAGGTACCTGAGGGAGGGGCTGTCGCCGGGGGGCTCCGGCGGGAAAGGCTGAGGTACCTGAGGGAGGGGCTGCCGCCGGGGGGCTCCGGCGGGAAAGGCTGAGGTACCTGAGGGAGGGGCTGCCGCCGGGGGGCTCCGGCGGGAAAGGCTGAGGTACCTGAGGGAAGGGCTGTCGCCGGGGGGCTCCGGCGGGAAAGGCCGAGGTACCTGAGGGAGGGGATGAAGCCGGGCGGGCTGAGGTAGCTCAGTGAAAGGACGGCGCGGATAGAGCTTCGGCAGTAAAGGCTGAGGTACCTGAGTGAGGGGATGTAATCGGGCGGGGCGGGGGGAGGAGCAGGCTTCGCCGGCAAAGCATGAGGTACGTCACAGAGGGGCTGTCGCCGGGGGGCTCCGGCGGTAAAGGCTGAGGCACCTCGCGGAGGGGCCAGCGGGGCGGAGGCTCCGGCGGGAAAGGCTGAGGAACCTCGGGGAGAGGACGGCTCCGGCGGAGCTTTGGCAGTTAAGGCCGAGGTACCTGAGGGAGGGGCTGTCGCCGGGCGGGCTGGGTGTGTCTCAGCGGTAAAGGCTGAGGTAGCTCCTTGAAAGGATGGCGCGGATAGAGCTCCGGCGGCAAAGGCTGAGGCACCTCACGGTGGGGACGACTCTGGCGGCAAAGGCTAAGGAACCTCGGGGAGAGGACGGCTCCGGCGGAGCTTTGGCAGTTAAGGCTGAGGTACCTGAGGGAGGGGCTGTCGCCGGGGGGCTCCGGCGGCAAAGGCCGAGGTACCTGAGGGAGGGGATGAAGCCGGACGGGCTGAGGTAGCTCAGTGAAAGGACGGCGCGGATAGAGCTTCGGCAGTAAAGGCTGAGGTACCTGAGTGAGGGGATGTAACCGGGCGGGGGCGGGGGGAGGATCAGGCTTCGCCGGCAAAGGCTGAGGTACCTGAGGGAGGGGCTGTCGCCGGGGGGCTCCGGCGGGAAAGGCTGAGGTACCTGAGTGAGGGGCTGTCGCCGGGGGGCTCTGGCGGGAAAGGCTGAGGTGCCTCGGGGAGGGGATGATGCTGCGGGGGGCTCTGGTGGTAAAGGCTGAGGTATCTCAGGGAGGAGACGGTGTGCGGGGGTTGGGGGTGGGGGGGCGCTGCGCGGCACATTCGATAGTAAATGCTGAGGTGTGTCAGGGAGGGCTTGCTGCTGGGAGGGGGTGGCGCTTCGGGTGCAAAGGGTGAGGTATGTGAAATGAAGGAGGGTGCGGAAGGGGCTTCCGCGGTAAAGGCTGAGGCAGCTCTGGGAGCGGACGGCACTGGGCGGGACATGCAGCAGTTAATGCTCAAGTATGTCATAGAGGGGACGGCACGGAAGGGACTTCGGTTGTAAATGCTGAGGTACTTCAGGGAGGGGATGACAGGGGTGGGTACTTCAGGGCAAAAGTCTGAGGAACCTCAGCGAGTGGTCGACGCGTGGTGGTGGGCGTTTTGGCAGTAAAGACTGAGGTACCTCAGGGAGGGGACAACTCCGGGGGAGCTTTGGCGGTAAAGGCTAAGAAACCTCACAGAGGGGATGACACCGAACGGGGGGTGGGGTATTTGGCGGGAAACAGGGAGGTACCTCAGGGAGAGGCTGACATTGGGGGCGGCTTCAGCAGTAAATGCTGAGATACCTCAGGCAGGGGATGATGCTAGGGGGCCGGGCTGGGTGTGTGTCTTCGGTAAAGGCTGAGATAAGGACAGGACAGGACACACTGAAGTACCTCAGGGAGAGGATGGCATGTGAAGGGGTTTACAAAAGTAAATGCTGAGGCATTTCAGGCAGCGGATGACATCCTGTTAATTCTGTCCTAATAATGAATATCTCTCTCTTGCTTTCCCCCTCTGCAGCCCTCCCCCTCCTCCCTTCTTCTGCAGCACGCGATTGGATGGAAAAGCAAGTGGACAAGAAGATCCTCTGCCTTCAAATAGTCACTGTTTTCACACTTCTCCCGAGGATAACACAGATTCCCTACTAAAATGCCATATTAAACCATAGGGGGTACACTCTGCAACTTTCAAGCCCACCTCTGCATTAACGCACACCTACGCTATTGCACTGCACATGCAATTTTAACTTGGCACTAGTTGTTGAAGTGTTTGGCTTTGGTGAGACCAGTGTGTGTTTGTCAGCTGTTAGTGCAGGGCGGCCTCTTAAGGAGAGGGTGACGTTTTTCATGCCAGAGCTTGGTGCTCTGAGAGTCGGTGTATTACAGAGTAAGTTTTCATGCAGCTCTTTGATGTTGGAGGATGATTGGAGGATGAGTAGCTTTGTGATGGCTTTGTTTTGAGAGATGTTAGAGCAGTTTTGAGTGAAAGGATGAGAATTGGACTTGGTGTAGGTAGGTTTTGGACAGTTGTTATTTGAAAAGTTGGACAGGTACAGGTCAAGTGTAGGGCAGGGGCCAGGGTTGACCTTGCATGTGCGGTGAAGATGGGTTGGTGTGGACAGCTAATGCGTAGTGGTCTTTTGCAAGTGACCCTAAAACTTAACATCCACCCGGCAGCTGTAGACATTGTCTCACTGCCTAGCTGGGCTGAGGAAGGCTAGCAGAGTGAAGGAGAGCCAGCTTAAATCTCCACCAACACAACGAAACAGGTAAGGACTATGAAAATGTGTATAGAGACCTGGGCATCTGTATCACATCAAATTGGGGTCACGCCTCAGAACTGCCTTGTGAGGGGTCTGCAGGGAATGTGTGCTGCTGGGGAGAGGAAGAGCTGGGGTGATAGCCTACAAATGGAAGAGGGCCCAGGAAGGTAAGGTGAATTTGCCATGTGCTGTGGGAAGGTGGGATTGCCTGGACACAGTCCACATATGGCTGTAGAGGTATGGGGTTGGCGTAGCTCAGTTCTCCATCACCTTTCCTTGTGGTTGAACGGCTTCACAAGGTGAAAACAAGAAAGAAGAAGCTGGGGATGGACCCGCAAGTCAAGAGGTCTGAAGAAAGAAGAGGCCGGTGATATAAAAAGGCCTAGATTACAGGCCTCGAACAGGCCTGAATCATAGGTCTCGAACCAAAGTTGACTTCTGAGTGAATCTCCCGACCAGCATCATATCAGTGTGGGAAGTGACTGTGGGAGTACCCACTGATCATTGGTGAAATGTGTGTGCTCATTAGCAAAGGATGAAGCTTAGGTAAAATATAATCATTAGAAGGATGAGACATCAAACATTACCTTGCTTATGCTGTCTGCTGTTTTAGACTGTAGTAAGGAAGTTTCTCTTTTCAACTTTAACTTGACGTCTCTGTTCTTTCTGCCAACCTCGGCAATTAACAAAACAAAATTGGCCTCACGGACAGGATATGAACAAAATGTCACTTTTTAAAACTTAGTGTAATGAATCTGAAATTCCCAGATGGGAAGACCTTCCCTATAGTTTGCTGGTTCTCGAGGGGGCTAAGGTTGGAGGACCATGCAAACAATGGGAAAGTCAGTTGAAAGAAGCCAAACCACTCGAAATTGTTTGTTCAGAAAGATGGGGATGAATTTTGTTAACAGCATATCAGAAACAGCACGAACAGAGAGAATGATTGTTAGAATGCTCCCAACTGTAACAACAAATATAATGAACTGGTGCATGGCTATCCTGATTATCTTTCCTTTCTAACTGGTGATATCATATTAATCTTAATATATTAAGCTGGAGTCTGTGTTTTTACATGGAATCCCACCATTCAGCAAAACAAAAATCTGGTGTAGTCCGCAGGATTCAATGAAAAGGTGTCTTTGCTTAAGTGAAAAAGAGTCTATTGTTGATATTGAGACTGTTGATATTCCCATGTGGAAACAATTACCTCACTTTATTTTGACCACTGAGTGGCCGTGTGATGCTGGATTGTGTGAAAATGGGGATTTGTGCTTATTTTATTTTTCTTGGGATTTGTGTTTATTTTGTGTTTAAAGAGAAGCTTCTGATGTAGTAAAATTCATGCAGAAAATAGCAATTCCGAAGCGGAGAGAGGGCGCCGAGGGACCCCCGGGCCGGCCGGCCGAAGAGGGACGAGGGCGCCGAGGGACCCCCGGGCCGGCCGGCCGAAGAGGGATGAGGGCGCCGAGGGACCCCCGGGCCGGCCGGCCGAAGAGGGATGAGGGCGCCGAGGGACCCCCAGGCGGGCCGGCCGAAGAGGCGACAGGCCAGTGCAGGACGCCCAGGCGGGCCGGCCGAAGAGGAGAGCGGCCAGCGGGACCGGGAGGAGGGCGGCGCGGGACACCCAGGCTGGCCGGCCGGAGCGGGAGGAGGGTGGCGCGGGACACACAGGCCGGCCGGCCGGAGCGGGAGGAGGGCGGAGCGGGAGGAGGGCGGCGCGGGACACCCAGGCCGGCTGGCCGGAGCGGGAGGAGGGCGGAGCGGGAGGAGGGCGGCGTGGGACACCCAGGCCGGCCGGCCGGCCGAAGAGGCGGGGCGAGGCCGGCGCGGGACCCCCAGACCGGCCAGCCGAAGAGGCAAGGGACGCCCAGGCAGGCAGGCCGAAGCGGCGAGAGGCCGGCGGGGGACGCCCAGGCCGGCCAGCTGGCCGGCTGAAGAGGAGAGAGGCCGGCCGAAGCGGGAGGAGGCCGGCGATGGACGCCCAGGCCGGCCGGCCGAAACGGGACGAGAGGCCGGCGAGGGACCCCCAGGCCGGCCGGCCGAAGAGGCGAGAGGCCGGCGAGGGACCCCCAGGCCGGCCGGCCGAAGAGGCGAGAGGCCGGCGAGGGACCCCCAGGCCGGCCGGCCGAAGAGGCGAGAGGCCGGCGAGGGACCCCCAGGCCGGCCGGCCGAAGAGGCGAGAGGCCGGCGAGGGACCCCCAGGCCGGCCGGCCGAAGAGGCGAGAGGCCGGCGAGGGACCCCCAGGCCGGCCGGCCGAAGAGGCGAGAGGCCGGCGAGGGACCCCCAGGCCGGCCGGCCGAAGAGGCGAGAGGCCGGCGAGGGACCCCCAGGCCGGCCGGCCGAAGAGGCGAGAGGCCGGCGAGGGACCCCCAGGCCGGGCCGGCCGAAGAGGCGAGAGGCCGGCGAGGGACCCCCAGGCCGGCCGGCCGAAGAGGCGAGAGGCCGGCGAGGGACCCCCAGGCCGGCCGGCCGAAGAGGCGAGAGGCCGGCGAGGGACGAGGGTGACGAGGGACCCCCAGATTGGCCAGCCGAAGTGGGACGAGCCTGGCGAGGGACCCCCAGGCCGGCCGGCCGAAGAGGCGAGAGGCCGGCGAGGGACCCCCAGGCCGGCCGGCCGAAGAGGCGAGAGGCCGGCGAGGGACCCCCAGGCCGGCCGGCCGAAGAGGCGAGAGGCCGGCGAGGGACCCCCAGGCCGGCCGGCCGAAGAGGCGAGAGGCCGGCGAGGGACCCCCAGGCCGGCCGGCCGAAGAGGCGAGAGGCCGGCGAGGGACCCCCAGGCCGGCCGGCCGAAGAGGCGAGAGGCCGGCGAGGGACCCCCAGGCCGGCCGGCCGAAGAGGCGAGAGGCCGGCGAGGGACCCCCAGGCCGGCCGGCCGAAGAGGCGAGAGGCCGGCGAGGGACCCCCAGGCCGGCCGGCCGAAGAGGCGAGAGGCCGGCCGAAGCGGGAGGAGGCCGGCGAGGGACGCCCAGGCCGGCCGGCCGAAGCGGGAGGAGGCCGGCGAGGGACGCCCAGGCCGGCCGGCCGAAGCGGGAGGAGGCCGGCGAGGGACGCCCAGGCCGGCCGGCCGAAGCGGGAGGAGGCCGGCGAGGGACGCCCAGGCCGGCCGGCCGAAGCGGGAGGAGGCCGGCGAGGGACGCCCAGGCCGGCCGGCCGAAGCGGGAGGAGGCCGGCGAGGGACGCCCAGGCCGGCCGGCCGAAGCGGGACGAGGCCGGCGAGGGACGCCCAGGCCGGCCGGCCGAAGCGGGACGAGGCCGGCGAGGGACGCCCAGGCCGGCCGGCCGAAGCGGGACGAGGCCGGCGAGGGACGCCCAGGCCGGCCGGCCGAAGCGGGACGAGGCCGGCGAGGGACGCCCAGGCCGGCCGGCCGAAGCGGGACGAGGCCGGCGAGGGACGCCCAGGCCGGCCGGCCGAAGCGGGACGAGGCCGGCGAGGGACGCCCAGGCCGGCCGGCCGAAGCGGGACGAGGCCGGCGAGGGACGCCCAGGCCGGCCGGCCGAAGAGGCGAGAGGCCGGCTTGGGACGAGGGTGACGAGGGACCCCCAGATTGGCCAGCCGAAGTGGGACGAGCCCGGCGAGGGACACCCAGGCCGGCCGGCCGAAGAGGCGAGAGGCCGGCGAGGGACACCCAGGCCGGCCGGCCGAAGAGGCGAGAGGCCGGCGAGGGACCCTCAGGCCGGCCGGCCGAAGAGGCGAGAGGCCGGCGAGGGACCCCCAGGCCGGCCGGCCGAAGAGGCGAGAGGCCGGCGAGGGACCCCCAGGCCCGCCGGCCGAAGAGGCGAGAGCCCGGCGAGGGACACCCAGGCCGGCCGGCCGAAGAGTCGAGAGGCCGGCTTGGGACGAGCCCGGCGAGGGACGCCCAGGCCGGCCGGCCGAAGCGGGAGGAGGCCGGCGAGGGACGCCCAGGCCGGCCGGCCGAAGCGGGACGAGGCCGGCGAGGGACGCCCAGGCCGGCCGGCCGAAGCGGGAGGAGGCCGGCGAGGGACGCCCAGGCCGGCCGGCCGAAGCGGGACGAGGCCGGCGAGGGACGCCCAGGCCGGCCGGCCGAAGCGGGACGAGGCCGGCGAGGGACGCCCAGGCCGGCCGGCCGAAGCGGGACGAGGCCGGCGAGGGACGCCCAGGCCGGCCGGCCGAAGCGGGACGAGGCCGGCGAGGGACGCCCAGGCCGGCCGGCCGAAGCGGGAGGAGGCCGGCGAGGGACGCCCAGGCCGGCCGGCCGAAGCGGGAGGAGGCCGGCGAGGGACGCCCAGGCCGGCCGGCCGAAGCGGGAGGAGGCCGGCGAGGGACGCCCAGGCCGGCCGGCCGAAGCGGGAGGAGGCCGGCGAGGGACGCCCAGGCCGGCCGGCCGAAGCGGGAGGAGGCCGGCGAGGGACGCCCAGGCCGGCCGGCCGAAGCGGGAGGAGGCCGGCGAGGGACCCCCAGGCCGGCCGGCCGAAGCCGAATGAGGCCGGCGAGGAACCCCCAGGCCGGCCAGCTGGCCGGCTGAAGAGGAGAGAGGCCGGCCGAAGCCGAAGGAGGCCGGCGAGGGACCCCCAGGCCTGCCGGCCGAAGAGGTGAGAGGCCGGCGAGGGACGCCGAGGCCGGCCGGCCGAAGAGGGAGGAGGCCGGCGAGGGACGCCGAGGCCGGCCGGCCGAAGAGGGAGGAGGCCGGCGAGGGACGCCCAGGCCGGCCGGCCGAAGAGGGAGGAGGCCGGCGAGGGACGCCGAGGCCGGCCGGCCGAAGAGGGAGGAGGCCGGCGAGGGACGCCCAGGCCGGCCGGCCGAAGAGGGAGGAGGCCGGCGAGGGACGCCCAGGCCGGCCGGCCGAAGCGGGAGGAGGCCGGCGAGGGACGCCCAGGCCGGCCGGCCGAAGCGGGAGGAGGCCGGCGAGGGACGCCCAGGCCGGCCGGCCGAAGCGGGAGGAGGCCGGCGAGGGACGCCCAGGCCGGCCGGCCGAAGCGGGAGGAGGCCGGCGAGGGACGCCCAGGCCGGCCGGCCGAAGCGGGAGGAGGCCGGCGAGGGACGCCCAGGCCGGCCAGCTGGCCGGCTGAAGAGGAGAGAGGCCGGCCGAAGCCGAAGGAGGCCGGCGAGGGACGCCCAGGCCGGCCGGCCGAAGAGGGAGGAGGCCGGCGAGGGACGCCCAGGCCGGCCGGCCGAAGAGGGAGGAGGCCGGCGAGGGACGCCCAGGCCGGCCGGCCGAAGAGGGAGGAGGCCGGCGAGGGACGCCCAGGCCGGCCGGCCGAAGAGGGAGGAGGCCGGCGAGGGACGCCCAGGCCGGCCGGCCGAAGAGGGACGAGGCCGGCGAGGGACGCCCAGGCCGGCCGGCCGAAGAGGGACGAGGCCGGCGAGGGACGCCCAGGCCGGCCGGCCGAAGAGGGACGAGGCCGGCGAGGGACGCCCAGGCCGGCCGGCCGAAGAGGGACGAGGCCGGCGAGGGACGCCCAGGCCGGCCGGCCGAAGAGGGACGAGGCCGGCGAGGGACGCCCAGGCCGGCCGGCCGAAGAGGGACGAGGCCGGCGAGGGACGCCCAGGCCGGCCGGCCGAAGAGGGACGAGGCCGGCGAGGGACGCCCAGGCCGGCCGGCCGAAGAGGGACGAGGCCGGCGAGGGACGCCCAGGCCGGCCGGCCGAAGAGGGACGAGGCCGGCGAGGGACGCCCAGGCCGGCCGGCCGAAGAGGGACGAGGCCGGCGAGGGACGCCCAGGCCGGCCGGCCGAAGAGGGACGAGGCCGGCGAGGGACGCCCAGGCCGGCCGGCCGAAGAGTCGAGAGGCCGGCGAGGGACGCGCAGGCCGGCCGGCCGAAGCGGGAGGAGGCCGGCGAGGGACGCGCAGGCCGGCCGGCCGAAGCGGGAGGAGGCCGGCGAGGGACGCGCAGGCCGGCCGGCCGAAGCGGGAGGAGGCCGGCGAGGGACGCGCAGGCCGGCCGGCCGAAGCGGGAGGAGGCCGGCGAGGGACGCGCAGGCCGGCCGGCCGAAGCGGGAGGAGGCCGGCGAGGGACGCGCAGGCCGGCCGGCCGAAGCGGGAGGAGGCCGGCGAGGGACGCGCAGGCCGGCCGGCCGAAGCGGGAGGAGGCCGGCGAGGGACGCGCAGGCCGGCCGGCCGAAGCGGGAGGAGGCCGGCGAGGGACGCGCAGGCCGGCCGGCCGAAGCGGGAGGAGGCCGGCGAGGGACGCGCAGGCCGGCCGGCCGAAGCGGGAGGAGGCCGGCGAGGGACGCGCAGGCCGGCCGGCCGAAGCGGGAGGAGGCCGGCGAGGGACGCGCAGGCCGGCCGGCCGAAGCGGGAGGAGGCCGGCGAGGGACGCGCAGGCCGGCCGGCCGAAGCGGGAGGAGGCCGGCGAGGGACGCCCAGGCCGGCCGGCCGAAGCGGGAGGAGGCCGGCGAGGGACGCCCAGGCCGGCCAGCTGGCCGGCTGAAGAGGAGAGAGGCCGGCCGAAGCCGAAGGAGGCCGGCGAGGGACGCCCAGGCCGGCCGGCCGAAGCGGGACGAGGCCGGCGAGGGACGCCCAGGCCGGCCGGCCGAAGCGGGACGAGGCCGGCGAGGGACGCCCAGGCCGGCCGGCCGAAGCGGGACGAGGCCGGCGAGGGACGCCCAGGCCGGCCGGCCGAAGCGGGAGGAGGCCGGCGAGGGACGCCCAGGCCGGCCGGCCGAAGCGGGACGAGGCCGGCGAGGGACGCCCAGGCCGGCCGGCCGAAGCGGGACGAGGCCGGCGAGGGACGCCCAGGCCGGCCGGCCGAAGCGGGACGAGGCCGGCGAGGGACGCCCAGGCCGGCCGGCCGAAGCGGGACGAGGCCGGCGAGGGACGCCCAGGCCGGCCGGCCGAAGCGGGACGAGGCCGGCGAGGGACGCCCAGGCCGGCCGGCCGAAGCGGGACGAGGCCGGCGAGGGACGCCCAGGCCGGCCGGCCGAAGCGGGACGAGGCCGGCGAGGGACGCCCAGGCCGGCCGGCCGAAGCGGGACGAGGCCGGCGAGGGACGCCCAGGCCGGCCGGCCGAAGAGGCGAGAGGCCGGCTTGGGACGAGGGTGACGAGGGACCCCCAGATTGGCCAGCCGAAGTGGGACGAGCCCGGCGAGGGACACCCAGGCCGGCCGGCCGAAGAGGCGAGAGGCCGGCGAGGGACCCTCAGGCCGGCCGGCCGAAGAGGCGAGAGGCCGGCGAGGGACCCCCAGGCCGGCCGGCCGAAGAGGCGAGAGGCCGGCGAGGGACCCCCAGGCCCGCCGGCCGAAGAGGCGAGAGCCCGGCGAGGGACACCCAGGCCGGCCGGCCGAAGAGTCGAGAGGCCGGCTTGGGACGAGCCCGGCGAGGGACGCCCAGGCCGGCCGGCCGAAGCGGGAGGAGGCCGGCGAGGGACGCCCAGGCCGGCCGGCCGAAGCGGGAGGAGGCCGGCGAGGGACGCCCAGGCCGGCCGGCCGAAGCGGGAGGAGGCCGGCGAGGGACGCCCAGGCCGGCCGGCCGAAGCGGGAGGAGGCCGGCGAGGGACGCCCAGGCCGGCCGGCCGAAGCGGGAGGAGGCCGGCGAGGGACGCCCAGGCCGGCCGGCCGAAGCGGGAGGAGGCCGGCGAGGGACGCCCAGGCCGGCCGGCCGAAGCGGGAGGAGGCCGGCGAGGGACGCCCAGGCCGGCCGGCCGAAGCGGGAGGAGGCCGGCGAGGGACGCCCAGGCCGGCCGGCCGAAGCGGGAGGAGGCCGGCGAGGGACGCCCAGGCCGGCCGGCCGAAGCGGGAGGAGGCCGGCGAGGGACGCCCAGGCCGGCCGGCCGAAGCGGGAGGAGGCCGGCGAGTGACCCCCAGGCCGGCCGGCCGAAGCCGAATGAGGCCGGCGAGGAACCCCCAGGCCGGCCAGCTGGCCGGCTGAAGAGGAGAGAGGCCGGCCGAAGCCGAAGGAGGCCGGCGAGGGACCCCCAGGCCTGCCGGCCGAAGAGGTGAGAGGCCGGCGAGGGACGCCGAGGCCGGCCGGCCGAAGAGGGAGGAGGCCGGCGAGGGACGCCGAGGCCGGCCGGCCGAAGAGGGAGGAGGCCGGCGAGGGACGCCCAGGCCGGCCGGCCGAAGAGGGAGGAGGCCGGCGAGGGACGCCGAGGCCGGCCGGCCGAAGAGGGAGGAGGCCGGCGAGGGACGCCCAGGCCGGCCGGCCGAAGAGGGAGGAGGCCGGCGAGGGACGCCCAGGCCGGCCGGCCGAAGCGGGAGGAGGCCGGCGAGGGACGCCCAGGCCGGCCGGCCGAAGCGGGAGGAGGCCGGCGAGGGACGCCCAGGCCGGCCGGCCGAAGCGGGAGGAGGCCGGCGAGGGACGCCCAGGCCGGCCGGCCGAAGCGGGAGGAGGCCGGCGAGGGACGCCCAGGCCGGCCGGCCGAAGCGGGAGGAGGCCGGCGAGGGACGCCCAGGCCGGCCAGCTGGCCGGCTGAAGAGGAGAGAGGCCGGCCGAAGCCGAAGGAGGCCGGCGAGGGACGCCCAGGCCGGCCGGCCGAAGAGGGAGGAGGCCGGCGAGGGACGCCCAGGCCGGCCGGCCGAAGAGGGAGGAGGCCGGCGAGGGACGCCCAGGCCGGCCGGCCGAAGAGGGAGGAGGCCGGCGAGGGACGCCCAGGCCGGCCGGCCGAAGAGGGAGGAGGCCGGCGAGGGACGCCCAGGCCGGCCGGCCGAAGAGGGAGGAGGCCGGCGAGGGACGCCCAGGCCGGCCGGCCGAAGAGGGACGAGGCCGGCGAGGGACGCCCAGGCCGGCCGGCCGAAGAGGGACGAGGCCGGCGAGGGACGCCCAGGCCGGCCGGCCGAAGAGGGACGAGGCCGGCGAGGGACGCCCAGGCCGGCCGGCCGAAGAGGGACGAGGCCGGCGAGGGACGCCCAGGCCGGCCGGCCGAAGAGTCGAGAGGCCGGCGAGGGACGCGCAGGCCGGCCGGCCGAAGCGGGAGGAGGCCGGCGAGGGACGCGCAGGCCGGCCGGCCGAAGCGGGAGGAGGCCGGCGAGGGACGCGCAGGCCGGCCGGCCGAAGCGGGAGGAGGCCGGCGAGGGACGCGCAGGCCGGCCGGCCGAAGCGGGAGGAGGCCGGCGAGGGACGCGCAGGCCGGCCGGCCGAAGCGGGAGGAGGCCGGCGAGGGACGCGCAGGCCGGCCGGCCGAAGCGGGAGGAGGCCGGCGAGGGACGCCCAGGCCGGCCGGCCGAAGCGGGAGGAGGCCGGCGAGGGACGCCCAGGCCGGCCGGCCGAAGCGGGAGGAGGCCGGCGAGGGACGCCCAGGCCGGCCGGCCGAAGCGGGAGGAGGCCGGCGCGGGACGCCCAGGCCGGCCAGCCGAAGAGGGACGCCCAGGCCGGCCGGCTGAAGAGGCGAGAGGCCGGCGAGGGACGCCCAGGCCGGCCGGCCGAAGCGGGAGGAGGCCGGCGAGGGACCCCCATGCCTGCTGGCCGAAGCCGAAGGAGGCCGGCGAGGAACCCCCAGGCCGGCCAGCTGGCCGGCTGAAGAGGAGAGAGGCCGGCCGAAGCCGAAGGAGGCCGGCGAGGGACCCCCAGGCCGGCCGGCCGAAGCGGGAGGAGGCCGGCGAGGGACGCGCTGGCCGGCCGGCCGAAGCGGGAGGAGGCCGGCGAGGGACGCCCAGGCCGGCCGGCCGAAGCGGGAGGAGGCCGGCGAGGGACGCCCAGGCCGGCCGGCCGAAGCGGGAGGAGGCCGGCGAGGGACCCCCAGGCCTGCCGGCCGAAGCCGAATGAGGCCGGCGAGGAACCCCCAGGCCGGCCAGCTGGCCGGCTGAAGAGGAGAGAGGCCGGCCGAAGCCGAAGGAGGCCGGCGAGGAACCCCCAGGCCGGCCAGCTGGCCAGCTGAAGAGGAGAGAGGCCGGCGAGGGACGAGGCCGGCGAGGGACCCCCAGGCCGGCCGGCCGAAGAGGTGAGTGGCCGGCGAGGGACGCCGAGGCCGGCCGGCCGAAGAGGTGAGTGGCCGGCGAGGGACGCCGAGGTCGGCCGGCCGAAGCGGGAGGAGGCCGGCGAGGGACGCCCAGGCCGGCCGGCCGAAGAGGGAGGAGGCCGGCGAGGGACGCCCAGGCCGGCCGGCCGAAGAGGGAGGAGGCCGGCGAGGGACGCCCAGGCCGGCCGGCCGAAGAGGCGAGAGGCCGGCGAGGGACGCCCAGGCCGGCCGGCCGAAGAGGCGAGAGGCCGGCGAGGGACGCCCAGGCCGGCCGGCCGAAGAGGGAGGAGGCCGGCGAGGGACGCCCAGGCCGGCCGGCCGAAGAGGGACGCCCAGGCCGGCCGGCCGAAGAGGCGAGAGGCCGGCGAGGGACGTGCAGGCCGGCCGGCCGAAGCGGGAGGAGGCCGGCGAGGGACGCCCAGGCCGGCCGGCCGAAGCGGGAGGAGGCCGGCGAGGGAGCCCCAGGCCGGCCAGCTGGCCGGCTGAAGAGGAGAGAGGCCGGCCGAAGCCGAAGGAGGCCGGCGAGGGACCCCCAGGCCGGCCGGCCGAAGAGGGAGTAGGCCGGCGAGGGACGCCCAGGCCGGCCGGCCGAAGCGGGAGGAGGCCGGCGGGGGACCAGCAGGCCTGCCAGCTGGCCGGCTGAAGAGGAGAGAGGTCGGCCGAAGCGGGAGGAGGCCGGCGAGGGACCCCCAGGCCGGCCGACCGAAGATGGACGAGGCCGGCGAGGGACGCCCAGGCCGGCCGGCCGAAGAGTCGAGAGGCCGGCGAGGGACGCGCAGGCGGGCAGGCCGAAGTCGCGAGAGGCCGGCGAGGGACCCCCAGGCCGGCCGGCCGAAGAGGGACAAGGCCGACGAGGGACCCCCAGGCCGGCCAACCGAAGAGGTGAGAGGCCGAAGCGGGACGAGGCCGGCGAGGGACCCCCAGGCCGGCCGGCCGAAGCGGGAGGAGGCCGGCGAGGGACGCCCAGGCGGGCAGGCCGAAGTGGCGAGAGGCCGGCGAGGGACCCCCAGGCCGGCCGGCCGAAGGTGGACGAGGCCGGCGAGGGACCCCCAGGCCGGCCGGCCGAAGCGGGACGAGGCCGGCGAGGGACCCCCAGGCCGGCCGGCCGAAGCGGGAGGAGGCCGGCGAGGGACGCCCAGGCGGGCAGGCCGAAGTGGCGAGAGGCCGGCGAGGGACCCCCAGGCCGGCCGGCCGAAGGTGGACGAGGCCGGCGAGGGACCCCCAGGCCGGCCGGCCGAAGCGGGACGAGGCCGGCGAGGGACCCCCAGGCCGGCCGGCCGAAGCGGGAGGAGGGCGGCGAGGGACGCCCAGGCCGGCCAGCTGGCCGGCTGAAGAGGAGAGAGGACGGCCGAAGCCGAAGCAGGCCGGCGAGGGACCCCCAGGCCGGCTGGCCGAAGAGGGACGAGGGCGACGAGGGACCCCCAGGCCGGCCGGCCGAAGAGGCGAGGGAACCCCAGCCCGGCCGGCCGAAGAGGGACGAGGGTGGTGAGGGACTCCCAGGCCGGCCGGCCGAAGAGGGACAAGGCCGGCGAGGGACCCCAGCCTGGCCGGCCGAAGATGGACCAGGGCGACGAGGGACCCCCAGGCCGGCCGGCCGAAGAGGGAGGAGGCCGGCGAGGGACCCCCAGGCCGGCCGACCGAAGAGGCAAGAGGCCGGCGTGGGACGAGGGTGACGAGGGACCCCCAGGCCGGCCGGCCGAAGCGGGACGAGGCCGGCGAGGGACCCCCAGGCGGGCCGGCCGAAGCAGCGAGAGGCCGGCGAGGGACCCCGAGGCCGGCTGGCCGAAGAGGCGAGAGGCCTGCGAGGGACGAGGGTATCGAGGGACCCCCAGGCCGGCTGGCTGAAGTGGTAAGAGGGTGGGGAGGGACCTCCAGGCGGGCCAACCGAAGTGGGAGGAGGGTGGTGAGGGACCCCAGGCGGGCCGGCCGAAGCGGCGAGAGGCCGCTGATGGACCCCCAGGCCGGCTGGCCGACGTGGTAGGAGGGTGGCGAGGGACCTCCGCGCGCGCCAACCGAAGTGGTAGGAGGGTGGCGAGGGACCTCCAGGCGGGCCGGCCGAAGTGGGAGGAGGGTGGTGAGGGACCCCCAGGCGGGCCGGCCGAAGAGGCGAGAAGGCGGCGAGGGACCCCCAGGTGGGCCGGCCGAAGAGGGACGAGGGCGGCGAGGGACCCCCACGTGGGCTGGCCGAAGAGGCGAGAGGCCGGCGAGGGACCCCCAGGCCGGCCGGCCGAAGAATGAACAGGTCAGCGAGGGACCCAGGCCGAAGAAAGAAGAAAAAGGAGAAATAGCACTGATGAGGAGAAATATTAACTGTTTCTTTTTCTTTTCTAAATACTCATTGTTATCTTCCTTGTAGTTGATAAAGTATTTGCGATCGGGCACTAGCCTCTGCTTGAAAGGGAAGAGCAGCTCTTTGGCTGCCTCCTCAAGAAATATTTGCTGGACGTTTCTTTCAATGGCCAGGGTTTACGAGGGTGGGTAGAGTCGCGTAAATCTCATCTGTCCTCCTGGGTTGCATGCTGGCTTGATGCTGGTGGTGTAAATGCTGTGCTGAATTTCCCTCTCCCTCTCTCCCTCTCCCTCCCCCACCCCCTCCCCTTTTGTGGCCCTCCCCCTCCTTCCTTCCTCTGTAGCACACGATTGGATGGAAAAGCAAGTGGACAAGAAGATCCTCTGCCTTCAAATAGTCACTGTTTTCACACTTCTCCCAGGGATAACATAGATTCCCTACTAAAATGCCATATTAAACCATAGGGGGTACACTCTGCAACTTTCAAGCCCACCTCTGCATTAACGCACACCTACGCTATTGCACTGCACATGCAATTTTAACTTGGCACTAGTTGTTGAAGTGTTTGGCTTTGGTGAGACCAGTGTGTGTTTGTCAGCTGTTAGTGCAGGGCGGCCTCTTAAGGAGAGGGTGACGTTTTTCATGCCAGAGCTTGGTGCTCTGAGAGTCGGTGTATTACAGAGTAAGTTTTCATGCAGCTCTTTGATGTTGGAGGATGATTGGAGGATGAGTAGCTTTGTGATGGCTTTGTTTTGAGAGATGTTAGAGCAGTTTTGAGTGAAAGGATGAGAATTGGACTTGGTGTAGGTAGGTTTTGGACAGTTGTTATTTGAAAAGTTGGACAGGTACAGGTCAAGTGTAGGGCAGGGGCCAGGGTTGACCTTGCATGTGCGGTGAAGATGGGTTGGTGTGGACAGCTAATGCGTAGTGGTCTTTTGCAAGTGACCCTAAAACTTAACATCCACCCGGCAGCTGTAGACATTGTCTCACTGCCTAGCTGGGCTGAGGAAAGGCGTGCATGGTTTCAGTGTTACCAGACCCAACTGGTGTGAATCACTGCAAGCCGGACGCTGCACACATTCCAGAGAAATTGTACCAACGTCGGGAAATCTGGTCTTGAGCGATAATGTCTCATGTATGCATGATGAATTCTCCTCTGTCCAGGAGGATTGCATTGAACATGCCATTTTGTCTATTTCTCAATTACATTTCTCACTGCATTTTGTCAAAATATCCCCCCCTCCATTTAATTCTTGTCACAGTATTGTAATTAGAATTACTGCAGATATTCAGGCTTGTTGTAACTGACCTGGAAGAGGGAAGAGCCATGTGTATTTTAAATAACATTTAAATCAAATATGCCATCTCATTATTGTTGAGTGTTTTACTGTGATTAATTCCCTCCAAATGTACTGTGTATAGCAAGGCCTGATGTACCTAGCCTGAAGTGAATGAATCCAATGTTTACACTTAAATGTAGGAACCATACTTGCTGCATCATTTGTTTGCTAGCTAGGATATGTATGCCGTGTGTTGGTATTTTTAGGAAAAGAGCAATAATAGCTGGGGGATGAAGAGATTGGGAGCAGCCCTGCGGAGAGTGACTTGGGGTACTGGTGGATTAAAGAAAGAAGAGGCTGACGAGGGACCCCCAGGCCGGCCGGCCGAAGAGGCGAGAGGCCGGCGTGGGACGAGGGTGGCGAGGGACCCCCAGGCTGGCCGGCCGAAGCGGGAGGAGGCCGGCGAGGGAACCCCAGGCTGGCTGGCCGGCGAGGGACGAGGGCAGCGAGGGACCCCCAGGCTGGCCGGCCGAAGAGGCGAGAGGCCGGCGAGGGACCCCCAGGCGGGCAGGCCGAAGCGGAAGGAGGCCGGCGAGGGACCCCCAGGCCGGCCGGCCGAAGAGGGAGGAGGCCGACGAGGGACCCCCAGGCCGGCCGGCCGAAGAGGGAGGAGGCCGGCGAGGGACCCCCAGGCCGGCCGGCCGAAGCGGGAGGAGGCCGGCGAGGGACTCCCAGGGCGGCCAGGTGAAGAGGGACGAGGGCGACGAGGGACCCCCAGGCGGGCAGGCCGAAGAGGGAGGAGGCTGGCGGGGGACGCCCAGGCCGGCCGGCCGAAGAGGGACGAGGTCAGCGACGGACCCCCAGGCCGGCCAGCCGAAGAGGCGAGGGACCCCCAGGCCGGCCGGCCGAAGCGGGACGAGGCCGGCGAGGGACTCCCAGGCCGGCCGGCCGAAGAGGGACGAGGGCGACGAGGGACCCCCCAGGCCGGCCGGCCGAAGAGGGACGAGGGCGGCGAGGGACCCCGCAGGCCAGCCGGCCGAAGAGGCGAGAGGCCGGCGAGGGACCCCCAGGCCTGCCGGCCGAAGAGGGACGAGGGCGGTGAGGGACTCCCAGGCCGGCCGGCCGAAGAGGGACGAGGGCGACGAGGGACCCCCCAGGCCGGCCGGCCGAAGAGGGACGAGGGCGGCGAGGGACCCCGCAGGCCAGCCGGCCGAAGAGGCGAGAGGCCGGCGAGGGACCCCCAGGCCTGCCAGCCGAAGAGGGACGAGGGCGGCGAGGGACCCCCAGGCCGGCCGGCCGACCGAAGATGGATGAGGGCAACGAGGCACCCCCAGGCCGGCTGGCCGAAGCGGGAGGAGGCCGGCGAGGGACCCACAGGCCGGCCGGCCGCCTGAAGATGCGAGAGGCCGGCCGAAGCCGAAGGAGGCCGGCGAGGGACCCCCAGGACAGCCGGCCGAAGTGGGACGAGGCCGGCGAGGGACCCCCAGGCCGGCTGGCCGAAGAGGCGAGGCACCCCCAGGCGGGCAGGCCGAAGAGGCGAGATGCCGGCGAGGGACCCCCAGGCCGGCCGGCCGAAGCGGGACGAGGCCGGCGAGGGACCACCAGGCCGGCTGGACGAAGAGGCGAGGGACCCCCAGGCCGGCCGGCCGAAGCCGAAGGAGGCCGGCGAGGGACCCCCAGGCCGGCCAGCTGGCCGGCTGAAGAGGAGAGAGGCCGGCCGAAGCCGAAGGAGGCCGGCGAGGGACCCCCAGGCCGGCCGGCCGAAGCGGCAGGAGGCCGGCGAGGGACACCCAGGCGGGCAGGCCGAAGAGGGAGGAGGCCGGCGAGGGACGCCCAGGCCGGCCGGCCGAAGCGGGAGGAGGCCGGCGAGGGACGCCCAGGCCGGCCGGCCGAAGCGGGAGGAGGCCGGCGAGGGACGCCCAGGCCGGCCGGCCGAAGCGGGAGGAGGCCGGCGAGGGACGCCCAGGCCGGCCGGCCGAAGAGGGAGGAGGCCGGCGAGGGACCAGCAGGCCTGCCAGCTGGCCGGCTGAAGAGGAGAGAGGTCGGCCGAAGCCGAAGCAGGCCGGCGAGGGACCCCCAGGCCGGCCGACCGAAGATGGACGAGGCCGGCGAGGGACCCCCAGGCCGGCTGGCCGAAGAGGCGAGGCATCCCCAGGAGGGCAGGCCGAAGAGGCGAGATGCCGGCGAGGGACCCCCAGGCCGGCCGGCCGAAGAGGCAAAGGACACCAAGGCGGGCAGGCCGAAGAGGCGAGAGGAGGCCGGCGAGGGACGCCCAGGCTGGCCGGCCGAAGTGGCGAGAGGCCGACAAGGGACGCCCAGGCCGTCCGGCCGAAGAGGGACGTGGCCGGCGAGGGACGCCCAGGCCGGCCGGCCGAAGAGGGATGAGGCCGGCGAGGGACCCCCAGGCCGGCCGGCCGAAGAGTTGAGAGGCCGGAGATGGACGCCCCGGCCGGCCGGCCGAAGAGTCGAGAGGCCGGCGAGGGACGCGCAGGCCGGCCGGCCGAAGCGGGAGGAGGCCGGCGAGGGACGCGCAGGCCGGCCGGCCGAAGCGGGAGGAGGCCGGCGAGGGACGCCCAGGCGGGCAGGCCGAAGAGGGAGGAGGCCGGCGAGGGACGCCCAGGCCGGCCGGCCGAAGAGGGAGGAGGCCGACGAGGGACCCCCAGGCCGGCCGACGGAAGAGGCGAGAGGCCGGTGTGGGACGAGGGTGACGAGGGACCCACAGGCAGGCCGGCCGAAGCGGGACGAGACCGGCGAGGGACCCCCAGGCCAGCCGGCCGAAGAGGCGAGAGGCCGACGAGGGACGCCCAGACCGGCCGGCCGAACCGGGAGGAGGCCGGCGATGGACGCCCAGGCTGGCCGGCCGAACCGGGAGGAGGCCGGCGATGGACGCCCAGGCGGGCCGGCCGAATATGGATGAGGGCGGCGAGGGCCCCCCTGGCCGGCTGGCCGAAGAGTCGAGAGGCCAGCGAGGGACGCCCAGGCCGGCCGGCCGAAGAGGGACGAGGCCGGCGAGGGATGCCCAGGCCGGCCAGCTGGCCGGCTGAAGAGGAGAGAGGCCGTCCGAAGCTGAAGCAGGCCGGCGAGGGACCCCCAGGCTGGCCGGCCGAAGAGGGACGAGGGCGACGAGGGACGCGCAGGCTGGCCGGCCGAAGTGGCGAGAGGCCGGCGAGGGACGCCCAGCCTGGCCGCCCAAATATGGACCAAGGCGACGAGGGACCCCCAGGCCGGCCAGCCGAAGAGGCGAGGGAACCCCAGGCCGGCCGGCCGAAGAGGGACGAGGCCGGCGAGGGACCCCCAGGCCGGCAGGCCGAACCGGGAGGAGGCCGGCGATGGACGCCCAGGCCGGCCGGCCGAATATGGACGAGGGTGGCGAGGGCCCCCCTGGCCGGCTGGCCGAAGAGTTGAGAGGCCAGCGAGGGACGCCCAGGCCGGCCGGCCGAAGTGGGAGGAGGCCGGCGAGGGATGCCCAGGCCGGCCAGCTGGCCGGCTGAAGAGGAGAGAGGCCGTCCGAAGCTGAAGCAGGCCGGCGAGGGACCCCCAGACTGGCCGGCCGAAGAGGGACGAGGGCGACGAGGGACGCGCAGGCTGGCCGGCCGAAGTGGCGAGAGGCCGGCGAGGGACGCCCAGGCCAGCCGGCCGAAGAGGGACGAGGGCGACGAGGGACGCGCAGGCTGGCCGGCCGAAGTGGCGAGAGGCCGGCGAGGGACCCCCAGGCCTGCCGGCCGAAGCCGAAGGAGGCCGGCGAGGGACGCCCAGGCCGGCCGGCCGAAGAGGGACGAGGGCGGCGAGGGACCCCCAGGCCGGCCGGCCGAAGAGGCGAGATGCCGGCAAGGGACCCCCAGGCCGGCCGGCCGAAGCGGGACGAGGCCAGCGAGGGACCACCAGGCCGGCCCGCCGAAGAGGCGAGGGACGCCCAGGCCGGCCGGCCGAAGAGGCGAGAGGAGGCCGGCGAGGGACGCCCAGGCCGGCCGGCCGAAGCGGGAGGAGGCCGGCGAGGGACGCCCAGGCCGGCCGGCCGAAGCGGGACGAGGCCGGCGAGGGACGCCCAGGCCGGCCGGCCGAAGCGGGACGAGGCCGGCGAGGGACGCCCAGGCCGGCCGGCCGAAGCGGGACGAGGCCGGCGAGGGACCCCCAGGCCGGCCGGCCGAAGCGGGAGGAGGCCGGCGAGGGACGCCCAGGCGGGCAGGCCGAAGTGGAGAGAGGCCGGCGAGGGACGCCCAGGCCGGCCGGCCGAAGGTGGACGAGGCCGACGAGGGACCCCCAGGCCGGCCGACCGAAGAGGCGAGAGGCCGAAGCGGGACGAGGCCGGCGAGGGACGCCAGGCGGGCAGGCCGAAGTGGCGAGAGGCCGGCGAGGGACCCGCAGGCCGGCCGGCCGAAGGTGGACGAGGCCGACGAGGGACCCCCAGGCCGGCCGACCGAAGAGGCGAGAGGCCGAAGCGGGACGAGGCCGGCGAGGGACGCCCAGGCCTGCCGGCCGAAGCCGAAGGAGGCCGGCGAGGGACGCGCAGGCCGGCCGGCCGAAGAGGGACAAGGCCGGCGAGGGACGCGCAGGCCGGCCGGCCGAAGAGGGACGAGGCCGGCGAGGGACGCGCAGGCCGGCCGGCCGGCCGAAGAGGGACGAGGGCGGCGAGGGACCCCCAGGCCGGCCGACCGAAGAGGCGAGAGGCCGAAGCGGGAGGAGGCCGGCGAGGGACCCCCAGGCCTGCCGGCCGAAGCCGAAGGAGGCCGGCGAGGGACGCGCAGGCCGGCCGGCCGAAGAGGGACGAGGCCGGCGAGGGACGCGCAGGCCGGCCGGCCGAAGCGGGAGGAGGCCGGCGAGGGACGCCCAGGCCGGCCGGCCGAAGCGGGAGGAGGCCGGCGAGGGACCCCCAGGCCGGCCGGCCGAAGAGGCGAGAGGCCGGCGAGGGACGCCCAGGCCGGCCGGCCGAAGAGGGACGAGGCCGGCGAGGGACGCCCAGGCCGGCCGGCCGAAGAGGGACGAGGCCGGCGAGGGACGCCCAGGCCGGCCGGCCGAAGAGGGACGAGGCCGGCGAGGGACGCCCAGGCCGGCCGGCCGAAGCGGGTGGAGTCCGGCGAGGGACCCCCAGGCCGGCCGGCCGAAGCGGGAGGAGGCCGGCGAGGGACGCCCAGGCCGGCCGGCCGAAGCGGGAGGAGGCCGGCGAGGGACGCCCAGGCCGGCCGGCCGAAGCGGGAGGAGGCCGGCGAGGGACGCCCAGGCCGGCCGGCCGAAGATTGACGAGGGCGACGAGGGTCGCCCAGGCCGGCCGGCCGAAGAGGCGAGAGGCCGGCGAGGGACGCCCAGGCCGGCCGGCCGAAGAGGGAGGAGGCCGGCGAGGGAAGCCCAGGCCGGCCGGCCGAAGAGGGACGCCCAGGCCGGCCGGCCGAAGAGGCGAGAGGCCGGCGAGGGACGCCCAGGCCGGCCGGCCGAAGAGGGAGGAGGCCGGCGAGGGACGCCCAGGCCGGCCGGCCGAAGCGGGAGGAGGCCGGCGAGGGACGCCCAGGCCGGCCGGCCGAAGCGGGAGGAGGCCGGCGAGGGACGCCCAGGCCGGCCGGCCGAAGCGGGAGGAGGCCGGCGAGGGACGCCCAGGCCGGCCGGCCGAAGCGGGAGGAGGCCGGCGAGGGACGCCCAGGCCGGCCAGCTGGCCGGCTGAAGAGGAGAGAGGCCGGCCGAAGCTGAAGGAGGCCGGCGAGGGACCCCCAGGCCGGCCGGCCGAAGAGGTGAGTGGCCGGCGAGGGACGCCGAGGCCGGCCGGCCGAAGCGGGAGGAGGCCGGCGAGGGACGCCCAGGCCGGCCGGCCGAAGCGGGACGAGGCCGGCGAGGGACGCCCAGGCCGGCCGGCCGAAGCGGGACGAGGCCGGCGAGGGACGCCCAGGCCGGCCGGCCGAAGCGGGACGAGGCCGGCGAGGGACGCCCAGGCCGGCCGGCCGAAGCGGGACGAGGCCGGCGAGGGACGCCCAGGCCGGCCAGCTGGCCGGCTGAAGAGGAGAGAGGCCGGCCGAAGCCGAAGGAGGCCGGCGAGGGACCCCCAGGCCGGCCGGCCGAAGAGGGAGGAGGCCGGCGAGGGACGCCGAGGCCGGCCGGCCGAAGAGGGACGAGGCCGGCGAGGGACGCCCAGGCCGGCCGGCCGAAGAGGGAGGAGGCCGGCGAGGGACGCCCAGGCCGGCCGGCCGAAGCGGGAGGAGGCCGGCGAGGGACGCGCAGGCCGGCCGGCCGAAGCGGGACGAGGCCGGCGAGGGACGCCCAGGCCGGCCGGCCGAAGAGTCGAGAGGCCGGCGAGGGACGCGCAGGCCGGCCGGCCGAAGCGGGAGGAGGCCGGCGAGGGACGCGCAGGCCGGCCGGCCGAAGCGGGAGGAGGCCGGCGAGGGACGCGCAGGCCGGCCGGCCGAAGCGGGAGGAGGCCGGCGAGGGACGCGCAGGCCGGCCGGCCGAAGCGGGAGGAGGCCGGCGAGGGACGCGCAGGCCGGCCGGCCGAAGCGGGAGGAGGCCGGCGAGGGACGCGCAGGCCGGCCGGCCGAAGCGGGAGGAGGCCGGCGAGGGACGCCCAGGCCGGCCGGCCGAAGCGGGAGGAGGCCGGCGAGGGACCCCCAGGCCAGCCGGCCGAAGAGGCGAGACGCCTGCGAGGGACGCCCAGGCCGGCCGGCCGAAGCGGGAGGAGGCCGGCGAGGGACGCGCAGGCCGGCCGGCCGAAGCGGGAGGAGGCCGGCGAGGGACGCGCAGGCCGGCCGGCCGAAGCGGGAGGAGGCCGGCGAGGGACGCCCAGGCCGGCCGGCCGAAGCGGGAGGAGGCCGGCGAGGGACGCCCAGGCCGGCCGGCCGAAGCGGGAGGAGGCCGGCGAGGGACGCCCAGGCCGGCCGGCTGAAGAGGCGAGAGGCCGGCGAGGGACGCCCAGGCCGGCCGGCCGAAGCGGGAGGAGGCCGGCGAGGGACCCCCATGCCTGCTGGCCGAAGCCGAAGGAGGCCGGCGAGGAACCCCCAGGCCGGCCAGCTGGCCGGCTGAAGAGGAGAGAGGCCGGCCGAAGCCGAAGGAGGCCGGCGAGGGACCCCCAGGCCGGCCGGCCGAAGCGGGAGGAGGCCGGCGAGGGACGCCCAGGCCGGCCGGCCGAAGCGGGAGGAGGCCGGCGAGGGACGCCCAGGCCGGCCGGCCGAAGCGGGAGGAGGCCGGCGAGGGACCCCCAGGCCTGCCGGCCGAAGCCGAATGAGGCCGGCGAGGAACCCCCAGGCCGGCCAGCTGGCCGGCTGAAGAGGAGAGAGGCCGGCCGAAGCCGAAGGAGGCCGGCGAGGAACCCCCAGGCCGGCCAGCTGGCCGGCTGAAGAGGAGAGAGGCCGGCCGAAGCCGAAGGAGGCCGGCGAGGGACCCCCAGGCCGGCCGGCCGAAGAGGTGAGTGGCCGGCGAGGGACGCCGAGGCCGGCCGGCCGAAGCGGGAGGAGGCCGGCGAGGGACGCCGAGGCCGGCCGGCCGAAGCGGGAGGAGGCCGGCGAGGGACGCCCAGGCCGGCCGGCCGAAGCGGGAGGAGGCCGGCGAGGGACGCCCAGGCCGGCCGGCCGAAGCGGGAGGAGGCCGGCGAGGGACGCCCAGGCCGGCCGGCCGAAGAGGGAGGAGGCCGGCGAGGGACGCCCAGGCCGGCCGGCCGAAGAGGGAGGAGGCCGGCGAGGGACGCCCAGGCCGGCCGGCCGAAGAGGGAGGAGGCCGGCGAGGGACGCCCAGGCCGGCCGGCCGAAGAGGGAGGAGGCCGGCGAGGGACGCCCAGGCCGGCCGGCCGAAGCGGGAGGAGGCCGGCGAGGGACCCCCAGGCCGGCCGGCCGAAACGGGACGAGGCCGGCGAGGGACGCCCAGGCCGGCCGGCCGAAGCGGGAGGAGGCCGGCGAGGGACGCCCAGGCCGGCCAGCTGGCCGGCTGAAGAGGAGAGAGGCCGGCCGAAGCCGAAGGAGGCCGGCGAGGGACCCCCAGGCCGGCCGGCCGAAGAGGGACGAGGCCGGCGAGGGACGCCCAGGCCGGCCGGCCGAAGAGGGACGAGGCCGGCGAGGGACGCCCAGGCCGGCCGGCCGAAGCGGGAGGAGGCCGGCGAGGGACGCCCAGGCCGGCCGGCCGAAGAGGGACGAGGCCGGCGAGGGACGCCCAGGCCGGCCGGCCGAAGCGGGAGGAGGCCGGCGAGGGACGCCCAGGCCGGCCGGCCGAAGAGGCGAGAGGCCGGCGCGGGACGCCCAGGCCGGCCAGCCGAAGAGGGACGCCCAGGCCGGCCGGCTGAAGAGGCGAGAGGCCGGCGAGGGACGCCCAGGCCGGCCGGCCGAAGCGGGAGGAGGCCGGCGAGGGACCCCCATGCCTGCTGGCCGAAGCCGAAGGAGGCCGGCGAGGAACCCCCAGGCCGGCCAGCTGGCCGGCTGAAGAGGAGAGAGGCCGGCCGAAGCCGAAGGAGGCCGGCGAGGGACCCCCAGGCCGGCCGGCCGAAGCGGGAGGAGGCCGGCGAGGGACGCCCAGGCCGGCCGGCCGAAGCGGGAGGAGGCCGGCGAGGGACGCCCAGGCCGGCCGGCCGAAGCGGGAGGAGGCCGGCGAGGGACCCCCAGGCCTGCCGGCCGAAGCCGAATGAGGCCGGCGAGGAACCCCCAGGCCGGCCAGCTGGCCGGCTGAAGAGGAGAGAGGCCGGCCGAAGCCGAAGGAGGCCGGCGAGGAACCCCCAGGCCGGCCAGCTGGCCGGCTGAAGAGGAGAGAGGCCGGCCGAAGCCGAAGGAGGCCGGCGAGGGACCCCCAGGCCGGCCGGCCGAAGAGGTGAGTGGCCGGCGAGGGACGCCGAGGCCGGCCGGCCGAAGCGGGAGGAGGCCGGCGAGGGACGCCCAGGCCGGCCGGCCGAAGAGGGAGGAGGCCGGCGAGGGACGCCCAGGCCGGCCGGCCGAAGAGGGAGGAGGCCGGCGAGGGACGCCCAGGCCGGCCGGCCGAAGAGGCGAGAGGCCGGCGAGGGACGCCCAGGCCGGCCGGCCGAAGAGGCGAGAGGCCGGCGAGGGACGCCCAGGCCGGCCGGCCGAAGAGGCGAGAGGCCGGCGAGGGACGCCCAGGCCGGCCGGCCGAAGAGGGAGGAGGCCGGCGAGGGACGCCCAGGCCGGCCGGCCGAAGAGTCGAGAGGCCGGCGAGGGACGCCCAGGCCGGCCGGCCGAAGAGGGAGGAGGCCGGCGAGGGACGCCCACGCCGGCCGGCCGAAGAGGGACGCCCAGGCCGGCCGGCCGAAGAGGCGAGAGGCCGGCGAGGGACGTGCAGGCCGGCCGGCCGAAGCGGGAGGAGGCCGGCGAGGGACGCCCAGGCCGGCCGGCCGAAGCGGGAGGAGGCCGGCGAGGGAGCCCCAGGCCGGCCAGCTGGCCGGCTGAAGAGGAGAGAGGCCGGCCGAAGCCGAAGGAGGCCGGCGAGGGACCCCCAGGCCGGCCGGCCGAAGAGGGAGTAGGCCGGCGAGGGACGCCCAGGCCGGCCGGCCGAAGCGGGAGGAGGCCGGCGGGGGACCAGCAGGCCTGCCAGCTGGCCGGCTGAAGAGGAGAGAGGTCGGCCGAAGCGGGAGGAGGCCGGCGAGGGACCCCCAGGCCGGCCGACCGAAGATGGACGAGGCCGGCGAGGGACGCCCAGGCCGGCCGGCCGAAGAGTCGAGAGGCCGGCGAGGGACGCGCAGGCGGGCAGGCCGAAGTCGCGAGAGGCCGGCGAGGGACCCCCAGGCCGGCCGGCCGAAGAGGGACAAGGCCGACGAGGGACCCCCAGGCCGGCCAACCGAAGAGGTGAGAGGCCGAAGCGGGACGAGGCCGGCGAGGGACCCCCAGGCCGGCCGGCCGAAGCGGGAGGAGGCCGGCGAGGGACGCCCAGGCGGGCAGGCCGAAGTGGCGAGAGGCCGGCGAGGGACCCCCAGGCCGGCCGGCCGAAGGTGGACGAGGCCGGCGAGGGACCCCCAGGCCGGCCGGCCGAAGCGGGACGAGGCCGGCGAGGGACCCCCAGGCCGGCCGGCCGAAGCGGGAGGAGGGCGGCGAGGGACGCCCAGGCCGGCCAGCTGGCCGGCTGAAGAGGAGAGAGGACGGCCGAAGCCGAAGCAGGCCGGCGAGGGACCCCCAGGCCGGCTGGCCGAAGAGGGACGAGGGCGACGAGGGACCCCCAGGCCGGCCGGCCGAAGAGGCGAGGGAACCCCAGCCCGGCCGGCCGAAGAGGGACGAGGGTGGTGAGGGACTCCCAGGCCGGCCGGCCGAAGAGGGACAAGGCCGGCGAGGGACCCCAGCCTGGCCGGCCGAAGATGGACCAGGGCGACGAGGGACCCCCAGGCCGGCCGACCGAAGAGGCAAGAGGCCGGCGTGGGACGAGGGTGACGAGGGACCCCCAGGCCGGCCGGCCGAAGCGGGACGAGGCCGGCGAGGGACCCCCAGGCGGGCCGGCCGAAGCAGCGAGAGGCCGGCGAGGGACCCCGAGGCCGGCTGGCCGAAGAGGCGAGAGGCCTGCGAGGGACGAGGGTATCGAGGGACCCCCAGGCCGGCTGGCTGAAGTGGTAAGAGGGTGGGGAGGGACCTCCAGGCGGGCCAACCGAAGTGGGAGGAGGGTGGTGAGGGACCCCAGGCGGGCCGGCCGAAGCGGCGAGAGGCCGCTGATGGACCCCCAGGCCGGCTGGCCGACGTGGTAGGAGAGTGGCGAGGGACCTCCGCGCGCGCCAACCGAAGTGGTAGGAGGGTGGCGAGGGACCTCCAGGCGGGCCGGCCGAAGTGGGAGGAGGGTGGTGAGGGACCCCCAGGCGGGCCGGCCGAAGAGGCGAGAAGGCGGCGAGGGACCCCCAGGTGGGCCGGCCGAAGAGGGACGAGGGCGGCGAGGGACCCCCACGTGGGCTGGCCGAAGAGGCGAGAGGCCGGCGAGGGACCCCCAGGCCGGCCGGCCGAAGAATGAACAGGTCAGCGAGGGACCCAGGCCGAAGAAAGAAGAAAAAGGAGAAATAGCACTGATGAGGAGAAATATTAACTGTTTCTTTTTCTTTTCTAAATACTCATTGTTATCTTCCTTGTAGTTGATAAAGTATTTGCGATCGGGCACTAGCCTCTGCTTGAAAGGGAAGAGCAGCTCTTTGGCTGCCTCCTCAAGAAATATTTGCTGGACGTTTCTTTCAATGGCCAGGGTTTACGAGGGTGGGTAGAGTCGCGTAAATCTCATCTGTCCTCCTGGGTTGCATGCTGGCTTGATGCTGGTGGTGTAAATGCTGTGCTGAATTTCCCTCTCCCTCTCTCCCTCTCCCTCCCCCACCCCCTCCCCTTTTGTGGCCCTCCCCCTCCTTCCTTCCTCTGTAGCACACGATTGGATGGAAAAGCAAGTGGACAAGAAGATCCTCTGCCTTCAAATAGTCACTGTTTTCACACTTCTCCCAGGGATAACATAGATTCCCTACTAAAATGCCATATTAAACCATAGGGGGTACACTCTGCAACTTTCAAGCCCACCTCTGCATTAACGCACACCTACGCTATTGCACTGCACATGCAATTTTAACTTGGCACTAGTTGTTGAAGTGTTTGGCTTTGGTGAGACCAGTGTGTGTTTGTCAGCTGTTAGTGCAGGGCGGCCTCTTAAGGAGAGGGTGACGTTTTTCATGCCAGAGCTTGGTGCTCTGAGAGTCGGTGTATTACAGAGTAAGTTTTCATGCAGCTCTTTGATGTTGGAGGATGATTGGAGGATGAGTAGCTTTGTGATGGCTTTGTTTTGAGAGATGTTAGAGCAGTTTTGAGTGAAAGGATGAGAATTGGACTTGGTGTAGGTAGGTTTTGGACAGTTGTTATTTGAAAAGTTGGACAGGTACAGGTCAAGTGTAGGGCAGGGGCCAGGGTTGACCTTGCATGTGCGGTGAAGATGGGTTGGTGTGGACAGCTAATGCGTAGTGGTCTTTTGCAAGTGACCCTAAAACTTAACATCCACCCGGCAGCTGTAGACATTGTCTCACTGCCTAGCTGGGCTGAGGAAAGGCGTGCATGGTTTCAGTGTTACCAGACCCAACTGGTGTGAATCACTGCAAGCCGGACGCTGCACACATTCCAGAGAAATTGTACCAACGTCGGGAAATCTGGTCTTGAGCGATAATGTCTCATGTATGCATGATGAATTCTCCTCTGTCCAGGAGGATTGCATTGAACATGCCATTTTGTCTATTTCTCAATTACATTTCTCACTGCATTTTGTCAAAATATCCCCCCCTCCATTTAATTCTTGTCACAGTATTGTAATTAGAATTACTGCAGATATTCAGGCTTGTTGTAACTGACCTGGAAGAGGGAAGAGCCATGTGTATTTTAAATAACATTTAAATCAAATATGCCATCTCATTATTGTTGAGTGTTTTACTGTGATTAATTCCCTCCAAATGTACTGTGTATAGCAAGGCCTGATGTACCTAGCCTGAAGTGAATGAATCCAATGTTTACACTTAAATGTAGGAACCATACTTGCTGCATCATTTGTTTGCTAGCTAGGATATGTATGCCGTGTGTTGGTATTTTTAGGAAAAGAGCAATAATAGCTGGGGGATGAAGAGATTGGGAGCAGCCCTGCGGAGAGTGACTTGGGGTACTGGTGGATTAAAGAAAGAAGAGGCTGACGAGGGACCCCCAGGCCGGCCGGCCGAAGAGGCGAGAGGCCGGCGTGGGACGAGGGTGGCGAGGGACCCCCAGGCTGGCCGGCCGAAGCGGGAGGAGGCCGGCGAGGGAACCCCAGGCTGGCTGGCCGGCGAGGGACGAGGGCAGCGAGGGACCCCCAGGCTGGCCGGCCGAAGAGGCGAGAGGCCGGCGAGGGACCCCCAGGCGGGCAGGCCGAAGAGGGAGGAGGCCGGCGAGGGACCCCCAGGCCGGCCGGCCGAAGAGGGAGGAGGCCGACGAGGGACCCCCAGGCCGGCCGGCCGAAGAGGGAGGAGGCCGGCGAGGGACCCCCAGGCCGGCCGGCCGAAGCGGGAGGAGGCCGGCGAGGGACTCCCAGGGCGGCCAGGTGAAGAGGGACGAGGGCGACGAGGGACCCCCAGGCGGGCAGGCCGAAGAGGGAGGAGGCTGGCGGGGGACGCCCAGGCCGGCCGGCCGAAGAGGCGAGAGGCCGGCGAGGGACCCCCAGGCCTGCCAGCCGAAGAGGGACGAGGGCGGCGAGGGACCCCCACGCCGGCCGGCCGACCGAAGATGGATGAGGGCAACGAGGCACCCCCAGGCCGGCTGGCCGAAGCGGGAGGAGGCCGGCGAGGGACCCCCAGGCCGGCTGGCCGAAGAGGTGAGGCACCCCCAGGCGGGCAGGCCGAAGAGGCGAGATGCCGGCGAGGGACCCCCAGGCCGGCCGGCCGAAGCGGGACGAGGCCGGCGAGGGACCACCAGGCAGGCTGGACGAAGAGGCGAGGGACCCCCAGGCCGGCCGGCCGAAGAGGGAAGAGGCCGTCGAGGGACCCGCAGGCCGGCCGGCCGAAGCCGAAGGAGGCCGGCGAGGGACCCCCAGGCCGGCCGGCCGAAGAGGCAAAGGACACCAAGGCGGGCAGGCCGAAGAGGCGAGAGGAGGCCGGCGAGGGACGCCCAGGCCGGCCGGCCGAAGAGGCAAAGGACACCAAGGCGGGCAGGCCGAAGAGGCGAGAGGAGGCCGGCGAGGGACGCCCAGGCTGGCCGGCCGAAGTGGCGAGAGGCCGACAAGGGACGCCCAGGCCGTCTGGCCGAAGAGGGACGTGGCCGGCGAGGGACGCCCAGGCCGGCCGGCCGAAGAGGGACGAGGGCGACGAGGGACCCCCAGGCCGGCCGGCCGAAGAGTCGAGAGGCCGGCGAGGGACGCGCAGGCCGGCCGGCCGAAGCGGGAGGAGGCCGGCGAGGGACGCCCAGGCGGGCAGGCCGAAGAGGGAGGAGGCCGACGAGGGACCCCCAGGCCGGCCGACGGAAGAGGCGAGAGGCCGGTGTGGGACGAGGGTGACGAGGGACCCACAGGCTGGCCGGCCGAAGCGGGACGAGGCCGGCGAGGGACCCCCAGGCCAGCCGGCCGAAGAGGCGAGAGGCCGACGAGGGACGCCCAGACCGGCCGGCCGAACCGGGAGGAGGCCGGCGATGGACGCCCAGGCCGGCCGGCCGAATATGGACGAGGGCGGCGAGGGCCCCCCTGGCCGGCTGGCCGAAGAGTCGAGAGGCCAGCGAGGGACGCCCAGGCCGGCCGGCCGAAGTGGGAGGAGGCCGGCGAGGGATGCCCAGGCTGGCCGGCCGAAGAGGGACGAGGGCGACGAGGGACGCGCAGGCTGGCCGGCCGAAGTGGCGAGAGGCCGGCGAGGGACGCCCAGGCCAGCCGGCCGAAGAGGGACGAGGGCGACGAGGGACGCGCAGGCTGGCCGGCCGAAGTGGCGAGAGGCCGGCGAGGGACGCCCAGGCCGGCCGGCCGAAGAGGGCGGAGGCCGGCAAGGGACCCCCAGGCCGGCCGGCCGAAGCGGGACGAGGCCAGCGAGGGACCACCAGGCCGGCCCGCCGAAGAGGCGAGGGATGCCCAGGCCGGCTGGCCGAAGAGGCGAGGGATGCCCAGGCCGGCCGGCCGAAGAGGCGAGAGGAGGCCGGCGAGGGACGCCCAGGCCGGCCAGCTGGCCGGCTGAAGAGGAGAGGCCGGCGAGGGACCCCCAGCCCGGCCGGCCGAAGAGGGACGAGGGCGACGAGGGACCCCCAGGCCGGTCGGCCGAAGAGGCGAGAGGCCAGCGAGGGACCCCCAGCCTGGCCGCCCAAAGATGGACCAAGGCGACGAGGGACCCCCAGGCCGGCCAGCCGAAGAGGCGAGGGAACCCCAGCCCGGCCGGACGAAGAGGGACGAGGGCGGCGAGGGCCTCCCTGGCCGGCTGGCCGAAGAGTCGAGAGGCCAGCGAGGGACGCCCAGGCCGGCCGGCCGAAGTGGGAGGAGGCCGGCGAGGGATGCCCAGGCCGGCCAGCTGGCCGGCTGAAGAGGAGAGAGGCCGTCCGAAGCTGAAGCAGGCCGGCGAGGGACCCCCAGGCTGGCCGGCCGAAGAGGGACGAGGGCGACGAGGGACGCGCAGGCTGGCCGGCCGAAGTGGCGAGAGGCCGGCGAGGGACGCCCAGGCCGGCCGGCCGAAGATGGACGAGGGCGACGAGGGACGCGCAGGCTGGCCGGCCGAAGTGGCGAGAGGCCGGCGAGGGACGCCCAGGCCGGCCGGCCGAAGAGGGACGAGGGCGACGAGGGACGCGCAGGCTGGCCGGCCGAAGTGGCGAGAGGCCGGTGAGGGACCCCCAGGCCTGCCGGCCGAAGCTGAAGGAGGCCGGCGAGGGACGCCCAGGCCGGCCGGCCGAAGAGGGACGAGGGCGGCGAGGGACCCCCAGGCCGGCCGGCCGAAGAGGCGAGAGGCCGGCGAGGGACCCCCAGGCCGGCCGGCCGAAGTGGGACGAGGCCAGCGAGGGACCACCAGGCCGGCCCGCCGAAGAGGCGAGGGACACCCAGGCCGGCCGGCCGAAGAGGCGAGAGGAGGCCGGCGAGGGACGCCCAGGCCGGCCAGCTGGCCGGCTGAAGAGGAGAGGCCGGCGAGGGACCCCCAGCCCGGCCGGCCGAAGATGGATGAGGGAACCCCAGCCCGGCCGGCCGAAGAGGGACGAGGTCGACGAGGGACCCCCAGGCCGGTCGGCCGAAGAGGCGAGAGGCCAGCGAGGGACCCCCAGCCTGGCCGCCCAAAGATGGACCAAGGCGACGAGGGACCCCCAGGCCGGCCAGCCGAAGAGGCGAGGGAACCCCAGCCCGGCCGGCCGAAGAGGGACGAGGGCGGCGAGGGACCCCCATGCCGGCCGGCCGAAGAGGCGAGGGACCCCCAGGCCGGCTGGCCGAAGCGGGAGGAGGCCGGCGAGGGACCCACAGGCCGGCCGACCGGCTGAAGAGGCGAGGGGCTGGCGAGGGACGCCCAGGCCGGCCAGCCGAAGAGGCGTGAGGCCGGCGAGGGACCACCAGGCTGGCCGGCCGAAGTGGATGAGGCCAGCGAGGGACCACCAGGCCAGCCGGCTGAAGCGGGACGAGGCCGGCGAGGGACCCCCAGGCCGGCTGGCCGAAGAGGCGAGGCACCCCCAGGCGGGCAGGCCGAAGAGGCGAGATGCCGGCGAGGGACCCCCAGGCCGGCCGGCCGAAGAGGGACGAGGCCGGCGAGGGACCCCCAGGCCGGCCGGCCGAAGCGGGAGGAGGCCGGCTAGGGACGCCCAGGCCGGCCGGCCGAAGCGGGAGGAGGCCGGCGAGGGACGCCCAGGCCGGCCGGCCGAAGAGGCGAGAGGCCGAAGAGGGACGAGGCCGGCGAGGGACCCCCAGGCCGGCCGGCCGAAGAGGGACGAGGGCGACGAGGGACGCGCAGGCTGGCCGGCCGAAGAGGCGAGAGGCCGGCGAGGGACGCCCAGGCCAGCCGGCCGAAGAGGGACGAGGGCGGCGAGGGACCCCCAGGCCGGCCGGCCGAAGAGGCGAGATGCCGGCAAGGGACCCCCAGGCCTGCCGGCCGAAGCGGGACGAGGCCAGCGAGGGACCACCAGGCCGGCCCGCCGAAGAGGCGAGGGACGCCCAGGCCGGCCGGCCGAAGAGGCGAGAGGAGGCCGGCGAGGGATGCCCAGGCCGGCCAGCTGGCCGGCTGAAGAGGAGAGAGGCCGTCCGAAGCTGAAGCAGGCCGGCGAGGGACCCCCAGGCCGGCCGGCCGAAGAGGGACGAGGGCGACGAGGGACGCGCAGGCTGGCCGGCCGAAGAGGCGAGAGGCCGGCGAGGGACGCCCAGGCCAGCCGGACGAAGAGGGACGAGGGCGACGAGGGACGCGCAGGCTGGCCGGCCGAAGTGGCGAGAGGCTGGCGAGGGACCCCCAGGCCTGCCGGCCGAAGCCGAAGGAGGCCGGCGAGGGACGCCCAGGCCGGCCGGCTGAAGAGGGACGAGGGCGGCGAGGGACCCCCAGGCCGGCCGGCCGAAGAGGCGAGATGCCGGCAAGGGACCCCCAGGCCGGCCGGCCGAAGCGGGACGAGGCCAGCGAGGGACCACCAGGCCGGCCCGCCGAAGAGGCGAGGGACGCCCAGGCCGGCCGGCCGAAGAGGCGAGAGGAGGCCGGCGAGGGACGCCCAGGCCGGCCAGCTGGCCGGCTGAAGAGGAGAGGCCGGCGAGGGACGCCCAGCCCGGCTGGCCGAAGATGGACGAGGGAACCCCAGCCCGGCCGGCCGAAGAGGGACGAGGGCGACGAGGGACCCCCAGGCCGGTCGGCCGAAGAGGCGAGAGGCCAGCGAGGGACCCCCAGCCTGGCCGCCCAAAGATGGACCAAGGCGACGAGGGACCCCCAGGCCGGCCAGCCGAAGAGGCGAGGGAACCCCAGCCCGGCCGGCCGAAGAGGGACGAGGGCGGCGAGGGACCCCCATGCCGGCCGGCCGAAGAGGCGAGGGACCCCCAGGCCGGCTGGCCGAAGCGGGAGGAGGCCGGCGAGGGACCCACAGGCCGGCCGACCGGCTGAAGAGGCGAGGGGCTGGCGAGGGACGCCCAGGCCGGCCAGCCGAAGAGGCGTGAGGCCGGCGAGGGACCCCCAGGCCGGCCGGCCGAAGAGCTGAGAGGCCGGCGAGGGACGCGCAGGCCGGCCGGCCGAAGCGGGAGGAGGCCGAAGAGGGACGAGGCCGGCGAGGGACGCCCAGGCGGGCAGGCCGAAGTGGCGAGAGGCCGGCGAGGGACCCCCAGGCCGGCCAGCCGAAGGTGGACGAGGCCGACGAGGGACCCCCAGGCCGGCCGACCGAAGAGGCGAGAGGCCGAAGCGGGACGAGGCCGGCGAGGGACCCCCAGGCCGGCCGGCCGAAGCGGGACGAGGCCGGCGAGGGACCCCCAGGCCAGCCGGCCGAAGAGGCGAGACGCCTGCGAGGGACGCCCAGGCCGGCCGGCCGAAGCGGGAGGAGGCCGGCGAGGGACGCCCAGGCCGGCCGGCCGAAGCGGGAGGAGGCCGGCGAGGGACCCCCAGGCCGGCCGGCCGAAGAGGCGAGAGGCCGAAGAGGGACGAGGCCGGCGAGGGACGCCCAGGCCGGCCGGCTGAAGCGGGAGGAGGCCGGCGAGGGACGCCCAGGCCGGCCGGCCGAAGCGGGAGGAGGCCGGCGAGGGACGCCCAGGCCGGCCGGCCGAAGCGGGACGAGGCCGGCGAGGGACGCCCAGGCCGGCCGGCCGAAGCGGGAGGAGGCCGGCGAGGGACCCCCAGGCCGGCCGGCCGAAGCCGAAGGAGGCCGGCGAGGAACCCCCAGGCCGGCCAGCTGGCCGGCTGAAGAGGAGAGAGGCCGGCCGAAGCCGAAGGAGGCCGGCGAGGGACCCCCAGGCCGACTGACCGAAGATGGATGAGGCCGGCGAGGGACACCCAGGCCGGCCGGCCGAAGAGGTGAGAGGCCGGCGAGGGATGTGCAGGCCGGCCGGCCGAAGCGGGAGGAGGCCGGCGAGGGACGCCCAGGCCGGCCGGCCAAAGCGGGAGGAGGCCGGCGAGGGACGCCCAGGCCGGCCGGCCGAAGGTGGACGAGGCCGACGAGGGACCCCCAGGCCGGCCGGCCGAAGTGGGAGGAGGCCGGCGAGGGACGCCCAGGCGGGCAGGCCGAAGTGGCGAGAGGCCGGCGAGGGACCCCCAGGCCGGCCGGCCGAAGGTGGACGAGGCCGACTAGGGACCCCCAGGCCGGCCGACCGAAGAGGCGAGAGGCCGAAGCGGGAGGAGGCCGGCGAGGGACGCCCAGGCTGGCCGGCCGAAGGTGGACGAGGCCGACGAGGGACCCCCAGGCCGGCCGACCGAAGAGGCGAGAGGCCGAAGCGGGACGAGGCCGGCGAGGGACGCCAGGCGGGCAGGCCGAAGTGGCGAGAGGCCGGCGAGGGACCCCCAGGCCGGCCGGCCGAAGGTGGACGAGGCCGACGAGGGACCCCCAGGCCGGCCGACCGAAGAGGCGAGAGGCCGAAGCGGGACGAGGCCGGCGAGGGACGCCCAGGCCTGCCGGCCGAAGCCGAAGGAGGCCGGCGAGGGACGCGCAGGCTGGCCGGCCGAAGAGGGACGAAGCCGGCGAGGGACGCCCAGGCCGGCCGGCCGAAGAGGGACGAGGCCGGCGAGGGACGCGCAGGCCGGCCGGCCGAAGAGGGACGAGGCCGGCGACGGACGCGCAGGCCGGCCGGCCGAAGAGGGACGAGGCCGGCGAGGGACCCCCAGGCCGGCCGACCGAAGAGGCGAGAGGCCGAAGCGGGAGGAGGCCGGCGAGGGACCCCCAGGCCTGCCGGCCGAAGCCGAAGGAGGCCGGCGAGGGACGCGCAGGCCGGCCGGCCGAAGAGGGACGAGGCCGGCGAGGGACCCCCAGGCCCGCTGGCCGAAGAGGCGAGGCACCCCCAGGCGGGCAGGCCGAAGAGGCGAGATGCCGGCGAGGGACCCCCAGGCCGGCCGGCCGAAGAGGGACGAGGCCGGCGAGGGACCCCCAGGCCGGCCGGCCGAAGAGCTGAGAGGCCGGCGAGGGACGCGCAGGGCGGCCGGCCGAAGCGGGAGGAGGCCGGCTAGGGACGCGCAGGCCGGCCGGCCGAAGCGGGATGAGGCCGAAGAGGGACGAGGCCGGCGAGGGACGCCCAGGCGGGCAGGCCGAAGTGGCGAGAGGCCGGCGAGGGACCCCCAGGCCGGCCAGCCGAAGGTGGACGAGGCCGACGAGGGACCCCCAGGCCATCCGACCGAAGAGGCGAGAGGCCGAAGCGGGACGAGGCCGGCGAGGGACCCCCAGGCCGGTCGGCCGAAGCGGGACGAGGCCGGTGAGGGACCCCCAGGCCAGCCGGCCGAAGAGGCGAGACGCCTGCGAGGGACGCCCAGGCCGGCCGGCCGAAGCGGGAGGAGGCCGGCGAGGGACCCCCAGGCCGGCCGGCCGAAGAGGCGAGAGGCCGAAGAGGGACGAGGCCGGCGAGGGACGCCCAGGCCGGCCGGCCGAAGAGTCGAGAGGCCGGCGAGGGACGCCCAGGCCGGCCGGCCGAAGCGGGAGGAGGCCGGCGAGGGACGCCCAGGCCGGCCGGCCGAAGCGGGAGGAGGCCGGCGAGGGACGCCCAGGCCGGCCGGCCGAAGCGGGAGGAGGCCGGCGAGGGACGCCCAGGCCGGCCGGCCGAAGCGGGAGGAGGCCGGCGAGGGACGCGCAGGCCGGCCGGCCGAAGCGGGAGGAGGCCGGCGAGGGACGCCCAGGCCGGCCGGCCGAAGCGGGACGAGGCCGGCGAGGGACGCCCAGGCCGGCCGGCCGAAGCGGGACGAGGCCGGCGAGGGACGCCCAGGCCGGCCGGCCGAAGCGGGACGAGGCCGGCGAGGGACGCCCAGGCCGGCCAGCTGGCCGGCTGAAGAGGAGAGAGGCCGTCCGAAGCTGAAGCAGGCCGGCGAGGGACCCCCAGGCTGGCCGGCTGAAGAGGGACGAGGCCAGCGAGGGACCACCAGGCCGGCCCGCCGAAGAGGCGAGGGATGCCCAGGCCGGCTGGCCGAAGAGGCGAGGGATGCCCAGGCCGGCCGGCCGAAGAGGCGAGAGGAGGCCGGCGAGGGACGCCCAGGCCGGCCAGCTGGCCGGCTGAAGAGGAGAGGCCGGCGAGGGACCCCCAGCCCGGCCGGCCGAAGAGGGACGAGGGCGACGAGGGACCCCCAGGCCGGTCGGCCGAAGAGGCGAGAGGCCAGCGAGGGACCCCCAGCCTGGCCGCCCAAAGATGGACCAAGGCGACGAGGGACCCCCAGGCCGGCCAGCCGAAGAGGCGAGGGAACCCCAGCCCGGCCGGACGAAGAGGGACGAGGGCGGCGAGGGCCTCCCTGGCCGGCTGGCCGAAGAGTCGAGAGGCCAGCGAGGGACGCCCAGGCCGGCCGGCCGAAGTGGGAGGAGGCCGGCGAGGGATGCCCAGGCCGGCCAGCTGGCCGGCTGAAGAGGAGAGAGGCCGTCCGAAGCTGAAGCAGGCCGGCGAGGGACCCCCAGGCTGGCCGGCCGAAGAGGGACGAGGGCGACGAGGGACGCGCAGGCTGGCCGGCCGAAGTGGCGAGAGGCCGGCGAGGGACGCCCAGGCCGGCCGGCCGAAGATGGACGAGGGCGACGAGGGACGCGCAGGCTGGCCGGCCGAAGTGGCGAGAGGCCGGCGAGGGACGCCCAGGCCGGCCGGCCGAAGAGGGACGAGGGCGACGAGGGACGCGCAGGCTGGCCGGCCGAAGTGGCGAGAGGCCGGCGAGGGACCCCCAGCCCGGCCGGCCGAAGATGGATGAGGGAACCCCAGCCCGGCCGGCCGAAGAGGGACGAGGTCGACGAGGGACCCCCAGGCCGGTCGGCCGAAGAGGCGAGAGGCCAGCGAGGGACCCCCAGCCTGGCCGCCCAAAGATGGACCAAGGCGACGAGGGACCCCCAGGCCGGCCAGCCGAAGAGGCGAGGGAACCCCAGCCCGGCCGGCCGAAGAGGGACGAGGGCGGCGAGGGACCCCCATGCCGGCCGGCCGAAGAGGCGAGGGACCCCCAGGCCGGCTGGCCGAAGCGGGAGGAGGCCGGCGAGGGACCCACAGGCCGGCCGACCGGCTGAAGAGGCGAGGGGCTGGCGAGGGACGCCCAGGCCGGCCAGCCGAAGAGGCGTGAGGCCGGCGAGGGACCCCCAGGCCGGCCGGCCGAAGTGGATGAGGCCAGCGAGGGACCACCAGGCCAGCCGGCTGAAGCGGGACGAGGCCGGCGAGGGACCCCCAGGCCGGCTGGCCGAAGAGGCGAGGCACCCCCAGGCGGGCAGGCCGAAGAGGCGAGATGCCGGCGAGGGACCCCCAGGCCGGCCGGCCGAAGAGGGACGAGGCCGGCGAGGGACCCCCAGGCCGGCCGGCCGAAGCGGGAGGAGGCCGGCTAGGGACGCGCAGGCCGGCCGGCCGAAGCGGGAGGAGGCCGAAGAGGGACGAGGCCGGCGAGGGACGCCCAGGCGGGCAGGCCGAAGTGGCGAGAGGCCGACGAGGGACCCCCAGGCCGGCCGACCGAAGAGGCGAGAGGCCGAAGCGGGACGAGGCCGGCGAGGGACCCCCAGGCCGGCCGGCCGAAGCGGGACGAGGCCGGCGAGGGACCCCCAGGCCAGCCGGCCGAAGAGGCGAGACGCCTGCGAGGGACGCCCAGGCCGGCCGGCCGAAGCGGGAGGAGGCCGGCGAGGGACGCCCAGGCCGGCCGGCCGAAGAGGCGAGAGGCCGAAGAGGGACGAGGCCGGCGAGGGACGCCCAGGCGGGCAGGCCGAAGTGGCGAGAGGCCGACGAGGGACCCCCAGGCCGGCCGACCGAAGAGGCGAGAGGCCGAAGCGGGACGAGGCCGGCGAGGGACCCCCAGGCCGGCCGGCCGAAGCGGGACGAGGCCGGCGAGGGACCCCCAGGCCAGCCGGCCGAAGAGGCGAGACGCCTGCGAGGGACGCCCAGGCCGGCCGGCCGAAGCGGGAGGAGGCCGGCGAGGGACGCCCAGGCCGGCCGGCCGAAGAGGCGAGAGGCCGAAGAGGGACGAGGCCGGCGAGGGACGCCCAGGCGGGCAGGCCGAAGTGGCGAGAGGCCGACGAGGGACCCCCAGGCCGGCCGACCGAAGAGGCGAGAGGCCGAAGCGGGACGAGGCCGGCGAGGGACCCCCAGGCCGGCCGGCCGAAGCGGGAAGAGGCCGGCGAGGGACCCCCAGGCCAGCCTGCCGAAGAGGCGAGACGCCTGCGAGGGACGCCCAGGCCGGCCGGCCGAAGCGGGAGGAGGCCGGCGAGGGACGCCCAGGCCGGCCGGCCGAAGCAGGAGGAGGCCGGCGAGGGACCCCCAGGCCGGCCGGCCGAAGAGGCGAGAGGCCGAAGAGGGAGGAGGCCGGCGAGGGACGCCCAGGCCGGCCGGCCGAAGCGGGACGAGGCCGGCGAGGGACGCCCAGGCCGGCCGGCCGAAGCGGGAGGAGGCCGGCGAGGGACCCCCAGGCCTGCCGGCCGAAGCCGAAGGAGGCCGGCGAGGAACCCCCAGGCCGGCCAGCTGGCCGGCTGAAGAGGAGAGAGGCCGGCCGAAGCCGAAGGAGGCCGGCGAGGGACCCCCAGGCCGGCTGACCGAAGATGGATGAGGCCGGCGAGGGACACCCAGGCCGGCCGGCCGAAGAGGTGAGAGGCCGGCGAGGGATGTGCAGGCCGGCCGGCCGAAGCGGGAGGAGGCCGGCGAGGGACGCCCAGGCCGGCCGGCCAAAGCGGGAGGAGGCCGGCGACGGACGCCCAGGCCGGCCGGCCGAAGGTGGACGAGGCCGACGAGGGACCCCCAGGCCGGCCGACCGAAGAGGCGAGAGGTCGAAGCGGGACGAGGCCGGCGAGGGACCCCCAGGCCGGCCGGCCGAAGCGGGACGAGGCCGGCGAGGGACGCCCAGGCGGGCAGGCCGAAGTGGCGAGAGGCCGGCGAGGGACCCCCAGGCCGGCCGGCCGAAGGTGGACGAGGCCGACTAGGGACCCCCAGGCCGGCCGACCGAAGAGGCGAGAGGCCGAAGCGGGAGGAGGCCGGCGAGGGACGCCCAGGCCGGCCGGCCGAAGGTGGACGAGGCCGGCGAGGGACGCCCAGGCCGGCCGGCCGAAGGTGGACGAGGTCGACGAGGGACCCCCAGGCCGGCCGACCGAAGAGGCGAGAGGCCGAAGCGGGACGAGGCCGGCGAGGGACGCCCAGGCCGGCCGGCCGAAGAGGGACGAGGCCGGCGAGGGACGCGCAGGCCGGCCGGCCGAAGAGGGACGAGGCCGGCGAGGGACGCCCAGGCCGGCCGGCCGAAGAGGGACGAGGCCGGTGAGGGACGCCCAGGCCGGCCGGCCGAAGCGGGAGGAGGCCGGCGAGGGACCCCCAGGCTGGCCGGCCGAAGAGGGACGAGGCCGGTGAGGGACGCCCAGGCCGGCCGGCCGAAGCTGAAGGAGGCCAGCGAGGGACCCCCAGGCTGGCCGGCCGAAGAGGGACGAGGGCGGCGAGGGACCCCCAGGCCGGCAGGCCGAACCGGGAGGAGGCCGTCGATGGACGCCCAGGCCGGCCGGCCGAATATGGACGAGGGCGGCGAGGGCCCCCCTGGCCTGCTGGCCGAAGAGTCGAGAGGCCAGCGAGGGACGCCCAGGCCGGCCGGCCGAAGTGGGAGGAGGCCGGCGAGGGATGCCCAGGCCGGCCAGCTGGCCGGCTGAAGAGGAGAGAGGCCGTCCGAAGCTGAAGCAGGCCGGCGAGGGACCCCCAGGCTGGCCGGCCGAAGAGGGACGAGGGCGACGAGGGACGCGCAGGCTGGCCGGCCGAAGAGGCGAGAGGCCGGCGAGGGACGCCCAGGCCAGCCGGCCGAAGAGGGACGAGGGCGACGAGGGACGCGCAGGCTGGCCGGCCGAAGTGGCGAGAGGCCGGCGAGGGACCCCCAGGCCTGCCGGCCGAAGCCGAAGGAGGCCGGCGAGGGACGCCCAGGCCGGCCGGCTGAAGAGGGACGAGGGCGGCGAGGGACCCCCAGGCCGGCCGGCCGAAGAGGCGAGATGCCGGCAAGGGACCCCCAGGCCGGCCGGCCGAAGCGGGACGAGGCCAGCGAGGGACCACCAGGCCGGCCCGCCGAAGAGGCGAGGGACGCCCAGGCCGGCCGGCCGAAGAGGCGAGAGGAGGCCGGCGAGGGACGCCCAGGCCGGCCAGCTGGCCGGCTGAAGAGGAGAGGCCGGCGAGGGACGCCCAGCCCGGCTGGCCGAAGATGGACGAGGGAACCCCAGCCCGGCCGGCCGAAGAGGGACGAGGGCGACGAGGGACCCCCAGGCCGGTCGGCCGAAGAGGCGAGAGGCCAGCGAGGGACCCCCAGCCTGGCCGCCCAAAGATGGACCAAGGCGACGAGGGACCCCCAGGCCGGCCAGCCGAAGAGGCGAGGGAACCCCAGCCCGGCCGGCCGAAGAGGGACGAGGGCGGCGAGGGACCCCCATGCCGGCCGGCCGAAGAGGCGAGGGACCCCCAGGCCGGCTGGCCGAAGCGGGAGGAGGCCGGCGAGGGACCCACAGGCCGGCCGACCGGCTGAAGAGGCGAGGGGCTGGCGAGGGACGCCCAGGCCGGCCAGCCGAAGAGGCGTGAGGCCGGCGAGGGGACCCCCAGGCCGGCCGGCCGAAGAGCTGAGAGGCCGGCGAGGGACGCGCAGGCCGGCCGGCCGAAGCGGGAGGAGGCCGAAGAGGGACGAGGCCGGCGAGGGACGCCCAGGCGGGCAGGCCGAAGTGGCGAGAGGCCGGCGAGGGACCCCCAGGCCGGCCAGCCGAAGGTGGACGAGGCCGACGAGGGACCCCCAGGCCGGCCGACCGAAGAGGCGAGAGGCCGAAGCGGGACGAGGCCGGCGAGGGACCCCCAGGCCGGCCGGCCGAAGCGGGACGAGGCCGGCGAGGGACCCCCAGGCCAGCCGGCCGAAGAGGCGAGACGCCTGCGAGGGACGCCCAGGCCGGCCGGCCGAAGCGGGAGGAGGCCGGCGAGGGACGCCCAGGCCGGCCGGCCGAAGCGGGAGGAGGCCGGCGAGGGACCCCCAGGCCGGCCGGCCGAAGAGGCGAGAGGCCGAAGAGGGACGAGGCCGGCGAGGGACGCCCAGGCCGGCCGGCTGAAGCGGGAGGAGGCCGGCGAGGGACGCCCAGGCCGGCCGGCCGAAGCGGGAGGAGGCCGGCGAGGGACGCCCAGGCCGGCCGGCCGAAGCGGGACGAGGCCGGTGAGGGACGCCCAGGCCGGCCGGCCGAAGCGGGAGGAGGCCGGCGAGGGACCCCCAGGCCTGCCGGCCGAAGCCGAAGGAGGCCGGCGAGGAACCCCCAGGCCGGCCAGCTGGCCGGCTGAAGAGGAGAGAGGCCGGCCGAAGCCGAAGGAGGCCGGCGAGGGACCCCCAGGCCGACTGACCGAATATGGATGAGGCCGGCGAGGGACACCCAGGCCGGCCGGCCGAAGAGGTGAGAGGCCGGCGAGGGATGTGCAGGCCGGCCGGCCGAAGCGGGAGGAGGCCGGCGAGGGACGCCCAGGCCGGCCGGCCAAAGCGGGAGGAGGCCGGCGAGGGACGCCCAGGCCGGCCGGCCGAAGGTGGACGAGGCCGACGAGGGACCCCCAGGCCGGCCGGCCGAAGTGGGAGGAGGCCGGCGAGGGACGCCCAGGCGGGCAGGCCGAAGTGGCGAGAGGCCGGCGAGGGACCCCCAGGCCGGCCGGCCGAAGGTGGACGAGGCCGACTAGGGACCCCCAGGCCGGCCGACCGAAGAGGCGAGAGGCCGAAGCGGGAGGAGGCCGGCGAGGGACGCCCAGGCTGGCCGGCCGAAGGTGGACGAGGCCGACGAGGGACCCCCAGGCCGGCCGACCGAAGAGGCGAGAGGCCGAAGCGGGACGAGGCCGGCGAGGGACGCCAGGCGGGCAGGCCGAAGTGGCGAGAGGCCGGCGAGGGACCCCCAGGCCGGCCGGCCGAAGGTGGACGAGGCCGACGAGGGACCCCCAGGCCGGCCGACCGAAGAGGCGAGAGGCCGAAGCGGGACGAGGCCGGCGAGGGACGCCCAGGCCTGCCGGCCGAAGCCGAAGGAGGCCGGCGAGGGACGCGCAGGCTGGCCGGCCGAAGAGGGACGAAGCCGGCGAGGGACGCCCAGGCCGGCCGGCCGAAGAGGGACGAGGCCGGCGAGGGACGCGCAGGCCGGCCGGCCGAAGAGGGACGAGGCCGGCGACGGACGCGCAGGCCGGCCGGCCGAAGAGGGACGAGGCCGGCGAGGGACCCCCAGGCCGGCCGACCGAAGAGGCGAGAGGCCGAAGCGGGAGGAGGCCGGCGAGGGACCCCCAGGCCTGCCGGCCGAAGCCGAAGGAGGCCGGCGAGGGACGCGCAGGCCGGCCGGCCGAAGAGGGACGAGGCCGGCGAGGGACCCCCAGGCCCGCTGGCCGAAGAGGCGAGGCACCCCCAGGCGGGCAGGCCGAAGAGGCGAGATGCCGGCGAGGGACCCCCAGGCCGGCCGGCCGAAGAGGGACGAGGCCGGCGAGGGACCCCCAGGCCGGCCGGCCGAAGAGCTGAGAGGCCGGCGAGGGACGCGCAGGGCGGCCGGCCGAAGCGGGAGGAGGCCGGCTAGGGACGCGCAGGCCGGCCGGCCGAAGCGGGAGGAGGCCGAAGAGGGACGAGGCCGGCGAGGGACGCCCAGGCGGGCAGGCCGAAGTGGCGAGAGGCCGGCGAGGGACCCCCAGGCCGGCCAGCCGAAGGTGGACGAGGCCGACGAGGGACCCCCAGGCCATCCGACCGAAGAGGCGAGAGGCCGAAGCGGGACGAGGCCGGCGAGGGACCCCCAGGCCGGTCGGCCGAAGCGGGACGAGGCCGGCGAGGGACCCCCAGGCCAGCCGGCCGAAGAGGCGAGACGCCTGCGAGGGACGCCCAGGCCGGCCGGCCGAAGCGGGAGGAGGCCGGCGAGGGACGCCCAGGCCGGCCGGCCGAAGCGGGAGGAGGCCGGCGAGGGACCCCCAGGCCGGCCGGCCGAAGAGGCGAGAGGCCGAAGAGGGACGAGGCCGGCGAGGGACGCCCAGGCCGGCCGGCCGAAGAGTCGAGAGGCCGGCGAGGGACGCCCAGGCCGGCCGGCCGAAGCGGGAGGAGGCCGGCGAGGGACGCCCAGGCTGGCCGGCCGAAGCGGGAGGAGGCCGGCGAGGGACGCCCAGGCCGGCCGGCCGAAGCGGGAGGAGGCCGGCGAGGGACGCCCAGGCCGGCCGGCCGAAGCGGGACGAGGCCGGCGAGGGACGCCCAGGCCGGCCGGCCGAAGCGGGACGAGGCCGGCGAGGGACGCCCAGGCCGGCCGGCCGAAGCGGGACGAGGCCGGCGAGGGACGCCCAGGCCGGCCAGCTGGCCGGCTGAAGAGGAGAGAGGCCGTCCGAAGCTGAAGCAGGCCGGCGAGGGACCCCCAGGCTGGCCGGCCGAAGAGGGACGAGGGCGACGAGGGACGCGCAGGCTGGCCGGCCGAAGTGGCGAGAGGCCGGCGAGGGACCCCCAGGCCTGCCGGCCGAAGCCGAAGGAGGCCAGCGAGGGACGCCCAGGCCGGCCGGCCGAAGAGGGACGAGGGCGGCGAGGGACCCCCAGGCTGGCCGGCCGAAGAGGCGAGAGGCCGGCGAGGGACCCCCAGGCCGGCCGGCCGAAGCGGGACGAGGCCAGCGAGGGACCACCAGGCCGGCCCGCCGAAGAGGCGAGGGACACCCAGGCCGGCCGGCCGAAGAGGCGAGAGGAGGCCGGCGAGGGACGCCCAGGCCGGCCAGCTGGCCGGCTGAAGAGGAGAGGCCGGCGAGGGACCCCCAGCCCGGCCGGCCGAAGATGGATGAGGGAACCCCAGCCCGGCCGGCCGAAGAGGGACGAGGTCGACGAGGGACCCCCAGGCCGGTCGGCCGAAGAGGCGAGAGGCCAGCGAGGGACCCCCAGCCTGGCCGCCCAAAGATGGACCAAGGCGACGAGGGACCCCCAGGCCGGCCAGCCGAAGAGGCGAGGGAACCCCAGCCCGGCCGGCCGAAGAGGGACGAGGGCGGCGAGGGACCCCCATGCCGGCCGGCCGAAGAGGCGAGGGACCCCCAGGCCGGCTGGCCGAAGCGGGAGGAGGCCGGCGAGGGACCCACAGGCCGGCCGACCGGCTGAAGAGGCGAGGGGCTGGCGAGGGACGCCCAGGCCGGCCAGCCGAAGAGGCGTGAGGCCGAAGAGGGACGAGGCCGGCGAGGGACGCCCAGGCCGGCCGGCCGAAGCGGGAGGAGGCCGGCGAGGGACGCCCAGGCCGGCCGGCCGAAGCGGGACGAGGCCGGCGAGGGACGCCCAGGCCGGCCGGCCGAAGCGGGACGAGGCCGGCGAGGGACGCCCAGGCCGGCCGGCCGAAGCGGGAGGAGGCCGGCGAGGGACCCCCAGGCCTGCCGGCCGAAGCCGAAGGAGGCCGGCGAGGAACCCCCAGGCCGGCCAGCTGGCCGGCTGAAGAGGAGAGAGGCCGGCCGAAGCCGAAGGAGGCCGGCGAGGGACCCCCAGGCCGACTGACCGAAGATGGATGAGGCCGGCGAGGGACACCCAGGCCGGCCGGCCGAAGCGGGAGGAGGCCGGCGAGGGACGCCCAGGCCGGCCGGCCAAAGCGGGAGGAGGCCGGCGAGGGACGCCCAGGCCGGCCGGCCGAAGGTGGACGAGGCCGACAAGGGACCCCCAGGCCGGCCGACCGAAGAGGCGAGAGGCCGAAGCGGGACGAGGCCGGCGAGGGACCCCCAGGCCGGCCGGCCGAAGCGGGAGGAGGCCGGCGAGGGACGCCCAGGCGGGCAGGCCGAAGTGGCGAGAGGCCGGCGAGGGACCCCCAGGCCGGCCGGCCGAAGGTGGACGAGGCCGACTAGGGACCCCCAGGCCGGCCGACCGAAGAGGCGAGAGGCCGAAGCGGGAGGAGGCCGGCGAGGGACGCCCAGGCTGGCCGGCCGAAGGTGGACGAGGCCGACGAGGGACCCCCAGGCCGGCCGACCGAAGAGGCGAGAGGCCGAAGCGGGACGAGGCCGGCGAGGGACGCCAGGCGGGCAGGCCGAAGTGGCGAGAAGCCGGCGAGGGACCCCCAGGCCGGCCGACCGAAGAGGCGAGAGGCCGAAGAGGGACGAGGCCGGCGAGGGACGCCCAGGCCTGCCGGCCGAAGCCGAAGGAGGCCGGCGAGGGACGCGCAGGCTGGCCGGCCGAAGAGGGACGAAGCCGGCGAGGGACGCCCAGGCCGGCCGGCCGAAGAGGGACGAGGCCGGCGAGGGACGCGCAGGCCGGCCGGCCGAAGAGGGACGAGGCCGGCGACGGACGCGCAGGCCGGCCGGCCGAAGAGGGACGAGGCCGGCGAGGGACCCCCAGGCCGGCCGACCGAAGAGGCGAGAGGCCGAAGCGGGAGGAGGCCGGCGAGGGACCCCCAGGCCTGCCGGCCGAAGCCGAAGGAGGCCGGCGAGGGACGCGCAGGCCGGCCGGCCGAAGAGGGACGAGGCCGGCGAGGGACCCCCAGGCCCGCTGGCCGAAGAGGCGAGGCACCCCCAGGCGGGCAGGCCGAAGAGGCGAGATGCCGGCGAGGGACCCCCAGGCCGGCCGGCCGAAGAGGGACGAGGCCGGCGAGGGACCCCCAGGCCGGCCGGCCGAAGCGGGAGGAGGCCGGCTAGGGACGCGCAGGCCGGCCGGCCGAAGCGGGAGGAGGCCGGCTAGGGACGCGCAGGCCGGCCGGCCGAAGCGGGAGGAGGCCGAAGAGGGACGAGGCCGGCGAGGGACGCCCAGGCGGGCAGGCCGAAGTGGCGAGAGGCCGGCGAGGGACCCCCAGGCCGGCCAGCCGAAGGTGGACGAGGCCGACGAGGGACCCCCAGGCCGTCCGACCGAAGAGGCGAGAGGCCGAAGCGGGACGAGGCCGGCGAGGGACCCCCAGGCCGGCCGGCCGAAGCGGGAGGAGGCCGGCGAGGGACGCCCAGGCCGGCCGGCCGAAGCGGGACGAGGCCGGCGAGGGACGCCCAGGCCGGCCGGCCGAAGCGGGACGAGGCCGGCGAGGGACGCCCAGGCCGGCCGGCCGAAGCGGGAGGAGGCCGGCGAGGGACCCCCAGGCCGGCTGACCGAAGATGGATGAGGCCGGCGAGGGACACACAGGCCGGCCGGCCGAAGAGGTGAGAGGCCGGCGAGGGATGTGCAGGCCGGCCGGCCGAAGCGGGAGGAGGCCGGCGAGGGACGCCCAGGCCGGCCGGCCAAAGCGGGAGGAGGCCGGCGAGGGACGCCCAGGCCGGCCGGCCGAAGGTGGACGAGGCCGACGAGGGACCCCCAGGCCGGCCGACCGAAGAGGCGAGAGGCCGAAGCGGGAGGAGGCCGGCGAGGGACGCCCAGGCGGGCAGGCCGAAGTGGCGAGAGGCCGGCGAGGGACCCCCAGGCCGGCCGGCCGAAGGTGGACGAGGCCGACTAGGGACCCCCAGGCCGGCCGACTGAAGAGGCGAGAGGCCGAAGCGGGAGGAGGCCGGCGAGGGACGCCCAGGCCGGCCGGCCGAAGGTGGACGAGGCCGACGAGGGACCCCCAGGCCGGCCGACCGAAGAGGCGAGAGGCCGAAGCGGGACGAGGCCGGCGAGGGACGCCAGGCGGGCAGGCCGAAGTGGCGAGAGGCCGGCGAGGGACCCCCAGGCCGGCCGGCCGAAGGTGGACGAGGCCGACGAGGGACCCCCAGGCCGGCCGACCGAAGAGGGACGAGGCCGACGAGGGACCCCCAGGCCGGCTGGCCGAAGAGGCAAGGGACACCAAGGCGGGCAGGCCGAAGAGGCGAGAGGAGGCCGGCGAGGGACGCCCAGGCCGGCCAGCTGGCCGGCTGAAGAGGAGAGGCCGGCCGAAGCCAAAGGAGGCCGGCGAGGGACCCCCAGGCCGGCCGGCCGAAGAGGGACGAGGGCGGCGAGGGACCACTCAGGCCAGCCGGCCGAAGAGGCAAGAGGCCGGCGAGGGACCCCCAGGCCTGCCGGCCGAAGCCGAAGGAGGCCGGCTAGGGAACCCCATGCTGGCCGGCCGAAGAGGGACGAGGGCGGCGAGGGACCCCCAGGCCGGCCAGCCGAAGATGGATGAGGGCGACGAGGGACCCCCAGGCCGGCCGGCCGAAGAGGCGAGGGAACCCCAGGCCGGCCGGCCGTAGAGTCGAGGGAGCCCCAGGCGTGCAGGCCGAAGAGGCGAGAGGCCGGCGAGTGACCCCCAGGCCGGCCGGCCGAAGAGGCGAGAGGCCGGCGAGTGACCCCCAGGCCAGCTGGCCGAAGCAGGAGGATGCCGGCGAGGGACCCCCAGGCCGGCCGGCTGAAGAGGCGAGGGACCCCCAGGCGGGCAGGCCGAAGATGCGAGAGGCCGACAAGGGACCCCCAGGCGGGCCGGTCGAAGCAGGAGGATGCCGGCGAGGGACCCCCAGGCCGGCCGGCTGAAGAGGCGAGAGGCCATCGAGGGACGCCCAGGCCGGCCGGCCGAAGAGGCGAGAGGCCATCGAGGGACGCCCAGGCCGGCTGGCCGAAGCGGGAGGAGGCCGGCGAGGGACCCCCAGGCGGGCCGGCCGAAGAGGCAACGGGCCGGCGAGGGACCCGCCGGCCGGCCGGCCAAAGAGTGACGAGGGCGGCGAGGGACCCCCACGTGGGCCGGCCAAAGAGGCGAGAGGCCGGCGAGGGACCCCCAGGCCGGCCAGCCGAAGAATGAACAGGTCAGCGAGGGACCCAGGCCGAAGAAAGAAGAAAAAGGAGAAATAGCACTGATGAGGAGAAATATTAACTGTTTCTTTTTCTTTTCTAAATACTCATTGTTATCTTCCTTGTAGTTGATAAAGTATTTGCGATCGGGCACTAGCCTCTGCTTGAAAGGGAAGAGCAGCTCTTTGGCTGCCTCCTCAAGAAATATTTGCTGGACGTTTCTTTCAATGGCCAGGGTTTACGAGGGTGGGTAGAGTCGCGTAAATCTCATCTGTCCTCCTGGGTTGCATGCTGGCTTGATGCTGGTGGTGTAAATGCTGTGCTGAATTTCCCTCTCCCTCTCTCCCTCTCCCTCCCCCACCCCCTCCCCTTTTGTGGCCCTCCCCCTCCTTCCTTCCTCTGTAGCACACGATTGGATGGAAAAGCAAGTGGACAAGAAGATCCTCTGCCTTCAAATAGTCACTGTTTTCACACTTCTCCCAGGGATAACACAGATTCCCTACTAAAATGCCATATTAAACCATAGGGGGTACACTCTGCAACTTTCAAGCCCACCTCTGCATTAACGCACACCTACGCTATTGCACTGCACATGCAATTTTAACTTGGCACTAGTTGTTGAAGTGTTTGGCTTTGGTGAGACCAGTGTGTGTTTGTCAGCTGTTAGTGCAGGGCGGCCTCTTAAGGAGAGGGTGACGTTTTTCATGCCAGAGCTTGGTGCTCTGAGAGTCGGTGTATTACAGAGTAAGTTTTCATGCAGCTCTTTGATGTTGGAGGATGATTGGAGGATGAGTAGCTTTGTGATGGCTTTGTTTTGAGAGATGTTAGAGCAGTTTTGAGTGAAAGGATGAGAATTGGACTTGGTGTAGGTAGGTTTTGGACAGTTGTTATTTGAAAAGTTGGACAGGTACAGGTCAAGTGTAGGGCAGGGGCCAGGGTTGACCTTGCATGTGCGGTGAAGATGGGTTGGTGTGGACAGCTAATGCGTAGTGGTCTTTTGCAAGTGACCCTAAAACTTAACATCCACCCGGCAGCTGTAGACATTGTCTCACTGCCTAGCTGGGCTGAGGAAAGGCGTGCATGGTTTCAGTGTTACCAGACCCAACTGGTGTGAATCACTGCAAGCCGGACGCTGCACACATTCCAGAGAAATTGTACCAACGTCGGGAAATCTGGTCTTGAGCGATAATGTCTCATGTATGCATGATGAATTCTCCTCTGTCCAGGAGGATTGCATTGAACATGCCATTTTGTCTATTTCTCAATTACATTTCTCACTGCATTTTGTCAAAATATCCCCCCCTCCATTTAATTCTTGTCACAGTATTGTAATTAGAATTACTGCAGATATTCAGGCTTGTTGTAACTGACCTGGAAGAGGGAAGAGCCATGTGTATTTTAAATAAAATTTAAATCAAATATGCCATCTCATTATTGTTGAGTGTTTTACTGTGATTAATTCCCTCCAAATGTACTGTGTATAGCAAGGCCTGATGTACCTAGCCTGAAGAGAATGAATCCAATGTTTACACTTAAATGTAGGAACCATACTTGCTGCATCATTTGTTTGCTAGCTAGGATATGTATGCCGTGTGTTGGTATTTTTAGGAAAAGAGCAATAATAGCTGGGGGATGAAGAGATTGGGAGCAGCCCTGCGGAGAGTGACTTGGGGTACTGGTGGATTAAAGCTGGACATGAGCCAGCATTGTGCACTTGGAGCTCAGAAGGCCAACTGCATCCTGGGTTGCATCAAAAGAAGCATGGCCAGCAGGTCGAGGGAGGGGATTCTCTCTGCTTTCTGCTGGTGAGACCCCACCTGGAGTGCTGTGACCAGCTCTGGAGCCCTCAATACAAGAAAGACATGGACCTGCTGGAGCGGGTCCAGAGGAGGCCACAAAGATGCTCAGAGGGCTGGAGCACCTCTGCTATAGGGATGGGCTGAGAGAGTTGGGCTTGTTCAGCCTGGAGAAGAGAAGGCTCCGGGGAGACCTTATTGTGGCCTTTCAGTACTTAAAGAGGGCTTATGATAAAGCTAGGGGCAAACTTTTTACAAGGGCCTGTAGCGACAGGACAAGGGGTAATGGTTTTAAGCTAAAAGAGGGGAGATTTAGACTAGACATTAGGAAGAAGTTTTTTACCATTGAGGGCGGTGAAACACTGGCACAGGTTGCCCAGAGAGGTGGTATCATCCTTTGAAACATTCATGGCCTGGCTGGATGGGGCTGTGAGCAAACTGGTCTAGTGGGAGGTGTCCTTTCTCATTGCAGGGGGGTTGGACTGGATGACTTTTTAAAGGTTCCTTCCAACCCAAGACATTCTATGATCATGCAACTGAAGAACCATGTAATTGTGTCATTATTCACATTCACTCCTCTTTTCTCTGCTTTATGCTTTTAAAAATTGGATTGTTTTGAAAAGATTTTTATTTTGTCTATGCAGAGGGAGCCTCGTGGTCCTTTACAAAGGCCTGAGTTCATCCTACTCATGGGACCACGTTAGTGGCAAAATTAGCTGTGCCTTATATTTCTCCTGCGAGGCAGTTACAAACACACAGCTCCTGCTAATATATTTTTAATTGTTATTTGGATTATTTAGCTGCATCACAAATCCCACTTTCTTTTATCCTTTGCTATGTAGCAGGTGGATGACGTTTTTAATAGCAGATTCAATCACTTGCTGTAAAGCACTTGGAATCTCCTGCAAAGGAGCGGGGTAGATTTATTCATACCATAAGCACCATAGATTAGCTGTATCTATAGGAAGTTTTAAAAAAAAAAAAAAAACCCACCAAAAAAACCCACCCTACAAAAAACCCCACAAAACCTGCAAAGGCTCCTGCATGCCAACCCTTTAAGTGCTGTGACATCAATTTTCCTGACAGCCGCCCCTCATTACAAACAGGGCTAAGCCAAACCATGGGGTCACTGCGTGGCCACAGTCAGCTCCGCTCAGCTCACAACCCTGTGAAAAGCTGGGGGAGAAGGACAGGTTTGGATCAGGCAGAGGGGCTGGTGACAGGCTGATGGCAATGCACGCTCAGCATTCGCAAACTTCAACAGCTGTTGCTGGAACAGTCACGAGCACTGGATGTGTACCTGGCGTGTGTGTTCCTTGTCCCACCACCATGTTTCCTGTTCCTGGGGGTCTTCTCCCAGGATTATTTGAGAACTGCTTCTGAAGGGTGCAGAGCTTCTGGAGCGGCGATGCCCACCCAGCTGCTGCCACACTCTGGGTAAGTGCTGCAAACTTCCACCTTGTTACAGCGGTGCAGTTATAGCTGCTGATGAGCCAGGTTATTGCTATGAACATAGCCAGGAGTGTGGGGAAAACAAACACATTTCACTGGGCCTGAAAACATTACTGGGGAAAGCACATTTTTAGAAAAGCAACCCTTTTAATTTTTTTTAGTGAGAAGATTTGCAGGGACCTTAAGTTTATGCACTCAGAAGCAGGTCTGTTGTTTCCTAGCTAAGGCAGTATAAGGGATATTCCTTGTTCTTCCAGACTGCCTTTGTTGTGACAGCAGCGTTACTTAATAGACAGTATCTTTGTATTTTATCCTGTTCAGTGCTGCTCATCAGTAGTGGCTCTAATGCTTTCAGCTGGGGGGATCTCACAGAAAATTGTAGTGTGGGTGTTTCTCTGTGTGGACCTCAAGATAACTTGATTTTTTTTTGGTTAATGTTCATCATTGTGCTTCCATTAGCCATTTGAATCACCAATTTAAACGTAGCCAGAGCACCGACAACATTATGCAAACAATATACCTTCATTAAGACTATTTTTACAATGTAACTCTTCTCCTTTTCTGCTCTTCTCACATGATTTCCAACAGATGAAATCTTTTTAATTAGTTTTAAAAAGTCTTGATGCTCTGCAGCGTGGCAGTACTGTTTCATTCATTCAAGGGTGGATGCAGGCCAGCTGGCAGGAGGCTGTTCCAGCAGCTGCTGCGGTGGCCTGCCGCAAGACTCAGACGCTCAGGATGAATAGCTTCCAGCTTACCTAAGGAAGCCACTGGCCAGTTGACAGGGACTGGAGGCCTAATCCTGGCATTACATAATTCTGTGATGGGAAGGGCCTTTAGAGATCATCTAGCCTATCCCCCTCCTCTCTCTCTCCTTATCATCTCTAGAGTCCTTTACCTAACCTATTCGTAACAACTTTCTCCAGCAGCAGGAAATGTATCCCCTCCCTCGGTGAACTCCTCCATGGCTCTGCTCCTCTCACCTGCTCAATGGCTTCCCTCCACGTCCAAATTAAATATCCATCCCTGTGGTCACAATGAACAAACTCTCTCTTCTACACAGTGGCTTTTTCTATCAGAACACCTGCAGTGTTGTTTCCTGTTCCTTGCTTCTGCCCCAGGACAAATTTCCAGTCTCCTTTCAGATCATCAGAACTAACTCTTAGAAAGAAGCCAGTGAAAAAACGAGCAGCAAGCCTGGAGTTTCTCTACCCTAAACACAATGAATATCTATGGGGTTTTTGTTCGTCTGTAGCTGGGTGTGAGCAGTTCTGCCAATGTTCTTCTGCTCGGGGAACCTCTGTGCAGTGACGGCCTGGTCAGCTCACTCTGACCCTCATCGCACTTTAAGGGATTTATTGACAGGAAAGCTGGTGGGGCTGTGCTCCTTTGTCTTATCCTAACATGCTGCATCCCACTGTGACGGTGGTAAAAACAGTCCTCCCTGGGTACCTCTGAAAGGTTTTTTCTAGGTCTGCAGAAAAATGGACCTCAACAAAGGGGGGGGTGGGGGGGTGGGTGGGGAGGAAAGAATGGAGAAGAGAAATTCTGTTGGCTGATTTTCACAAGAATGACAGGTTGGTGAATAAAGCCCAAGGCACTGAAACGAATAAAGATGTGTGTAAGGGCCAAAAGATGCTGTCAAACGTGTGGCTCCTTAGAGAGCAAATACTGGTGCTCCACATGGTTTTACATCAAACACTACAGAGAGCAGCACACAGCACAGTGATTTATGAGGTCCTGAGGTTTGGGTCATATTGTCCCTGAGCTGACGTATCTCCCTGCACCATCTAGTGTAAAATGAGGCATATTTCCTACACAAATGCATATCCTGCCCTCTAGCAAGGAAGTGCTTGCACCATTCTGCAAGCCTGATAGACAACCCAAGCCCCACCTAGACTCCTCCAAAGCTGGAGCATGCGCTGCGAGCACAGTTCAAATTCGCTGGCTGAAAATGACCTTTACAGACCTGCATAAACGAGTCACCCCAGCCTGTCCGCAAAGCACTGCGTGTGTTTACTTAGTTATAAGGTGCTCTTTGTTCTGCCCTGTGTTAGGCTGTTCAGAATCAGGTGACACAGATGCGACCTGTCTTCTGGGCTAGGTGGGTGACTCAGTCTTTCAAAAAAGAAGCTCCAAGTCCCCCCTGCCACCACCTGCTCTGTGCTTTAGCCCGTGAGAAAGCAGATTGCAATGTACCTGGGCCCTGAAGGATGTGATGTGAAGTGCTGCTGTGCCTCAGGCAGCGAGATGCATTGTGGAAAAAACCCGCACGCTCCCTCAAAAGGCAGCTCTGCACCATAAGCCATGCTGCTTGCACATGGGCAGGGGTGTCAGCTCTATGGTCCCACGGTGTGACTGGATGCCTAGCCCTGGCATGTGGCCTGTCACTGAGGCCTCACCGCTCAGCATTCCAGCTGTGGGAGAGCTCTGCAAATGCTTTCCATCCATTCATCCATTCCACCACTCTTGTTTTGCTAGGGAGTGATAAAATACAGCAGGCCCTGATAATACCAAATTCAGCTCAAGGATCCAGCCCAGGCATCCAGTGACCTTCCAACTAGCAGTAGCCCTCTTAGTGCCCTGTGATGAATTATGTCTTGGCTCACTGTTTAAGCAGCTTAATGCCATCATCAGGTGGATGACATCTTTGTACATCCAAGCTGGCCTGACAACATCACTCTATGGACATTATAGTCCAGAGAAAACACCTTTACCTGTATCTTTGAGCCCTGTTGTCCTACAGGTGCATCCCTGGGTGTCAGAAAAGTAGCCTCCATCAGTACCCATGGAAAAGCATCTATTCCAAGATATTTCAGAGCTGAGGAGGTACCAGGCTCAGGCTAAACATTCATTTGCCCTCCTAGCTCAGAGAAAAAAGCATCATCCCAGGGTTAAGCCATCACCTGATCCTCCCCTCCAGGGCTAGTCACAGTCTTCCAACATCTGTGGGGCCTGGGACTACTTCTTGCTGCTGGCCAGTGGGGAACTCTGGCAACTCCTAGCTATTATTATTTCCAATTCTGCCTGGCATAATCCTGGTTTTAATCAGGTTTGCCTCAAGGCCAGCAGGTGCTGCAGGAAATTCTACAGAAGAGCCCAGCCCCTGTTTTCCATAACAAACACTAGAAGTTTATTCCCATTTCTTACTCTGGCTTTTAGCAGTGAGATAGTGATGCTGGGGAAACGCTGACCAGAATCACTTCTTCCTGAAGTCTCCGCAATGGCACGCGAACGGCAGCGCGGCCGAGCCCGAGTGCAGGCAGCTGCCCGCGGCGAGCTGCCCGCGCGAGCTGCCCGCGCCACCTGCCGCCGCCGCCGCCCGGCTCCGCGCCGCCGGCGGTCACGGCAGCGCTTCGGCGCTTCACTGGAAATTCAGGGCTCCCCCGAGCCCCGGAGCAAAGGTTCCCCGTCCGGCCCCTCTCCCCAACGCCGCTTGCACAAGGGTCCCACGGCGGCCCCAGCCCTCGCTGCGCCCCGCCGGAGCCTCACCTGGAGCTGATTCGGGCTGCCGGCAGCCTGGCGGGTCCAATTAAACGCCAGCTGCATCCTCCACTCTCCTCTCGCCTCCCGCCCCCCCGCAAGTCAGGGGCTGTCTCCTAGCAGTCTCCTCTTCCCACGGCGGCCTTTGGGTCCCTTATCTCCGTTGGGAAGCAGAGAAAGTCTCCTGGACACGTCGGCATTCCCGGGACCGGAGGGATAAAAGGGCTGGTGGTGGCTCCTAACAACGGGTAGAGCCACCCCCCTGACAGGTGTCGCCAGCTGAGCCGGTATAAAAGAAAGAGGGGATGTGTACTATCCGTGGGAAGTTGGTGGTGTGCCCTCTTCTGGGTTGCTGAGGTGGACAAGCTCTTTGGCACTGACTGGTTCTCTCTGTTAGCTTACAGCTCCACGCTGGGCAGGCAGTCTTCCCAATTCCAGTGAAAAAGTACTTCTGCTGGCAGTGGCTAGCCATGAGCTCGTCTCACCTGAACCACAGAGCTGAGAGCCACTTTAGAGCTTCAGAGGAGCATGAACTGGAGGCAGTGGGGAAGAAAGCTTGGGACAATCCTGTTTACAATGGCTCTCCCTCTACCTCCTTGAAGATTCGAGCCATCTACAACCCCAAGTCCATCCTGGAGAATCCCTATGAGAACTTTGAAGAGATGGACCCGCTGCCCTACCAGAAAGAGCAGAGCAAAGCTGTGGATGGGAAGACAAGCCCTTTCCTCAAGTGCTGCTTCTACATCTTCAGAGGCATCCGAGGTAAAGCTCTGACATCTCACTAGAAAGGACTTACTAACTCCCAGGAAAAGCAATGGCATGGTAGGGTGGGGGTGGTGTGAGTGTGGGGCTGCAGAAGGTAGAAACCTCAGAGTGTCTGTGTAGCTCAGGAACCTCCTCAACACAGACTAGCATTACTCCGGAGATCATCTCTGGCTGACCTGGAAGGTGCATCCTCATACTGTGTGCCTTGCTGTAGCGTCAGGGTCAGTCCTGTTACCTTTACTACAAGGCAGGAGGTACAGGCAGATTTAGTGGTGTGCCCAGGGTCGTGCAGTGGATCTGTTGGCAGAGCTGTGGATAGAGCTTATGAGTCCTGAACCCACAGAGGCCATCACTCTGGTGATGACACTATTCCGTCTTTATGTGCATTTTCTAGATGGAGTGGTACTGGCCCCTGTGTTAGAGTAACTTAAGAACTGATATAAACATCCACTAGAGAAAATCTAGTGCTGTCTGGACTGAAATGCAGAGATTAACAGGAATGTATCAAACAAGGCTTTGCCTGAAGACAGATGAAAGAAAGAGGTGCTGTTTTCTGATTTAAAAGACAATGGGGAATGAAATATTATGTATTCAGAGGCAATCACAAACCTGGGAGCAAGTTAGGTCTCCTGTAAGGATACAGCTCTGGGCAAGAGCATTTGTTGAACAGTTTCTTATAGGAGGCATGAAGTCCTAATACTGTAAAAGCAGGAAAGACAAAGCAAGAAACTGTATTTCTCATGGAAATTATTATTTTCTTGCCAATGTGTCTTTTTTTTCCTGACTTGGAAGGCAAGAACCTTTTCTCAGAGCTGTACCCTCTAACAGTACATGTGAGTAAATAACAATATAGCGTTGTCCTGAATTGCACAGCCCTTCTCTGATCATTTCTTTCTTACCTGTCACGGCAGTTGCAGTCTAACACTATTAATTCACATGGAAGCTAAAGCTGAGGCTTTAGAGGTTTCTCCTGGCTAGGGAGCAATGCTGGGTGGGCATGATGGGTAAATAGGGATTGCTCAGATTCAGTACATAATTTACCTGTGTTATTCTGATATTCTTTCTTCTAGGCATTGTTTGAGACTTAAAAAGGTAAAACAAGTCCACACTTTAACATTGAAATTCCATTTATGAGATGCCAGGGTTGAAACTGGAGCACACATGTGAAAATACTTGTCAGGACACTACAGCTTTTCCTTCTTCTATGGTTGTTGCAGCAGTGTGTCCTGCCAGAAAAGGTGGCAAACAGGGCTGTGGGACAGATCAGAGCTGGGAAGATGAGGTCCAAAGGCCAGTGCAGCTAGGTGAAAGGTCTCAATCAGCCTCACAGAGGTGGGGACATTTTCATTGAAGAATTTGTGTCCTTCCTTTGCATTTTTACTAAGTGCTCATTATTTTTCCATGCTTCTCCAAATATTGTTGGTTCTCCCTCTTCCCTTCCATTTAATCACTTTAGTGTCTCACATGAAAAATGGATGTACTAAAGGTAAGTCGCTTAGCCAAGAACAGTTTGTGGGTTATTTTGCTTAAAAACCATTCCTTGGGATTATGTGTCCATAGCTCTTCAGGGGTACTGGTCATACTTGGCTTATTGAGTTCTTTCCTCATCCTCACCAGCTACTGGGCTAGACTACCAGTGAGTAGTTGCTGTTCCTAGTGCCACTGCTCAGGGCTGTTCCTCTCTAAACTGTTTCCAAGCAACTCTGTGTCCTCTGTTTCCTGCCTGCCTCCTGCCTCAGCTGTTTCGTGGCCAGCCTACAGACACACATTGCTGGGTATCTGGGTGGTACGGTGACCGATGAGCAACACCCAGCTTCCCACTGCCTGTGGAAGAGGTTCTCCATCTGTACTCAAGACTGTGAGCTAGTCACCCACCTGGGTCACAAGTGTGGTTTAAAAGCAACCTTGGAAGATAACGTACATGTTGCCATTAATTCTCACCAGTAACTTGTTACTCGCAGGAAGGCAAGAATTGCAAAAAAATTACATTGATTGCCTGTTTTCTAAATTCTGAGGCTTTTTTCTTTGCTCTGCCTTGTGAGTGCTGGATGGTCATGCAAAGTGTCACAAGAAAGCCTGGATGTCTTCTAGTCTTGAGTATCCTACTCCAAATGTCATGTCCAAAACAGCTGCATCTCCAAAGGGGTAGGTGGTGCCAAAGGAGACACAGATGGGGACATCTTTATGTATGAGGTGGTATAATTCCATGGCATATTTCCTAAAGAAACAGCTGAAAACAAAGCTTAGCTGATAGTTTTATAATTATTGGATGCAGTCTGAAAGGGTACTGGATCAGCCTTGTGGTCCTCCAGGTATAATACTGCGCAAGTCTCTGAACTAACTTTTCAAGGATATTTGAGTGTTCCTAAATTTAAGTGTTCCTGAGTATGCTTCTATTCCCAAAGCAAAGGAAGTCTGTGCCTCTGTTCCCAACATGTTGATATTAGGGGTTCACTTCCTCCTGGAAAAAACAAATTAACCTGTTAAAATTTGTGATGTAGTCATATCTAGAGATGAAGGGGGTCATTTAAAAGTGACCTGAAGGGATGGGTGGGTTGTTTCCCCTTGTTTTTTTTTTTCTGTTGTGGAGATTCCTGTAGAACACATGCTACTTTCTCGCACATGAGTTAATCCAGAAATTCTCCAGGTTCTCGTTTCTGTTGCTGGTCTGGCATGTCCAGAAGAGGCTACTGGTTTGTCTGTCCAGGAGTGAGGGTGCATGCTGCAACAGTCGCTATGGTAGCTGATGGTGCAAAAAAAATCTCTAATCTGTTGAGATGCCAAAGAACGATCGAAAGGACAGGAGTAAATCTGCACAGACCACTATACAACTTTTTCCTGCTTCAAAGAAAAAAGCCTTCCGTCCTCTGCCAGAGGTGACTTCAAATGTGTCGTTTTTGATCAGCTTTGATCCTGTCTCGCAGGAAGGTGATTGCTGCATACTACTGGGGATGGGCATCAGAGCTGAGCCCGCTAGGAGCTGCAGAAAGCAGCAAGACTATGGGTATTATTGACATGGTTTCCATCACTGGGCTTTCAAGTGAAAGTTCTTATGCCTTTCAACTTCAGAAGCATTTCAGAAATCACAACAGAAAGCCATTACAAAAAGAACAAACAAATACACTAATGGTATCAGGCAGTTCATCAAGCCCCAAATATCTCCGCTCCTTTTAAAGGAAGCGTTTCTCTTTTTGATCGACACTGGTGACATTTAATGGGTTGCTTTCACTGTGTGAAGAAATCGGATCACTAGCTGGTGTAATTGGCATAACTGTATTGAAGTCAGCAGAGCTCCTGAAGATAATTTGGCTCTAAAGTTTATACTGAAAATACTGAGTTGGATTATTTGATTGAGTCTTATGACCTGCAAAAAAGACTGCCAGAGTTTTTAGGTAAGCAAGGGACAAATATATGGGACGTGGTGGCTCAATATACACTAAGAGGACTAGTAGTTGTAAAGCTAACATCAGATGCAGTTCTGCTAGGGAAGTCCTATCAGAAGGTCGGCTGTTGGCACATGAATGACTGAGATGAAGTTTTGTGGTTTCAAGAGTACTTGTAACAAAGACTGAATTTCTTCCCAGAGTGAGCTGAAAAAGAGGCAGGAAAAGATCAGTCCATATTGAACACAAACAGAAAATTAGCAAAATAAAAGGCAGCATATTTCAGTTTTGGTCAGCCCCCAAACTTTTGTTCAGACAGCAATGGTTCTTTTAAAGTGCTATTTATCACATTTTTACTGCTCTTAGTCAAGTTTTGAAATGAAAAGTGGTTTTGCTTTGAAAATTGACAAAAATCCAACTCCCAACAGTGTTCTTTGGGAACCGGACTTCAACTCTTCACATGACCTTTGACAATAGCCATCAAAGCTCTCTAATTTTTTTTTTTTTCACCCACCAGGTCTGTGGGGTACTACACTGACTGAGAACACAGCTGAAAACAGAGAGCTTTATGTGAAGACCACACTGCGAGAGCTGCTAGTCTATATTGTGTTCTTGGTGGACATCTGCCTATGTAAGTGCCTGTTATATGTCATAGGCGTCTTTTCTGTGTGCAGCTTGAGGGGAATAATGTGAGGTTTTATTATTAGACTTTCCCACTCTGTCGTAGGTGTTAAATGTATTGTATATGCAGTCACTGCAGCAAGCAGGTGTGTCATTAGTCTTCAGAATAGCTGCTGCACACAGAAGTAAAACAACTGAGTATTGGTCTAGACCTAATTGATATTAGCTAGATTTAAGCAATATTTTCTGATCTACATTATCATTTCTAGCCATGAACTCCACAGTCCTGGGGGAATCTGCCCAGGATCTTCTCTTATTTTCACAGCAAATGTTCAAGACCCAGAGAGCATCTCTAGAAACTTCCTGAGCTCAAAGACACAGAGTTTGGAGAGAATTTTCCCCTCTGAGACTGGAGGGGTGGCTGAGGTGATAAAGCAGATGGCAGCTCACAGTGTTGTTCCTGGGTGGATTTAATGTGTCCCTGTACTGAACGCTAATGGGCTTTGTGTGGGTAAAACAATGGCTGTTTGCTTTTTGGGAAGGTTCGCTCATTATCACAAATGAGCACCTGTGGCATGGGACAGTGAAAAGGATTATATTTCACAGACCCTATAGCAGGAGAGATAGACAGACAATGGCAACCTGAGTTACTATCACACTGGCCCAGGGAGACAGTGCTTCAGTCATTCTCCCTAAGGAGCCAAGACACGCACACAGATGTACGTGTGGTTGCACACTGACTCATCCAGAAGTGTGTGTGTAGGGTGTCTTGAATGTCAGCTGCTTTATTTTCATGGTACCCTTTCAACAGCAGGACATGTTCTTAGTGATCAGCATGATAGATGCTTTTCTGCAGGAAAAAGCACTGGAGAGTTGAAACAATGTGTTCAGGGAAGTTAGAGTCTGCTCCTGAGATTTCTTGGTAGATGAGAACTTAACTGGAGCTTTCTGCTTGGGAAAATCGGGCAGTCTCTGTACCTTCTTGGATTCAGATCAGAACTTCAAAATACAGATCATGGACTTTTTCCTGAGAAATAAAACTTCTTTCAGAAATTTGGTTTGAGGAAAAAAAAAATGTTATCCAGGATGTTTAGTTGCATCATCCAATGGTATTCTCTGGCTTTTAAACTCTTATAGCCTGCCAGTCAGTTTAAATTATGGAATATGCAACAGGAAAGCTTGTAAACCCCTAAGAAAGCAGAAAGTAATATGATTAGAGTTCCCAAGGTTTCTTCTCTTGTGCCTTGCTCAGCTTACCTGTGATAGTATAAGCTACACAGAAAGTGAATAGATACATATAAATGTATCAGGCTCAAATACTGAGGTATAAGGGAAGACCCTCCTCTTGTCTCTTCTCTTAGTGACATATGGAATGACAAGTTCCAATGCTTATTACTACACCAAAGTGATGTCTGAGCTCTTCCTGCAGACCTCTACGGATGGCCGTGTCTCTTTCCACTCCATTGGCAGCATGGCTGACTTCTGGGTGGTGAGTACAAGTGTGGCCCAGCATAGGGAGCCCCGGAAGTCTCAGCTAGACTGGGATACTCAGTTCTCTCTGAAAGTGCTACCCTAGTGTCTTCAGCAAGGAATTTTGCTGTCACAAGCTCTTGCCAGTTACTAGCAATAGTTACAATACCATTTGCATGCAAAATATCAACTGATTTAAAATATAATTTATCCTTCTGAGCACTGTGGCCCCAACACCGGCTAGGCTAAGTGTTGTGTGTGCCCAGAGGAGTCCACTCCCCAGAAATCTACCAGGCAGGACATAACAAAAAGAAATTGCTGGGATATGATGCTCATTGCAAAGATAGGGAGTACTGGCTGGGAGAGGCCAAGTGACTTACTCCAGGTTTCCCTGTGATAGAAATGACTTTGAATCCTACAGTCCAATGTCTTCATTCTGGTGTCTTAGTGATAAGCCCGTGGTGGTTTAATCCCAGCCAGTGACCAAGTATGGCACAGCTGCTTGCTCACCTCCCCCCTCTCCTCATGGAGGAGAAGAATTGAAGGAAAAGACAAGAAAACTCATGGGTTGAGATAAGAACAATTTAATAATTGAAAAGAAATTAAATTAAATAATGTTACCAATAATACTAACAATATGATAATATATTATATATATTTAATACATAATAATAAAACTAATATCACTACTAATAATGCATAATGAAGATAATACTACCTCTACTACTACTACTACTAATATTTAATGGAAATAATGGAAAAGAAAACAAATGATGCAGCTGCTTACCACTCACTGACCAATGCCCAGCCAGTGCCTGAGTAGCGAGAGTCAGAGCCTGAGACCCAAATCCAGAGCGAGAACAGAAGAGAGTGACTGAGAGAGACTCGTGGTCCACCACCAACTTACATACTGAGCATGATGTTTTAGGGAACAAAATACCCCTTCAATCAGTTTGGGTCAGCTGTCTTGGCTGCTTCCCCTCCTGGCTTCTTGTAGAGGAAAAAAAATGGGAACAGGTACAGGGTCAGAAACTAAAGAAGTCCTTGACTTGAGATAAACATTCCTTAGCAACAACAAAAACATTAGTATGTTATCAGTATTCTTTTCAGCACAACTAAAACATAGCCTCATGCTAGCTACTGTGAAGAAAATTAACCCTATCCCAACTAAACCCAGCACAAAGCCTGTGTCCATTTTCATGGGCAATTGTGGGAACAAAGCATACTTGACTTGCCTGTGAGTCATGCCTGGGCTTGTGTGATCTAGAGATTCTTTATGGAGAAGCTGGATTAAACTTTGCACCTTTATCAAAAAGACTAAAGAGGGGAAGTTGTCTGGGGTCTAACACATTTCTGTCAAAGAACTGGTGAAGGAATAATATGAGCTACAGTGAATGTTGCTGAAATATTGCAACCACTGATCTCTGAGAGTCAGACAGAAATTGTCAGTTAGCTTTGTCTTTTTCTGCTGTATTAAAAAAGTAAAATGAACGATGGCACTATTGTTTCCCCACTGTTTCCAGGGTACTGGCACACCTACCCTTTTCATAATTCACACCTCATGCCAGGACAATTCCTTAAGGCTTGTACTCACTGAAGTGGAAGGACCCAAGAGGCTTGCAGGGCCCTTGTCTCTTTACTAACTCAACAAGGTGCAGGAGCCACAGTACAGGCCTGTGAGAAGCCAACAAGGACCCTGCTGCCCAGCATCCCTACTCCACCCTGTGGGTCCACCAGCCCTTGTCTTTCCCCTCCTTAGTATATATCCAACACAAGCTTCTATTACTTTCCTTCTTGGGCAGTAGAGAGGGGTGGGTCAGGTCTTGCTATCACAAGCCCTGGCCAAGGAAATTCCTCTGATATGTGGGCTATGAAGAAGTTGTTCTGATCTCCCTCTCCTGCAGTATGCACAAGGACCCCTTCTGGATAATCTTTACTGGACAAAGTGGTACAACAACGAGTCCCTAGCAGCACACGGTACCCAGTCATACATCTATTACGAGAACCTGCTGCTGGGTGTCCCACGCATGCGACAACTGAAGGTGAAGAACAATTCCTGTGTGGTCCATGATGACTTCAAGGAGGAAATTTCAGGCTGTTATGATGTATACTCAGAAGACAAGGAGGAAAGGGTCTCCTTTGGACTCATCAATGGAACGGCGTAAGTCCATCTTCTGCTGTTCAGGATTAGAAAAATCTGAGATTTCTTTCTTTTTTCTCTCCCCTTAGTTTCCCCAGATTAGTCTCTTCTAGTTAAAATAAGATCTGTTGAGCCACAGGATGCCAGGGTTGAGGTTTTCATATACAGCTGGAATTCGCCTTGCAGTCCATGACAGCAAGTCTTTTTGTGTATCAATAAGGCTAAGTGTCTCTGAGGAAAAGCACAACAGAATGAGCGGCAGAGTGGGACCTGTTGGGAAAGCCATGAAAAATCCAGTGGAGCATTAGGTAGAAAGTGTTGTCTTCTTTTTTTTTAACAGGGTGAGGATAAATGCAGGCCTTTGGGACCAGATCTATCAAATAGATGGTGCAATTGGCTTTCCTCCTGGATTTCAGGAGAGAAGGGAGTCCATCTCTCATCTTGAAAATCTATTTCTCTCTAATAATGTGAAGTAGCTGCAGTTTAATATCTGTTTGTTGCATGAGTATTGGTCTGCGAACAGCAAGCTGTTGTTCATAAGGAAATATGAATGCAAGTGTGCTCTAAGCAGAGGGTTGCGTGTAATGCGGTAGAAGGCCATACAGCTGATCCTGGGAGTAACCTTCATGCAAACAAGACTGTAGCATAGCTAACGGGACTGCAGAATTTTTCCCTCTATAGGATTTCAAGTTGTGTTGTGTCATTGCTGGGAAGCACTTGATCAGAAATCTATCAATAATGAAGAACGGATATAGGCTCAGATCTGGAATAGGAATTAAGTGCCATCTCGTTACTTAAAAACCGTGCTGTCCCTTGAAGCTGTATTCTAATTTCTCCTGGCTACAAGATTATATGCAAGCCTGGGATGGTGATGCCTTTGTTTATGGCTTGTCTGTTGCAGGTGGAGGTACCATTCTGAGGAGGAGCTGGGTGGCTCATCTCACTGGGGAAGACTAACCAGTTACAGTGGGGGAGGATACTACATAGACCTCAAATTGACCAGAGAAGAGAGTGCTGAAGCCCTGCAAGTCTTGAAGGAGAAGTTGTGGCTGGATAGGGGAACACGAGTTGTCTTCATTGATTTCTCTGTGTATAATGCAAATATCAATCTGTTCTGTGTTCTGAGGTAAGACAAGTCCCACTTAATATTCTCCTGCTTCTTGCTTCTTCCTCAATGCCTGTGGTGGGTTGACCACGGCTGGATGCCAGGTGCCCACCAAGTGGCTTTATCACTCTCCTCTTTAGCAGGATGGGGCAGGGGAGAAAATAAGATGGAAAAAACTTGTGAGTCAAGATGAGCGCAGTTTAATAAAGCAAAAGAAAAGGCCCCGCATGGAAGCAAATTAAACCAAAATATTTGCTCTCTACTTCCCATCAGCAGGTGATGTCCAGCCACTTCCCTGGAAGTAGGGCTTCAGTATGTGTAGCAGTTGCTCCAGAAGACAAACATTGTAACAATGAATGCCACCCTTCCTCCTCCTTTCTCTCAGCTTTTATTGCTGAGCAAACATCATATGGTATGGAATATCCCTTTGGTCAGCTTGGGTCAGCTGTCCTGGCTGTGTTCCCACCCAGGATCTTGCCCACCCCCACCTGGTGTTGAGGGGGGAACGTTGGAGAGACAGCCTTGATGCTGTCCAAGCATGGCTCAACAGTAGCTAAAACACAGGTGTGTTATCAACACCTTTCTAGCTACCAATGCAAAGCACTGCACTAGGAGGGCTGCTATGGGGAAAATCAACTCCATCTCAGCCAGACACAATATCATACCACAGTTTCTTAAAATGCAAACATTTTAGTGTGGTCCACCAGGGAGGAAGAACTGAGTGGTGTCTGTAGACGTTGTGTAGATTACCAACAAGACTTGGTGTTCCTGACATTACCACTTACACTTCACCTTTCAGTGTTTCCTATCACGGGTAGAGAAGCAATAGAGATAAGGCTGCATAAACACAGGCACAACTCTTCCACTCATGGTTTGGTGGATAGCTCATGCTCAGGTTTGAAACCTCTCAAAATTACCTAAAAGCCTCCCTCCCCCTGTTGTAATTATCAGAGGTTTCTGTCCCTTTCAAGGTTAGTGGTTGAGTTTCCAGCCACTGGTGGTGCTATTCCCTCCTGGCAAATCCGGACAGTCAAACTTATACGATATGTCAGTGCGTGGGACTTCTTCATTGTTGCCTGTGAAATTGTCTTCTGTGTCTTCATCTTCTACTATGTGGTGGAGGAGATTTTGGAGCTGCGTATCCACAAGCTTCAGTACTTCACAAGCATCTGGAACATCCTGGATGTGGTTGTCATTCTGGTGAGAATTCTTGCACACTTCTTTTTAGGGCAGAGAGGTCTAAGAGCCAAAAGAAATGAAGGAATGGGGAAAACTGGTCTAGATAAGACAAGAGCTGCCACAGGTTTTGCTCCAATAGCAAAAGGAACTAGATGAGTAAATGGTCACGTGCTCTGCTATCAGCTGTTAGGAGAAAATTCTTTCCTTAGAGATGCCTGAGAGGCTGTGAAGTCAGGGCATCATTCAGTGCATTAAGACCTTATTTCCATCCTCCACCAGTAGACTGCAGGTGTTAAATGTGATACCAAGGAATTCTGTGACACAAATTTCTGTGCAAAGCATAGGCACAGTAGTCACTGAAGACTCTTCCTCTTCACAGCTTTCCATCATCGCTATTGGGTTTCACATCTTTCGTACCATTGAGGTGAACAGGCTGTTGGGAGAGTTGCTGAAACACCCTGACACCTATGCGGACTTTGAGTTCCTGGCATTCTGGCAAACACAGTACAACAATATGAATGCAGTCAACTTATTCTTTGCCTGGATCAAGGTATTGTAGTGGGTCTGGGAGATGCCAGGCCTCCCATATCAGACCTCTTCCTCTAGACAGCTTGGGGGTTGACTCTTCAATCCCTGTGGGTGAATGAGGGTAATAGCTATGTAACAGAGAAAGATTTTCCTTGTAGTCATATGCTCTGTTTTGCAGTAAATTCAGATAACTTTTCACCCTGCATTCTAAGTGAGAGAGAGAGATGAGCTCAGATATTGTGGTGTAAAAGTGGTTTTAGAAAATGCTGAACACTATGTAACTTTGTCGGTCCTGTACTGTTTTAGTATTTTGGAGGATAATCTGGAAAACCATGTTTTCCTTTCACAATGGCCACCCAGCAACCAGAAATGACTCATCTGTTGGCATGGACTTTGCATTTCAACTAAATGGCATGGTGGAAGGCCACACCGGACTTGAGGCTCCTCATTAGTCTAAAGACACTTGTCCTCATAGCAGTCCCTCTTTATATTGTCCTTTGTCAGAGGGAACAAAGTCATATGTTTATCATCCCACAGGAAGATGGTGGCACACCTGGAACAAATATCCTAAACACTAAGCCACCATTCCCCTAGTCTAGCTGTTTTCTCGGTGCTTTGGTACTATAGTGAACCTCTTGTCTTAATAAGCATGCACATATGGGAGAGACTAACCTAGCTGATGGTTTGACCTAACTTTGACCCTGTTTTTTCCTCTTGCAGATATTCAAGTATATCAGCTTTAACAAAACAATGACCCAGCTCTCCTCCACTCTGGCACGTTGTGCCAAGGACATCCTGGGCTTTGCCATTATGTTCTTCATTGTCTTCTTTGCCTATGCCCAGCTGGGTTACCTTCTTTTTGGGACTCAGGTGGAAAACTTCAGTACCTTTGTTAAATGCATGTAAGTGTGTAAGTCAGAACCATGTTTCCATCATTTATTTCATCATAAGAATTTTAAATTCCTTCCAGTTTCTCCCCAGTTGCAAATCTGAATGTCAATCAGACCCCTGCTGTATCTCATTGTAATAAAGTCACAGTGGTTAATAAGTTGCTCCTGGTTCTTCAGCTGTGACATCTTCATGGACAAAAGACTACCATGAGAAAATTGAGGATTACAAACAGATTTTTTGGTTGCCTGGTGTTTATCAGCAGGGATGTGAATAGCTGATCCTACAAGACAGACTCCTTGCAGCCCTTCAGTTCAATGGAAATCTCAGCCTTTTCATGGGAGCATTTAGTAAGAAGTTTCTGTTTGCCAAAGCCTAGACAGCTTTCCCTTGATGTGGAGTTGTTAGGTACACCAAGGGTACTCAGCATGCAGAGTGGTTTAACTTCTTTCTGCAGAAAAGCATCATAGCTCATAAATCGAAACAATTGAAACCGAAGAAGAAACCAATGTTATATTCCTCTTTCTTAGACCTAGAAAACATTCCCAGTTCCCTAACCAGTCCAAATGTAAGGAATCTGAAATGGAGCTTTGCATTTCTCAGAGAGGATTTTCAGGTTCTGGGCTCTCAAAGTCCTTTTCCCTGCACATGGCTTCACAGTCTGTCTGTCATTCTGTCTGTCTTTTTTTTTTTTTTTTTTTTTTTTTCTGTTGTCTTCTCCTCCAGCTTCACCCAGTTTCGGATCATTCTTGGTGATTTTGACTACAATTCCATTGACAATGCCAACAGGGTCCTTGGACCTATTTACTTCGTCACCTATGTATTCTTTGTTTTCTTTGTGCTCCTGGTAAGCAACAAAGTCGTCCTTGCCCTTGTATTGACAGCTGTGTCTGAGAGACCCCTCCCAATAATCCCAGAGTTAGGTACAGTGCCAATGCTTAGAGGGAAAGGAAGGTTCTGTTACGATAGCTTTGCAGTGCAAATAGACCAAAGTGGACAAAGAACACATCATTGCAATGGAGGATTTGAAGATCAGGGCACTTAAGGGCCACATTCACATCCTTTAAGCTGAAGACTAAAACTGACTGGGAATATCCCTGATGTAGTTGCTGAATTCAAGGGGATCAGTTCAGCTGTGCTGTAGCAGGCAGTGAAGAAAGAAAGCATGGTGGACAGCCTAGGCAAGGGATGCAGAGGGATGTTCATAATGACCAGGTTAAATACTCAGCGCTACAAATCCAAATATAAGATATCTTGCAGGAGAGGCTACTAAAAGTGGTATTTGAGCTGGGAATTAATGTACCTTGGACCACTGCTTTAAATGCAAGGACCTTCTCCCCAGTGAGAAAGTGAAGGTTTTTTTTCTTCACCCACTTTAATTTGCTCAAGGGACACCCCATGTGGAAATAGATCCTTATTTAACTGGGCCCTGCACAACTATACCTGTCTCTTGATGCTTTAGCTGCTGACGCAGGCAAGATGCCTTATGCTTATTCATCTCTTTTTCTAGAACATGTTTCTGGCCATCATCAATGACACCTACTCAGAAGTCAAGGAGGAGCTTTCAAGCCAGAAGGATGAGCTGCAGCTCTCTGACATCTTGAAGCAGGTGATGAATAGTGAAAGCTGTGCTACTTTCTAGCTAAATGCTGAAACCTTTTCTGGAAGTCCCTGACCTACTAGGGAATTTGCTAGAGAAAAACAGTGGTTGCCAACTCCAGATCCACCTTCTTGGTTCACACAGGAGTCAAAATTCCTTTCTGGGATAAATCCAGCTCCCAGATCCTTTGGCAATGGGAAGATGAGAAAGCAGAGATTGAGGGAATCCTGTTACTTGAGCATGCTGGTACTGTTTTTCCCAGGACAGAATCTAGACAAAGTTCTCTTAGTCCTTGATAGAGCATACTTTGATTAATAAAATAGCAGGTCCTATTTTGCTATGCTCAGCATGTTACAATGGTGCAGATCTAGTGTGTACATCTGGATTTCCCTTAGGCAAATTCCAGAAAAAACCTTGGAAATTCATAACTCTATGCTGTGGGGTGAATCTTTGTCACTTTGAAGGCATGATCCTAGTTTAGAGATGCGACTTATTCAGCAGGGTTTCATTTTTGCTTCTGGAAAGCTGTATTATTTAGCATCTACTCACCCATACTGCACTGTCCGCTCTGCCTTAGTTTTCACTGTTCTTCCTGCGTTATTCTGTGTCTGTTTGCACCTTTGGTACCAGAGCTACAACCGGACACTCATGAGGCTGAAGCTGAAGAAGGAGCGGATTTCTGATGTGCAGAGAGCACTGCAGAATGGAACAAAAGAACTGGACTTTGAAGACTTCAAGAACAGCTTGAAGGAGTAAGTAAAGCAGCATGAGGGATTCCCACTTATCCCTTTCTCTTGATTATACAGGTAACTTAAATGCTCTAGTTTTCAAGGCTGGGAGACCAGTTAGCTCAAATCTGGGCAATGTAAGACTCAGAAAAAATAGTTATCGTATTTCTTCACATGTTTATTCTCCTGCTCTAAATGGGTTTGTTTTGCTATCTCTTTCCCATTTGGGATGTTTAGGTTTGTCACTGGCAGGAGGAAACAATGCGCTGATTTCAAAATGCGTATTCCCACACTGTTAGAGCCTAACAGTGTAATTCAGTGCCTTGAGCTTTCTCTTTCTATTCTTTTGCAGGCTGGGCCATGCAGACCATGAGATCACAGCAGCCTTCTCCAGGTTCGACAAAGATGGCAACCGCATCCTTGATGAAGAGGAGCAACAGCAGATGAAACATGACCTAGAGGCAAAAAGGGTAAAAAAAGGGCAAGGAAAACCCTTTGTTTGGTAGATATCACTCCAAAGTAGCCTCAGGAATCTTTGGGTTTGTCATATACACTAAGCAGGCAACTCAAATACTGTTCCAACCCTGCCCGGATAGCAGCTGAGTATATCACTCCCCGTGAAGCTCTGTGTTATTCACAGTTAGGCTGACACAGAGTTAGTATCCAACTTTGCAGGAGTTTCTTTATCTATCTTCTAGGTTGCTCTGAATACAGAGATTGAAAATTTGGGGAAATCCTATGGTGACAGCAACCTGGATGAGAATCTGACCTACGTGGAAGCAAGGAATAACCATGCCAATAAGGCCAGCTGGGTCTCCAAAGAAGAGTTCCAAGTGTATGTTTGTGCTGGCAGTAGTTTAATCCCTTTGCAAATGAGGGGTCTGATTCCCTGCTGCTTCCTTCCCTGATGTAACTGTTTACACTGGTGCTGAGCAGTTTCAGTAAGATCTTGTCCCTTTTTATCCTGCACACATGTAAATGAACAGGTCAGGAGAGAACAGGGACAGTTCTTGTAATGAAGTTTCCTTGTTCATATAAAAGACTGGATTAAGAAATTTTGCTTTCTGCCTCTTGAATAACCTCTGCAGCTGTCAGCTGGCCACAGGAAATATGCTGTCACGTTTCAGGTCAGAAGGTAGCTTGGATAACTGGGTATGGGGAAGTCAATACCTTTACAGAAGATCATATGGGAATAAATACCCTCAGTTTATAGCCTAGCTGGCCCTCATCCTCCAGGTCTGAGAATAACACTTGGCTGTTTCTTCCACATGGGGAGCAGGGGATAAATATAGCACAGAGAATCAGGAGATCCTGATTCTGCTGCTGAGAAACACTAAGCAATCTGCACAGGGCCACATCAAAGGAGAGAAAGGTGCAATATTTAATGATGGGATGATATCGTGATCCAAACTGGTTGGGATCCATCCTAAGCAGAATCACTGATTGCAGATAAAAACACAGTGTAGCAGGGGGTTATGTGTTGAGGGGGTATGAATCAGTTCTCTGATGTGGAGCATTCACTCTTGTTTGAGGTCTGGCCTATTTTCTATAAGACTTCTGCTGCAAGTCCTGCTGTTCATCACAAGAAAAATCTTGCAAATTCTCTCCATGTCTTCCTCAGCCTCCTGCAACGTGTGCTGCAGCTGGAACAGTCCATTAACAGCATTGGCTCCAAAATCGATGCAGTGGTGAACAAGCTAGACATACTGGAAAGACACAAGCTGAAGAGGAAGGACTTGTTGGGCAAGCTGCTGGATAGTGTTAGCAAGGTTGGTAGCCCTCCACCATGTATTTGCACCAGCTTCAGGGTAGGTGACCTGCCCTGCTGTGTGAACGCACCTGGTACCATCTTTGCTTTCCCAGTCCGCATTGACGTAAGACAAAAAGGGTTGGGCACAGTCAGCATTTTGCATGATCAAGCCCCTTCTGTTTAAGCACAGTGACAAAAAGCTTCTGGTTTTCATGTCCCTCAAGTTAAACAAAGTACCCTTAAACACACCTTCTAGCTCCTTTGATGCTAAACTCATTCCTGTGGCAGTAGATGCAATTCCTTTGTCTTCAGTTTCTTTGCACCCACTTACCCTCAGATGTCAACAATCACACTGCCCTTCCCAGCAAGCGTAGCTCATGATAGTGTTGTGGACTGCCATCTTAACATCTTGCCTGTGGATTACTGATCTTGCATGTGGTGTAAGATGGTGAGTGGTGTGCCCGTAGCACCTCATTGCAGACTTGCGACTTCTGCCAAAGACTGCCTGTACTCAGTCACCCAGCATATTTTGGGACTTCAGCTTTAAAGCCAAGGGCAGAAAGGCATGCAGGAGCCATGCCATCACCTCATGTCTTTCTCAACGAGACTAGTCCAACACCACACAATGACCTAGCTGAGTCAGAAAGAAGCCTCTCTTTCGCAGAATAGTTTTGTGATCCCTTCCCATCTCAAAGAGTAGTTTGGAGGGTCCTATTACTCATGTGAACATGCCCGAAAGATTATATGAATGTTTACTTCCAGATTTGTTTTCCCCTGGGATTTCTGTGAATGCTCCTGTAGAGGGAGAAAAGGACTGACTAATGCTTGAATGTATATTCATCACTGTATTGTAGCCAACCGTGTATTGGATCTTTAATAGGCAGGCAGGTTGTACTAATCTCTGGAAGGCTATGGAAAGATATCACGCACACCTCGTCTCTCTCCTGGAGTGTTGCTGAAGTTCTTGGCAGCTTCCTAACAATGCAAGTCACTCTTTCTTCTGGTTCACAGGAGGAAGAACCCAGTCAGGAAGAGTTGCTCCCCCAGAGCCTAGACCAGCTGGGGAAAGAAGAAGCAGAAAGCTGGGGAATGGAAGACTTACAGGGAAACAATCCGAGTGGTCACTCTTCCCAAAATGGGGTCTACCTCATCTTGCCCAGGTCAAGTGTGCCAGGATCTCAGGTGCCCAAGAACATCCAGCTGCAGTCTGATGTGCACTTCTAGTGAACAGTCCAGTGCTCCCAGTCTGCCTCCCACAGTATTAAGTTGCTGTCAGTTGTTTCCCCACTGTTAGAAAAATCAGGACAGCTAGACGCAGATACCACCGCTGCCAGGAACTGCCCCTGTATCTCTGGAGTAGGTAGAAATTTGGAATCTGGTGTTGTATTAGTTTTCTGCCTCTGAACAGGCTGGCACAAAGTCTTTTTTTCTATCCTTTTCCCATGGAGACCCCAGAAGCCTGTGAACGCTTATGTCCAGTGTGGCACATTGCAACTTGTTCCTCACACACACAACTGTCTTCAGGACAAAGATGTGGTCATCACATAAGCGAAGAATATAATAATTGGTGTGAGATGGAAAGGAGAAACTTAGTTATGTGTGTCTACCTGGTTTCTAGCAGTTTTTCTCTGTTGTAGTTTGTTTCCAGAACACTTTGGTAATCCCTTCTGTTCCTCAGATTTTTTCACTTTTCTGAGACTTCCCTTTCCTCGTAGTCGGTACAGACTATTACAGCTATTACAGGACCGCTGTAAATGTATTTGAAATATCTTAATCGCTGGTATTCTACAATAGTTAACCTCAAATAGGCTCTGTAGGCTTAAAGCTGATGGAAATGTGAGTTGTCGCAGACCACTGCTACCAATGCAGATTAATGCTGCCCTATTTAGTGTGCTATGCTATGCAGTGGTAGGTTTAGTGGGAATGTTGTGCAGTGGCATTTTGTATTGCCATCTTTTCAAGATGGACTTGTCACTGTGTTCTGGGGGAGAGTCCCCCTGGGAATATCTGAAGGATTTCAGGAATCAGGACTGTCCCCAGATGGCCCAGGCTCCAAGGCTCTCACAGCGACAAGATAACATTGATAAACTGAAGCAAAGGGTCATTCAGCTGCCAGAGCCTAGCAAGAGACCTTGTCACCCAGCCCATGGGAGCTTAGATTTCACCCAGGAACTGTGGGTGCAGGAGCTGCAGGGTCTCACAGCTCACTTCACAGCAGCTGCTCCTGCTGTTTGGAATGACTTCTCTGTGAGACACCGCCAAAGTTCTTAACTCCCAGTTCCATCAAATTCAGAACTGAGCAAGAACTTCTTACTTTCAGCTTTTCCAGTGGAACTCAGAACAATGATGATGCTTATTTCCTCCTACTCTCAGCATTGAAGCTATTGTCTTATTCAGAAGAAAACTGAACTTCCTGAAATAGACCATTTTTTTGCAAATTTCAATTAAACAGAAAATCCATATTCTAAGCTGTAATTGAACAAAGGAGCTACATGCTCTCTAATGGGCTTGAAGAGTGCACACAGCCGCTTTATAAAGCCTCAGATTTCTCATTGAGAGAATGTTGCTTGGTCATTCTGCTTACCAGAAAAAGGGCCATAAGACCTCCCTTTTTACATTGCCCATTGTTTCTATTCCCCTCCTTAGCTGTGCCAAACATTTGCAGGAACAGCCCCACAGATAACTCGCTCACTGAGGCAGGGATGCTGCAGCCACTGCAGCACAGCATGAGAACCCCACTGTCACTGCACTACAGGAGGCAAGCTCCACCACCCTGTTCCTTTCTGGACAGGGATCCCTGTGTTGGCAAAGGCAGGTGAGGCAAGAGGAAAATGCTGTGGCAGCTGGACTCAGATGACCATCAGTCTCAAGCAACCTGGTCATAGGCAATGTGGGATGCTCTTTAGGGCAGCAGGAGGAGCAAAATGGTTGTGTTTGCACTGCAGGATTTGTCCATGCCTGAACCTTGGGAAGCCACTTTTCCCCTGCAAAGGGAGTGCATGAAGTGCCCATGGGCCACTGCAGCTGGGAGAGGTGTCTGCCCCTCACGCTGCCTGCCTGTGGCAACCATGGGAGCAGCAAACCCAGCTAGCCAGGGCTCCCCCTTTCCCACTGACAAGAACAGCCTGGCAGCCTCCTCTCCTTTGGGAAGAGGGGTAGCAGTCAGCCTGCCCTGCTGAGACCTGAACCAGCTCTGGCTGGGGTCAGACAGGAATTGCAGGCTGTAGCGGTCTCCTGGGTGTCACCAACAGCCTGGTCAGTGAGCAACTTTCCCCCTTTCTGGAAAAAAGACAGCTCCCTGCACCCCGGGATGTGATTTTGGTGGTACCAGTGCCTCTCAGCGTAAAACAAGTTCTGTCACTGGTATATGCCTGTGCCTGCATTAGTGTCTTCTCTTACTTGTACATCTCCATGCAACTGTGTCATGACTGTTTCTTGACGACATGCTGTCACGCATATGATGTGTCCTAGAGTAGGGCAGGGCACTTGTCCCCGGCGAGTGCTTGCGTGTAACTGCCAATTGTGTGTTTGAGTTGGTTGAGAAATAACATAAATACACTGAATGGTAAGTTCATACAGCTTCTCTTTTCAGATGTGTGTTGTCAAGCCTCCCATCAGGAGCTGGCATTATTTAGGTGATATATGTCTCATGAGGAAAGTAAAATATTTTTTCCTCAGTAGCAAGTGCACGGCTGTGTTTTGTTCCAATTTGCAGAGGATCGCCTTCCCACGTGCCATGTCTGGCCGGGGACCCCCTGTCTTGCAGAAGATACCTGTGCCTTGAGGTGGTTAAAAATCTTCAGAAGGAGATTTGAAAGGTATAAGGTGCTCTGAAGAGATGTCACCACCATGGTTGGTTGTGGCGGCAGTCGCAGTGGCCAGGGTCCAAGCCCCACTGTGGTGGGCGATGCGTGTGCTCTGAAGAAGAGGGTGTCTTAAGGCACCCTCAGATCCAGTCAAGAGGGAAGAAAGCAGTGACCTAACCATGGTGTCAAAGCACATGTGGGGCATGGATAGATTCATTGACATGCGCAGGGAGAAGCAGGGCAGAGGTTTCTGAGGGCAGGCTCAGGACTCTGGCAAGGGGCAGCCCCAACCAGCTGGGGCCATGAGCATGGAAAGCTCCCAGCAGTGTCTCTTCTCTGTCTCTCTCCCTTGCTTTTCATGTTCAAAAGGAGCAAGCAAATCCCCAGACCTCTCCCTAGTACAGCCCAGCTTCTGGAGTTACCGTATCAACTGTGTTCAGATTACCAGTAGATGTCAGTCAGGACCACTCAGAACCCTACAGGCCCTTCTCTGATCTGTGTACAAAGGAGGTCAGTAGCAAATGTCCCATTTGTTTTACCGAGAGAAACTGAGACACAGAAAGAATTATCAGTGGTAAAAAGACAGAAGCAGAAGCCAGGGTTTCCAAAACACGCTCTATGATACTATATCCTCCCACCCCAGTATTTGTTGCAAACTTTGCCCGTCTCTGGCAGGTTGCAGTTCTCTCTCCAATATTTAAACAGGCTTAGCACAGGTTTTACTAATTTTTTTCAGTCTTGTGAAGAGTCTTTCATGAGTGTTAATATTAGCCTACAGCTGCTGCTGACTGGTAAGCCTTTAGCACAGGAGATAGTTGGCTGGAGACCACTGTGTCTTGTTTTACAAACACACACCACAGCAGGGCTCACTTACAAAGAAAAGAGCAACATCACAGAACAACTATCAGTATTCATAGAGTTTATCAGCAACTAGGGAAAAGGGAAGGAGATGACAACATCATCTGAGGAGCCAGCTGATTACAAACCCAGATGAAGTGCCATGCAATCCTTTTGCTGGTCACAAACCCCCTAATTTAGGACCTCCAAACCTGAAAGCATGGAGCCCAGCACTGGGACGGCAGTGGAAGTAGGAAGAATTTCAGAGGGTCCAGCCTCTCTTCTGAGCTCAGAAGCGAAGGGATACATTAGAAAGAATATGAGAGGTTTTGAGGAGAGGTGGCAGAATTCAGTGCTTGAGGAACTGACCAAGAAGCCTTGTTCAAGGCTCGATTTCAGAGGTGCCAAATACCAGGCATAGCTCATTGCCAGCCAGACATGCTGCGCATATGCCAGGCACCCAAGTGGGTGGCAGAAGGGTGCCACCTCCTGGGTGCGATGAGTTAAGGCCGAGTTCTGATCCGGGAGCGCTGAAGGAGGAATGTGAATGCTCAGCTGCTAAAACAATGTGAGTGCTCTGTGATGGGTCTCCAGCCTGAGGTCACACCAGGCTTCTCCGAGGCATGCCACAGCACGTTACCAAGAGCCCATGTACCTGGCAGTGACAGGGCTTTACAGCACAGGATGTCCCAAGCAGCCTGGATGGTTCTGTATGCTGACCATTGCCGTCCTCAGGAGATATCAGTCATTTCTCTGATGGCATGCTCATGTCTAGGTGCCAGAAAGCACAGTAGCAGCCTAAGAAATAGCCCGTCAGAGCAACATGCAAGGCAGGAGCTTGAAGCCAGCTCTGCTGCCTGAGAAAGAGCTCAAAAACCATTCTGTCATTTCTTTTGGCTCTGACAGGGTCCCCTTCTGCAAAAAGCATCAGAATAACAGCAAATGGCTAGCTCAGACATAGAAAAAACTCCATATATGCACAAGCACACACACATGGCTGTAATGTTTCAAAACATCCAGGTTGTTCAGTCGTGTTTGGAGTTCACAAAGCAAAACAAGCTTTGAAATCACACACAAAGATTTCTGGGACAAACAAACGGGCACAGCTTTTACTCTGTTTCCTATAGAATAGACAACTGTTACAGCAATGAGAGATGTCAGCCTTTATGAATCCTTTCAGGAACACAGTCTCTTCTGCCTCAAAGGCTTCTACCCTGTATATTCTCAGAAGAGGCCATGCCACCAGCCTATGTTCTCAACAATGTATGTATGGAGACAAGGGCAGTGGACCAGATGAAGTTCTGTAGCACCAGGCTCTGGTCCTTGAGCTGCTTACGGGACCACACTGAAATGTGTGACTGTGAGTTTGCCTTCAAAAGAGGCAAACAGTGGTGGAGGGAGACGTGACATCCAACCCACATCTATGCTTTCCAAGACCAAGGTGGAGGGGAAGTACACAGTACAGCACTGAAAAAGGACCATGTCCTCTGTATGCTGGGCACGCTTTGTTAAAGGCCTTTCCAGCTCTGATTTTGCTAGCCTTATTAGGTTTGGCAGGAATTGTAAGAGAGGGCTGGGAGACCTATCAGGAAGGAAAACCACAGGGACTATGTTGCACGCTTGCCTGTTTCTTGCACAAGGGAGGAGAAGGAAGGCCGACTGTGGGACTGGCCCAACCTGGTGAACAGACTTGCAGGGTCCTGGCACTTCAGTGGAAGGGAGTGGTCTGTGGGCCATGCTCTGGCCACAAGACCAGGTTACAGAGGCCTTTAGCTCTGGTGTGAGACATGAGAATGTCTTGGGGGTATTGGTTAATCAGAAGCTCAACATGACCCGACAGTGTGCGCTGGCAACCCAGAAAACCAACCGTATTCTGGGCTGTATCCAGAGAAGCGTGGTCGAGGGAGGTGATCCTCCTCCTCTACTCTGCTCTCGTGAGCCCTCACTTGGAGTTCTGTGTCCAGAGCTGAGGCCCCCAACATAAGACGGATATCAACCAGCTGGAGCGAGTGCAGAGGAGACCACGAAGATGCTCAGAGGTCTGGAGCACCTCTACTATGGGGACAGGCTGAGAGAGTTGGGCTTGTTCAGCCTGGAGAAGAGAAGGCTCTGGGAACACCTTATCACAGACTTCCAGGAATACCTAAAACGGTCTACAAGAAAGCTGGAGGGGGACTTTTTACATGGCCCTGTAGTGATAGGACAAAGGTTAATGGCTTTAAACAGAAAGAGGGTAGATTTAGATTAGATATAAGGAAGAAATTCTTTACTATGAGGGTGGTGAGATGCTGGAAAAAGTTTCCCAGAGAAGCTGTGGGTGCCCCATCCCTGGAAGTGTTCAAGGCCAGGCTGGATGAGGCTTTGGGCAACACGACCAAGTGGAAGGTGACCCTGTCTATGGCAGGAAGGTTGGAACTAGATGATCTTTAAAGTTCATGCCAACCCAAACCATTCTAAGGTTCTGTGATTCTATGATGACAGGCCTTGGTAAAGGCTGTGTTGCTGAGGACCTGCTGAAAGTAGAGCACGAGAAAAGGCTGAATTGGACAGAGTTCAGTGCAGAGGTGTGCAATACAGGCACCAGGAGCAGGAACAAAATGCAACAAAGCTCAGTGGTTACTTCGTTTTAAAACAGAGACAACCGCACTCACTTCTGTTCTCTTACTGTGTACTCATGAGCACCAAGAGATGTGTACAAATGGCCTGTTCAGATTTTGGGCACCAAGGTCTGTGTCCAGGTGCTGTGGTCAGGGGTTCTTGTAATGACACAGAACAAAGAACACCAGTTACAGAGTTCTTATGTCTTCTGTGTTCTTAGCCCAGTGACCATGGCTTGTTTTTGCATGTGCCTTTTCCCACCCTTTAGGAGGTGACGGTGTTCAGTTCCTTATCCTGTCCCTCCTCTGAGAGTCATTACGATTTACTTATTTTCCTTTCTTTCCCAAACTGAGTGCTTAGAGGAGCTACCCCTAAATGTGTTGGTGTTCTAGTAAGCTGCTACGCTCAGTGCCATCAACATCTGCCACACCCGCTGTTCCAGACCCAGGCTTTCATTTACTCTCCATTCAGACCTACCTTAGCTTTTCTACTAGGATTCTCTTCTACTAGGATTCTCTACTCCTCCTTCTTCTCCCAAATTACTGCCAACTGTCTCCCGCCCTAGGACACCGAGCTGCCCTTCAGTAGTTCCTGGGTAGCTCTGGTCAACCTCTGCCCCTTTTGCATGCACTAATCATCCCCTCTTACACAGCAGTTTCCAAACTACGAGAGAAAAATTAGGTCTGGAGAGAAGCAGAGCAGCACTGTCAAAAAACATGAGATGCCCTGGCCAAGACAAGCACCCAGCAGTGGCTCTGCTGAAAGAAATAAGTAAGTATTAAGGTGCACCTGGGACCTTGTGGAACATAACCAGTTGGGCAAGCTGGAAGGTGAGGACGAAGATCTCTGGCAGAAGTATCTTAGGAGTGTGGAACTTTTTCCTGTGGCATTACTGGGTGAGCTGTGCAACCAAGTGCTTCCTTCTTTTTGTTCTCCCCTTTCTCTATGTTACTGCCTTCATCCTTAGGTCAAACATCTAGCCTGGCCTACTGCTTTGGGTTCTCTTTGATAATACTTGCTACCTGGTTATTCCCCCTGGTTATGCCTCAGTTTCCCTATTGGTGAATGTGATTTTCTTGCAGGCTGCATCAGAGCTGGGGACTGATGTGGTGTCTGACCCTTTGCATCTTGCCTTTTTCTTTCACCTAACATGATGTTCTGCCCTGTCTTGGAAGGACACGGCATGGTAGTTCTCTGTCGAGGTCATACAGCACTGTTAGGCATCCAGGAAAGCACAAAGGAAGGTGGAAGTTATGGACAAGACAGAGCTCATTGCTTATCTCACCTCCAGAATACAAGCTGTTCACTGTCACACTATTTCATATTCTGCTGTTGTGCAGTGTCCCTCTGGGTGCACAGCCACTACTGCAAAAAATGTCTGAATCTTTTTGGGGCTGCCACAACACATAGTAACAGCGGCAGTTCAGGCTTTGAGAGTGGGTAAAAGTTAAACAGTTTTTTAGGAAAATCTGGTGGGGCAGTCTGGACTTTGCTCCTGAGGAAGGAGGTGAAATGTCTGCATAACATTATGTACGTCAACATTCATGTCTAGGGAGGGAGCTGACCTCTGGAGAGCTGAGTTGGGACAGATAAACCACACTTTAATCCTGTTAACCTCCTGCAGGCACTGAGGCCCTCAAAAGGGAAGCAGAAGGGCGGGCTACCCATTCCTGACTTGCAAATAGCAATGGGAAGTGTATTTGAGGGAGCCCTGTCCCAGGAGCTTGGGCTGAGCGTGGGAGGATGTTGCACTAGGGAACTTGTATTGCTGCCCAGCTTAGCTTGATGCTGCTTCCTAGTCTGCAGTCCCAAGCTTTGTCCTAAAGGTATGAGAACATGCGGCAGTCATGACCCGTGTCTCTCCAGATCTGCTTTGTTAGAGAGGGCACGGGAGCTTCCTTTCTTCTTAATAGGCTCCCAAAACTTATATCCCTACTAGCTGCTATACAGCATGGCTAAGATGTATCCCTGGTCTAGGTCTCTATTCACAACTTTCTCATCAGACCTCACCATTTCTACTCCCTCTACTTGTGTTATCTTCCTCTCTTCCTCTATCTGTGAGGGAAAGGAGTGGCTCTCTATTTTTATTGTACATCTTATGGTAGCCCTAGGTTCTCTGTAACACTACTAACAACAGCAAGTTGGAGCTGTAAATATCTGAGCACATTTATGATGTTAGCTTTTTAACTACTGAAGAACTGCAATGGTGATCTAGATGTGCTAGATACTTTACAGAAATTATATCCTCATCTGATTACTTGCTTTACCCAGGTTACACCCACATGTACTTCTACTAGTCCTATAGTTTAGCTACTTGTGATTTCCGTCAGAGTCAAGCCCATGATACCTTAGTGTAGCACACTAGTTATGTATTAATTTCCTTTCTCCTAGATGTGCTTGAATCCTGTCTTATCTTTAACCAATTAAGGATTTAGTGCTACTATGAAGTCAGATAATGGATTAAATGATTAACAAAACTTGACAAAGTCAGATTTCTTCTACATAATCTGCAAGTCTTGCAAAAGCCAACTTCCTCAATGCAAGCAGCACTTCAACCAAGCCAGGGAGGTCAGTCAGCACTTTGCCATGATAAGCAATTGGGGTGGAAAAGGCACGATGAGATTTTTTTGTGCCTAAGATGGTGAATTTGTAGATGCAGCAGATTCAGCACATGTGTACACATCTGTACAGGGTGTGCCTTTTGAAATGGTTTACTGGAGCTTTGGAAAAGAAGAACTAGGAAATACCTCTCACTCATGCACCATGTTTGATATTGGTGTCTTCTGCATTGATCTCAGAGCTGCTTTTGTACAGAGAGCATTGGGATCTGCTTCTTGCATTCAGCAGAGAAGGCAGCAGTACTCAGCAGGCAGTTCCTCCTGCACATATTTGTCATGCACTCTTCTGCTGGCTCAAGTCCCTGAAATATTTTATGATCTTTATGAAATTCAGCATTAGGCAGGATTAAAAAACAATCTGGATCCTCAGGGCAATCAAAGCAGCATCATAAAGAAAGCAGCATCATAAAGAAAGCAGTGGAGAAACAGATCTGAAAATATTGTGTCTGGAGATTCGGCTAGACAAAGCCATGTCTGATTTGATCAAGTGATGTCAAGACTTGGTCCCTGAGGAAACTGGACTCGAAGCAATGCTCAGCACCCCCTTCAAACAGATGTTCTTGTGATGCTGTGGCTCAGGCTGCAGGAAGATGGGAAGAAGAGACCAGGACCTCAGCAGATAGTGGAACTCATAGTCCACAGTAACCTTTTCTCTGCTCTGTGTGCTGGGGCACGTGTTGGACATGTCTAGTGACCAGAACCTGTACAAAAGGAGCAGTGTTCAAATCAGCTGCAAATGAGAATGATGCATTTCAGCAGGACTTCTCAAAGCCTGACTTTCTGCTAGGTCCCACGCCCAGGAGATTATCATGATTATCTCTGCGACCATGTAGTGGCAAGACAGATCAGAGGCTCAAGGCAACAGGGCCTAAGGAGCAAGAGCAAAACCCTAAAACCTGTGCTAAATCCTGCATGAGATCTGAAACATGATTCAGGTTTCTCTTGCCTTGCTATCACAGCGTATCAAGGCAAGACCTGTAGCATTATTTCTTTAGTGTCACTCTGTAAAACCAACAGAGCTTGTTGCTTGCTAGAACTTCACACCCAGCTAATGCCTTCGTTGTCTCTATGTAAAGACCACATCCTTTAATCAGAAGCAAAGGCTGGCAGTTTACAAGGCAAAAGCCCCTCTCTGTGGATGAGCAGCAGAAAACAGTGCTGGCACCGACCGACCTACAGAGTGCTGCAGTGAGAGAAAAACACCGAGCGTAACATCAGGCTCTTGTCAGGCTTGTTATGAGTATTTGTTTTAAAAAACCACACCCCTGTCCACTGTTTTCCACCTCCGTACTGGCAGAAATCTCTCTCAACAGCAATATGAGCTAGATCAACCAGATCAGTAAAATGATGCAGCTGAAAAATACTCCTCGGCTGAGAACCAAAAGCTCCTTGAAGAAGCCCAGAAGACTGTTGCTTGAAGAATGGGCTAGAGGAAAGCTACAGCCTGCAGCCAGCTGCTGTAGTTGGCAGATTGGGTTCCTCCCCACATCTCACGTCTCTATTTCTATGCCATCAGGATATGCTTAGGTGCAGGGGTCAGAAAAGTGTTTTTTCCATTCCATGGAGTGCGGGAGGAAGCATGTTGTTCCCTGAAATTGCCAGCACGGAGGTTTCCATCACCTCTGTCTGCAAGCAGCTGAGAAACTCTCAAGAGTTAACCCTGAACCTTCAACTCTGCTCCTTCAGCGAGTGCTTCTCCTGCACCACTGTGCAGGCACTATGTGGAGCAGCGAGTTCATGACTCAGAACATGCTCACCTCTGCTCCCAAGCACACAGACTTCTTGCTCACTGTCCCAGACACATGACAAGATTATTGTCACTGCAGCACATTGAGGGCTAGTTTGAAATTTCAGGTTTGAAATATGCTTGGAGACAGACAGATGTGCATGCTTGGTGAAACACTAGGGCAAAAGTCTTCAGTGTAGGCAGATTTTCCTCAAAAAAAAAAAAAAAAAAAAAGGAAGTTAAATCACAAATAAAATAAGAACTCAAGTCCACTTCTGACCAGAATGCCTGAAGATAACATCCTTATTCAGCAAGCCTGATTCTTGGGTGCACCTAGGGCAAAACTTGCTTTCCTGACAGATACCTGGACTATTTCAATATTCCCGTAATCCCACCTGCTCTGGACTCCTATCAGCCCTGTAGAGAAACGCGGCTGCATGAGATGCCTTCTGCCTAGTGCAGCAAGACGCCTGGAGGGAGGCAGGTGTCGGAAGGGGGGTAGGCAAACCTTCGCAGTTTTTATTACGTGCAGTGATTGGGAAGGTAGAGGTAGGCTTCAGCTCAGCTGAGCCTCAAACTGACCTAGCGTGAGGTGTTTGAGAAAAGCAATGCTGTAGAGATCTGCAGAGGGCAGTCAGACCGGAGGCAATTAATATGGTGGCTTGACAGCACTTATATAAATGATGTTTATAAACCTTTCCTGCATTCGCACCACCAAGGAGTCAGGGGAGAGCAAGCTCATTTACAAAGACAATGGTGCTTGGTAGCAGGAGGTGGAGAAACCTTGACAACAAACCGAAGGAAGCCCAATCTTCCAGCTTCCACACATTCTCCTAGCCGGGAGCACATGGCAGCACTGCGAGGCAGACGACGGCAGCCGGGAGACACCCCGGGAGCACACAGCTTCCCAGTGCGTGAAATCAGCCTGGCCTCACCACCCTTGGAGGGGCTCCCAGGGCTGCCCCCCGGCCCCAGCGAACCCAGCTAGGCTGGAACCATCCCCCGGGTGTGATGAGCTTTCCAGACGGTGGGCGACCAGGAGAGACACTGGATGCTGCCTCCCACCCCCCAGCTGTACCCCTCTGTGCCGGGGATGTGCGGGGGTCGTGGGCAATTTACCGGGCAGCTCCTCTCCCAAGCCCGTTCCCCACTTGGGCGGTTTCCACCGCGAGACCGAAGTTGCTATCCCCCTCCCCCTCTCCCCGCCCCAGGAGGGCGGGGTAACATGCGGGGCAGCCCGCGGCATCCCGGCCCTCGGGGGGCTCCTCCGCGCCGCCAGCCCGGACCGAGCGGCGCCGCCCGGGGAACCGGCTCCCCCAGCGCGGTCCACCCAGCCGGGGGCGGACGGCCCGAGAGGTGGCACCGCCCCGGAGGGTCGCTCAGCCCGTGGGCCGGGCCCGGCCGGGCCGCGCTGCCTGGCGGAGCGGAGCTCCATCACCACCGCCGCTGCCTGCATCCCGGCGGGGTTTGCGTGACAGCGCCGGGCACTCCCCGCCGCCGGTTTATGCAACCCGCCGCCCGGACTCGGTTATAAAACGCCGCCAAGGCATCACCGCCGCTAGAGCCTCGCCGCCGCCGCCCGGAGCGCCGCGGCAGCCGGGAGGTAACGGTGCGGTTGCGGAGCCCTCCGGAGCCTCGGCCGGGCAGCGCTCCTGGCGCGGCTCGGCCGGGGCGCGGGGCTGCCCCGCTGTCGGGCGGGGGCTTGGGGGGAAAAAGCGGAGCGTGGTCGGTCGGGTCGGTTCGTGCGGCCGGCTTCGTAGCGGAACCGAGCCGTGGGGCGCGGGTGTGCGGCTGGAGAGGCACCGCTTGCGAGGTGCTGCTGCTGCCCGGGGCTACCTGTAGGCTCTGCGAGGCTTTTCTCACCCTCCTGTCATCATCCTTGCACATAGCCGCAGCAGCGGTTTAGCTTCCCGCTGCCCATCAGTAGCTTTGTCAAACCACTATAAAAAGTTATGGTGAGGTGAACAGCAGAACCTACCCAGAGCAGGTGTGAGGTGTACGAGACAGTCAAATGGTCAAAAGTCTAACCAGGGCTTTGCCCCTGGTGCCACTGTCATCCTGACTTTTTTTTCCCTCCTGACTGTTGTGCAACCTCCCAAGCATGTTAGCCTTCTCTTGCTGATGTAACCAGCATAACCTTTCTTGTCTCCCATAAGCAAGGCTTTCCCAGGGGTGACCAGCCTTGGAATTCAGGATGTGTCCAAGCTAAACAACATTTCCTTCTCCACACCACTTTTATTTTACTTATATGGGAAAAAAACTACTGCAACTTATTGAGCTTTAAGTGCTAGGAAGAGGCAGAGAGGAAAGGATAATTCCTGTTTCTTTAAATCTGGCTTTGTAGTTTCAGTTTCTTAAAGGGATGACCATCTCTCTCCCTGAGAAATCCACTACTTCTGCAGTGGTGGATATCGTTACGGTGGATGTTGTTATGTATGGTGGGTATTGATAACCTACTGGTTATCACCCTCTCAGTCCTGAGAGGAAAGCAGCGCAGATGATGATGAAGGCTGATTGGTGGGATACATCTACCTTCCCACAAAACTCAAGTATCCAGCAATAGGTGTCTTTATGGAGAGTTCTCTCTCCTTGCTCTCTGACACCACCTTGGCTTCCGGCAACGTCACAGTCAATTTTTAGCTTGTCAACAAACACTGTCATCCTAGCAGCTGGAAGCAAGTAAATTATTAGACTAACCTGTGTTAGTCTAACCTGTCGTGTTCAATTTCTGGAAGGGGCATGTAGTAATTTCTCTCTTCCTTGCTGTAGTCCTCTGGAAAGAGGACTGGAAGGTTTATGACTGCAAGGGCACCTGGCTAAAAAGCAGAGTACAAGTTATGCCCAGGCCTTGCATGGGCTGCAGAACAGTGGGCTCAAGCAGGGTTTCCAAGTTCTTCTCTTCACGTGCAATGTCAAGGCAAGAATTTTAAACTTCTTTTTTTTTTTTTTTTTTAATGAGTGAAGGGGTCCAACCTTGCTCTCCATCAGTTACAGCAACAGAAAGGGAAGCAGCCCCTTGACACAAAAAGAGCTCTGCTGCTGTGACTAATAAGTGAATCAATATTAATGGTTATACTCATATTGATATATTTCCTCTCATGTAGGCTGTGATGCATGGACAAGGAGAATAGTTCCTTCCCTTTGCTGATAACAGGTCCTCCCTTTCAGGTGCTCCCATCATGAGCCACAGAGGCAGCTTATCTGCTTGAACCAGAACGCTTTGTGATTACAAATAGGTACCACATATAATTTTTCTTAATGTACCAGTTCGTACCATGTTTTTTTCTCACAGTGGGATGTCCCGGATCTCTCTCTGTGGGAGGGAGAACTCCTGCTGTTCTTCAGGGTAAATGGTGCCTGCAGACAAATCTAAATTTCTCTTCCTATTTGTAGTTATAAAGTATCTTGATACTGGTGTGACTGAAACGTGATAAGCAACATGTGTAATGACTGTTTTAATAGCATTGGTATCTCTGAAACAAACCTGTGGCAGCAAGCAAGGTGCATGTGACTGCCCTTCATTTTCATAAGCACAACCGCTTTTCTTCCTGTGATTCTTCATACAGGGTCATCCATAGGTTTTCTCTGCTGGCTTTGTGGGGGTGTGAGGGGCGGGGGGAAAGCATGTTATGCCTGAAGGAGGGGAGCTTGAGTCTCTAGCTGAAGTGGTAGCAGCTTGCATTTGTAGTCCCCACCGTGCTGAGCTAGATGGTGACTATCACAGATGAGCTTGGTCTTTACCTCATCAGATGCTCTTTGAGTAGCATCACTTCAAGAACATACATGTCTTGTTCTTAAAGGTTGTGTATATTGTTCTAAATCTGTGGGTTTCCGTGCCTTTGGGGACTACTAGATGTTTTCCAGTGCGGATGTCCATCCTTTTGGAACCTTGCCACATGTAAGGATTGGTGTGGTATTCGTGAACTTGCTTTTCCAAGACACTTTCTGCAGAAATCTTTGCTTACGTCTCCATCCCTTCATGTTTTTGTGTTCCTTGTCTCAACAGATGGGAACTGCTCAAAACAACAGTGACCTCAAAAAAGTCCACGCGGTGGAGCTTGACCTGTGTAACAAGGACATGATGGCAGACACATTTGATCACAGCATTATTTCTGTTGGAGAAGAGGAAGGAGTGGGCAATTTCCAACGTTCTCTTCCAACACGAGAGTCCATCCAGTCACCTCGGGGCTCTGTTGTGAGTTTCCATAACATCCAGTACTCCGTTACGCAGTCCAGTGGATTCCTGTGTAAAAGGAAAACTGTGGAAAAGAAGATCCTTCATCATGTTTAGTAAGTTCTTGCTTAAGTAAAATACTTAATAAGAGGGCAGGAATTAATCTGCTGCTGTGAATTGGTGACCTCGGTGTCACCTTCTGTATCCAGCTGTGCTGGTAAAGAAATTACTATCCTCCTGCCAGTCCACAGTTCATGGGTGCACTTTCTAATTTGCTTTTAGGCAGAATAGCTGTGTTGTAGGTGGAGCAGTTTCAGTTATTGATCTGAGCAAATTAGGACCAAACTTGTGTGAACTCTTCTGTCAGAAGATCTGGGGGTTCCCTTAACTGTGGTTCAAGCTGCGGTGGGAGGAAATGAGCAGCAAAGCAGTTGCTGCTTCGTTTCAAGACCCAGCTCAGCAGGGAAGACAATTTCTGTCTTTTGTAGATTGCTTTTTATGTTTAGTTATGGTTCTGTTCTGATTGGCAGTCTGAGACAAGAAAGGAAAAATGCTTATAAATCTGAAAATATTTCAGATTTAAGAAGTTTTTAATAATCTCTAAGTTTTCCTTTCAACAGCATTTTGTTCACACCTTATCTCTACTATGATCTGCATGTCAACAGTCCTCCATTTGGAATTAACTCTTTCCTTCTTCCAGTGGCATTATGAAGCCAGGCTTGAATGCTATCCTGGGGCCAACAGGGAGTGGCAAATCTTCGTAAGTACTTTCTTCTGCTCCTTTAAATGGACAAAGAGGATTTGGGACTCTGAGAGGTAGGGAAGATATGTGGGATCTGTAGGCCCAGACCTTTGTGTGCCTGTGAGAAATCTGTCAATGCAGTCTGATCTCATGGCTCTCTGCTGTTGGCTTTGCTGGAGTTCTTGCCCTGCAGTGGTGTCAGACTCCTCATCTGCTCCTGTGGTGGTCCACATTACTGCTACGTTCGGTGGTGGCCTGAGTTAAGATATCGGGCTGAACTTGGGTGAGTGTAGGCTCTGTCCTAGACCTGCCATGAAGTGGGGACAGGGGCAAGCTCCTTTGAGGGTAGAAGGGATGTTGTCCCCTGAAAAGTTGCTGCAGCAAGACCTTCTTGAAGATGCTAGGCAAACCCATCTCTGAGGACTGACAGAAATACGGTGTAATGTCAGTCTGTAGGATGCTCTGGATCCTCACCCCGACTTGACTGTGGCCTGGTGGAGGGGGTGCACATGTACTTGAGTTCTTTGGATGCAAGCACAAAGAAACACCATGCAGACTACCTCCAGTCAGTGCTCATGCTGTTTTCTCTCCCGTATAACCATGGTAAGAGAGCTCTTTGTCACTCTCTGCCCCTGAGAACATCAGAGGCTGGCAAACATGGCCAGGGTTCACACAGGTGTGTCTTTGTGGTGACCCTTGATCTTTCCCTCTAAGCAGACTGCTGGCTAATCAGGATGTTTTCAAGAGAAGCATTTCATTAGGGTGGTGTGTACTTGGCAGACAGGCGGGCCTCTGCACTGGCAGTAAGGAGAACCCAGTGATGTGTTAAAACAAAATTACTTTATAGAATTAATATTAAGTCTAGTCTTGTTTATGCCTATTCAGATTAATTTCCTTGAGATCAAAGCAGTTACTCCTGTGCTTCCCTTGCTGAGAGCAGACTGCAGCTACGCAGCAGGGTGCTCTTGTTGCTGTGCATTTCAGGTTAGCCGTTAATACGGAGGCTGAGTTTATGTCTGTAGGGGGTTGACTGCTGTGAATTGTGAGGGTCTGTGTACTGCCATACTGCTGTGGCACACCTTGTGCTGGCAAATCCTGTCTCTGCACCAGGCTTTCTGGTGCAAAGAGCTGAAGCCCCTAGAGTAGAGGGGTGCTCTTTGGTTTGCAGAGTGCTGTGAGCAGGCTGTAACTGCAGTCCTGATGTGGTACTTAGCCAGTCAAAGGTAAAAGCAGCTGTTATGGAAAAACCTGATGCCTGTTGTTTGTCTGAAGTCTCCTAGATGTGCTGGCTGCCAGAAAGGACCCAGCAGGCTTGTCTGGAGAAGTCCTTATAGACGGCATCCCACAACCTCCGAATTTCAAGTGCATCTCAGGATATGTTGTGCAGGTGAGTAACTGCCTTCAGTGGAGGCCTGGGAGCCCTTGGGAGGTAAGACAACTTAAGGTGAGCAAAGCATGAGGTTAGGTGATTTTCAGTGATTCCTACAGAGTCTAATTTGATAACTCAGATGTTACAGTATTTAGTATTTTTCTGGAATGTGGAGGACAAGAGGACTCAAACTGTTACTCCAACCAAGTCAGGCATGGAGCTGTTTGTCTTCCCAAAGCCACATGGATGTCCAAACCACTGGGCTACTATGGCTTGTTCTTTAGGCTCTACCCTGAAGTACTAGTAAGGGTTTAAGAAAAAATAAAAAGGTGAGGGAAAAAACCACAACACCCAAAATCTTTTGTTGTAAAACTCAGAAGCAAGTTCTAGCTGGCAGAAGTACCTTCAAGCTATCAGACAATAATTCTAGGAAGTAAATAGATCCATGCTGTTCTTCCTCTGATTCTGGCTGGCTGGGACAGAGCTTCATTCCACTCAGAGACAGGAAAAGCTGGCTGAATCTGCGGAATTGGGTGGAGGCCTGGACCAATAATAGACCCTCAAAGCCCTGGGGGAGTTGAGGAGAAGGGGATTCTTGGCAGCCACATGAGCAGCCAAATCTGGAAACCATCCAGGCTTTTGACTGCAGGCAGATGTGAAACTGGCAGTTTTTCTGAAAGCTGCCAGCTGGGGGGTTCTGGGAGAATGCATGTGACAAGACTGATGCTGAATCTTGATCCTGTAGGTCAAAGATCCCCAAATCCTCAGTGTTTCATGAATGGGCAGAAAGTTTATTGCAGGTGGTCTCAGTTAAAAACATTTGTCTCTCAAATGTCCAAATCAACCAAATTTTAACCTTAAAATGACAGGCAACTAGGTGAGATATTAAATGGTCTCTCTCCTCTCCCACCCCTGTGCAGTACTCCCTAGATCAGTAAAGATGGCCCAAAGACTACAAGCAACACTTAAGGGCTAAATACATACATACTTATAGGGTCAGTTTTATGCAGATCAGCGTATAGAAATGCTATGTCGTGTTATCCCTATAAAACTGCTGGGGGTCTCTGCACTCGTGCCTTGCAAGTGAGGGTGCCATGTCAGAGTTTAAGTTTGGTATTAAGGTAGCTGAAATGCGCAGTTTAGTTACCAGTGTGGTGACCCTGCAGTTGCATTGGTGGACCTGAGGATGGGGAGGCTAGGGTGAGAGACCGAGGGTGTGTGGAGAAGGAAGTGGTGATAGGAAATTCCTAAATCAGCTTTGGCAGCAAAGCCAGTTTATCATAATACTACACCCCACGTAATCTGTCACATACTTCTAGCACTGCAGCATGTACAGTCTTCCTGTTAACTCCAGTGCCAAACATGGTTGACTGGCACATCCTTTGTGCTGCTGTTCAACTACATCTGATGTGGAAGGAGTTCCAAAGCAGGCAAGAATCTGCTGCCCTGCAGCTTAGAGGCTGTGCCTTCCAAAAGGGCGCTAGATTTGAAAGGTGCTTTGGAACAGGCATGTTTCTCAGCAGCTGCCCAGTGTTGCAGCCCTTCTCCCATCGTATGGTGGGATGCAGAATTGGCTCGAATATCAAAGCAGGGGTGATGGAGAGGCATGAAGCTCTGGATGGACCTGATGTCAACTCTGGCTCGTGATTGTTACAGGTTGGCACGGGTTGCCCAGATGTTTGTCAACTGGATAGATGTGATTCTTACTCAAAATGCACGACTGTTGAAGCTTTTTCTAAAGGGGTAGCCCTTAGAATAAGGTCTTGTGCCCAGGAGTTATAGATAGTTGAGACATGATAAAAATCAGGAGCATATTGTTGCAATACTCTTGTCTCTCTAAGGAGCTGCTGCCAGCGAGGAGTTGGAGAAAGCTCCTTGTTGGCAGCTGAACTTGGCGGGTGCTCTGGATCATAGCAAGATCTGTCTTGTAACCGGGAACAGAGCTGACTTGGGTGGCTCCCTGAGTGTCTACCTAGAGCACTGAGCAGTAACAATGTCTGTTGGCTTCAGCTGGACTGGCAGAAGTTTAACTCTTTACAAAAGCCGCTAATGCTATGTCTCCCTTTGGCTGGTAAGGAAAATGCAAATGTAGTATAAAATGATAGTCTTCACTTGAACTCCTGAGCCTGAAAGCAGGCTGAGGTGGTGCTTGGCATAAGCTGGGAGCCTGCAGAGCTGCATTCTCCTCTTGACTGCTACTGAGTGACTTTGAATTTTGTATCATGTAAGTTTTGAAGCAGGGATTACCCCCTCACACAGTTTCCACTTTGGTCCAGAAACAGCTTATCCAGCAACTGCCAATATAGGGACTCTGGTGCCCAGGCAGGTAGCTGAGAAACAGGCTTTACAGTGTACATTTGTACTGCTTTCAGGATGATGTTGTCATGGGCACAATGACGGTGAGGGAGAACCTGCACTTCTCTGCTGCCCTGCGACTCCCTAGCTCCATCAGTGTTAAGGAGAAGGAAGAGCGAGTCGCCCAGATAATCAGCGAGCTGGGATTAAACAAAGTGGCTGATGCTAAGGTGAGCAGTGAGAATACCTTTCTCAGAAATCATACCACCTCTGGAAACTGAACTACTTGACTCTGACCAGTATGGCAGCTACACTAAGCTAAACAGGAACATGACTGAACCACACTGCACACAAGAAATCAGTCTGCAGCTCAGGAGATATAGTTTGGAAAGAGGTATGTGATTTTCTACTAAGAGGGGAAGATTTTGTACCATGTCGAGTATGTTGTATAAGTTCAGAAGGGAAAAAGTCACCTAGTCATTGCACCTTGGAAAGCTGCTCAGTCACTTCCTGGCTTTGTGGGGCAAGACAGGGTAATTATTTTTACAGTGCTGCAAGCTGTGAGGGATTGAAAACTGTGCTGTTATGGAGCAGTTCTGTACAGACTTCTTCCTGCCAGCAGCATTTTTACTCTTTACTTTTACGTTACTTACCCCACTTGATCAGCAGGTGAGCTAGGCATCCTTGAACACCACTGCCCCCTCTGCCTGCTGTGGTCTTATTCTGGCTCTTCCTTGTCAGTGTCATCCTTGTTCCCTGGTACCTCTGAAAATCAGTCTCTGTTTACTGCTACACAGTCCCTCACACTGAGTCAGACCCGTCGTCTGCTTCTGGCCCCAGAGTTCACTAATGGGACTCCGGGTCTGCTGGTGTGGAGAGCCCTGAACTCCAGAGCACTGACTGCATTTGAAAACTACAAATAGCTGATTTTTTCTGCTTGTAGGTAGGAACTGAATTCATCCGAGGAGTGTCTGGAGGGGAGCGGAAGAGAACCAACATTGGGATGGAGCTCATCACAGAGCCACCAGTCCTTTTTCTGGATGAGCCAACAACTGGCCTTGACGCCAGCACAGCCAATGCAGTCCTCATCCTCTTGAAGAAGTAAGAGTCAGTTCTTCAGGGCTCTGCCGTAATTCTGTTGTGAGGTCATCAGTGAAAAAAGCAAAGCTGTTATAACTGAGTAGCTACAGTGCTCTTTTAAAAAAAAAAAAAAAAAAGAAGCTAGACAAATATAGACTCAGAAGTGGTAGGAAATTAGTTCTTGGGGTCTTGTCCAAAGCCTTTTGAAGTTGATGGGAATCTTTCCACAGCAAGCACTGCACTGGAGCCCAAAAAGCAGATGTAGCTTGGACAGCTTCCTTTTGCCACAGAGAGGGGTGGACTGGGAGGTCAGGCCTTGTAATCATAAATTTTTTTGCCTTCCTGCTGGGTCTATTACAAAGTCTTTTCCTCCACTCCAGCAACAGCCTTGAACTCAGATCAGACTTCACCTGCAGAATTACCCTCAGTGTTTACCCTCAGTGTTTACCTTCATCTGCTATGTTTTGGAGATTAGCTGTCTTCTGGTACAAAAAGGACCAAACAAGGCTTATTTAATGAGAACAAGTTCCTAACTCTCCTTGTGGGTTTGTAGCGTATTGCCTGGTTTTGCTTGTGGGCACATTTTGCTCTGCTGTTTGTGGATAGAGGCCTTTGATCGTCAGGGATACGTGTTGGGCATCAGTGCTAAAGCACTTGAAAGAGCGTCTGACAAACCTGGGGGAAAACTAGTTTTGACTGTTCTAGAGAATAAAACTCCAGCAGAAGCACTAAGAAGAATCTCAGCTGGCCAGACTTCCACAGTCTACTACATAAATCCTGGTACTGCCACTGAGTGCAGTAGGGCCATTCCAGTTAGTCAAGTTGAAGCCTGGTGTAGAAGATGTGTAAGGAGGGTTTATACACAGCTGTGGCCTCAGCCTTTGCTAGCTACAGCTAAATTTGTCTATGTGGACTGCAATGACGGTCTCTTTTAAAGATGGGTGCTGTCTTGAAGGTCTTGCAGGCAGCTTCTGACACATAGTGACAGATAAGGGGGAACTACAGCTTTTCTGGGTCGAGACCCTGAGAAAGTGACAAGTATTTGTCTGGGATTTGGATACTTATTTGTTGGTTGGATTAACGTGACCTTTCTGAAGTGCAAAGTACGGTGTATTTGAGTGATGTTTTGTTTCTATTTCAGGCTCTCAAGAAGAGGGCGAACCATCATATTTTCCATCCATCAGCCCCGCTATTCCATATTCAAGCTGTTTGACAGTCTGACATTGCTAGCTTTGGGAAAGGTGCTGTACCATGGTCCTGCAAAGCAGGCCCTGGAGTACTTTAGTTCTATTGGTAAGTCTTCCGTGCCAAGAGCAAAGGCAACTGGCTAATGAGCCTAATATGTGGGTAGATTCTTACCCTAGCACTGGATAACAGTCCTGTGCTGTTTTATCACTAGGATACTAGAGGCTGTACACATACAGTCTGAACAGTGTTACGTTAGAACAGGAGAAAACCCAAATGATAAAGCCGTAATTTTTCAGACAACACAGAGCATGGCTCTCTCCTGCTTTGCCTTGCATCAGGAGAAAAACCCAGAATCGCTTGGACATTTAGAAGCCTGATTCACAATAGCCAAGACGATGCTTGTAGTTCTGCCAGGCCTAGGTGGCAGACCCAGTGGGATTTGAACCACAGCCCGCAGATCGGCAGCAATCATTAGGAGCTGATCCAATAATCTGATTGGTCTGAATGCAGGTGGGCGACCCAGAGGACAAAATCACGGTGTGTCTTAAGATGGGTTAATAATTGCAAAGTTGGGTGGCTGCACCCTCTCCAGCCAAGCAGGGTGAGAGCTTCTGACTAAACTGGAAAGAGAATATGGAATGAATTTCCAGTCTAGTGTACATGCAGCCATGGACACAGTGGATTGTGAAGTTTCCCTGGCTTTAAGGGAGATACTTTAACAAATCACACTACTGCTACTCCTTTTCTTAGTATCTCACCTCACTTTCTTTCCCACAGGAATCCTTGGGTTTGGTTATTTTTTCCCCCTTTCCTCCTCGTCCCATAGCTAGAGCCATATTATAAGAAGCTGCTCTTGGACAGTCCTTCCTCTTCCTTGTGACTGAGGAAACACAAGCAAGAGTTGAGCTTCTAGAGCAATCATCTGAGGCTGTAGAGCAGACATCCAGCAGCCTCTGCTGAGGAATGTGTGTCTTTCAGAGTGGGATGAGGTTGAACAGGAATGGGAAGGAGACAAGAGTTGTCCATGCGGAGCTGTGTAGAAGCAAGTTACAGATTTCTCCTCACCTGAAATTAGTGGAGAATAAGCAACTTTGAAGCTCTGTATAGATACCTCAGATTCACCATCCCTAAATCCTGTCCATTCTACTGCTGTAAACTAATGTTCATGGAAAGCAGTGAAGTTTTCTTGTAGCAGGGTTGTGGAAGCGTGATACAGTATTAGACCTGACCTTCCAAGCTGTGCTCTGTGCAATACAAACATGTTGCATGTGTGGTTGTTTTTTTTTTTTAAAGGATATGAATGTGAACCCTTCAACAATCCTGCTGACTTCTTCCTCGATGTCATAAATGGTGATTCAACAGCTGTGGCAGCAAGCAAGGAAGATCACAGACCTCTGGACACGGGAAAAGGTAAATTGTGGAGGAAAAATCCACCGTTGGCTGGTGTAGAAGGGAAGTTGTATGTGGTGATGGCAAGCTTTTATTCTCTGGGTTTCCTCGAGTCTAAGGGCCCTTCATTAGAATTTTATTTTTCCTATAATTTTATTTTTCCTACTATTACTTTTCTTTGGACTTCTTTAAAGAGCTCAGAAAATTGTTACAGGGATTTTTTTTTTGTTTTCTTCCTTCAGGAATGTAGGAGAGGGGTGATACGTATCAGTAATTTACAAAACCTATGTGAGAAAGAGTGAAAAAATAGAATTGATAAGTCTCAGGAGACAGCTGACAGACAGAAGTTTTCAGTCACATCAGAGGCTGCTGTGAAAAGAAGACAGGGTAGATAGGCTAAGGAGTAATGGATTTACAGGGCAGTGAGAAAGACTGGAACTAGATTAAAGAACAAACTAACAATATAGGGAATGAAATATTGGGAAATGTTTTTTTGGGGATGCTGTAACATATCCATGGCTGAAGGCTTGTAAGGGAAGGGGTTTTGTAATGATGCTTTTTGGGGATGGGGAAGTGGATCAGAGCAAACGTTGATTTTCCCAAAACTCAGCGAAACGTTTTCTGGTGCTTCATTCTAAGAATATGGCCATTTTTCTGTCACAAAGAAGAGGCAGATTATCTAGGTTGTGTTAAAACCATAGGGAAACCCTAACTCAAGCTAGCCTCTTAAGCTCGGAGCTAAGGCTTGAACAATTCAAATTCTCTGGGCAATCCTGTATTTTTTTATTCAGCCTCCAAAGTGGCTGAGCATGTTGACGGGCCATGTCTGAAGGTAGGCTTCATGGGGAATCACAGGCCATATCTTGTCTTTCTCACTCAGAGGCGAGCAGTGAAAATGGGGAAGATAACATGGACAGCAGTGTGGTAGATGTGCTGCACCAGAAATATCTCAACTCCAGCCTGTATCGGAGCACAAAGGAATCACTGGAGAAAGTGGAGCTTGGACGGGGAAGCAAGCAAAGAGTATCTAAGCAGGGACATGAAATTACCTATGCAAATGGATTCCTCACCCAGCTGTACTGGGTGTCCAAGCGTTCCCTGAAAAACCTCATCAGGAACCCACAGGCCTCCATTGCACAAGTAGGTAACAACTGCTAGAAGTCTCAAACTCCCTCTGCTCTCGGTCTCACAACCTGTGGTTTGTAGGACAGACTTTGGTTTTCAAAGGCAGCTAGGGAAACTGGAAAGTCGTGTGCCACTGCTGCTTAAGTGGAGGAAGATGCCCAGCTGCTTTTGTTGCCTTTGGAAAAAAATCTCCATATTAGTTTAGCACAAGGACTACCATACGGAAGACTGGGGAGGGCGGGGAAATGCTCCATTCTCAGGCTCATGTGAGCTTCTAGGGTGATGTTAATTTTGTGCCTCACTTGAAATTTTAAGCTGGGTTATTTTTTGAGTGTGCTTCTACTAACCTTTCCCAGACAAAACACTCAGAAAACGCAGGAACATTTCCATAAGGCTTTCAATTCTGTGTGCCATAGGTATACATTGGACCAACAACAGCAAAGTTTTGGGCAGGTGTGAATCTTAAACCCTGCATATGCCTCAATAAGGAGTTTGTCCCTATTTACTTATCTGAAGGACTCCCTTTTCCCTTTCTTTTTTCCACTTCTAGCTTGCAGTGACCATAATTCTAGCCTTGGTTGTGGGTGCTATCTTTTTTGGTGCAAAATTGGATCGAAGTGGCATTCAGAACCGGTAAGTTGGAAAACCACAGATTTGCTCATTTTTCTACCTGTAGCAGACAGGTTTCAGGCACAGGGAAGGCTTTGGCATCCACTTGGACCAGAAAGGGAGGGTTGGGTTAACAAGCCTCAATGCACTGCAGCATAGTGTTGCCAGAGGTCCTGGAGGGATCACAGTTCTGTCGGGCTCACACATGTATACAAAGGAGATATGAAAGGGAAGAGAAAGGAATAAACCTGGGTTTCCAGCTAAGGTCTACAGTAGCACAGCTGGATATCTCTGTTCTGTGGACAGAGACAGAAAAGCACTGTCTTGAAGATATGATGAAGTCTGAGGCTGCCAGTGTTGATCTAGGCTGTTTCCTCACTTTTTGACTGTTCTATTTTGCCTTCTAGGGTTGGATCCTTGTTTTTTGTCACCACAAACCAGTGTTTTTCCAGTGTCTCAGCAATTGAGCTGTTCATCAGAGACAAGAAACTATTTGTGTACGTAGTGAGACACTTAAACTGTCCCATACCCTGGAGTGAGGCAGAGGGAGTGTCTTATAGGCTAAACAGAATTATTTCTACCAAAGACGCGATTGCTCTCTTGCAACATCAGATTGTAATAGCAATGCTGAATTGGCCTGTAGAGCAGGGAGATGAAATGCTAAGAGGCGGGGGAAGGACATGAGACACAAAATGCTTTTACTTGCTTCCTGCGTCACAGTTTATTGAGAAGTGCTTTTCCTACCCGCTTTTGGTAACAGCTGTTTTACAATTCTGCATGTGAATCCTCCAGACTCTGAACATTGGCTGCCCTCTTGCTGACAGGGTTGCAACACCGTAAGACTGTGCAAAGATGAAGGGGGAGTTCTTGGAAAATCTTCACAAGGGATGCTCAGATGAACAGGGCTGCTGGCTGGCTTACAAGAGCTCCCTGATAATCAAACACATCTCTATATATGTGTTTTTATCTGTATGTATGTAAATGTGTGTATATATGTTATATACAGAAATGTGTGTGTGTGTACATATGTGTTGAAAATGTCATTTGGAATAAACCCCAGCTCATGGGATGAAAGGGCAAGAGACAGATGTTACGCAGTAAAGAAGAAATTGGAGATTTGTGCCTGGAATGCACAAGTCCACCCACAGGTTGCTCAGAGCACTGTAATATGGCCCCTAACAGCTGCTCAGGAGTGAATCTCCCCCCCACTGACATTTCTTGCCAGTCTGTCCTGCTCTACCAGCTTAGCTTACCAGCTGTATCAATGGAGATTTTGGCACCTCACCAATTAAAGCATGTTTTCATGAGCTCCATTAAGCAGCAAAACAATCATAATAACATTTAATTGCCCTGTTAATGAATTGTGAGTTCATGTTCTAAAGGTGTTTTCCCATTGTTGGGTATCATTCCTTCTCCCCTGGAAGCAGCTGTATGAGTTAGCTGTGGATTAAGTGTTCCTCCAAAGAGCAGTGTAATACTCATGCTCCTGTGTTAAGGATCATTCCCTTTGAAAAGGGATTTAGGAGCTTTTTTCCAATATGTTACTTAGCAGTCACACAGCCTTTAATTCAGTTTCCTCAGAGGACTCAGTATGACTGCAGTGCCTGCGAGATAGATCAGCCCTTACTTCACAGAGTGGGAAGTGATAGCACAGAGAAAATAAGCAACTTGCATATAGAGGAGTCAGTGATAGAGAGAACAGAAACCGCGTCAGGATAAACCAGACGCACACCAAACCTGCCTCCTAGATAACCACTAAACCTGTGCAACTCCTCTCCTTCCTGTCCTTGCAGCCATCAGTACACCAGTGGATATTACCGTGTGTCTGCCTACTTCCTGGCCTTGATGATAGGAGATCTGCTGCCCATGAGAACTGCTCCAGCCATCATATTCTCATGCATCAGTTACTGGATGATTGGTAAAGAATTGATGCTTTCGTTGAACCTGTCACCTTCCAACACGTTTGATTTCTGACTTAGCCAGAGCTGAATTCCTCTATCTATAACACGAAGCTAGTTGAACCTTCAACTAATTTAAGTGCTTGACATCATAACTTTGGAGGACTCTGGGGCAGAGATACCAGTCAGGTAAGACAGGGACCTGCTTGACCACATCTTTCGTTAATGCTCTTTGGGCCTTTGGAGCATGCATAGTTCCTGCCAACTCCAAACTTGGTCTTCCTGCTTTCCCTGTCTTGTCCAAGGGTACCTCTCTGGGATTCATAATGTAGTTGTTTACTGGACTCTTGCTGGTTTTTGACAGGATACCAAGCTGTTGCAGGCCGGTTCTTCTTCTTCATGCTGACGCTGGTACTGGTGTCCTACACTGCCACGGCCATGTCTCTGGCTGTCAGTGCTGGGATGGATGTGGTGGCTGTGGCCAATCTGCTCATCACTATCTGTTTTGTCCTGATGCTTGTAAGTATGTAAGGGTGTGTGTGCTCCTTTGGTGGACGTGAGGAAGCGTCTGAGACAGGCTCACGAGACTGGGCTGGGCCCGCACTGAGAATCCACACTCCAATAGCATGTCAGCCCCATGCCTGTGATTTTATTGACACTATAGTCAAAGATGTACTTCTTCCAACTTGGCATCTAAGGGCCAAATCATTGCTCATTTGCAATTCAGTACATGTGATACCACTGGAGCTTTGCAAACCGTGTGCCCCCAAAAGAGTGTTTTGTTTTTTTAAAAGCTATCCTTACAAAAATTTATTAAAAAAAAAAATCTTGCATTTCCAGTATTAGAAATGTAAGTGATCAACTAGATAATTTAAAAGGAAAAAAACCACCTTGATAATGTTAGTGATGAAACTTCTTGATTGTAAGGCCATAGAGTAAAAAGCACCTCCTGTCAGGTGATTCCCGGCAGCTGTCTGAGTAAATATTCTGAGCCCACAGCACATCCCTTATTCTTTCATTTTCAACTTAACCTGCTTTTCCAATAAGCCAAGTGATAGTGTATCGCTTCAAATGCTTGGTGTGCATGCGTAGTGACGGACAGCCGGTGTACATTGAGTGAAGTCATGGTATATAAGCAATGGTACATGCCCGTCCTGAAAGACAGCAGGGTAAGCACAAACCACTTGTCACTGACGCACAGCCTGAAGCATCTTGTTTAGCTATGAAATCCAATTGTGCTAAGAAGTAAAAGAGCAAACCTTGTTCCAGGCAGGAGAGAGCACAGATAAAACACGTAGGTTAGAGAAGAAAGCTGAAACCGTAACAGCCCTTAAGGTCTCACACGGTTTCCTTCTTGTTTCTCTACTCTCTCTCTCATAGCCTGGTCTTTAGCCTCTGGGTAGCTCTATCACAGGACACAGTTCTCCAGAGTCAGAAGTTTTTAGCATGTATGCTTCTTAGCTCACATGTGGATGTAGAAAACCTTTCTGACCTCTGCAAGCAGTTCAACTGGAGTACTTGGTGTGCTGTTGGGCCAGCTGGCTGGGTCTGCTGCAAGGTTTAAACCTGATGCCTGTAGGCACAGGCATAACAGCAGTAGGAGGTCCGTCTATCCCAGTGCACCTCAGCTGGGCAACTGCAGTATCTGTGCAGGAATGGCACTGTTTGCAGTAAACAGACTTTGTGACTCATTAGTCTCTTCTGTTCTATTTCAGATCTTTTCAGGCCTCTTGGTAAACCTCCCTTCTGTAATGAGCTGGCTGAACTGGCTCAAGTACTTCAGCATCCCCCGATACGGCCTCACTGTGAGTAGAAAGTAGCATTGGTCTCCTGGGAGTAATGTAGCCACACTGCTGCTTCCTGGAGAGGTTTTGAGTATAAATGAAGTTCTCTTAAGTCAAATTTGGTTTCTTTCCTTGCATGAACACGGTAAAAGAACAAAGAGCCAACCCCAAAAAAGAAGCAAAAGTTAATCTCTGTGTGAGAGGTGAAAGTTTCAGTGACTGAACAACTCCTTTGTGCCACAAAATTAGTGCTGCTTGGACAGGAGCAGTGAGCTGTCCAGTGAGGCACTAATTCATAGCCTGAATAGTTGATCCCTATGGTTTAGAATAAAGTCAAATATTGTATGGCCTCTCCAGAGGCTGCTGTTTGGGTGGCCAGCCTGAGGGTAATGGCTGTCCAGCTGCTTAAAGGATTTACCATAATGCCTGAGTGTCTTAGTTTTCAGTGTGGCTTCCTCTGAAGTGAAATAGGACTTACTGCTATTTCTGAATAATGGGTTATCAGAGACCTAAGGGTGCAGCTGCTTGAAATGCAGTGGCTAGACATAACAGGTCACCCACTGGTCACAGGTGGGACTTGTGCTTCCATTTCCTTTCTTCATCCTGGCCAAGCCTATTTGGGAGGAATAGTTTCCTTTCTTTAAGTAAAAATGAGTGAAATGAAGGATGGAGCTGGTGCAGGGTGGTGTGGGCAGGACCATGTTGACCAGCAGTGGAAGAGAAGGGTAGGACTGGGGTGGGGGGAGATGTGTGAGACCTCCCTTCTTGCCTTGGCTGACTATGCCATCTTCTTCAGTGTGCTGGGGTCTCTGCATGCAGCCCCATGGTGTTCTGGGGCAGCAGAATGACCCAGATGAAAGTGGAAGAACAGGCACTTGTAGCTGTAAGACACAAACCCATGGCTAAATCACTGAAATGTAACTTTGAAGCCAAAGACTCAGACACCAAACCATCCTGCATGTAGAATTTGGGGCAGTTCATCAGAAAGGCTGTGATTGAGAGCTTAAAAATAAAAGGGAATGTAAACATACGATTCCAAGAATGGTGATAACGTGCCTTCTAGTAATCAAATTCTTTTGAGGCATTTCAGATTAAGCACCCCAGGTCACTAACTGTGTAAAAATCTGGTGTCTGCCTCTTTCCCTAGGCTCTTCAAGTGAATGAGTTCAGAGATCTCTACTTCTGTGGTGAGAAGAATCCAAATGTTACAGCGTCCGTGGGAGATGCAGGCACTTGCCCTCCCGAAGTTTCAGGAGAAATGTAAGTCTCTAAGTCATGGTGGTTCTTGGGCCTGAATTGTGTTGTCTTCCTTAAAGAGAAGTCTGACTGTTTCGAATTTTTGTATTATTCACAGAATAACCGCTTACGGGCCAGTCTCAGTAATACATCCCGAAATAACGTATTTTAGGATGATATGGTAAAACTTCACAATTACCCAAGAGTGAAGTAGGGCTGAAATTTTACTCCTAAAAATAGGCAGATGAGCTAAATTTAATTTTTGTATTTGCTAACCTAGCCCTATGGACAGCTACGAAGTTGCTGGGAAGCAGTAGAGCTGTGATCAGAAACATTCTTGCCCCTCAGAGCTTGTTTGTAAATATTAACCTCCCTGCAGATACAGCAGAGCACCAGGGTATCTATCTGCCAGTGCTACTGCCCCATTTGAAATACTCTGGGCTGTTGATACCTTAAGTTGTAGCAATGTGAGTATTTCGTGATACAGGCTAGAAGGCTGCCAAACTGAGATTATTGCAGGGAAGAGCACTAGAGCACTGTTTCCACAGGTTTTGGACCCCAAACCCCTGCTATGGACCTCCAGTGATTGCTGTGTGAAACTAATGCTTCTGTACTTGCCGTTGTTTAGTGTGGTACTCAAAAATTGCCAGCTATCCATAAACATTTAGGATACTACTGAAAAATGTGGTGAACCAGAGATCTAGATTTGTCCCTTAAGCTTTTTTTAGTGATAGGTTATGAAATCACCCTATTTCTGTCACCTATTTTGCACAGCTGAGGGTAGAAGATTCTTTGTGGAACAGGAATAAAAGTAACTACCTGAAGCCTTGCACCACATAGTAATACTGACTTCTGCCCCATACTTTTCTGCAGGTGTTCTGGTGAAGCGTACCTGTGCAGCCAAGGAATCGCACCTACCAACTGGGCAATGTGGGAAAACATAGTGGCTCTCTTCTGCATGACTGTTATCTTCCTTATCATTGCCTATGCAAAACTCCGGTTTATGAGAAAGTTCACATAGGCTCCTGCGTTGCCTTGCTCTGCAGCTTTTCCAGGCTTAAAACTGCAGTTTGTTAGGGCCTACTGACGACTCCCAAAAGATTTCAACTGACTTTACTGGACTTCAGATGGGAACCCTGTCCCCTTGTATCTGGAGCACGATCTCCACATGATTGTATGATTTTGGGTTTTTTTAAGAAGAAATGCATTAATGTACATTGCATAAGTAATCTTTTTATAAGAGAATATAATTCTCATAATTCCTTTGGTACATAACAAACTATATATTATAAAGAATTATTCTTCTGTGGCCAACTTGTATGGGAAATGTTCAAAGGGAAACATTTTCCTTTGAACAAGTGAGCGTCTCCATCACAAATGTTATAAGGTGACGGTGGCATTTATGCATTGCTGTGTTTCCCCTTGTTAGTGCCCATCACATCTGAGGAGAGCCAGAGACCATTCACAGGGTGCTGGAGATGCACTGGAGTTTGAAGTCAGCACAGGGAATGAAAGCTCCTTGCCAAGCAAGAACAGTTATGCTTCTAGTAGCTTCTCAATGGAAGCTACTTGCAAACAACTTTTGCTGGATTAAAAACTAAACAGCAGTGGTGTAAGTCATCTCATCTAAAAGGAGTGATAAATATATACTCTTTTACTGCTAAAAAAAATGAAGACAAGACAATCACCACACACACACACACCCTGAAAACAACCACCATCAACAAAAAAATACACGTACTACTGGAGAGGAGAAAATTCCCTTTTTTAATAAAAACATTTTTAGCTGACTTAATGCTCAGCTGCACAATCTATATAGTTCTACTTACACTACAGACTGAAGAACACCCAAACACGGTTTCACACTGCTGTGACAGCTGCAGCAGCGCTCACCACAGGACAGCCTGCATCGTGCCCGCAGCTGTCTCCTCACCGCATCACTAGCAAAAGCAGAGCGGCTTTTAAGCTGCATTAACACCCTCAGATGTAAAGGAGAACATCCTCAAACACAAGGCTAGAGTGTGCTTGTGAGGGCTGTGCTAGCAGCAGCCCTGGAAACCGGCCCGCGGTGTGACAGTGCTTCTGGGCGCTCCTGCAGCGGTTCAGTCCTGGTGTTGAGGGAAAGAACCGAAACCGGACCAGCGTAGCCGCCAGCACAAACCATGCTCTTTCCGTGCTCCTCCACTGCTTTTTACAGCTGCTAAAAAGTAACCTGGTGCCACGTTTTACATCTCGGTATTTGCCTTTCTCCCGCCGCGATGAAGAAGGCCGCTCGTTCTTGCTCCTCACCTGCAGCCGTCACCCGCCAGACGCCGGCTGCGCGCGGTAGCGAGGCCGCCCCTCACGACGCGGCCGGAAGCGGTGACGGGGACAGACCCCGGATCTACGCGCGGGGCGGCTGCTAGGCTCCGGCTTGCTGCGTGACCCGGCGGGGAGCGGGGCGGGGCGGCACGGCTGCGGCATCCCGGCCGGCCAGGGCCCAGCGCTGCGTCCCGACCCGCCCCAGCCCCGCGCCGCTGCGGCCCCCTCCGGCCCGCCTGCTGTCGCGCATGCGCCGCGGCGGCCTGGGGCGGACCCGCGGCCTTGCGCGGGGTAGAAGGCGGAAGCGGGCGCCGCGGGAGGGGGGCTTGTCGCCATGGCGACCGCGGCGGAGGGGCTACCCGAGGCCGGCGCGCAGCCCGCCAAGCGTAAGGGGCCGGGGGGGCCGTCGCCGGGTTCGCCCCTTGGCCGCTCGGCGGTGGCCGGGCCCTGCCAGGCCGCGGCCTGCTCCGGCGCGGCGCAGGGAGGAGCCGCCCGATGGGCCAGCAGCCGCCCCGCGGCAGGAAGGGCTCCGGCGGTGGGGTGGGGGCCGGTTGCGGGGCGGGCCCGCGACTTAGTGTGTGTCTGTCTGTCTGTCTGCCGGCCGGCCGGCTGGCTGCTCCTTGGGACCCCGGCGGCTGCATCCCGCCAGGGGCTTACCCCGTGTGCCTGTCGCACCCCCACCCCCCCGCGCCGCTGCTTCGGCCGGCGGGAGCCTCGGGGCTTGTGTCCAGCCCTTGTGTCCAGCCGACCGAAGGTGCCGGCTGCCGGGTTGAGGAGGCGCTGAACTGCTTCTGCGAAGAGCAGAACAAGGGCAGTTTGTGGTGGAAGTGGGTTTGGAGGAGAAGAGCTGCGGTATGGCTTTCCTCAGGCAGGATCATCTGTTGCAGCCCGTTATGAAATGGACTCGGGGCGGGGATTCTTGTGTTCTGAATCGGGGACTAGAAATAAGCGGTAGCATTGTGCACAGTGTCATTCACAAGTTCTCTCCAATTTCCTTTCCTGTCGCCTAAGCACAGGAGGGGGCTGATGTCTGCAAGTGCGGTCAGCCCAGGTGCCTGTCCCTTAAGTATTTTGAAGTAATCTTGATGCTGCTTCAAGGAAACTGGCTAGGTTTGCCACCCCTTAGTGTAAAGTAGATGGCTTATATGGAAAGTAGGTGTAGTCAGTTTGGAGGGGAAAAAAAATGGGACCGTTTAATTTTTATGATGTGTTTCTGTACCTGCTAACTTTCCCCTAACCCATTATTGTCTGTACCCTGATTAGAGGATCCTGCTGTTGAAACAGCGGAGGAAGCTAAGGAACCAGCAGAGGCAGACATCAATGAACTCTGTAAAGACATGTTCAGCAAAATGGCCACTTATTTAACAGGGGAACTGACAGGTAAGGCACTGCGATACTGACCTGCAAGTAAGTTTTTGTTTCTTTTCGTTTTCTTTTCGAGGAATCTGGTGTGTAGTTCATCTCAACTATACTTATTTAACTCATATCTAGCAAGACTGCCAGCTCAAGCCTGGCATGTTGCTGGCCTACTAGCAACACTGAGATTAGTTACACTGATGAAGTCTCAGAAGAACAGGAATGCTTGTCAAAAGAATTCAGTATGGTATCAGCAACTTCAAAATAAGTTCTTTGTAGCCTTGCCGAAGTTTATACATGGAAAACATAAACAAAAGGTGTCTAGGTTAAGAACATAACTGAGAATAGGACACATGCAGCTATTTTTTTTTCTGAATGAGTACGAGGACCTTACATGTGTTTTCCAACATTCGTGTTTTAGAATAAACTGCTGTGCAGCATTAACTGGAACAAAGTAAATTGCTCAACAAGTTCGTGGATTCCATAGGCTTTAATTTTGAAAGCACTGCACAGCACTACTGGTTTGCGTGGACTTGGAAGGTATATGCTACAGATTACGAGGCTGGATTTGTGCTATCACTTTTGTAAACATAAGTGTTTAATGACAGAATAAGGGAAGATATGTGTGGAATTAGTCAGTTTTTCTCTCAAAAATTTGCAAGTGTTAAGTATTAATCAGTCCAGTTGATTTTTACAATTCACAAAATGCCATCTCTCTCTCTGTAGAACATTATACTAGTACCTGTATTACCAACTAAACTATTCTTTGTTTCATTTGACTTGGTTTGAAATCTCTTGTCCTCTTGAAGAGTTTGCACGCAATTCAAACGGCATCAACTTTTAATTCAAATCAACTCTATTCTTTTTAAGCTACCAGTGAAGACTACAAACTCTTGGAAAACATGAATAAGCTGACTAGCTTGAAGTACCTAGAAATGAAAGATATTGCTATAAACATCAGCAGAAATCTGAAGGATTTAAATCAAAAATGTAAGTAAACCGAGGAAGGTAGGAGTATAGTGAACAGTACACTTGTTTGGAAAATGAAGCACCCAAGAGTGACATAGTTCCCACTCCGTGAGGTGCTGAAAGAGACTGAAACTGACATGCTGCCATACAATGCCAACCTTCCATATTTCTGTGCAGCCAGGGGCTAGGTAGGCTGGTGTAAGAGAAAACACAGCGGAATTTATATCCCGTTTTCCCCAAATTTTGGATCTGCTAGGAAATAACACTTCTGTTGATGCACGTTGTATTGTTACTTGTGTTGAGCCTAGCTAGTACTCTTAAGCTTTTCATACTTTCCCGGAATGGAAAGTACGGCTATCTGTATCACCCCTTGATTTTTGGGGCAGGGGAAGGAAGGAAGGAAGGAGCTTTTAAATTGTTCTATCTGAAGAATGTTATGAGAAATTCTTGTGTTTCAAGTGTTGAACTGTTTCTTGGAAGTGAATGACTGAGAACTGACAGATATGATTTTTCCGCCTTTTTTTTAAGATGCCGCTCTTCAGCCATATCTGGAACAAATCAACCTAATTGAGGAACAGGTTGCAGTTCTGGAGCAGGCAGCTTATAAATTGGATGCATATTCCAAAAAACTTGGTAACTGTTCTTCTCTGTTGTTACTACCTAGCAGCATAGTCTCTTGCAAGGGGATGTAAAAAGACTAAAGTCCTTCTCTGTTTAACAAATCTGGGCTGCAGAGTTGCCTATGCTGCTTTTGAGCAATGAACAGTGAAGTGGCAAACATTGGGAAAAGATTAATATATCAAGTTATATGGAGGTGGACTAGTACAGGTATTATTGAACTACAGTCTGTTAGTGAGGCTTGATTTCTCTTCTACAGTATGCATTGACACAAAATTTTAAAGACAGATGTTTGATCCTGAAATCAGAGGGATTAGTAAAGTTCCACCAGGCACCCAAGTCCCCTTGGGTTAAATTAGTATTAGTTGTCTGACTTCAGCACCTGGTTCTTAAAAATTTTATTGTACAATTGTATTTGCCTAAATGCTTTAGTAAAAAATGACCCGGAATGGTACTGTAAATTAACTTGAATTTTAACATGTATGGGAGCTTACAGGATTCAAAGCTTTTACCTATCCAGTCCTAAGATATTGTTATTTTTCCTTCTGCAGAAGCCAAGTACAAAAAACTGGAGAAACGGTGAAATTACAACAGTCTTAAAGTTGGAGTTGGGCTATGAGTCAGACTGATTTCTGTTCAAGTTGCACAACAGCAATTCTGTATGTTGGCAAGGATTTGGTTACAACCAATGTAAAGACTGGTAACTTTTTCTGTCTGTTGAGTACAGTAGGCTGGCTGTATTAAGGCTGGATAATATTTTCCAAGGCTGGATAATATTTTCCTCCTCTCAAGAGAGGTTCTGTTGCCTCAGTTGTTCTGCAGTGAAAAGTAGAAGCCTGTCCCTAACCCGTATGTAGATATTTGCTCTGTGTTAGTCCTATGTCCCACATGAAATATGCTATCCACTACCCTCCATAACCTATAAAGACATTATCCTTCAGTAGCAGCAGGACCCAAACTTCATTTTTCCCTTCACTGAGCTCTGCGTTGAGAAGATACCTGGCCTTTGGAGTTCTGAGCATGGTATTGAAAACACTTCATTTTGGTATCCACCTTTAACTGTTTGAAATAGAGAGACTAATTATAAATTTACAATGAAACAACCTGCTGCATTTGTCTCTCTGGAATCTCAACTTCCTGTTGGAAAGATTATGTAAATTGTGTTTTTATTTTTTCAAAGGGTCTGATAATAAAGACAAACTCCTTCCAGCTGCTGGACATCACAGAAGAGAACATGCTTTAAACTCTGTGTCAAGTATTCCTTCAATTATATTCTTTGACTGTCTGGACCCTAGGTGATATTACCAGAAGTTCTGCTTTAACACATGCTCAGTTAACTTAGCAGATCCTTTCTCTTCTTTACCAATGAATTTTCATCCTAGTAGTTTTCGAAGAGGCATGCCCAGCACAAAAAGCTGCTTCTCTGCCAAATCAACAGTGTTCCAAATTGTTAATTTAGCAGAGCCCTTCTTCCTCCTACTCCAAGTTCTTTTTTCCCTGTACTTACTGACCTGGGCTAGTTCAAGCTGGCTTTTCAGTGAGGTGCAGTTGAGGATAGCACAAATGCAGATGTAGGAAGGAAGTAGTTCAAACTTGTACAGGCTGTTTAGAAGAATGTCTACTCAGGTGCCAGTGTGGTAGAGATCACAGTGCTGTCAGTCAGTGTATGGCCACTGTACATAGTCAAGGTGGACACTTTTCCGTAGTGCTGTTTAAAAGCAGTGCAGCAGATGACCTTTGAGAGCCTTCATCATCACTTTAAAAATCCTGGGTTTAAAATTGAAAATACTATTCTACATGGTCTTGATGTAGGATTTGAGAGAGGGTTGAGTTCACATTGAAGGAAGGCCTTTTTGGAACAGGGTTAAGTCTCCCGGAGGTAGGCATTGATTTGCTCCTGTGTTGCTTTTATCCACAGTTAGCTCATGGGTGACTTTTCTACTTGTGAAAGTAAATTAGATACTGCAGTATTGTTATCAAAGCAACATCCTCCGACCCAAAAGAAAGAGGTGCCAACAGGTGAGTTATCTGTGTTGGAGGAAATTATACCATGTAGAACAGCAGCCTGTTTTAAGATCTGACAGATCGTCATCTTCTCAGGATCCATGGTGTGTTCACAGTTCTACTGGACAAGAGGATCTAGCCTGCCAGATCTAAAATCTTTGTACCTAGAGACGGGCGTTTGAATGACAGCCTGAACAGTGACCGGCTTGGTGATCTCTGATGCTGGGAAGTGGTACCACAAGGTAGTAGACAATCTAAGTGTCCTGTTTTTCCAGTGCTTCGTGCATCTCTAGATAGACGTGATTCAGCCAGACTCACCAGTGGTTTTGATAGTGCCATCCTTTCTCTTTGCCGTTGTGGAGGAGAATCACAGATGTTTGGCTTGAGGGTGCTGCTCAGAGCTCCTCTGTTCTCTGGAAGAGTGAGGATTTTCATTATAGCATGTAGCACTCGCATGTGGCTGGGAGTTTGGTCCCTGATCCCCTGTAAGTCCCCTCCATGGCCTCTATCCTTCTGTTGAGAACAGAAAAGTTACTGATTCATATCAGGTTGGGAATGGCTCTGGATAGGTGGACATCATCTAGAGCTGCCCAGCCACAGAAATGCTGACCAGGGCAGGTTGTTACAGGATTGAAACAAGACCACTGCTCTTCCAGCCTAGTGTTCTCTTTGATTCCTGGCTCTTTCTGGGAAGATGGTACTAGAGGCACAGAGTGGATGCTGGCACACAAAAGGATTGTTCTGCAGTGCAGAGGTGGAGAGGCCACTAGCTAGGTGCAGAGGCCAAGATGAAGGGGTGACAGAGTTGTATCCCAGGAAATTACAATGGAGAGCTGGCCATCTGCTGTCTAGAGAAGTGTGATCATCTCCACGTGATAAAAATGTCAAGCCCTAAGTGCCAGTTATTTATCCTGTTGCGTGGCAGCAAGCCGAGTAAGCTCTGCTCATGGCAGATGACCTGCAAACCAAGTACTGAGCATAGAACACAGCCTGGATGTGCTCCATGCTCTAATGATAGTGTGCTGCCAGTGTGGCTGCAAGTCCACCCCCTTAGCGGGTGTGGACCATACGCTCAGCCCCTCAATGGGAGACACAACCTACAGGTCCAAGCTGGGTATGGAACTGGATGTATGGCAGCCCTGCTCAGTCTTAAGGTGAGTCTCAGTCACGCTCCCTTTTCCTCAACACATACCGTCCATATTCCAGTTGGGATGGCAGACTCATAGCTTCCTAATAAGAGGGGTTTTACTGTCACTGGGATCATAACAGCAGCCTTTCAGTGTAAATTCCTGAAGGGGCCAAGAAGAACAGCACAGCTCTCCTCTCTGTTTTGTGGTTACATCCTCTAGCACTTCCAACTGCCTCGGACCCAGTAGGGCACCCTTTCCTCTTGAGCCCGTGGGCAGGCACGTAATAGCGAAGATGTTTGAGGGCTGCTAGTCTTTCTTAGGAGACAGTTGCGTGCCTCACCCTTCTTCAGCATGGGTTAACGTACTGAGCGACTTTCCTTCCAGATGTGTGCCTGGAGCGTGCAGTGCTGCCCGTGACAGCAGACCAGGAGGAAGTTTTCGGTACATGGGAGTGTTTGGGCAGAAAGGGTTGCACTCAAGGATGGGCCAGTGCTGGCTAATCAAGAACACGTTCTCAGGGGCACGAGGGCTGGGGCTTTTCGTGTGCTCGTTTAAATTTAACGGAGTTTAAAAGAGCAGCACCGTGGCGTCCCTGGGCTCGTTGTCTGTCCCTGGCAGGGCTGCAGGAGGGCCACCAGGGGGCGCCGTGCCAGCAGAGAGCGGCCGCAGGGGGCAGCGGTGCGGTGCGGTGCGGCACAGCAGGGACCGCGCCCTGCTCCTGTAGGGAAAGGTGCTTTTCTACCTCTGGAAAACACAACCCGGTGTCAAAACCACAAAGATTAAAACCTCCGGGAATTCGGAAGACGGAAAACCATCTAGCCATGCATTACCAGCAAGCGCTTAGTGTTTTCAGGTAAGAGAGCTAAGAAATAACGAACGCCTTCACTAACTCTTGAGCATCCCACTTCCAGGAAGCAGAAATGGGAAAAGGAGCTTGTCCCACGAGTGACTTCTTTCTGGGAGGAAATTTTAGAGGCTGACTACCTGGCTGGCTGGAGGATTGTGTGACAGTGGCATCCCAATTATCCCTAGAGCTGACAGCTCTGTTCCCAGTTCTGTCTCTGAGGAACTATTCCCTTCTCTGCCAGGGGGCCCTCTGTGGCTGGTAGAATCCAAACCACAGCAAGGATGGCAGGTCCATGGAGAGCAGCACCACAGATAGCTAGGTGTGTGCGAACAGCATTGTCCTGGGGAAATGTATAGCCCAACAGCAGAGGCACAAGTTGGTTGCTGCTCAAACATTTCTCCTGGAGAGTCCATGAGACGTTCCAGAGGAGGTACAGGGGGAGACTAAACCTCTATCTCTTCTGCAGCATTTCCTGGGGGAAAATACCAGGTGCTTGAAGGGAAGAGCACAGAAAAGAACAGAGAAAAGGGAGGGCTGACAGATGATAGTCAGGGGGCAAAGTATCTTATCAAAGCAGTTTGTGCAACTGCTTTGGAGCTGAAGCAGTTCTTGAGGACTTGGCCTGCAATGGCAAATCAGGGGGGTGAACATGACCCTAGCAAATACAGCTCTTTAGGCTGAAACAGGAGATTTCCTTTTCAGAGGTGTTTTTTTCCCCAGCACCTCAAGACATTTCTGCCCAGCTGCTCTAACATGTTGTTCTGAAGTCATCCAGCGTTCAGAGCAGTACCTTGTGGAGATGTCCACAGTCTTCAGAATGGGCTCGTAAATCATTAGTGGAAACGGCAACATGTCCATCAGCTGAAAAACATCTCTTTTAGAATGGAGTATACTTTTTAACCTGGAACTCTGTGTTCAATAGAAATGTTAGAATATATCCAGTGGGATGATAATCACAAGTGTGTGTAATGGCCTGAAGATAAATACATTGTTGTATTTGCAGCATCCCATCAGAGGACAAACATGTAAGCAAGAGCAATAGGCAGAAGACAGGCATGCTGTGAAAAGTGTGACAGGGTTTGTTAATGCAAGGTTTGCTAATGATTAATGTTTGTTCCTGCTTTCTAATATTATAGTAGGACAAGGCTGACTTTAAAAAAAGGTCACAAAGACTTAAAAATTAAAGCAGTTCATCCAAGTTTGTTGGCAGCAAGTGATTTTTTTCTAACCAGTATGTTTAACCCAGAGGACATGAGAGCAGCTATTGGTTACCTTTGCACTGTTGTTTTTACCGTAGGCTTCATAAAGTGGGCTTTCCAGGATGCAGCTTCAGCCCTTCCCAAGCCCACATGCCTGTTCCATGTTGCAATGGAACCCCTGGGAGCCACAGTCATTTTCTTGCTGGTATGCATTGTCTACCTCCTTGTCTGTTTAGCGTGGAGGAGGATGTCTGAAACAGGGAAACCTCCTCCTGCACTCTTTCCTTTGCCCCTCGTAGGAAACATCTTACAGCTGATGAATAACTTGCCTGAGGCAAGTGGATGCAACTTAAAAGGTGCGTTGGTTTTTGGTAAATGGTTTCAGCTCAGTAAGAATTATGGTCTTATTTTCACAAAATGTGTGGGCTCGGTACGTGCAGTGGTGGACACGGTGTACTCATGTGTGTGGGAGGCTATTAAGAGGGCCACACATTGCAGAGAGCAGAAAAGCTGTGCTTCTTGGACTGAGAGTCTTCAGTGAGAGAGAGAAGCCAGGTAAGGCATACTCCATGTTAGAGTTTGAAAAGGCAAAAGCATAAGTATGAAAACTTTCCTTCCCTCAGCTGCAAGAAAGTTGGAACCCGGGTGTTCGTCTCTACTGGGTGGAGTGTTTCGCACAGCGCACGAGTATTGTGAGTTATGCTTATGACCCATGTGAAAAACATCTCTGGTGTATTTGTGTGCCAAACAGGAGATTCATTTAGAAAGGTGAGGCCCAGAACCAAAGTTCTTCAGTGTTAATCAGTAATCCAATAGACAGCTTTATCCTCAGGATAACAGCACTGGTGAACCTCAGTATATTCTGTGTGATAGAAAGCCACTTTCAACTCCCAGGTCTCTTGAGAGTCATATATAGTTCAACATGCTATTGTATAGTCATCAAGGGAGCACTGACATACCAAGAGGTCAAATAATCACCCCCTCTCACTTTACCCACATCTATCCTTAACGTCCAGACATAAAATTAATCTATATGTACGTCATGTTAATTTATAATCGTAGTTCAGGCAAGTGCTAGTGCCCTGTTATGGAGAAAATGTTCATGTACATTTTTTTGCTTCATGGATTGATTCACTGAGCTCCTCACTTGGGGACACCCATAGTGGGTTTGAGAACTTGCCAGTTCTTTTCTTTCTTAGTGGTTGCCCGGCTGACTGTTGCTTCTGCAGCTGCTTCTCAGCTCCTGTGAAACCTCTTAGGAACATCGGCTCACAGAGGTGCTTGTGTTCTGTGGGAGATATTTGGGAACTAGTAACAACACTGTGCAGAACGGATTAATCAAGTTTGAAAGCCTCTTCTTCATGTGGCCAAGTGACAGAAAATTATGTTAGGTTTGCCATAGAAAATTCATATAGCCCTGCACATGAGCAAGCAATATGCTGTTTGTACAGTCGCAGCAGAAAAAAAAAGTCTAGGCAAAAGCTGAGTGCTAGCAGGCAGGAAGAGAGCAAGTAGTATGGCTTTGTGGGAGATGTAGAGTTTTTCAATGACAGTTAATTTTTAAACTGATGATTTTCAGTTTAGTGGTCAACAAAAGTTGATGAGATAAATAGCATTCATTAAGCATCCCAGTTTTTAAAAATCTGATACTTAATCTCCCGGGAGGTGGTAATATTACTTGGTGTTAAAGCTAGTTAACCCAGAGGAACTGTGAGCAGCTTTTGGTTATCATCATTGCACTGCTTTTTGTACCACAGCTTTAGCCTTCCTCTGATCTCAAATCCCGCTGCGTATCATGGTGGAGCCTCTGAGAGCTAAAGCTGTTTTCTTGCTGATTTGCACTGGCTGCCTCCTTGTCTTTGCAGCATGGAGGAGGACGTCTGGAACATGTAAGCTGCACCTGGGCCATTTGCTTTGACTATTTTAGTCATGGCACAGCTGAAGAGGAAATGTGGAGTGCTTTCTTCTTTTTATCCGGTGAGGAAACTTGTAATAGTAGTATATGGGGATAAACTAGATGCTGTTTTCATATCTTTCATTCGTATTTCTGTGACATTTGTGGCCTTTGCAATGCCATGCTACCAACTCATGATATATCTAGCCTATTAATATCTTGAAAGAAGTTGTGCCTGTTTCACACAAACAGTTAATGCCACTTTGGTAATATTACAGTTGCTGTCTTTTTCCACGTAGCACAGATTCAGCTCTCTGTCTTCACTGCAATCACTTAAAATTATACATTGCAGGGAATGTGACTGTTGTTAGGAAATGCCAGTCCTGCATCTGCACATGTGTGCTTGGCAACTCATTAAACTTTTTCTTTTTTTTCCTGATTGTAGCATTGCTGTGGTTATCTTTATGTGATTCATAAAACAATGGGAAGATGCAAACTGAACATTAATCTAGTAAATAGCACCTTGGGGGATCTCAGTATTATTTTATTTGTCCTCTTTTGCCACAATGGACAGCTTTGTAACCACAGTTGAGGTTCTGGTAGGTCTCGTAGGGTCAGTCCAGCCTTCTCCCACATTATTACTGAGAATGGAAGTTTTATAGGTCATTGGCCAGCTCATTCTTCAAGTCTTAATACATTTCATATAAATGAGTGAAAACAAACAGTCAGATATATACAAGGACTTGGAAGACATTTGGGAGTATAAGCTTTGTGGAGGCAAGTTTTCCTGAAAAATATGTTCTTCTGGGATATCAGGAAAAAACCAAACCAAACCAAAAACAAAAAAACAATTCAGTATGCTACTTCTTTATTTTGCAATATAAATTGTAATTTCACAAGCCTTCATTATAACCGCACAAGAGATGACCCATCTGCCCAGTCATTGATAAATTCCATCCCCACCATAGGAGACAATATGTACTGGGACAAGAATATAGTAGATGATGATCATCTTCCAATGGAAAAAACCCCACCATTTTATGCTTACCTTTACAGATAGGTCACAAACAAACTAAAATTACAGAGGAGAGAGGTACCTTAAGTAGAGTCTGTGGAAACCCTGAAGTACAAGATTCTGTTCCTGCAGTGCTGAGAGGATCAGGTGATAGGAACAGCCGCTGTCTCCTTCCTATGCAATTGCTTACTCTGTCTCTGTTAAGGGCTGGCTGTGGTGATTATAAAAGCACCATACAATTTTCTTTTGTAAGCACATTTCTCTCCATAAAGTATCTAGCAAATGATCTGAGTGTTTGAGTCTCAACAGATTGGGAAATGACTGTCATTCAACCAGAGCTTTCATGAATCTGGGAGGTGGCAACTCTCTTTATTTTGCTAACGTGGAACAAAAGAGATCTCATAAGGTCGGGGTATATTTGCCAGAGTGCTGACTAAGGGGGAAATGTCAATGTCCTTGTGATCCACAACAGGTTTCAAGGTAAAGTTCTGCAGGATGGCTGTTAAAAATATGAATATTTCCATCCGGGCCAGACCTTCTCCTGCACAGATGCGTTTTCCTGCAAGCAAAAAATAATAAAAAGTGAGGTGACAGTGGAGTATTGTGCTGGTAACTTACTTTAACCACTGTTCTGTGAAAGTTCAGACATCTCAGAATGCACAGGCAGTGCTGCAGCGTCTTGGGGAAGCAAATGAATTAAACTAGGGGCTAAGTGTCTAGAACAATGAGCTTCCTCAGTGGGCAAAGGCAGTTTGAAGGCTTCAGGTTCTCATGTTCCATTGCTGTTTGTTTGATGGTAGGTTTGGTGAGAGAGAAGGTGCATGGCTGGGTCCCACTTCATACATCTCTTCTCGTAGAATTCATCAGAGGAGTTTTTGTGATTGCTGAAACAGGGAGTCAACTGAAACACTAGTACAGGGGTTAGAGCTGCCCAGAAGTGACTAGCAGAACACCAGACATCACCGTATGGCCCATGCTGACAGAGCCTCTAATCCTCGCTGACAGAGCCAGAGAAGACAGCCTAGGATCTGAAGTAGAAGGAGGTCTTACCTGCAGAAAATGGCATGAAGTAGTCACTCTTTTTAAAGGTACCATCTGCATTCAGAAAATGTCCTGGGTCAAATTTTTCTGGATTTGGAAATTCCTTGCTATCATGTAGGACGGAATTCAGTGTAGGGAGTATCATAGTGTCCTGAATTAACAAAGAGAGGAGAAGAAAGTTAAAATGGAGACATGTTAAAGCAAAGAGGTATTGAGAAGTTCCCAGAGCTTAATAGAAGGATAATCAAAGATTAACTCATTTAAAATGAGGATTTAATGAATATAAATGTGCGTCACTGGTATGGAAATATGTTTTTTTAAATTAATTTTAATGGTGGGTCTGTAATAGAGTATGTAATATTGCTTCCAAATAGATTAGAACTTTGATTGCTTACATTTACATGAAAAAGAGAGAAAGCTCTCTCAACATAGAGGATGAAAAGTCTTTTTTTTTTTTTCTAAATACAAGGTGTTGAAGTCAATAACTTCCAGAATCCTCTTCCAAACAGGATTATTCCAACTGTGCATCACATTTCAGTGTTTTTGAAAATAAAATACAATTAATAGTACATAACATTGTTTCCAAGAGATTATGACTTTTCTCAGACACAGTGGAACAGACCTTGGGGATAAAATAGTCTCTGAACTTCGTGTCTTTGATCACAGAATGTGGGACATTAAGTGGAAGGAAATCAATAAATCTCTGGATTTCATGGACCACAGCATCTGTGTAGGGCATCTGGCTCCGGTCTGCCATGCAGGGGCTTCGGTCTCGGCCAATCACACAGTCAATCTCCTTTTGAATTTTCTCTGTTAGGAAATAAGTAAGTGTTGAACGAACAAGTCCCCCATCTGTTTGCCTACACCTCTCCCCATATTTACAGCAAAACTTGCTTTTAGCACACCAGGAATATATGAATGTACTTAGTACTGTATCTCTTTCCTATGAATAGAGCTAAGACTAATACATTTCCACACTGCAAATACATGTTTTCCTGGTTGGGGGACCATTGCCACATATGGTAGTGACAAGAATGGTCTAAATTGATCCCGTATCCTATTAAAAAGTTTTCAATTATTTATTTCCTTTTCTATTACCTACTATTTCTGGGAATTTGTGGAGAATCAGAAGTCCATGTCTCAGTGTGGTGCTGGTGGTCCCTGTTCCTGCAAGGAACAAGTCAAGCGTGGTTCTGCTCAAGGTCTCAACGGTGAATTTTGATTGATCATTCCCTTTCTCCTGGAGGAAGAATTGGCAGAACATTTTGAATGACAAGCCTAAGCAGTTTGTTTAAAAAGCAAAGTCCTGTACCCAAAATGTATATTTTTAAACACATCTAATGTCCTTTCAGAAATACAACACTCACTCTCCAGAACACCAGCATTTATGGTACTGTTACTAAATAATATTATGAACGTTTTTCAGTACGGGAGGCCCATTGAATTACAGCAACCAGATTGGTCTTCAGCCTTCCTAACTTTGGCTAGTGCTGTTAATTGTGTTTAAAAATCCTTGATAAAAAACCAGAGAGGGTAGAATGAAGTTGATGTACCAAGAAAAGCAAGTTCTTCTCTATTTTGAAAAGCCCAGTGCCCTGCCACAACTGAAAAGAAGCTGGGATTCGAGCAGTGGTTTTCTTATAATCCAATGAATCTCTCTCTCTTAGATTACCTGTTCCATTTTGTTAAGAAAAGCATCAACAAAATCTCGAGGACAAGTGGGATCCAGGGTTTCCTTGTGTTCCGCTATGATTTCTAAAGTAAATTGATCAACTGCTCCAATATTTTTTATCATTTTTTGATGAGGCCCAGGTAAATACTCCATGACGGTTGGGAAGAAATTGTATAGCTGTAAAAATAAAATTATGGAAAAGTACATATTGATTAATTAATTTTTATACAATAAATAAAATGTTCCCCTAACTGTAACTATGAAAATGGGTAAATTTAAACTGTTTTTGAACAGTAGGTCTTTGTTATTCAATTGGATTTTAATGCCTTTTACTTTATGGTTTTACTGTATTCAAGGATAGACTTCATCTTAGCAACTTCTGCAATGGTATTCTTCTTTGGACATGCAATGGCAATTCCATAACGTAAGAACAAAACCAAAAGGAACTGATTATTTAACTGCCTTTTTGTCTTTCAAAAAATGTTTCCAAATTTAGGAAAATCCACTCCAATTAAAAAATAATAACATGAATAAATGCTCATTAATAATATAATTACTAACAAATTTATTAATTAAATAAAACTGTACACACCTGTGTTTGTATAGAGTTCTGGAGCTTGTTGTTTTCTTCTAGCAAGTCAATTAAAGTTAGAAATTTCTTGTCCTTATAGTCAAACCGATCCCCAAAGACAACGGAGCAGATGATGTTAGCAACTGCATGGACCAGGAAGCTGCCAGGGTTGAAGGGTCGCTCTGTGACAACAACAAAAATAATGGTATCTTGCTGTCAGTATTTCAGGCATCATCCCCTCCTCTGACACTACAGGGAAGTTTTGCATCCTTTTGAGACCCAGAGTCTTGTAGTCCTTTGAAAGGATGGTGAGGGGCTTATCCAATTTATTCTTCTCTACTTAAACTAATTTTCCTGTTTGAACAGTTTAGGTACCTCTTCTGTCCTGTTCTCAGCAGAACACTGGTCTGAGTGGCTTGGTTTCTCTTCAGCTGACACGTGCCTATTTGCCTTATAGACTGTTTATTAGAAGCAGCCTAAAGATTCCCACCCAAACCCAATGAAATACTTTGCCTGAGATATGTCTTCAGGCTCCTGTACCCTGTTTATGAACTGTACTAGTGTAAACTCAGTTGCATAACCCTCTCCCAGGGCTTCAAATGCCTGTGACCAAAGTCTGGTTTTGAGAACACTGCTGCATAAGCTTCTAAGAAGAGAATGATGGTGTGAGAAAAAAAGTGATATTAGACCCAAGAAAGAAAGGAAAAATAATTGCAGGTAGTGATAAGGTGCATCTCAAGGTTTCAAGAGAAGAAATAACAACATGAAAAGGTATGAAATCCTCAAAGAAAAACAAGGAGTCAGAAAATGGCAACTTGACAGCCTTGATAATCAGCCTCTGACAAGGATCAGTGGCACCAACCCTTCTCTGCCTGACTGATGACTCCCTGGCCATTGAAGACTCAGCAGATGTCTCATCAGAAGTAGTGAGTATGTTAATGCTGAGCCTAATAGATAACTAGTCCTAGCTATTTATTATTTGTCTTAAGAGTAAAGAATGGCTTTAAACTATTCAGTTGTATATATCTTGCTTGTGAAGCTTTTCAGTATGCAGTAAAAGATGCCGTAACAATGTGATCCAGAGATGGAGGCTTGCAGTAAGACATAGGCAACACAGTATTTCTGAGCTAGTGAAAGGATAGGAGCAATGCAAGTACGAATGTTTTCTCTGATTTGTAGCAGAAATGTTTATCTATGAAGCCAGACTGAATTTTCTAGCAGCTCATGGGAAACAGTCGTGCTTCAGCATCCTTTTAGATCCACCTGCTTTTTCCCCCTTGCAGAATAAGCACACACTGAAGGCTGGCTGTGGAAAGGAAACCTGTGGTCCAGGCTGGTACTGTGCCACTCTCTGGGGAAGTACTTAGAAGTAATGTTGTCTTCTACACTACCAGAAAATGCATGTATATATTGAAATCAAGGGGGTTACCTTATGCCATGCCTTCAAAAGCATCTTATAATCCCTGTTACCATTGCATGCCCCCATCCATACTGGGAAGTATTGCCCAGTGTTCAGATGGACTGGACCCAAACCCAAATATCTGTAAATGACTTCTGACCTGCTTCTTCAAGACCCATTTACTTAGAGCTGCAAGAGACAAAGCAAGAAGGTGCATGTTGCTTGGTTACCTGGCAATGGCCAGCCTTGTCTCCACCAAACCCTCTGCTTTGGGACCAAGACATTCCCTTTGCCACTTCCTGTCTAGTTCTTTCAAGCAGAACATGTTAAAGAAAAACCAACACTGACACCAGTCTCCTACATTTATCCCTCCATACTGTCACAGTGCTTTTGACTGACCCACTCCCAGCAGTGATAACTCTGCCCGTTGGCACAGGGAGCAGAAACAGCAGCCACGTGTGCACTTCTTGGGTCACAGATTTGGTGAAACAGCCCTACACTCCTTATTGTCTCATTGTAGATATGCAGGGTGTGCCAGCAGGCACAAAGTCCATGTCCTACCATGCGTGTTCCTGATCCTCTCCATCAGAAAATTAGCTTCTTCCTGGATTCGCTGCTCAATGCTCTTCTTTCCCATCCCAAAATCCCGCAGGGTTGTCAGTGCAAATCGTCGGAGCTGCTTCCAGGTGTCTCCATTGCTGGTCACAATACCTGACACAGGAAGGAAAAACAGACCTCCATGAGGAAACTTTTTTTTTCCTCCTGAATGGGAGCTACACAGGAAGCACTCAGCATGCAAAGGCATCTCTCTCTGGAATTATACTGCAATAGCTGTATGTCCAAAAATGTAACTTCTCTGTAATTCTGGAGGTGATAGATGCGATCCATCTGTCACAGTACTTTGAGTAAAACTGAGTTTATTCCCAGATTAAGAAAAAATTACATTAGGATATAAATAAGAAAGCAACACTGGTACTGAATTAATCTTGGGCACAAGCACATGGCCTCTGCATTGACATAACTGCTCAGATGTTCTGCTACGCGTTTTCACACAGTGTCCTTATCAACACCACTGGTACTGTACTATAGTACCATGGAATAGGTACTATTTACCCAGACAAATGACGTACTGGGAACTGCCCTAGTGAATAAACCTGGGGCCTAATCTTGAATGTGATCTTTACTGGGACAGCCTATATTATCTTTGTCTTCGTTGTGCCGTGGACTTTCCTTTTGTTGATTCCTTAGCTGTATGTATATTGTCAATATTTTTGGAAATGGGGGGAGCTCAAGATCTTAGAGGCACATTTAATGAACAAAATTGCAGCTAGAATTTGAAGATTGCTGAAAATAGAAAGGCACTCAGTGAAGCCAACCTGGGACCTTAAACAGTTCTCCAAGGGTGCAATTTACTCAAGGATCCAAGTAATGGGTTGGGCTTTTAGTCTTCTATTGCTAATTTGTACACATGAAAGTAGTAAATCAAATCCACCATTCCCTCCTCCACTGCCCTCTCAGCTGTGTTCCTGACGCACCGAAAGCATCAGCTTTGTATGCTAACATTACCAGGGATGTACCTGTGCCTTGGAAGAGTTTTTCAATCAGTGGTAGTATGCCTCTTCCGCTGAAGTCATCTGCCTGATCGACCAGGGCTTCTTTCACAACGTCATAGCCATACAGCACCACAGCCTTTTGTGGGCCTAAATGTACTGTGAAGACAGGACCGTACTTCTTGCTGAGCTGTAGGAAAGAGGAACACAAAGAACAACATGTTTGAGTGTTAATAATGTGAAAAAAGGTTTGTAGCGAAGGGATTTGAGGGGTGATGTGCCATTGTCCCAGCATCACTGACACGTGGCATTGATTAGCAACAGTGCAGAGATCTTTCAACTATGAATTACAGCCAGAGGAAGAGGGAATTGTACAAGAAATAGGGGATATGAATAGAAATGGTGAGGTGTCAAGTCCAAATCTGAGAAAAGAAAACAGTTCTTCATAGGGCTGGCAAAGTAGGATAAAAGGCCTTTCTACAGAGCACAGTGGCTAACAGCTTGCACAGGTTCAAAAGCAATTATATACACTTAGGGGAGCAAGTGCCTGAAGGGTTTTAGAGCACAAATGGTTGTCTCTCAAATCTCCTGGTCCACAGACCTCTGGAAATTGGGTAAGTATATCAGCAGAGAGTCTCTGCATCCTTACCCTCTGGCTATGACTGCAGAAACATTCTTGGGCTACTTGGTCCGACCTGGAACACTTCCTCTCATGCTCACTTCTTAAAAGCAAACTAAATATAGTCCCAGTTTTTTGGGTTTTTTTTTTTGGGGTTTTGTTTTTTTTTTATGGTGGGAAATTGAATCACCTAGTGCTCTGAAACAAAGCAGAATGCCTGAGGGTGGTCATGATTCTCAGTGTTCACAAGCACCAAGGTAAAAAGGAGCTCATATGTGTATGTGTGTGACTGACAATACACACGGTAATGTCAGCCATCACCACAATTTTGCTCTGAAGAACCCAGGGACACCCGCACCTCCCATCCATCTGTCACCATCCCCTCACAATCCCCTAAGGTACAGGCACTCTACCTGTACTTCCTCCACCTATCCACTCCCAGGCCTTGCAAAACACAGGTTTTGTTTGACAGATGGCTGACATCAGTCAGGGGAGGGAACGGACAGCACAATTCACCCCAAAACTTGTTTGCTTCAACCCCTTCACTTGTTACTTCCAGGAGTTCCTACCTATCTGCCAGGGAGAAAAGGCAGCAAAATGCAGCAGGGTGCTCCCCAAATAAGGGCCAGCATGATGAGGAGTTTGGCACAGGAGGAGTTCAGTGAACACTACAGTAGTGTCTTGATTGCAAAGCCACTGCAAATCACAGTACTGCCGTGAGGTCAGCACGGGAGTCATCATTAATTTGATTATTGCGAATAAATAGACTTAGACTTGCACTATTGTCCTGGTTTGGGCTGGGATAATTTTCTTCCTAGTAGCTGATATAGTACTGTATTTTGGAATTAGTATGAGAATAATGTTGATACACTGATGGTTTTAGTTGTTGCTAAGTAGTTGTAGGGCTTATACTAAGTCAAGGACTGGTCAGCTTCCCATGCTCTGCCACCAGGGAGGTGCACAAGAAGCTGGGAGGGGGCACAGCTGGGACAGCTGACCCAGACTGGCCAAAGGGATATTCCCTACCATCTGGCATCATGCTCAGTTTATAAAACTGGAGTTGGCCAGGGGGTGGAAATTGCTGCTTGGAGGTGGGATCATGGGGCAGTGAGCAATTATTGCGTTGTGCGTCACTTATTTTTATATATTCCTATGTCAGTAATATTATTATTTCCTCTTTTTTTGCTGTCCTATTAAACTGTTTTTATTTCAACCCAAGAGTTTTTTTTCCAGTTCTCTCCCCAGTCCCACCTGGTTGCGGGTGGGGGGAGCAAGTGGCTGCGTGGTGCCTAGTTGCTGACTGGGCTAAACTACAACAAAGATATAGATTTAGATATATAGATTATTGCAATGTATAGGCTTCAGAAGCATTTATTTCTGAGAAACCTTTGTTTCTGTTTGAGTTGATATTTGGTCAATGCAAATTAAGCTTGTGAATTAAGCTGAGACAGTCTGGATTGGACTTGTTTTATATGGAGCGTAGACAACATAGGAAAGCAGAAGACAGTCCCTTACCTTCTTCAAGCTCTCAGGCAAGTTCCACGGGTTCAGCTGCAGTAGGTTTCCAACAATGGGGAGTGCGATGGGACCAGGAGGCTGCTTCTCTTTTTGCAATATGCTTCTCCATGTGGCAAAGAGAAGAAGGCATGAGATGCAGACCAGCAGGAAAATAGTGGTCATTCCCAGGAGCTCCATGGCAGGCTGAGGAAGTCAAGTGTCAGAAGAGCCTAATGTTGGACCTGTAAATCCATGTTTATTTATACTGTGTGATATCAAAGCACAAGGATGAAATTAGCCCATAGTGCCTCCCTATTGCTGCTGAGATATGAGATTACTTATTAATCTGCTCATGATAAGAATGAAAAAACTAGGGATAAACTCCTTGTTTACATACTGATTTTTTACCTCTCCAGCTTGTGTTCCTTTAGTAATCATTAATCATTAATGTAGGACTAAAGAAATCATGTTCTAGTGCTGCCTACAAACTCAAAATGCAGAAATATTTAGAGCCTAGCTGCTATGTGTATGCTTAAACTCTTGATGTTTGCTTTCATGCGTGGATTGACATCTGCCAGCCTCTCTACTATCTGAGCACAGTGGAAGGAGGTGTTGTGGCTGAAAAAGGGCATCACTCCAAGTTCTTCCTAGGCATTTCACCTCCATTTCTGGAATGAAATTATGCAATTTTACCCAAGTCACACATGCAGATTTTGAGGAATACACTCAGCTTGTCCTAATCTGATATTTACCCAGGCAAACTGTACTGTCTACAGACTTTGCATGATCACAGGTACTCCCCAAACGACAGATTCCTGCAGCTACCTGCGGTCTCCTTTCTGATGTTTCTAGAAACTAGTTGAAGATCTATAGGAGGTGTAAAGATCCATGAAAGCTAAAGGCACCCTGAACAGAGCTTAACAGAATGATTGGTTTAATTAATACTGAGTATTTATTACAATGTAAAATATTAAATGAAATATTATGCTGCCTACTCTTCCTCCCCACAGGAATCCAAAACCCCACAAACAGGGTGAGAACTGTGTGTGTTTTCTGGCGAAGAATTAGAGCAGAAAAGTGATTCAGTCACCTAAGACCGAATAGCTGATCCCAGGACTCTGTTGCCAAATCTTGTCTGTACATCACAAAGTGCTAGCAATCTACTGTAAACACTGTACTCAGGCTCCCATAGCCCCTAGGGTCTAATGTGCCACCCCCACCATTCCCGCAGTTTCCACTCAGCTCCAACTACAGGCATGGCATTAAGCTGCGTATTCCTTTTTATGTGACTTTATGTAAGGAGATGCTGAGCTTCTCTTGGAGCACATTTGAACATGGTAGCTCTAGGAGATGACTAGAGCAAGTCAGGGAAGCTTGGAGGAAGCATCACTGTTCAAGGGGATGTGAAAGGGGCTGCGCATTCAACAGGCACTCAGGCTTGCTGCTGGCCAGGGCTGAGTGGATGATGTCTTCTTAAAACTAAGTACACATGGGAAAGGGTCTGGATAACAGGTACACCTTTCCTAAACTAGACACGTAATTACTAAATAGCATAGCTCAGGTTTCAGGAAACCTGTAGTGCTGTAAAACCAGTGAATCAGGTACAAGGTGAGAAAAGGGAATTTAGTGGGTGCAAAATTAAACTTATTTTCTGACACTGTTTAAGTGTCAAGAGCATGAATTACTCTGGTTATTAAGGTTAATGAATGTTACTAAGCAACTTTTCTGAGCCATGTAATAGTCCTAAAGCAATATTAATTCAGACCCAGTGAAGCCCCAGTAGGGAAACAAATAAGCAAGGGAAGAGGACATGAGTTGTAGAGAATGGAAGCTGCTAACAACTGCAGCTTAAGGAAGGAATGGGAACATTACTGAACTAAAAAGACAATTAGTTTCATCACTAAAGGAAATCTGTGTGTAATAAGAAAGAGACATGGAATTACTCTCCAACGCACTCTGAATGAGAATCAGTGCCAAAGGATACTATTTTTATGTTTATCTCTGATTAACAAAGGTCAGATATTTTCTACCTATGAAACTGGTGCTCAGAACCGAAGAATTGTATAATGCTGGCAAGAAAAATGGAGTAGATCAGAGTCACTCTGTAGCAAAATCTCCCTGGACAGTTCTGTTTGAAACAGCCTTAGAATAAGGCATTTAGGATGACTTAAAATTGCTTAAATGGGCTAGGTCTCTCTGGGCTGGAAAATATATGAATGAAGCGGATATAGCAGGTATCCGTGAAACTGTGAATAGTTTGTAGAAGGTAAGAAGGGAATGACTGCTCATATTCTCTTTCTTTATAGAGTTGTAAAGCACTAAAATAGCAATTGGCAGGTTTTAAACGGGCGAAAGAAGGTGGTTCTTCACACACCATGGCCTTGAGTTGTGGAACATTTTGCAAGATGTATGTGTCCAAAAAGTAACTTGGCAAATTCATGGGAGAAAAATCCATTGAGCGTACTCAAACACTAAGACAGCACTGATGACTCAGCAATCACTGGAGACTGGAGCAGTTTGAAGGCATATTCCTCTATGGTTGCCATACTTTTATTCTGTTCCTTGGGAACTCATTTTTAAGGATTCTGAGCTGGCTTGACTGCTGGTAAATTGGCTGGTAAATTTAGATTAGATATAAGGAAGAAATGCTTCACTATGAGGGTGGTTAAGCACTGGAACAGGTTGCCCAGAGAAGCTGTGAACGCCCCATCTCTGGATGTGTCCAAGGCCAGGTTGGATAGGGCTTTGAGAAACTTGGTCTAGTGGAAGGCATCCCTGCCCATGGATGATCTTTAAGGTCCCTCCCAACCTAAACCATTCTATGATTCTGTGACTTTACCATTGTCATGATCCATTACATCCATCCTCAGGTGCCTGTGTGCTTACATTATAATGTGACATTTCACTGAACATTTTCATTGAGCAGATTAGCAGAATAGTCTGTGGAAATCATCCTGCCTGTTCTGCTGTGAATAACAACATCTCAGCTACTCAACTCTTTCTTACTATTTTCAGATAGAACTTTGCTTAGTGCCTTGTAAAAACATCACAGTATCAAACTCGCCTTATTTCTGGCAGCAATTTAATAAAGGATCTGCCGTGATCAGCAGGTAGAAAGGTTCAGTGATAACTTCAGCATTCGACAATTTGTGTAACACGCATACTTTTAACACGCTACCCAAGTAGTACTAGAGATAAGATACAAACCACATCATTAGTTTTCAGATAACAGAAATGACATTTGATCAGCTAGCTCAAAAAGCTTGGTTAAATATTTGAGTATGAACTCACTGGTCCCAAAACATAACTCACCTGACAAGGATGAAAGCAATGAAGTTCATCAGTCATTTGCAATGCACAGCAAATTGCTTGTTTAGTCTCTGAAAGGGCAAGGAAATTAAGCTAACAGCCTTCCTGTGACCTCCACCAACAGTAATTCACTACGTTGGTGCTATAACCCATCACCTTTGAATAAAGATGCTTCACTCTAGACAATGGTCAGCATTAAGAAAGAACAGGTCCTTCCTCAAGCCAGGCAGAAAAAGAGTCAGGAAATGGGAAAAGTCTGACCTGGTGCCATATATGGTAAAGACAGGCACAGAAGTGAGGGCTGCCAGATTACAAAGAAGATGGCCAGGCTTAGTAGGGCTCCTGAAATTGCTGCTTCCAGCTGGCTACATGGGCAGTGAAGCTCCTCTTGAACCACCTGCAGAATCACCATGATGTACAGCACGTCATCTGAAAGGTCCATGCCCTGGGAGATAAAGAAGTCAAGGGGCAACTTTATCAGATGTCCCCAGTTGTGACATCGTCATCACAGGGCAGTGCCCACCCTGCCTTTCCAAAGGCTGAGCAAGGAATCTGCAGGGCAAACAGGACCTGAATACAGACCTGCTGAAACATGGAATAGGGCCATAGCTAGAGGCATTCAGCACCTTTTAAAAGTTTCCTATCACCATCACAAAAGATAATGGAAACAAAACCCACAAGATATCTCACTTTTACTCTTCCAATTCTTTTCCCGATCTCACCAGGGAGGAGTGAGCAAATGGCTGTGTGGTGCGTAGGTGCCAGCTGGGGTTAAACCATAAGAAGACAGTGCCAAACTGGTGAGCATGCAGTGGGGTTGTGGGGTACAAAGACAGAGACAGGTGAGACAGGGAGGGTCAGTAGTTGTCTTGCCCAAAGACACCAAGTCATTCCCTGTGTGAGGGCCTACACCAGCTGCATGGTGACAGAGGGACAAGAAGAATTTGCAGGATCGAGGGGTAGGTTCTGGAATGTAATTTCTTCTCATCACAGTGTAAGCCAAGTCATTAAATGCTCTGGCAGTGAATGATGAACTGACACCTGTATCCCACAAGGAACAAAAACTTGCATGAACTCACAAGCAGACCTAGGTAGCAGGTGAACAGACAGTACTTTCCTGGCAGGACACAAGCAGCAGTGGCTTGGAAGGTAACATAGAAGATGAATTTGTCAATGAACTAAAGCCAGAGTTCACTTGATTAAAGCAAAATATGTGTGTACTTCATGCTGAAGCGAGATTTTCTAAGCTAATCATTGTATTTGAGTTTCATTTAATGTTGGATAGTGATTGGTTCAGAGTCCACAGGGACCATTCTCTTCTGTATCAGCTGTCTGGATTCAGATCTTGATTCTCTTACCCCATCCCACAGCCAAAGCATGTAACAAGCTCTTCCAGGCCTCCCCCACTACAGGTTTCATGCATGGCACCACTAGGTGAACAAGTCCCAGGTAAACCCCCTTCTTCAGCAGCTCTGCCTTCCCTAAGTGTTAAAGGTGGCCCACCTCTTCCTCCCAGCCATCACCTTCTCCTGCACATATCACATCAACTGGAAATGATGGTGCTTAACGCATTCTGTCCATGAACATGAGAGGTGCCCCCCATCCTCTGGCTAAACTCATTTAGAATAGTGGCAGAGGAGAACATCACTATGATTTATTTTCCCCACTTGAGAGGTGTGAAATATATGACATTTCAATGAAAAATTGTCAATTTACAAAATATATGGGATTGTACCCCTGCCTTCTTCCTATGTGACTGTCAAACAGAGTTATTAACTGAAGCTCCCAGTAGTGGTACGGCAAAAGATGCCCAGTGATCCACAGGTGATACAGTACAACACAATCTGATAGCGTTCAACAGCTCAGATGATACAGCTGCTGGAAGCAACAAGAACTAACCAGATACATTGTACCGCCTATCTGATATTTCGCAAGGACCTGGCAGGAAGGATATTTGATTTCTCAGTGCAAACAGGTTGGTTAATGTTTCTTGATTAACTCAGTTAATCCAGGCTGAAAGGGTCCAACATCAGACTTTCTAAATAGCTTTCACTGAAAATGAAGAGTGAACTTCCGTGACCTTCCATGACTTCACACAAAAAAACCACACACACAAAAAATTAAAACCAGCACATCACCATCAGCATTTTTCCTGTGTCTGAACTGAGCTTCCCCAAGCTCTAGTCTCAATACCTTAATTGGATTCACCCTTACAATATTGTGTCTTGTGATACTATTGCTTTCCATGGGTCATCTGAATATATTTTGCAAACTGCTGCCTTAGGGAAAATGAGACATTCAGCCCAACCACCTAAATTTTGAATGTCTCGCAGACTATGTACTTGCAGGCCAACAGGAGAAGGGTCTCTAGATAAAATATGAGTCCAGAAAAGCAGCTCCAAGCAGCACAGGTCTGTCGTCATTCCCTGAAGGAGATGTGTCAGAAGTCTTAGAGGGCTGTTGACAGGAAACCTCAGCACAAAAACCTGGTCAGTGAGCAAGAACTATTTGGGGGTAGTGGGTAGTCAGGGTTAGAAGAAAATACATGGCAGAACACAGGCAGGGGACTATGGGCTGGAGAGGAGGAGGAAGTAAGGAGAGATACTGGTAGGCATCCAATCAAGAGGTCCCATTTAATTTGTTAGACACAGCCACACGCTGCTATTAGAAAGCAAGGGATTTACAAAGGTCGAGTCACTTCTAAGGCGTATCCCCTTCTGCCATGAAGGGAAATAAATCTTGGCTGGTACAAAGAGCAATTGAAAGTAACAAACAAACTTAGATGAGGTAAAGCATGTATTTATAAAACCAAATACAGCTATCTGGATAATTTATAACCATGGTAAACAAATTTTAAAAGCATTTTAAACTACTTGACTTGGCCATTGTTTTTTAATTTAATTTTTTATTGATATATATGGAAATTTGCCACCTACAGGTGTCATAGATATATTGCTTCGCTCTGTCAGTGTGATAATCTGATAACTTGTTTATGGCTGTGCTTTGTTAAGTAAATTTTTGGCAAAAAATAATAAGAATCAAAAAATCAATATTAATTTCTTTCTCTATATGCTTCTCCTCTCATCTCTCTCAATTTTCCTCAACTCTCCACTAGCAAAAATATATGGGCCTTTTGTTGTATCTCAAAGATTAAAATAAGAGGCTCCATAGCCAATGCATCTGCATTCTAGATGATTATCTACATGCTCATTATGAGGGTGATGAAGCACTGGAACACATTGCCCAGAGACGTTGTAGATGCCCCATCCCTGGAAGTGTTCAAGGCCTGGCTGGATGAGGCTTTGAGCAACCTGGTCTAGTGGAGGGTGTCCCTGCCCATGGCAGGGGGGTTGGAACTAGATCTTTAAGGTCCCTTCCAACCTAAACCATTCTATGATGCTATGATCCTAGCTGAAGATATGACAAACCCAGAGACCAGCTAGTATGTCAAAGAAAATCTTTATACAGAGAAATTACTCGTTCCTCCACCACACATAAATATGTAGAACTTCTCTGGAATTCAGAAGAATCATCCTGATTAATGTGGGAATGAATAAGAGCAGAATTACCCAGTAATGCCTTCGTCATCTGCAAAAAGACCTCTCCATTGTATGATTTTCAACCTTGGCCTGGCAGGCCCCTGGGAAAAGAAAATCTATGATACAGTTCTGATGTGATTACTAAAGTCAGCTAATTACAGAGAAATAAGCCCATTGATAACAGGCTGAAAATCATTCTGCTGTGGAGTTACACCTCCACCTGCCTTGCTAACAGGAAAAGTAATAATCATACAGGTAACTAGTAGCTCCTTATTAGCACAGTGAATATTCCTCTTCTGAAGTCTCTCTCTCTTCTTTCATAGAGAAGAAAAATGAGCTTTCTCTGTCTGCTTTGCTCTGACCAGGTATTTCACAAAGGACCTGCACAAACACAGCCCTTCTACAGGAGCAAATTTACACTTAATGCTTCCTCGACCCTGCTGTTTCTGCCACCACACACACTAATGCATGCACAGTCAGCACTATCAAAAGCCACACAAAGAGAGTAGCAGAAGCTCGCAATTGCAAAATGTCAGAGAAGCATGTAGCTTAGGGACTGACTGTTTGGTGACATGATGTGCCTGGAGAGCACTCTTGTAGTCACAGAGCTTGGGATAGACCTGAAGGCCTTGCACTGATTCCTGTACCTCAAAGCCCCATCACTGCTGCTGTGGGACTGGGGACCCATGGGGGTCGATTTGTGATAACTCACTCCAGAAATGACTGCTCTGGTGTTTCTGCTGTGACTGAGAAAGGAAGAGAGTCTTCTGTGTGGTTGTATCTGGAGGAAGTGCTGGGCACAACTTCAGCAGACATCACCAACGTATTTTAAGACCTCAGACAATGAGGAGCCAATGGGTTTCATCAAGAAAAAAAATGTTCTACCCACCCCAGGCATGAGAATGCTGTCTACCCAAAATTACTCTGGTTTTATGCTGATAACTACTGAGTGAGGGGTGAAGTCAGTAGCAGCCAGTCACGCCAGGCTATGTCTGTGTGATTATAACTGGAAAAATCACTGTACCAGGGGAATGTCAGACATGTCTAGGCAAAAACATAAGCTTCTGGAAACTCTGAGCTTAGAGCTAATTCCAAAGGAAGTCAGACCAGAAGGGATCACTAGGGACCACTCCATGACTTGCTGAGACGTAAAGAAGGAAGATCTTGGTGCTGTCAGCAGTAAAACTCTACCAAAGTAGAAAATCCTAACCATTGCTTACACACGCTCTCTTAGAAATACTGTAGTGAGATTGCCAGAGCATTACCTTTACCAGACAATAAAGATTTACAATGTTGGCAAAGGACAAGTAATATTTCTTTAAAAAATGCTTAAGGTGATTAACGTCATCTAGCAGCAGTAGAGGGCACCAGTCACAATCACATCTGACTTCTTCAGAGCCCAGAGTAACCCTGGCTGGGGCAGTTCCCTTCACCCTGCAAGGTCCCTTGAGGCTCTGGCAGTTCTCCAGGACTCCCTCTGCATCTCTGCCAAGCTGCTTCACTTCCCCATCTGCTCAGCTTTGGGTTCTGCTTCAGTTCCACTCTTCTTTCAGGATATTTACCCCAAATCCTCCCCTGCGTGACCCTTTCCCACACCATGGTCATTCCCAGCCTCACAGCTCATGCTCTGAGACTCCGTGGCACCCTCCCCTCCTTGCTTCAGGTGCACCTACCCCAGGTGGAAGGAGTCCTGTCATAGGTACATCTCCTTTCCTGCCCCACACCCTGTGGGACCTCTCCAGAGATGTGCCTGCTCCACAACCCCCACTCCAGGGCTTCCATGACCCCTTTCCATCCTCCAAAATGACCCACACCTGGAATTTGAGAGGTGACAGCCACTATGACTCTCATGTTGTAAACCATAAGACACTCCAGAAAACTCTGATCTCATCATTTTTCTACAAAGAAAGTTTCTTTTTCTTAACCTACCTGATGATCTCGCAGAGCACAGCGGACTGTCTAAACACAGTCACGAAGCTACCTCCAAACCAAACTACCTACCACCTGACACTAGCTGGGTTTCAGGAACGCAAGAGAATAGTGGTGACAACCCACAGTATTAAAGGCATAAGATTCATATCAGAATTCACTTCATACTCATGTCAGATATTTCTCTCTGGTTTTCTTCACTGTCTCATATCCACACCCTCAAAAGCTAAAACCCTCCTACGGCTGCATCACATCTGCCCTCTCTTATTTCCCCTCCAGGTCTGAACGCACAGCTGTCCCCCTCCGGCACTCCGTGCACAGGAAGTCAGGCCACAGACTGCTCACTTGGTGACACAGAGACCTCGCAAAGCTCTCACGAATTGTTCTGCTGCTGCACTCACCAGGGTGATGGTCATGGGGAAGTAGTGCATGATTTCTTTTACTGGCAGTATGTTCTTATGCTGTAGTGCATGAAGGGCCATCTTGGTCATACGGTTCATTCTGAACGACACCAACTCACACAAGCAGTCATCCTGTAAGAGATCCTGAACATCCACTGCCAGTAGCAGCAAGATGGAGCACCTTTATGGAGAAAAGAACAGAACTTGAATCCTACCTGTTAGGACAATGAAGATCCAAGCTCTTCCTTCAATAACCTTAGTGAAACACAACTGACTTTAAAGGAAAAATTGGAGGATTACAGTCTTTGTAATGGAAAAAAATTGTGTTCACTGGTCCTATCAATTTAACTAGTTTTGTGAATGTGTCTCCATATAAACTGGTGAGCAACAATATGCTTCCAGGTATCACAGAGTTTTGGAGAATATAGAGTCAGACACAGGCTTTGCTCCTAACCACCATACATACCCCTGGCTTAAGCTGTCAATCTTTAGTACCAGTCCTCATGCAGCTGCTCTGACTTGGCAATGTAACACGGTCAGGCAGAGACCTTATTCTGCCACGGGCAAATCAAGAACATTATAAATAACACATTAGTTTCTACAAGTGTGTTTGTTTGTTTAGGCATATGTGAAAGATACCCACAGTATGTGAGAGAAGATACATGCATCACTTCTGAGAATAAAGACTTCCAACCCAACCCATGGTGGTTTCCTGTGTGTTGCCTCACGGAGCCTAGTCCGGTATGAGAAAATACTAGTAAGGGTGAAGACCCTGAGAGCATCAAGAAGATCCCAGGAATTCCAGAGCATCTCTTACCACATTGAATCCCACTTCTTACTTTCCCCTAGATAACTTCATTTCACTATTGGCCTGGAAACACAGGTAACATGAGGGAGCACTATTTGCTTTTTCTCATGGTTTTCTGTTTCTGAATGTTGTTTCCGGTCAAGTAAGTGAAAAGGAAAGAAGAAATCGGCAGGCACAAGATCTGCCATTTATAAAAAGGAAAGGACACTTTAGGAGCAATGCATGCAAAATAGATCTAGCAATAGCTAAGTCTGAGGAGGTGAATACACTGTTAGCAGTATTAATAACCCATTTGCAGCTAGGAGGTGTAAAAAGCAAGAGAGGCATAGCCTGGACCAACAAGTGCCTACCTAATTACAGTGGGATCTCTGGCTGAATCTGCCAGGGAGTCTTACCTGGTGACATTCTTCCCAAGCACTTTTGTCTTGCAGTTATGAATCAAACACAACAGCTGCTTGGATTTGAGGAACTGAGTGGAACAGTGCAGCTCAACCTGCAGGGAACATGTCAGGAAGAAGGCAGAAAAAAAACCAGCAAAGCCAGAGAAAATTAATCTTTTCTATAAAATCATGGAGGAGTTCAGTGGTTAGGATAGGGATACATGTTTTACTGCCTCCACAGGAAATAAAAGTGACATTACTTACCACATGGTGCTTGCAAGTCCCATCAGGATGTCTGCTCCTTCCCTTTCTTGTCTTGAATACGGAGTTTATAGTCAGAACTAAACATCCTTCCTAATTTCTCCCATTGCCAGTTCCTTTTCTTTCCTCCTCTGTACAAAGCCAAATCCCTCTTATTTCAGCCTGGAAAGCAGCAGAAAGTAGGCCTGGAAAGCAGTGGAAAATGCTAGTGTCTGCTAGAAAATCCACCAGAGGCTTAGACCCTGGGATGTGTGGTAAACCATTCAGGGCACATCTCTCTTTTGAGGCATGACTTTGCTCTTATTTCAAGCTTTTTCACCCAGTCTTGGCATCAGTCCTGCTAATTGTTAGAAGAGGAGGAGGTACAACCTTTACACTCATACATAAAGAAGGTCAGTGCCTTGTTTCTTCCTGCAATAGGTAAACAAATCATGGTAGGTCCACCCACCACCCGGTGGTACTCCTTTGGTTTCAGCAGAGGTCATCCAAGAAGGAAGCCTATGAACAATTGAGTTTACTGACTTCCCACGTAACTTTTTCTTGGTTTTTTGTTTTAATGAGGTGACAACTCAGCTACATAATTACAGATTGATCCTCATCACCAAGTACTGGATTTCAAACACTTGCAAAACTGAAGTTAAAAGGCTGCTGGATGTACATGGTGTAGATTGTGAAGCAAAACCAACCGACTTTCTAGTGCACGCAGGATGCAATCCCCGAGGTGAACAGTAGAGGACAGATACAACGACACATTGCTATCCTGATCTGATGATTTCTTCTTACCCGGGTAGTGACTGTCTCATGCTCTGAAGCTCGGAGATAAGTAAGCAGTTAGAGATGGACCCGAGCTAGAAAATCTGACTCCCTCTGGATTTAGAGGCAGAATTACCCAAAGCCCATGGCAGTTCAGATCTAGTATATTCACCCATGTTTCTGCTTAGTTTGTTATTCAGTTAAATTCAGTTAATCTCATCCAGCCTTTTGCCTTGGTGTTACCTAGCTACAATACTCTCTGCAAGCCAAGAAAACATACCTCCCCTTAAATGAAAAAAAGTGAGGGTTTTGCCCCTGACCCCCTGAACCAAAGGCTGTTGCGAGTTACATTGGTAGAGATGTCGAGTCATCTGTTGAAATTGAAAGGACACTCCAACTTGATTTTTCCTGCTGTCACTGACTGTGGTGCAAGTGCAGGCTTACAGACCCTTGCAGTGTTTAGGAACTCTAATCTCATACACTTTTCTCTGTCACCTTAAATGCTGCACTCTTTCAGCCTTGCCTGCCTCAGAGAGATCTGTCTTTGTTTTATATGAAATAAAAAATACTGAAGCTGTCAAAGGTCTGCTTTCCAGAGAGTAATGCCAGATAACCTGAAAAGCATCTAGGCTCCTCCTGGGCAATCTCAAGAGTAAAGTATTGTGTAAGATGATATCCCCTCCAGACCAAGAACACAGGGCACATGAACACTGTGTTCAGAACCATCCAGCGATTTGCTACTCTCCTGCCCCAAGTAGAAGTGAACCCAGCACACAAAACCACAAGTACGGAGTATGTCAAGGCAACAGCCATGTCTGATATTGCCAAATAGCTGGTAACAGCCCAGTTATGACATTCTTGCTCCGTATCAGTAAGGGTTGTCCTCTAACAGCGTTGCTAGGAGAGCCCATGTGCTAGGAGGTGGCCAGCAGGAACAGTGAGAAAGCCTCAGACAAGCAGATCTCCTGTACAATAATCTGTGCACAGAGGGAGCTTCTTCATGACCTTTCACCTAAACATGTATTTAAACCAACAGAGGGTCTAATGCAAAGGCAGAGGTACTGGGTACAAGCCAGCACACCGTACCCAAGTGGCTGACTTAGCATGTTTCAAGTCTGCTTTAGAACAGCAAAGGATGAATGAGGACTCATTAAAAAAAAAAAAAAAAAAAAAAAATCAGTGATATGGTGGTGGCCCTAGCAATCAGCATTGTGATTGAACAAGATTACCAGCTCTGTTGGAGAAGAGGACTAGTAGGAGAAACCAGGGCTCATCTTGCTGGCACCGGCATTGTCCAAGACTGGAAAGAGATTTATTTTAATATAATATTGCTGCCCTCTAGTGCTTTGGAAAAGAATCTGCCCACAATTACTAGCCATAAACGGATGTTAGGTAAGGGAAGCATGCTATTTCCAGGAATGATCAGGAAAGGATCAAAATAGTCAGCAATATCTATCAAGGCAAACATTAAAGACAGCTCTGAGTGGGTAGAAATCCATATAGTCATTATTTCAAACTAGCTGTATCAGTTTAGAACACCCTTAGAATCTTGCCCATTTTTGTTTCCAGTGTCAAAGACTATCAATAAATAGATCTTCTAACTTCCCTTTACTGTATTCTGAGGCAAAGGCTTTCATCAAGAGACTAGTTGCTGAAGTTAAGGTGGCAATGGCCAATAATCGACAACACCTAAAACTGCTTTTGACACTAAAACTGACAGATGGTACAGAGACACCCTAACATATTACAGACATTAAATTATCTTCTGACCTCAATGATAACTTCAGGTCAGCCATCAGCACATCCTTTGTGGTCTCTAAAATATGCTCTACATATCTCTGCCTCTGCTGCGCCTGTTCTGAGGCCTAAGAAAGTTCATTAAAATAAACTATGTGCAAAATAATCTCTACTCACATCTGTTTAAAAAAAAAAAGACACCAAATGAACAAACACTTAAACCACTCCGTTGCTTCTGATTTTAAATGTGATAGCAGAAGTCTGTGAGAAGCAGCTCAAAATGACTACTTCAGCTACCCTTTCCCCCTGCCCTCCCAACGCAATTTATTGCGTATCCAAAAAAAAAAGTGTTACAATTCACCTCACAAAACCAAAAACTGTACATCTTCAGTCTCTGGGGAGATCTGTCAGAAGCAACACCACCTCTTCAGCATCCCCATCTCACTATATCGGGCAATTAACCTACCCAGTGTTTGCCAGCCAAAGGCGTATTCAGGCTGGAATGTAATTCTTCAATGGGTAAAGCTCTTCCCTCCTGCCACTGCTGAAGATAATCGGCATCTTATCCATTATTTCATCCATTTATCTGGACAACTGCAACATCAACATTTGCTTTACAAGAAAACTCTAGCAGTAAGGGAAGGAAATTCAGGCCTTGTGGTCAGATAGCAGAACTGACACTCTTGTTCTGAGTTCTGCCTCTAATTTCCGGAGTGCTTATGGACAAATCTCTATAGATTATATTTTCCCTCTGTCTGTATAGTTGACATATATTCTGTGATGTCTAGCACTGCAGACACCTGCTTTCAAGACAGCAGCAATTTCTCACAGTTGTGAAAAGGTCTGGCTAACCTTTTATTAAGCCTGTAGACCGCTGTCCAGCCAAAACCCAAAAGCAGGTGGCAACATTCTGCCCATCTGAAATTCCTCCTGTGTCTGTGATGGTTTACCACATTACTCTGCACTTCCAGTCGTGTCACCTGCCTGTGTCCTTATGATACATTCATAGCCCTGTATGTACCTGTATGAATGCAAATTAAGACAAGCTGGTAAGCAGCCAGTCTCTCTCTCCCTATGACAGCAGCACCCGTGTGCGTGCACGTGTCCCGCCCCCAGCACGATCCTGGAGACAAGGCTTCCTTGATGTGCCCATTCTGCTTCCCCATGACCTCTGCAGGGGCTACTGCTTGTGTCAGCTGCAATGTCCAAACCTGGTTCCTACCACCTATCTGTTTAGCAGAGAACACAGAGTTGGAGAGGCAACAGCAACTGAATTTGAATGTCGAAGCTGGTGCAATGAAGAGGTTGCTGGTAAACCACAGAAACACACCAGTGTCTTCCAGTAACTGGAACTAGTAAGGCTGGGCCACTGTGATCTGCATCCAGTCTGGATTTCTTGAGCTGCTGGTTGCAAGGAAACAACCTGCTGGTTTGATTTTACATGTCAGACAGCTAAATCTAGGGACAAACCGCAGACATGTAGTTGCAGGTAGTGGAAAATCCAGCCTGTGAAATAGTGACTGAAATAGGCCACTGAATCATGGTCGTTGCCAACTGCTCACATGCTGTCCACACAGTGTTAATAAAGACGCAGTGATAATGGATAAGAGGTTTAAAGAAAGTCTTACAGCAAAAGGCTCCAGGAAATTAATTCACTTTACCAGAAGAAAGGGGAAGGATGTAGTAGGGAACTGGTCAGAGAAGGATCTTCAGTCACACAAAGCTACTGCAAGAGCTGCCTCTTGCAAGAAGCAAAAACTGAATGCTAGGAACATAGCACGCATCTCTAACAGCAAGAGGGATTCACCAGTGAGACAAGTGACACAAGCACCAGGCTAAATTGTGTATTTGGGTAAATCACGAGTAGATGTTTTCACAGAAGATAGTTTCCTAGATCAAGCATCCATGTATTGTACTTGAAGAGGGAAATGCTTCAGGGAAGTGTTTCATGGAAATCTAAAGACCTGTGTTACACAGATATCAGTCTAAGCAATCATAGCCACATCTTCTGGCCATAAAACCCCATGACTCAGCTAACCTCTAAACTTACCAGCCATGGCCGATTGCGCAATATTTATTCCTGTTTATAGTACAAAGAAAGCAAACTAAGCACTTTGTGCTACTACCTCACGGTATGAAATTACTTCCTAGATGCCATGTAGCTACTACCGTGGCAAGCAAGGCCAGCTGCTGATGAAAACTTGCTATTTAGAGACAGGTTTTCTGGGGTCTATTCCATGTTCTGCCCTGCATGCAGCGGAACAAGTAATTCTGAGCGGCCAAGCCTGAACATGTTGTCTGCTCTCTAGAAGGCTAAAATAGCATGTTGTAGATAAAAAGCTTTCTCACAATCTTTTTTCTACAAAGGAGGCACCTCAAATCAGAGCTGATCTGCTAGATTTCATTGCTCTTATTCCATTTCCCCACCTGTAAATAGGGGATTGCCTAAAAAAAAAAAAAAAAAAAAGGTAGCTTACTTCTTGGGGGATGACTACGAAGTATCTGTGCTTTGTTGCCAGGGGCAGTGAGAAAGGTTTTTACCACTGCAAACTCACCCTGCAAAAAGAAGAAAGCATGGGAGGTCAGTAACGAGAGCTGGGCTGGCTGCAGAGGGCAAAATCCTCACTGTCACTGATCATCCCCAAGAATCAGAGACTTCAGCAGGGAAATGCCTGCCCTGTCCCCTCATTAATGGTGTCTCTCCATTTCAAGGCCTCCTTTTTGCCTTAAGGGGAAAATTTTTGTGAATCTGCTTTGGGAGAAAACATTAGGATCTCTCCTCTAACAGACATTTAGGATAACCCTTCCCAGTTCCTTTCTCACTAGCACTAGTGATGGTTTACAGCTGGAGTGTCCTCTCCTGTGACCTACCACCAAGAGGAAGTGCTGAGATGCCAGAACCTCCTGAGCTACTGCCAGCACTTTCTGAAGGTGACATCTCCCAGTTCAATCTTCCAGCTGGCTGAGAATCACTGCAAATGGAAGTGACAGCAAGAAAGCTTGAGTAGAAAAAGACAGGCTAAATTCCCTTTAACTTGCCAGCAGCAACAGCCATCTAGCCAAGCTGCGCATGCCACTGTCTGTCAAATTCCTCAGACATGGGACAGTGCACATTGAACAGTAACATCTATCACAAAGCTGAGTGCATGACCCACTTCAGAGAGAGCTGATCCTTTCATTTCCAACTAGGAGTGATCCTGCAAGTGGACACTGTACCTGAGTACAATGACTTGGGGGACACCTTTGTGCAACTCATGGCTAAAGATGTAGAGGCAAAACCCATGGTCCATGCACAGGAACGTGACTTTCTGGTGGATGCTGCCTGGTTGAAGAGGGAGCAGGGAGCGGGACAGCAACACGTGTACACAGACCCCCTGGAAGAGTAAGCCCTTTACTATTTCCATGTATTTGCTTTTTTTACTTTTTTTTATCTGGCTTACATGTTACGGTCTCCAAATCCCTGGTCCTATTCCAGTGTCACACAATTGCATGCCTCAGCTCCTACAGTCAGCCCTTCTCACAGGTTGCAGCAAAAAGCCTTAAATGTACTTCCTCAATAACAGAAAGTGGTCTGAACTTCCACATTTTTGCTGAAACTCTTTAGCTGAGGAGGAGAAAAAAGGAATCAGTCTACTGCAAAGCATCCCAAATCAGTTGTGTTTCCAGGAAAGAGGTGTTTCATATGAAACAGAAAGGATTTAAGTAGCACCGTTTTCCAAATCACACATGAATGACAGAAGTAACTGTATTTCTCAAAGTGCAGCTGCTTCTTTTCTCTACACTGCACATTGGGTTTGTTCTTTCAAGGTTTTTGTGACATACAGTATTAGATATTGAGTTAAGAAATAAAAGCTAGATGCTCTTGTTCATTTTTGGTTTATTAGCACAAGAAGCTTTCTTATCTATTGAGCAAACACACTGCAGGCTGACAAAACTAGTACACGGAGCACATTCTGGGAAAAATAAACCAAAATGGTCATTAACAAAACTACAACTTAAATTTCCCAAACCTCATTTTTGCTTTCATCATCTCAGTGACACTCTCTACTTTAACCAAAACCAAGAACTTGAACCTAACCACCTCTAAGGAAAACAGACAAAACTCCATTATTTCTAAGGTGGAACATGCCAATTATGCTTAATTGGCCAAATCTAGTGATCCCCCTTAGAAGCTGACAATTAACCTTTCTCCACAATTTTTATCATTATACAAAGTAGCCTCTTCATCCCCCATAAAAGAGAAGAAACTATCCACAAAACCCAGAAGCCCCGGCAATGAAACAGAAATTGAGCATAAGCACTGCTAGTATGTATGCTGCAATACATACTTTCGTCCATATGTGTGTCGTACATACATATCACATGTCTTTAGGGCTCAGGATTAAAGGGAGGGTAAGGACAGGTGATATCAGTGATATATATCAGTGGGGGTCTACCACAGGCCACCTGACCAGGAAGACCAAGTGGATGAGGCCCTCTATAGACAGATAGGAGCAGCCTCACACTCACAAGCCCTGGTCCTCATAGTGGGTGTCAACCACCTCAATATCTGTTGGGGGAACAACACAACAGGGCATAAGCAATCCAGGATGTTCCTGGAATACATTGCTGATAACTTCCTTCTCCAAGTGACAGAGGAGACAATGAGGAGAGGTGTTATGCTGGACCTTGTTCTCAACGACAAGAAGGGGCTGGTGGGGAATACAAATCTCAAGGGAAGCCTTGGCTGCAGTAAGCATGAAATTGTAGAGTTCAGTATCCTTAGGGCAGCAAGGAGGGCACACAGCAAGCTCACTACCCTGGACTTCAGGAGAGCAGAATTTGGCCTCTTCAGGGATCTGCTTGGTAGAGTTCCATGGGATGAAGTCCTGGAGGGAAGAGGGGCCCAAGAAAGCTGGTTAATGTTCAGGGATCACACCTCCTCCAAGCTCAGGAGTGATGAATCCCAGCAAAGAGGAAGCCAGGCAAAAACACCAGGAGGCCTGTGTGGATGAACGAGGAGCTCCTGGACAAACCCAAACACAAAAAGGAAGCCAACAGGGAGTGGAAGCAAGGACAGGGAGCCTAGGAGGGATACAGAGAAACTGTCCAAGCAGACAGGGGTCAGGTTAGGAAAACTAAAGCCTTGATAGAATTAAATCTGGCCAGGGACATCAAGGGTAACAAGAAAAGCTTGTAGGTATGTCAGTGATAAAAGGAGGACTAGGGAAAACATGGGCCCTCTCTGGAAGGAAATAGGATACCTAGTTACCCAGGATATGGAGAAGGCTGAGGTACTCAATGACTTTTTTTCGTCAGTCTTCCCTGGCAAGTCTTCTACCCACACTGCCCAAGCTGCAGAAGACAAAGGCATGAATTGGAAAAATGAAGAACCGTCCACTGTAGGAGAAGATCAGGTTCGAGATCATCTAAGGAACATGAAGGTGCACAAGTGCATGGGACGCAATGAGATGCATCCACAGGTCCTGAGGGAACTGGCAGATGAAGTTGCTAAGTCACTATCCCTCATATTTGAGAAGTTGTGCCAGTACGGTGAATTTCCCACTGACTGGAAAAGGGGAAGCATAACACCCATTTTTAAAAAGGAAAAAAAGCAAGACCCAGGGAACTACAGGCCAGTCAGTCTCACTTCTGCATCTGGGAAGACCACAGAGCAGATCCTCCTGGAAACTATGCTAAGGCACATGGAAAACAAGGAGGTGATTGACAACAGTCATCATGGTTTCACTAAGGGCAAATCATACCTGACAAATTTGGTGGCCTTCTACAACAGGGTTACAGTGTTGGTGGAAAAAGGAAGAGCAACTGACATCATCATGTTGGTTGATGAGCAGCTCAACATGACCCAGCAACATGTGCTCAGAGCCCAGAAATCCAACCGTATCCTGGGCTGTATCAGGAGAATCGTGGCCAGCCGGCTGAGGGAGGTGATTCTCCCTCTCTACTCTGCTCTCATGAGACCCCACTTGGAGTACTGCATCCAGCTCTGGGGCCCTCAACATAAGAAGGATATCAACTGGTTGGAGTGAATCCAGAGGAGGGCCACAAAGATGTTCAGAGGGCTGGAGCACCTCTACTATGGGGACAGGCTGAGAGAGTTGGGCTTGTTCAGCCTGGAGAAGAGAAGGCTCTGGGGACACCTTATCACAGACTTCCAGGAGTACCTAAAGGGGCCTACAAGAAAGCTGGAGGGGGACTTTTTACAAGGGTCTGTAGTGACAGGACAAGGGGTAATGGCTTTGAACAGAAAGAGGGTAAATTTAGGTTAGATATAAGGAAGAAATTCTTTACTATGAGGGTGGTGAGATGCTGGAAAAGGTTTCCCAGAGAAGCTGTGGGTGCCCCACCCCTGGAAGTGTTCAAGTCCGGGTTGGATAGGGCTTCGAGCAACCTGATCTAGTGGAAGGTGATCCTGCCCATGGCAGGGAGGTTGGAACTAGATGATCTTTAAGGTCCCTTCCAAATCATTCTATATAAGAATGACATCAACCTCTGCTGGCAGAGGATAAACCAAACCTTGCTAGTTTTATGTGACAAATATCTAGGTTTATCCAGGTACAAAATTTTACTCTATGAATCAGGTTATCTCATTTCACACAAACTTGATAAGAAAGTGATAAAAAACCCCAACTATGTTAAGAAAATATCCTTCATCCTAATTAGGACACTCACAGTTATAATGAAAATATTTAACTTTTTTTTTTAATCAGATTTTAAAAAATGCATAAACTTTAAACACTACATATTTATATGTCAACAGTGTCATCTATTAAAATAGGAAGGATTTTAAATGTGACTGGCGTATTGCTTCCGATGAGTAAATCTATGATTATATTGTATGACCAGAAGAGGGAAAGCTAACAGAAACATGAATACGGATTCTAAGATTAATTTAAAAAATCTTGGAAAAATAAACTTGTAATAAATTTAACCTAGAGGGTTGCCAACTAGACTTGGCAACAAGTCATAAGCAAACTTGTTTTGAAAGTCCACATCAATTATGGGTCAGCTCTGATGGAGAGGGTGGGTTTCTTATTTCATTCATTTCTGAAAGTTCATTGCAAAGAAGCATATGTAATGGGAAAGCATCACTAGTTTACATGTCTCCAAACTCTCTTGCTCAAACAGCAACACTGTTGGGAATGCGATCAGGGGAAAGGTAGTAGTAAGGAAGCTTTTTGTTCTTGTTGCGCTCGGTGATGGTGCTGACAATCTCATCCAGATTCTTGCGGAATTTTGCCATAGCCTCTTTCACTGGCTTCTCCACGAAGTGTTCATCTGGGTACATGCCCAGAAACAGCTAATTGAAAAACACAAAGAAATCATGCTCTGAGAAAGCAAAGACTCTTCTGTCTCGACATTATGTCATGCAGCAGAACAACACCCAGCGCTTCACACAAATGCTACTTGTAAAATAGCGCAATCAATATTTAAGCTAGCCTACACTGGCACTGCCAATGAAAGATGCTGTTCCATCCTCCCTCCACCACTAGCTGTTTCTATCCATCCTGGCATCTTTCTGTAGTGCTGGTTCAGGTGTCTGTGTGGCACCACCTCTCTCTGCAGGAAGCTGATCCACTGAAAAATAAGTACTTTTTTCAGGCTAGTGGTCAGCCAAATTAGTTTCCCAAGCCAGATCTCTGCGCAGCTGCACAAACATTTGTGCTGCTAAAGAAAAGGGCAGCACAGGAGGGAAAGGAACAGCCAGGGATGTAACAGGAAGATGAGAGGAAGATGACTACTTCTTTCAGTGACAGTTTCTGCTGACTTAAAACTGTCTTTCATAGTCTAACCTGACAGTTGCTTTTGTCAGCCTGGACTCTAAGGGTGTACTGAATACCTCATTGCCAGTGTGTATACTGGCATATTACCTGCTTCAGGTAATTATTTCCCATGAATCTACACACACTACCGGTTTCTCAGCTGAAATCTGCTTTCTTTTTAAAGACAAATTTCAAGTACTCTCTGTCCACCATATTCCATTTAAGGATTTAAAAACATGTCCTCCAGACACAGCCCTTGGGTGAGACAAATAGTTCCCCACAACCCCATTTTACATGATGCAAATGGCTACAGACCATGCCTGCAAGGCCTTCCATAGGCTTGTTTTGTTTGCATTCCACATCAGCCACAAGCCACATATCAGGCGCAAGCCACCACCGTAGTCCACATAGCACTGGGGCAGATTTTGCAAAGGGACAGGACATGGGGACACAGCGGTACTGTAGCTTCTCCACCCGCACTGCTGGGGCAGGGAGTGGAGAAAAACCTTGTGCCTCTGCAGCCCTCTCCCTCCCACACCAGCATACTTACTTGGCAATGCCATGCTTGAGTTTAGAAACTTTCATTTTAGCTGAAGCACTGCCTCAGAGTAAAATACCACTTCTTGCTCAGAGCTGGTTTGCATCTGGCAAAGGGCAAACCCACACCACTGATACATCTCCACAGAAAGGCAAACATGGTCAAGTCAAGCACAGAGCAGCACTACAATCTCATAGGTCTGTGTGGTCTTCCCAGGGCCCTCATGGTCTCACCTACATCTCTGCCACCTAGAGAAGGGAAGTCAACTTACTTCATTGTCCTGAAATTGGCTCAAAGCCCAGACAGCTCCAAGATGCCAACAAGAACGTCCCCTGTCTGGCAGACTCTCCACAATTTGCTCAATGGTGACTGTCCCCTTTTCTGTTGGAGGAGGGCGGCGCATTGTTGGTGGGGCATTGGGAATCCAGGAACACCAGTCATACTGCACAACAAAGAAAAGGGCACAGTAAAAAGCTGTAGGGGCTGGTATTTAGGAACACTGCAGAGAAAGTCAGGAGTCAACACCAGGGAGTTTGCTTCTGTAATATGAGCCTCTCAGAAAGAGAAGATACAACTAAAGGACAGAGAGATGCTCTAGAGAAGGACTGAAGGAGACAAGGAAGTCCCTACTGTCTTTCTCAGGATCTCACAAGGGAGAGTTGGGTTGTATAAATGACAGTCATTATTCTGCTTACCATAGGCATGTGCCACACAGCCCAGATTCACTAGACAAGCTAAGAACTTCACTGCTTCATTAAACAAAGATCTCTTCTGATAATCTTAGATGACCTCTGATAAAAAAACCCATAACTGATAAAATCTCATTTTCTCCAGTTACTCTTTTCTGCAAAATTTGCTCTAAGAACATGCCCACAGTACTGTGGTCAGGCAGTTAGAAAGTCACCTGTTCCAGTGACTGACCACCCACTCAGTAAAGCTCTGCAATACAGACTGACAATGAGACTTGCTTCTGGCTGTGAAGTCTGCTTTCCAAAATGCCTGTATGTCGGAAGAAACAGCATTTGAAATGCAGCCCATTACTATAGTTTCAGGGTAGATATATGTCAGTAAAGGCAGGCAGGGACAACACAGCCTATCAGTATGTGACACATTAAACATCACAGAGGAAGCTCAAAGTTGCCAGTTGACTCACAAACTCAAGAAATGAGCAGCATTTCCCTTTCCATGCACTGGGAATATTAAGCACATTGACGCTTTTGAAAACTTGACCATACATGACCAAAGCCCAGATCCTCACAGATGTACTGCTTCAAATTTCTGTCTATGTCAGTGTGAGTTGAGTATCTAGACATCACTGAAGATCTGGACTCTCATCCCACTTGGCCTTGCAGAGGCTTGTCTGTGCTGCTGCAGAGAGTAGAAGTGGAGACGTGCAAGTCATCTTTCAAGGAGTTAACTCAAGACCCTTGGTAAGTGCTCCATTAGGCCAGCCAGATCGCTGTACTGCTGGGACTGAGCTGTTGGAAATAGACAGCTGCACCAACTCAAAGACAGATGGCATATGCAGCTACATGAACTGCAGGCACAGCACTGAGCTGTGCTGCACATGTTCCCTAAGCCACATCTGAAAATGGGATGTAGGCCACTTCAGCAGAGGCACGCTGCCAAAGAAGCATAGCTTACAACTGCAATCCACGGCAGTCACATGTGCATGCACTCACAGAAAATGCAAATATAGCCACTCAGCATAACTCATTGCATTTCACTGCAGAAGGTGACACAGACTACCAGCACATATCATATCCAGGCAGTTCAGGTGATGTCTGGAAAACATGGTAGCTAGACTGTGTACCTGAACCCATCAGCATTTCTGAAAGGGGTCTTGGAAACCCATTTAAATGCTTAAAAAAATTGTTCCCTATAACAAAACCATAAAAAACTATATAGAGGTTAGAAACCCTAATTTGAGCTTTGGTACTTACTTTGGACTCAAAATGCTTTTCTCAGCTTCCAAAATACTTCAGTTTCCACAGGCTTCATGCAGATTGTTCTGCATTTATTTTGACCAGAAAGACTAATGTAATGTCTGTCTATCTACTAAAAAACATTTCTCCACACTTGCCCTGGTAGATGGACCTCCCAGACCATAAAGAAGAAGAGTCTTCCCAGAAATTCCTACCTGACCAAAATTCACAGCTGCATGCTGGGCTGATGTGGTGAATATTATCACTGTGAGATATTCTGCTAGCTTCTCTCGTGTCTTAATCACCTTAGGAAATCCTAAATGAGGGAGAAAAAAAGCTTAAGTAACTCAGCTATGAAGTAACCCAGTTACCCAGTAGTAATCAGCTCCTCAAAAGGCAGGAGTTAGAGGATGGTGCAGCAGTCACCAAGAGCAAGGCATTGTCTTTCTGCAACTTGTTGTGTTTTCTAATAGGAGTTACTCAACCTCTCTGCATCTTGGCTATCCAGACATAAAACCAGAGTGATCCTGCCCTATCTCATACAGGTTTGTGAGGCATCACCACTGTTTGCAAAGTATGTGGCATTCCTTAAGGGAAAGGCAAACTATAATTATACCTTTACAAAATATGGTATCCCTGTCTTCTCACCCTACCCACCCTGCAGCAAGGAACCCAGAGAGACCACAGGGCAGGGGCCTCAGATGCTCCCTTTTTCTTCAATCTGCAGTGCAAGCAGGGAAAGTTCATGCCAAGGAGGAAATGACCATGTGCTTGTATTTATTGGCTCAGTGATCAAGTGCACTGTGAGAAAGAATGCAGTAAGAGCTTATTTGCTGAAATGAGAAGTGAGGAAACAAGAACTTCTGAAAGAGGAACAGAAATAGTTGCATTAAGCTGTCTTTGAAGGAGAATAATCAAGTAGAGCTATATAAAGAGAAAGGAATAGTCAGAGACTATGGGACTATTTTACTGCTAAAGCCTGTATCTTTCCTATCACCACTACTGCACAATCCTGTGCTGTACTCCCTGTCCCAGCCCAATGTCACCACAGGTCCCAGGATACCTAGAGACCTGTCAGCACCCTGTGGCGAGCTGCCCCTGCTCAGGCTGCCTGTGCCAGCTGCTTCCACATCTCCACTACCAACTTAATGCAGATGTGAACAGCCTGAGAATGGGAAGAGGCGCATGGTAGCTCTGGCCAGCCACCAAGCCCGAAGAGGAGAAGATGTACCATCCCCTCTTGTGTCCTGCTATCCTAAGCACACTGTGCTCATCTTTGAAGGGGATTGGCATGCTCCCAGTCACAGCAGCCCTCCCAAGGCAGGAACAGAGACTGGAGGGGTGCAACAGCCTCCCTCCTTCCATTGTTTACAGACCCAGCCAGGCCCCACTGCTCTCTGCCCCAGCCCTTGGAGCAGCAGGAGCACAGATAGGGATGCTGCAGGCCTGGTAGGTTTCCCACCTCTAGTTGCAGTCCTGTCACCAGTGGTGCTTGTAGCATCCCACCACAGCTGTAGCCCTGGAAAGGCTCAGTACTTTTCCCGTATCAAGATGCTTAGGTCAAGCATGAAGTTCCTACTTGCAGGCCATTTCTAGGCTTTTCCTAATAGAAAACTAGACAAACAAAAATGATAGCAACTAAATGTCCCTCAGTCCTTTGCTTGTCCAGGCAGGTAGAACCCAGGAGGCTGTTATACACCAGTGCATACTGGTAACATCATAGTTTGTCCTGGAGGTCTCACACACAAACATGCGTGCATGCAATGCCAAAGCCCCAGATCACTGGCCAACAGATGATTCTAGATGTAAATTAGTCAGGACAGTATGAAGAACTCCCACTCACCTGCATAAATTCCCCAAAACCTGCTTGAACAAAATGTGAGTGGAAATAAAGAACATGTTTAAGGTAAGATAGGAGAGTGTTAACTCAGGTGGAAGAAAAGAACCATGTTATGGGTGAGAGCTTCCACAACCAAGTAATGGTTTGCAAGAAATGAAAGGCAGTGAAAGGAGAGAGCAAGCTAAGGAAAATATTTCTTGGAAATAATTATTAATATCTTCTCTTGAAGACAGCAGAACAGCTCAACAATGACACAGGTGCTGAACAAACGTGAAGTGCAGCAAGATACTCCTGGAGAGGTTCTTTCTTGTTTTTATTTTGTGCAAGGTTTGGAGAGGGTTCAAAGGGGTTCTCACTGCCAGTTGTGGTTCCTATCAGTCTTTCTGATGGTTCCAATAGCACATACAGGTAACCCCTCCCCTAACGCTTAAAGCATGAGCAGACAAGGCCAAAGGACCAATCCCCAGTGTACAAAGAGATTACATGAGTTCTCTCATGGTGAGAATCTGTGGAAAAGGAAGGAGATGTCTCCTGAGGGAGGGAGGTCCTGATCCAGGGTCTCACCCATAAAACTGAGCATCTTTGGACCAAGAAGGGAGAGGGTCTCCAACAGTTCAAGGCATGTTGTGCATGCAGCATTGCTGCCAGCAGGGACTTGACAAGCTGCAAACCTGGCTAGGGCATCATACCTTACCTGAGGCCTTCACGCCCCTCATCCCATAGACGTAAATGTCTTTGATGAAGGCCTGGAGCTCCACATCCTCACACACCACCTCATCACTCTCATAGTAGATGTGAATGACATCCTCTGCAAAACTGCAGACACAGGAACAAATTAACAAGACAAAATGAAAAGAACGCAAGCCTTCCATTCACAGAAGACCTTCTACTGACCTTGCAGAGGAGGCAGATGCTACATGGTGGAAGGGCAAAAGCAGGTCTCAGCACCATCACACCTCCTTCCCACAAGCAGTGGGAATGAACAGAGGCAACTGATTCATTTCTGACTACAGCATCACTTTCTCCCCCAACAAAAAGGTGATGGACAACACTGCATCCCCTGAACAGTCCTGTGTGCTTTATTCTCTTATTTGAGGCTTTGCCCCTGCCCAGACCTCTGTCCTAAGATCTACATCCTTTTCTTCACTTAATACAGACTCCCTCTGCCATATCTATATGGTGCTCACCCTGGGAACAGGGGTTTTCAAACTGTGATGCTGGCACCATCCCTCGTATGTGGGACACTCTGAAGCCGCTCCTGAATACCATTCAAATAGTTGATTCCCTCCTACTGCACATCTTTTTTCACAAAATTGAAGTGGCACACTCCAAAGTGAGGATGGCCCAGGAAACTTTTCTTTTTCCTACACCCACTGCATACAGCAGATCTCTCCTCCCTGTTCAGTTCCCCTTCTCAAAATCCCTCTTTCTATAAAAGCTTCTCAGGCTAACTCACCTCAGAAAGAAAGTCTCTTGAAACACTAAGATAACACAAATAGTTCTGAAAGCAGTAAAAATAGGCAAGCCTAATTTCCTGAAGATTTGTACTTCATGAAGGAATGACTGCTTAATGGAGCTATGCTGAGATATTCTGTTAGCTCTGCAGGTACCTATAATCTCTTGCTAAATATTTTGACAACCCATAGGGTGAAACATTTGACTGCAGAAGCTGACTGATGGGATTAAGAATTGTTATCCAATACAGATTTCTCCCCTAATAAGCTATACCTTTATTACAATTTGGAGACCTTTACAAATTTGTCAATGTGGTTTCTATTAGCCAACCAAGTCGAGTTGTTTTCAAGGCAGATGAACAACTGCAGAAACACCAAGGGTTTAAGTAACTGAGGAAGCCAAAGGAAAAGAAAAAATCCTGCAACATGCAGAGATAAACCTGCACTGCATGAGCTCTGCCTCCAGCACCTGGCACCTGTGCCAAAGGCAAGCAGAAGGCAAGCCTTCTCTTACACAATGGCAGTATTTTAGACCCTCTTCTATGCACCTATAAATTAGTATATAAAAAACAGATGAGTCTTTTGGCTTGGAATATCTATCTGTAGTTAGATCACAAATAAGAAGCTGAGTATTACAGAAAGTGTTTAAAAAGTTGCCATGCGAGCTTCACTGTTTCTATAGCGATGTCCTTATCAGCTTTCTTAGGTCTAGGCCATGTACCACATGTGAAGCAATGCTGGGGCTAGAAGCTATTTCATCAAAAGACTGAAGTCTGACACCCCTGAAGAGCGTAGGAGATTCAGTGTGACTAGACACATGCATGATGATAGGTTGATGGGTCATGATTTCACACACTCAAAAGGGTACTGCCCACATAATTTATAAATGAAATTACTCACTTACGAAAAATCTCTCTGCCAAATTTGAGGCACTGTAACATCTTCCTCCAGCTAGGTTTAGACTCACAAACTAAATTGAATTGACTAAATACTACCTGCTATTTGAAAACGCATATCTCAATCAGCAAAGAAAACACAGGAAAGAGAAGAGGCACAGAAAATGGACTGTATCAAGAAAACCATCACAGAAAAGTTATAACTTCCTTTTCTCTCAAGTGGGTACTTACAATTGCAGGAAACATTGCAAGATAACCCCTTGCCAAAACACAGAGAAAACACAAGAGACAAAGACATACCCAACACTTTAAACATTTCACTTGCATTATAAACCACCTACTTTGTGTACACAAAAATCTGATTTTTAATGAACATGCTTTTCAAAAGCCATGTGACCAGGAACAACTGCATATTTAGCAAGCAACTTATGCCATGCAAAAATGCATTGTTTGTTAAACGAAATGCCACCGTAGAATAAAAAACACATGTATCATTCCATTCTGAAGCACTGTTTCATATCTGAAAAGGAGCCACATTTGTGTGGTCGAGCAGCCCTGCAGTACCTCTCCTGACTCAGAACTGCTGCCTTTCCTGAAAAAACCTGGGCCTTGCAATTTTAGGGCATTTTAAGTAAGGTTTTGCTAAAGTCAGTTAATGCCTAATTTACTGAGTTTCAAAACACAAGTGTCATGCAAGCCAATCTTACATTTCCACTCCATAAGAACCGTGATGAGCTCATGTGGCAGGGTCAGAGAGCTGGGTTCTCTCTTGGTTTGTGAGTAGATTAAAAAAAAAAAAAAAAAAGGCAGCTAATTAAATTCTCTTAGCAGGGCTAAATTCCAACTCACTAAACTCTGTGAAATCCTATAGAAGAGTACATACTTATAAAGGGACTGCTGAAATACAGAATGCAAGAAAACAAGGCTGAAATAAGCAGGAATTAGGTGCTTTTCAAGGGTGTGTGCTTGACTATATATTTTTCGTCAGATGAGATATGCTGGATGGAAGAGGCACCATGTGACTAACCAGCCCAGGTGCTGTTCACAAGACTACAATGAAGAGCAAAATGAGCAGAGAGGAAATGAAGCCATGCCTCTGTGACAGTGACTTTATTAGCTATTTCTAGAGTAAGGGTCTTTTACCTCTTTATAGCCTCCCAGACTTTAATGCCGTCATCCCGGTAATAGTAGTAGGGGATATCCTCTTTGCTGTCCATCCCTTTAGCTTTGATCTCCTCAGGGAAGCAGAGGGAGCTATAAGTCAGATCCTTCATTGCCTTCTGCACCATTTGTACGTGTCCTCCTCCACCTGTAGCATTTGCCTGCAGGAAGAATGGTAACACAGGAACAGTAGGAGATTATGTTCACTTTGTGCGGAAACTGGCTTTCCAAGTTCACAGGAGATGGTATTCAAAATGCTAGTGAAACTGTTTTTCAAGGAGAAAACCACATCTCCACACAAACAAGTAACGAACTGCACACGTCTACTGTAACTGTGCATTTTGACTTCAGAAATTTCACACCTCTCCAATGAATCACTGTTAATACGCACATTTTCTTTACACGTACAGCACCTGCTTATAATGGAATACAGTAATATAGCACAGCAACATTGAAGTACTGCACCCTGAGTGCTTTCTGCCATCCCTATGCTCCAGAACCAGCGTGTGTGTGAAGGAAGGCAGCCAAGAGTGCGTTAGAACAGGGCTTCTGCTAAACCACCCACTGCTGCTACAGAGCAGTTTAGGAGAAAGTGTTTAGGGACAGAGACTACCCTTAGCCTCCCTGGAATTTAAGCCAAGAGATCAATCCCACTGGGTGGCTACTGATAAGGATTGGCCAGAGTTTCAGTATACAATTACAGTTGGAAAACACTATGTGTCCACAACAAACATCACTGCAAAACTCTTCAGATAATCACTGCACAAAAGCTCTCAAATGTTGCTTTTCTAGCATTCAATGTGTTGCAGTGTCATAATAGTAGTTCTCTGACTGGTTATTCATTGACACTGGAACCAACAAATTCTGGAACTCCAGGATTCCTGCTGGCAGGTCTTAGCCAGACACATCCCACAGGCACAAGAGTACAGACACTATGCTTCTGTTCAAAAGGGTGGGAGTGCCTGACAGTAATCCATAGTCAGCAGTGGAGTACAGAAGAGATGGAAGGTGCCTGGATTTAACCTCTCTTTTCTTCTTGGGTGAAAAACTCTGTAGCGTGGAAGCTACTTTTTGTCTGGTGCCAGAGGTGTAAGGGGAACAGAGTTGTCCTGAAACACAGACTCCCCCTTTGAAAGGACTTCTGAAACCTCCCCAGTCTTCCCAGTTGTGGCTAGCATGTTGTCACAGAGACTGATGTATGCCAACCTGTTGTGGTTCCTAGATGCAGCATGCCATTTCTGGGGGAGCCAAAGGAGGAAGAGCTAGGTACATGTTAAATACCAGTGCAGTCAGGTTTACATGTTCAGATTTGACCTAAGAGCTGCACCACAGTCCATGATATACAGCTATATTTCACTGAATCAGATGAAGCTGAGCTTTAATCCTAGCAGATCTGCTCTTTATGGCAATTCAAGAAGACAGGCTGGAATCTACACCCACTTTTTGTGGGCTTAGAAATTCCTCTTATTTACACATCTTTCTCTGATGAAAATTTCCTTTTGCAATCACAGATTCTTTTGCTCACCATGCTGCCCCAAGATGAATAACTGAGTATTTAAAAGAAACTGGGGACTTAACTGTGTGCATACATGTGCAGGGATGTATATGCATATTGTTACCTTACACTCCTATACTCATACCCCAATACCACAACACCTATGAGTGAGGTACTGACTCACTACTGACACTGGCCAGTTCTGAATTGTTTACTGAGAGGTAAAAGAGAATGTCTTTAGCACAAGAAGGCATCGATTCTGTGTGCAAGTTTCTCAGGTGACAGTAGTTATGTTTGCCCATTATTAGAAAGGTCAAGAAACAAGGCAACATGTTATGGTTAAAGGATAAAAATACATAAGGAATCATGAAGAATAATGAAGATTTGCAAAGGGGATTTACTTACCTTGTCAAAAAGGCCACATTCACAGATAAGCTGCTCTCGGGCTTTGGTATTGATGGCTATTGTGAACCGCATGTGTGGCACCAAGAGCTGTGAAATGGGACAAACAATAAAAGAAGGCAAATTCTCTGACTGAATTCAACAGCAACCAGGTGTAAAGTTTGAAGCCCTGGAAGTCCTGGTGGCTTAGCTGTACGTTGCCATACAGGACAGCCAGACAAACTACCTCAGCTGAGCTACCACCAGGACTTCCTTTGGGTTTGTCAAGCTACTGTGATAACCTCCCTGAGCCACATACATCCCTTCATGCAATACCAACCTTGAAGAGGGGATGTACAGCAGGCAGCTGTCGGAACATAGCTATGCTGAACACCTCTGAGACTAAGTGTGTCCGTAAGAGATGGGTCACTGTCTGGTGGATGTGGAAATCAGATGAACGAACCCAAATTTTAGCTAGCAGCCAGTCATATGTGGCATCTGAAGGAAGGAATATGGGATTATCTGGCCCAGGTTTTTGACCAAGCTGAAAGACATAAAAATACAAAACCCCAAGTTATACACGTTTAGGATGAGACAAGTAGTAATGTGTCCCTTTAAAGACTCTGACAGTAAGCCCACCTGGATTGCAATGGGTACAATTTTATTCTCTAGATTCTTATACAGCAGACAGATGGGTGCCGCCAAGTACTGTATTGTGCACGGGTCTGTTTTATTGGCATCCACGCCATCCAGCAGCTCATAGTCCACAATGAAAATGTTTCCTTGCTGGGGAAAAATAAAAAAATACAAGATGTGTTTTAATGGAGTGCAAGCAGCAAGGCTCAGAACAAAGGAAGTCTTGGCCAGAAGTTGGTTCATACTCTGTGGTTACCAGTGGCCAGCAGCCTGCCCTTGCTCACGGTGACTCAGGGATGATGCCACTGAGATAGCAAGCACCTTTACACAAACTACATGACTTGTGTCTGCTGAGCCTGCTAGTGATCCTTTCAGCAAAGAGCAACTATGTATTTGACATTCATGCAGTGACACTAACATGCAAACAAGTGTCACACTGCTAGCTGAAGAGACCCCCTGCTCGACATACAAACAAAGTAAGGCACCACCCTTGCCAACCCTTCTTCAGCATGTTAGTTCAACTCTGTGGGTGACAACAGGGTAAGACTCTGCCAGGAAAGGCAAAGGCACTTTTCCCTTCTGAGTCAGTCAGTAAATCCCTAACCTTTCAGAGGAAACCACTGAAAAATGACCCTTCACCTCCTGGTGACATTTCTTTAACTGGACCTGGAGAAAGGCATGCCTGCAGCTCCAGGATAGCAGGGGAAAACAGCCAACAGAAGTGATGTCAGCCTGCAGAGACAACCAGCTTTGCTACAACCAACCATACAGCCTGAAGAGAGGAGAAGTGGCTGAAGGCAGTTAGGATTTGGAAGTTAGAGGATATGAGAAGGAACATATGGAGTCCAACCTTGCACAGAGCCGTACCTTTACTTCCTCCTCCAGCGTCAGGTTCCTCTCCAGACTGCATTCTACCATATCCATAGTTAGAGGCAACTTCTTGGGTATCTCTGTGCATCTCCGGATCAGCACAGGATTGCATCCATTCAGGAACTGGTAGCCAAACATAAAATCTTCCTTCCAGTGCTGCATCACATATTCTAAAGGAAAAACAAGCCTGCAACATCAATATCTGCACTGCATCAATATCCTGCTGCACTGTAGGATTCCTCCTTTCCTCCCCACCTTTTGTTATACTGCACTGCAATTTTGACTAAAGAAAGTAGCAAGAAAAGGATTCAAAACTTGCCACAGAATTTTAAGAAAAAAAATCACTTAAGTTAAAAGGACAATGTAATCTTTGGTTTTCACTTTGAGAAGAATAGGATTGATAATAATTTTAGAATTAAAATCTCCAATTTTAGAAGCAATGAGGAGTAAAATGTTCCACTCCTATGAAAAATACTCTCTCCATCTGCAGATCACCTTCTCAGGTCTTCCTGAGACCTGCTATTTTTAAATCTCATTCTTCAAATTCTCAGGGGGTGCAGTACAGAGGGATGAGTCCAAAAAAGTGGCACAGGCAGGAGAAGGGAAATGCAGAGCAATGCAGGGAAAAGAACAGCAGCGGCTGAAGTAGTTTTCTTAGCTGGAGCTGCGTGAAGGACACCTGGGGAAGGGCTTTGACTTTGACTCCGTAAAACTGCTCATTCATTGTTCTGCTTGTTTAACACTTTTTTTTTCCTGTTTATTTTTCAACTGCTAATATAAACCCAGGTTAGCATCTCTTGTTAATAAAATGCTAGTTTGGGTACTCCGTCTCTTTACTATTACATATGTAGTACTACTGGATGTTTTCCACAATTGGAGTGTTCTGTTTCATAGTGTCATGTCACCACTTCGACCTGTAGGTTTAGAGTCAGAAAAAAACATGACTAACATGAAAAATCCCATTAGTGTCTTCAGGGGGAAAATGAAGCAAGTAAAGCTTTCCACTATTGCCTGTTTTCAGACAAGGCAGAACTTTTTCTGAAAGCAATTTATTTTTCTAGAAAGGGTGAAAGGATGAAAAAGATAGGCCTTAGGGAATGCACTGCAGTGATTAAAAAAAAAAAGCTCAAAACTCACAATGCTTTCCAGCAGATCGGAAAAAAGTTTACTTAAAGCTGACGTTTACATCATTTCTGTCAATTGCATAATGAGTCTGGAGCTCTATCTGGAGTCTGCACCCAGCAAAAAATGACTCATCACCTTGGACAGAAACTTCATGACTGAAAAATGCCTTGAACTACCTTCTCCTTTAGCCCTGTTTCTGCCAAGACTTGCAAATAATCTGATTCAGAGTTGCATTAATATAACGGAGGCTGATGCTTAATGTCTAAAACTCAAAACTTTCCCCATGAGTATGGAAATGTTAGCAATTAAATTAATTGTAGATTATATCTAATTCCTGTGTTAAAAGTTCTTTAGGAAGCAATCTTATTAAATGTAACAAATTGCTGTAATTAGTTTTTAAATAACTCTGGCCAGCTTGTGTGCTTGATTTTATACCCAAGACCACAGAAATTACTTATTTCTGTTAAATGGTCCTTAGGCAGCCTGAAAAGGAGCAAAACTTCAGAGCAGGAGGGAAAAATATTTTCCTTTGCAGAGTCTGAACAGGCCATTCACACACACTGGAGGAACCACCTGCTAACCAGCTTTTAATATCTGTGTATCTATTATATCCAATAATAAAGTAAAATAATGTAGCCATGGGTGATAGTAGAAGGTTGGGTCTGGCTCATGAAACAAAGGCTTCCCCAGCCCTGCTTTGCAAAACGAACTTCAAAACCGATGCCTGCAATTCTTTTACATAACTCCTAAGACTTCCATATTCAAAAAGGTTCAGGAAAAGAAGTAATTTATTTTTGACACCTTAATACTACTGCAGAAACAGAACGGCTTCGAATAGAAAAATGAAATTCACACTCCTAGAGAGGAAGGGATTTTTGTCTTCTAGTAAGAAAATGTGAGTATGAAATGGCAAGCACAGCAAGAAGTTTAATGCAGTATGCACAATTAATTCTCATAGGTTTTTGAAAAGAGGTGACGTTTTGGAGAAATGTCACAAGCCTTTTTCAGGCCTAACTCGCACTAATTTCCAATAAGAACCACAGTTCTCCAGGTTGTGATCTGATGGCCCATCCTGCATGCAGGACCAGGTGAGGAAGTTAGAGTTCCCCCGTCATTCACAGCTCTTTGCATCCCACCCTCTGACCTGCTGGCCTAACAGCATGCACTTGCATGCCTGAAACAAGTTCTGTCAAAATGGCCCTTGTCAGGAACAACTTACCACTGAAACACATTTGAGGTGTCCTGTGTCATCGACACCAACGGCCCACAAGAACTGACTAAGGAGAGCTACAGGTGAGGTTACGACAGCAGAACTGGGGCTGGGACATCCTCCTCGTGTTGGGACAGGGAATGAAGCCAGGACCATTAGCAGCAGTGCAACCAGGACCGAGCACATGGCTGAGATGTTAGGCAACATCTAGTCTGAGTATGAGGCCAGAGGGGTCATCCTAGTACTGTCTTTTAGTGGAGAAAATTTCCAAATATGCCTCTTTGCAGATATTCCATGTATTTCAACAGCTGAAGTGGGAGATACACAATAAAACTTCTAAAAATGCCTAACAGTTAATACGCTCTGAAAAGCACTCCCACTAAGCTATCTTCAGGTTTAGATGTGAAATACTTATGAAAATGTGTCCTATGGGACTTGCACATATCGGAAAATATGTTTCTAAAAGCCAGAAGGGACTATGATGCCCAACTAGCCTGATCTCCAGTATAGCTCAGGACAGAGAAGGATGCTGAGCAGTTTCCAGTAATTTTAGTTGTGTGAGATCATAGCTTCTCTTCTTGGTCTTGTGGGCTGTTCTTGTAATCCGCAGTCTGAGATAACAGTTTATTTATGAAAAACCATGGGAGAGCAGAAGTGTGGGTCAGACACTTCCATCCTAATCAGATATGTTCAAGACAACTAATTAGTCATTCTATAATGCAAACATGAGCAAATGCTGATAAACCCACCAGAGATTGTGTTGCTGATTCTGACAAAGATCCTCTCAAAATCTGCAAAATCACTCCAGGAGGACTGGAACATGTGCATGAAACGGTTGACATAAAGATTCTCCATCCTAAAAACAAAACAAAACAAAACATCTCTGAAAAAAATCAGCTCCGACTTCCTCTATATCCTTCCCTTTTCTTTCCCATCCTTCTATATACCTACACACAATAAATTTTTCAGTGGTCAAATGTGAAATTGGACACCCTACAGAATTAAATTTGCTGGTTGTACCTTTACACACAAGCCTGAAAGGCATCTCAAGAGCCCAGTCCCTGATACTGCATTTATTGAACTGCATTCTAGAGTTGTTCTTGGCAGCCTACAACGGCTGTGCTTTAAGATCTTTGTCATATAAAAAAACATGTAGTCAGAAAAACTAGTGCTTCACACATCATCAGTAGTTAGCATCTGCTGAGTGCTAAGACCATTATTAGCACCAATTCAGAGAGGGGTATAGTGACACAAAGAGAGCGAGTGATTTGCATAAAGTCAGAACAAACACAACCCAGGTCCAGGCAGTATTCCGAAACAGAGAACAGCTCCTGTAAGTGTCTACATGACCAAGGCCAGACCGGATCCCTGCAACGCAAGGCCTGAGTTTTGAAAGCTGTCTATTTGCTGGGGCAGCTGGTTAAACTTGATACTCATCTCTAAACTGAGGAACCAATTCACTTGGTTGCAGACACCACATGAACATGGGGGGCTGGGAGCCAGAAATGTCTGTCTTAAGACACATTTAAAGTGTCCTAAATGTCTGGCTACAACACAGGCAAGCAAGTTCACCTGTATGAGATGACAAGTCCTAAATTCTTACATAAATGTTAAACCGTTGTTATTAAATAGAAATAATTTATTTTGATTAGAAAGGAAATAATAAATTTGGAAAAGAAAGTTGGCTTTCCACTAACACTTGAAATACACAAAGTACACACATCACACAAAGATAAGCAGGGCAAATAATGGAGTAAAATAAAGTCAGAGTGTTGCAGGAAATCCTCCCAAACAGAATTTTAGGGAGGAAGAATCCCAGGAGGCTGGATTTATAATCAGTAAACTTAGACTGAGGCACCTTAAAAAGAACTGGATTAGAAGTGGCTGAAGAGGACCAAAAGCCTGGAAGTAGAGCAAGTGGTAATCTGGAGGAGGGGTCTAGACCAGCATAACCATAACCCAGACAAATGAGCTGCTTCTGCACTGAGCTCAGACAGGGTGCATGTAGAATGGACTGCTTCTGCTGCTGCAGATTGCAGTCAAGGTTAAGAGGTGCCTGGAGGCATGTTAGGAAGTAAAACTCTCGCAACTATCTAGCCTGGAACAGGAGATGAACTCTCCAGAGGTCTCTTCACACCTGACAGGGACACAGAATGATCATAGTAGGCTCAAAGGGAGGGTAACTACTAGGCAGGGCTTTCTGGACAGATACTAGGTGTCTGAATCACAGCTGAACTTTAAGAAGCAGCATGACAATGACCAGAAGTTGAAATGATTTTAAACAACATAACTCAGTAGCTCGAGAGGCATTACTTGAGACTGTCTTATTTGAGTTTTCACTAAAGGTCCTGTAGAGCCTCTGCCCTCCTTCAGAAGTGCCCTGAGATTAGGAAACACTAGACACATGAGCCATGTACTGCTCCTCTCCTGTCCATGGTGCACTGCATACCTGGGGCTATTAGCCTGATCAAATCAGGCAGTAGGCACAGCACCTGGGATCTAGTCACAAACCTGCTGTGGTTTGACCCACTGAATGCCAGGTTTGCCCTTTTGCCACAGGTTTATTCACAACAGCACAAAACAACAACCATGTTGGGTTTTTCCCTTTTTCAGGATGGCCTCAGCCCTGGCTCTGATTCATGGTGAACAGATTGTACCGTCGTCCTACCTGACTGAATCTCAAGAGTACTTGACAGATACGCATGGGGCCTCCCTGCCCAAACTTTTTCAGAGGTAAAGAAAGTGACATTATAAGAATTGATAATCTAATAAATTCAAATTGCTGATTTAACTTATCAGTTTGCACACGGAGAGAAGATAAACTAAGAATTAGAGACTGGCTGTGGTAATCTGGCCTTCATTGTATTAAAGTCCTGACTACAGATCAAGAATGATCTCTTCTGACCTTATAAAATCTTTGGCTCGCTTTTTAAATAACACTATGCAAATTTCCACAGTTTTCTTGGCTTACTTTTCTTGCTTATTTATTTAATTCCCAAATAACTCTTTGTGATGGCCATCATCAAGTTAATTATCTGCTGACTAAAAGGTCACTGCAGGGCTGGGTTCTAATATCTGTGGAAAAAAAACATTGGAGTCTAGGATTTTCCAAGGACCTATACAGTCAAGGCCCCAGATGCTTCAAAACTTCTTAAAACTTTAAGAATCCACTGAATACTAAAGGGCTGCTTGAGGAATAAGGTATTTCATGAGGTGAGAAGGGATCTCAACTTCTGGCTCATATTAAAGATGAGAGATTTGGTTCTTTGGAAGTCTAAACATAGATATAAAGCTGAGGCAATATGTGTGCCATTGGGTAAGCCTGGGGGACAGGAAGCATCTGTCGGTCTTTTGTGCCATTAGTCTAACTCCTTGTGTGACCCCAGAGCCACTTCTCTGGTAGAAACAGCTCATATTGCATTAAAAAGCTACACAAGTATGTACTCTATGGCTTGTTCCATCATTGTCCTTGACCATAACTGGTGGAGTGATCCCTCCCTGTCCTTGTCTTGACCCACAAGTCTTTAATTACATTTTCCCCTCCTCATCCTACAGGTGGAAGGAGTGAGTGAGCATCTGTGTGGTGCTTAGTTGTTGGCTGGGCTCAGACCATGACAAGATAGAAAGCTAGAGACTCGTGGTCCTCAAAGCGGTTCAGCTGCCTTGTTCCAATTAGACAATTAGCTCTGAAACACCTAGGTCCACCCAGACATATGTGCTGCAGAAACACACCCATCACCCAGTTCACACATGCCGGAGATTTCTTCTGCTAAAAAAAAAAAAATATTTGCTGATGTTACAAAGCATCATTCCATTGTGAAAACCAGATCCTAGCGTGAGGGAGAGAGGAGGGAGGGAGAAATCATATCATTCCATTGTGAAAACCAGATCCTAGTGTGAGGGAGAGAGGAGGGAGAAATCTGTATCAGAGCTAATACACCCAGAAAAACCCCACATGTTCTTTGAAGTTTCCAATTTTCCAAATTAGAAACAGGTAGATTCTCTTGGAACAAGCCATGGGGTTTGACTCTGTGTTGGTAGTGAAATTCAGCTGCATAAACTTAACACCAAGAATGCTCTGACATGCCAGGTTTCAGTCACCATCAGTCCCCCAGATGGACTCAGATAAGCACATATTCACTGTTATTAGAAGCTGCAAGTTTCTCAGTAAGGCTATTAACTTCCCTAATTCTTACCAGCCTATGTTTGATGACATAATCTCTTGTCTGATCACTCTACATGAGGAACACCTTTCCAAAATATGAAGAGACCGGCATATTAACAGAATCACAGATACAGATACTGTGGGTGATCTTGGACCAGTCTCACTTCAGACTATCCCACCATCTGACAGTACGGTGGAATGTCTGAGACAGTATGATGTGACCTGGGCATGTGAGAGCTCAGAAGGGGACTCACAGACCAGAGAGTCCTATTTGTCTCATTAACCCTGTACTATTTCAAAGAGTTCTGCAGGTTTGATTATTCAGGCTCATCCAATGGCCAGGAATCCATTTTTTTCAATGACATGATATGTGCAGGTGGGTGGACAGTGATTTTGTTGCCCCAAACAGATTACACTCAGATGTGGTTAACTGATGGGCTGTTCAGATGAGCTTTTCTTCAACAGGGTCTCAAGGGCGCATTGATACCGTCTTCTTTTGGTATGTGACTGAAAGGCTTAATTATCGCAGCCAATGAAGTATCTCTAGGAGGTGACTCAAAGAACTAAGTCAAAAGCCTACGGTAACAGGTACCAATAGTCCTTCCTATGCTTTTCAGCAGTGCCTCCTCCAACTATCTACAGCCAAAATAGTGTCTAATGAGAATGCAGAGGCTCATGCAGCTCCCAGTGTAAAAAGCTTAAAATACTGATATTTAAAAAAAAAAAAAATCTCTTAAATTCTTTACTACTTTGATTGACTGCAGATCCAGCTGGAAGAAAATAATCCAATTCAGAGATTTCAGTGGAATCTAAAAGGTGATCAGGTCCTTACTGTGCCCCAAAAGAGATTCTGCGAAACTTCTAAAGTTCCACAAACACTTACGCTTTAGAGTAGTTCAGAATGAAGTCAATTCCTTTCTCATTGTCAAACTGGATGTCACGAGGCAGATCACTGTGAGAATGGGCATCGATGCTCAGAGGAAAGCCCGGATGCCACTCCTTCCAGCTGAGAAAAGAAGAGAGGTTGTATTAATGATATAAGCTTACCACCATGAGAACTGTGTCATTCTTTTACCTACACTGCTCAGTGACTTAAATCTATAAAGTAAATTTGCAGAAGACTCATTTGGGTCAAAAATAGTGACTCATACCACATCCATACCTATACCCTACAGAATCATGAAGTACAATGGAAGGCATTTATTTGGCCACCTACCTTCACAAAACTTGAAGTAACTTACTATCTGTGATACTTCCAAACTCTTGTCACATTTGGTTGAAACTGGCAGTAGGTACAAACGTATTGGGAGTGCAGGGGACAGGGACAGAGAGCTGCCTGATGCACAATCATTCTTGGGGCTGCCTTTTTGCAGAACTGAAATACAGCAGCTAAAAGTACTCAGACGTGTTTTTAGGTTCCTCTAAAAGGCAACTCTCAGAGAGATGCAGGTAGTCTCAATTCAGGTCCCCAGAAAAGCTTTACTTCCTAGTGGTCAAGGCACACATCCTCTGCCATGTATGTTGTTCCACTGTGTCCCATTTTTACTTCAAAACAAAGGGCGGCGATTTGTAAAGAATACTGTTTCAATGGCATTTCCAAACTGCCTGCCACACACAGACTGCATTGTGTGTTATCAGTTATGCCTCTGAATTGTAAATACCTATTTCCCTGGAATTACAAACGGTTTTGCCTTCCTTTTTGCATGCGTAAATAAAATTTTGTGCCACAGATCTTTATGAGCTGTATTTTCCTCTGCTCTACTTCCCATAATTTGTAAGCAAAATCCTTTCTTAGTCAAATGATATCAACAACACATACACCAAGCCTCAATCCATCAATTCTGAATGGACCCTCTGTCTCTCTTATCCTTACACTCATGATAACGAGATGCGAGTGCAAGAAACTTTTGTTATTTTAACAGACTACATCTTTAGGAAAAGGAAATGTCTAATGCCTTCTGGAGTTACCCACTGATAGAAGATAGTATTTTCCCATTGTGACATTAATTCGGAAAAAATGTCTATGACAATATAAAGGTAGGTATCACAACAGTGTTATGATAGCACATTCCAGTCCACCCAAACAGGGCCAGATCTTCCACTGCATGCCAGTGCAGGAAACAACAACCAGCTTGCTGCAGCAGCCAAAAAGCTCTGATAAGATCTGACATGTTCAGATCATGTTCCAAAACTGGAGTACTGCTTGCAAAAGGCAAATGAAATCTGCCTTCAAATCTTGAGACCACCGTGTGCCAGAGGGCCCACACAGAGACTATACCACTCAATTCCCACTTAGGCCTTCCAGATAGGCTTATCTGGGATTCAAGTATCTCATAATGCCACTTGCACCAGGCTGATCACCACTTACACGGAATTCCACCTAAGTTAAAATATATATGGCCAATACGGTAATTTATACTTTCTCTTACGCAGCAGTCCAGTAATTAGAGCAATATGATAATCTAAACATACTCTGCCAAACTTTGACCTGATGAAAACAGGCCATGGACCTTCTGTGGAGCTATGGGAAACTCACCGGTACAGTTTCTGGCGAGTCTCAAGTTCTTTGCGTCTGTGCTGCTTGAGAATCTGGGTCTTGTCATCCCGGGGAAGCTTTGCTGTGAAACATGGGAAAGAGACAAGTTATGAGGTGCCTCTACCTATCACTGCCCACGTCTTGAGGAAGAGAACAAAGTTTCCAAACCTTCAAACTTCTGATCTACACCTTTACAAACTTTCTGTGGGAAATGCTTACACAGTCCAATGTAGTACCTTGAGTAGAAACACAGGTCCCTAGAGAATCAGTGGAAGGAGATAAGATCCTAACTTGATGCCTCCAAGGGGTAATTAGCTCAAGCTAGGAATATCTGTCTCGATTGTATATAAAACCTGGATTCCTGGCACAGACGCTTGCTGTACATATCTAACAATCAGTGGTCTGAATAGGGTCATAGGATTAATTGTACATTTCAGTATCAATAAGAGAAAACCCAACATAGTTTCAGCTAATCTTCTCCGCTAAAAAAGACCTCCAGTGAACATCTATCCTCTTTCCTTGAGTTGTGCCGTCCCCTGTCAGCTTGGGGCAATAATCATATCCTATTATCATGAGAACAGAAAGAAAACCAGTGAGGCTTCATTTCCAGACAGCTTGCTCTTCTGACCATGTATTCACTATACCATTAATAACACAGAAATTTCTTACTGTTTAGAGAAAGGGCAAGGTACATGATTCACTTTACATACACATTTGGGAAGGCAGATAAAGCCAGCAGGAGTGTCACGGAAATAGCTCTTTGGGGTTTGAAGTCGGAAATATCAGATGTAATACATCTGATAACATATACAGCTAACAGTTTCCAGTTGGTTGTGTTCAAGTTACCAGTAGGGTTTCACTTGTTTTTGTCCTTTACCGCACCATATGCTGAAGGTCACACAAAGCTGCTTTCCATGGAAGTGTTACAGTTGTAATGAATCAAATTATGAAAAATATAAATTCCCTCTGGAGAACAAAAATAAACTGACACGTAGTTGTGATATAGAACAAAGGCTTCAAATTCCTCAGCCAAGAGTAGCCAAAACTGTAATGGGAAATAAACATTTATTTCCTACCACCTCCTATATTACTTCAGCTGTTTTCAGGCACTCATACTGCAGACCACTACGGCAGCCAGCCCACCCTAGGAAGCACAGAGGGGAACAGGCAAACACCAGTGTCAAATGTCTGCCCCAAGCCTGATCACAGCACGTAGGCAGAGACAGTTAAAACACAAGTTTCAGGTCGAACAGGCCACTCTGAACAGAGCACAGATGTGCTGTAACACTCTTCTCAGCTCATCACCACTACTTGCAGCAGTCATACCCATCTCACCCTGCCTTCTGCACTTGACAGCATGCAAAGAGAAGGGATGAACAGTGATGCTACGGCTTAAAGTCAGTCCTCGCACCTGCTGAGCGGCCGCGATCCTACTTCAGGATTTTACTTCACTCTCAAGAAAACATGACAATTTACAGGCAATTAATCATGGGCCATTTAGGGGCTTCATATGAAACAAAGACGGGACACTAATTCTAATTAGATCGAAAAGGCATCCAGCAATGAAGCTGTAGAGCAGAAAAAATTTGGAATTAGGGTCAACCCTCAAATTCACTAACAGTGTAACAAGCTACTGTAAGGACTCTTCCTTGCATCAGCTTCCAAAAATACCCAACTCAACTGCCAGTGCCCAGCCCAACAAACTGCTCAGAAAGCAGTCCTAGTCAGCAGAGAAAGCCTACTCCCTAGGATGAAGAAAGGGACTGGCAGTGGTTCTCCATGTGAGAGAAAAGACTGGCAGGTACATGGGGAAAGAGAAAGGAGAGGTGGAAGAATTCTGGATGTTCTGCAGGACAACAGGTTTCTTACGGTTCTGACCTCTTCCATCTCGAAGGACCACCTCTTTTTCATCTGTAATCCAGCGGTAACAGGGGAACTCCAAATAGTCACCCATCGGCGTTTTTACAGTGATATACTTAAGGTACCAGTCATCCTGGTACCAATATTTTCGTTTCTCAATTTTTATTAGCTGAATTTCTCCAAGGTCTTCTTCCACAGTCACATCATAGGAGTCAACCTACAGAGCAGAATACAGTCAATGATCCACTGCACATGCAGGAAGCACAACCAGCACTACATGAGCATACCCGCCCTTTCCTGATGCGGCATGGGTAGAACAGAACTTCCCAGCTTCTGGTGGGTGAGAAAAGGAAGACCTGTTATTGGGCTGCAATGCAACAGGAAGATGAATAAAAGAGCAAACAAGAATACGCAAAACGCTTCAGAAATGGAGAAACATTACTCCTTGAAATGTTTATAAGTGAGAAAAATGTGCAGACCATGACAGCATTTACTGCTCTCCTAGCAACAGCTAGTCCCTCTCTAGCTTTCTTGTAGGCCCCTTCAGGTACTGAAAGGTGCTATAAGGTCTCCCCAGAGCCTTCTCTTCTCCAGGCTGAACAAGCCCAACTCTCTCAGACTGTCTTCATAGAAGGGCTACAGCCTTCTGATCATCAATGGTACATTTTATGTTTGTACAGCTCAGATTTGGACAAAGGAATTTAAGTAGCTAACTGAAAACAAGGTTCACAAGAACCTCAACTAGCTCTGAAGACACTTCATTCTTTCACAGAAAACAAGCCAGCATGTGGAAACAGGGTTTAGCTCCTTACTCCGTTTGGAATTAACTCAAAGGCCTGACTCCTGCAACATGGAGGGACCTCAGACTAGACTTGCACAGTAGCTTGTCTGTTGATTCTTTTCCCGTGCTAAGGGTCTGGTCACAGGGTCTTTGCACTGAGCTGGTACTGAAGGCTAAGACCACCCACACCTGTGCCTTCAGAAGTGCCCTCATCGGTGGCCTACAGGGACAGACCCCTTAAACCCTGAGTTACTGGCCATGCAATGATCCAGGTGAGGAGCAGACCAGTCTACACTGCAACTCATATGAGGCTGTTTCATTCTAATAAGGATATTGAAATTTCTTCTAATATGCAGCCTGATTTAATTTCAAGCTCAAATATTTTAAATGGGCATGGACAATGCTTATTTTGATTTGCTGAGACTTAAAAGACTAATCTTAGCCTGAGCTATATTCTCCCCATGCCTGTTAATGCAAAAGACATTGAACTGTTTATTTCAAAAAGGAAGCCCACCATGTCTTAAATAAAAATTTACAATGCTTATGCCAATAGGACACACATACACATCAGGTGGTAACAGTCTGCTTCACAAATAGCATGGCAGTCCTTGGCAAGCTAGGGATGACAGCATCTGTCGGCTAGGATGTGAGCTGAGAGATGAAAATCACTGAGCTAAGAGTTCAACCAACATACTAAACTGATGCTTGTCACTTTTCCTTACATCTCCATAGTAAAAAAGAAATAGTTCTTTTTTGAATAGTCAATTGACTATTGATTGAATAGTCAATCAATGCACCAACTTTAAACATTTTTGAAAGTTTATGTTGCTGATTTTTCAACCTCACCACACTGTACCAGAAGAGGGAAAAGGCTAATGTGTGAAGGTAAATTAACTCCCTTGATGATTCCTGATTTTGAACCAGCTGTGGAGACTGAAAAATGTTGAGTGGCTTTTCTCTGAAACCACATTAATAGTGTCTTGCACCACAGCTATGACAGCCAGTGACTGTAGGACATACACCTCTGCTCCTGGCTAAGTGAACGGAGATTCCTCCCTCCCACGATGCTAGTGTCAACCACCACCCTGACCTTTGCCTATCACCCCATGTCCAATATTCTTGTCTTCACTCTTGTCAACCAGCACAAAGAAATCTGGATGGTAGCTAGAAAATGTGCTCAGATTGTTTCACATTCTTCAAAATATTCTTTCTAGAATTCTTTCTAGAAATAGGAAATATAGAAATATTATTTCTAGAAAGAGGCAGCACTTGAACCATTTCTATTTCATTGTCATCTCCCTGCAATTCATGATTTTCTCACTAAAAACAGTGTCACTAAACTCTTTCACCAGGCTCAGGTTTCACAGTGAGTCAGTACTTCTGCAATTTCATGTGTCTGTCCAGGACCAGACAACACTTTGCAGAAGAGTCCCTTGTCACAGGCTGTCATAGCATGTATCTCAAACTCAGCCACTTCCTTGCTCTATGCAATTACAACACAGAATTCATTATCTCTTTGAATTTTACCAAGATCTTGTTGCATTTGACAGTCAGGGTTGCAGTCACCTTGCAGAGACACAGTCCAAATGAATCCACAAACCCATGTGGATTATTACCCATTTGCGTTCATCACTATAAAGAGAATTTAAACATGTAAATACTAATGCAATAACCTACAGAAGCAAATGATAAACTGCATCTGGATCAGATTCGCTTTATATTCAGCTACTTGGGATTTTCACGCTCCATTTTCTCACCAATTTTCAGTTCCAGGGCTAGTTATGTACACAGGAAGAATAAGGTGACCAAAGACACTGGATAGGGGAAACGCACTCATACTGCATTATTTTTAGCTCAAGTCCTCACAAAAACTCGTTGCTGTCAAGTGATTAGTATGGCACAGAAAGCCTGAAATAAGTCTTACTTTCTCATCAACTCACTGTTGCCCAAGATACCTGACTACCTTTTTTTTTAATTCATCTCCTTTTAAGGCTCAGCTAACAATTTCCTTTTCAAAAAAATCCTCATTTACACATATATATTTCTATAGTTTTTATAATGTCACACATATATATATATACACACATCTAAGATTTAAATTAAAGAGCCATGTGAATCAGATCCAAAGAACTGATAGAAATGTCACACTGACAGCCAATCTTTGGAAGAAACCCATTCCTCTAGTAACAATCTCTTTGCTAATATTACGAGAGCCCTAAAATAGTTGCACAAGTCACTGTCAATGTAATGCAAAAAAGGACATTCAATTAGCCTCAACGTTCCTGAAGGCTTTTTATCTTTTTATGACCATCACAGTACCATTTCAAGCGCACTTCTGAAAGTGAGGGTTCTCTCTTCTCACACAGCTTTCGCTGCCTCCAGCCCAGCGATGCCATGGGCTCGCCTGAGATGACAATATTGCTAATGTAATAAAAGTGTGTCAGGTTACAAAGATGGTACAAGGTCCAGTTAAGAATTGACGGTTGGTTGGTCAAGGCTTCTATGGCATTAGTTGTATGAGGTCTCCTGGTAAACACACGGCATCCGTGATGACTGCACGGTGAGCCAGAGAAGCTAGGAGTTTTTACACAGTCTGAGTCAGAGTGAGAAAACAGAATTAGTTAACACTATTGGACTGTCCAAACTCCTGTGGCATCCTGATAAAGCAATTTAATTTCAGGCAAAACCTGAGCTCTTTCTTTTTGAGGGGAGACTCCTACTGACTGGTCTAATATTGCAAAAAGATGACACAGACAACCCCACTTTCTATAAGCACAAAGCTCTAAGTGGAAAGAACTGTATTTCCCTCTGGAAATACTTGTGAGCACGTTTCTTTCAACAAAACCAAAAAGCAGATGAAGAGTAACAGGAAAAGAACAGAGAACTACTGACACGATAACATTTGCTTTGAAATCACTCGGTGCCAACAGGAACTTACTCAAAAGACACTGAGTACAGAAAAGCAGCTATGGCTTTCTACATCGCCTGTGTCCAGTACTTGGAGTAAGTCAGACAAAAACTACAGCTGAGCTACCATTGTGCAAATCCCTTCAGGTTTTTCCGTGTCCCTTTTCTCCTGTCAACATTTGGCATGCAAATCTACCCAGAATTGGCCCAAGCCTTCACTGATTATATCTAGTAATACATACACTTTGCATTAATTCTTATGAAGTCGTTACCAGGATAATGGAACTATGGAGCCTGGCCCAACATTTAGAAAAGAAACTGGAAAGTAGACAAAGCCTTACAAGATAATACTGTAAAATTCTGGTCTCCCACTGAAAAAGTGCATTTTTTTTCCTAATGTGTTCACAATTGAATTGCTTTGCAGAAGAAGAAAATTACAGAGATGCTATTGAAAGAAACACTAAAGACAACTGTGAAAACAGTTGCTACATTTTACAAAGCCACCTGAAAGTCTTTTGGCCTGCTTCAGTTTTATTTTTTTGGTTCCGTATTGGCATTTTGATTTTCTTTCGTTCTTTCTTTGCACAGCGAGCTGGTAAGACTCACGGTGTTTTGGGCACAGTGTTACCTGAAGAGGTGCCTGGAGAAATACACTGCACTTGCCAAGAAAACATCCTCAACAATAAAATTTAGCACATAATACTGCAAGTGTCCAATAAGCCAGACACTTTATGGAACACAGAGTTATTCTCATTCTCCAAAATAAATATATTCTGAAAAAACTGACTGCATATTTATAGAACCAAACACAAAACAATTGGCAGAAATTATTCACCTGGATAAGAGAAAACGTCCTCATCCGGATTTAATCAAGTACCTTTGCACTTGGAAACAAGTCTGATAAAAATAAGAGACAGTCCCAGCCTCAGAAAGCTTACTTGGCTAACGTATTTTTTACAAAATGCTGGGACCCAGGTGCAGACTTTGAAATGTGCCTAAAAGCTACCTTCCTGAGAAGATGTAAGTATTCCTTTTAGGTGTACACATGCTCTGCTGCAGTGCTACTAACATCCAAAATCTCCGGTCATTGCTTCCTCACCCAGCGGAGTCCAATGCCCGCAGGTACCTCTGCTCCTGCTGGGCCCGGGCTCGCAGCAGTTCAAGAGTTGCTGCTGAGCATATACTTAATGCTCACATGATGGCATTTTCCCCCTGTAACAGGATCCAATCCAATTGGGTGTTTGGAGCGCTACCAGGCTCTCCATCACAGCCATTTCTCAAAGACAGTGAAATCCTCTTTTGTAGACCAGGGATAAGAGCAAACTGTCTGGACTCTGGAGGCCCTGATGCTTATCCCCTCAGCTGGGCAGGGCTCAGCCCTCCAGGGAGAGCACCTTAACCCTAAGTTTGCACGACAGTCTGAGGTCTTCTTCAACCTCTCTTGCTAATGTTGTTAAACTTCACTTAAAATACATGACTGTTTACCAGCTAAGAGGAAAGAATGACTGGATGGGAGATTCAGATAACAAGGTTCTAAGCTAATGAATGTTTAATCACGAATGAAAGTAACTTCAACAGCAGCATCTGGTAAGTCCCCACACCTGAATTTGCTAAAGCACCTCCTCAGAACATCAACTATAAATATCTGTGGACCATATCTATACATGCCATCAACACTTATTCAAAATGCTGACTTCTGTTAACCACATCTGCGATGTCTAATGCAGAAGAGACTAGATACCTAACCTAGGCTGTGAACCCCATCATTTAAAAAAAATGCGCCTAAAGGCAAAGCAGCACCATTAAAGTCTCACTTGTATACGCAGTGGTAGGTCTCACTTCCACAGTGACTTATGAATGCTTCGTTAAAACTTTCAACGTTGCTTAAATCTCAGACCTTTTGGAAACTGTGAGTTAGGTTTCCAAATAAAATGCGTATTTTGGGAGGAGAAAAAAATTACCTGAGTATTATGTCTACAGTGGACAATAAGCAAATAAATAAATGCCACACTGAAACAGTGCCCAGAATATAAGCAACTGCAGATGGATAGTCTGGATACTGTGATAAGACCACACAGAGGGCAGGGCACAATATACAGCAAAAATTAAGGTTAGAAAGAAGAGCATAGCTGACAGCCCACTCCCAACTTCATTCTCACACTTGCACGTTGGTGCTGTTTTCCAACTTTTATTGAAGCTGCCCCGCACATTTCTCTCGGCACGTGTCATAATTCTCATTGGAAGTTCTTACCTCTTTGTTTAATTCCTTGGCGATATCAGGGCTCTGACTACTAGTAAATACTGACCCTAAACATCGTCTATCAACAGGAACCACACAATTTTTCTTTAGTATACGTAAGGAATGTACAAATCTGAAAGCCCATGCTAAGACAAAAACAAAGGGCCCCATCTTTCCCGACGACTGACCGACCCCAGGGACAGGGATGCGAACGATGGGCGGCCAGGGATGGCAGCAGGCACCTCCGTCCCGGTGTCCCGCGCCGAGGACAGGGAGTTTAAAAAAGGGGGACGAGAGTTTCAAACGGCACAGCCCAGCCGCGGTCCCTCGAGGGGGTCCTCCAGCGTCCCCGGCTTTATGGGTCCGGCCCGAGGCAGCGGGAAGGCAGATACCCGACGGCTCGTACGCGGTGAAGCCCCTCGGCCACCCCCGAGGCGGAGGCCGGGCTGCCGCGGGGAGCGGGCGCCACAGGTCGGGTCGACTCACCGCGCCGCGCTCGAAGTCGTTGTAGAAGGGTTTGTCCAGGAGGTGCCTCTCGCTGCAGCCAGCCGTGCCCTCCAGGCTCAGGTACACGTAGTCGTCGGTGCCCGCGAACCACTGGCTGCCCGTGGCCACCGTGACCGTGTAGGACGGCATGGTGCCACCGGCGCGGCTCGGCTCAGGTCCGCACAGCCCCACCGACCCGGCCGCTGCGGAGCTGCGCTCCTGCTCCTGTCCGGACCCTGCCCAGCGCCACCTCCTCCCCCGCTACCGCACGGAGCCGCTCGACCCTGCCCGCCCCTTCCCCAGCGCCTGGCACACCTACCGCGGTGCACAGCCCTCGCGGCAGCCCTCCCCGACACCCCCAGGCACCCTGTCCTGCACGGCTGCCCGCGCTGTACTGCACCCCTCTCCCGGCACAGCTGTGCTGCCCTGCACCCCTGTCCCACTGCAGCTGTCCTGCCCTGCACTGCACCCCTCTCCCGGCACAGCTGTGCTGCCCTGCACCCCTGTCCCACTGCAGCTGTCCTGCCCTGCACTGCACTCCTCTCCCGGCACAGCTGTGCTGCCCTACACCCCTGTCCCACTGCAGCTGTCCTGCCCTGCACTGCACTCCTCTCCCGGCACAGCTACACTGCCCTGCCCTGCACCCCTGTCTCGCTGCAGCTGTCCTGCACTGCACTGCACCCCTGTCCTGGCACAGCTGCGCTGCCCTGCCCTGCACCCCTGTCCCGCTGCAGCAGCCCTGCTCTGCACCCCTGTCCTGGCACAGCTGCTCTGCCCTGCCCTGCACCCCTGTCCCGCTGCAGCAGCCCTGCCCTGCACCCCTGTTCCGCTGCAGCTGCCCTACGCTGCACCCCGCACACAGCCCTTACAGGGCACCTGCCCTCCCACTCTGCACCAGCCCCAGGGCAGCACACTTCACGCAGCCCTCTGCACGGCACTTTCCTCTTGATATCCTTCCACTGCTGTTGCACAACCCAACACTGCGCTCAGAGCTCTCAGCACACTGCGCTGCAGTGCAATCCTGCTCCTGCCAGGCACAGCTGCCAAAGCCCTGCACAGCTCACCCTTGCACAGGTCTGTGTGCCTCACCACCTCTACGCTTACAGGATTTCAGCCACGCACCCTCAAACTCTGTACTCTGTAACCTCACCTCATAATCACCCCAGTTTGCAGACATACACACTCCTCTATGCCCAAACCTTACACATGTACTGCACCAACTCAACACACTACCACGATCTACCCCCACATCTATCCCATTCTCTTCATTGTTCAGTTACTTGCTCGATACTCACACCACACTGCACCCTCATCATACATAATAAATCTGCAAATCCATGTACAACTCACCCTTTTCTCAGGTCTAGACCCCCATATGCACTATTGCTGGCATTTATTCCCTGCATTCCTCTAAGTTTCTCACACACCCTGCTGTGTTTCCACAACCATGTGTAACACTAACTGCCAACATATCTACACATCAGAGCTGTGCATAAGCAACTAACCCCCCCATTTCCACAAAGCGCCCTAAAAATCCCACAATTTCACAGTCCACACCCTGAGTATACCAAGCACCAAATACCCGCTATCACTGAGATGCTATCATTTAGCCAACAGAAGAGCTGGCGGTGCTTCTTCCACAGCCCAACCTACCCCAGAGGAAATGGCCACAGGGCAGTGACACTGCACACTTGGCACTCAGGCACCAAGACCACTATTGCTGTTCTCCTGCGTTTTCTCCGGGCAGCCCAATACCGCATGCTGTCACCCCTGTTGCCTCACTGATATCTTCCTTCATGCTGCTGCCAGCAGCAGCTGCACGATCCTGAAAGGAGCCCGGTTGCGGCTTTTTGCACATACCGGTGTCCTTCCACAGTTGCCCTCTGAGCAGACCAAGCTCCCCTTTCCTTGCTGTCAGGCAGTTTGCCTAGCTGGGCTCTGTGCTCTTGTGAATTTCTAATGACAAGTATGCAAAGCAATCTAAATTAAAACCATCTCAGAAGTGCTTTACTTACGGCACACTTGCACCTCAGGTGCCGTGCTGGATTAGTTTGTGTACGACATAACTAATCCAAACATACTTCAGTAGCACTTTCAGCCTGAGACACTCGCTGGATGGGCATTATCAGTCCGACTTTCAGTACAGAGGGGGGGAGCAATTAAAGTCAGCAGTTGGGAGTTACTGCTGGCTCTGCCTGCTTCTGTACTGGCAAGCCCAGTCGCAAGGTGCCTCAAGCCGCACCATAGCATGACTGCTGGGCAACACCACAAGGTAAGCTTATGGAGTCTTTGCTTCAGCTTCTAAAATTGCGGCTACTCAAGATGCCTTGTGGTCTGTCTTATTTACATACCATGGCCACACAGCAATGGGAACAGTCTGCGGTGCCCTGGAAAGGTTCTTGTTCTTCTTTCCCAGAAGTGCGATGATACTGGGCTACACTCACCCGGACAAGTCAGGAAAGGGCTCCTACCTCTCTTCTGTACAAGTAGAACCCATTGCTATATTGTGACTCAGATTTCAAGGCTCTCCCACGTTCAGGTTATATATTTACATATAGGCATAAAAAACGTACTGTGCCTGCCTTGGCTCTACTGAATTGCTCGGCATGAATTTTTAGTCTGCTGCTACTTTTTAAATAACACCCAGAAGCGCAAGATTGCCAACTGTCACACCTGAGGCAGCTACAGAATCCCAGCCCACAGATCTGATCTCTCCTCCCGAGATATAACCAGCAAGGGATCCTTCCTGCTGCACTGCAATCCCTTCCATGGACAATGTTACCCCATAAAAGCACACCATCAACTTTAAAGGAAAGATGAACCCAAGGAAGAACTTACATAAGATTTTCCTTTACATAAAGAAATTGCATATCAGTTTCATTTTTGCCCCAGTACTGTCAGCCCTCGAGTTCCTAATTTTAGGTTCAGAGCCTTCATTGAAAGATGTATCCAAAATACTTTTAACGTTACAAGTGCTTTTGTCAGACACAAGGCCACCTTCTGAGCACCTTTATTTTTGCTGCAAATATGGAGCAAATTTGTGTTCAAGCCTTGACTGGTGGGTTTCCACGTTTCTGTGTGTTTCAGATGTAGCATTTGAACCCTGTCCCGCTCCCCTGAGTCATCAGTTCTCTTTTCAGACCATTTAGGTCTCTTCTGTGGAGGGTGTGACTGGGGAGTCTCCCTACAGCATTACAGCTCTTTATCAAGTCATTAAATACTGGATAAACTCAGTCCTGTACATGAAATTTGTGGGAATGCACATGACTTGTCTCCAGCCCCTTCACAGCTATGTGTCTTTTCAGTCTGTTCCTTTAGCACCTCTCACTTTTATCACAATTTCCACCTTCAAATGTTTATTGATAACATTTACTGTTGAGAGAATTTAACATGCTTCATCCAAGTCTTGCCATCCAAAATGGCGGGATATGCAAAAAACCAAACCCAACCATTTTATCAAGAAACTACATTATTTCATCGCTTGGGAGACCCGCACTGTATGAGATCGCAGCACGATTCTCTTCAGTGTTTTATCTGATGGCTGCTTGATGTCAAACAAGGAAATCACTCTTGGAAATAGCAGTTGGATCCCATAGCTGGATCCAAGGGGATTGTCCTAAAGATTAGGCTGTGGGATCAGACACAGACTCACAATGCAGTGTTTCCCTGGCCCCCCAATACCACCCTGGATTCACAGAATCATAGAATGGTTTGGGTTGGAAGGGACCTTAAAGACCATCTAGTTCCAACTCCCCTGCCATGGGCAGGGACACCCTCCACTAGACCACGTTGCTCAAAGCCTCATCCAGCCTGGCCTTGAACACTTCCAGGGATGGGGCATCCACAGCGTCTCTGGGCAACCTGTGCCAGTGCCTCACCACCCTCTCCGGGAAGAATTTCTTCCAGATATCTAATCTAAATCTCCCTGCTTTCAGTTTAAACCCATTACCCTTTGTCCTGTCACTACCTGCCCTTGTAAAAAGCCTCCTCCAGCTCCCATGTAGGCCCCTTCAGGTACTGGAAGGCTGCAATAAGGTCTCCCCCGGAGCCTTCTCTAGGCTGAACAAGCCCAGTTCTCTCAGCCTTTCTTCGTAGGAGAGGTGCTCCAGCCCTCTGAGCATCTTCGTGGCCCTATTCTGGACTCGTTCCAACTGGTTGATATCCTTCTTATGCTGAGGGCTCCACAGCTGGACACAGTTCCTCTTGGCATGGAGGCTAAACTGCAAGGGGAGGATTGTGCTGCATCCTGCACATGGCACATCTTACAGGGATGCAGGAGGAGACTGGAACTGCTCAGGCCAAGCAAGACCCTGACCCTGGGTCTCGGACTTCCTTTCCGAAACCACCAACTCACTTAAGGCACATGGCCATCCCTACCTCTTCCGCCTGCGCCTCCAGCTCCTGCATTTTAAAGCAGGCTGTCGAGCCCTTTGGGAAGACATGATGGGCACGGGGACCAGGGAGATGCGGCATGGGGACCAGGGAGATGCATCCTGGAGGACACACTCCTGGTCAAGGTGCCAGCCCTGCGCCAGGCACCACGGACCTGCAGCCTGCACGTGGGCCAGCGCTCCGACACCTCAGCTGGGGACTTCAGGCCACCAAGGTCCTGATCCCAGAGCCCCCACTTCCCTTTGCAGCTGGGGCTGATCAAAATCCCCGCTACGCCCAAGCCTGGGAGCGAGCAGCGGTTTTATTCGCCTCTGGCACGCGCAGCGCTGCACGTTCCGCAGCGCGGGGACTCGGTCCAACGGGGGACGCCCAGCAACGGGGGACGCCCAGCAACGGGGGACGCCCAGCAACGGGGGACGCCCAGCAACGGGGGACGCGGGGCCGCTGCGGCTGGGCAGCAGCGCCCCCTGCCGGGCACGGGAGGGAGCAGGGCAGCCCTTGCAAGCGGAGTGCAACATTACCGCCTTTGCCAGCGTGAAAAACAGAATGAAAATAGAAAACCCCCTATTAACCCCCTATTTCCCCCCTATTTTGCATTCTCTTTCCAGGCGGGGCTGCTGTTAGGCGGTGTGCAATTAGCAAGTGTGAAAAATGCACAAGGTGATGGATCTCCAATCGCTATCAGTAACTCCCGTCACGCCTGGCACGCTGTGTGTGTGCAGCTACTGGGGCCCAGTGCTGGTTTCTGGCACCTGCTTGCAGACCCAGGCAGTCCGGTCCAGTCCTGGACGCCATGCAGGCAGTAAACCTGGGCTTATTTCTCCCCAAGCCCCTCGGGGAGTGAAGAACCGCTCCCTGCATCACCTCAGCACTTGAGCCCCTCTGCATCTCACCCACCTCACTGCTCACCTGAGGATGGTTTCACAAGGGCACTGGAAACGGGGCCATGTAAAACATGAGCACTGCTATTCCTGAGATGAAGATGTGTTAGCGGTGGGCTAGGGCAGCCCCCTGGCGAGGGGCACATCTACTCTGCCACACGTTTTGCAGCTTGGTCACAGCTCTTGTTCTCCCAAGCATCACTCAGATTGACTACCTGGAAATTCACAGAAGAACTCAGCTACTGTCCCTCTTTATATCCTTGCAGTGCCAGTGAAAAACAAGGTTGTTCTGTGAAGATGTCACGTACCTTGTAGCTCTCCTGAGGCTACAGGCAATTTGGGTGGGCAGATGGCTCTCTTGCAATATGCTAATAAAGGACTGGGAGTGGGGAGGAATGACACAACATGGTAATTAACAAAGGACAGAGGGGATCAGTAGAGCCTACAGAAATTTCTAAGCTACATAAATAATCTAAGGGGCATGGTCTTAATAGCTGAGAACATACGGGTGCTAATTGTGTATTGCTCCACCAGAATGGGAAGAAAAAGCTCCTTGTTTATAGACCTGCCAGAGGGTACAGAAATGAACTCTAGGATTGCAAACCGCAGCACAGTGTCATTGCTCTGCCATCCAGGCAGTGGCAATTCTGACACCAGCTGGCTGACTCACAAACCCCGATGGAGTTACGATATCAACACTTATTACAATATCTTTATACCTTTTGTGCAAGGGATCATCCAGTTTGCAAGGGACTGTTTCTCTGCATCTGTGGGTGCAGCAGTGCTGCTCTGGCAGTTTGCAAGAAGAGAGAAAAGAGGAGGGAGACACAGAGAAGGCTGCCTGCTTTCAGACTTGCCCACACCAAATCAGTGCTGGGAGGCTGCACAGCTAGCACTGCTGAAGAGGAGGGGAGAGCAGAGGCACAGGACAGGTAAGCCATGGACAGGACAAACACAAGGAATACAGCTGCAGCGGTGGCTACTCTTTCGGTATCGTTCAGTACCGCACGCATTTGAGAAGAGCAAAACTACAATAGCAGTGAGAGACTGAAGACAGGTGCAAAGTCCTAAGCCCCAGCAGCAAAGGTGGAGTCTTGATAGAGGCTTGTGCAATATCAGCTCTAATTTGAAGCCAGGCAGGTCCAAACTAATCCCTGAAATAATACCTACAACTTCTCCCACAGCTTACTTTGGTCTAGGGCTGCAAGTAAGCTGCTCAGTGGTTTGATTTAATTTCCATCTGATTTCTCAGGAGTGCATCAGTTGCTTAGGTGTGGCCATAAATGTAGCATGGTCCTGAAAGCACATTTCAGGACAAAATGAACCATCATCTCACTAGCATGAGAAACACTGGCTTAGCAAATCCCATGATCAGAATCAGTCCTCTTTTTAACATAGTACTTTCAAGAACAAGAAGTTAAGCACAAGAGCACAGCAAGCGGCAAGTAAGACTCCAGACAGACTTCACTTTATCCACAGGAAGGGAACAGTGGTACTTTGTGAGTTAATTTGGGATGCTCAGGGATAAAATACATATGAAATACTGCATACGCTCTCTAAAACAGCTGCACTTTCTCAGTTGGGATCAGGTCATCAGCCCGAGTCATTTCCTATTCTCTCACAACCACAAGGATAACTATTAGCCCTGACAAAGGAACCTGCTGTCCCCAGTACCAGACCCTAACAGTGATGGATTCTCCTATGCCTGCGTGGCCTGCCTTGTTTGCAGGAGGCTTTTGAGACAGACAGTATCTGAGCTACCCATCACAGCAAGGGGCTCCCAGCAAGAACGACTGGGAGGTTAATTTCACTGAAGTCTTAAAATGTTAGGAATTGCAGGCCTGATTCCTGGAAGCTTGGAGATTTAACAAGCACGCCCCAAGTGGTGATCTCCGCCCTCTGCTCTGTGCAGCCTTGTTGCTTTATTCAGTTCTTTCAAATCCTCCTCTGATGTTAAAGCCTTTGAAACTTCATTCAGCTCCTTAACACTCTCCAGCACTGTCTCCTCTCCATTTTCAGCTTTCAGTTCCTCTGCCACCAATCTTGCCTTTTCTTCAGAATACACTTCAAAAAGAGCATTCTGAAGTTTGCCATCACTTGACCCTGTCTGAGCAATATCACATTTCCAATTATTCTACTCTGCGTAACTCGCTGAACTTGCCACCCCTTTCCTTTACCCAGTGGTCTAATGTTTTGAGATTTTTTTTTTAACCTGCCCTGCCTCCCTTCTGAATTATTTCCTTCCATCTCTGTTCAGTCAAGATGAATGAATTTTTCCTCTCTTTGGTTCTTGTTCTATAATGAGATATTCTTGCCTGATTCTTCTGATGTCATCCAGTCATTGATCACAGCCTTCAATTCGCTTCTGTCTGTATTGTGGTAACACAATACAATCTCAAAATGTCAGAGCACATCCCATACATCAGAAACTGGAGCTTAGAGGATTTCCAGGAAACAGCGATGGCAGGTGGACACTGAGCCTTATTTGCAGTGTCATGTTTGGGTACTTCAGCAGTCTATGCTATGAATCACATTCCTACTGTAATTTGGTTCCTCCTGACACAACCCTCTCTGTCCAACCTTGCCCAGAAGCAAGCCGAGTGACTACAAAATAGTATCAGTGGTGAAAGAGGAAGCAGGGAAGAAGAAGGAAATCTGCGTTGCACAAGTAGAATAATGGAAAGGGGGAAATGCATCATGATATGGGTGAACAGGCTGGGGACAGTGAAATCTGAAATGGACACGGTAAGTGACTGAAGAATTGTCCACAGGGTGGCTGTGGGAAGAGGGGGCTTGGAGGAGGATGTACAGTCCCTGCAGATGGGCTGAGCAGCAGTGCAAGCACAAGCCTGGCTCTTGAGACCCTTGGGGCTTGGTTTCTAGATTCAGCAACTGAAGTTACACCATTTGACATCTCCACTCAGGTGGTTCCTACCAGCTCCTGCTGCTGCCCTCCTGCCTCCCCACAACCTCCTTCTATCCTGATCGGAGAGGCAAGTCATGCTGGTCCTGCCAACCAAATACCAGTAACTAGTCACCAGACAGCTCCAGTTCCTGGGGACCAGCTGAACAATCCTGGAGTCACAGCCGTGCCATGTGCCGCTGAGCCACTGCTCTGCTGCACGTCGGAGATGGACACACTTCACACGGTGACAGTAAGAGTCTTTCAGATGAAAATAAGGTTTACAAGAAGGAAAAAAATTATTTTATAATTAACTCAAGGCACCTGAATGCAAGATGAGGAACACTTTTTAACCAGATGGCTCTACATGCTCTGTTCTTTAAACTATCAGCTTTCCATCCTAGAGACTGTCAGTCAAACAGCAGGCCCTGGAAATTATCTTACCATCTCTCCAGCAGGATATTTTTGTATAAAGATCTTGCTGGTGGGTTTGCAAACTTTATGTAAGTAGCTTCATTTACTACAACCAGACTTGCGTCACTAAGGAATAATACAGAACCTTTTGTTTCACATGGAAGATGCCTCTCTGTGGTTGCAGTATTAAGATTCTCTCCCCTTTCTTACCTAAAAGAAAATTAAAAACTAATCACTCCTTAAAAGGACTATAAATTAGCTTCTTTGCGCCCCCTTGTGTCTATCACATACACAACTTTCCAGATCTTATTTGCTCTTTGGCATTTATGCTTTTGTGACAAGCCTTCTCACAGCAGCACAGATAGATGTTTCCTTGACCTACTAGTGCTAGAAACCTATTGAAGTGAAACTGCTGAAGACTTTCTGTTCTGAGGCTCAGTTCTGGCATGAAAGCACACGCAGCACTGCAATTGTTCCCATGCCATCAGCAGTGAAGGATAAATGCAGCTATCCACCAGACCACACATACACAAAATTCTTTTTCTTAGAGAATCATAGTCACAAGCATCTTCTGCTCTGCACCTCTGCAAGGCAACCGATGTGAGTGACTTGGACATGAAGCATTTGTAGCAACACTCAGTGTCAATTCCAGAAGCTCCAGCTTTTAAGGCCTACAGGAGTCCTCTCTCCCCACCTCCTGCATGGCACAAGCCAGAAAATTCTCCCCATGATTCCTGCATCTGAGCCCAAGCACCTGCACAGTCATATCTTCTCACTGCATCAACGTAGTTGCCCACTTATTCTGATGGTTGTTAACTATCCCTTTATCATTATGACTTATTTTAACATCAAATTGTCATGGGTTGCTACTCTGCGTTGGCCTGCTACACTGAACACCCATCAAGTTCATGTTTACTTCAGAGAAAGCAACTCACTTCGATCATTTCTACTACTGGAGAGTTCAGTTTTTCTCTTGCACGGGCCTCTAATATTTTTTCAAACAAAATGGATACTATAATAGTTTTGTTTTGTTCTGTATTTTTTATAGAAACACTTTATTGCTTCAGTCAATAACCCTGTGTATCACACACAAATAACCAATTACAGTTTAAGAAACTAAAAATAATTCTGCAAATGATAATACTGAGAAAATGAACATACATGAAAGGATACAAAACTATACATTTAAGTTACTAGAAATTTACTAACTAAAAATTCTGCGGAAGTGTGAAGTGTCTTGTATAAACTATACAACACATGCCAGTGTAAAGTTGTTTAATGTAATACAATTACCTATCTATCTACAAATGTCTTACCTAAATACAAGATCAGCCGCAATTTTTTTTAAACAGTTACCTTCTATACAAAGACAAGTGCTTTCAGTACTTCATTGGAATATACAGACACTGCAATATCTCAAACCTAAAAAATAATCACAAAATAAAAGGTCCTGCTTAGAAGTTTTCTTTGCATATCTAATGTAACACTGTGAAAATCCAGCCAGCAATACTTCTTGCTTTTGTATTTGCCCTGTTTCACCCACAGCTGAAATGAATCCAACCCAGAATCACCAACCTCCCTTTCACTGCTGGACACAATCTCCACAGCAAACTACACCAGAAATCTGTATTTTAACACACCTCAGTTTTCACAGAACTTTGGACCCAGGTCCCACTTCGTCATAGATACTTACCCTGCCAAACACAGTGTGGAAGCAACCAGCTCCCGTGTGTGGCCATACCCATGCATGAGTGTCAGACCGAGCACCCCTCCTCCACCCCCTCTTCCTTACAGGACTGCCACACGTGGGACCGATGCCTGATCAATACAGGAGGTTGGCAGAAGATGGCTTGCACAGGGAGTTACTATTGCTTCCCAGAATTTCCCAGGCCCAGCGCAGAGGCCCAACGCTTCTCTAACCACCTGCAGGCTCAGTGTAACCTTTGTGGAATCCCTCCTGCTGAAGAAAAGCCAATCTCAATGACATTCAACTGGAGGAAGCTGTCCCCAGGTCTGGCCATCTCTTCAGAACACAGGGCAACATTTTAAACACCACCCCTGCTCCCAAAGTACAGGGTTACACAGTTGAAAAAGTCCTGAGAATTCGTAAGAATTTAGCATCTCATGATCTTTTACACAGGATCAACCTTCTGCAGCACATGCCTCTATTTCTAACATAATGCATGTTCATGACTTGGCAGATATTCCAAATATGACACGGCAGGGAAATTTCCTTGGCACGGCTGGCATGTTGACAGGATTTAAATCAACAGAATGGGAGTCTGGTCAGATGCCTTGGGGCATATTAGCAAAGGCTCTGGCAATCTAGGGAAGGGATCGTGGTAAGTGATATTAAGCCTATAATTCCTCCTACTTAAATTCTGGTGTCAGAAAAGTCCCAGGTAACTCAAATTAACTTTGGGCGAGGAACACGGACTAAGAAAATTCTGACTTCTATTTCAGTCATTTTGAAAGCTGCCAGAAGGAAGCGTTGGAGAGCCTGACCTGGCGTGGATGGTTGGTCCCCTTACTGAGGGGAAGGATGGAACTCACCTGAGCTAGCATCAGTGCCTCACAGCTGGAAGCTGAAAACAAGTCAACAGAATCTTCTCGAGGAGAAGGAAAGAAAAGGCGCCATTCAGCCTTCTTACACCATTTGATGGCACCATGCAGAAGCAGAGAACTGCAGCTCCAGAAGTCCACTATTAACACCAAGCAAGAATCAGCATGAAAAGTCCAACTAGCATAAATGAAAACTCCCAACACATGGATCTCTTCTGCAGCCCTTCCTGGTACGAGCATCCCTAAGCAGTGTAAAAAGTTTAAATACTAGGTCTTAACTTCCGTTCAGAAAAGACCTGCTGGGAGAGGGAACGGTTAGCAGCAACACTGGCTAAAACAGTTTCATCCGTAAATATTTTTTCCACATGATATTGCTGGAGATGATTTTTCTTCCCAAGTTAAAATACACAGGGGCACAGCAAAACCCTCCAGTATCCTGAATACACTGAACACTACCTGGCATATGCCACATGGAGATGCCAAAACACCAAATGAGATTTCACAGCATTTCACCATGAATCCTAAATGACTGACTGAAACAGGACCAGCACAATGCACTATACCAGACTGGCACTTGTCAGAACATTGGTCAGACATCAGTGCCTCCCAGTTGTGAGCTGGAGAACAAGCAGGTTTCATAACAGAACTTGTCCGTTTTCATTTCACCTACTGGCCACAGATCAGTTGAGAACAGGCAATGCATCAGTCGGCAGCTGGTTCTGTGGCTCTTGCAGCTGTAACACGAGCATCTCAGAGACATGTAAGCCTTGTACACTCAGGCATTTCAGAAGAACATGATGAAGGTGTGCAAGACCTGATATTTCACCCACCTGAGTTTATCCAGTGATTTTTTTTTTTTTCACAGAACAAAATAGAAACCCAAACAAGTCAGTGTATTATCTGGGTTCTCATAATAGAAGAGGATCACCCACAGCAGAGTTCAGGAAAGGACCAGAGTAATTGCACTTTACATTACGGCAGGCACAGGCAACAAACTCTACCTATGTCTGGTCACAAAGACTGCTGCCCCGATACTAGCAGGGTATGCAGTTTGTCTGCCTGTATCATGTAAGCATGTGACATCCTGACAACTAGCACAGCACATAAACCCATGCCAGTGCAGCTTTCCTAGGACTGCCTAGAGGTCCGGGTATTTTAAAATATCTCAAGAACAAGGTACTGTGTCATTCACAAAGACCCCAGCCAATAAGCTTCAAACATATCATGCAGAGACACGCATGCACACACACACTTTTCCTCTAACAGCTCTTAGAAACCACTGGTGTGTGTGTTCTCTTACCACAGTCTTCGCCTTCTCTTAAAAAATTAATGTAGAAATAAATTAGTATTACATTTGAAGAAAAAAATCCACAGATCTTTTACTGTTATTCTTTGGGAAGTCTTAAAGCAACTATTTTTCTTATGAAAAGAACTTGCTCAATGAAAGCTGTACGTGAAAAAGACCAAGTAAAACCTGAACTGGAGCTAAATGTTTAATTCAGTATCTTGATATGTAAACAGAAGCTTTTACCTAACTGAGAAGTCCAGGCAACTCTTACTAGGACCAACCAGATGATTATCATTGAGTTTTACACAGATTTAGACAGGGCTCAGGTACAGAAAGTCAGCTTTCAAATGCAGAGGCCCCGTGTGCTGACTTTCTGTGGGGCTTTGTTTCTGCTCCAGTCGCACTGAAACTTTGGTTAAATGAGAACTTGAAGCTGGACAGGGGTCAGTGACACAGACTGGTCAAGCAAATAAACAGTGGACACTCCAGGCTTTGGGCAACTCTGTCTAAAGCCCTGCAAACAGATTTTAAAGCCTCTCTTTTCATTGAGGCTGACTGATTAAAAAGCCAGTCTCACATTCACAAGCATAGACAAAACTACTTTCTGACCACGTAATGCACCACATCAGGACTAAAACCATGCAGGTGTTTTTAAATTCATCCACTTAACACAGTATTTACTTCCTAGACTCCAATCTCAGCATCTCCTCTGACAATGTCAAATTCTTGGGTAATTCACACATGACACAGCACTAAAGAAGGAAACCCAATTTCAGGTGTATTGACTAAGTATCTTTTTTCCCCCATAACAACTCACATTTTTACCAATATAGCAACAAACCCATTGCCAATGGTTTGGAATGAAAATTACATCAGGTATATATGTGTGTGCAGGTGTGCTGATGGTCTGACCTGTTAAGAAAAAAAAAAAGCAAAACCAAACCCCAGAACAGAGCACTGAAACCATTAGGCATTGGAAATGAACACTGTACATATCCACTACTCCCCATACACAAGTCACAAGTGCAACATCCTTTGAAAAAAATTGCTCCTCAAAGGAAAACCCAAGAGGCAGAGTTTTTAGTGTTATGTTTAGTAAGATAATGCAAGAATGTGTTGGAAATCACAGGTTGGATTTTTCAATTTTTTTTTTTATAAGGCAAGTGGTTTACGTTCCAGAAGAGCAGATGGGGTAAAGAATGAAGAAATGTTTTGAAAATGACACATTCTTTCAAGTTTCATTCTCATCTGACATATATATTACAAAATAAAGATTTTTAAAAGTGCTATATGCTTCGTAAGTCTCATCACAATATGTAAAGCAAAATTTTACACCTGCTGCCTAAGACAAAATGTTAGTGGCAGTGTTAGCGGTAGATTAAACTTTAGCTCTCCCATTTCCCTCAGTTTCTGGGACAACCTCCTTCATCACACTTAAAGAGCAGACAAACAAGGAAACAAAACTCCACTCTAGACATACTCCAGAATAATTCAGAGTCATCTTCTTAAGTAACAGACTCCATGAAGTTGATGACAGTTCACTAGCGGCTTGCTTCACACCAAACCCAAGGCTCTTTCTAACGAGTATCCTGTGGCTCTTTGACCAGCCAGTACAAGAGACAAAATGTTGAGAGGTATGCAACCATGATGACGCTTGGCAGATATGCCAAAGGGATTTAAAAAAATTCCAACAAAAAACAAATGTAAAAAAATTCATCCACCAGCCCTCAGCTGTTAGCCGATTTTAAAAAGGTAGAGCAGTTTGCAGTAAACAATGATATTTTAAATCTTCAAGGACATACAGAAACACCCCTCCCACCCAGCAATCACACGTGAAGGATTTCTGCAGCACAGTCTTCTGGCTCTGTGTAATGTGAAGAGTTTGTATCTGAATGGTGAACTCCAAGCATTTCTTTACTTTCAAAGTTTGGCTCCATTAGTGCAGGTTTTTCAAAAATATTCTTTTTGCTAGTTTCCGGACAGTTTTGTACATATATTACTCGGTTATAGGCTTTAAGTCTCTTCCACAGCTGTACGTACACTTTGCATTGTACATACATGAACAGAAGTCCTCCAGTGAAACCAATAGCCACAACCACCAGCTTAGTCCAAAAGGGCCACTCTAGAATCCCTGTAAGAAAGAAAATTTAAAAAGAAGAAAGAAAAAGGACTGGGTCAGTATTGACTGGACTACATCAGATGTCTCAAAAATGTGCCTTAAGGAAACTGTCATAGAGCTTGGGCCACGAAAACTGTTCTAATTTTGCAATTTTTCTGATGTGACCTTCAGCCTCCCTTCGCCCCCTTCAAGTCAAACACATGCAGACTTCTAATTCACATATCACATTTATTCTCACCCACCAGAGGAAAACCAAAACAATTGATCCTTTGTGTCTGAGCCCTTGTGCAGCACAATCACAAATAGAGTCAAGGCAACAGCTAGTAATAAGTTTAGGTCCTTTTACACCTGTTTTTAAATGAAAATTGGATCAGATTACAAAAGGAATTCTAGGGCAGGAGATCCTCTTCTAGCAGGAGACTCAACTCAGTGACCCTAGAAGTCTGTTCCACTCTGTGATCACACAGTACATGGAGTCATAGTCTTTAAACTCAAAAGGGAACATTGTGACCATCTCTCTTGATATGTTCATTATGCTGACTAGACAATTTTACCTGCATCAGACCCAGCAACTTGTAGTGGAATTAGAGTGTCTCTTTTGATGCAAAACTGCAGGTGTTGGGGATGCTGAAGCATTCTGGCAAGCTAACTCTCTGTATTAAAAATGTCCAGTATTACTTTTCCTGAATTTGCCTAGCTTGAACTTTTAGACATTAGATCTCGTTACGCCTCTATCAACTACTTCTAAATGAGAGACTATTCATTTTATACATCTGCTTACATAGGTCCTATATCCACACAGTTTCTCTCCTCTTTAAAAATAAGTGGCATCACAAGACGGATATGAAACCATGCTGAATCACACACTATCAGGTTTCTCAGAAGATAAAATCATGGCCTCTCAAGTATTCAGAGTTTTTACCAAGATACAGGCCAATGTTGTTTTGGAAATACGTGGTAGTGTGGGCGGAATTAAAATATTTTAGTCCCAAAATACAATGGACACTGCAGTGTGACTACCGATGAAATCCCACCCATGATTAATACCTGAACCTCTGATTCACGGGTGAGCTATCTGTTGCCACCTGTAGGCAGTGGTGGCATATGCTTGCCCCTGTGGAGACACAAATGTGTACCCACACACACTCCCTAGACCCCGCACCCCCAGCTCATTACAGCACTCCCCAGATTTAAAAGCCAAATTAAGGGAGCAAAGGCAGCATTGTAACAAGTACTAAATATTCACACTAATCCTCCTATTTATATTCATCTAATACATTTATTGGCTCAAATAACCTGGAGACAATAAATCTTTGAAAGCATATGCTTTTCATTATCATATGGAAACCTTATACTAAAATGCCAACAATATTCAGCATACATGGAAGAAACGCGATTGGACAGAACAGAAACAAAAACATTTAATTCAAAGCAGTTCCCTGACTGAAGTCACGGACAATCAAACTACAGCCCAAATGAGAAACAACAGCAAAACTGTTCAGTTTGAAATGTGATTCTGCTCTGAAGACACCGTAACAGCTTTGTGGATTTGCAGGTTTATTGATGCTCAGCTACCTCCCCAGATGATGCTCTTCAATCACCAGCAAAACATTTTCCAGCTGCATGTCTAGTTGGTATGCAGTGCTCTGTGAGCAAGGGCAGCTTGCCTTCTAATGGCTCCCAGCCTTGGTAGATACCCTATCCCTTCTAGCCTCACCTTCAGGGACAGCTCAGCTGCCTGAGACACAGCGCTGTGACAGCTGAAAATTTGCAGCCCAGCACCCTGGTAAACAGATTTCAGTTTGGTAAGTTTACAGCTGGCATACCGAAGAAAATCTGCTATTCAAGAAGTTAAGACATCCTTGCAGGGGGGTGGCAGCCACTACATGAATTGCAGTGCAGCTCATCTCAGTTGCCTGAAGTCCTAAGAATCAACCTGAATTTCTTCTGCTTCAGACATGACTCAAAAATTTCTCCAGTCTAACATGGCTCTCACAGGAGACTTGTGCTAACCCACCTCACAGGTGACCAAATAGAAAGAAAATCTTCTTGATTTACCTCAAAGATTTGGATTTATGTTCCTCTTCTTCTCTTTTTAAAAACGGTTCTGTTTTTTCTCAGTTAAAAGGTAGCCATAGCAGCAAACAAATGCTTACGTCCTTATCTGCTCAGTAAGTGTTCCAATTCAAAACTAAATTAGCTAAGGCAGTGCAATTTTATGTCTGGCTACAGTGGATTAGCTCTCATATCTGTGCATTTCACAAGTGCAAACTAAATTGACTTGAAATAGACTTAAAAAGCACCCACAGATGAATTTACACTGATTTAACCAAGTAATTTTAGAACCATGCTTTTAAATCAACTCAACCTCAGGCTAAAGCTGACTAGTCCAGGTATAAACATTTCCTACACACTCATGCTCTGCATCCTCTCTGCATTCAGGATAAATAATGATTCCAAGAGAATTAAGTGGGAAGATAAGCAAGTAACATACCAGTAGTCTGTCCCTGTTTAATCTCTTCAGCGGTCCTGTCTATCAGGACATAGAGAGACCACACAACGCAGGTGATGGCAATGATATGGAATGTTACAGAGCACATGATCTTCCTCCTCTCACTGGCTGTCATCTGCAGCTTCTCCCACTGGCAAGACACCCAGAAGCAGAGAAAGAGATTAGGTGTTTATTCTAGTTACCAGAGACTAAAAAGAGAACATTGATAAGAACAAAAAACAGACAGGAGACCAGTTTCCTCCTAACATGGATTTTAAAAGTCAGACTGCATTATTGCTCTGATCACAGCACGTGTGCAACAGTGGGCAGCTCACCCTGCTGCGACAGGAGCGGTCCTGGCACCACAGGGGACCTCCAGCACTCAGCTCTGATCCGAAGCCTCAGCACAATGTCACTGCACCCTGCTTACCCAGGCAGGCGCAACCCCAGCACAGAGGGACCCCAACACAAGGCCTGGTGCAGCACAGGCAAGGCTGCTCCTTCATGTGTTCCCCACGCAGCAGCAGGTACCCAGAGTCACTGCTGAGCATCGTGGGTAGCAGAAGGTACCCTTGCTCAGTCAGGCATTCAATAAAACACTGCAATTAAAGTGGTACGTGATCCAACTGACCAGCGCATGCAAGACAGATCACACTGAGCTCTGTTAGAGCCCCTCCGTGCACAGTCAAGGCTGTTTAGTTCTCAGCTCAAGGCTGTTTAGTTCTCACCTCCTACCTCTGGGTGTTTCATTCAATCTTCACGTATATTTAACACTACTTACAGCAGCAACACCCATATTTTATTTTCAGTGTTTCAAGCGCACTTAAATACATGTGCCCTAAGAATATACAGTAGAACTGGGATGACAGCTTTTGTAAGTGAGAGGATGCAGAAAATTAAAACCTCAGACCTGCATCTATCAATATTGTTTATACAGCCCAAATAAAAGCCACAAAATCAGGCTGTTGTCATTTAGAAGAGATAGAAAGAAAACAGACAATTATTATAGATGCTTCTAATATGCAAGGAATCAATCAAAACAATCTTTTTTTTTTTTTTTTACCTGAGACATCTGGAAGCTTTTTTTAAATTTTTGGGTTTTTTTTGCAATTTCCCCCATGTACATGATGAAAATTTTTGCATGTGGGTTACACATCCCTCAGCATATCTGTTTGGAACAGAGAGTTCAGGTGGGCTTTTCTCACACTTTCACAAAATATATGCTGGGGAGCATAAGCTTCTTATACATACCTATGTGTTTCTAGAGAGGTGCATTTGGTGTCTCCTAAAATAATTTAGAGAAAAACAGGACTTTGGAAAGGAGGAATAATATGGAAGACAGTGAGGATGAGCTGACTGGTATGACCGAGATCACCCATTGTGTGAATTATTGTTTTCACTGCTACAAATATACAAGAATGGTTGAACTCTGAAACAGAGACTGTGTGATCTCTCTGTATTGCCAACAAACAATCTCTTTGGCCAGTCCCTCCAGTTCTGTGGGCATTCAAATCTTATCCTGGCACAAAAATTGATGACTTCCAGCAATGACAAGCTAGACTCATGTCATGCTAGAAAATTGTATTCTTTCAATCTTCTTACAAAAAGAGTGGACATAATATTGCCTTTGGATATTGTGTTTTAAAAAGAAAATTGCTTTTGCATCTGAACAAAGGTGTTTACTTTTGATAGAAAGTATAAATAAATTAATTTATTTTGTCAAAACATAAGCACATGAAATCTGTTTGAGAATGCTGTTACAGAGGCATGAGAACCTGTGTTTTGACTAACTTATGTTTCTCTTTTCTGTTCCACAGCTTGGGCTCTTCCATTGGACAATATCTCCTGTGAACTGCTGGCTCCACAGTCACCAAACCAACCTATACCATCTCATCTCTTCCAGAGGTATGACTGCACCACAAAAGAGAAGATATTCTGCAAACTATGTACTAGCCCAGACAGGAAACTAGAATCTGTAGGTCCCTCCGCATTATTCCGATGACACAGCATGTGGCATTTCCCAATTAAAATAGTCAGCATTTCTGAGTTTTGGAACTGTTGTTAAAACAAAAACATCAGCGGAAAATTTAGATTTAACATCATCTCTTTTTCCATTGAAATTTTAAACAGAGCATCCCTCTCGTCTTCCCTCATCTTCACTAAAACCGTGACACATTTTTTCCTCATCCTCTTCCCTTAGTAACTTAGTGTTTGAACAGACCAATACACTGTGCTGCAATACAACCTTAAAATATTGAAGATGTTTAATTCCATTTCTACCCTACAGTCAAGCACAAACCCTATTATTTGTCCCATCCTGTTCACAATCACCAGTTCCAGACTGTTTTCTCCTGACTGACAGGTTACCATAAAGGCTGAGTTGAAGATACAGAGGCAGCTCATCTTCTGGCTGCAGCTGAACTTCTAAAAGACTCTTCAGATGTATTTCAGGAGTAAATTCTTTCTTCTTCTTCTGTTTATGGCTCTGTCCCTACTTTCTGGCATCTGGTCTCTTTCCCCAGATGACCTATTCAGATATAACCAATGATGCTCAGTGACTCATTTCTGAAGGTGCCCAATAGCTTTTTCATCACAGGGCACAAATACTCAGAAAATGCTTCCCGCCCACTCCAGGCAGAATGAGCACAGCAAAACCAGCAGCCAACTGCCAACTCTAGCAACCTTTTTTACTTGGGATTCTCTAGAGTAATTTCTTTAATGTCCTATGGTTGAGCTGTGCAAAGTGTTGTCTTTGCAGATAACAGAGCCCATGACAGCCAATGCTGCAGCTCAGAGGTACTATGCTCTGTGCCAAGGGGTTACCAAAGAAAAAGCTGCGCTTCTTAGAAGCCAGTAATTTTGCCGCAGCTGTAAACAAAGGTCATCCTATCAACTGGACATGCTAAGCTATATACTTCACTGACTGTACATCTCTGTAAAAATTGAAGAGGTGTTTGAAATCTGCTCTATTTTCTGCTAGAAGTCACTTTTAGGAATTGGACAATTTCTTATAACAGATTTCAGATGGCTGCAGCCCAGACCTCCCATCCTACATGATTTAGGCTCATCGTAATTGAATTTAATGTTTCTCATTTATTCTAGTTCCAGACTGAGGTTATTGTTATTAACCTCTTCCAATTTGGTAGACGTGGCAAGATTTGTCTGTGCTAAGAATACCAGTGACTTCCATTTCAAAATCCTAATGTTAAGGGCCGATTGAAATTGAAAAGCCAGAGGATGTGGGACAACAAAAAGGATGCAAGCACAAAACTGGCCTTACAATACAAGTAGTATTTAAGTACCTATACTTTAAGTCACCACATTTATAAAAGGTACTTTTCTATAGAACAAAAATACAGGTTTCTAGCAACCTGAAATACTAACCCATAGTTATTCACAGTCTAAGAAAAGGTAAAAGTTGAAAGATATTTATTGGTGAACCTTCTTACACTGTAATATTTTCACTAAGATATGTTTGCTCCTTTAAAAAGAAAAAAGCTACACTTTTTAGCCAAATTACACTCCAAGTACGATTTAAAGGAATTTTAACCTTTAATTCTCGTATTTTCAAGAGAACTTAAAAGCCATGTGGATCTCGGAGCAGCAAACTAAAGCAAATAAAATGAAACTCCACTGTTTAGAAAAAACATGTGGGTAACTGCAGAGCAAATACCTTTGTGCATCAGCTCTAAAATGTAACTGTAAAGAAAAACCACATCAGTTGCTGCATGCATATATGTCCATGTGTGTGTACGTACGCACATTTACACACAGAGAGCTGCCAGGCTACAGTAGCTGACTCTCAGAGCTGCATTCCACTGATGTTGCATTTGCCAAGCCAAGTGTTAATTGAAATCCTTTTGCTCCTATACAAAACTGACCAGACTTACTAAGGAGCTACAGAAACAGGATAAATATGGGGAAGGGGGGGTGGGGGTGCTGTTGGCTCATTGGCAAGGACTGCCTCTTTTCAGAGTGGATCTGTGTTTAACAAAGCATTTCCTTGGGGAAGCAAGTCTTGTGTCTACCTTTCGCAAAGGCTTCAGTTTTGTCTCCATGATGAACTCATACTTGCACAGTTCACAGCATCGCGTATCTGAGCTCTTGATCCACTGCTGCAGGCAGGCTTGGTGCACAAAATGAAGACTTCCCGTGCAGTGACAGGGGGTAATCAAAGGACTCTCATCATCTCCTTCACAGTGACATATCCTGAATCAGAAGCAAAGCTGCTCATTAGGAGAGAAGGAAGCAGAAAGGATGTGGAAGAGGCATGTAATACCTGCGATCACACATGGTTGTCCATTGAGAATCCTGAGACATGCACATCAAAAGATTCTGTTCCATAAAGGAGCTAACGCTAAAGAACTCCCTTGCTGCACAAGCACATACACAGGCACAAAATAATTGAGCACAGACACTGCTAACTAGACAGCTGCTTTCCAACAGATGAAGTGGACACACACAGCCTGACAGAAATGCAGTATCCAAAAGAAAAAAACAGGGTAAGAAATGACAACGCTTCATCTAGAACAATAGCACTTAACTGAAAACAGCATTTAAAACAGATCAGACAGCACTTCCCGAGACAAAATATGCAGAGAGAGGTACAGCTACTCATGGATTACGATCTGAAACAGAAGATAAAACAAAATTCCCAATACACTGGTGAAGTAACCCACCACAGGATTATTAAGAGTTAATTTAGACAGCCTAGATTTTGCACAAGGGATTATTTCTAGTGCCAATTGCTAAGAGACATATCCACGCTGGAAAGCTACAGCACTGAACTCCCCAAAATACACCTACTCTAAACGGACTAATGGTTTTGTTATCCAATTCTTACTTTGCAAGAGCTGCTAAGGAAGCATCAGCTCTGCAAATTTCCCTATTTCCCTCACAGCTTAACTGTGCAGACAGCAAGGACACCCGATACAGTGTTACTACCAGGTGCTGGCATTTGATTTCTAGCTTCAATTTATACACAACCCTTGGGTTGCATCAAACATCACTAAGTCCTTCTAAGCATGTGGAAGAGGTCATGAATTGAAAGGGGGATGGTAAGGAGCTCAGGGAATGAATGTAAGTTACTAAGCGTATGTGAAGTACACCCTGGCATGCTGCCATCCCTGTCTATTACTGAAATCTCTTACTGATGTGTAGCATCTTGCCTCTTGCGACCTTGCTGATAGCTGGCAAGTGGAAGTGAAGGAGTGGGTGGATTACAAGAGCGTCTTGTTGATGACAAGCCAGTACGGAACTAGAATTTGCTGGTAATGAGGGAGGAAATCAAATAATACGGGCAAGTAGGAACAAAGCCAGCTTCAGAAAGTGCTGTCAGGGAGACGAAAGATTAGGATAGTAAAATGCTAGGTAAAAGGATGTGACATTTGCTCCTGTACTTGGTAACTCCTGTTCCTCAGCCACATTTTGGAGCTGGGATGGGGCAGACCTGCAGACAAGTCACCATGAAGACAGTCCAGAGCTGACTGTTACCACCATCACCACCTATGCACGTGATTTATCCTCTGTAGCTGGAACAAAGACACCCACCCATCCTTTCTGGACTTCACGCTATGGCCATCACACAGGCCCACCACTAACACCCAGTGCTCAGATCCTCCTTTTGACTAAGGCATCCGGAAAGCCCTTTAAAAACAGAAGTGTGTGGTGGGATACAAACTGTGAGGAAAAGATGAAAAAAAAATCTTAAGCTATATTGACCTAATCTCAGAAGCAATGTTCCAACGTCCTCTTTTCTTCCTGATGCCCCACCCTCTGACCCAAACCAGCAGTGACTGTCAGGACAACACATTGCTCATTAAAAGCTAAGACCTGTTCAGTTTGGCCTTTAATATGCGTAGCTGATTCTCTCATGATATTCCCAGTTTGGGCACTGATACAAGAAAAACACTATCTCAGAGCCCCAAACCTGAAGCAAATTGGAAGAGAATTTATTTGACTCCAAAGGAAATTCTTTTGCTTAGTAGCCTTGTTAAATGCATCAGAGGGATGCAGGACAGCAAAGAGAAGGCTGCATGCTTCGAATCGCACATATTAAAGCAAGGTGACAGGGTGAAGGAAAAAACAGAAACAGCACAAAGGCAGGGGAAAGCAGAACGGTCACCACTGCACATGGGAAGGCTCAAAGGGAGGCGGTCCTCTGGTAAACCAACCTGCAGGTATCCCCCGATGTGGACACAGGGGAGAGAGGGGGGAATTTTTCTGAGAGGGGGGAAGGGCAGTCAAGGTCACTATCCTTCTCAACTGAACAGAGCGGCGCCCGCTGCTCTTTTGTTTTCAGTTTCACTGAGGTGCTGTCCTCAAAGACGTCATCGTCTCCCATATCATCAGAGCAGAAGTCCGTGCTTTCCACCAGCACGCTGGAGGATTTCTCAGCTTGGAAGTGACTGGAATAGCTCTCCAGTTCGTGGAATTTATGCAGGCTGCTGGTGCTGGAGGTGTGGGAGAAGGAAAAAAGGTAACGCAACAGTTTTTTGCTCCTTGAGGTGTCATGGTCCACTTTGTCCTCCAGCAAGGGGATATGTACAGCGCTGTTGTTCTCTGCTCCTCCCGATGCACTCGAGTAGTTGGAAAGGGAAGGGATGTAGGAGTGCTTATAATTGCTAAAAGAAAGAGGCCTGAGATTCAGCGGTTTCCTCTCTTTAAGATGAAATTTGTTAATCCTTAAACACTGCTCTTGAGTCGGGGTCAATTTGCCTTCTGAGCGTGTTCGCTCCACATAGTCAAAGCACTCACTGGTGCTCTGTGCCTTCTGGTCCACGTCATTGAGGGACTTGGAGAATTTCAGAATGCGGGTGGGCTTTACATTCTTAGCAGACCTGAGTGCCTGGCCCCGCTCCTGCCCACGGGAGTTTCTCTTTGCTGCATGTAACGTGTCCTGACAGATTACTGTCACAGTGACCCCTTGTGTCAGAGGGCTCTGGCAGTGAGGATTTTTCAAGACAACAGCAGACTGCACTGGACTGTGATGACAACACTCAGAAAACACTGCACTGGAACTGCATGCAGAACAGTGGAATAAAAGCACAGAAAGTAAAAAAAACAATTACATAAGAGAACACATATAATTAAAAGTGAAGAAATGAGAATTACTGCTAGTGTGGGAATGGCAAACATAGCAAGGGCCAGTCAGTTGGATTCAACGAAGCAGTGTTAGACAGCAGTCGAGTCAAACAAATGGGACACTTCAAATGGGAACCCCACATCGCTTACTTCCCAATATATGTGCTTTTACATTTTTTTCTTAATTTGAACCTTGCATGAGCCTCACTGTAGCCATGCAAACAACACACTTTACCTGCAGATGTCCTGGTTGGAGGGTGTAACAGAAGTCCGAGAGAAGCTATGAGGGGCAGAGATAGAAGTTGGACTTCCAGCCTGCAGTGAAATTAAAAACAAACAAAAACCAACTCACAAGTCGTACGAGCTTGGTATGGACAGCAAGCAATCACTTTCAGGGTTAAACACAGCATATGGAGTCAGATATCACTCTACATCAGATATTTAATGGCTAGTTGCAAGGAAGTGGCTTTACTGTCAAACGCTAAAAAGGGAGGTCACACAGTCTCATCCTTGGAAAAGTAGTAATCAGAACAGAAAAACGTTTTTCCCCAAGGTCAAATTCAGCCATCTCTGGAGCAGAACCTGCCAGCTGTCAAACACTGCACATAACAATAGCTCAGGAAATGAGCAATGCTACAGTAATTAGAATAATTAGTTGGAGGTGTGTGTATAGACTAGTTGGAGTTTAGCTACCACATAACACCTAATCCTTCCACTTACAATGATGACAAAGAGATTAGAGGCTTGAGGGTTTTCTTCACAAGACAGAACCATCAGTAATTCTGTACCTCAGACACTATTTGGGGACCTATTTTCCATACTAGCATATGCACTAGCTCCATCTGCCAAACCAGACCATTCCCTAACGTACTTTTGTACAGCCTTTCATCCTGCTCTTACTCTGTCAGAGTCTTTCACCACTTGGAGAATAGGTGTGGCAGCAGTCATGCTTGTAAGACCTAGCAAGAGCACAGTGAGAAATTGCATAACTCCAGAATTCAGCTGAACTAGCTCAAACAAATAAAGCTAAGCTCTTGGCATATTTAACACTTAGACAAGCCTCTAAAATGACTATGGAAAGAACGATGTCTGTCTCAGAGTTGGGCCTCGATAGGCTATTATTATAGGCCTTTTCTGATGCTATATTCTGTGGGTCACTAACAGAAACCTCTCGACTCTTCCTAGAGGTTTTGGTGAGGAGGAGACCAGCATTGATAACCTTGTAACAGAAGATTTTTAAACCTGGCTCTCCTATGTTCCACATCTGCTGGATAGGCTGTGCTGCTCACCCACCACTGCAAAACACTGCTCCAATTTCAAAATTTGAACAAAGGTTTACAGCTCTTTTGATCTGCAAAGCAAAACCTGAAAGCCAGGAAGGAACAATGCAATCAGCAGAACAACAGAAATGTCAACACCACGCTGGGCTACACAAAATCCAGCACAGACCTGGGCCAGGCAAGTGCACAAAGCCAGCCTAGGAGAGGTCATGAAAGGCGTGTTGCCACAGAAGCACACTGCCTAGCCCTGCACTTCAGCTTGAGATGCCAGAGCTAGCTCAGTCTTCACTGCTTTGATGAGCTCTGATCATGGTGCAACACACACACACTGTATCTGTCTCGGTTCTCCTCATTTCTATACTTAATTTATTAAAAGCCCCTATGGTGTATTTAAACAAGGCTGCTGTTGGCTTTTACACCCTCATAACAAAAGTAAGGTGCCTTGTCACACAATATACTCTTCTGTCTTTGTGAGAGAAGACGGATACACTAGGACACACATGCTACTTTATAAATACCAGCACAACCAGCATCCTCCGTGTTACAGGACTCATCTGTTAAGGTTTTGTTTCTCTAGCCAACAGCACTAAAAAGAGCAACATGCCTGGCCTCACACTGGGATGCCTCAGGTGTACTAAGCATGAAAAAACAGATACCGATTTACAGGCTGGGTCTGCAAAAGTAGAGGGCAAGACTAAACACACACCTCTTCATCCATAGCAAGACACTGTAACTTATTACCCACCCTACCCAGCTAGGTACATGCATAGAATAAAACCAAAGGGAATAACCTTGGGCCAGAAAGAAAACTGAACTATGTTATGACTGTGACAAAGCAAATGAAAGACTTAAAGATCAATACTGACTTTATCCAGGAAACTGTGGTTCTTTACACCACTTGTACGTGTTAATGATATAGGATGCTGATCATACACGAAGTGATTAAAGTATTACTTGGAAATTTTCTCTTTATTTGATGTTTAACCTCTCCTAAAAGCAGCTACATCTCTGACTTCAAACCCTACCTTTTAAAAAGAGTTTGTGCAGTAATTACTTTTTTCTAAAGAAAGACTGACAAGTTAGTGAAAGACCTGACACACTATAATCTGCTGCTATAATTATGCAAATGTAAATTAATAAGATTTAAGTAATGAATTATTTAAAAAGACATATTTAGCAATCTTCTAAAAACAAAATATTGAACCAGTAAAACAGCATGTTGCATTCTGCCATGGAAACAGAGCCATGTATTGTTGGAACTGAAGTCACAAATCAATTAATAAATCTGTCTCAGGCTTTATGTTATGAGCATATCACAGAAGGTAACCTGCTTATAATGAATACACTCTCTCTACTCCTTCACTTGAGCAATGAAGCTGTCCAAAAGAAAAGGTGATATACATGATGCGACAATCTAATAGCAGATGACTAGTTTTCAATGATCCAAAATTTCCCTTCTGAAAGGATGTTACTGTTTTCTTGATCCAATGCCTGGCCCCAAGACAATGCCAAAGTCTCACTCACTTGGGAAATCAAAAGGTTGGGACAAGCAAGAAATTGTGGAATTTCATTTGCATTTCAAGCTCACTATTCTGTTTCCTGATGTCAGCATTGTTCAGGACAACTTTCAAAAAACCCACATCTTGAGTACATTTCCTTTTCCCCTTTATCTTCTTGCTTCAATACAGGAGGTCCTTTGCTCCATCTTTAGACATAATGCAAATACAACCAAAATAGGAACAGAAGGTAACATAATTTGAAAGCTCCACAGCATGGAACAACAAAACATTGGAGAAAGTTATACCCCACCTCCAGTTTAAGATAAGGTAAACTGTGGCTCCCACCAAAAGCCATGGTCCAGTGAGCCTCCAAGTCTCTCACTTTGCCCTTCTTCCCTCCCATGCTTTTTGCTCATGAAACTGTTCACATAGCTGCACTGCAAATCAGATTAGGACAGCGAGGTAAGGTAAAACTAACCACTTTTTTACTGAGCTTGTTTAATGCCAGCCACTTCCCTACCTTCATCTGCCAGAGGATGATGAGTTGGTTAGAACAATGAGCTGCTAATGGTGAGGCATGAGTCACTGATAAGAGAAGAGCATAGTAAAATGCAAGCTGCTGCCAAGAGCCCAAGAAGTAAGTTCTGCCAGTCCTAGAAGCAGAGGTCTGCACAGTTGACACTGGCTAGTCCACACAGCTCAGCTGGGCTTGCTGACTCAGACACAGCAGCTACCAGGCAGAGAGGTGCCACAGAAATGAAACGCTGGCAGCCTTGGGCCAGAACAGGGCAAAGAAGAGGCAATGTGGTGTGTGAATGCAAGAGAGGTGGATCCAGCTAACTTGGAGCTTTGACATCACTCCTATGCAAGCCTCTCAGCCCTGAAGAGGCTGGAAAAATAAGCAATCAAAGCCTTCAGCACTCTGTAGCTTCTGGGACACACACTACCCTTAGTGCCCCAGCAGCAGCCTCTCAAGTAGCAGCACCCTTGGTTAACTGGCTACTTAGAGTAGCAACAGCAGGTTTTAAAGCACTCCTTGTCATAGGGGGTTTCTGCCGTGCTCATTATGTGAAGGGGAAGCCTAATCCTTGACAGCACAAATTCAACTCTTCTAACTCCAGCATCACTTGCAAAACCTCTGTGGATTTTCACACCCTTCCCATGGAGCAATATCACTTCCAACAAGTCCTAGGAGCTATGTGCTAGCGAGTTATCCTGTACAGCCAGAGTGGTTGCTGAAAATAGCTCAGGACTAAAGGTCAATAGTTAGTTAATTATGTATATTGACATTCTCATCTAATGCAATTCAGTGAGGTCACACAGTGTGGCCTTCTGCACTGGTGTTTAGTGCAGAAACACTTCAGAGCCACTCTGAAGGCAGCAATACCTGGAAGTCTAAAACACTCTGTTGGGTTGCCATTAGGAAGATACATGTATCCTTATATGTGTTAATATATATACACACATATATGTGCATATTATATATGTGTACACTCATGCTACCATAGCTGGTTATTCTCATTCTGCACCCACTCCATGAATAGTGTGATCTGTTGGTGAAGGAACTCAGCCTTTTCTGATTACCTATTTAAAAATAATAGAATCTTTGAGGTTGGAAAAGACATTTAAGATCATCAAGTCCAACCATTAACCTAACCCTGCCAATACCACCACTAAACTATGTCCCTAAGCACCTTGTCCACATGTCTCTCAAATACCTCCAGGGATGGTGACTCAGCCACCTCCCTGGGCAGCCTGTTCCAATGCCTGACAGCCCTTTCTTTCAGTGAATAAATTTTTCCCAATATCCAATCCAAACCTCTCCTGGAACAACCTGAGGCTGTTTCTTCTTCTCCTATCATTTGTCACCTGGGAGAAGAGACCAACATCCAGCTCTCTGCCATCTCCTTTCAGGTAGTTGTAGAGACTGATAAGGTCTTCCCTGAGCCTCCTCCAGGCTAAACAACTCCAGCCTTTCCTCATAGGACTTGTTCTCTAGACCCTTTGCCAGCTTTTTTGCCCTTCACTGGACACACTCCAGCACCTCAATGTCTTCAAGACCACATGCTGCACACCAAAAAGTAAAAAACCCACCCTGCCTCAGAAAACAGTCATCTTTGAAGCATAGTGAACATGTCAATGCATTGAGTATATTCCAAGATAACCTGCTTATCCAAGATGGTACTTCGAGGTACAGTTGCTGTCATCTCACTCTGGGCTACACTTCAGTACTAGCAATTATACCTAATTTTAAAGAACAGGGCCTGTCACGTTCTAAAAACCTTGTTAAATTATTCATTAGAGGTAAAAAGTTAGAAACAATTTAATTCCAGAAGAATTCCTCCACTGATGAAAGTCTGAAGGAAGCAAAGAAAGGTTTTCCTCTATACCTGCAAACTTCATCATTTCTAGGTGCCACATGAATAGGACCAGTACTGTGGCCCTACCATTTGTGCTACAAAAACACCCAGAATTCTCACCTAAGGACCTGGAACTGACATACTAAGCACTATACACGTGTAATAATGAGGCACAGCTGTCCTTTGGGCAGACAAAGAGTTAGAAAAAAGAAGCACAATTTTAAGTCTTTTACTCAGGAGGAACCACAGCACAAGTAGCTTCAGACAAATACAAACTTAGCAATAGAGCAAGGAGCCAAACACTCCTTAAACCAAGTCAGAAAGTTGAAACCTGGCATTTGGATTATGGGTTTGCCTTTATTTTACACTGTGATGAATCCATTTCAAAACTATGCTCTTCTACTGGGCTAAAAAAAAAAAAATTAAATAAAAAAGCAATAAAAATCCTACAAGGTAGCTGCACCTGCTGTCAAAAAAACTGATGCTAAAAGATGTCTCATAAACCATTGCAGCAGTTTCTGTCGTCCTCCCTTCCCCGTAAGAACAATGGGAGCACAGTGATGGTCGTCTCCACTGACCCAACTCCAACTACCACCGATCTCTCTGGGGATTAAACAGACACAGCTAACAATAGTTGGTGTTTGCTAAGTGGAGACATCCCCTACCACTGCCCTGGCATTGCACAACCAGTGAGTGATTAAGGCCCACTACCCTTAATAACCCCACTCAAGCCCTGCACTGTGATGCTTTTTCAGCACTGAGATCACAGTGCTGCAATGTGCTATGGGCCACTGGGAGTTCTGTTTGAATCAGATTTGTCTCTCCTGATATTACTACATCACAATAACGAATGTGGCAGAAGCACATAGAAGAGACAGAATCAGAGGGATGGTTATTACACCCTGTGTTTTAGAAGAAGAAATTGCCAAAGAGCTATTTTATTTCTCGCACACAGATCCTATTTAAACGTGCATTAAGAAGGCCAGGCCGCTGCTAGGCATGGACAAGGCAGGCACTTTTCTTGCATAGTACATCTCCAGAGGCAGCAATAAAGTCCCAGGCTCTGCTCCCTTCTTAGTTTACACCATGAAAACCAAGACCAACCACCTGTTCCTCTGGTAGGATCTAGGCACAGGTAGTGATCTAGGAAAGAAAACAGCAGCAATGAAGACCTTGTGAAAAAGGGCACCAAGTGCCACTGCAAGGCGCTCCATAGCTTACCTAACTAGTCTTCAGAAAGGGAAAGGACATCTATGAAGAGACCCAGGGAATCTAACTCTGGGCTACCCCTGTTCCATTCACCTTTGACAGGGGCAGCCACAGCCCCCCCCGCCTCATCCACAGTGGCAAAATTCAGTTCTGCCTGCTCTGCCAAGAAGTCCTGAGCCTGGGCTGAAGGCAGGCTGGGAGGTCTCGATTAAACCCAACAGACACATCCATCACTCCTCTGGAGTCACTGCAGAACAAATCTAATTGCTCGGCTCCAGCCATCTACCAGGATGCAACATATTTGTGTTTTTATGCTTTCAGCAAGTACTGTATTCCATGTACAAGCTGACTGAGGGCTCTTGCTGAAGTGCACCACAGCAAGTCTCCAACACTCATCTGTGGAACAGACAGGGTTGTTTCACTGCACGCGTGCCAAAGGAGGCCTCCAGCTAACTAACACACCCAGGCAGCAGTGCAACGAGACCAACCAGTTGTGCTGAGTGTGCTAACCTGACACTTGAGAAAGCCAGAACAGGTCACCTATAGACATACTGGATGTTTTGATGGGCAGAGAGCCCTGCTGACAGGTTGTTTTTGAAAGCTTTTCCCAAATACCAACATGGCAGGATCAAATACCAGTAATTCCTCACCTTCCCCATTAAATTCTCCCTACCAGACTTGTGCCATTTTGACTTCCAGTGCATATTAAAATCAAGTTTTTTAGCTGGTATAAGGTGCATTATTAGAATGGAGAGCGGTTAAAAAAACTGGGGGAGGGGAGGAAGAAGATGTGGGAAGGAGGCATCTAAAACTTTCAGTATGATTGACTCCAACATGTAATTTTGGCAACAAATCGATACAAACCAGCAGTCAGCTACTGAAATAACTTTGTTCCATACTTTATATAATGTATATGACTATAATTAAAATTATGTCTAAAACTAGGAGCAAAGCTGAAGTCAGCTTCCCTCATTCTTCCTAAAGAAACCTAAAGGAGGATTCTGGCAGGAACTTTCTCCGGAGATACCAGAGCTGAAGGTACTACAGAAAGGAGGCTATCTGCCGTTTCAAAATCTCCCCAAGCATACCTCAACACCTCTATAGCAAAGGATTAATGTTGAGTAAACCCAATAACAATTACACAGGTTATGCAGGGAGAAAAAGAAATACTATAGCCCTTTGACTTTAAAATATTCCTCAAAATAGCTTGAACGGACTGAGGGCACAAAAGAGGAAAGGAAACTCCTGCAGGTTCCTCCTTCACAGTGTGCCCTCATCTCTATGTGAAGAACCCAGCCACAGGAGATGGGATTTATCACAGCACAGGAAGACTATCACACTCCTTATGAACACGACTGCACCGTGCCCCAGCATGAGATTTCTTGCTCTTGTCGGTGGGGAAAAGAGCATACCTTAATCTTCACATTCTACAATTTTTCCTGTCGTCTTTTCCTTTCCCCAGTAGCAGTATTTTTTTTTTTTTAATTTTTTTTTTAGGCACCTTGTCTTTCCCTAGTCCCAGGCTCATGTAGCTGAACAGATCACCTCTGAGCAGCAGTTCTTTCCAGTAAACCTCGGTCATCTGATAGACTACAGGACAGCTAAGCTCTGTGACTGAAAAACCTGGACTGCTTTTCTATGGATGAACACTCACTGAATCCATCAAAGCTTCAGGCAACAGTGGACGTCTGTATTTATATGCTTTTCTAAATCTGTTCCAAGCTGATGAACAGCCTAAATGGATTTCAAATTTCATAGCAAGCTTAGGCTACCACTTTGCGTCTGCACTAGCTGCCATTCAGCCCAAGAATAATTTAATACTTTACAGTGTGCTTCTGCTCCAAAGATAAAACTATACAGGCCTTCAGAAAAGACAAAGTATTTACATTTTTTAAGGTGTGCACTTTGATTAATTTGTTTTGATCCCAGTGTCAGCATTTTCAAAGTTTATCCCTTAGAGGGCCACGAAAATAAGACTACAAAGTGCTTCCTCACTACACTAAATCAGCCCTCCAGAGCAATCAGATGACAGAAGAACAGCACACAGGTGACCTGAAGGTATTTCCATACATCACATCATCAGTTTCAGGATTCATCAGACACTTTAAAGCTAACCAAAATAGCTAATTTGAGGATAACTGTTTACAGACAAGCTTTGTTGCTAGTGACCTTGTTTAATCTGCTTGTAAGCACAATTCCTTTATCTAAGAGCAGAGGGCATGAATTACCACCACTGAGAAAATCTCTTTTTTAGCTGCTCTCAGTGACTAGCTTTGTTTTAGGGTCAATTTCATCTATATTTAGAGGATGAAGCTTCTATAAAGCTTAATTATTTCCCTGTGTGTCTTGTGTGATGAAGGCACTTACTAGTGACCGGTGGCTTCCTGGCAAAAATGCTGGCTTAGGGTAAACAGTTGAGGTGTGGATCTGGGCTGTATACCCCTCCACCAATCAGGAGTGTTTCAATCAGCATCACTGTGCTTGAACAGGGCACACTGGGAATCGGGCCACATCCAAGTCCCATGACTAAATCAATTCAACCTGCCTTGAACACTATTTTTTTTTCTAAATTTCGAAACAAACATAGAAAAGATTCCAGAAATTCAAACATTTAATGCTGAGCAGATTTAAAAGGAGTGTTTGAAACACACGCACCAAAAAAGCAAAGAGCCTGGAAGAATGCCACATCCCCCAGTGTGTAACAGACTGCACAAAACATAATGGCACCATATGAAGATCCTCCTACATCTTATTCCATACTCCTTTTTTGCTGCTTCTGGCCTCCATCCCTAGCCAAGTATTCAGGTGACTGTTTTTTCTTGGCCTGGCCACATGTACTAGCATGTCTTCAGCCTCTCACAGCATCTGTCTCTTTTGCCCCTTTCTACCAAGAGATGGCTCCACCTGGTCCCAACACTTGGGGTCTATGTTCAAAGAGGTCCTGCTACCTCTACCAGCTAATCTCATTTTCAGTGGCACCATCTGTCTGCCTCCCTCCCTTGATCACTTTTAGCCCTAGGGCATTGCTTTCCTTGGTCACACTAAGTAACACAGCATCCTCTCTTGGCTAGAAGCTGAGTTCTGACTCAATCTTTTCCACTCATATCGCACTGTGCAACTGAGAGCAGTGGGAAGACACACAGTAATAATCACAGCAGGTTCATAATGACATATCAGCACTAGAAAGGCTTTGAATCAAGTGTCAATGCCAAGCACTAGTAGCAGATTTGCTACATTGCTACGCTGTAAGCTAGATTTGGGCGGAAAAATAATAGCTGAAACAGTCATTTGGAGGAAGCGTGATCGTTATTTCTGTACAGACACACATCAACATATCTGGAAATGAAATATATAATTGACTAAACTCAACTTTAGCTAAATAGCTCGTCTTAAAATGGTGTAGTATCAACAAGCTCTGAGGATTTCAGAAAGGGCTATACAGGCAGCCAAGCATTTCCATACTTTTGCCTTTACATGTATTCAATCTGCCTTACTGGCCAGGTTGTTACACTATTCTAAACAAAAATAAAAGGCACTTTCCTATTAAGCCTCAGAACTAATGAAAAATTTTCCACATACTTAAGCTTCCATACAGCATCCCACTACTATAATCTTTCCTGGTTTGTCCTACAAATTGCTTGCAACAGCCAACCCACCTGTAGACTGCAAAATAAGTTGCTGCAGCTTAGCACTGAACTGCTCGGATATGGAAGGCAGTGTTTGGATGTAGGAGGCAAATCAGGGGACTGATTTTACTAATGGGACTTCCGCCTCCTGCCCTTGTTAAAAGCTATCTCCAGAGTGGAATAAGAATGGATTAGACGCAGAGGTGACAGCAGAGCAGTAAGAACATCAGTACCTCTGGGAAGCACACGTTTGCAACTAAAAAGTCTTACCCATTTAACTGGCAAAGCTGACTTTTGCTCTCCTTGAGAACTTTAGCTTTTGCAACACACAACAATCATGTTGAATGTTTCAGTGTTTCAAGATGAATGCAAATATTGATGTCTCACTTGCCAGCGCTCCCAGGGAGAGCTCTGCCAGAGTGCAAGGTCCTTCCTACTGCACTGTCACACCACCAGTTCTCGATAAATTAAGAATGAACTGTGGAGCTTTGTATCGGTACCAAACTGCTGCTGCCAAAAGGCTTGCTGTGCTGAATTTCAGACTCTCTGGTACAATGACACTTGATAAAACTACCATCTCTGCTGAACAACAACACCTGAAAATCCAATTAAGAATCCCTAAGAGAAGAGCCAGGGTAAGAAGGAACAGGCACAGTCCCATTTTAGAAAAGAACAGATGAAAGTTACACTCACATGGTTCGTATTTCCAAACCCTTTCTGTGAGTGTATATTTTATGATGCTGAATGTAAAACACAATCCCGCATCACTCCATGATAACACCACCTTCAGCTTGGTCAATACCTTGTGCGCTGGACAGTTGCCAGCTCATTATTTAATACACCCAGTGATCTTGTCTTTCTGCTCCAAAATGAAAGTTGTCCGTGCCCATATAAACCATAAATTAAGTGCAGCCACTCTTTCCTCTGCTGGACATAGACATGAATAGCTTCCTACATCCTGAAGTACCCAGAATAAAGGGACTTGAGCTTGTCACAGCCATAATGACTCAGTCTCTCATTAAAAGTCACTATTACAAGCAACATCAACTGTGACAATGAAGGGTTGAGACTTGTGCACCCCGTGAAAAATACTGGTCAACCAGTACAGCCTTGCGTGCATGAAGGCTTTAAGCAATTGTATTTGTGTAAGCAAAAAGGTGTCAGGCTTCCAGCTAATTAAAAATTATGTTATTTCTAATGCAGAAGTCGGAGTAGGGTATGTATTGTAATAAGTTATCTTGGACAGAAGACACTATTTTCCTAATGGCATAATGAAGCAACTATGCTTTCGATGTGTCCACTGGCTCTACTGCAGTGTGACTAGAATAGAGAGAGCATCATGCTTCCCCAACATTATCAGGGCCTGTAACAGCAAAAATTTTAAAATACTTACATAGTCATGCCCTGATAACAATGCACTTCATGGCACTAACAATAATTCAGCGTTGAAGTGATAATAAAATAATCTGATACATATTATGGAATACATGGCTGTACATATCTTCCAGAGAAGATTACAGCAGACAGCTTATGGTATAAAAGAACATCCTTAAGTGATGTTTTTGGAGTGATTTCCCTCCCCAAGATAAGATCTCAGGCATCTGTCATCTATCTTGCTCCTACCAAACTAAGGATGCTGACAGTGTGAAAGAGAAAACCTACCGTAGCTTCCATTTCATTTGACCTGTAAAGAGAGTATGCAAAACAACAGAGTTCTAACGTTTCAGGAGTGACTATCAGTGACAAACAGGCATAAGAAGTATTTTCTACTGGTCACATTGTCATGCATATGACCCTCATTTTGAAATTAAAAAAATCCCGGTATCCCCAAGTTTATCAAAGACTGAGTTATAGCGAGGAACATACCTTTGAGATGTTACTAGAGCGGCTCACAGAATGCCCCAAAGCCTTCTCATTCTGAAAAAGAAAGAACAGGAACAAATCACAGTTACAAGGACATTTTAAAGCTGGTATTAGAAACCAAATTCAAAGGAGAAAGTCTTACAGCTGTGGCTTTTAGGGATGTTGCTCTTACTGACATCAGCCTGATTTACCACAATCACTAAGTTGTTTTGTTTGCTTAACAAGATGTTACCTTGCAGAAGATCACATTGGCAAACAACACAAACTGTGAAATACTAGAACAGTTATTTCTTCTCTGTATGAATACTGCAAAGCCTTTTCCTCAGATGCCATCTGGTTTGGATTTCTCAGCCCTGCCTCATCTATATCCAAAGGCAAACAACCAGCCACTAAAACTGAAAGCTCTTGCTTAAAGAAAAAGTATCACAGTGATATCCAGCAACAATTCTCAATAATCATATGCATGTTGTCCCAGGAGATGAAGCAGAATTACAGAGGAACTTCCTATTTAGGACAGAACTCAGAATTAAATTGGAAATATCAGACAAGATGGAAATGCAGGAGTTGGAATTCTCAAAACTGAAATCAGCGACAAATGTATCCCTTACTTTTCAGTGCACAGACCCTGACTGATAAGTATGACAATCTTATCTCTTACCAAAATAAACTATAGGTTTCACCAAGATATTTCATCCTTTAAGGGTTCCTGGTTTCTGAATAACAGTTTACTCTAAGTGACAGCTTCACTGGTAAGAGCCTTGAAATTACTTTGCAAAAGCTTTTCCAAATAAAATCCAACAAGAAATACTTGCTTCTAAACAAGTATTACAAACAGAGCAAGTCATAATGGTCAGTTACAGAAGAGTGTCTGTGTTTCTTTAAGTCTGTGAAACTGGGATGAAAATTGGTTTGAGATTTAAGCCCTCTGAAAAACAGGGCAAATTCACTACTTTCTCCTAAGGACTCTATGCTGGATTAGAGTTTCTAGAAGCGCATCCTTTCATCTGGCATTTTGGGAACCAAACTCACATTTATTCCTGAAGACAATTTAACCTAACAGAGACACTTCAACAGCACTCTTTTTCAGTTCTCATTGGCACTGACTGATCAGACAGAGCCTGAGATCAGAAGTCCTGCATAGGTAACAAACAGGGACATAAAAACCCCAGTCTACTGCAGTTACTCCTAGAACAGCTTGGATCACACACTGGTTTCAGACCTTCTGCCTGTGGTTTGTTACAATTCAAGCAACCTTCAGGGAATGAAGCCCACATCAAGTCAGCCCTGGTGGCTGGGTACCCAGCCAGATGCTACACTCACACTTTGAGATCCCCACGCTCCTAGACTTTTCTTCCTACAGCACATCCAGAACAACTTCAAAGCTTTGTACTGAGAAAAGAGAAGGCAAGGAAAAAACCCTTCACCATGTGCCTACACAAGCAGGAAGTCCCTTCCTCACACCACCAGTTGCCTCTCAACACTGTCCTGGGCATTGCCTAAGTTGATGGACATACATTGCACTTCCTTCCTTAAAAACATGAAGAAGCAAATACATTGTTCTGAAATCCTCTGTATGTAAGAGTTTGAGTACCTAGAAGACAGTAAAATAGTCTTTCAGAAGAAAAGAAGAGAAGCAACCAGGGAACCCCCCTCAGTTTTGACTGATGGCCAAATTAAAAATCAGCAAGGAACAGTTTAAGGTCTAGAATAGTTGTGGTCTAAATTACCACTGACTTGAATGCCAGATTTGCATATTGCAAGGCTGAGTTTGACTTTTGAGATGACTATGAGCTTTTGTTACATAACTAACAGTATTCCTGGAACAGAAACAAACACGTAAACCCCCCGAAAATATGGATATAATGGTTATGTGGAGACTAACATTGGACAGGACTATTGTCAGAACCAGGATGGATAAGATTTGACTCCAATTGTAAGGGAAAGACCTAGCTGATTTCATCAGCAGTGTAACTATAGCAACAGGAAAGTTCATTGAAGCTATAGGAGACAGAAGGAACTAAAAAGGGGGGCAGGGACATGTTCTCAAGCTATGACAAAAAGAGACCAACACAAGCTGACAAGCAGAAAAGACTTGTCATTGCATATGTGTGAGGTGTGGGGGGAAGCTTGGCCTTCCAGGGATGCGGGAGAGGTAAACAAAGCAAGGCTATGTGGGACAAGGAAAAATGGTAGTGAAGAGAGGCACCTGTGGCCAGGAGGTCAGCCTGAAGCAACACATACAACTTCACCCAGAGGATAGTCTCAAATCCAGACCTAGATGTCAAAGACTTCTGGATGAAATTCCTAAAGACAAAATTAAACAGCGCAGACGTTTCTTCACATTAACTCAATGCTCCCCAAATACTGCTGTCCAGCTGAAGAAGACGCCTGCAAGGGAGCATGACTGAATTTACATAGTCACCCGTGTTGAAAAGGATGTGCTCAAATTCAGTAAGCATAAACAGGCCGGAGGACAAGACCTGTATTTGCACAACATGGTAAATGATGCAGGGAAAACATACTCTTAGCTGCACGTCAGAAACTGATTGTTGTGTTCTGCTCCTAGAACTGATTTTATCTGATGGGTGCCAGCAGCCTTTAAGTGACAGATGTTTATATTATCTGTATTGATCTACTGTTGGAAACATACCTAATCAGAGGTTTCAGTCAGTAGATGACTATGAACAGTTGGTTTTGTTATTGAAAGAGTGATCATTCTATTGAAAGAGTGATCATTTTCAAATAAAAAAAGCAGTCTTGAAAAATATTCCCTTAAGGGTTACAGAGTGCATGCACACATATATTGAAGTATCGGTGATACTTCCAAAGGACTCCTAGCCACCTAAGTACTCTTTCACATCTCAGTTGCTTTGCCACATAAAGCTCCTACATCCATAAAGTCAACAGGAAATTCACTACAGTTTTAGCCCAGGTTGGCCAAAATCTGTACTACTTATACCAACTGGCAGAAGAAGCACCAACAGCCATATTTTCAAGGAATGACAACTGACCCAGTAGTAACCACTACCAGTTCCAACACAGACTTGCAAATATACACACATTTTCCAGTCTGGTTTGCCTATCAACTACCAAGCAGCCCCATCACCCAGATAAAACTACTTCAACCCTTGGACACCAATGGACCCTGTCTTAGCCTGTCTTCTAATCGGGGACCTATTTTGAAAGAGTTGCCCCAGGTCTCACAGTTTACATACACGCAGACTTTAAAATGTGCTGGACTGAAAACAGATAAACAACTGAGTTTTGCTGTGCAACAGCAAGTTCCAGTTCACTATGACCATGCAGGTACTACCCCTGCTGAAGGAACATACAGTGCTCTCTTGCCAGCTTCTGCAAAGGTCAAAAAAAAATTTTAAATCACTAAACAGCAGCATAAACACCTCCAAGTAATACAGTTCATGAAGTGCAGCTGTGCTGTTTAATTCTCTTTTGCAAATAAAATAATAAACATCTACCCTTCAGGAAAAAGCACTGCGGAAGCCATAAAATAGGGCCAATGCTTGCTGGTGTTTCCCATGCTGCGATACATTAAGGATGCCGTATGCTTTCCAGTCATTAAGATAGAAAAGAGCTGTAAAGCCAAGGAAAGAGCTCCTGGAATAGGTAGATTTTAATGGAAGGTACAATTACTAAGTGAGGAACAGAAACGTTAAAGAGATAAAAATTATTTTAAAGACAAACAACCAACAGCTCACTTTTCACACTTACCTGTCGCTGGTACATTCATCCTGGGATCTTTTACCAATTATTCACAAATTAACACTGACATGGGAGTGGAAAGGCTAAGCTTCTGTTAAGGTACTATCACTACACAATAAAGGCCTTCAGAGACTTTTTCTGGTATGTTCCCATTGCACAGTAAGACATATTCTAGTCTGGTAATTACAGCTCCAAACAAGCTCTCCTTCACTCCTGCAAAAGCGTCCTTGCACTTGAATGAAAGGTCAAGCCAAATGCAACACCTGCCAGCATGGACTGTACAATTATCACCAGTTAAAGCAAGTGTCACTCTACTTTAGCAGATCAGACTTTGTGTATCAGATAATGGGAATCCTGCCTTGCAAAATCATCCTGCTCAACTAGCGCCACCTGGCAAGCACTTAAAAAAAAAAAATTCAGACAGGAAAAAAATTACAAGTGCAACTTGTAACTTCCCCTGAGCCACTCACTGCCAGCTGCTGCTCTGAGGTCTCTACGAGAGCCTGGCTCTAGGTAAACAAAAGGGAAAGGCAGGGAAATGACTGAAAAACAGGAAAACTGCTACCCATTCCTACAGTAACACATTTCTCTAAACTTTGGATGTACTTGCTTATAATTACCTGAATCCCACTCCCAACTTTCCTTTCTTTTTCTATCCTCCCCTTGAATTTGCTCCCTACTGTAAGTGACAGAACTGCCTTCTTCCTTCAGCAGTTGCTTCAGCTCACATCTGTTTCCTGCAGGGCCCTTCACCTTGCTAGCTCACTTTCCCTTTTACCACCATTCCTTTGTTACTCTTGCATGACACCTCTCCCCTCACAATTCAGAGATGTGGAAGCCAACACCTCTCTCCTATCCTCCCATTTACCTCAGTCTTCCATATTCAGCACTTCAAGTTATTTTACCCTTTCCACTAAGCACAACAGCAATGTAACTTACACAGCCAAACCCAGAAGGCTTCTGAACCCCAAAACACCAGTTCCTATCAACTGAGCCAGAAGGAGGGTCTCCATCCACTGATAACAATTGAGGCAGCCATAGCAGCTCTTGTGCACTTACAATACCTACGTATCATGCTGACCTTTCTCCAGACTCAGCTGTATGTTTAATGCAGCCTCAGCAAGTGGGCACCCTAAAGAAATATAAATTGGATGTCCTTGCCAGGATGGAAGTAGAAAAATAGGTTGGTTAAATGGTTTAGATTTTGTGTTTCCAACATTCTGGTTTTCAGTCATTAACACAGGTAAATACGAGACAGAGGAAGCAGTCTCACAGCCGCCTTCTGGCTACGTCCCTGACTACACACCTATGTTGAGTCCTAAGAATGGCTAATAGTAAACCTATCTTCATCTCAGCTCATAGAGCTGCAGAAGAAACTGCAAGACAGACCCCAATGGTTTAGCAAGGTGATTTTTATTCTCTTTTGCTCTCAGGAGGGCAGAGGACACCAGAGGAGGGTCCTCCTTCCTCCTCAAGCCACCAATGACTATACATGAACCTAGCACATAACTGTTTCCAGAAGCCTTAATTCTCTAATGCACCAGTAACCTGACAGGGCACTATTATGCAATACAGCTTTTATGTTACACTATATTACATGATAAGATGGCTTAAGATCCTCTAATGATACATGTAACGATAAGAGTACTCCAACTAAAATCTCAGTAATGAAGAGCAGAGCCCTTTGTTTTGATGATGTTCTTACCGCAGTGCCCCAGCTGCAGATCCCTACAAGGTAAGTGCTAATGTCTTCAGCCCAGTAGAGACACAGTTAAACAAACCAGGGCGGAATGGCTAGGGCACTGCCTTCTTGTGGTTTTCTACCTGGAATTTGAAAGCCATTTTAATCTCATTTTGTGCATTACAATTACATTTTACAATGACAGTTTAAGCACAAGATCGATATCTAGTAAAATCACTTACTGTTTCCAACAATGAGTGGCCTGGGCACCATTTCAACAGTCTTCTGGGTAAATGGTTGCTTTCCTTAATAAAAAATTTTGCAGAAGAAAATAAGCAGTAGTTGCTCCCATTCATAAAGCAATTCTCAATCTTAGATCTTTTGAGAATTACAGAATGAGACACAGAATGGCATTGCTTGAAACGGTGCGGTGCTGAAGCGCTGAGTAGCCGAATGACCCCTGCATGGCAAGTGAAACTCAATTCTTCCATCAAGTCCCCTGACCAGAGCATGAATGCACAGCTGTTCTACAAACATGCAGCCATACACACCCTGGTACTGTTCCAGGTTTCATAACTCTGTCAGATTTCCTAACAACCTCTTCCTAGAATTTAGGCAAATATTGCAGTGCAACTCTATGCTTGAACACTAGAAATTAAAAAAAAAAAAAGCTTTCAGTTTGGGGAGAGGGATTGTTGTTGAAAATACTGGCATGTGAACTTAGCTGTGAAGTGGATAGAATCAGAGAAAAGAAATGGGAGAAAACTTTGTGAATTTTCTTCATCTGTCTAATGCTTTGTCAGCACTAGATACTGTGACTGACAGAATGAACATTTAATTAGTTCAGTAGGAAATGGTATTTTACATCCTATCAACTGAATATGCCCTTTATTTCTTTGGCAGTTACCAGGTCATCATGAAAGAGCAATAAACCTACTAACAGTTTATAAAACTCATTTCAAATTTTTGTCCATATGTTATGATGAAATATCACGAAGATTTGTCAATGACTTTCGCATGCAGCCAGAAGAATAATAGCATCTAACCAAAGAAAAATAATGCTCTTGTGCAGTATTTAGCCCCCAGACATTGGAAAGTGGGAGGGGCATGATGGAAAGCACACTGCCTATTTCCTTTTTTTGCCTTCCTTAAGACCCAGTATAAATACTGAAAAAGGGATCCAAACAATCTGTCCAGTCCATCTAGACCAGTATCTTCGGGTTTTGAGTGATCCCACTTGATTCTCTCAGACCAGAAATTCACAAATGAGTGAAGAAAACCCATACAGGATTTTGTATCTTCCATCAAAGTGGAAAATCTATAGCAAGTTCACTGTGGATTACTCAGCTCACTAACTTGCTCATTCATGTTCACATCAAGCTACTTCACATAGTGGGAGACAAACTCGAAAAAAACAACCTGAAGGCAAAAAACAAGTCTGGAAGTAAAACATACGAGAATTAACAAGTTTATTCCAGGTGCTGAACTTACAGCTGTGCCTGAGAACATCAGCAACAGAAATTAGATCAGGAGATCATACAGCTTTAACAGAAAAGAAGGACCAACAAATGCAAAAGACAACAGACTGAATGGCTTTAATGGCAGAGATCAAGGAATTCAAAGAACAGGCCTCTTGAGGATGTGGGGAGGGGAGTCAAGGAGACTAAAAGATCACAAACAAGAAATATAAATGAGAGGAAGTTCAAAGAACAAGGCAGACACAGCAGAATGTCAAAGTTAAGTAAGACTCTCCTGCCTATGTCTACACCACACACAACGTAATTCATCTCCAGTCTCCTTGTGAATAGCTCTGAGAGCTTGCATGGAGGTGCCTGATACCATGTAAACCTAACAGGCATGCAGGTCCATACACATTCCAGATACAGTCCACCTGAGTATAAACCCGTACTCATTGTGTATTGCTGTGTGCTCAGTCTTGCTAGCTTGGTCTTAGGAGCATGTGGGATACAATTCTTGGATCCATTCTTGAGTCCAACCATATGCTGGATAAGATAAGGAGAGCATCCTCTTCAAAAAGCCCGTTTTCTCCATGGCTTTGTTCTCCAGACTTTTTTCAACATAGCATTTTTCAGGTTTTTGCATTGCTTTGTTTTACTTCCAAAAGCTCCACAAAACGCACCTACTTATAGATAACCTGCATGTCCAGCTGCCATTTCATAATGCAGATCTGATCTCCATTCTCCCCTCTCTAATTGTTTGAGCTAGACCATGACATGAAAGCCTTTCTCTTGCTGAGCTGAGACTGTCTCACCTGGAAGAGCAAATTTTAACTTCTGCACAAGCCCATCAGCCTGGTACATTTCATTAAAATCATATTCATTTGAATTGCACACTCACTGTATTCACATGCCATGTGCCCAGTTCCTAACAAAGAAAGTAAACTGCAAAGTTTGGCATCCAACATGTTTTATAAACGTTCTTATCTTGCTGTTGCCAGACAACCTGTCTAAAATGGTTGCACGCCTTTATGTGATGCAACATATAAAAATGAATCCTTCCCTCAGGGAACAAGTTCTATGAACTACAAAAGATGTGATCCAAAAATATACACCTTTCTTGATAATGGAAGCAGTATGCATTAAGATTACCTATGTGACAGCAAAAACGCTATTTGAAACAATTTCATGTATTTAACAGCAGAGAGAGAGATACAAACACTGAGGAAGCCAGCAATTATAAACAGATTAAAAGGAATAACATTGTATCTTTTGTGAAGTAATTGCATTTAATGCAACTGCTGGAATTCGCATGGCACACTACACATGTCAATATGCCAAAGCAATTGACTATTTTAAACATTCACAGTTTAAAAAACACTCCAGGCAAGGGGCAATTTGGAATTTCTCAAGCTGCCAAGAGACACAGGCGGCCTGCAGCCCAGATGAACTCTCCAAAGAGGTGGCCTTTCTCAGCGTCTACACAACTTTGCAGTTGCTTGCTGCAGGACCAGGCTGTGCGCTAACACGCGCTCCTCGGGCAACGTGGCAGGCTGCCGCACAGTCTGCACGTTGAGCGCAACTTGGACACGACGCACATGCCTGGATCACTGCCTCTACTCAGCTAAGAAGCTGAGCAGAGCCTCTCTGATTTCTAACTCATATTATACCATCAAAGTGTACTTTTAAAACAATGAATCACAAAATCATCTCTTAGCCAAAGTTACAAAGGCCTCCTGAGTCAAAATTCAGAACAATACCAGAAAACTGGATACTTCCCAAAGAAAACAGGGTACTTCAGGTGATTTGTATTTTCCTCAAGGGTTTTCCCTTCTTTTCCTCCCGTTCCATCTTAAGATACTGAGATTGCTTATTAACCTATTTCTGACTGCATGGACCATTAAGGGCAAACAATATTCCCTATAGCAACTAGAGAAATCATTTCCCAAGTGATGTTGGGAAAGCACTCAGGATATTTTTGGTAACATTTCATAGAATCATAGAATAGTTTGGGTTGGAAGGGACCTTTAAGATCACCTAGTTTCAACCCCCCTGCCATGGGCAGGGATACCTTCCACTAGACCAGGTTGCTCAAAGCCTCATCCAGCCTGGCCTTGAAGACAGCCAGGGATGGGGCATCCAAAGCTTCTCTGGGTAACCTGTGCCAGTGCCTCACCACCCTCTCATTGAATAATTTCTTCCTGATATCTAATATGAATCTACCTTCTTTCAATTTAAATCTGTTACCCCTTGCCCTGTCGCTACAGGCCCTTTTTAAAAGTCCCCCTCCAGCTTTCTTGTTGATGTAGATGATGTCTGTTGCTCTTCTGTTATCTACCAACACTGTAATCCCGTTGTAGGCCACTAAAATTGTCAGGCACAACTTGCCCTTAGTGAAGCCATGTTGACCGTCACCAGTCACCTTCTTATTTTCCATGTACCTTAGCATAGTTCCCAGGAGGATCTGCTCCATGATCTTGCCGGGCACCAAGGTGAGACTGACTGGCCTGTAGGCCATATCATATCAGACCTGTTCAGTAATAAGTACTCAGTACAGACCAGTTTGGTTTTGCCTGAAATTTCATCTTTGCATTTTTGTCAGTGTAGTATTCAGCTCCACAGCATTTCAAACTCACTTAGTTAAACAATCACAGAAATTTAGGTAAGTGAGGAACTGGGCCCTACAGATCTCATTAAAGTTACTTAGCCGAACACTGGTTAGAGTGAGATCCTTGTAAAAATCTAACCTGTGATGTTCTGGAGAGCTTTAAGCACATTACATTTCTTACAACAATTGCCTGTAAGGTCAGAGAACATACAAAGAATAATATCTAAGAAAAACAACACATTCAACCATACTTACAGAAATAAGCAAAAAATACCTACGGAAAGCACTGCTCTGAGAAGAAAGATGATGCACCGCTAACAGAAAAGGTATACCCTTCATTTAAATGGTAATGCATTTAAACTGTGGAACAAGAATCTTGTAAAGCATAAATCTGCTAATAAAAAAACCCCATAAATTAAGTGACCACTCAGAGTTCCTGGCTAATTATGCAGGAAATTCAGGGGTCAACTGACTGTTTAGCCCAGGTGATTTTAAGAACACAGGTGTGAATACACATAAATATTTTAGATTAAAAATTAATTTTAAAAAACCCTACAGGAAGCACACGCTGCCGACTACCTTCTCTTTCCCCAAAACACAATCCCTGATACCAGAAACAAATGCAAAAAACCCCAAAACCTCTCTAGGTGTAGCAGGCTACTTCAACCAGTAACCTAACAGCATTTTATTTCATTTTGTCAGGGAAGGACAATTGATCTCACATGGGGCTTCTCCTGATGCTTTGGGATGCAGCCAAGCACTGCATGTCCAGAGAAGGCTACATAGGACCTGGCAGAAAGACCAGTACTGGACACACCAACATCCATAAGCACCTACTGGTGCTGTCAGTGTTCTGCACTGTTTGATACCATGAATATTTAAAGTCATCATACTATCGGAGTATCAGCATATGGCAAGAACCTAGTAAGGCAGTGCTTTGAAACACCATCCTCAGCTTCCTATGCCATCACTAACCATTCCTTCCCACAGCACAGCCAGGGCATTTTTTACAATCGCGTATTTCAGGGCTTTCTGGAAACTCAGATCTGAAGTAGCCAATGCATATGTCTCGCTTTCACAGGTCTGTCTTTCAGGACCATTCCCTTTGTTATGAGTCATGTGTGAACAACAGTGGCTCAAGACAGCCATTTCACACTGACAAAGCAATTAGATGATTTTCACAGTGCTAAAAGCTATAAAAGCCTCTTCTCTTAAACACAGAGGATTTAACACACTCTAAATGTACTTATTTTTTAGCCTAAAAATCTGTAGTCATTTAACTTTATGTCTGTATTTGGGATGCTGCACTTCAGAAATACCAACACACTCAGTAACATTAAAGGAACTGAGGATGCAGGTTCCCAAGAGTCACAGATAGCAAGTTTCAGAAACCAGCAAACAAGGGCTGTGCTGAGAAATTGCACAAGCAGGTACTCTGGCAGCCTCTCACTCGAAGGATGTTTAGGACCTGTTACTGATACGAGAAAATCATGCTGATACTGGTTACCTTCCAACCATGCAGCGGGAGCTGGGAAAGTGCAGTACCATACATCACAGATATCAAGAAAAGAAGAATGAAAATGCAGGGAAAGGACAGAAGCAGAATTTTCATGTGCTCCAGTAGTCTTTCCTGTATATCACTCTTTAAGTGGGTGCCTAATAAAGGAGCAGGATAAGAATTTAGCATCTATCTGCAAGTCAGTTACCACCACCTAAATCCACGTCTAACAGTCGATGTTATTCAGTTTACTGATACTGATCATTGGTATATGTGTACACCATGTTCCCATCTTCTGCACTATGTCTGTCACAATAGCTTATGCCCACACATAAATACCAATTAAAAAAAATCTTTTTGGTGGAAGACAAGTGCTCAGAAGATTTAGATTCTCTAAATTTTTGATCTCTTTTCTGCTCTCAAAGATAAGCACAACTCAGGAGGCCAACAGATGAAAACAAACTCCAACAGGAAATTTATCTTTGTTTAGGAGGGTCATTTCAACTTTTTTATTTAAAGAAGTTACTACAGAAAAAAAGATGCTATGACCATACAGAATAAGGGGAAAGTCTTCCACAAAGGCACAGAAAGCAAAATGGTGAACTCCCTTCTGTCAGGGACATCTTTTTTAGTTCTGTATTCAGCAGCAATACTTCTTGAAAAGAAGTTCACAGCTTTTGCATATGGTCACTAGACAGTAACACTGGCTTCATGGAAGTCAGGGGGAATTCCACTACTAAGGTCAATTGGGTCAGGAGTTCAGCCTCTGCTAATAAGAGACACTGCAGAAATGCAAGGAGTTCATCAGCAAACAACTAGGGTGGTCAGCAATAAGACAAGTCTTTATATGACGAAAGCTGAAGCAATAGGTTATTAAAAGAGAAAGTAAATAAGGTGAAGAAGAGACATGTAGCTAAGTAAGAGGACTTCACAGTTGTGTCCCACACCTTCAAAAGAACAACAGGAAGCAGGTGACTTGAGCCAGCTATTGCAGGCTAAGACACATAGATTAATTATTTCCTGCAGGAAGCAATAAACCAGCACTCCATGTGCACACAGTGGTCCCACCAAAACCAACAAGAAATTCCTGTGGTCTCAAGAAGACTCAGACTGAACCACTATCAACATCCTGATCTGAAAAAAACCCGTTTCAGTCACTGCACCTGGTAGCAGGCACACTTTAGCAGACCAGGACCTAAGGTAGTTCTAAAAATACTGACTTGCCTTAAAGCATGAGAAGCAGAGAAGAAATTGCAGTAAGAGACAGCTAGAAAAACATGTGTTTGCCTTTGCACATGGAAATCCACATCTGCTTCATGTTCAGCAGGGAGAAGCAGGAGCAATTCTAAAAGAAGCCCTGTGCAGGAAAGGACCGCTGTGCAGCGCTAACACTGAGCAAGACTGAAGCCAACGGCGCTGGGTTGGCTAAATAGAGCAGGGATGAGCCCAGTGACCCAGCACCGTAGGACAGTCAACCTGAAGTATGGTGCTTTGAGCATCCCCAACTGCCACTCCTGGGCATGGCAGCTGTAGCTGAAAAAGGGTCACTCTGCATAGGCAGCCTCGTTTCCTACCACTGTAATCCTAAAATCATCAGATTACAGCATAAAACTGTCTAAGGCAGTCAGATGGGTGACTACCAAAACCTACTGGCTAAAGAGAAGCTTTCCAACAGAGCACTGCTCTCATCCCGGTGGGATACTTCAGCACAGTCACTGTCTAACAAGGAGGGTTGAGTTTTTGTGTGTCTGAATGAGCTGAATGCCAGCAGCTGCGTAAGAACTAAATTTACCACCGCAGTCCCAGGAACGCCTGCATTTTCTGCGAAAATAAAATCTCTGGGCCATTAGCCTATTGGAATAGAAGCTTTTCCACTTAACTGAAGACACTTACTCATTCTCTTTCCACATCTCTCATGCTCCAGTTTCAGTAAAATCCTGCTTGGTTTCAGAGTTTTTTATGGAAACACACATGCATCAGTCCAAAAGTACCAATATTATGTGAGTAGTATTAAACAATTCATTTCACTGGGTTCCTCTGCCTCTCGCATTTATTCCTATGAAACAGAAAATGAACTGCAGCTGTCAGAGTACTGGCTGACCTACTGGGGACCGTACTGCATTCCTGCACACGCGCTGACATAGCATTTTCTAAAGTTTATTTCCCAAGGGGAAAGAGTTATAAATAAGTCTCTCATTCACAGTAAATCTCCTGCCCTTTATTCCCTAGAGCTTTGAGCGCAGGCGTTTTTTTGTCACAGGAAATTGCATCAAAGTTTTCTTAAAAAGTGTATTAGCTTATACGATTTGCTTTTGTCAAACTACCTTTAACTTAACCCCCACCAAAGCTAGATTTTAAAAATTCAGTTTCAATCTTCTCTATGTTCACTGCTTTGCGCATTAGCTGCAGAAATCTAACATCTATGAAAGTTATCCCCAAATGTAAGTACTATCCTTCCAGTTTGAAATGACTACTGAAGTGTTTTCTAGGAGGTTAAAGAATAAGCAACTGCTATTTTGGAAATTCATTTTTCTTAAAGGCCAAACCCCAGACAAGCAATATTGCTTATCTGGACATTACAAAATACCAAAATTCTCCCTAAGAGTTTATTTTTAAAGGGGCATTTCAGAAGGCATCCAATGAAAAAAAAAATCAGATAATGTGCAGTCATTCTCTAAAAGATGAAATAGATGGTTTGGACAGATAAGCACTCTGGGGAAAGACAGGGAGTGCAGGGGCAAGGATTAGATGCTGCTGAGCTGCATCTTGCAGTGCAGGCAGTGGGACAGATGAAACAGCACGGGATAAGGATGCAACCTGCAAGAACAACTGGACTGTGCTCTGAAATACAGAGACCTGAAAGCACGAAGGCTGAAAGCAGAACATCCTGGTCTACACTCAGACTCCCTCCTATTGGAGATTCCCAATTTTGGGCTTCAATAGAGACATTTACAGAAGGTGGGGATGACTGATGTAAATTTGCAGATAAAAGCTAAGGGTTAGATATGGTTTACATTATATCTTTTGCATTGTAAACATTTGCTGCCCCTGAGTGAAATTCACCCCTACTTGTACTACTCTCATACACAGTGCTGCTCACCCTCACAGCCAGCATCTGTGTCCCATTACAGACACATGGCTGCACAGCACATGTGGTTTACGCAGGACGAGTTTCACATACAGTGAAACTGTACCAAAGCAAGAAGACCATGATTGAGATCTCTCCTTTCCATTCTTCTCAGCAGCAGAATGTAAATCTCCACCCTGAATCTTGTCAGGGCATTGATATTTACATGGAGTGTCAAACATTGGGATCTGCCTAAAGGGCGGCCTCCCAGAGCCCATCACCTGGCAAAGCACTAAATACGCCTCAGTAAGTGCTTCTTCCAAGTCAGAACAGTCTCATTCACTCCACCAATTGTCCTCCTTTAACCTTTTCTGTTTGTCCCCACCATTTGTAAATGTGATCCCAAATTCTCTTTAAGCTTCCCTGGCTGTACAATGGCCTTTAGATCTCAAAGTATGGTGGTCCATAAGAATGCAGAAGGTGCTCCACAGACAACACCGTCATCCTGAACATGGATGCAAGCAGACAGAGTAATATAAAAAATAAATTAATGTTCAAAGAGGCCTTTTTTGTTTGTTTGTTTTGTTACAGGTGAGGCAGCACAGCAGAAGGAATCTACAGGCTTTTCCAAAAAGAGTCGGGATATGTGATCTTGGGAGTTGTTGGCATCTTGGGATTCAAGATTAAGAAACACTGCTTTGGACAACAATCATGTAAGGACACCTCATCTAGGCACTTTGATATTTAAACTTTTCCAACCTTTGGCATGTGCAGAAAACCCTGTTGCCCATGCTCCCAAGCACAGGGGAATAACTGGAGCATAGCAGTGGAACTGAAGTAGGAAGATTACATTTCAGGAGGGACATGTTTTGGTGTGAGACTAGAGGCTTAAGAGGATTACAAGATAGGAGCTGCTTCCCAGAGCGACAGGGTGAAAACCAGCAAAGCTCACACGTAAACATTGTCTTTAAGCAAGCATAACCTTCAGCAGCAGGGACATACAGCAAGCAGAACAGTAAATGTACCAGTGACTACCATCAACTGCATCTTCAGCCACCTCCACAGTCCCCAGCACCATCTTAACTCATGTCATTATCTGCTTTTCCTGTCTCCTTGTGCCTTTTATCACCCTTGTTTCTTTTTAGCTGCTGCTCTTCCCACATGAACCATTCCTCTTCTCCTGTCATTCTATTATTATCTATACGGTCTCTCTCTGTATCATTCCCCATCATCACTGGAAAACAAATACAAGATAAGGATGTTGGGATGCTGTATAATAAAGGAGGGTGACTTCCATATCAAGAAACCAGAATGGGTCGAAATACAGCCATCTTCATAAGATTTAATCCTGGGTACAAAAGGGAACTCCTGTAAGCTTTAGAAAAAAGGACTGCAATAATTTTTAAATCCAGGAGGATTTTATTTTTCTGCTAGCTAACACTCCTCAAAGTTGGAGCATTAGATTTGGCTTCCAGGTAAATATGTCCTTCTAACAAATACTTACAGATGTGGTAGTTTTATTCCCTTAAAGATAGTGAGTTAAACTCACTAACAAGAGTTACAAATGCTGCAGGGCCTAGCACAACTGAAACATCCTATCTGGATGTAATTTAGAAATCAGAAAACTGTGCCAAATTCAACTGATGCTTTCAAGAAATAAGATAATTCAGCAGCAGGGCTCTGTGGTGTTAAGTATTGTAACACTTGGCACAAGGGTGGAATTGCTTCAGAAAGCTTATAACCCCATGCAAGTAAATTTAAAGACGACTACAGTAACCTGACAAGAGACACTAAAAGGGATGGATACTTGTGTATTGAGTAAAATCTGCCAGGCATATTTATGTCAGATGCATTAAAAATACATACACACACGTATCTACATATACATTAAAAAAACCCCATCCCTACAAACTACATCTTTGTTGCACTTAATGGAAAGAATCTGCACTAGAGAGGGCTGAATCCCAAGGGCTACAGTAAACTTAGCCAAAAAAAATTCCTCTCAAAAGAGGAGTTCTGCAAATGACATCTGAATTTTAAGGTCAAGGTAGTTGATTTCATTTGTATCACAGACAGCATCAAAGAAGAGAGGCAAAAGTTAGGATGACCACTGAGCCAGGGCTTGGGAGGTTCACTATCTGTAGTCAGACCTTTATGGCCTTAGATACTAAACCTTCCCAAAGCTCCGTTAAAAAGAGTGGGACAGAAAGTCAGAGATCACCTTTGAAAAGCACTGACAGGTAAAACTGGTTCATATCTATAAATGGTAAAGAAGAAGACAACTTGCAAAAATGCTCACATTACATTGAGCATACTTATATTTTCTACCCACTGCTGTTCAGGAGCTCAAGTTTCCTCCTTGTTAAATTCACACTTCTTGATATTGCAGATGCTCTGTTTTCATTTCAAATACATCTGTGTTCACCTTTCTCTTCCCTTCAGTGAAAAGCATGTTAACATCTTCCCTGGAGTCAGACATGTGAGAAGGCTTCTACTTGTGCTTCCACAAATCAAAAGCAGCTGCTACGTGGCATGGCAGAAGTGAAAACTTTGAAATAAAAAGCAGAAGACTAAAGAAGGGAAAGGAGGACAGAGCAAGTAATAGGCAATACAACTGAGGAAGAGAAAACTGAAAGAAACAATCCTCCTCTCCCCCTATTTGTTTTGTTAATGGCAAGATGATTTACATTTCTTTGTTGAATTTGGGATAAGAAATTTATGTCTTCTTACAAGAAACAATTTGCATAAATCATTAAGGGTTAGAAACATCAAGAAAATAAGGACTGAAGAGCCTGCTTCATATGCTTCTTCATAGGCTAGGGGAGAATATTTAATGGCAAAGGAGAATGAGGAATTCCCTTTCCAACTGTACCTCCCCAAGGAATATCCTTGTCCCTGTTGCACCTTTCCCAATTTCAAGGTAATGCGCTACAGAAAGGAGACTGTTAACATCCATCCTACAGCTGTTGCATCTCAGAAATCCCTTACCAAAAGAACCTCAGCTCCCACCACTAAGCCCCTTCCAGCTGTCATCTGCCATAGTATTATAGTGAGTTTGTAGAATACAGAGTTTCTTGATTAAAAGACATTAACATGTTAATTAACATTAACCCCAGCCAGCGACTAAGCAACACACAGCCACTCACTCAACCACCTCCCCCTCCTCCAGCAGAAGGGGAGAAAGAGAATTGGAGGGGAGAAAACTCATGGCTTAAGATAAGAACAGTTTAATAATGGAAATAAAATAACAATAATACATTTTAATGAAAAGGAAAATAAAAGAGAGAAACAAAATCCAAGAAAGACAAGTGATGCAAATGAAAACATGGCTCACCACCAACTGACTGATGCCCAGCCAGTCCCCAAGCAGCAGTCCCCCAGCCAGCCTTCCCCCTAGTTTTATTGCTGATCATGATGTCATATGGTATGGAATATCCCTTTGGTCAGCTGGGCGGCGGTGTGAGAAGCAGAAAAGGCCTTGACTCTGTGCAAGCACTGCTCAGCAATAACTAAAACATCCCTGTATTATCAACACCGTTTCCAGCACAAATCCAAAACACAGCCCCATACTAGCTACTAGAAAAGTAACTCTATCCCAGCCAAAACCAGCACATGTATTTAAAAAAAAACCAGGCGACAAAAATCTGCCTTTGGGTCAGATTATCACCACATTTACCTACCTTGCTTCTTCTATGGCATTATATGAATTTGGCCTTTGTTTTTAAAAAAGGCTACCTTTGTTTTATTTCTTGTATGCCTGTCCCTCTCCACCCAGGAGAGCTAGTGACAGGATCTAGTATGCTAGATAACCTGGAGACAGTCTTAATCTTACCTCTAAAAGGGCTTTGCCCCAGTATACCTGAGGGACACAGAAGGAAGGGAATGGTTTATAGAAAACAATTCAGCTAGTAATGAGCTAGGATTCTCATCATCTGTAACATATGCAACACCAGTGCTTACAGTTTATTAGGGGGACTGATGTTCTCTTATTTTTAAAGCACACTGTGTAAGTTGAGGCTACCTTACTTTGGAACTGGCTTGATCCTGGCACCACTCTTCAACTCCTCTCCAAATTTAACACAGCATTTTTTGACAGAAGATAAAATGCCCAATGCATCATTAACAGCTTGGATGGGGTTGTAATTCGTTTAAGTATCATAGGTATGCCATGAAAAACCATGGTGCAAAAGCAACTTCCCCGCCTTGCACAGCCAGTATTAGCTTTCCAGTTAAAATAAGCTTTATGGACAGGGAGATCTTTTTTGTTCCTTTTGCCTGTCTACAGTGTGTTTGCAATTTGAGTACAAGTATTGTGGTAAATCAAGAGCCTTCAAAGTATTGCTCATGTTTTTAGCTCTCTTACCCTTGCAGCCATAAGAAAAAAATTATAAAAAGTCTTTGCATTATGAAAATGCTTCCAGTTGAAATGCACAGGCAGCCTGAAACAGCTGGTCAAGTGGTGGTAAGGCATTATGCTAAAATGCTGATGTGGCAATGCTGAAGTATAGTAACAGCAACTTTTCACCAAAATTCATTACTGTAAAGTTGATGAAAAACAACAGCGACAGTTATAAACCATTGCTCCTTTGAAACCAGCAACTCCCAAGCTTTCTCATACTGTTTCAGGGGTGTTGACTTCAGCTAGGCTCATCGTTTCTTAATTTAAGAGCTTCTGCCTAACAGTAGTAACTACAACATACCACAGGACAGACAATCACTATGTCAACTCCTACTCTGTCCCCTGATCATAACCTGGGAATGGTAAGCCAGGAGACTAATTGGACTTGAAACGAGATATTTTTAGGAAGAGCAGTGCTCTCATGAAGACCAGAGTGGATGCAGGGCCACAATTATGGGAAAAGGAAGTATTAAAAAAAAAAAAAAAAATAGCAGAAGCATAGCTCCTGAATAAAGCAGATGGAGATTATTACTCTAGCCATGATGGCCCAGCCTGGATTTGAAAGCTGAGCTGGTGCCTCAAATAGCCTAAGGTATTACATCTGGTTCTTCAAACTACTCTGACCCCTTTGAGACAGACAAATACTTCCTTGGGGAAGAGCATTGTTACATTTCAAAGTCCTAATATTAACCACTGACTGTCAATCGAGATAAAACAAGCACCCAATGAGTCATAAAACACTAATTTTCCATTAGACAGCAAGAGAGAAACTGATGACAAGAAACAACAACAAAATTAGCTGTTAACAGAAACCAGATGGAATGGCAAAAACTATCAAAAAAACCCTATTAACTTAATATCAAGAGAAAGAAGTAACAGTGTGTAGTAACCACAAAATGTCTCGATATGGAGACCAACCAACCATCAAGGTCAACATTAGGGAGCTTAAATTGGTTGGTTTTGAGATTGCTTCCTGTTACACTAGGCTAAGCTGGGAACTTGATGTTAAATTAGAAAGAAAGGAAAAAAAGGTCCCCAAGAAAGAGAAACACAAAACCCCGTGTTGACAGCAGCCAGCTGCCCAACAGAAGGTGCAAAAACCAGGCCCTGGGAGACCATTTTAAAGACGTTTCATCCTCTTCTCAACACTCTCCTGCTACCTCAGTGTCACCTCCTCTATTGAATTGCCAATTTCTAGCACTGAAGAGCTTCAGACTCGCTTTTACTAAAAAAAAAAAAAAAAGAAAAAAGTCCACGTGTCTCCACGCTAGGACCCAGTAGAAGATATGTAAAACTGTTCACCACTACAATTATGACAAGTGTTCAACAACTACAATTTAGATTTGTCAACCTCAGATACACAAAAGAAAAACATGATTCAAGTTTAAAAATCATGAAACTAACTTCAAATTCAGAAAAACGAGTGTGCATATCCCCAGTCACAGACATTCAGTACACCAAAATACACACGACAAAACTATGTCAGCAACACTGCCTAGTAACTGCAAGAGACAGGAAGAAAAATCTTAAAAATATGTTTCAAACATTAGTTAAAAAAAAAAAAAGGAAGTCAAATTTAAAAATAAATAAAAACAAACAAAAGGAACCTTTATCTTCATAAGCTTTCTTTCAGTTATATGCAGGACAGACTGATGTGTATGGTGCTTCCATGCTCAAACCAGAGATCACAAAATTACCATTTCTTTTAATACAAACATGTCATTTCAGTACCACTGTTTAGATTTTGCTTTTGAAAATGTTACGTCCCAGGAAAATGAAACAGTATTTTATTTATTTATTTATTTATTTATTTATTTATTTTTAGTTTTGGCTAAGGGGTGGGGATCATTATTTGGGGTTTTTTGTATGTTTGCATTTTTTTCATTACTGGGACTGAAATTCAGGTTTTTTTTTTTTTCATCAAATGAGGCTGCCATTCACAGAAGCAAGGATGTCTGAGGTTGTCATCTAGCCAATAGGTTGAAGTCATTCTGTCCTTTGCCACAAGGCAAAGTGGAGAAACAAGGGAAACAAGGGATGAGATTGTTGGGTTTAACTCCGGCTAGCAAAATACCACAAAGCTGCTCTCACAAATCCCCCTCCCCTCCTCCAGCGGAGGGGAAGAATCAGAGGAAAACGAAATAAGGAAGCTCATAAAATTGAGATAAGAACTATTTACTAATTAAATATAAATCAATATATACAAATACTACCAATAATAAATAATTAAAATAATAGAAAATAAAACATATAATATATACAATATGATACAATTTCCCACCATCCACTGACCAATGCATACCCAGATGTTGAGTGCAGCACAGAGACAAAGGGTGGGGTGGTGGGAAGGGAAGAATAATCAACTGTGTAGCCTTCCAGCCCTGAAACTGCTTAACTGAAGAAATGGAAAAATCACTCTCTTGCAATGCTCTTCTACATCACCTCACCTTCCCTGAGTCAACAAGTTCTTTGAAGCACTTCCTATGTCTAGAGGCATTTCTGGACAGCTTTACAGTACCCTTCTGGTGTCTGCAGATAACAAAATAAGAGAACGTGGAAGAAACAGCATCTGTGGATATGCTCTGTCCAGCTGTATGATGAAAGGCTTGAGTTGGGCCCTTCTGATTTCCTCATGACTAGCCTCCTAAAGAAAGCACCATATTAATTCAAATTAATGAAAAATTGTTTACTAACAAGCAGAAGACAAAGTTCAGGACAAGGGTATGTAACTCCTTTCAAGAATGGCAGCTCCCAATCAGACTTCACAGAGACTGTGAAGCCATACTTGGAGAGACAACTGCTACCTCCTTCAAACCCACTGTGGAACTGCAATTGTGAGAAGCTAAAGGACTTCAGCAAGAGTAAAAGGTGACATGAACCTCACAGGTTCAGCTCCCAAGACAGGCAGAGGAACTTTAGGACACAGGTCTTCAGAGACGTACTTTTCTTTAGCCAATCTGACTCATTAAAGCCTAGTTTCTGAGATGACTGGCAAAGGTGTTGATTGCTTGGCTTTCCTTGATCATCTCTGTTTAAGCCATGGAAGGATCCCACATGCCTGTAACAGTCACCAAGCAAATATATTTAGCAGCACAAGTTATTTGGCAAGTTTGAAGTCAGGGTCATAAAGTAGCACCAGGAAAGTCCCTAATCACAGTCTTTGTCTTTCATCCATTTATAGCAGACATGAGAAAGGGATGTTGCTAGCAAAGAAATGTATGGATTCCAAGACACATTACAAAAAGAGTATTTTTAGCAAATGCAACCATAAGAAAGAAATGCATAGCTTTAGCAAGAAGTGGAAAGAATCTGTAAGTGAAAACAACATACCCAGATGTGATGTTTAACAAAAATTAAAACCTAATGTCAAAAACGCATCAACAAGAGACATGAAAGCGAAGGAGAGCAAACCACAAAAAGACATCAAAAAGGAAAGGAGGTGGGAAGAACAGCATAATCTGAAATTCTCTCTGTTCTTTACAGATTTATGATTGTTGTAGATCCAGATAGAAAAGGTTTCTTGTGTGCGTGTCTTGTTTTTCTCAGCAACTCAATGTAATAGTAACTTAGCAAAGTTTAGCTCTGCTCCATAACTCTGAACTGTCTATTGACAATTTCTACCCTTCTCCAAATGCTTTTCTAACACTGTCATGCAGTAGTAGGTTTCCCCATTGAGGCTGACTCACTTCTATTCTAGCAGAAAGGACTCCTGCTCTTCCAAAACCTTTGTAGCCCTCTGACGCAGCTCAGTGAAGGAGTCTATATGGCATGCGAAGCACTATTAACAAATACAGAAGATATGACTTGGTAGCTGTAACACTTGGGGCCACACTGCATATGACAGAGAGGCAATTCTCTGTCAAACCACTCTCATCACAAAAGCTTTAGCAGTTTGCATCATCTTCTAAAAAGTTACTGCCAGGCACCTGAGAGCCACAGGGACACGTTTATCCCCTGAAAGAAGAGGAGGGTGGCCAGACAGCAGTACAGCTGAGTAATTTTCACGAAGAGACGACAAATTGTGCTAATCAGAATCACCAACGCTAGTTAGGGCCAGGCTGCCTTTAACAGGTGCAGTTAAAATCCACAGATGGCACTCAGAAATCAATACATCAAAGCTTTGAGAATTACAGTAATCACATATGATTATTTAACAGGAAGCTTAAACAAGAGCAAAATGGGCCAACCTGGAGACAAGCCCTTTCCCTGCATTTCCAGGTACCTCTGCTGACAGAGAATTTAGGCCTCAGCAAGGAACAGCCCAACACCAGTTCTAGTGAAGAAAGTGGTCAAAGATAGATCACTGATTTTTGAGTCAGGGAGATGAGTGTTCATGGCTTAATCATTGTTTTTGCATACTCCTTGGGCAAGTCACTTCAATTTATACTCCAGTTCTCCAGAGGTAAAACAGAGCAAGCAAAACTTTTTCTTGCCATGCATGCTCACTTTTTCAGACTGAAAGTTTTGAGAGATGAAAGGTGGTCTTCTCCTATGTATCTACAATACCTAACAGCTAGTAAAATAGGACGTAACATGAGAGGTCTTCAGTACCACTGTCGCATGCCACCAAAAAATAATACTTGAAGAAAATAACTAGGAAAATCTCCTATTTCTCCAGTAAAAGAACCAGGGAACATCCAAGGAAATGAGCAGTTCAGAACAGATTTTTTGCACATTTTGTGTTTAGTGGTGGGACTCTTTGTCCCAGGTGGTTGTGGATGCTCCAAGTTTTATTTGGGTTCAAAAAGCCATTGGAGAGATTAGTGGAACAGGAATCTATTGAGAACTATTAAATACAAATAAGGAAAAGTCCTTAAGCTATAAATCAGTGAAAGCTGGGAAAGCTTTCTGGGACGGCATCATTATATGGTTGATGATATACCTACTTTTACACATACTGCATAATTGCAGGCCTGTTTCTACACCAGTCCTCAAGCATCTCCTGTGGCACACTGCCAGAAAGTGTTTTCGTCCAACCTAGTGCAGCAGTTCTCAGGCTCTCAATCCTAGCTACGATCTTGACTTGGTTGACAACATTAGCATTCCTGTTACTGTGAGCATAAGGGACTGTTTGGGTCTTTGACTCAGTTCTCTGGAATAATCATCATTCATGAGATATGTGTTTAGTCCTGAAGGGTTCAAGAAAACATTATTTCATACTCCTGTGTAGGGGATGACTCTCTCCAGAAATTTACACTTTAGTAAAAAAATAGGCAAATCAGGAAAACAACAATGTATGACAGGGAGGGAGTGGGGGGTGGAGTGGGGAGGGGTGTGGGAAAAGAATGCCACCAGTCCCTCAAATACGTGTAGTGCAGGGACCCAGGTCAGATGAAAATATCCTAGGATGACCCTGTAAAGATGACTGCATTCCCCCCTGCATGATGACAAAACAAAAACGAATTCCCCAAATCCCAGACTGCAATAGTTGCTGTCAGTTCCTTCCTGACCTCCATTTTCCCAGTGCTTTCAAGCTGCCAGCCTTCACTAGCTTCACACAGGCTCCTCCAGAAGCAGAGGAAAGGCACAATGGCTAAAGCTCTCTGCAAAGTTCAACATGTAGGTGGTCTGACTTAGAGAGGTCAGCAGTTCCAAACTGGCCTATCTGGATTAATGATTTTGTATCTAAGCCCAAGGTCATAAGCATCCATATGCCAACATTTACAAACTCTGTTGAAATGTCTGTTAGCTTTTAGCTCGGATGTTGTATGAGTCTACAATCATCTCACTTCAAGATTGTTCTCTAAATATCACTATAAGGCAAATATACAACTGGGGAGCTCCAAAGCCCAACTGCAATGACACACTGCCATTTATTGTACACAAAACGTTGCAAAACATTGAAACACTACTTCGCCTCCAACCTGTTAATTTGCTGTTACTTCAATATGAACACACAAACAAACAAGACCAAACCAGAGCTGTATAGCCAAGGTAGCATGTCGCTGAGGTCTGTGCCCAAGACTTGCTCAGAGAGAGGTGGTGTGTGGGTTGGCACATCTCTGCACTAATGTGCTTACACAGCTTTTGGATTCGGCTTGTCTGTATCGGCAGTCAAGTTCTGACTTGACTTGCAGTCACCCCATGGAGATACACGTGGTTGCCTGATATCCCTCTATCTCCACCCAGTCTTAAACAGGGTCACTTCCCTACTGGAAGCTTTGCATTCCGGCCTGCCCTGCACTCATTCCCAGGAAAGAGGAAAGGATGGACAATATGGTTTCAGTCCTTCATGCTCTGTTACAATGGCATTGGTGTGTCCTGTGCATTTTAGACAATGACACACAGGGGTTTGTGGAAGTGTGGTTGTGGGGAAACAGTCTCTGTCCCTCCTCATACTGACCCTTGCTTGTCACCAGGGACCAAGATGTGCCCATGATGAAGTAACCGAATCCTTCCTGGTGCTGAGATTGAAGGACAAGCAGACGATGGCACTCCTTTGCCTTCCGCCACCAGACTGAGGTGTGGAGATCTCCAGCCTGGCATGCTGCACTTACTCAAGCAGCTGCAGAGGAACCTCCCTCCCTCCAGCCCCACTGTTGTGCTGTCATGTCATCCCCCATCTGTCCCCACTGCTGGCAAAGGAGGGAGGCAGAGGGCCACCTTGCTCTGGGTGAAGGGACAGTGGCAAAACCATAAGGAAGCTGGCTGACACTGAGAAAAGGCTGGGTGATGTAGGGCAGGCTACAAAACTGACATCATGAACACACAGCAGTATATGCTCCAAATCAATTTTTACATCATTTGCCATCACAAGCAGCTTGACTGCAGCCCCACCATGGCACCAGAATACTGTCCACCATTAAGCTTTCTGGGAGACAGCCTAGTGACAGAAGGCCATGAACTGAAAAATATGTTCATTTTGCATTACTGAAAAAAGTCAATCTTTTTTGTTTTTTAATAAAAAACCCCACCAACACAAACTTAAATCTGTTCTCACCACAGATCTATCTTTAAAATTCCTTGTCAGTGTGAAATAAAAAATTCTAGCGTTTCTCCACTGCTTGATATGTCCTACAAAGAGGCCACCATGCTAAGCCTTCCCTGGTTTTTACTACTTTTCCCAAGGACATCACAGCTGCAACCATTTAATTTAAATGTTGTTACAATACCATGCTGCCTTTCTATCACAGAACTAGCTAATGTCTCCTCTTCCATTCACTTTAATACCAACATAAGCATACTCTTCGTTTCAGTTTGTGTCATTTCCGGCTGCTGCCAGATACTGAATATTTTAATTGCATTCCTGACTCTACCATTAGGCACCATCATACTCCATTACAAAGAGACACTGAGATAGGAGATAAAACTGACAAGGAGTTTTATCAAGAAAATCTCAGTCTTGCTCCCTGCCACAGTGTGAACACAAAGTATCATGGTTTCTGTTTTGGTCTGATTCCAGCTCTTCATAGTGACCTACAGAAAAATAGCCAAAAATTGGATTTGTGCCCTTTTTTTCCTTACTCATTAGCTGGGTTTTTTTTTCAGTGCAAACTCTCACCTTCCTGTATCTGTAAGTAATGTCTGAAGTGCTCTGTTTAGTCCAAATATCTTCTGCAATCTTAGCTGACGAAGCAAACCGTTCGGAACTTTTGTGGATACTTTGATCCAGAACATTTCCCAGACGTGAAAATTCTTCATTTTATTATTCTAACATCTGAATTTTAAAAACTGTAAGCACCAGAATAAAACTTTTCTCCCCAAGAGTGAGATTTTATGATCTACAGTGTCATCCAGGTCAAATCTTACTTGATTATTAAAAAAAAAAAAAATCCACTACCAAAAAGCCCAAACCGCTGAGTGAGTGATTTTAAACTATCAAACACATCATCCCAGACCATTAAACAGGCAAAGGCAGAAATAACTCTTCCTTCCCTATAGCCTGATGACGAGACAACACAACTCTTGACTCCAGGTGTAACTGAGTAGTGAAAAAGTAAAATACACTTTAATGTAACAAAAAAAAAAAAAAAAAATCTTAAAGTTTAAATCACATAATCCCAAATCCTCTCTTAATTCCACTAACTTCAATTAAGTAACTCAGTGCATGGGACCTCACAAATCTAGCAAAATCAGATAAAGAATCCTGCAAGTGAGCTTCCACAAAACAAGGATCTTATGCATTGAAAGGTCACACAATCTGTTGTAAGAGTCACCTGTCACCTCTCTAACGACAAATACTGAAGCATCTGCAAAATTCAAGTAGCAGATCAATTCTCATTGTGTGTACAGCATGTAAATAAGAACTAACATACGGAGTCAAAAGGAGCTTTTTAAGTTTTTAAGTCAACATTTCAGATTATTTAGGATTCTCAAACATACTGATGTGTCCCCCACTACCCCTAAAGCCAGATGCTGAGAATATGTGTGACAAAATATCATCACTCTCTATTTTAAATAGAACGAAAAAAGAAAGTTACTAAATATCATACTCTTGCCTACACGTGAATTCTGTTTAGGTGATCAAGTCATCTTGGAAGACAATATACTGGCAGGCAGTGTACATTTAAGCTTCACCAACAGCACGTGGTCACTAATCTCCTCCTGGGGGATTTCAGATAAAGCTGACAATTTCTGCTTCCACCAGTAATGCTTATTTACTAAACCCTGGATTGGACTTGAAAAGGAAACAACTTGTCTGCACAGCAAAGCACCATTTCGTCCTAGTTATTGAGCCGGGACTCTTGATTTTTGCACTTCCAAGTTTGGGGTTTTTAGCAGCCCACGTAAACAAACAAACAGAATCTCCCCTAAACTGAAACAAACCCCCAACCAGGGAAGGCAGACAGGCAGCACGTACACGCGCAGTTAACAGCCAGAAGCAGCGTACATACATAAGACACACAAAGCAAGTAGCATTGAACATTCTTGTCAAGCGAGATTACGTGTTTGTATTCCTCCCTTTCTCACATATGCACAGACCCACACATTACAGAGCAAATAATGTTCACAGAACAGAACAAAGATCCATTGTTATTGCTCTACAAGGTTTTGCAAAATCCCCTTCTTTGTCTAAAACTGAACTAATAGTGTTGCTTGAGCCCTGATGATCTAAATATACAAAGCTTGTACAGAGAAGGAATCATAGATTTTTTTATAATAACTGATAACATTAGAAAATACAGAGAAGCTTTTGAGAACAGAAGCCCCAATTTACAAGCATCTTTATTCAGGAAAAAAAAAAAAAAAAAGCAGTAAATGCTGCAGCCATTCAAACGCACACACTCTGAAAGGACACAATTGGAGATTAAGGTTTATCACACCCAGCTGTGCGTTAACAGACCTCTGATGGTTACCTCCCCCCAAATAAAAGTGCTAATACCAATACAATTAAAAAGCCAACTTAAATAAAAACAATAAAAATATTTCCAAAACCAGCAAATTGTCTCTCTGCTTTTAATCCCCAGCACCTTCAGAAGGATGTTAGAGTGAATGACGGAAAGGTGCTTAAACAAAAAGCAGCTTCACAATTAGCACTGAACAAAGTATCACAGTAAAAGGGATCGTTCACGTAGCACTCCAAAGAGGAGCCTCTCCAGCAGCCTCTCCCAACAGGCTGCCCTAACATAGATATTTACTTTGCAGGGCTTAATAGCATCCCTACAACGAACAGTAAACCAAGATACTCTGCTGACGAGGCGTTCTCCTACCTGAAGCTTCATTTTCCAGCACGAATGCACGTGTGTAACCTCAGTGTAGCTTCCCCTGGTTTCATGACTCCTGTTATCCAGACTAAAGAGATGGAGCTGTGCAAGCAGAGCTACTGACTGCCCTACATTTGCCTGCAGATGAAGAGAAAGAGTTGGTACTGTACTTGCCTGGGCTTGTTTAAGCCCCCTAAATATAATACTAGTGTAGCTCAAACTAGACTAACTACTTCCTCCAGCTGATCTCAGTGAAAAGAGCTTGTGATGAATAATGCATGAAAGCTCCTATGAACGCGCTCCATTCCTTGCAGCAGCTGATGTCCACCTCTCCCCCCTTCCTAAAAACAATCCCTAGCAATTTTTGCGCTATGAAGCATAAAAATTCTCCCAATGTCCGGAGAGCAAAGAGGACGCCCCTCCCAGATCCATTTTCTTTCCTCTAAGCATTAATCAAACCAATAGATCTAGGTGGGTTTTTTTAAGGATAAAAATTCATGCAGCCAGAAGTCAAAGAAAGCATGATAAGCACAGAGCCATATCTCTGGACTACACAACACTAGCAAATTCAGTTGTCTAGTAATTATTATTTCTTATTCTTCAGGTCATGCAAGAGAAGCTGTATAATGATGAACACCGAAGACAGAAAGTGACAGATCAGAAAATAATATACCACAAAGAAGGTGGAGAAAAAAAAAAAGCTTGCTGTATCTGGCAAGTTCACTTAACTGTTTACAGAGAAAAGAGATTGCTTAGGAGAAATTAATGTGTGGAACAATGAGGGATAAATTCACATGCTTCTTTCTTCTCAAGTAATAAATACTGCTATGTCAGAACAACTTTGCAAACTACAAAAATAGCTTTCAGATACTCTTTTTTAAAGAGTGAACACACGCTGGACTAATTTGCAACTACTTTATTTGCAAGTACAAATATTGCAATAGGCAAATGTTAATACATGCCACTTGCAGAGTCTGTTCAATTTCTCAGAACTGTTCTGCTTTGATTTCGTTGTTAGATACACAACAAATTATCTGGCATCTCTTTATCAGTTACCTGCTGCAATCCAAGTGACACTGCCATCCAAGCACAACTGACAAGGCTCTCACAAGCCGCTAGTTTCCTGTGAAGGAAACATGACTAATGTATCATTTACAGTGAGAGAGTACATGCAGCTTCCTAAATCCTGAACACAGGCTCTTCAGTTTGGGTATAACACCTCTCCAGACTTCTCAAATTTATCAGGTTACATCAAAACTCAGAGAGTCCCTGCTGTCTGCCCCTGCTTCAGGTGACTCCTCGGTGAAGACAATCGAGACGGACCTAAGAGAAAAGGATATTCAACACCCCAGAGTCACTTAGTGCTCAGTCGTGACTGGTTATGACTTTCGATAGACTCCTCTTTCCACTGTGCTAAGGGTGATCCTCCTGCAAGGATCAAAGCTAACCTTAGCATTCTCCAGATTACATTGTCCAGACAGTTACAGTTATTTTCATGCTTTCCCCGGGACACCCTCTGACCCTCGGAATGTTATGCACACCACAGGGCAGAGGAGAGGATTTCCCTTCCCTTCAACTGCACTTTTTTTTCAGATCAACTCCACCTTCTCACCTCCATCAGTTCCCTGCAACATCTACTTTTAAACTGAGGTTTTCAGATGACTGCACTCCATTCAAAATTCAGTTTTACCACCAAATTACATGCTACAAATCTTGCGGCCAGGACCACTCTGTACATACTTTGTTTTGTCATATTCTCTCTCTCACTCATGGCCAAGGGCAACACCCTGAGATAGATGGACCTTTTGTCTCATCCACCACAGCTGGTCCCATACCCTGAGCACTCTGCATAACTCTTTCTCCTTCCACACAGACTGAATATTCCTTCTTAAAAAGGAGAAGTCCAGTACATAATACAAGTCCACACAAACATTTTCAGATCCATGACAAAAGCTATGGAAATACTTCCCTTATCAATATCCTATGAATAAACCTCAAGGAGGCAAAGGTTCTGAACATTTAAAAACCAGGCCCTTAAGGTCTTACTCCAGGTCATCATGATTTAAAAAATGGAAGCCAAGAAGCTTCCAGAGAATTAACAGGGCTGCTCAAAGTGAGAAGGCAGGAGCTCTGCATAAACCCAGCCCTGTATACTATGTACCTTACCTTGTAAAGGTAAGTGATCGGGCTAAACATGATAGATGCAGGGTGACTACTTATAGAGAGATCTTTTGTTTCTGCAAAGGAAGCCAGAAGGAACACACCTTGGTAGAGAAACATAATCACATGGCATACTCAGATGCTATACTATAAACAAACAGTACCAGATTAAACACCTGAAATTGATTATTTAGAGTGTAACCCAATAGTTCTGAAACAGGGTATGTTATGTTAGTTTCTATACAACTGACAATTTTGGAAACCCAGCAAATAGTAAATAATAAGCTGTAAGATTAGGTTTATCAATGGCAGGGTTCACGACTCTCAGTATTTTCATACCAGATGAGCTTTGGTTAAATAACAGAATCCTCTTCCCCCTCCATACCAGCCTTGCAGAATCTTGCACACCCTCAGTCTGGTTTTGGTTCCTACAGGACTAGCACCAACAAGCACTTCATAAGCAAATTTTCTGCCTTAGCTCAACCTGGGCAACTGCACTACCATGAATTCACTCTCCAGATGTTTCCTTTAATATCTGGAAGATGGTGTTGAATTTTGAGATTCCTCCACCCCCCCCCAAGTCTTTAACTCTGAGGGCTGATGGAAATGAATTGCTGGAGGGGAGGGAGAAAATCTGCTATAAACATACATTTGTAAGGCTTTATATATAAAGGGAAGCACATATCTAGGCTCAGTTAAGAATTTCACATAGCCCTTTGGATATTTATCCTCTTTCTTTTAGTACTTCAGAAGGCTAGGTCAAAGGTTATCAAGGTTGGCTTCTAAATTCAATAGGTGTATTACTACCGTTACACAGAATTACACAAACACAGCAAGCTGGAAGAGAAATCCAATTTAATTACATTCTGCACCAACACTGTGCCAGTGGACTCGCAGCAGAACTATGTCTGCAAGTGATCCACAGGACTACTCCCGTGGCACCAGGTGCTATAAGTTTCTGGGAGAAGCAAACCAGAACACAAATGGATGAGCATGAGAGTAATTAAATGCTGTTTATTATTTCAGACAGTACTCTCCATTGGGTATCTGATTTAAAACATAACATGAGAGAATTTGAGCCTATCTGCCTTCTAAAATGGGTCCTTAATAGGGAATTAAGTAAAAAAAAAAACCAAAAAAACCAGTGTTTTCCTAACTTTTGAAAGAATAATGAACTCAATTGGTTTCTCAATCCATCCTTTCATTTAACACAGCACACAAAGATTGTGTTTCTTAAAAACTCAGCATCTAAAATGATGGGATTTGCATTAAAAAAAAAATTAAAATCTGTTTGCCTGTTTTAAAACACCCATACACAAATCCCCCAACTTCGTGTATCACAGGTTCAGAAAAAAACACATTGGAAACATGGCTACTGAAAGTCTAAAGTCATGTGACAAACAACTCCAAAATGACATGAATTCACAGATTATTTTTTCAGTGACATGTATTTGACTGCTCAGGGTTAACATACTCTTGAGTTTGTATCCCCAAAATAAAGCAATTTGGGTTTTTTTTTTTCCTCAAATATTAAATATTTGATTACTTAATCAAAATTTACTAATCAAAATTTAATTTAACCAGTATGTTGTCTTATGTTTATAAGGCTAAAAAGAGCAGTTTAAAAATTAAAGGTGTTCCGCTGACCAGCTTTATATTTAATCTAAAATGAACAGCATTTTGTAGCATTCTCCTGCATGCCTGAACAATCACATTGCCACTGTGAAAGAAAGAGACGCAGGAGAGGCCTCACCACAGCAAGAACTGTACATAGTGAAGTCATCTTTCATTCATGCGCACTTATTAGGTGAAACTTGAAATAATGTGTGTGGTGTCAGTTCACGGACCCATCACTTCAATACATGCTTGTGCTAGGGACCAAGCTGAATCATTTTGGTTAAGTATTTAGCTACTGGCTGGCCAGTTAATTTTACAGTCAAATTTTGTACAGTCTACTTAGTTTCTCCCATTTTTAAATAACTGCAACCTCCTGGGGAAATTCTCTAGTAGACCATCTGCTTGTCTCCTGTAAATCCTCCTTTCAGACCTTACACAAATTTCTGAGCTGCCAATCCGAACTTCTTTGATGTCTGAGTGAAAAAAACCCAACTATTCTGAACTGAAACCTGCAGTACAAAAAGACTAGTTGTCAGTAAAATAACAACAGCAAAGCGGGTCATTTCTCTGCAGCGCATCGCAAGAGGCAGATACACCCTCAGCAGGTTGAGCAGTTACGGTCCTCGCAGGCCACCGGTTAGGAAAGGGCAGTCACAATCCAGGGATCTCACATTTTTAGCTCGTTACATTGTCTCCCAATTTTCTATATGCCCACACACTTTGTTTGTGACCATCTCAGTCCGTTCTGCCTAGAAGAGCTGATGGACATTTCCCAGGACTAATGCCAAAGGAGGGTGGGGGGAAGGAATAACCAATTTGGATGGCAAAAGCATAATGGAGGAAAGACAGGATAAGGAGATGTTAAATACCAAGCAGTGTTTCCTTTCTGTGAACTCAAATAATCGTGCTTGTGCAAGTGCTACACTGCTGCTCTCTGGCTTGTGAAACACTGCAGCCTCAGCAGATCCAACCTTACACCAGACTTTTTCCAAACAAACAAGGCTGGAAGGAGTTTCAGCAATCAGGAACACACCGAAGGAACTAACTAGACTTTGATCCAGCAGGTTTCTCTGAGCCTATGCAAATTTCACAGTGGAAAAAAAGAAGTGAGGGTTTTATATCTATTTTAATGAAATTAGCACCAGTATCCAAACTCAGTATCATGCACTAACAAATATAATGGTGCTTACTCAAGTACTGTGGGTATCACTAATGCACCTACAAAACCAAGAGTGGTTTTGATGCTTTTTGGAAAAATTCTTCAGGCCATATAAAAGAATATGGCCTGAAAAATTTTTCCAAAAAGCATCAAAAGATTGATTGCAGAAAAAAAAAAAAAAAAAAAACCAACAACCTAAACCAAACACCAATAAACCAAATCCACAAAAAAGCACTTCAAACTACAGAAAATTGTGTTATTGAACATGACATGAAAAGGCCAAGCAACTAAGGGTCATATTGAGCTTCCTATATGGTTTTATTTCCCCTCTCATCTACAGTTCTGGCTCTGTTCTGCTTTTTAGCCTCAGAAAATACAGCTGAGTTCAGAATACTGGATTGCACACAAGTTCTCCCCAACAAAACTGCACACACAGGAACTAGTTAAGACACTTTCACAAACATTTGAGAAATCTAAAACAAAAAGTAAAAAACCAGAACTTTGTTATAAAGAGGAACTGTAAGAACTTCCTCAGAAGTTCTGCTGAACAAAACAAAAAAAAAATCAGATTCAAAACTCACAACAGTTAAACCCCACCCAAATATTGCACAAGAATTCACCAGAAAGGATGCAACAGACATGTGGGTTGGGAGGCTGCATTAAACACCCCCAAAAATTCTGGTTATAAGCCAGAACCTCAGAATTCACTTTTCCCCTTAATTACTAAAATGAAAAACAGTAAGGCCATAAAAATGGATTGATTTCATCTGCCTTCCTTCACTCTCTAATCCACTGAGACTTACATGTCTTACCTAAACCTCGGCTAGGTTTACTACAGGTAGCCAGACAGAAGTCAGTCTTAAAGAAGGACTTCAACCATCTATTTCTTGTGTTCCAGTTGGTTGCCCCCACATCATCCTTGGGGCCAGACATGCAGGGGTATCAGAGCCTGCCGACAAATTGCCCATGGTAGATGTGTGAGCAGAGGGACCACCGCAGACATTTTCTGGAAGAGGATAAATCATGAGAGTGCATTTCAAAGGGGGCCAGAGGAAAGACACCTGGGTTTTGCTGGATGAGGTACTGGGGAATGGCACTTTTAAAGCCGTTCCTTTAAATGAGTAGCTGTAGCACCAGTGGCAGGGAAAGGTCAAAGAGAAGTCCTTAAGTAACTGCAGGGCTCTTGTAATGATTAGCTTACCTGCTTTACAGGTGGGTTTGTGCTGCAAAGGTCAGACTGAAACCAACTAAGCTGCATTTAGACCCAAATATCAGAATTCCTGAAAGCAACTATTTGGATCTGGAGATGATGTCCAGCACATTCAATACATATTCCCAATTTCTCCTGGGGGCAGTGGGAGGATTCCTTGCAGTTCGGAGGCAGAGGAGTGGAGCTGGGCAGAGGCTGAACTGGGAACGCTTTCAGGAGATAAGCAGCTCCTACCAGTCCTACTTGGCCTGAGACTGGGCGGAGTGGTGAGAGTTCAAAATGCCCATAAACCTAGGAGCAACAGCAGCATTCTCTGCTGTATCTACATTCAAAAGGAAACAGAGGTTTCTATAGGTGGTAAGGGGGGAAAAAAAAATAAAATAACAAAACCGTGTGGCACAGACATGATACAGCAGAACTGATGCTCAGAGGGGGATGATGCAGCATAGCCATGTTGGTTGTCTCACTCCCTAGCTGCATTCATGGGAAAGGCCAGTTTCCCATTGAAACGGCAAGCTTCTATACTTCAGTCAGTTCATTCTAGTAACCATTAGAAAGCATCGTTCAAAACAGCATTATTTATTCAGGCTCCAAAATACACAGAACAAAAAACGTGAAAGAAGAAACTAATACCTGGGTGCCTTACCTACTCCCAAAATTCTCCCCGTTAGCTCCTGCAGAAGAAATATCCCTCACACCAGCTGAGTTCAGGATGCAAGTGGGAGAATGCACTGTCTTGCTTGTTCCATCTGTTTGTTTGTTTTGTGGGTTTGTGTGGAGGGGGTTTCATGGTGGGTTTTTCGGTTTTGGTCAGCCTATTGACTCCTATTAACATTTCCCTAGTCGTGTGCTTTATAGCTCACTAAAACTCCCACCTCTAGTATGTCTGATATGGTGGAGTAGTCCCTTTTATTTCTTTTCCCAAATGGTTCCATCTAAAAATGGAACAAATGATATCAATAGAAGACATGTGAAATGGTGAAGACCTGACTCCTGACAGATCTGAACTCCACCTTGTCAACAGAGAATAGAATGACGATGTTCCTGCTGGTTCCACAAAATCGATGTTAAGAAAGGCATTAGCCAGTATTTTCAATAATCATCTGGAAATGAATTTAAAAAAACCCAAACAAACACAAACCAAAAAAACATAGGAAAGTTGCTGCCACTTACATTTGCAGGTGACACAAAGCTTAGCAGGGTGGTAAAAATGGTGAGACTTACAGACACTTCACATAGACTGAGCATCTGAAATTGATTCGGACGAGAGTGTGGGGGGGGGTGATGACGGGACACGGGGAGAACGACTGTATTCAAACGGTGTTTTATTTGCACCAAATCAAAGTGACACAGGCTGTAACTGCAAGTTATACAGGCTTCAGCCTATAAAGCAGGAGTACACTAAAGGATTGTAGGAAGTCACAGTGAAGAGAACTGGAGATGAGAATTTAAGTGGCGTTTGAGGACAGGATCAATGCCATTCACCCTTGTGTTACAGCACATAGAGATCAGTTTTCCCACTGAAGTCCAGCACTGCCAGGGTAGATGCTAGAGAACTGAGGGAAGACAACAACTGGAACACGACCAAAACCCTAGAAGTAAGAGCAGCACAGCTTGCCTTATAACTAAGGCACTTCACTTCCAGTGCCCCAATCTTTTCTTTCAAACAGGAAGAGAGGGAGCTGAGCAGGACCTCCTTCCACCTCTCACACCCCCCAACCATTTTTAAGGCTATAGGAAACACCCTACTGGGAGAGATTCAATAATTTAATCTGCAAGTTTATCTAAAAAATGGATGACCTAATGTGCTTTTGGACCTATCAGTGTGTTATAAACAACTGAAGAGCCTGTTTCAAATAATGGAGAAAGAGTCATCAACCACCAGCAGCTGGAAGCTGAAGCCAGAAAAACTCAGAATTAAAAAAAAAAAAAGCTGGGATTGGTTTCTGTAAACTGTGATAGTGGTTGGCATGGAAACAAACTACGGAGTAAGTCAGAAGATTTCCCGTTAATCTTCAAGTCAAGGCTGGAGGCTAAACAAACACCGTGAAGTACGGGTTTAATGTACATTGCATCTAGTTACCTCTGTAACACAGGTCATTACAAGTCAGATGTGGCCATCCCTGACGGCCTTCCATATCACAAACATCAAAAGGAGTCATTAGAACAAACCAAAACATTCTCAACCAGACTGATGGGAAAGGGCTAGGGGGTGGGAGATGCTGCTTTTAAGCTGCTGAATTCAGTTAGGAACCAGGACAATCAGCCCTTTATTACCAGTGCCTAGAAATATATGAATATATACTGGTTTAGATAGCTGTGTTCTGCTCTGCATATTAAAAAATTACACATGAAATAGCTGCCTTTTTAAAAAAGTTTGATCTGTACTTCAATACCCTTTCCCTCTTCCACATGAACTTCATCCATTGCATGATGGCACAGATTTTTTACTTGGTGATTTGAAGCAACGTAAGCCCAATAGTTAAGGTTTTCACATTAATCACAGAAGAGATCCATTCCATTCTAATCCCAGCTGTAAGGGGAGAGGGTATCTTCTGTTAGTTTAAGCACAAATTCACACTGGCAGTACCCATTGGCCCAAATTTGGAAATGTTTCCATTAAGTACCCTAGTGCTTCCCTTTTAAGTGGTTAACTTAAAATAGTTATGGTTTAAAGTTCACAGGTATCCAGTATCTGTGTTTCCCTTTTCCCAAATGTCCCAACATTGATGTCTGAGAACAGAAACATCCAATTTAGGGATCACTTCCACATTTCCAACTGTGGATGTTTCAGTAACTCCAGTGTCTCTGGAGTACCTGATGCTTGTTGGCAGCCAAAGGGAAAGTCACACTGCAGCATTTCATGTGGAATGAAGCGGTTTAACTGCTGTTACATTAACCAGCTCAGAGAAATTAAGATGCAAAAATAGAGAGAATGTTTCACTTGGTTGCATATGAGCCTGCCTTGCAATCTTTACCCAAATAATGTGCTTTCAGCCATCTGCATTACAGTAAACACAACTGAAGAGGACCGTGGGGAGGGAACCTAACAAACAACTCTCTCATATTCCCTGGGATCAATCATTTTCACTGTTGTTATGCCTGAAAACTAAAGCCAAAAAATGTCACACAAGCCACTTGCTAAGGGAAATGTACAGTGATGTTTCAAACTGAACAATCCAGAAACCACCTCCTCTGGCATCTACTGCTTGGGAATAGTTACTAGAAATAAGCAGGCAGATGATTGCCAGAAAAAAACCTTTACAACTGACGTGGGGTTTGTGCATCCAGTCAGAGCTGACTAAAACATTTCCTGTTCTGAAACTTTCCATTCAGGAAAAGCTACCCATATGTGTTAAAAAGGCTGTTCCTTGAACACTTTAAAGGAAAAAATAAGAATCAGTTGATTAACTGGTATTCAAAAAAGCCAGAAGAAGAAAAAAAAATGTTCAAAAAGGCCCTACAATCTTTTAGGCACCTCTCTCTAAATCCTAGGAAAAGGATAATCTTATTCTTCTTTTAAGAATCTGATGCCAGTCCAAAATTCTGGTCAATATGTGGTCATGGGATTTAAGATCTAGTATAGAAAGAGAAAAGAAAAGCTAAAAAAAAAAAAAAAAAAAAAGTATTGTACACTAGTCACTTCCATGGGTTTTACGGTAAAGTCTGGCATCAACATACACTACAGAGGTGATAGGGCACAGGTTCTCTTGGGTTTCAGAGGACTTAGAGACATGCCTGCTCATATCTGCCCTGGAAAGACAGTATCAAACTACAACTTATTGTTGTGTAAAACCACACCCGAAACACTAGAAGCCACATAGAGATCTGCCTCTTGTTTCTAGCAAGCATCTTTTTCTCTGTTTAAGAGAGGTTAACATCCCACACACACAGGGAAGCACAAATGTAGCATGGGAGATGCTTCACAATAGCTCAGACTTGATAGCCACCTCTGAAATAAGTCCTGGTACTACCTGAAAAGCTGTCCTGAAATAGCATGAAACTAGGAAGGGACAGCATGTGATGCCATTCTGCTAACTCATTAATTGTTTTTTCAAGTGACAAAGTACAGAAGAAAGGATAGTATATTGGCTTAGAAAATCTTTGTTCAAAGAATAACCTGCCTCCACACAGATTTGCGGTATAACACGGGCAAGCTTTTAATGAACATTTTTGACAGTTCTATAGAAACTAATCAATAGCTAATGCAAAGCTCCACTAGCTGAAGAAAGATCAACTACTGTATCGCAAAAGAATTCCATGACTAACATAAGTTCAAGGAAAAAAGTCCGTGCCTGACTATCAGTGTAGATGCTTTACCACACACAACCTCTCCTTTCCGCACTCATTTCTTCACCAGCCTCATGAATAAGGCCTGCTTTAATCACCCTTATAGGAATTATAGGAATTACAGCCAACCAATCAGCACCCTCAGGAGACGTGATCTCAGATGTGCTAGGATGTTTTTAATGTTTATTTCATGTTATCACTTCCCTGTACATGCAAGCCTACTACATCTGTTGCTGAAATGGCTCCTAGCCTGGCCTTACTGGTTGAAGTCACGTCTCTTCTGATCTACAGTCATGGCTGTGCAGCATTCACAACTCAGTCCTCAGCATCTAATAGTTCAGGGCTGTAACTGCAAGAAAAGGGCATCTGAACTAAGAATAGCATCTCAAGGATTTCTTTCACTGCATCTGTTCTGCAAGTTCCCTATCTCCTAACACCACCCACTACGCTTTGTATCTTTGTGAATCTCAACCCCATTACACATATTAGCTAATGTGAACAATCCTCCTGATACAACCGTGTAGACAAAGGAACTGAAGTGTCAAGTGGTGACTGCCAGCACACGACTTGGAAAGGCACAGCTGGAAGTGGCACACATATGACTAGACACTGGTGTTGGAGGAAGGCAAGATGTAAGTAAGAAGTAACGACGACTACAATTAGCTGACATGCCACATAAACCTGTTTTCTTTGTGGTAATATCAAAATGTCTATTGAAGCTGTGGATAGATTGCACAGACAATCCTGCAGGAAGACAGCTGCTAGTAATGTATAAACCTAGACTATGACCTCTGCAGTAGAAGTTAAACCTTCATTCATTCTTCTGACTGCAAGGCTAGTAAGAAACACATGGTTCTGATACTTTCCTCCCCACTGACAAGATCTCTGTGTTTATTTGCAGTAAGAATGCGATATGGCGTGGTTATAAAACCACAAATGAATCACAACCAAAACACAACTCTCAGTCCTATGCTCTGTAGATTGGACAATATACTCTTTAATGTTACAGATACTATCTAAAGGAAAAACATTTGGCACAAACAATGTGCTAAAGAGCCATTAAGTAAAGAACAGAACATATATACTTTCTTTTTCCTTGGAGAATGGGCTTGAAGATGAAAGCAAAGGCAAAAGAATTCTTTTGGCTTGTATATGAACATACTGTAGATCTCCAAGGTTTCATGTCATACTGGAAGCACATGAGTCAAGAACAGGTAACAACTACAAATGTCTGCTTATAAACTAATTCAAGAACACTAAGCAAGTAATTTTTCACACCTAAAGCAATTTAGAGGGTATTTCAAAAATTAAAATGGAGCCAAAAGTTCCTCCAAAAACCCCACAGGTTCATTGAGACGTACAATATACTTAAGTAAACGAACATGACACAATAATTCCAGTTAACACAAAGAGTAAATTTGACTTTAGTTAGAAAAATATCTGACTGACTTTATATCTCACAGACATGTAAGTATTTATGGCTATTTATCTCCAGAGTAGTGATTTTCCAAGGTATAAGTACTTAAGAATAGGAAATGCAAATAACCTTCAAGGAAGTAAGGCACACAGGAAATCCGTGTCTCCAAATCCAGCTCTGATACAGACTCAGGTAGGTTACACACACACACACACACACACACAAAAAGTAGATGTATATGCCATTTCTTTACTATAAGGTCCCTGGAAAACCTAAGCATAAGATAGAAATTTATTACTGAAAATATTCTAATGTTAAAGCTATACCAGAAACTGTGTCCACACTCACAGAATCTGAGTATATGAATGATTGTGCTAAACATGCTCACTTACAGTTACACAGATGCATGTGTGTGCAGAGCATTTAGCAACATGGTTCCTGGTGCCTCCAGGAACACCATAGATGCTGCATCCTTAAAGAACACGGTGGAAACACACAGTATTCACTTAGCACAGGGGTGAAGCCAAATGCTGCAGACGTGAGGATAACGCTCTCCCTGACCCACACAGCCACCTCTTGTTAGGTGCACAAGGAATCAGACGCAGTCTACATTCAAGCATATGAAAAAATTATAAACAGGCCACTTTTACTCACCTGCATCACTATCACAGTAGTGCTTATTTACAGGAAGAGGGAATTGGGTTGTAAATAAATTTAAACCTCCACAAATAGGTGATCCCATTACTCCCTGTCTTTGAAAACATCAAAATTCAGTTTGTGACTCCTAGAAAAAGGAATCTTGAATTTCACCCACTGACCGCACAGAACACACAATTGGGCTGGCTCAGTAATAAAAGTGTGCTTTGACTTGTGGCTGTCATGAAAAATCTCCAGTAGCAACTTTCTAAAACAGAAGCAATGCCTGCTACCAAATAGAAACATGTTTAGTAGCAGATGAGACCATCACTCCTGGGACCAAGAGAAGATGAATGGATCCCAAAGGTGGATTTTGTTTCTAGGTGTGAGGGCTATTGACTCAGAAGGCTTTACTCCTAAGAGCTTAGATTTCAGCAAAGTGTGGAGGAACAGTTTCTAAAGAGTAACTTTCCCTCACCCCTGTCAAGTTCTTCATAAATGGCGTAAAGGCCAAGCAGAATTACCTAAGTTCAGGGGTGCAAATCTAAGCCTATAAATAACTTCTGAAAAGTTAAACCTTTAAACCGCTGGGGTGCAGGGTTTAAAGGGAAATCAGCAACTTGAAAGCTAGACACAGTTCTAAAACACTGAAGTTCAAGTACATTAAGGGTACCATACCATACCATGTGTCCCTGTCAGAAATGTTAGCCTTTGTTCTCTCAAAAAAACCCCCAAACAACCTAAAACTTCACCTACTTGAAGTATTTCACCAGGTAAAGAAACACACCTGTCTGAAAGAGCAAACCAACCAAAATGGTCACTACGCATCAGTGTATGAGCAAAAGATCCTACAGGAGGAAAAAACCCCTGTATTTCTGGTGTCTCTCATTTACAGAAACCACCTTTAATAAAGACCTTTAAAAATCACCTTGCAGGAATCCCTGCCAAGTACAATCAGGGCCGTGACTCCCGTCTTTGAGGAGCTGTAATGATTTCAGTGGCACTGTGCACCAACACAGATATTTATACGCACATACAGCTCACTGTGGGATCATGACTGTCGCACACTTCTCTTCAGAAAGCAAACAAGCAAGCTTTTGCCAGGGAAGAAAAAATATAATCTCTAAAATCACGAGTTCAGATCGAGGACTCCTTTTATGGAAAGCTGTTGCGCATTAACATACACCAGAAATATCAACAGATATACAAAAAACCACCACCAAACCCCAACTTGGCTATCACGTAATTAAACAGCACCGCACTCGTTTTAGAAAATTGTATTTTTCAAAGAATGACTCTCAGCTTGTTCAAGTGAAATGCTAGTGAAAGCTACATAGAGACTGTGTTAATGTCACAGAGGTGATTTAAAAATTCAGGTTATTGCAACAGTTGCAGATCACAATAATTAAGTTTCCAGTCTTGAGACACCAAAGCAAGGAGTTCAAGCAAACAAAATCAAAACAGAGACTGTATATAAATGAGTCTGATTACAAGCAAACAGCAAAACCTGAAAGTTCCAAAGTTTCTTCTCTGAACCATCACTACATAAAACAAAACTCTGCTGCTGTTATCAACTGACATTACATTTTATAACGTTTACTGAATTTTTAAAAGAAAGGGTTTTCTCTTCTTCTCCTTCAAATCCCTTTCAAAAACCACTTCCCACAGTTTGCCTTTCATAATTCATTTCCACTCAGAAGCCATCTGCTCCTTTCCTCACACACACATGCTGTACACACTCCAAGACAAACACAATGCAGAATCAAACGGCATGATCCGACTTTTCTTTGTTAGGACCGCTCAAGCGGGAGTGGCTCCCTCACGCTTCCTGCCTCCTCTTTTCCCCCTTCATTGGGGTTTGCTGGGAAGCAGCATGCTCTAGCTTCCAAGAGCAGGACTCAAGAGGACCAGCTTCCCATATTGCACTCAAGCACCAAACGAGCAGAACAGACTCAGGAAGGTCACAGTATTTTCCATGTTCACCACAACCGAGATCAGGCAATGCCCACCTGCAGGAGGAAGAGCCCCCTGCTCTCCACGCACCTCGTGCCCACCACGTTCCGCAGCAGAGCTCTGGACCAGCTCAGCAGAACTGGCTGCAGAGCAGGATTCTGGCAAAGCAGTCAACTCAAAGGCTAGTGACAGATGCTTCCAGCTGCTCAGATTTTATCCATACAGCTGAAGCCCTTTACAAGGCTAGTCAGCAGCGCGAGCCCTCTTTCATAGATGGGAGGAAGGATAGCACAGGCACCATGTGCACACCATCACTAGCAGCGCAGTTCAGAGAAAAAGAAATCCCTAATTCCAGACCACTGGTTTAATCCAGGCATGGCTGCACTGTGTGCTTCTTGTCAGTTTTCCCAGTACCACACAGACAGGGAGGTTACTGGTGCTCTTGCCAGGAACACATGGGAGAGGAGAAAGCTCTGAAGGGTCAGGAACCATGGCTAGTGCCCATGGGGAGAAGGCAAGCAGGCAACGGCAGAAGGAGCACCTTAGGCAGTCATACTACTGCCAGACCCCAAGACGTTTATAGGAGTAAAGAAACAGGCAATGCCCCACGAGAACACCTTTACAAGGGCACCTGACAGCAACTGCAGAGTGCTATGGCTCAGGGAGGGTTTGCTGCAAGTAATAGTTGAGTTGTCTTGACAAGGACAAGAATAACTCTCTTAATAACCAAAAGGAGAGATCACAAGCAGGGTGGTGGTGTTCAAGTGTATACAAATGCACCAGTGGAGAAAAGAGAGGCATTTGGTATGAAGCAGTTTCTCAAGCAATTTCCCTATTTACTTACTATTCCTCACTAGACTGCTTACCAGCTAAAGGTAATCAGAGTGGGAGTACGTTCAGGTATCTGCTCCTACACAGACATGTACTAAAACGTCTGCATTAGCATAGGAATCAGCCACAAAAATACAACAGCATTGCTGCAGGGATACAGTTTGGAAGGTTGTTACAACTGTCTCAGTCACCTGGTGTATTCTCAAATCACAAGGTCTGGGAAGTATTCCTACCTGTTCCCAAACTGCAGAAATTAAAGCATTTTCACTGCAGCTCTCCAGGGGTGCTTCTGTCACAGGTTGTCTGATCTCTCAAAAAATTGTCTAATTGCTACTTTTTAAAAAGTGGGAAGAGTGACATCAAATTTTTCTGATAAATGCTTTATGATGTGTTGAAAAACATGCTAAGTAAAAGCCAAGGTTTGAATTGTCAGGAAAGGACTTTGCAATTCCCACTTTGAGGATAAGCCTATAAGCAGTGTATCAGGAGACACATTCTGCTTTCCACGGAGGAGTTAAAGGATTCTCAGACAAAAATTCTTCCATAGTTAACCAGTTTCTTTACAAAGCAAATTTAATAGAGGAAAAATGCCAGGTCCAGTCTTAATATATGACACAGCTACACATAAACACACAAATCTCAGAATAAAAATAACAAGGGGTGAAATTCTCAAATGATTTGCAGCCTGGCTGCTTAATGAATGATTTGGTTCAATGCGCAAGCAAAACCAAACCCACACACGCAGCCTTACAAATGCCTGAATAATTGGATCAAGTTCATCCAGTAAGAGCCCACATTCACAGCTCAAAGTCCAAAAAAGTGAATGGAAATGGTCACAGAGTGCTTCTGTACCTTAAAAACAATATATTAACTCTCAAAGTGTCATGCTGGATTCAATAAAGTAAAGCATGGACCTTTATACTATGCTGCTGATCAATGACTAAAAATTCTTGCAAATGCATCTTTTTTTTTTTTTTTACTTTCTTCAAGTCAGTCTTGCTTTTCCAGTAAGATGTGGCTTATTTGAATCAATAAGCCGTAGTACCTTTCCTATTATAAGATGCAAGAAATCATTACGCAGGCAGAAAGAATTTAGCAAGATGCAGCACAATGTACTTCTCTCACCATAATTACATCCAGACAAATTAGGTAGTCATAGTATCTCCAAGAAGACAGCTTTGACCTGGAGATGTTTGAGACTATCATAGCATCTCTGCTGAGCACCTGTAGTGTAGAGCAGCCAGTAAACTACACAGCACTTGGAAGACAAGCAGATAGTTCCTCTAGAGCACAGGACAGAAGGGACTTTTAGTTGATCAAGAGAATTAGCAATTTAAATTTGGCTAGAACACTGGTCTCCTGTGATAAATGCTACGTGACCTTTGATGACAACTGAGTATTGCTTCCCAGGTCCAAGGCCATTGAGATGAAAGAGTAATGCACACCCAAAATGACTTGCACCATCTCATGATCTCTCATTCAAGCACTGATCCCGTCCATCCCTGATCCTCTTATGAGATCTGCAGAGACAGTAGCACAGGAGGCCACGGTTGGGAAGTTACACGTTTTTCACAAGAGCAGTGTTAAAAGCTATTGCTCAGGGAGCTTCACTCACTGCAGGAACGTTTACTAAAAACGTGTCGTACACATCAGTCCACTTCAGCAAGCAAGGCACAAAGCCCTCAAATAGGCAATGCTGTAACGAAACAAAACCAGAGCAACACCTCAATCACATGCCAGCATCGGTTCCTCATTTCCAGTCCAAATCCTAAGGGCTGTTAGCTTTTAGAGATATTAGGAAACGTCACTACCAGTGTGTTACTCACCAAACATGAGTGGGGGGGTTGTGGCATCAACAATAAAGTGACGCTCCCTTAAATCAGGTAAGTATGAAGATATTCCTAGCGAAGGATAAGTAAGAAGCTAATGATGGTTATTAATAGCCCTTAAAGCTAACAGTTCATCTGAGTTAAATGCAAAAGTAATAATCCCTTTATGACCTTCCCCATTTTTACCAGGGAAATGGACAAAGTTTCATGAAAGACTGCTGTCAACTGTAGTTTTTAATAATTTTAAATCTTGAAAATTACACTAACCTGAATCGGAATCTACCAGGCACTTCTATTTATACATATCACTGAGGACTTGAAACAGAAATGGTAGGCAGGAGCTTGGCCTTTTACCACTTCTTCAAATTCAGTAGGATTTATACCCCAGACTTCCACAGGTATTCAATCTACATGTTAATCTGAAATGAGGCATGCTTAGGGACTATAGATTACCCAGCGTGAGAAACTGGATTGTAATGATAAAGGTAGTGGGAATTTCTTGCTATTCTTCACTGTTAGTCACAAATCACTAGCCCAAAAAACGTTCTTGTAGCAAGGAAAACTATTACTAGAACCAGTCAAGCCCTAACCTGAAACACAAGAGCTACATCTGGACCAGAAGCATGAAAGAGAAGAAAGAGTAAGAGATCTGAACTGTTCAGCTTGAAAATTTTTCCTCTGCACCTCTACTACAAGTGTGGATAATTAAACACATCCCATGGTCACAAAAGATAACAAAACAGGATGTAAAGCATCTTCCTTCTGGGGAACAGGAGAAACACTGATTTTTTCACAGACTGGTGAATTTGATCTCCAGGCACATTAGTACTTCACTTTCTTAAGCCCTTTCTCTGAAGGACTTCTTACAACGCGGGATGCAGGTACAGACAAGCCAAAGGTCTAGTCTGAAATAACAAGAACAAAAGCAAGACAAAATTTCCATCTGCTAGTTGACACTCTACCTTTATTTACCTTGGCTTTAGCAGAGCTCGGTAATAAACAGGGGAGATATGTACATGAGTCTGCTCAATCTACAAAGCACACACCTGGCAATGCACTTTGCCTAATAACACAGCCTGGTATTAAAAGCAAACCTACATATTTATCTTTGAACTACTAATATTGGTTTTGATTGTGGTTTGGGGATTGTTTTGATTTTGTTCAGATTGGCAAGTGGCTTTGTACAACTCAAAACTTATTTTAAGACCAGAGTGTCCACATTTGTTTGAAGTGCTTGCTGTTTTTCCTACACAGAAAAGGTAAGAAGCGTTTCTATTAAACAGTAAAGATAAGGTAAGAAAATCATGGCTGCTGAATCAAACTGAAACGTTGCACTTGCTCCTGAAAATCGACTATATGTTTTTGCAGAAATCCATGAGAGTTATGTCTAGGCTATCCACAACATTAAGAGATAATTGTGAGCTGTGTTGCATAATGGAAAGTTATGCAATTGAAATATGAAAGTACTGGTTATACTGACTTTGTACTGAACTTACAGAACTTGGAGTGAAAATGCCTTCTTTCTCAGTTTTACCTAATGTCCTTCTCTTGTACAGCAGAAGTTACCAAGGGCACAAAAATCATCTACAACTGCTCAGCAGATTTGCTTATACAGGATCATGCTCACTCCACATGCTGCTCTTTATCTTGCAGTGGTTTCTGTCTCAAACAGAAAACAGGCATTTTGAAGTGATTAAAAATATGGCAGCGATAATCTATGACTTCTTTCTCTTGCACCCTGTCTCCCCTTTATTGTATACCTTAAATAAGCAAAACTCACAGTCACAGCCAGCGCGTCCTGATTGCACCCAGGAGCTGACAGGGACTCTGACTAGCAAATAGCATTGAATGTCCTAACTAATGCCACATAAAACCTTAACTGGATTGGTCAAAGTCAGCACATTAACAATTTGCCTGCCCTCCAGCTCATTTGTTAGATCCAGCATTAAAAGGTTAACACCAGAAGCAATGCAGTCTGCAGGAGCGGGGAAGAGTGTCCAAGGGCCAGGCTGTGGCTCACGTGCACAGGAGCAGCTGCAGTGTCAGTACGGCTGCGCACCAAGGACGGCAGGCAGTTCACCCAGCGCTCCAGCTGTTCCAGTTGTGGTTTTGGAAGAATACAGGACACTTGAGGGATTAATGAATATGCTGGTGGAGACAGGAAGGACAAGACCTGGGAAACATGAAATGTTTCCAGGTTAGCCTAATCTATTGCTTGCATAGTTCCAGTCCCCATTATTTCCTCTGCAATATTGCATATATTTAAATAAAGATTCTGTTCTGTTTCAAATGTCCCAAGGCATGAAAGTACATCAAAGGAAACACTTCAACTAGTTATCATGAAGGAAACACAGGGGAGATTTGTTAACGCTGAATTTGCTGTGTCAGAAATGAAGAACAGGTTTAGGAGACTAGGGACTCCCACTTCTGGGCTCATTGCATGGTCAGAGTCACCACAAATTGTTCTGATCTGATTGGCCTCCTAATCCCCATCACCCCAGGAGAGGGTAGTTAATTCACAGCACTGGCCTGCACTTGGCAGAGGGGCTGTTTCACTCTCTCTTAGCACGTACAGTTTCTATATGGGAGGGGGCCAAAGGGAAGAATCAGCAGAGTCCTCGATCTGGAGAGCTGCCCAGACAGCGACTACGTGCACCAGGTAGGAAACAAGAGATTCCAGCAGAAGCCTGAGACAAGGCGCTTTATGGATATAGAGCACCTCATCTGTGAAGATAACTTCTTCCCTAGTCCTGGCAACCAAAAGCAGCAACATGCCAGCCTAATTAATTACTGGGTGAAGAATATGAAGGGCTGGAATCCATTTTAAGATGTTACTAAGGAGAGGCTCCAAAAAAACAATTGGACAATTTATTTTTACTGACTCAGTTATGTTAGAATAAAGTTAAAAAACTACAGAGAGGTTTCTGTAGAGCTGACAGGTAATGTAAAATCCGATGCAGTACGGTGTACACTAAAGCATGATACACACTAAGGTCTTTGAGCTGGATCAGAGACGCACTCCGGGGCTAAATAAGGTTGACACGTAAAGACTAGACACAGTATGCTATTAAAAATTGTTAAGTAGCCTATTAATTAGATTCTATTTGACTTATAATCATGAAATACTTCAAATATTTTTGCATTCCAGTTCTCATTAGCACCACAAGACCACCTCAAAATTATTCCATTCACACACATGCTCCCAAGTTCAGAATACAAATCGTACCTCCAGAAAACAGCACAGTAAGTATACATATGGTTTTGTATTTCCTTCCCTGTGACATTCCAGTCAATATGAACCATAACACAGCTACCAGATGCTGCCACCAGGCAAGGAAAACAGGATGCATGGCTGCATGTAGGGGCTCATACCCCACACTATTTTTCTTTCAGAAAGGTAAAATACACCTGAAACAGCTTCTCGGACAAGGGTACTAGAGCCGTCATCCAAAATCCTTCTCTCTGCCTTGAATTCTTATGCAAAGTAGAAGGTAGTAGCTTGCATTTTGCAGAATTTACTCAACAACAAATTCTAGAATTTTGCAGCCAGCTGCTTTAAAATAGCAAGTATGAGAATAAAGAGATTGGTAACTTTCACCTTCACTAAAAGCAGCAGTCATGCAAGGAGTTGGGGCTTTGGAACGGAATCAGGTCTGATTTGATAACCACTATCACTTCATACTTAGATAACTTCCTGTGAAAATAAAGCATATTTGACAGTACCTGTTCCTCTTTTTCTTTGGTCTTGCTCCTGGAGACTCTGGAAGAGGTAACATCCTGAGCTGGAATGACAGAGATTTGATGCAGTGGCATGTTCATCACACCGCCTTGTTTGGTCCTATCATTTACAGGAAGGAGGCTTGAAGGCAGTGCTCATTCAGTGCCATTGTCAGGCCTTGCACCTAAAACATAAAAGTATTAGATGTTGTTAAAGTAGCTTGAAATACAATTATTTCTAAACCAAAGCTATGCCATCAGCTGGACTAAGATGCACCTCTTCTTTTCTCTCTGGATTCTGAACAGGAGAGAGTTCGGTGCAGCGGCTGGGTGAGAAAAGGCAAAGGAGTTTTAAAGAGCTAGAACTAGACAGGTCAGAGCACCATTTATGCAAATGAATGAATAAATAAATTATCAACCAGTTCTGAACGTGGTCCGAGAGGAGTGCCAGAGGCCAGGGATCATGCCTGAGTCTGCATGGATAGGGAGAAGGAGGAAGAGCAGCTCTCCAAGCTGAGCAACACAAGCGTGCTACCTGGAGGTACAAAGAGCAAAGCTCATGCAGGTAGTTTCCTGAACTGCCAGCCCCACCACACTGGATCGAGCTGCCTCAGGCATCATCTTGAATCAGGCTGATTACCACAGCTTTGACTAAAACCAGGCAGTGGCCTGCATTTGGCTCCTGTCATTCCTATAAACATGTCCCATCTGGCAGTAGGAAGATGCATCACATGAGCTGTCCCTTTCTTAAAGCTGTTAGTGAATAATATAATCAAAATCCCTTGCTAGGAATCGGGAATCCACTGGACTACACACACTTTACACATCTTTTACTGATACAACAGGGAAACATTATACATAGGAAAGACAGTGATTGACATAAATAAGCCCGAATTGGCAAAACTAATCTGAAAGGCAGGCATAATTAACCATACTTTTAATTAGATTAGCGAAGTTACGTTAAATAAAAAGCTTTTTGAAACATGTAGGATCATGGAGTTACATTAGGAATGTAACCTGCCCCAAATGAGACAATAAATCGTGTTTAAAAAAGGATTAGCAGGGAATTAACACAGCAGGGACTATACTAAATAGGGCAACTGAATGATTCACTGTTCTTCTGTTTCTATAACATACCAACATTTTGTTTGTTTGTTCTTAATCTGTGAAAGTAGAAAACAGAGAATAGATAGATGCCCTATATATTATGTTGCTTAATACTTTGGAAGTAGTAGAGCTTAGCACTTAGTGCATACCCTTAACTTATTTTACACATTTCTTATTGAGTATTTAATTAATTCTAAGTTTTAAAGTTAGGCCAAGCTTCCTAGGTTTTTGATTCTGCAAAAGATGTCAGTCTGGTTCTATTTCCTTTAGACTTCACAGGAGTACTGCAGTTGTGTAAAATGAACACAGGATCAAATCTTTTGACTGCTTTTGATTAAATGACAAAAAAAAAAATAATTACATATCCCAAGGTACTTCATATGGAAAATGAGAGTTCAGTATCCTCTTTGCACTGAGGGGGAAAGAGTTACCAAAGGTCACAGAGCAAGTCATGAGCAAAACCAAAAATGCAGGCAATGCCTGCTACTTCCCAATCTCACACTCCATTTGCTGGATGATGCTATCCACCCATCAGCATGATCAGCCAAATTCAGAAGCCTCACTGACATGTGGTCAGGATTTATATTACTTCCATAGATGCCAAGATGATGTATCATAAAGCATGCATGAATGCTATAAAGGCAATGCCTGCATAACTTCTAAGCATCACCAAATTAAAAAATCAAACATATTCATATGCATAAACAAGCAAATACAAGGACACTTCCGTATTGGAGGACAGAGGGAAACATGGGACTTCCCAGCACTACTAAATCTCAGCATAAAGAGAAAACACAGAACTTCCAGGGTCTTCCACATACCTGTTTTGCTGCATCTCCTAAAGGAGTTAAGCCAGAATACAGAAATGTGGGCTGAGACAGGAATATCAAACTGCAATAAACAAATCAGGAAGGGAAGGTATTTTCCCAAGAAAACATAAGGAAATGAAACGCAGAGAACATTAATCTCCAATGAAAATATGCCAGGTAATATGTTCTGTGCTATTGCCAGCAACAGCTGAGCTAAGGGGAAGGAGACAGACCCTGCCCTGTGTCCCCCTCAAAAAGGGTTCCGGCCTTGCAGGCAAGAACATCTTATTACCACAGAGACCAAAGAAAATTATTAGAAAACACAGTTAAACCCTTCCTGATGATGACAAACAAGTCAAACCAGTTTTTCTACAGGTACTTCGAGGATAGTGTGTGCTAGAATTTTTTGAAAGAGCTTAAGCAGCAGAGATAATCCAATTAGATATTCAAGGATGATGTGAAACAGCCCTTCTCTGGTAAAGAAACCTGGCAGATGCTCTAATAAAGCCTGTCTTTGTTGAAGGGTGGCTTAGCAGAAGCGCTAAACTTAACCCAGATGCCACACTGTAGCATCCCCAATCTGGAAGGTCCTTAACAACGCGCATACTCAAGCCTGTCCATATCAACCTGAAGCACGTTAACTTCACAGCACTAATTAAAGGATGAAGTTACATGAATTGACAGACCATCTGCAGTACCAAGTACAAATAGACAAGAAAAGCAATGCCACTGAACACAGAGCAAGTTATGACAAGCTCCACAGGACGCTTCCACAGCTAAGTTAACACCACAAGCTCCCTGATCCAAGGGTGAGGAGTTGGGCACCTGTAAAGAGGGATCTAAGCTTCAAGCACATCAAACTGGGAGCCTGCCAAAAAGGCCCCCAGGGAACAAATGCTAAGGCAAGAGGAATGCTCCTAGATACTCCCTTCTCTTCAGGATTCTAGTTAGATGTTCAGGCCATCCCTCACACAAAGTGCACCTCCAGCCAACAGCTGAGTACACTCACTCAGGGGGTGGCTCAGCTTCTTCCTCCCTTATGTTGTATTGGCACTGCTGAGGCCACACCTTGAATCCTGTGTTCAGTTTGGGGCTCCTCACTACAAGAAAGACCTTGAGGTGTTGCAGCATGTCCAGAGAAGGGCAACAAAGCTGGCGAAGGGTCTGGAGCACAAGTCCTGTGACTAGCGGCTAAGGGAGCTGGTGTTGTTCAGCCTGGAGAAGAGGAGGCTCAGGGGAGACCTTAGCCATCTCTACAACTACCTGAAAGGAGGTTGTAGTGACCTGGGTGTTAGTCTCTTCTCCCAGGTGACAGGATAAGAGGAAACCGCCTCAAGTTGTGCCAGGGAAGGTTCAGATTGGATATTAGGAAAAAATTATTCACTGAAAGGGCTGTCAGGCATTGGAACAGGCTGCCCAGGGAGGTGGTTGAGTCACCATCCCTAGAGATATTTGAGAGACATGTGGACAAGGTGCTTAGAGCCATGGTTTAGTGGCGATATTGGCAGTGTTACATTAATAGTTGGACTTGGTGACCTTAAATGCCTTTTCCAACCTAAAAGATTCTACTATTCCATGATTTGGTTCATAAACAGCATGTGCAAGGGAAGTCACATGACCACTCATGTAGATGCTGTTCTATTTATTGAGGGAGGATTTTCCAGCTCCTTTTTGCCTGGAAAACTGAAGTAATCATGGGATAGCAGGATAGGAAGAGAGAGGGGACATGCACCAGCCAGATTCCATAGGCAGGGCATGAAGGAGAAGGGATCCTATTCTCCTCCTGCCCCCATGGCTGTTCACGTATCATTCACTGGAGTGAAAAAGAAAACCTCTTTTAGGAGTTTGGGCATCCAGCAAACCATAATAAAAGTCAAGCTTGTTTTTAGATCTGGACCCTTTAGAGATTTCTTTACTGATACTGCCAACACCTCACAAACACAGACTAGTGATCTTGTTCAAGGAGTTTTCCTGCAAGCTTGGATGGGGCACATGGGAATGCCTGGACACAGGACAGCCCGAAGCTCGACTGTTCCCCTTATGTATAGCCACACAGCTTCCTGCGAAGTGGATTCCAGCTATACTGTCATTGCAGAGAGCCTTCAGAAACCAGTATCATTTCAAAAGACAAAGGAGGTCAAACCCTGACCTCAGAGTCCACAGAAGATCTTAGCTCAATGCTTTCTGCAGGGCAGCCAAAACAGTAACTTAAAATGCCAGCAGATGCCTGGATCTACATCAGCTGGGCCCTTATTCAGAGGACAAAGAGTCTGTGAAGGTAATTGAGAAGAAGAAAACATTAAGAAAAGGCATGCATGCGACTTGGGTGTGGTGGCTGTGGTATTCCCCAAACAGCACATCTCATGACAGCAACAGAAGCAGAAAATTAGGTTCTCCGGCATTATCATTAAGTACATGAGAGGGGACAACTGACAACAACAGATAACCTCACTATAAGCAGAAGCAGGTGGGAGACTAACCCCACTTCCATCATCCACACTGTCAAGACCTCAGTTTCCCAAGTGACAGAACAATAACATAGATCGGCCATAAGATGAACCTAACCGTCTGTAAATTGCTGAATTGTTACAGTGAGAAACAACATTGGAAGAAGGCAGGTGGATGAAGCTATTCTGTCTTTCCTCACCTGCCACTCACTGCAGCTTCTCTGCCTATTATACATTCCAAAATAAAAGCTAAACTGCTCTTTGCCAAAGATTCCCAGCTAGACTGGGGCAAGTAAGCACTGTTTCCTGTCTATGGTTTGCTATCTACTGGAACCTAAAAATGTACAGTATGAACTGCAGATTTTATTAGGTCATTTACACTTCAGAAAGTCCACCATATTCCCTTGCACACGGCATATGCTAGAGAACTTCAGCAGAAGCTCTGGAGCTGTAGTGGCACTGGCTGCGGATGTACACAGGGCTTACCAAAAGAGAAGCAACCTGAGGATGTATGCAGGTATGTACACATGCTTTGCATTACATATAGAAGGGGGGTGGGGGACAGCAGTCAAATATGTCCGTGGTTTTCCTATTTAAAGTATAATAGGTATTCTAGATTATAAAAGAATCTGTCTTTATGTGCATGAAAGATAAACCCAGGAACCTGCTGCAGAAGCAAGATGATCGTCACTAACAGAAGGGAATGGGAAGGAATTTCACCTGTGAGTCATTCCAGTATGCCCCAACACTTCTTACACTTTTCTTCACCTCCCCTAGCCCCCATTAATGACAGCTGTATTACACAGGTCAATGATCTGATAATCTGTTGCAGGTTGGGGGTGGGTGGGGTGGTTTAAAACTAAAGCAACAGATCACTACTCTCCAGATAATCCAGACACTGCAGTGCTGTGAATTGCCGTGACAATCCTGACATGGAATGGATGCAACCTGTGGACTTCAGGGCACCTACCAGCTGCAGGCTGAAAGCGCTGCCCCAAGGCTTTGCGGATCATTGCCATGAACTCTGGTCTTCTAACACTTCCCCTTATGCAGCATGAAACCTGACCAACCCAAACAGGAATGGAAACCCTCCAAAGAAACCTCTGATTGCTGCTAAATGGTGTAACCTCTTCATCAGCTGTGACAACGTGAGGCTTGAAATAATCTATAAATGCAGATTTGGAATCTGGTTTTCTGCTGGAGGTCTTGATGTGAAATCTCAAAGCCCCAATAAAAAAAAAAAAAAAAAGCCTTTTTTTTTTTTTTGTCATTCTGAAGGTACCAGAAGACCTCATCCAGTGACCTTAGGAAATTCCTGTGTGCATCTTAATTTTCCTTACCTACCCTGACGTTTCAGTTGGATACTGCTTATGCCTACTTTCTGTACACTACATTTTCCATATTTGCAAATATTTCCAATCCTATTAGCTTGTGTTGGCTCTGGTTTGAAGCTTTTATTTATCTTATTTTGAGCTTGTTCAGACTCCTCCCCTACTAATGTAGCTTACATAATCCTTTTCTAGAGATGACAGATGTGCATTTTCAAAAAGAGGATCCTGCATCTGCGTTTCATTTTGCTTTACTGTAGCTTAATCAGTACTTTGTTAACAGCATTATTTAGGCAATGTTATCAAGACTCATGAAGTTCACATGCATTTGTTAACTTGACAAACAAGTCTAATGAAGGGAGTTTAAGGGAGAGAAACTAACACTTCTTTCCCTGCAGTACCTTTCACATTTCAGGGCTAGTACAATGTTAAAAGTAGAAAGAACGCTTGTACTCAAACTAGGCAGATATAATTCTGGATTACTGCTATTTACAGCTATGCCTCTGCCCATACATCTTGCATTGTTTACTACCTCAGCTGCTACTTCTCCCTTTATCATCTCAGTTCCTCCTTTCCTCCACCTGCTACTGTCCTAAAAATAATCAGCTTCAAGATTAAAAAAAAAAAAAAAATTTCTTCTAATATTTTTTTAAATCCTGTTATTGTGTAGTTGAAATCAAAAGAAAGGCTTAGAAAGGGGGCAAGAAATTCTTCTGCATGTTACACATGTTCCCTCTGAGAGCTGCCCAGTGTACAGAAATACATAGCTGTAGACTACACACAACTCATACAGAAATAGAGGTATCTGCCAGCTCTCATTTACTTCTCTCAAATAAGAATGTGATTGTTTTTACAAACATGACACAATTAGACAAGCAAGCTGTTAAACTACAGCATCAATAAATAACGGTCCCAGAGCTCTTAGCAACTCCATCGCTTGATTTCAGTAGAAGCTGAGCAGGATCTGAACCTCTGAAAAACAGATTCCTTAAAATGTGCCCCCTTCAATTCAAATCAGCTGCTAAGTGCAATTATGAACTAGCTTGGTAACATTCAGAAGAAAACAAACATCACTTGCCTCTGTTCAAATTACAAAATAATACAGTCCCTTGAGAAAAAAAAAAAGAGATTACTTTTGTCCAATTATGCTACTAATAGCAACTTACTTTAAGATTCTCCCTCACTACAAGAAAGACATTGAGGTGCTGGAGTGTGTTCAGAAAAGAGCAACAAAGCTGGTGAGAGGTGTAGAGCACAAGTCCTGTGAGAAACAACTGAGGGAGCTGGGGGTGTTCAGCCTGGAGGAAGCTCAGGGGAGACCTTATCGCTCTCTACAACTACCTGAAAGGAGGTTGCAGAGGTGGGTGTTTATCTTCTCTCCCAAGTGAAAAGTCATAGGACAAGAGGAAAAGGCCTCAAGTTGCACCAGGGAAGGTTTAGATTGGATATTGGGAAAAATTTATTCACTGAAAGGGTTATCAGGCATTGGAATGGTGGAGGTGGTTGAGCCACCTTCCCTGGAAGTATTTAAAAGATGCATGGATGAGGTGCTTAGGGACATGACTTAGCAGTGCACTCAGCAGTGCTAGGTTAACAGTTAACTTGACGATGATTCTACCTGCATCAGAAGCATCAGTGATCAGTCCTGATGACTTGTGGAAAGAACAAAGTGACAGATTCTGTTCACATACACAAGGACAAAACTGCTATAGAGGCAAAACTTCTTAAACTACATCAGTGGTTTGCTACAGTATGCGCTTTTCTAAGTATTCTCCGTGTAGATTTGTTGATCAAGGAGTCCATAATAACATCAGCAATAACCCCTGGGACAGTGTCTAACTATAACAAGCAAAAAGGAACTTAAGTAAAGCAGAAGTTTCATTCTCTACACTGGGAAGCCCTAACGGTGGGGTCCTGGGAGAGATCAACAGCCAGGGCTGCTGTTTTCTCAGCCAGCAAGTTGCTCTACCTGCTCTACTGAATTTCCAAAGCCACTTGCATAAGAGGCTGCAACTCTTCCGCCTAGATAATCACCATTTCACCTCACCCCTTCACATTAAATCCATCTTCCTGCCCCGAGGTGCTTCCGAACAGAGCAGGTCTAGCACATGAATCACACCGCAAGCTGTGAGTCTTTGTAGCTTTGCTGCAAGCAGGATGTAATATCACAGCACGTATGGGTCTTGCCTTGTTATCACTCTTAGCCATGATCCCATCAACTCCCACAGCGAGTAGAAACTAGCTTTCTGAGAAATTAATGCCCCCTTCCAGAAGAGACATTCTTCCCTTTTGGCACTTAAGCTACCCTGTAGATGAAAAATTAGGCTGTCTTAATCACATGGCTCAAACAAAATTTTTCTTAAAGACGCAGATGATGACTTGCTTCTTCACAATATTCATTGTCAGACAACAAGATGCCACAGTGTCACGCCTATTGCTATAGTTTTTGAGAAAAGCTGTTTTTTCCTCCTTCACTGCATATCCAAAAGCATTGTACAGCAATAACCTGCATGGATTCCATCACAGCATGCACCCTAGTGATTCAATGGTCAATGCATCTTGCCCTTACTAACCCAGAGAAATGGCTACAGCAGTGTTAAGATTTCATACAATTTGAAATTCTTAAATTAAAAGAAAATAAAAAGGGCCAGATTACTATGAAGACAGGTTTGGGAATGGGCCACTAAGATTGCTGCAGTTGGTCCCTCACAATTGCAGATCATCCTGCAATCAGTGCAGAAGGATCCCCAGTACATCTGCTGGATACAAAAAACACTCCTCTCCCACTCCCCGCTACTCGTCAACAAAAACCAAAACCCACAAAAGTATGTGCCAGAGAAAGACAGCAAGTCATGTCAAGGACAAGGCAACACCCCAGACCTCCAGAATAATAGCAAATCTATTGAGAAATACACCCATGCGATCATTATAATATGGCAAAGCCCTCCATAAGATGATGGATGGTTTTTAAAAGAAAATGTTAATAAAGGTTATAAGCAAATGCAAAGAGGAGCATAGTAATACGTGTATAGACCAGTGAGAGAAATCTGCACCAACATGTATTTGCAGGCAAATTTCTAGTCTAGTACAGAAGTCCACGTGATATAATGTAACACCTATGGATAATTTATGATCACTTCCCATTCTCTACTATAATCCTTGGAGGTTCACAAAAGCCTAAATCAGTTCTGAAATCTAGCAAAAAAAAAAATGGTTCTGTATTTTTATGTTAAAGATTAACAGAGACTATTAAAAAAATGCATACATTTACACTGAAGACAATGAAAGCCTGTGTTTCACAAACAGTGTAAATATTTACAATGCAAGATAGTGATGAAACAAAACAATCTCATCCTTGTTCAGTAAGGACATTGCTCACATTTTGTATTATACACAGATAACAATGACGCATTTTTAGGAAAATGCTGTGCTACATCACTTATTTTCCATTACATCAGAGGCTAACAGCTGTAAAAGCTATTTATGAACAACAGGCGCCTAAGCAACATTCTTCACTATTGTTTAACCGCTACCAGGCAAAACATTCCTCAAAAGCCAGCGTAAAAAGAATATACTATTGACTAAATGACTCTGTGTTTTGAAGAAGTATGAAATCATTCCTTCTTTGTCTCTGGGTGAATAAGAAATTTCCAAAGTGCTGCACATAATATATTTCTTTTGAATGATTTATGAATTAAATGCCAGGTAACTCTTAGACGTTTAAGTTATGTTGTAACTTTGCTCTGGAAGTCTAAATAAAAATTGAGATTTCTGGGTCATTAAGAGAAGCCTTAGAACTCTGAGGAAATAGCTATAAACCACATTCTTGAGGACTTGCATGATGCAACTGGACAGTGCAAACCCAGTGTCTTCAAAAGTTCAAGCCCATAGTAAAGAGGGCAATGTACCCAATTCTTCCACAAACTTGCATTACATCAGCAAGTTATGTTTTCAACCATAATTTCCCATGTTTCAAAGCACTTTGAACTTCTGATACAAAACTAGCTACGAGAAGTCTTTTTCTTAACTTCCCTTAAGTTAAGAAATTTAGATTTTAAATACAGGGGAATACTATGAGTCATTAAAGTAAAAAAGTTTTTGGTGAGAGCTTTTTTTAATTGGGAAGTGCATTCAAGCATAGTATGTTTATTTTATGTTTCCATCTTTTTCCATGCTGGTGCATTCTCTATACATTTGCCAATGTCCAACAAGGACCCCCTCTCCAGAGCACAACACAGGAAAGACCAGTACTATGAGCTGCACGGGAGCTCGTGCTCCAGGCAGCATTCCCCAGCTGGGGTGGTCCACAGCCCCACAGATATAAATGCCCATCTTTATTTCAAATATCACCAATACAGACGTGTGCTCGCTGGCTGTCATTCAGGAAGGCAAACATTTATATCACTTCAGTCACTTCTGTGCAATGGAAAGATAACAATACTTCACTTCCCCTCTCTCCAGACAGTTTCAGCCACACAGATAGATCTGTTTGTTCCTTACCGCGGCAATGTACGGTAGCTGGTACAACCAAGAACACAGATTGAAGTACTACAGTAATACAAGCAGTATACATCTGAGTCACTCCTTCAGTTTCACACCTGCATCCTCATCAAAAATTACCAGATCCTGATTTGAGACAGCTGCTAGACAAACATGCTATTTCTCATCAAATTCAACATGAAAATTATACTATGAAGAGTTTAAGAACTGTTTCGTCTCTGTGTCACAGCATTATCATTAAAAAGTACAGCTGTAATAAAGCCTATAGACAGTGTCCAGGTCTGTGAACAGAATTAATTCTCCTCCAGTGCCAGAACAAAAGAGCCTCTTCCAGCTGCAACCTTATCATGGGATACGTTGCATGGTTAAAAAGGCTGCATGTGCTCTTCTTATCACCAGTGTCCCTGGTGCAGTTTAAAGGCCAGGCAGTAGATTTCAGAGGGCTGACAAACAGCCTGGCTTCCTTCCTCCAGGCTCCCCATGCCAGAACTGACACCAACATGCACTGGCAGCAGAGAAGCATCAGCACAGTTTCCCCTCATTAGCGTGTTATTTCACGAGAGTGTGTAGGCACACATGTTGATTCTGCCTGTCACCCCCCCATAACAGTGCACTGCGCCACAAAAAAGAAGGGATTGGCATTACTGAAGCCACAGACAAGGCATTCCTTACCATGGTCTATAAAGGGCCATTCATCCCCATTGTACCTAAAATAGCCACTGGATGTGATCATGAGATGAATATACGACTGTGGATTCCTTCACGTTGCTGCCTTCTCACACTGACAAGAAACCAGTGTCCAGTGGTTGCATCCTCAACTGCTGTCCTTGCTCTCAGTTTAGTAATCGTGTCAACTCTTTCTGTCCCATCCGATATTAGTCCCTTTGTTTCTACAAGTATTTAGAAGTTTAAAGATGTTATGAGAAGTTTAGAGAAAGAGGACAAAACTCCAGCAATCCATTCCTATGCACTTGCAAGATCTGTACAGAATCCCGTTAAATCAAATCTGTCACAGCTTTCTATCACCAGAACTAAAGCAGCATTTCTGAAGCCTGTCTGTCATCCACTTGTTGTTCATTGCCAGTGAACCACAAACACCTGCCGAAGGCTGCTAAGACAAGAGTGAAGTACCCAGGTACACAGAAATTGTGCCTATTCATGAGAAACCCTGAGAACTACACAGGTCTATTTCTTGCTGCTGGAGAAGAGGCTGACTTGCCGTGCTCTACTGCCCTACTGCTTAAATGACTTCTAGTTTTTCCTCCAGCAGATGCTTCAAGCAGTCTTCAAGGGCCTAGTTGGGGTGACAAGCCACCCAGGCTCTTAGAGAGCAACATGCTGTCAGAAAAAAGATGTTTCAGAAGGAACCTCGTAGTAGCTGGGGCAATATGGTGGAATGGATTCTGGGATGCTGTTGCATATCCACAGGGCAAGTAAAAGAAATTGATATGGGAAATTGTCCAAACAGGGAAAAGCTTAAAATAAAGTTCAGGATCACAGCCACATCACTGATACCAACTGACATGTCACATTTTTCAACTCAATCACATTTAGGAGTGGCTTTTCTATCTTCTCCGTGGGCAGATGCTCTTTGTTTTAAATCAGTTTAGACAGGACACATAGAGATAAGCCAAGTGTGCTAAATAAGGTCCATGCAATTCTGGTGCACGAGCACTATTGTAAAATCTAAAACATTCATGAAGACAAAACCTGGAAGGAACAGAAGTTTCTTCCAGGTATCTGTTGAAACTGAAGGCAAGAAGAAAAACTTTTTTTCATTAAGCTAAAATATCATCAGTCTTAGAGGAAAATGTACTGCTGGAAAGAGGGGTGCATTGATTTGTTGAGTCCAAATCACAATTTTGCACCAACTGCATTCAGAGCTGACCCTGCCCTATCTCCTTCATATTTTCCAGGACCCATACCTGCTGACCCTGTGGTTTCATTCTCTAAGTAGTTACAATTACAGTATTATTCAAAGACATTTGCTCTTCCTAAGAGTAGATAAAAAAATTACCATAGACAAATAACCTGCTGAATTAGGCTAATGGAGAGAAAAGGACATATTTCTTTATTACCTATTTTTAAATGGCAAATGCAAGATTTGATTTTTTTAATTGAAAACAGAAACCTAATCCCTATTTCAAATGCAATGGATGTAGAAAATCAAGACAAAATCTCAGTTTTCTGCTCACTTAAAACAGTTGGCATGTTCCATTCCTGAGACAGTCCCATCTCTGGCACAGGCTCCCACCATGTGCCACACATGGGCTGCACAGCAACATCAAGATGGTCATAAAGTGGTTAAAAGACAAAGGATACGAATTCTACTATTTTTGTGGACAGGCATCCACAAGCAACCCAAACACTGCTGCTTTCTCCTTGGAGGACCTAATCATTCATTCCCTTCAGTCTCTGGGTGCTAGAGGAAGCAGCACTGTGCTTTGGAACAGGCCGGGTCCCCTCTGTCAGAAGTGACCTTGTGCCTGATGCCGTCCTCCTCCATTAGCCATGCTCTGTCTGAAAAAGGCATAAAGCTTTGGTCCTGGAGGAAGTTACACTTCTTGTTTTAGGGACAGGTACTATTCAGTGAATGGTGTTACCTGGCAATGGCAGAAGTTCCCATTACCATCCTCTCTTGAAGAAGTAATGTGGTACAATCTCACATCACCTACAGTTCCTGCAGAGCTAACACAAGTTTCACAGCTCAGCAAGCCCAGCTCATGTCTCACTGCCCTGTTACAGACAACACTAACCACCTAACTTAAATCAAATTAAAAAGAGGTGAAAAAGTATTCAGACCTCAATCTTAGGAAACATTAAATAGTCCAGCTGAAAAGTCCCCTTCTTCCTTGTCATGCTGCTTCTGCAGCAAAGCCAGGCAGCTGCCTTACAATGCTCCACCAATGCTACCTAACAGCTTAAAGCAGGAAACAACAACTTAACACACATATAAATGTTTGTGCGCTCATGGATTTTTGGGGTGGTTGTGTTTTTTTAAAGAAAAAATAATCTCTAGGAAGAAGATGCCTACCAAGGAGGGTGTGTTCTCTGCCTGAAAAAAATGACACTGATGGCAAAACTGAACCCTACAGTATTCAGCTGGGGCAAAGACTCAGCATGAATCCAGTGCAAAGTCAGTACCCTCACCCTCACAGGACCTGGTCTCCCTCTGTAACTCCCTTCCCAAACACTGATCCTGTCCAGACTTTCCGGACTGGCAAAACAGGTATCACTTCAGTCTCTGATTTTATCCCATATGCAGGTTATGAATTAGAATACTTCTCTAAGTAGAGATCAACTGTGAAATTAGAAGGTGGGTTATTTTTAGCAATCATCTGACTGAGCTGGAGCCACAGCCAGTTGTAAATTAGTCACTGCTTTTTCTAAGACTACATTTTACACACCAACTTCCAATGCAACATTTAGTGTCTCTTTAAAAGCTGTCAGTCATCTTTTCAAGGAAGAGAGAAAAGAGGAAGCAGCTATCATACAGTCAATAACAAACTTATTCAGATCTTCAGGTTTCTTGTTGAAAGCCTAGAAAGAAAGGCAAGGGGAGATGAAGAGGTCTGGAAAGGCACAGCCACCTTCACACACCAGTGGTGAAGACAGTTAGAAGCGTGAGTAACCCATTCCTCTGACAGCTGTCATGTTGGAGTGGCATCTTTTATAGAAAGGGTCATAGACGGCCCAGTGACAGCATACTGCACTGTGGCGGGCTGGCCCTGGCTGCAGGCCAGGTGCCCACCAAAGTCACTTTATCACTCCCCTCCTTAGCTGGGCAGCAGAGAGAAGATACAACAAAAAGCTTGTGGGTCGAGATAAGGGCAGGGACGGATCACTTACCCATCACCGTCACAGGCAAAACAGACTCGACTTGAGGAAATTAGTTTAATTATCAATCAAATCAGTGTAGACTAATGAGAAAAACACTAAAACACTTTCCCCCTACCCCTCCTTTCTTCCCAGGCTCAGCTTTGCTCCTTATTTCTCTCCTCCCCCCGGGGTGGTGCAGGGGAATGGGGAGTGGTCTTCCACGGCTGCAGGTGGGTCTCTGCTCCACCATAACCCTCCACAGGTGCAGGGCACAGCCTGCCCTCTCACCATGGTATGCACCACAAGCTGCTGAGGAATCTTTGCTCTGGCAGCTGGACCACCTCCTCACCCTCATTCTCCACTGACTTGGGTGTCTGCAGAGTTGTTTCTCTCACATCTTGTTCTCGCTCTGGCTGTAATTTCTCCTCAGTTTCTTTTCCAGAGGTGCTACCACCATCTCTGATGGGCTCAGCCTTAGCCAGCAGTGGGTTTGTCTTGGAGCTGACTGGCATGGGCTCTGTCAGACACAGGGGGAGCTTCTAGCAGCTTCTCACAGAAGCCACCTGCTATCAAAATCTTGCCACACAAACAACTGCTTACCAGGTTAAAGCATGGCTTAGCCTGCCAGTGATTTTCTTTTTTCAGTACATTCCAATAAAGGAAGAAGAAAAGGCCCACAGAAGAAAAGCTCAGCTCAGAAACTTGCCAACTGGCCTTGACTCACAGGGGTTGTTGGAGACTGAGGATAAACAGCACCTCAGAAAAGCAGGCCTGTGCTGCAGTATGTCCATGGCCTCGATGGGATGCACTGTGTACAGCCAAGCTGCTTTCCACTCCTATCCCCTGCTGGCAAGAATTACTTTCAGACTTGAAACCCCACAGTTTCGTCATCTTATTAAGTTCTCTGTTTCTGGCTCAGATGTCCCATACGCATTAGTTAGATTGCATCAACCACGAAGACCTGTCCATGGAGCCGCACAGGATACTGCTCAAAGGACAACAGCCAGAGACTGGATCATCAGATGCTCGAGTTCCTTCTCCCTTATTCACAGAAGCAGCAATGCAAACAGTGTGACAAGGGATGAGTATATGCTTTGTGCGGTCACGTGGAAAAGGAGGTAGTACCAAAGCACCAAGATACAACTTGCAAACTTGTCTTCCCTGAGCAAAGCATTCGCTCTGGAGCAGAACCATCCCTGCAGCTTCCTCCCACAACCCCTGCACCATGCACAGCCAGTAAAGACAGGCAAAGCCAAGCCCATACAGAATTTTCTCTTACAAACCAGAAAGTCTAAATACAGCAGCTAAAAAGGACCTGAAAAGGCACCTGACAAGCAGCCAACAAGCAGCCTAACCAGCAGGATGCCTGCAGGACACCACAGCCATACCAAGTCTGTGAAAAGCACCTGTAATACTGCACAGTGAGAACACACTGACTGAAAAACTTCCCAGTAGGCATTCAAAGATGGATGAGACAGATCGAACATGTGTCCCAGCTCACAAGTAGAGCTCAAGTATACAGGGAAAGCAAACACCCATAACAAATGTCTAATAGACACAATGGAAGATCACAGCCAAGAGTAAAATGCATGATGTATCTAATTCCCCCTCTATGCAAGGAACCGATCCTGACTCAGCTTTCTTGCTCTCAGGCAGTTGGACCACACAATGCTATGCTTGCTTGCCAGGGTATCACTAACGAAGGAAAGCAAGTGAGAAATCTTATCTTGAATCAAACATGTTCAACAGTAACTGAGCTGGGATCCTTACCTTGCGGTTAGAGAAGTTGATACTAACACCACTAGTGAATGAAAGCCTAGGCCTGGTGCAGACACAAGCGCTTCAGGTTCCCCCAAACACTGAATGCCTACCATGGGGAGACTGATCCTTGGAAGAAAAAAATACCAAAAGCCTACAAAACATACATTAGACTTACCCTGCTGGATTTGGTATGTAGAGATGCTTCCACACTTCGCTACATGCATCTCAGATGCAGCCTTACAGAGCAGGGGTAAAAGGCAAGGAGCACTTAGGAAACCCTGGTGCGACGCCCAGGGATCTGTCGGGGCCATCTCCTGCTGCGTTGAACACACAGATTTGAAGCTGCAGTTCTATTACTTGCACATTGCCCCACTAGAAACAGAGCCACCCATGTCATTTAAGAAAGTAATCACATGGTTCCGGGAAGGTCAAATAGGAATACTTTTGAACCTCTTGCCATTTGGAAAATACAACGGAGTTGCGAACCCCCTCCTCAGTGATTTGCCTGGAAAACATCACAGTACAGTCTTCCTACAGTCCCAGGAAGGCACATAAAAGAGTCTCATCTCTAAAAGGCTTTGGGAACTACAGAGCTCTGCAGGTGTACCAGAGCAGGACTTTCTCCCACACCTGCCAAAGCATGTAACAGCTTGTAGAGAACAACATGGAGACTTTTCAAGCCTTGCAATTTTGTGATGAAAGCAACTTGGTGAATATTTCTGCACCACTTGAAAGACTTAACTCTAGTGGTCTCAGTCAGAAGTTATCCTCCCCTGCCAGGTCTGACTCTAGGAGGAAGAGTACAAGATAGCTGAACATCACTGTCAGGAGAATCATGGAAACAAAATACACATCTCACGCAAACGAACTGCTAGGAGGCAATATATAGTTTTCATGCAAAAAAGCAATGAGGTATTTCAAGGCTGGAGTGTTAACACACTGCATAAGCACACTGAAGCATTTAGAAGGCTGAAATTTGATCTCATTTTTATCAGCTTCTGCTTTGTTATGCCAAGAGCAAAGTTAAAATCCCCTTCCATCTTTTAATCAAACATGTTACTTTTTTTTGTTAACTCCCAAGATCCAGCCAGCCTGACAAGATTCCTGTAATTTTACAAGGGAATCTCTCCTCCCTCCACTCCCTTATGTTATCAAACATTGATTTTGTGAAGAGTCTGCTGCATCATGCCAGCTCTAATTTAGTAACAGTACTTCACCTTTTCCCCTAGTCTGTCAGAGGGTCTTGCAATGGAAGACAACCATGCCATGAGCAGAAGGATTAGCACAGTCTGATATCCTACCGTTTGGTATCCTGTGGTTACAGGCTTCATATGGGGCACTCACCCACGTGAACTGTCTTGTGTCTAAAAAAGTGCTATCTCCACAGGCTTTGGCGCAGGATAAGGCTGCAGCTCTAGGTTGTGAAAATCTACGTTCCCTTCTTCCTGCAACGTCTAAAGTTCCAGCAAATATTTGACATTTAGCCAACAGGTTAAGAAGTTACTTGCAGTGCGATTGCATAACCCCACTTCCCCTTGGAAAGCAGGCAAAAAAAATATTTTCAAAAAAATCCAAAAACATGACAAAAAACATGATGACAATTGAGTTGCAGGAAACTAAGGTACACATAGGTGAAACTGCTTAAGCCAGAAAATAGAGGCTAGAAGCAGGAACAAGACTCAGATTTCCTGCCTCTCACAATAAACCTTCAGCTGCAAGTGAACTTCCTCTTCTTCTTAGAGCTAAGTAAACTCCCCCGTTCCCCGCCCCCTTTGCAACAAGACAGCAGTTAGTTCAGTATGTCTATGTGCTGTTTGGCATAAGAAAACCCTCTTATCTAGAGATCATTTGCAATGTCAAAGAGCAGCAGCTCCTCTGCAAGCCTTCAGTCCGCTTGGTTTTTATATATTATATGCATGCACATACACACACACACACACGCACATCTTATAGAAGCTGCATCAGTGTAAATGATTGGTCGCAGACTGCTGGAGAAAAGACATTGGCAACTATACTTTCTAGTCCTGGAATTTTCAGTTCAGATTTAGCAGACACATCCTAGATAAAAATGAGCCTGAAAGCTACGATGGCAATAATCACGTTTAAACGGATATTTTGGATGCAGAACTACAAGGGAAACTAATTTCATTTACCAGAAAGGAAGGAAAAAACAAAGCTTACTGTTGACTTCACAAAGAGCCAGACTACTCCCATGTATATTTTCCTCTCTGTCATCGCCTACAGTAAACTATAACCTAGTGCTCTTCACGTTGCTCTGGTACGTCAGACTTCACCAAGCTTATTAAGAACACAAAAGCCACTGCCAACTTTCACTTTCTATCTTTTCATGTTGCTGTTAACTGCAAGTCCCTCAAGACTGGTTTGCTGAAGGAGGCCATGGGAAACAAGCGAGAAGGGGGACAAAACCACACTCAGATAGGGAAAGAAGAGGCATATGCAAGAATTTCTTGCTATAATGTGGCCCACGTTATGAAAGCATGGCAGAGCCCTGGATTGCATCACTCCCTGTATTTCAAGCCATTAATCTTCCTATAAATATACATATGGGGACAGAAAGAAAAATATATACACACACAGAAATATGCCACATTTTTCCATTAGCCTTCCTCTTGACTGATGCGTTCATAGTTACAAGAGATTATAACAAGGATTGGCCTAGTAGCAAATCACCCTCAATAGTACACTGTGCTTTTACAACTAGAAATAGAGGGATCAGAGAGATTAATCCAATGTCCTGGATGACATGAGGAGCCAGTGACAGTGAAAGCAAATATAAACAGGCTGAGAAGGCTCTTTGTCTTGCTACAGCCCCCTGTGGTTTTGAAGGAGGTTCTTCCATCAAAAGATGCCTTAAGATGTCATTATGAATGAAATTAAACAAAGGTATCCCTTTTGTAAGCCCTACAGTAATTGGTAGAGGAGGAGTTCCCACTAATAACCCCTGTGACATCACCTTCCATCTCCCAGGAAGGTAAAGGAACCTGGTTCAGCCCTGATGCCAAGAGAAGCACTTACAGTAGCAAGATTTGACTAAATACTTCCTCAACATTTAATTAGTACTATAGGGCAGGTTGTACACAATAAGTCTGTCGCTTCCTGTTCAGTTAATACTACTCAAACAATCCCCTACAGGCAAAATTCACCCAAAAGCCATGTCTAGAAGTCAGCAACCTTTGGCACTAGGCGTCACGGCAATATGTGGCCCCCCACTGCTGTCACCGTGCAAATTCTTATGTAACAAGAAAACAGAACTTAAAACCCAACTCTGGCAACAATAACAGCAGCGCATCCCTCCGCCGCGAGCTGCAGTGATGGCACAGAGTTATTAGCAGTAAGTCTGAGTGACAAATTATTCTGGTCACTAGAATCAGCAGATCAGACCCAAGGGAAGCCTATCTGTTTATTAAGAAGTGTTGGGGTTTGTATTTTTTTTCTACAGATACTCTTCCTTGCAGGCTCAGTATACACAAATAAAGAGGAACCAAAAGGCTTTTTAAAAATAAAGTACATTTGAGAGGAAGGGAGGCACCAAGAACTTGTATGCTTTTTTAAGAATTAGCTGCTTTGTGTGTAGCCTTCAAAATTTTGTTTTTTTCTTTTTGGCTTGTCACTCTAGATCCTTCTATCTTTCTTTCCTTCCCCTTACTCTTATTCAACTGACCCTTTGATTCAAAGAGAAATGTTTCTTGTCCTCTGCCCAGGACATGACAGAAGTCAAGCTACCCACTCAGGGAAGAACAGCTGGGAATACTTTTATTCCTTGTAGCGTGTAAACACATGATCTTACTAAAGCCATGGACAAACTCACCCTTAGTGGTTTTCAGTCATCTGTTAGGTGACATTCCTAAAACCAATGCCTGTTTTCCCGAGGAGAAAGTCTAGTGCAGTAGTCCATGATCAGCCTTATCTGCAGATTAGACTGGTGACACGTATTCTGTCCTCCTGATGCCTCTTGAAGGACATACAGAAACTTAAAGGGGCAGATATCAAGATATATCTAACTGATACATAGGATTCACCTACCCAGAAATATACAATATTAGTATTATATATTGATTTTGGCCACGTATTCTGCAAGGTTTACATCTGGGATCCTTAAATGAGGCTCCAGGGATAAAGTGTTCACCTCCTAGTTGACTTGATTTCACCAAACTATGGAAAATCTCAGTCACAATTTCTAGAATCTTTTACTATTTTCCACCTATTATATATATCTGGCATCAAAATTTCCAACATTGTTTTCAGCTGAGTTCAACTAACCATGAAATTTTGCTAGGTCTCTAGTTAAATTCAAGAAGTGCTACCAAGCTTCCCTACTTGCCTGCAGGTATCAAAGGTGAATTCCAGAGAGGCACCTATTTTAAAACAGAGAGAAGTTCAACAGTCATTTACCTATAACTTTGATCTAAAGAGGCCCAAACCCCGTAACCAGCTGGGCACATCGTAAAGGCCAGACTTCCCCTTGGTCCCTGGGGAAAGAAATTGAAAGCACTAGAAAATGTGGTTGAGATGTCTCTTGCTGTTTGTGAACTGTCTGGCTGTCTGGTGATGAGTTATATTTAAGACTAACACAGGTCTCAAAGCATATCTTTAATTGCAAAAAGACTGTGCTTCCAAGGGCTCTTGTCCATTTACCTAACCCAGAATCAATAAGCACAATGTAGTCTGTTATTTGGTTTTTTTAATGCTTCACATAAATGTGGTTAGATACCTTGATAAAAGACCCACAAAATATCATGGGAAACAGTAAAAAAAAGAATCTGGTTTGGAAACGATGAGTTCTTTGGGCAAGTGGTGTTTTCAGTAAAAGCCGGACAACAGAACTAGTAAAACTGGCCCTTAGTAAAGATGGTTTCAAGGACCTGGAGCTGTGAAACTTCACAATGAGCAAAGCCCACCCAGCAAATTTAATGCCAGCTCTGCTATGCCAAAGCAAACTGCCACCAGGTCTCTGCAGTCAGTGCACGAGTCAGCAAAACAGAAGACCCAGTAAACCCTGCACGAGTTCAGCCTCACTATGGCAATTAATACAGTGAACTAGATGTGTGGCTTACTCAGTTCCTGCAGCAGATAGCATTTGATGCTCCAAAGAAAGAACTGGAGCAAGCAGTAACCAGATAGCTTGTTCCCCAGGAAGATTTCCCCTCTAATACCTTATGCCTTGGAAGCAAGGTTTTTACCCAGACCTGAAGTTTTTGATTCTTTACAGCCTTCTAGAGCTTTGCTATTCACTATTTGTTTGCCACATGCAGACACAGCCCAAGTACAATGATGTTCAGGGCTCCTGTGAGCTCCTTCTTTCAAAGCCTGTTCATTTTCTAAAGCAGCCCAGCTACAGCCTCCTACAGAATACTAGACACTTCTACAGGATCAAGAGCTCCTTATATACTGGGGGGGAGGAGGGGCAGGACCAGAGCAAACCAAAACAATAAATAAAAGGACACTTAATTCCTGTTTTCCTTTTTTCTGGTGATGGCCACACTCACTCTATTCTTCATCATTTCTGAAGCTATCAGTCAGCCACCTTAGGGCTGACTGCTGCTGAAGTGTATGGCAGGAAAGCCCTATAGGAGACTCCTTTTTCTTAGGCAGCAGAATCAATTCAGGTCTTGTAAGAACCACCTACCGCTCCTTCTTGAGCAGCATTACTACTAGGAGATGCCACACCTGCAGTCATCTATCTTCCCCACTAATACCAGTATTTGGAAGAGCAATAAGGAAATCGGGCTGGCAGAGAAGAGACTTTGGTACATTGCCCAAAATACGTGTGACAGCTTAAGCAGCTGGGAAGACTGAGTCCTTTCACCCCTGAACATGGGAGGTAAGGTAAGACCTAAAATAACAGGAATAAAAAAAACCTCACCTCATCCTGAAAATACAGAAAGTTCTTCTAGCACGCTGAATTAATCTGTCCTCGTAACACTTAACACTGGGCAAAAGCAGCCGGGGAACAGGTGGATTTTCTAGCACTGGAATCGTAACTGTCACATCCGGACACCTCCAACCAATTCTGGTCCCATACCCATAGAGGGAGGCATGAAAAGGGTTTCAACCTTTCTTCCAATCTGACACCCCAATCCAGAAAATCACTTCTTTTCAACTATTTTACCTCTATAAGCAAAACTGCTGATCAGGGCTAGCTGAATAATGCCAAGTTAAAATAATAATTAAAAAAAAAAAAAAAAAGCAAAACAACAAGACCAAACCATAACAACAAATACAGTTGTGAATTGGGAATTTTTTAAGTTCACATCAGACTGTAAACAGTCACAAGAAGTCACCAGCAAAGGGGCAGTTGTTCACACTTCCCTACTCCTATCAGTTTCAGCAACCCTAGCAGAATCAAATCCTGGGGAATGTCCCACTTTCTCCGAGCAGCTACAGGGTTACACAGGGGAGTCTGGCACCTAACAGTCTGGGTCACAGCTGAGAAGTTTCTAATGCCTCTCAGCAGGTATCGTCCTGGGTGCTGACATACCCTGGAGCCAGGACCCTTGGTGTTTCCAGCAATCCTGGTCCAGAGGCAGACATCGCAGAACGCTGCACCAATGGTAGCTGCTCGGTGTTGACAGGTTTTAAAGAAACATCCTAGGTTTGATAAACAAGCGTTTTTCAAAGAAAACTTCTTTACTCAGAAAATTTTTTGAGGAGGGCCATTACTCGATCACCATCAGCTTCACCTGACAGTACTCCAGGTCTAAATTCAGCAGCAAAACTTGGTAAGCTTCAGCTGAGAGGTTACTGTCAGACCAGCTCTCCTCTTCCACCCCCACCTTCCCTCTAAAATCAGTTTCCACTTCCACTCAAGCTCTACCTAAACTGCCCCTTCTACGCTTATGCTGCTGGGCTATTTCACAACTTCTTCACGCTCAGAAGCGTAGAAGTCCTTTGCCAACTGCAGACCCTGAGCTGCGTGCCCTCTCCCACTGCAGTTCGGAACTGATTTCGCACTGCCACGCTAGAACTGTAGCTTTGCTTGCACTTCTGGTGTACTAAAACCCAGGAAAAGTTAAAGTGTTACAGTTTCCGAGTTGAGCATTACTCTATCTGCCATCTAGCTCCAGGAAGCGTGAAGGAATTCCGGCTGTTTCTCAGTCTGCCGTGAAACTCCAGGATTCGTTAGGAACACGCTGTGACCAGCACATCTTGCGTGCAGTCTTATCTCTGCTGTATCTTCGTTCCACATCGCTAACCGAATGCAAATCCCGATCCTCCTCCAAATCGCAGCCCCAGTGCGAACACAGTGCCTTTCCCACCCTGCTCTCCGCTCCCGGTGTCTCCCAAGCCACGCCACCGCTCCCAGCACCACGGCGCAGACCGACGAGCTGGGGCTCCGCAGACAAAGGCGACGGCGGTGGGAAAGCCTCTTACCGTGAATGCGGTGCCGCTTCCTCAGCTCCGACAGAGGAACAGCCCTCAACTCTCCCAGCGGAACCTCCGCGCCGGACAACGACGGGAGCCTCCACCGCAGCCCCCGCCCCACGGGCCGGCGAAGGCGACCCCCGCGGCCGCGCCCCCTCCTGCCACGGCTGGCACGGCACGGCGGCCGGTCCCTTCGGGGGCAGCCGCGGGCCGGGCCACGCCGCCCCCGCACAGCTGCCTGTTGCTCGCCTTCGGCACCGACCGGCTTCCAAGAGGCGCTTCACCTGCGGGCGGCCCCGGAGAGGTGCCCGCGGGGGTGGGCCGGGCGGCGGCCGCAGGGCAGCGCTCCCCAGGCAGACGGCCCCTGCGGACAGCCCGCCCGGGGCCACCCCCGCGGCCCGGCCTCGCTCCCCGCGCCGCTGACCCCGGCCTCCCTACGCCGGAGGAGCGGCGGCCTCGGCTCGGCTCTGCCCCCGCGGAGGAAGCGGCGGCGCCCCAAGGCCAGGGCGGTGGCCGAGCCTACCTTGGTGCCCCGCACAGGGCCCGGGCCGGCGGCTCCTCCTGCGGCTGCGGCGGCTGCTGCTGCCCATGCCCGGGGCAGGGAGGCGGCGGGCTGTGGCGCCGACGGGCTGAGAGGCTCCTGCGGGGCCGGGGCACCGCCAGCTCTCCCCGGCTCCTGTTTACCGTGGCTGCCCGGCCGGCCGGGCTGCCTGTCAGCACGCCGCCCCGCCCCGGCCCGCCCCCGCCGCCATGGCCGGGAGGAGGCCGGGGAAGCGAGACGGCCGCGAATCCCTCCGGCACCTTCCCGCAGCCGCCGCGGGGCCGGGAGGGCCCCTGGCACCTGCGCGAGCGGGAAGGCCCCTGGCACCTGCGCGAGCGGGAAGGCCGGGGGCCAGGCCGGGGGCCCGGCCGGGGCGGTGCGAGCCACCCCTCGCTGTCCTGAGCTTTGCTCTCCCCCTGCCGCAAACGGTGCTGCTCGTGTCACCTCCGAGGGAAAAACGGCCTGCCCTCCGGCAGAACTGGAAGAAAATAGCTAAACTAACTTCATAAAGTGCCGTTTAACTTGTTAAAAATTCATGTATGCTATAAGCAAAACACACTGCTTATAGCCACCTTTACAGGGTGCTTTGTATGTTAGTCACCTGCACGTGTTGAGTTATGGCCAGAAGATCATGTAAACAAAAAGGTTCAAGTACTAATTGCCAAGGCGTTTGCCCCACAGCTCTACCTGGGTGCCATATGCTGTCGCTATTTTACCCTTCCACTTTGCAAGGAGCATATTTCAGGCATTTCTTCCCGGAGGAAAATGGGTAATTAAAAAGATCTCCAGAACTGTGCTGGAATAGGTGAACAATAGTGTTGAGGTGAATTATACAGGGGGAAAAAAAAAACCCCAAAGTGAGAGTTTTATGAGAAAATGCTAAAGGAGAGATTTCCTCTGTCCAGACATGGTGTCTATGCCACTTGGGAGTAAGTGAAAAAACAGGAAGACAGGCAGCCTCACTGAACTGTGTCTGTCAGCGCAGCACAGACAAGAAAGCAGATCCTAGTATGAGCAAAATCAGGCAGAAAAGAGGGAAAGCTCCTGACTTGACATTCACTAAACCTAGTCAGTTTTGCATCTCCTGGGGCTGCGCCTTTTCACATCAGTAATTTACAGGACTCCAGGGAGATTATGTTTACCCCTAGAGAACAACCAGAAAAGTGTAAAATGAGTAAGGTAACTCCTTTTGATGCAGAGTGCAACCACCCCCTACAGAAAAATGACCTGTTTCAATAGGTTTTAGAACACACTGAAGCAGGGCTGAAACTGTCACTACATGTTAGGACCCAGCATACCCATGCAGTGACGGTGGGAGAAGCAGCAACCACAGAATAAAAGGTGTGTCTTCCTGGGAAGAGGAAAGCGTGCCTACAACTCCTATTTAGTCCCATGTAGACTGAAGTTAAAAACCAGATATTTAGATTGTATCACTTTATAAGAGAGGGTATGGGAATGTGCAAATGTGTCAGTAATCATGCCCTCTTGATAAACAGTCTCCTGTTAACACTAGCTTGTAAAGAGAATCCGTTTTCATCCTAATGTGTACTGCTGGCTTAACCCTGTGGCCCCAGGGCATCTCAGAGCAGGCTGTTTTCCTCCTTCATATTCTCAGTCCGTCTTGTGGTGTTGGGGTTTTTTTAATTATTTTTCAGGCTAGGATTGTACCCCACTGTGGGTACAGCATCGCTCACCACCCAGTAATGTGTGCCAGACTAGGAAAGGGGACTGTAGACACAGCCGGAATAGAAGTAGAAATTATACATAAGTATAGTTAAACAGAGAGCAGATTTTCCAGGCAAACTGGAGTAACTAATGATTAGGCCTGAAATGAAAGAAGCCGCAATAAGCCAGCAGTGCAACACCCTTAATTCTCAGGGGGACCAAAGGGGCTAAATTCCTTTGCAGGTCTAAGCCTTCCCTGTGTTTTGCAATTATTACTCCACAGTCTTTACGTTTCCCCGGAAAGCTGGCCTAGTATTTTAACACGTGTTGCTGTTCTTGAGTTAAAACTCTCAACAACAACCTCCTGAACACAGGAGTGCAGAGCTAGGACTAATGCCTCACTGCTGAAGAGCACTACTGTGGAACATCCTGCCTGCATGCCTCACAGCCCTCAGCAGAAAATGCAAACCTAAACCTTTGCAAATGTTAGCTTTCCCCTAAATTTGCAGCTAATTTAGGAAGAATAAACTGAAGCTAAAGGCTATTAGGGAAATGGAAATCTAGCTACCATTGCTGTTCCCAATCCCAGTAGGAGATACAAGGTTTAAAAATATCACGGGAACCGACAGAGTATCTCCACTTTGCTACTTGGATACCTCTGGCTCAGAGTTAAGGGAAAACCAAAGCTGGGGATATGCACCTAGAAATGCATGTCATACTTAGCTGAAGATACTGATGGGTCTGTGGAAAGGGCTGCCCCGATGCCCTGCACACAGGGTCTGGACTGTGAGCATACACAAGGCCTTTGTAAAATACTTGCCATCCACAGTAAATTCAATTTGTTTAAAGTCACAATAAGAGAAACACCTCTGTGCCCAGGAGACTCCAATTCGCCCTAGAAGCAGCACAGATATAGTGTACAGTTGTTAAGACTATGCCTTTCAGAAATACTTCTACTCCTTCTAGCAGGAAGACCAGAAAAGCATTGTGGGGCAGAAATCCTGCATGGTAATAAAATATGCACTGTACAACTGTCCCCGCTTTTTTGTCTTCAGTTATGACAATACAGTTTTTATATGGAAAAGCATAATTCATTTTTTCCCAGATAATTATAAATGATCTTTTTATTCTACAATAACGTTCTGAGCACCTGCATGTTTCCATAGCAACACCACAATACTTTAGGGGATTACTTTAGAATTCCACTGTGGTTTGGATCTCCAAAGTTATTTAGATTTCTGGGGAAAATCTGTTTCCAAATAGAAAAATTATTGCTACTACATATTTAATGAACTATACCAGTCTCCTATGTTACCATCTTACGAAACTGCAATGCCTCCTTGCAGCTTTTTGTACCAAACCATGCAATATCGTATCCCTGTAATTACAACAGCCATTACAGACTCAGGGCAGGAAGCAACCCTAAACGTCTTGCAGGGGATCACACTAATGTGAGGGCTGATGAGAGACTGTAAATCCCCCAAATCCACATCCCTGCAAGACCCCGTGCAGAGTATAGGCAGGTGTAAGCTCCCTCATGCACTCAAGTACATGCATGCTCATTCATCCCACAGGCACGTATGTGACTCTCGTGGCTATTCATTTAAATTGTAGAGAAGCAGATCTATTTGTCTGGGTAACAACAACTAAAAGAAAAGAATGTGAGCCTCATGACTAGGAAGCTTTAAATCCAGACCGTGCCCTCTCAGGCTGCTGGGAACACGCAAGCCTTCCTCTGCACATGTGCTCGCACAAGCAAACGTGGCATGCATGCATGGGACAGGATGTGCTCCTAAGGCTTTTTCTTTGCTAGTTTCTTCTCTAAGTCAGCTCAGTTTGTTTACTTCCTTTTACCTACATATCCTGAAGCTGTGTGTTCCCTCACCTGTTCGCTCTCTTCTGTGCACACCACTGGCAGAGATAAGGAGAATTTCTCCAGAAGCTCTCTGATGTTCCCTGGTTTTACTGAAGGTGAGCCCAAGGTTCGCTCCATCCTGTACTGTTGTTCTGCTGTTTTCTGCCTGTGCTAGATGAATAAATAGCTTCCTGGTAAGAGAAGGAAAAAGAGAAGCATGAGGAGAAGGTGAAGGGAACGGATGTGAATCCAAATAGAAGATGGAAGGAAATACAAAAAAAGTTTATGTCCTTCCTGACTCTTTTCCATTCATACAAGGATGACTTCAGGTTCTAGAAGGGAAAAGGAAAACAAAACCACCTTACCTCTCTAAGATCTGGAATTCCTCAACATGCTTCACACAGCATTGTTTTTAAGTCTGCTCTATAGGATAGGTGGGAGTACTTTTTGCCATTCTCTCCCCTAAAACATCAAGAAAACTAGATGCATCTTTCTTGCCAAGTTTAAGAAGAAAATTATTTGACGAGATACACCAGTTTTTCAGCAAAAAGCAAATTGTTTTCCCGATTCCCTCAAGAATGGAAATGGAGCAACTACCACTCCTTTTCTTTGCCAGCTCAGAACGTCAATAACCAGGAATGTCCAGACATGGGATGACTGCAAGATGCTTTGTCTGAAAACTCTATTCTGCTCCAGTAAATGTCAACAGCTCAGAAATGAGCGAAAGAAGAAATTAGATGGTGCGTGAGAATTGCATGGCAGGCACCTGAAAGATGTTACACACTGAACGAGCACCGTGCTGAGTTAAAGCACATACCCTCTGTGAGATAAGTGAGAAGGAAAGAAGTCCAGAAGTGAGGCTACTATCAGATACATACAGGCAACATATCCGGGCAGTCACTGTAAAATAAGCCATTTTTCCTTTCTCAGGTTATTTGTCTTTGTGAGCCCCACTTCGGTGACTGGCAAGCAGTGACCCAGCAGAATGCACTGTTCAAAGCCTGTTCTAAGGAATACTGCTCTGCAGCTTTAACCAGAAAAGCACCAAAGTTTGTAGCACCTTTAATAAAAAGGCCGCCAGAGCTCCAAGTAGGTGATTTGCAGACATCTTAACAAGTGTATTTCCAAATGCTTGAAATTTATCAAGTTTTCTTCGGTCTTGGATGCAGGACATAAATGAACATTGTGGTAATACATTTTACTAAAACCTAGCCTTGGAAAATCAGTAGGATGAGAACATTTGAAACTCATCTCTGAGGCAGAGTGGCACCAGCCACTGAAGTCTCACTTGGAAAGCAACAGGAGAAAAAAGCATTCCTGCTTGCAAACCAGTTGTAACCTTCCTCCCAGTACAGCACTGTAACAGCCCTGTACATTGTGGATTCAGCAGACGACTGCAGCCAGCCCTACACACTGCAGGTTTAATGCGACATGGCGTGTGACAAACAGGCATATGGCTACACACCCAGCAGACTTCAGCAACTCTTCACAGTCATGTGAGGGTGCCTTTGAAGGCTGACAAGATTGGATACAGCTTTGAATCTGTCTCAGAGCAGATAAGCTTTTGCAGTCACAAAGCCTAACCCAGGCCTCATAAATGCTATACTCTGTAGAAGTGTTAATAGGGATTTTCTCATTACTGAGCCTCAAAATTAAGGAAATGGTTGGCAACTGCAACAAACTGACCTCTTAAGGTGATTTCTCTAGAAAAAACTAGTTGTCTAGGTATGGGTGAAGTAGCTCTAGGGAAATCCAATCAACAATGTTAAGGTGTCACAAGTTTTATAGCACTGCAAGCCATTTAGGATCCAGACAAAAGAAAGCACAAGTCTGTACCTTGGTCCCTTCTTTGTACCCCAGTAAATTTAATGCTTATTCAAGGCTGGATATGCACTACTAGAAAAAAGTGAAGCCCAGGGACAAGTGGTGCATCTCCAGAGGTCAGGTGAGACTGCAGCTGGGACTGTAGTTCACCATATTCTTCCTCTGCTTCGGAAAAGGGAAAAGGAGAGTTTCTTCCTCTACTGATCAGAACTCGGAAAAAAGACCTGACTCACAGTTTAGTTACTCAGACCACTTAGGTGTGTAATATTAACTTACTCCCCCCAAAGCCCAAATATGCAGAGGAGAAAAGACATTCTCTGAGCCTACTTCTTAGCAGTTGGTATTTCAGCTTTGGCTCTCCCCACTGCAATTGACTGCATGCATCCAACATGCACATGTGGTGAGGGCGTACAAATAGGAAGCGTGTTTTGGTGTAACAAAACCCAGACATCACCTTCCTCTTAAGCACAGCTATTGTGCTGAACTCAGCTAGACGTTCCCCTTACGGAGCCTTCCTACGTTTTCTCCTCGTAATTATGCAGTGTCCAGAATACACATTAATAATACTAAGCACTTCTATAGGACCTCCCTCAGAATAACCCTGGGTGTATTTTACCAGATATTATTTTAATCACTATTTTAGACGCTTCCATTGTAGCAGTACCTTGAGCAGCTCAAAGCTAAATATGTAAGACAGGAACCAGGAAACTGAAGATGACTGAAAGGTCTCTGAAAGTATACTGCAAAATTAGAGGAGATTCAGAGGACAGCGAGCATAATTAAGGCTCTGAAACAGCAAAGACAGTGAATCGCTACCATAAAAAAGATGATGAAGAGATGTGATACCAACACAGAACATGCCGGATATTCAGGAGACACCCATCTCCCTTTCTCACATTAGACCAATGAATTTCAATTAAAAACTGGTAGGAAATTCAAAACTACAGTGGGAAAAAAAAGGTTTTTTTCACATTATACATAAATAGAAATAAGTGAGACTGTGAATCTATCAAGATTCAAAAATAATTTGACTTTTATGTGCCTCCAAATTAATATTGGACTGTACAGTGAAACAGCAAGTTCTTCACAATCCAGACCAAACTAAGATCCACTGCTGAAAACAGGTTCCAGTACACTTGGTTACAAAATTCTAGCACCTCCTTCTGAAGCGTCTGTTACCTCCTATTCTCAGAGACAGATGCTGGACTGGATGGATCTCCAGATAATCACATCTATTTTGAGGAGTCCTATGTTTCCTCTAAAGCAAACTATGTACGATCACTAGCATGACAGACAATGCCAAGAAGAAATCCTGTCACTCAACTCTCAGTCTCAAGATCACATTTAAAACCAAAGGTATTTCATCGTATATCTCTGTGCTGTAACTTTGCACCAGCCAGCGCAGGTTTTTAGCAAACCACTACCACATCCCAAATATGGCTTGCTATGGACAACAGTTCCAGCACCTGACATTAAGTACAAATTAGATACATACAAAATAAATCCAAGTCTACTGTTCCAACACCACCCGTTCAAGTAAAATAAAAATACTGTCTGCACATTAAGTTTATGGCCAGAAGGGAGTGAAAAATATTAATTGTTCAAAAATATTTTTTTAATTGAGATTCATTTGTTAAAAAACCCACAAAGAAAGGAGAGAAGGTGTTTCAAAACCCCTGATTTTTCCTTTTAGAAAACTTCACTGTTTTCATTTCCAACTCATTAGTGCTCTTAATCACATACCATGTAAATGATAATATTTTCATTATTAGGTATTGCTTTGATTTCTGGTGCTGGGCAGAACACCTAATTTCAGCAATAATTCACCATACAGATGTGATTAGAATATATAATCCTTATGTAGCTATATATACACACACTATATATATGACATATAGCAATCAGCCCTGCTGAAGACTGGATTAAAAAGGATTGAAAACAGCCCTAGAGTATGGTTTAGGAATACATTTCTGTTGCTGAAGTCCTGTAAAGCTTCTTGAATTGCAGTGCCAGAAAGGACAAGTAGTAAGGGGTGGTCAGTTTGGTTGAGTAGTTACTGGTGTACAGTCCTCACATACCACTGGATTTATTCTTTCATATCCTCAGCCTGTGTCCATAAGAAAAAGAAAGCAATGTTTGTCATTCTACACTATGAAATTATGGGGATAGGTAATATTTTTACTGCACATATAGTACGCAGCGTAACTCATCCAGCAGACACCTCTGAAATTTATACTTGCAGGGTTAATGTGGAGGAATAGAGGAGGGCTCTCTATTCTGCAATACATTATGATTTCCTAATAGTTTAGATGAGAAAAAAGAGCATACAGTCATGTTTTTGAAAAACTTTGGAATTAGGAAAACAGAAGCAATGTACCCTACTGCAGATCTCCTCAGATCTGTTCAGAGTGGGCTGAATAAGGGTCAAGGAAATAATCAGTTTTCCTCAGCTATGGTTTTCGTTGTAAATCTCACGATTGGACTAAAGAAAGGCTTTTGCCATTCAAATGCCTCCGCTGCCCCCTGGTGTCTCCTCCCCGCAGCTGCACGCAGAAAGCTAGCACCTCAACAAGGTCGCTACCACAAAGTCCTTAGGTAGAAGTCCCACACAGACTCATGGACCACTCTTCTAGACGCAGTTACTTTGCAGACTGATGCTTGTAACAATTTCTGAGAAAGATCTCATTACTAGGCAAGCCTCATTCCAGTAAGATACTGCAAAACAAACAAAACCTCCCTTATGTTGCCAGCAGAAATTGTTTTAAATTAACCAGAGTACCAATACACTGCACTGAGACTTACAGTACGTTAGAAAATAGCGGTCTTCCTCTTTTATGCAAACTTCTGTAGATATGCTAGTAAATTGCTGCTTATACAAGGATTTTTTTTTTCCTTTCTCTTTTTCTAAAGAATTGTTAATGGGAAAGGCAATTAATGACCTGAGCTAAAATACTTTCCAAGAAATAGGCACACAGTGGCCATAAAACAGCAAAAAATTACACGGCTGCATTGACAAGAAACCCAGACTTACTGGCTTATTCATAGACTGACTGATAAAAAATGGAGGAGACCAAGACTGATGCACTGACGAGCTGAAAATGCAAAGTCTCCCAGCCACTGAATGTGTGTGTGTGGTAGGGAGAAGGAACAGCTGAAGCAAGCAGAACCCAAGCTATAGATGTATTTTCACATACAGGCAAAGCGAGACACATACTGGATTTTGCAGTTTTCTTAAACAGTGCGTTTGTTTTGACGTATTTGGTGACTTTGAAACAACTGCCTTTCAGTCTAATAGATGTATCTAGTGGTCCCAAGAGAAATGTTACAACTGCGTTTTTAATTCACGGAATTAACTGCAGGAAAGAACTTGGCTCAAGGAGTCAATCCACATGTGGTTGGATGATGTGGTTTCATCTTTTGAGAGAGAAAAATACAGAAAATCTGGCACATCACTCTTGAAAGATGAGAAAGGCTTTGAAGTACAACTTGTTCTTTAACTACACACTTAGTGAAACTCATATCAGATGGGAGGATTCATCAAGAAAAATCCTACAGGATCTCAGGAGGTTTGAAGACGCAAAGTAGAGGACCCCTTCTCTAACTCACGGCTGTAAAATCTAACAGAAAGGGAATGGTGGATTTCCTTCAAGAGAAAAAGGCAAGGATGCACCCTAGCGCAAACAAAGCACGCAGGGAGGGCAAGACCAACTCTGCCCAAGAAGACTAGCTGATAAATAAAGGAATACAACGTTTCACTGATCAGGAAATAAAGACAGGCTAGGAATATAAAATAGGTCAAAACCAGCAATAGCCAAAGCATCATTAGAAATACATAGTTCTGTCCCCATTTTGTACATCTGACTGGTTTATCCCACATCTGCTCTCAGGCTGGGGTCTCCACTGACATCATGTGGCCTCTGTATGACATGCCATGCTTGAAACAACCCTCCTTATCTTTTCTGATAAAAGGAATAGAAAAGCATTTCTGATTAGTCAGAACATTTTGCTTGCAAAACCTTTGATTTGTATATTTGCTTAGAGTGTGTAGGGAAAAGGAGGATAAAAACACTGTGAAAAGCAATATCCCTTTACCTGTGCATAGATAAGCTTGCAACTTTCAATGGTACACATCAGTAACCTTAGAAACATCAAATACAAACTAGGAATTGAAACCAGCTAAGGAGAACAGGAGACTGTTTTAGCAAACATCTACTGAGAAAGTGAATAATTACAAGTCTGCACATTAAAAACCATGTGTTACCACCCAATGTCTCCGAACACATCTACTTCACAAGAAACTGCCCAAGTTCATCTTTCTATTGAGCATGCCATCTGATTTTAGACAATAATCTTTAAACAGGACAGTAACTACGGGAAGGAAATGGCCTTTTTTAATTGTTTTCCACCCCACACTCCAACCCTTGCAAACACTGCAAGACCACCCCAACCTAAAATCAGGGTAAGAACTACAGTAATCAGAAGCAGCACAGGCTGCTGTCCCACAGCTTCACATTGCTTTCCCAGTTACCAGAATGTCCTCACGTGAACAGCTGTGGCTCAGTGCTAACATAGATACCAGAGAAAACGTCAAACGCATTTCAAGATGAACCTGATTTACATAAAAATTGGAAAAAACATGATCCAACAACAAAAGCTGCAGGTGGAAGCAACTCCTTGCAGGCACAAGCAACTCCATAATTTACACCCAGGAGATGGTGCCCCATTATGAAAGTCAGAAGTGCTTGAAAGAAACTAAAGTGTCTAATTCATGATATGTAAAAAACTAAAACAACTTCATTTTTTTTGTAATACAAAGCATTAACAACTCTAGCCTCTTGTACAACTGAAGAGTGTTAAGCAGTAGGCACCAGTGCAATTACATCCCAGGGGACTGAATAGATCTAGAGAATCTCAAGAAGGCAGATTTTTATCACCATAACCACCTAGAGATTCAGAGAAAGGAAATATTTCGTTCAAGATCCACAAACATTTCTGACACCTCTATGGTGCTTATCAATCTGACACAAGAATCCTGGAGGTCATTCAGTAACAGACCAGCCTGGTTATGCCTCACAGGTCCTCAAGCATTAAAGCAGCATGCAAAAAACATTTGACAAAGATAGAGAAGCACACACCAAAGTCATTGTTAAACTTCCATTATGTAAATGCTTTATGATACAATCTAATTACATGAACAAATACACAAAAGCTAAACATTTGTCTACAGCAGATGCATAGCACCACAGCACACTGACTAATACTCAGAAAAACAAACCATTTAGGTAAGTTTACACAGTAAACAGTAATTAACCCATAGCACAGTCTAACACAGGATTTGGTAAAACCCGATAGCATGTAAATTGGCAACTAAAACAGTTAATTACAAATTTAAGTGCTCTTAGGGCTGTACTACTGGTTGAAAATAACTGCCTATAACACAGTACTGTAGGGGAGAACAAAATCAGAAGAATTCTGCACAAGAAATACCTGTATTAGGTATAATCAAAATGAGGTATAATAAAAATTCGGAGAAGCTACACACATGAAAATGAAATTATCACTACATTGCATTTTTTGAAAAGTATTGTTGTGCACTTCATTATGCATATGCAGAACGGGAGAGTCACAATCAAGATTTGACTCAGAGACTTCCTGCCCCACATCTGTTATGTAGTCTTACTAAAATTTGAGTATGGCCATTCTAATGCACTGCAAACTAATTTCCTGCCAATTGTATTTATGCAAAATCAGATTAAGTGATTAAGTGATCACAGCTGACATTATTTTAGTTCCACTTCGTACCAACTCTCCACTGTACCTACAAAAAGACCAATAGCTGTCTTAAGAAAGTTGCTGAGCTGCAAGTAAGTAATTGCTGGGAAAACACTAGTACATTTCCCCTGTTCCTTATTCTTTTCCTTCAATCAAATATTGTCACATGCTGGAGATGAAAAAAAACCCCACAGGCATATTCATGGCACCTATCACTGTTCAGTAACAATGTGTTCTTCATACTAGGTGCAACTTTGTCCAGTAAGAATCAACAAGCCTAGAGGTCACAAACACAGAGAACTACCATTTTACGTTACCACTAACCAGAAGAATGATTTTGAAAATTTTACCCCAAAGTCATTACTCTCTGAAAAATCCAGAAGGTTTAAGAAGTTTCAGGTGGACTACATGACACAGATTTCCTCCAAGAACAAGAATTCTTCAAGTTACTTCTCTTCCTTTCAGTGATCCCCTTCCTTTTTTTGCCCAACTTTTGACTGCCATACTCATCAGTTGCTACTGCTCGACTGGAATGCAGCATAGGTTATTTTAATACCACAAGCAACCAAGTAGCTGAGGCCTCCTGGCAAGAAAAGGACCATGACAACCAACTGTCCGGATGCAATATTTCTTTTGTTTCGGTGGTCTGCTGTAGGTTTTTAATTTTTATTATTTGTTTATACAAACAAAATAAGCTTATAAAAACATTTCAGACACATTACGGGAACAAAAGAGGAAAGGCTTTCAGTAGAGGTCTGTTCCTCCAACACCACTTTCTGCCCTAACTGCATGCTCGTTAGAGGTGCCTCATGCAAGTACTGAACTGCCTTTGTACAGCAGCAGCTGGAGGGGGAAAGGCTATGGGTTAATATATCCCACTTGTTGAACATCCATTTTGCCTTTGCTAGTACATCTGTAAGGCTTCAGAAAGTTTATTTAAAGCACACAGTGTTGGTCACACTATACTCTAACGAAGAATTTTCCCACTAACTTCAGCAGGAATAGAGACGAGCCAGTGCTTCTAGAAAATAAATGCCTGTGCCCCCTACAACAAACCCCAACTTTTAATTTAGGAGCATGCCATAAGATAGGAAGTTATTTTGTCTATTTATAAGAGCATAAACCAGAATAAAACTTAATATTTATTAGAATTTTGTCCCATAACAGCATTCAACATCTGAACAAACCAAGATGTGAAGTCTTAAAAAAATCTCAGATTACAAAAAAAGTTAAAATAAGTTGTTCCTTATATTTAATGGCAACAAAGGGGGTATTTTCTATTTAAAAACAAACTTGCCATATAAACAGTATTATTTTAAGAAAATGTGATTAACATATGTAACTTTCAGAATGGATGTACAGTGCATGAATGCCAATCTGAATGGAACAGACCGGCAGAACACACTACCCCCTTGAAAATCTCAAAATAGGCTGTTTGAAGAATGGGGAGGGAGGAGGATCTTTCTAGTGAAATAACTTAGAAGATACCACGCAATGGACAAAAAACGCGAGAGTACAGAAGACATTACATGACACCCTCATTACAACACCCCTTCAAGTCTGGTTATACAGTAAATAAAGTTAGTAAAGTGCATCTTTTCAAGACTTGTCTAGTGAAACAGCTTTTCCAAATATAAAACACAACACAACGTGCAGTAACAGTTAAACTGTAGTGTAAGTTTTTAAAAACTAATCTTTAACTTTTCATTCACTAAAGAAGAAAAGTTTTAACTGCAGTAGTGTTCACATTATTCTTCGATAGGTTGCATCCTCATGTGCTTTTGTTACTTGGCAAATCTTTAGATATGGAGCATGGCAAAATTATGCAGTTTAAGCAAGTCCTTCTCTCAGTGTAATACAACTCTTCAATGGCGGAACAGCCACATGCAGCACAAGCATGTTAGATTTTGGGAAGCTTTGGTGCACTAACGATGGGATTGGTCTCCTGCAAATACCTTCGCCCTGCACTCTTATAGTCGTAGGTGCAGGTATGAGTCTCTGCATAGCGGTGCGTTGCACAGAAGTTGTTTCCACATCTGAAGAATCAAGAATATTAGAAGTTACAAGCTTTCAGAAGCTTTTAACTGTCCGACATGCTGGGAGCCCTTTGGCTTAATCATGTCTTGTCTATTTGACAGAACTACTTGGATTCTAACAATCCTTGAGGGATAACAGGTGGGATAATCAAAATGACATTTTTGTCACTGAATGTTGCAGTTTTGACCCAATGGTCTCTTCAGCTGACGAGGTAAGATCAATACTCCTGGAATCAGCTAGCAAGGATCACACACTTAAAAATTAAATATGATGGGCTTTGCTATATTTTATTTCTTTTTAAAGACCTCATGCAATACCAGGTGGTAGAATTCAGAGGACAAACCACAGAATTGAAATAATGGCACCAGGTGAAATCCACATAATGCATTTCAGTTCAAAACCAGCATCACTCAGATCACCAAAACAGACGTTCAGTTCAGCACCACGTCTACCTGGCATGAACTCAAATTAGTCATTTGAGGTTACAGCTAAATCCGTATTTATTAAAGGCATGTGACAGACTACCTATAGGAAACATGACTTCCTATATGACTGGATAAAGGTGCACCTTCAGTATCAGTTGCAATTTCAATGAGTTAATATTATGATTTTTGCCTTCAAATGTGGCAGCTCAGCAGCCAAGACTCCTAACAGGAGAAAACCATACTCTGGATGTTGTGTCCGACCTGAACTAGTGCTTTAAATGGAGACTCATGTTAGTGTCCCATTGCCCGATTATTTGATAAAGTTGCTTCTTGACAGTGAAACAATGACCATTCAAAATCAAAATTCTCTTGCAATCGATTAAGCGTTACTTGTTTAACTCACTCTGTCACTATTAGACTATAATCGACCATATATCTGTCTGGGTTTGTAATAAACTCTGCAGCTGTTCCTGACACTTTGTGTGCCTGGTAATAAATTTGCTTTTCTCTGGTTCTTGGTCCTATAATCACCAGTTCTCTCATATGACTACATTCTCCATTGGTTCCTGTTCCATTCTAGTCAAAGGTTGTACGGTTGCCCCTTTTGAAAGTAGAACAAATGCTATTTTTGGAGATGAGCAATTCCCCCACTTTTTCTGTGATTCATTTTTAACCTTAAGCAAGCTGCTTCTAGAAGAGCTTGCAGTTATTTGCTCAGCAAGGAGCGTGCAGTGTCCAAAACTCTTTCAAAACCAAAGACTGAGGAGTCAGTTAGGACGTAGTTCCTCACCCTGAAACTCTCCAACACAATTTCCTAATGGCAAGTTTGTTCATTTTGCTGTTGATTGGCATGAGCCGAGATCAGTTTCAAACATAACCCTCACAGTGCAGCAGTTCCCAACCCTGACTAGCTCATCAGATAAGACAGTCAGAAATTAACATCTTGTGGGAACCAATACTTTGAGAATCAAGGTCAACAGTGTAGGTGGGTTTTTTTGATTGATTGTGTGTGGATTATGTTTTATTTTGGTGGGGTTATTTTTTAAAGTCTCTTGTGATTATCACTGTGCTGGTTTTAGTCAGGACTGAGTTAATTTTCTTCACAGTAGCTGGTATGAGGCAATGTTCTGGATTTGGCCTGAGAAGAGCACTGGTAACACTGGTGTTTTTTAGTTGGTGCTGAGGAGTGTTTGCACCAAATCAAGGACTTTTTCAGCTTCCGACACTACACCTGTATTCCCAACTTTCTCACTACAAGCAGCAGGGAGGGTGGAAGGGGGAGGGATGGGGAGGGTGTGGGGAAACACAGTTCAGAAAGCCAAACCAAACTAAGCAAATTACTATTTTATTCCATAACATGTCATACCAGTATATAAGTCAGGGGTGGGCCAGGGGGGCATAGTCTGGTTGTTAGTTAATTAGCCAACCAACCCACCACATTTCTCAGTCGCGTGTGGGGCTTGCTTGGACTCTGGTGTGACCTCTCTCTCTGGCTCACTCGGACTCTGGTGCGATCTTGCTCTCTGGCTCTGACTCTCGTTACTTGGGAACCGGCTGCATACTGCTTAGCAGGCGGTGAGTAATTGTATCATATGTTTTATTTTCATTACATATTATTGTTGGTGTTATTAGTGTTGTTAATATTACTAGTCTCACTATAATATTCATTTATATTCAATTATTAAATTGTTCTTATCTCAATCCACAAACTTCCTTGTCTTTTCCTCTGGTTCTCCTCCTCCATTGGAGGAGGGGGGGAGGTGAGCAAGCAACTGTGTGGTACTTGATTGCTGGCTGGGTTTAAATCATGACAACCACCAAGCACCAGTTCTCATTATGTTGTGTCTGCAAGTCATGATCTGAGGGACCAGCACTCTGGCATTCTGCTTTTGAGGTGCTTTAGATGCTCAAAGGTGACTGAAGTCTCACAAGAATAGAATGCATGTAAAAATAAAAAAGTTGTTACACACAAATTCGTAAAAATTCTCAAACCGTGCAGAAGTGTTCTAACAGGGCCAAATCTGAGGAAGATCTTCTGAAAAATTGTAACAAAACCATTTTTTCCTCAAGTTGTTAATGATACAACTACTGTTGAGAAACACTGCAGAACATAAATCTGTAGCACTTTCTCCACACACCAATGTCATTGGTTTGTTGTTGGGTTTTGGTTTGGGGTTTTTTTTTGTAATCATGTTCTTTATTCCCCGATATCTTGCATTTCTTGGTTTTCCAGGAAGAACATATACCTCAACAGCAGAACAGGTACAACTTTCCTGAATTTCAGTTCCCAGAGTTTTGCTGGACTGAGAATGGCAACTTTTTTTTGAAGGTAGTCTTTTGATTCACTGCACCTAAGTAATACCATGCAGCATAGAAAACCTTTTGGTTAACCCAGCTATCAATTTTAAACAACAGCTGATTATATGTTCAGCCTACCTGCACTCATAGCTGGTTGCCAATCCAGTTTTCTTGCCACAAAGAAAGCAATGCTTTGTAATTTTCTTTTTTGCTTGGATTGAGCCATTCACAGGTGGAAGATGGGTTGTTTCACCTGCTTTCAGAGGTAGAAAGACAGCAAAGACATTTTTACTTATTCCTGATCACAAACCAGTTAAATGTTATCTTTTGAAATCCAGATTCATTTTGCCTTTCTTAGGATACTTCAGGTGGGAATCTCAAAGCCTAAACAGAGAGGGAAAAAAAAGACTCAAAAGCCAAAACACCTCAAGCCTATGAACACCTTCGGAAGAGGCAGTGCAATGTGGGACTTAAAACATGTTATTTTTAACACCTGGTAAAAGTTCACATAAGCAAGAAGTTAAACCATGAAACACCTCCTAATGGTCTTCAAAAACGCAAAATGAAAACACGTAATGTTATCGGGAAAGCACTGCACACAATGACTTTCCCAAGAATCAACTGGGCACTGAAGTACCTGGCATATTCAGTAGCTAATAACTCACACTTCCCAAATAAATACTGCAACATTTTAAAATCTTGCTGATACTCTATTGATTGCAAGCCTCTATTTAGTTACATGGTTTCATAAGACACTTTGCAGATGTTTGTAAGATTTCTGTACTTAAAACCTCACTTTGACTTTTTGCCCTGTAATTCTTGGCTTTACAACTGGACAGCATGTAAAGAAAAGGCTTCTTCCTCCCCTCTGTAGAAGTAAGCTCTTCGTCCACAACTTGCTTATGCAAATTTACGCTAAGACAGTGAAAATGAAAAAGGCATCCTCTCAAACATTCTTTCAGTGCTTCTATCACTATGTTATCAAGATGCTCCCCAAAAGTGACCTCATGAGTTCAGGAGTATTTTTTGTCCAGCGCAACTTTAATCCCAACAGTCTTTTCTCAGCTCAGATACAGCAGGCTACATTCAATAGTAACACCAGGCAGGCACTACACATTGCTGTCGTCGTTATGAAACAGTGCTACCCCCTTGCTATCTAGCATGGAAACTTCCAGGCAGTGTTTGTCTATGCTATAAATTTCATCATCTAAAAGCTTACTCTTTCAGGAGCAGTAGTTAGCCCAGTTTGTGAAAAAGAGCTTGAAAACAGCCCTCCCGTGGACCACGCTAAACCAGGAGAAACAAGACACCTGTCCTCACATTTATGGTTCCTGCAGCAATTACGTGTAAATGAAGGCTTTGGATAACAAACTGAATCTGTCCTTTGATCAGTTATATAAATCATAACTAGCCACCTCTCAAGAGCCTGCATGATATGACAACATCAACTTTGTCTCTCTCATATCTGGAACCATTTGGAAAATACTCTCTTGTCTGACATAAGATACACGAGAGGAGTGTTCATAGTTCTATCCAAAATTACGCAGGTGATAGTAGGCTTCTCCATCATGCAGATGTAGCTATTAGGGTACCACCTCTGTTACAATGGACTAGGTAAGGACAGACCTGTTTATTAACAGACTGCCAGTTCAAAGTGGCACCCCCAGTTATGAAATGAAGTCACAATCTACTATTTTAGCAGCTTTGTTCCCATATCATTACATCATTTTTCCTGCTGCTATGTGAAGATCTATCTTGTAGCTTATTCTCTACACCTAGATCTTAAAATCCTGGAATACATGCCTGCCTCTCTTTTCCTAAGGTCATGCAGATTAAAAACAAAACCTGCAAACTGCAAATCAAAGATGTGAAGAAAAACTGATTGTGCTGATAATCTCTAGCTCACTCTCTTAAATTTTAAAGCTACTAATCTAGACAATTCCATCCCTTCCAAGAGAATTAATCACAGAAGAAAACAGTATTTAGGCACAACATCCATTTTCAGCAGATGTCAGGCATTAAGCACTCCACAGTTACCATGATCAGGTTAGAAAGAATTATGTCCATCACAAAAAAATAAAGAAAAACCTGCATGATATCAGTAATCTTCAGCATCTATGCCCTTACTGCTTCCTCCTCACTTTACCACATTCTTCTGGCTCAGACTGTAGTCCTAAAGACAATACTACCAACAAGTGTTGCTCTGATTTCAGTACACTCAGAAGTATTCACAGAACTGACCTTTTGGAAACTTAAGAGCAGAAAGTCATGTTTATGTCTACAGACAACTTGCAGGTTTCATTAAGTACTAAGAAAAGCTAGGAAAGAGTCACACATCTACTTAAGAACTGGATTACATCTATATGTTAAAGAATTGCTTAAAATATTAAAAGCTATACCACGCTACAGAAATGTAATACAGCAAGGACTTTTAAAGACGTATGGCCTTACAAAGATAAATGATTCTTGCCCTCTCTATATGTGTGCTATATCAGGAAAGATTAAGAGTCATCTTCAATTATTATTTAAGTCACATTACTTACCTACTCTTTTCCCTACAGTTGCAATACTTCCATTCATTCCAAGCCCATGCGCAGACTAAAAAAAAAAAAAAAATTTCCACAAGGAAATTACAGCAGATGGAAATTAAATGAAAAATTAGGCAGTCTGGTAACAGCTTATTTAAAATCAATGTTGTATCAATGTATCTATGAAGAGTCCAAGATGACTTCTGTACAAAAAATTAAATTCTGCAATATAAAGCCTTACTCAAAATGACTATTTAATAGTCTCCCCATACTTCACAACACACCAAAAGAAAGTACATTAGAGATCTGAAGCTAGGCTCATGTTGCCAGTCACAGGGCAAACTTTAGAATAAGTGACAATTAGTGAGCATCAGGAGAAGTGAGATGACACTTCAAACACAGATGCTCATAATTCTGTCACTACAATAACTAACAATATTAGTTGTGAACTGAACATCCACTTTAATTTTTTATGAAAAATGACTTCTAGGATCCATTTAGATAAATGGGACATTAAGATCCTAAGAGGAATTCAGAAAACAGTTTAAGACTGTCGGGGATTTAAGTACACCTCCCTCTCCTCATCTGCCCTCCCTGAAAAGGCACAGACACACACACAAGAAAGTACAGTTTTCGTAATGTCAGTATCAGAAAAGACAGGAAAACTTCAATTTCTTTGGAAGCATGAGTACTCACTAGAATATATTCAGCAGCTTCATTTGAAGGAGCAGTTTTCCTAAAGCTTTCTTCCTGAAAATGCTGAAGGTTTGTAGGTAGTACAATACCAGAAGTCCGAAACCTGCCTGTCCCACAGGAACTCTGCAAACCTTCCCTGTTTGCGCTTCGGGCCAGTGAAGCCAGAAATCCTAAGTTACTTACAGAACGCACAGGTTCTTTGGCTGCCTTGTTAGCCACATCTGTGATGTCCCTAGCCTCTGCTTTAGAAATTACATCAGGTCTTTTGCCAAGTGACTCTACTTTCATGCTACGAAATCTAGTAGTCCTAGAAAAAGAGGAGTCTGGTATACTACGGACTTCCAATGATCGAAGCACGTTTGGGGAGGCTGTAGATCTCAAGTTACCAGCCTCAAAGCATTTGGGTTGTGTTTGTGGTTTCAGAGAACTGTGACGTGTCACTTGTGCTGAGTACCGTAGAGGTGACAAAAGCAGATTTTTCTGTGGACTTAATTCATGAGTACTGAGAAGACCAGCCCCCATTGCTGCAGTGCTGAGCACCTTGCTAACAGGTTTTCTATGCTGCTCTACAACCTTAGATTCTTCATCTCCATCAGACAGTTGAAGTTCTGGGTTCACCTTTCCTATGTCATATATCTCACTACACTGTTCAGTGGTGCTTGCTTCTGTTAATGAAGCGAAAGCATCTGTTTCTGGTAGAAGTTTTTCTTCTGTTCCATATAGTTCTACATTTGTTAGATTCGGAAACAAAACGGCATCCTCCTCACTCGCTGAGGTCACATTTTCAGATGCTTTTTCTGAATTTGAAGGCAGAGACGAAACAGGAGTCAGAATACTATTTGTTGGTAGTTTTGCATTTTCTAGGTCAACACGAGATATTTTCGGTGGTAACCTGATGCTGCTAACTGACTGAGACCAAGAATTGCTCTGCCAAGCGTCATCTTCCTCAAGAAAGTCATTAGTCGTGGATGGCATTGTTCCACCAGCAGTGGCCAAAGTAGCCAATGCTGAAAGTGCGTTTTGAGAAGACTCTGAGGGATATGAATTCCCAGGAGGAGGTAGGCAGGACTGTCCAATATGGGGGAGCACTCTTAAAAAACGGTGACGAGCAGCAGCCATTGAGCCACTAGATGGTCGAGGAGCCATTGGAGGACGAGGTTTCACCTTGACAGTTTTCTTAGGCTATCAAAAAAACCCACAAAGCCCACAGAGAACAACAATTAGTATTTGAATTTTGGTTGCATTCAAAGAGCTGACTGACATCATAATCTCAGAAACTCAGACATTGTAAGGCCAAAAAATGACCAAATCATTCTTTCTATTCCTTCATCTGTTACTAGCCATCAAGATTTCCCCAACATCTGAATAATAAAAACCAAATATTATAATCAGAAAAGGCTTTTTAGTAAATAAACTGTATGTCAGAGGAATAGAAAAGGTAAACCAGAATGCCAAAGTTATCCAGAAGAGCTTAGCATCTCAAACAAGACCAACACTGAAAGAAAGTATATCATCTTCATTTTACAACTAAATAATCTAACAGAAACATGAAAACCAACATAGTGTTTTATCTTCTAGATAATCTCATTCTCTTATTTAACTGAAACGGCTTTTCAGTTACAGTATTTCTAATGAAGTTTTGTTAACAGAACCACTGATTTTTACCAGAGCAATATTGCCAACCAACAATCAATGCTACTTACAGCATGGGAATCAAAAATAGAAAACCCATGTACCAAAAAAAACCACCCATGCAAATAAATCCAGAACCAGTAGTGAATTCTTTGAATGTGGACAGGCAGATCCAAGTAAAGCCAATGCTTCATAGCACAACATTTATACAATAGTATTTACTTAAACAACAGATAAGAAATCATCTATCCTTGATCACCTCACTTCCCAAAGACAGGAAACTATGTGACCTGCGTTTTAGAAGAGCCAGCACTAGGAAAGTACAAGCCATTTTACAATAGAAAAAAATGAAACAACTTCACCTTTTTACTCAGATTCATGCTCTCCATCTTTGCCTTGAGTAGTTTCATTTTATTCATAGTAATTGAATTCTCAATAATCTGTTGTCCAGAAGGTGATGCCTCTGTCTCATCTTCATCATCAGCATATAAATTATAAACAGAACCACCACTGAAAATAAAAGAAAGTTTGTGTTCACCCTCTAATCTAGTAATTTATTGATATTTTCAATGTAGAGCACTCTCACAACTAGTAAGTCATATCCGCAGCTGATCTGTTGACAAAGCATAATGTAATATTGTATGCAAAGACATGTCAAATGTATTTATTTTAGTAGATAAGCATTCCTTATTAGATGCTCACGCAAAATGATGATGCTGAAATCATAACATAGCCACGCTCTGGGAAGTTGTTATACCATATACAGTTGGTTCACACTCACTATATATTTTCCCCACAGAGGGGATATCCAGTTCCACAAATGTATCCTGAAGGTATGGCCAAAGCTGTTAACTGTGTGACTCAGACAACAAGCTGATCAGTTTTCCAATTAACCAGACACTGGCATGGAAGGAAAGTCCAAATTTCTATCCATCCTGAGGGGTGTTCTCACCATAAATGGAAATGGAGGGGTCACCCATGTGGATGTGATATTCTATTTCTCCTTTTCAAGATAAAAAAAAAAATAAAACAAAAAGGATCAGTTTAGGTTTCCAAAGAGTCTCACATTTGGGAAAAAAAAAAAAAAAAAAAAACCCAAACCAAAACCGAACAGGTTAGAATTGCTAGACCCAAGACAAAATATTTAACTCAGTAGTCACTGGAAATTTATAGCATTACATTGCCTTTTCCATTCTGTATTCTAACAGAATATAAAACCTCAATGTTTTAAAGTCGGTATCTGACTTGTTTTTCCTAAGAAGCATTAATCGCTAACACACATCCAACACTTGACAGTGAAAGAACCATTATGGGAGTCCAATTCATTACAAATTGATGCATTTTCAACACCATACATAGTACATTTTAAAGAGTGTTTTAATCCTTCCATTAGGCTGTCAGCATCTACAAACCATGACAATCAGGCAATTCCCCTATGTTCATCCAAATGTCTTAGTAGATTTAACTGAAGTTTCTACTCTCCAATAGACCAAGGAAGAACTAAAGGTCATGAGAAAGCCAGAAAAAAAGGGGGGGGGGGAGGGGGGGGGGGGCGGGCGGAAATCACTAATTAGAGCTGGCATTTTACCTAATAATTGGAAATATTCCGCTGCCTGTAGTCAAGAGCCAGTATTTTTGCACTGACTCTCCAAACGTAATTCCTAAAATGTAGCAAAATTCCAAAGGCAGCACAGCTGCAAGACAGATCTTTAAGAGCACGATGGCAGCAAATTCAAATCAAGATAGTCCAGTCATTTCTTACTGAGAACTGGACAGCTCTATACAGGGACAGCCAGCACGCACATTACCTACATGTAAAGATTCAACACCAAAGAAGTATTTCAGAATTTTAACCCTGCAAAGACTTAAGTCACCAACTCAAAACAATTCTCTGAACTTCCTTTCCTTCAAGGTAAAGACAGAAAGAAAAGTAATATGTCTCATATTTGGCAGTGTGGCAATGTGAGAAAAGCTGATAAATGAGTGCCTCAAAACGCTCAGTCACCAGTATATCCATACTGTAAACACATTTAACTGTCCTTGTGGAAAACACTAGTACTGACAGTGATGCCTAGTGTTCCTCTATAAAGATCAAATGAAAAAGTCTCATTTGCTTCCCTTCTCTCGTCCCTTTGCTACCTTTTCCATTTCCCATGAAGTTTGCCTGGTCACAACAACAAATTAAAAAATTAAGATTTCTTCCCTTCCCCACCCGCCCCAATTCCTGTCTGCCTTAGTAGAAAAGCTAATAAATGAGCTCCCATAGAGAGCACAGAAGAGGAACAGCTTGAGCTGAACGTTTTTCAGCTCAGGTGGTTTCCAACCTAACTGGATCATTTGACCAGTGACAGCACATTTCTAAAGCACAACGTATTTGACTTTTATACATGTTGTTGTGCTTTGAAAGGCTTACAAAGGTGCCTTGCAAGAGCAAAAAGAGTGTGGTTTATTCCTCCAGTTTACTACACTTAGACAATCTCAAGTAAATTACTATTTAATCTATACACTAGGATTGTCTAATTGAGATGTACTAAGAATTTCAGACAATTGTCCATGCTAGCTTCAAATTAAAACCAAAAAAAATCATCACACACAAACAAAAATTGGAACATGTATGCAGATACCAGGGATCCCATTATAGTGAGAAAATTTTCAAGCTCCTTGCATGAACTCACAGTACAGCATCCACAGTCCTAGCGCTTTGGAGTAGTCTGGATGTTCTTTGGATTTAAAAGGCAACAATTTGGTAATAAGCAGGGTATCAGTGAGAACAAAAATTACATCTGCTGCTCTTCCCAGAAGCGTATTTAGGCCAATGCAGCAGAAGGTTCTCAGTTCTTACTGATGATGGTGGGTTTCACCTATTTCAAATCTACACACAATACCATATGTGGCCATTTACTAAAAGACAGCATAGGGTCTGAAAGATCACAGATCTAAAAATATTTATCTTTCCTCTTCTTTCCCTCCAGTAACTGCATATCAAACATAAGCTCTTTCTAGTCTGTGTAACAATATGGGAATTCAACCTTGATATTTCATTCAGCTTATAAAGTACAGATCTTTTACAGAAGCTTCTAAGAATATTATCACTCTGAACTAAGTCTTACAGAACATAAAGACAGTATAAAGCTCTTGAGTTCACTTTGCAAACAAGAACAAGACTAGTTACTAAGAACAGTGCAAGCCTTAGTCTCGGAGAAAATCCAGCTAGTCCCACACAGGGACTTCTTTCCTTACAATTGCATAAAAATTAAGTTCCTCAAGGGATAAAATACCTACCCAAAAGTTGCAGTATAAAGACAGACCCTAATAACTTTTAATAGGTATTGCCAGTTTTGATACTTTCAGGAAAAAGACTAGTAATCTGTTTACTACAATGTAGTAGCTTAAGTGACATACTTGCTCTTCTGACAACAGAACTTTGATTTTGTGACAGTGATTGAGACAAGTTTGGTATCTCAACAGTAGCTAATTTGAGGCCTAGGTATGTCCAAAGGCTAGCTCTATTGGTAATTATTTCATCATGTTAAAAAAACCAACCAAACAAAAAAAACCCAAAATAAAACCCGAAAACAAACCCTTCCCTCAATTTTCTCTGAAACTTCAGACAAACCCTCCTAGGATTTTACACTGCCAGTCTATTTTCTTCCTGATTCATCATTTAGTCAAGTCATATCCATATAAAAAAGGAAGTTTATGCTGTGAGCAGAGAAACATTTTTAAAACTAAACAAATGCCTGAAGATGGAAGAGAACGTCCTTAAACTTTTAATATCTTTATTGCCAAATTGACTCTCTTGTTCCCTTTTAGAAAGGGCTGGAACACTGAGAATTGCCTCAAGCACTAGGTGGGCTTTATCTCCCCCTGTTGACACACACAGTGACAGACCACTGTCAACAAAGTACTACTGTATTGTTAGGCCACCCAGTTCCAGCATTTTAGTAGTCCTTCGGGCACAACTCTTGCAATATTCCAGATACTCTTTTGACAAAGTTAACAAATAAAGCTGAAAATTATACAGCATCCCCCCTTGAAGAAAAATATGAAGATTAAAACCAACTTTACCTCAAAGACTCTGATAACGGCGTTAAAGTGCCATCTCCCCGATCTACCACACGGAAGAAATTCAACTGATCTCCTTCTCGATATACTAAGAAGGTAACTTGTCTGTTGGATGGCCCTTTCTCCCAGATCTCCTCTCGACTGGGATCCAAGTATTCAGCCATTTCCCTGATAGGGTCTTCCACAGGAACTATAAAGTAACAGAATAAAATCAAATTATTATTATGATTACTACTGTTGTTTTGATCACCTTTGAGATCTCAGTTCAGTTTACAACTGGAATTCTCAGCCTAGAAGATATGCTGAATGTTTTCCCAGTGAAAATTACAAAGGGAATTTCTCCATTTTCAGTCCGCCATAGATGATCCACATAACCATGTTTATCATCAGACTGAATCAATTCCTGATTCTTACTAACTAGATTTTTAAAACTCTTTGCATAATGATGTTACAGTACCATTTTTTTGTGCAACTAAAGAATTGCTGATTTTAAGACCTGATGATTGTACACATACAAAGATTCTAAACTAAGGGTAAACAAAATGAAAAAGATGGTACATTTAACATGCTAAGGAAGAAAAGATGGAAAAAGCCCTCTGTTTTTGTTAAGTATTTTTCCAATTAATTTGGAAATGAAGTCTGCTTGTCTAAAATACTTTAGCTAAGAGAAGCTGTTATGTTTCATGAAAACCATTATTTTTTAACTGATGAGTTAACACCTACCTCTTCTAGTGTTAATAGGTCCACCTCGCATAGCCAGAACTAACTTCAGAGTGCAGCCTTCTGAAATGCTGTAAATAACAATAAATAATTCTTTGAAGCATTCTCTATTGCTTATACTAACAATAGCTTAGAAACATTCCTTGTAATTTTATTCTATACTTACTTATAATCATTCAAACAATAGTCATCCTTCAGCTCGGTATTATTCCAAATTAAGTGCTGTTGAGAGACAGGAATACCTGAAAAAACAAACCAACAACAAGAAGTATTAAAATCAGAGCTTGGGGGACAGCTTCTGGGGAATTGCTTTTTGAAGAATGTAGGAGTAACGGAGGAGAGGTGAAAAAAAGGATCCCAGGGTAAAGAAGAAAGGAAGCAGGACAAGGACAGGCACTTGAGCAGCCTTCAGTCATAATATCCAACCTCCCAGACAGTTATCAAGAACAAAGTTAAGGTTTTCAGCTGGCTTGTGCTGACACTGAGTTCAATCTTTTGGCTCAACATGGGGTATGTAGAAGTATTCATCTGCTTCAGGCTTATTGAATACTTGCTCTTTTCCAGTCACCTGACGAGGGAGGGGTTTTTTCCCCCATTTACCTGTACCTCAGAGCTCTATGTCTACTGATGGAAAAAAACAGGATATAACTTCTAACTACAGAACTGCTGAATAATTTAACCACAGACTGATATTCTATATTACTCACAGTAAAGACAAGGTTGTATTAAGATAACTGGTGGCAGCTCTATTACAGTGGTGAAAACTGTATATGTGTTTTTATCACTGCTTGGTTTGGAACCCAAAAGTTCGCATGTATAATATAGTACCATAACAGTTAGCCAAACTTCGTAATAGACTTGCTTTGTTGTGGGTGTTCTTTTAGGCCATCAGAACATTTTATTACTTATATCCAGTAACACTTCCAACTCAAGTTCTGGGACAGATTTGCCTATTTTTGTTAAAAGGAAGTGAGGATACCAAATATTTGTTTCTTATTAAAAATCCATATTCTGCCCAATGAATAACTTCGTTTCTTGCCTGCATAGTCAACTCATTTAGATACACATGTAATACACATTAAAGATAATAAGCATAAGCTGGTACAACCCAAGGTCTTCACACATTTTTGCTACAATGCTGCCACTTTCCACATTTCGGACAAAGTAAAAACAAGGATAGTTATGAAAGGCTGAGACATCTCAGATCACCAAAAAAAAACCCCAGCTTAAGGCTCATAGGAAGATGAACAGCTGTCTTTTCTGCCTTTGGAAAAATAAATAAATCTTCTCCTCAGCATCAAAAAGAAATGCTGTTACTCAATTTGTCTGGTGAAATCCAAGTAATAAAGATCTCACTGGCATCCCTGACAAATTGTAATTAAAACAGAAATCCAGAAAGGCCAAGAACTACTTTTACAAAAAGGTCTAAACGCTACTCCCCAAACTAAGCAGCAAAGTCATAAATGTATTTTCCAGAAGGCTACATTAAAATAACCTTATCTTACACTTTTATTCCTTGCATGTTCAAATACTTCAAAGGAGGTGCAAGTAGCAATGCTACACAGTAAGACTTCCCAAAATACATCTGGCAAGAGGAGAACACAGAAGATCAGTCTTCCAGGTGGTCTCCAAAAACATCTCAGCTTCCCAAGGCTTGCAAGAATGCTTAGCAAGCTGTGGCGAAAGGTCAGTGAAGGAGCCCCTTCCTAGCTGGAGGCAGGGCACAAAGCTGCCAACAGCCATCACCAGCAAGGAAGAAAAGGGGACCAGATTCCAGTGAAAGTCCAAGCAGATTCAACAGGCAAGTAGGAGGCATGCTAAGAGAACACCCCTGTGCAAAAGAAGTGCACTTTGGAGAAACTGTCATTGTTATTATTTACTTTTTAGGGAAGATGATAATTTCCTTTTCTCATCACAGCTCACATCTAGATCTTCTCTTTTATGAACAACCAACACAACTTTACTTCACTTGGATTCCATTTAACATGAAACTTGTATCCTCTTAAGTCCAAAAGACATTTATGAAGGCAGTATGTGCATATAGTAGACTAACACAATTGCTACTACACTTCCAGCTAATTAATAACTGGGTATTGGTTATGTTTCAAGCCTGCAGCTTAAGCAAAACAAGAACAAGCTGGCAACAGCCAGCCAGTGAAGTTCTTTTGTGTTATTTTGCAGTCTTCTGATTACAAACAGTCATTACTGTCTGCATGTTACAGTTTCAGCAGCCTCCAAGGAGCAATTTTCAATTACTATGATAAACTGAGAGAGTATTTGTTAAAAAGGCCGGGTTGCGACTGGTAGTACTGCAGTGAAACACGGTTTTGTTCATTTAACAATGACAATGTATTTTTGATTAAATGAACAAATGAAAATACTACCCTCTGCTGTAATGGGAAACAGACAAGCCTTTATTACTAATTCCCTTTTATGCTGCTTTCTAAGAATTGTGTATTTACACATGGAGGAAACGATACGTGTTTTATAGGTTCAGGTGCAGGAAAATACGCATCAGCTGTCTTCTTTCTGGATTATAGTAAAGCTTTCTTGAGGAGCCATTTGCACATGAGATCAGCATGTAAAATTGGCAACAATAATGAGAACTGCAAGATGTGGATCCCCTATCCCCTCTCCCTATGCAGCATACGACTGTCACTGGCCTGCTCTTCTCGGTGCGGAGAAGAGAAGAAAGTAGGGCAGTGAGCTACATCTCAACACTCATATGGCAGTGGGCTGGGCAGGTGATGCTATAAGGAGGACAGAAGAGTCTGCAGACTGCCTGTTGAAATGACTGCGTATGTGCTGACAATCTGATCTACCAAAATGGGGAAAGGAGAGAGTATCTCTATCCTGCCTCTGACTCAGCATTTCAGATACTTAAGCTTCACTCCTTTACTCTTCTTTCCCATATGCTAAGTAGGCTCACCAGAGAAACTGATGTGGTCAAGTCTGACCCCAAAAAAACCCCTTGTACATTTCAGAACAAACTTGATTTTATGTTGTGAGTAGAAGGTTCCTCTGTTTACAAACACCACAAACATTTTAAAGTCAGAGTTCAAACAGTGTATTTATCTTTCATCCAAGCTGAAATTGAGGGAGTGTTGTTTTAAACATTTACTTTTTGTTCCTGTTTACGGAGAGGCTGACAGTCTTAATTTTCCCCCACAAACTAGCTGAACTAGGGAAGAGGTGCAAAGGGTTCACAACTCACAGCAGCAGGACCGTTTTCATAGCTGCGGGGTTTGACAGTTTTCATCTGCATGACAGCAAGCTACGTTAGCGTAAAGGGTGTTCAGTACTGACCTACCCTTTATCCTAGGGACTGACAGAGACTGTAACAACAGCAAACCACCAGTAACTGAATACAGGCTCACAAAACCTCCTCACAAAGGTGACCTTATTTACACCTTCCAGATGCTGCTCTAAGCATCTTGATCTGGACACAGGCTTGCATTTGCAGGCATGTTTTCCCAGCTCAGACAAAGCATAAGCTTAAAAAAAGCTTCACGAACTTCCAAATTTTATCAGCACAGTGAACAGGCAAATGACAAAGCAAACAGGAGACAGAGGAAAAACAGAAGAAAAGCAAGACCAGTTCTGTTAAAAACTCTTGGCACGCGTGCAATCCACTTTGCCAGTCCTGACAGAAACATAGATATTTTCTCTAACACAAGTAGCAATAAATAGAATTATGACATGCTCTGAATTCACAGAACATTGAAAGAAATACAACATCCAGAAGAAGTCTGCTTGGTATTCATCCAGTTTCTTTCACTAAAGGTGAAGCTGCTGTACATCGGCAGCAAAATAATGACAGCAAAAAGACCAAAGAAAAATAACAACTCTCATGATGAGCTGAGAGTACACACACACCCCCCTCACCAACAAAATTATTGTGGCATCTGTCATTCCGTGCTGAACACGAGCATTCCAAATGAAGACATACTCTGAAAGCTAGTTCTGTTTTTCTCCCTTTACAATAATGTAAGGGCACACCTAAATTTTCATCTACAGAGGTGGATGTTCCCACACAAACAGATCATAAAATTCAGCTGCAAGCAGTCACTGAGCAAACCATGAAGGAGTTGTTTTTTCTTATTTTAAAGCTAGCTATGTAAATGAAGGCCTTAACACTCCATACTGCAGAATGCAAATGAGTTGCCACACTTCACAATACCACCACCAAACCCCAAACCCGTCCTCCTCCCTTGAGACTCAAACCTACCTTACTGAACAAACATGTTTACAGGTATTTTCTATGGTTCTTTAACAGATGAACAAATTAACCACTACTAAGAATACACTATCTGAACATTCCTTCTAAAAAATCCAATGTAATAATTGGTGTTTCTGAATGAAGAATACTACAATTTGTCTAGTACGGCAGCTACAAAGACTTCTGCAATGGAGGAAGCAAGAAGAGATTTTCTCAGTTTAAAAAAATGTGCTTTTTTTTCCCCCTCTTTCAATGAAATCCTGCTATTTTAAAGTACCATTCACGTGTTAAAGCTCAGTCTTTCATGTCACCTTGAAACTCAGGTACTATTCTATCCCTGTCCATCAACACATGATCCTGCTTTCAAATACAAATAACCAACAAGTAAAAGCAATGGACTACGTAGCACTGCTGGCAACACTATGCTATGCTGCTGGCTGTGTGTATTCTAGCTTTTATTTCACCAGTAGAGACAAAGGAAGTGATTCCTTCTCCAGTATATCAATTTAAAAGCTTCATTCAGTGAATCTGGAGTAAGTTACCTTAGGTGGCTCCACAGTCAACGTTATAACAAATTATATTTTTGGATACCAAGTGCTTACTTCTCATGGAACATATCTGAGGACAAATGCCTGGATCTAATCCAAACACACATCAGATATGCTTTAGCTTCAATTTATGAGTAGACTTGCACTGAAATTTCAGATGCATCAGAACTCGTTAATAAATATTTACCCATATTCTTTACTGACAAAACCAACTGGAAACAGAAAGCTGGAGATCTGGAGCTCTTGCTTAGTAAGGTACCAAGGTCCACTACAGCTGTCAAAACAAACCTGTTCCACATCAGACCATTAAACAAGCACCAAGAATGACAAATAGTAACAGAGTATACAAAATTCCTAACATGCCTTCCATATTGTCTTTTCTTATTACAGTACAGACAGTCTACAGCTATTGATATTCCAGTTGTTGACAAGGATGAGTTCATCTTGATTCAGTTTTATTATCAGCCTCTTATAATTAGAGGCATTGGAAACATTGCAACAAATTTGTTAACTTCTGATACAATTCTAGATTTTGTTCTTGCAGGTCTCAAGTCTCAGATAATTTTCCCAATGCTTGACTTTTTGTTTGCTTACATACCATCATCCTCAACACCCAAATAAATCTACAGAGACAATATGCATACTGGGGACCCTATATAATCTCCCAGCAGCATAGGGAGCATTCTCCAGCCAGAAATGCAGCTTAAATGAGAGGTTCAGAACCCATGAAAGCTGACATGATACAGTAACAAAAAATTAAAACCAACAGCAGAAACAGATGTAAGCTTTCAGCTCCCCATGCTAAATCACAACAGCAAAATTACTTCCGGATTTTCACTCCACCTGGGTGATTTATTGCTTGAACTTCTGCACTGTAATAGGAACTTTGTCACAGAAGAATTGGCTTTGGGTTTGTTTGTTTGTTTTTATATGAAATAACACCACCAAATGCAACATAGAATTAATCTGTCACTGTGTCTGTCCACACAAAACTGATCAATCAGTTTTCACTCTGCCTCCCATAAATCATATTAATCAGGACATTACAGATATTTTAACTCTGTTCTGGAGTATCAAGGTATTTCAGCTGACTTCTAACAATTTAATGACAAACACCAGTGAACTCGTATTTTTCATGTTTTAATGAAATTTATTTACTAATAATTACGTCTATACAGCAAGCTCCTAGGCCACTAATTACCTTATCCTGTGAACTACAACATGTGAACAAAATTCTGAATAAGCAATATTATAACTTTGTTATTGAGCTGTTCTGATGGGAAATTATGATACTTTTGTAAGCTAGGCACACCCAGCCTAGAACAAGCAGCTGTAAGTATAATTCGATATGTCTATTCACAATCTCCCATTTTGGACAAAAAATGCAAATGCCTCTTCCTCGCATCTTCTACTGGTCTCTTCCTACATTCTTTAGTGCTCACACCTTGATCCATACTGTTCAGATAAGTCTGCCTTCTCCTGTACTCTGTTGCCTATGCTCCCTCTTAATTCACTTGGCATTTTATCGTGTATCTGCTTGCATCTCTCCTGTGTCTGTATTCAATCATGGAGAAAAGAAACCCTTTTCTTTTCTTGTTTCACCTCTAGCCTCCAGGAGCACCTCAACACAACCTTCGACTTGTGATTAATTATGGCCCTGTCCACAGGAAACAAAAGCATATTCACACAGCTGCACTAATGCAGCTACACTGATGTACACCCTAGTTATCTGCATGGTGGAGCTTCTACTATGTGACCTTACTACCAAAAAGTCACCCCTACTGTTGCAATGCTTCTGTGTTTTAAGACTTGTGCCACTTACATTTTTTCCCCCGTCCATTAGCGCAGATTTCCATAAGAGGAGGAGGGCATCTTAGATTCAAGTCTAAAATAGCGCATTACATCCCCCACTGGGTCAGTTCCACACAAACAGAAGCATGAAAGACATGTACAGGTATAACGGGGAAAGAGAGCATCCCTTTTCTTAGGATTAGGAACTGGTACTCTCAGCTTGTGCAGCTACACAGTTCTTTAACTCTTCCAAAGCAAGAAAGAAGATACAATGCTGCAAAGCAGCTAAAGCACATTCCAAAGCACATTCTTCGATGTAGGATCATTCTCATCATACAGGAAAAGGTGTGAGAGAGGACTAACCTACAGCTTTTCTTCTTGCATTAGCATCAGGACTGGCCCCCTCACTTAAAGTAGGTTTTCACTTTGCAAGACATGCCAAGTTCATCACTTTAAAACAAAGCATTGGCCAGCCAGACCTCTACTAGCAAAAGATCACCCACCTAGACAAAATTCAAATCAGTAACTTCAAGCTGTTATTCCAGTAAAGCCTAAGCCATAAAGTGATAGAAAATGAACAGAAACACAACCCAATCCCAATTAAACCTAAGCCGTAAACTGAGTGCCTACTTTATACATATTACTGAGCAAGCAATTTAAATTAGCTAGTTTGATTTTAGCAATTATAATTTGTAAAACAAGACTTCCTCTAAAGCGATAAAGTTTACACTGAAATAAAGGAGAATGATACCTTCCAGTCTTTGAATTTTAGCTTTCACAGAAATAACTGTTTCAAAGGGAGAAACTCGCAGTTCAAAGCATGTTCCTGTGAGTGTTTCAATGAAGAGCTCCATGGTTTCATAGAAAGGAAGTTTGTAGTGAAATGGTCCCATATTATCTTCATTGAAAAAAGGAGGCTCTTTCTTGTTAGCCATTACAAGTGATTTACAACTTCTTTATATGAAGATCTGTCAGGAAACTACATTCCACTTCTAGCCAAGTCAGCTTTGCGGACAGGTGTGGTGCACTGTTGTTCATGTTTGGGATTTTTCACCTATAAAGAAAACAAGCACAGCTCTAGTGACATCTGAACATAGCTGTTCAACAGTTTCAATTTATTCCTGATTAACAATAAAATGGCTATTAAGAAGCAGTAAATTAGCATCTAGGTTGTGCAACACATAACCACGAACGGTATTAGTAACACCGCAGTTTTCAGACCCTAGTTTCAGTCAGCATTCCAGATCCTACCTACTACCCTCTCGGTTTTGTTTTCACGAGCGACGTGACAACCCGACCTGCGATATTAACACCCAAAGCCTCCTGACGAGGGCTGAGCTCTCAGCAGGCTCAGAGGTGGAGAAAAACTCCAGAAAGACATAAAAACAGCGACTCGTCCTGGCTCGGGGAAGGCGGAGGAGCAGAGGGCAGCTTTGCCCCCTCGGCAGCGCGGCGCTCCCGCCGGCCCGGCCCAGTGCCCGCCCCGGGGCGGCAGGCCGGACCCAGGCCAGCAGCGCGGAGCGCCCGCAAACAAAGGAGCGAGAGCAGCTGCCCACCCCCACCCTCCGCCACCACCGCGCCTCACGGCGACCTCACGCCCCGGGTAGGACGCGCTGCCCCGCCGCCCGTGCCGGCCATGCCCCCAGCCCACCCCCGGGGGACACCCCATCCCTCCTCCCCTCTAGGGACGCACCTCACGCCGGCAGGGCCGGGGAAGGGAAGAGGTTAGAGCACTGCCTCCCCCCGACGCCGCGCTCCTGAGGGAGCAGCAGTCCCGACGGCCCGGAGAGCGCCGAGCGGTCCGCGACAGGGGGAGGGAGGGAGGGGTCGCATCTCACCTGCCGCCGCCGGGCCCGCTCGAGGGGGGAGACGCGACTCCTCTCCCCCCGTGGAGCCCCGCCCGCCACTCCTCACAGGAGCTCGCCAGCCCCGGCGGACCACAGGGAGCAGGAAGAGGAACTGTCGCCACGGAAGAAAGGTGGGAGCCGGGAGCCGGCAGCGCCGCCGCTCGCTCCCCGGCAGCCCCCGCGCCTACCTCGGCTTCAGGACATCCCCGCCAGACGGCCTCCTACGGGCCAATGCGACGCCCGTTCTCATGCATCTCGGCCAATCAGCTGCCCCGAGGGGCGGTGCTCCCGGCGCCGTCAGGTGCGGGCCCCCGCCGGGCCGCGGCGCGCGGATCCGGCTTGTTATGGTCGTTAGGACGCGGGTGGCCGAGCGCGCGGTGGGGAGGACCCGGATGCTGCACCCCCACCGCCAATGACGGCCACGTGACAGCCGCCGGGGAGGCCGCGGTGCCAGTTGGGACATGTAGTCTAAGGGAGACGGGGCCGATGGCGGCCTAGTGGCCTCCTGCCTCCAGCTCGGGGGGCAGGCGGGGAAGGGCAAAGCTGAGGCGGCTCCAGCGGCTCGCCCCACCAGAGCACCGTTGGCTTTTCCTCAGGGAAGCCGTGCAAAAACATCATTCACAGCTCAAACTCAACCCGAGAGGCACCATGGAATTGCTAATGCGTACCGGCGCGGCGCTGGGCCCTGTTTGAAGAGGGGCAGGCAAGTCCCTGCCTGCGCAGGCCTCTGCAGTGTCCTCAGCCAGGCCACGGGCCTAGGGCAGCCCTGGCACTGCTCTTGGGTACCTTTTACTGAAGGTCGGCACTCAACCCCGCTCCTGCTTCAGTGCAAGGTTATCAGGCTGGGCCCCAGGGGCAGTGCTTCCCTCTGACCATCACCGTCTTCCAGCAAAAGACCAGAGAAAACAAGCTTAGCCCATTAAGACGTGCAAATTACATTAATGGCTTTACTTTCCATGTAGGTTTTAAATTATACAAGACCTACCCTGACTCTAGCTGTTAGGTTTCAGGCCCAGTTAAAACACTTGGAACAAATACTGTGGGTTTTCACATAAATGTATGTATCTGCGTGGGAGCTCTGACAAAGGGCAGCGAGCAAGTTCTGGGTGCTGCAACATCAAGTCTCCAGCCCTGCCCTTCCCAAAAAATGCAGCCATGATTTATCAAATTGGAAAAAAACCAAAGCCCACACACCAAGCCAAAGCTCAGTTAAAAAAGCCACCGCTCAGACCAAGCCCTCCCAAAAAATGAAGTGCCTGTCTGTTACAGGGACTACACATTTTAACAGGGAGAAAAAGTCTCCCTGTGCCAATTTTGGAAGACTGCAGGGGGCAGAAAGGTTTTGATCTCAGTAGAGAAAAGCTCTTGCACCCTGACACAGCTTTCACGTTGAAGTTTAAGAAACACCTTAAGGCAGGAGCTTTTGCTTTTTTCCCCCTACTCCAACAGCCTTTGGCCCCCAGGGTTCTTAGCTTGTGAACAGCACTCTTTGCAATGCTAATAGAAGTTACTAATGTGAAGAAAAAATATGCAGAAAAATAAATGTGCAGAAAAGAAATAGAAGAATCCACTGTCTTTTTCCTCCCTTCCCCAGTATGTCTTTGAAGCCCTCCTAAGCACAGGAGAAGGGAGTAAAGCACTCCAAATCATGTATGAGGCATATGCAGCAGATGTAACGCCTATAAATAAAGTGCAAGTGCTCTCACTGTAGACATGCATTTGTAAATAGCTCCCACATTCTTTTCCAAGCTGCTATTCCCAACTCACCCCCCACTTAACATGAATCATTGCCAGGCCCACCTATGGCAAAAATCAATACATGATGTTTCTCCTTTATCCCTTCCACCCTTTCCTTTGGCTTTACCCTCATTAGTGCTAGAAGCTTTGGCTGTATTATTTACTGTGTCTGATACAGTAACTCCAGCTTGAGAAACAAGACACTGAAGCAGACGTCTCAGAACAAGGGCTTCAGTGAAAGTGGGAATTGCTCTCAAAGTCCTCTGAGCACACGCTTTAAATGCAGAGCAGAACAGTCTTAAGAGTTGAAGATAGAGTAGTACATTGCTATCACAAAACCACCACATGTAGATTTAAAGTCAGAATTGCAGGCAGTCTCTAGTAAAAGAAGAGAAACATTTGATCCTTCTGCATTTGATCTGCTCTGCTTGTATGCGTGCAGGACAGCAAGTGCCTACCATTTGGCATCAAGTATGGTTAATGACATCAGTTCCAGAAAGGCAATCTAGAAAATACAGGAAGCAAGAAGGTTAAAGCCAAATGCACTGGAGAGTTAAAGGGGTTCCACAAAACAGTGACCTCCTGTAAAGAGCCCACAATGTGTCTTGGAGGAGAAAGGAAAGCAGACAGCAAAGCCTTTGGGCACAAGCAAGTCTCTCCACTGAGGTATGCACATAGGCCTGTTAACCTGGAAGTGACCACGGATGCTCAGTACAGAACTTCTTGGAAAGTGTTATTTGCAAAACTCTGGCAAATCCAGGTAGGTGAAAAATCTCATTTAGCAGCTAACAACTGAACAGAAGACAATGCTAGGTTTCTGTTGTTTTCATGGAGCACTAGGTGCTCATCTGGAAGAAAGGTTTTAACTGTTGTTATTTTTATAGATAACATTAGCTGCCAATATCTCTACCTGGTGTCAAGTCCTGCACTAAAATTTGTTAGCTGCTTGATTACACAAGAGGAGAAGCTGTACCTGATAACAAAACCCAGCTTTACCCTGACATCAGCTCAGTAGATTGGCAGCTGAACCAGAGAAGGCATGGTAGTGGTTTTGGTTGTTTTCCAAGTCATGAAGCAGACATCCTTAGCAAGCAATAAACAGGAAAGTAAGACATACAGACAGATCTGGTTTAACAGACTCCATTTACTATTTATCAATTATTTGCTCTATAGATCTGTTCAATAAAACAAACTATACTTTGTATAATAGATCACTTCATTGCAGGTATTGCACGGGCTATATTCATCTGGGCACCATGGAAATAAGATAGCAGGAGGTTACTGTCTTCTTTAAAAAATATATCATTTTAGCACAGTTAGATGCAGCACAAGAGAATACTAACCATTTAAAATGGGTAATCTCATTTAAATATCCACAGCCATCTCATTTCAGCTCTACTGGATTACAGAACCCAGAGTATTAGTACTGGACAGGGCATAAGGAAAGCCGCCTCTCTGCAACACGCTCCCCTTGGCTACTGGCCTCCAAAGGCATTTAGTGGGTCATCAAATGTACTCAGTGTCTTGCTTTCAGATTTTGCTTCTGAGGCTGCTTGGGAAGATCTGCTTTTGGGAGTGGGTATCTTGACTTGGCTGCTAGAGAAGATATCATCTAAATGGGGAGAAAAAAAAAATTAATGTGAAGTGACTGCCAAACAGAAGTAACGTTGTACATAAGAGTCTCCAGCAAACAGCAATAACTGCCAAGGACATTCTGTGATAAACAAACGCTTTCCTGCTGCTTGCGATTCTAGATGCATTTGTAAGGACATACGTGGGAGCTGTTAGCTCTAAGTCCAATTAAGAGTATTTTTTCTTCTCAGCAGAGCAGAATAATACTTGTATTTTACAACACGTTCAAACTCTCATAAGCATTTGAGAAGTACTAATAAATTAAACCTCCACAATAAATCCCATTGTGCAAGTGCCATCCCTCTTGTCTAGAACATTAGTGTCCTGAAGGACCCAAGAGATCCAAGAGCTGCGAAACTGTCGCCAAAGAAAATCAGAAAAAGATGGTATTTGCTGGTGAATTCTGTTACAACATCCACTAGCCATACGAGAGTCTTTAATCTACAGCTCAATAAGAACACAGCATAAATCACTTGGGAACAGATCACAGCTAAGATGCAGAGAGACAGCTACAACCATAAATATTCAAAGAGTCTGTCTACAGTCCTGAATCAAGATCTCCCACCTCTTTCCTCAATACAAGCATTTCTGTTATGAATAACTAAGACCGCGAAGTGGAAAACTATCATGGTGCTATTAAGATAGAGTTCTCTCCCTAAGGATAACAAGTAGAAATGAAGCCCTCCAACCCTGATAGCCTGTGTCAGCAGCAGAGCTCACAGACCTGCAGTTTGTGCTCTGGCTAGTGCTGCTCATGTTTAGGACTGTGCTCATGGAAAGAGATGGAGCTGGTACCACACACATGCTGAAGTGTTCTCCTGAGGTTTCCTGGGCACACAACAGCTGATCTCTTCCTATACAGTAAGGTTTTAAATTTAGGATACTCAGATTATGCTGCTGGACTATGAGGGGATGAAAAAAAGAATACAAGACTAAGACAAGTGGATCACTAGTGATTCACAAGGCCAGTATAAGCAGCACATAACGGGTCTTGAATCCCTGTTAAGAAAACACAGGGATTATAAGGAGATTAATAGCCATTTACTGGTCCAGAGTATAAAAACTAGCATTTCAGCCCTCAGCAAGTATCCTAACCTTAAGCAGAGGCCAAGCACAGAGTAGCGTATCACAATGTCCTTGCCTTACTCTTCTTGTTAGTTCTTCTACTCCAGCATGTGTCTGCTACTGTGCTGATCATAGGGATTACACTGGAATAATCCAGGACAGCATTTCAGCACAACAGCAGTTTAGAAAGGCAGTAAAACAGGGTAATCCCCTACGGGCATCACTCCAAAGCCAGAAGCTATCACATGTATTAGCTTCCCAGCAGGAATCTAGGAAGTTCTCATCCAAGTTAAAGTTCAAAGATGACCAGAATTTTCAAAGCAGATGAAAAGTTAGAAGAAAGCAAAGGGTTCTAAAACATCTCCAGTAAATGCAACTCAGGACAATACTATGAGATCTTAATAGCAAGACATTAGACACTTACCCATATCATCATCAAATATGGATTTTTGTTCCACCTTTTTCTTGGTCTTCTTTTCTTTTGGTTTTACGGTGAGATCCGCAAAAATATCAATGTTATCATCAAACAGGTTAGTCTCTGGCATTTTTTCTTTCGCTTTGTTCATTGGTTTAATTGCCTCAGTAGCAAATATATCATCCTTGGAACAAAGCATAGAGAGATCATCAATACACAACACACTTCCAAGAGAATAGTCAAGTTATCTGTACACAGCAGCTGAGGTGTTTGAGAAACACAGCCTTGGGTTTCTCAGACCCAAGAAATTTGAGTCCCTTCTCCCCATGGAGAACTTGGGAGAAGTGCCTTAGTGTGGGATTATGCACAAGTCAAGTACAGCACACAGAAGCTTGCATCAGCTACCCAGCCTGCCAACTTAAAAAAAAAAAAAAAAAAAAAAAAAAGAGTTCTGAGCTGCTGTGCAAGGAACAGAAAACTAACAGTTAAGAACCAAATACTTTATTACTCTGGAAAAGGTCATAATCATAGGTGTGTTGTCACAGGACACTTAGAAACATGTCTGCTCTGTGTTAAAGCTCCACCTTTTAATCCACGCTTGTTAATAAGGGGGTGAACATCCAAAGAAAGGGTTTCTATTGCCCAGTAGCAGAGTATGATTGACAGTTTACTTCACTACCTATCTTGCACATCCCATCCTACTCAGCTGCCTCCATTAAACCTGTGTCTAAGTAGAGGGTTCTGCTTAAGGTCCTGGGGGTCAGAGAGACCACGGTGGCAGGCCCAACCATTACCTCAAAGATATCTTGGGCAGTAGGGTCAACAGCTTGCCAGACAGCAGATTTCAACTCCTTTTTTCCAGTTTTCTGAGAAGTGAAGAGAGAGTCTTCCTCCAAAAAAGGTATAGGGCTGCTTTTTGTTGAAGATTTTTGCTGTACAGGCTGGAAGAGATCATTGCTGTCCTGATCACTCAGAGCAGACTGATCAGGCTTTTTCTCCCTGCTCTTCATGGGTTTGTTAGCCACATTGTCTGGTATTCCCTCCTTTAACTTTGGTTGTGCAGCTGGTCTGGATGTTGAGCTGCTTGCAAAAAGATCTTCTGATTCAAACAGATCATCCCCTTGGTCTGTGGATTCTGGAGAAAGGATTGAATTTGTCCCAGCAGGCAGAACACCGCCATGAGCTGGTAGCGACAAGCTAGAGATAAATCCGTTTTCCTTGGACTCTGTTTCCGTACCAAGAGGCTCCTTTACGTTCACTACTGCTGACGTCTGTTTTGGTAGAGAGTTTTGTGATTCTTTAGCACTGTCCACTTCCTCACTCTCTTCAGATTCTTGGGCAGCTAGACGGCGAGCCATTCTGCTAGGAGGTCTTCGTTTTCCTGTAACCTTGATCCTAGTCTGCAAGAATGGAGTAAAAGCAGAGCAGGGTTACACAGAAGGAAGAAAAACTCCACACTGCACAGAAGACAGGTTAGGATTCCTGTTGTTTCCTTGTAGCACTTTGTCCACCTTCACAACACCCCAGTTAACAAGCATTACCCATTTCATACTAGCACACCAAAACTGAATTAACTACAGGTCCTGATCACAGCTCTTGTTTAAGTAACTTAAGCAGCTACATGTACATTTAAACATACACTCAGTTGGGAATCACAAGCAAGGAATGCTGAGCAGACACTGATTTAAGTTATAGGGAGAAACTGCAGGAATTGCACATCATCAACTCAGCATCATCCATTCTCACCATTTTTCAGAAAGGGGAAAGACGGGCAAGCGGGACATTCAAGCTTGGAGTAGCTTGCAGCAAGGTTCAGAAAAATAACCCAAGACTCTTGATTTGCTGCCCTCTGGTCATTTGACAGCAGGTGGAACTGGGGTACAAAAGCAACAGCACTTGCAAGTAGAGAGTCACAACACAGGTCAGCAAGTCACTCTAGCCTTTGACTTTAGGTTATACCTCAGTCAGTTTGATAGCTTGCTGATCCAGGGGCTTCTGCAGTGCATTTGGTCTGTTCAAGTCATGACTAATTATGTTTTCCATTTAATTTCATTTTATGCATAGCCTCCTGCAGTTCATTCCTCTGCTGCTTTTGAAGAAGCTCCCCTGCAAGTTTCCATTATAGCCTCTACCATATCCCACATGGACAGAAGTATTCACATAAGTTAAGAAACAGATCAGTACAACTCCTCTTCCCTTTTGTTAATTGCTGTGTTGGAGAAGGACAATCTGGAAGAATATGCCATAAAACAACTTAAAGGAGTCACGTGCTTTTGTCAGAATCATTGTAGAATCACATCTACATTCAGAGCATGGCTGAAAAAACAGGGAAGTTATGACTGAAGGGAGATGCACTTGAAATAAACTGATCTCTGCTCCATGCACTGTTCTTTGAAAGGATAGCCAGAATGCTGGGTAAGTTGCTTTGTTCCAGCCTTTGGGGAAGAAAAAGTGAATTTGGCTGCATGTACTTACAGCTTCAGCTCAAATGTGAAAGGTTCAAGAAGCAATGACATGCCAAAATTAAACCATGTAACCTGAGCCACAAAAAGCATTCACTGTATAGTTACTGAAATGCTTCTTCTCAGATTACTTCTGCAAACAAACATGCATCATCACTATGGTAAAATGAACACTTGAGCGTGACTGTACGCAGCTACAGGAGCTCTATCCTTTTGCAAGCCTATCTATTTAAAAGTATCACAATAGAGGGTTTTGTGTGTTGTGCAGGACATGCTGCTATCGGAAACAACTATGCCTACATGGTAATGCATTATCCTGATGTACAAGCTTCAAACCCATTAGAGACTACGCGGCCATGTTAGCCCTTGTGGTGACAGCTGCTGCATCTTCCAGTCATCTCTGCTGCTCATCTAAAAACGATCAGCCGGAGCAGCATTAGGGAAAGAAAGAATCAAAGTTAAGATCCTGAGTTACCTTATTCTAATTTCTACTCTCAGAAAACCCAATAGATTTATAAAATCATAAGCACTCAGACCAAATATAAACTACATGGTTCAAGCCTTTTTTTTTTTTTTTAAAGAACCACTAAATCTTTAATTAGAATATGCCTTTTTCAGTCAATAAAGTAAAATGTATGAATAAAAAAAAAGAAGTGAGTCAGGAGGCAGAGACCTGCCATGTCAAAGGCTGTAATACTTTGTTTTGGTTCTGCGTGGGTTTTTTCTTTAAAGAAAAAGCTTTTGTTTGAAAAAGAATTGGGAGTTGCAGTTCAGGACAACATGACATTTTTATCCACAGAGAAGGTAAAGGTCAACCTACAGCAGTATTGTGTTCTTGATATGGTGCCACAGCAGCTATCCATAATGTATTTTATAGTCAGCCTTGAGAGATGCCTTTTTTTATAGTTTTCAGGTTGGCGTTTCCTGGGACAGGAGAAGATGTTATGCTGAAATACCTTTAACCTTGTGCTGGTTTTAGTCAGGATAAAGTTAATTTTCTTCACAGTAGCTGGTATGAGGTTATGTTTCTGATTTGTGCTGAGAAGAGTACTGATAACACCGGTGTTTTTTAGTTGGTGCTAAGCAGTGCTTGCACCAATTCAAGGACTTTTTCAGCTTCCAATACCGCAAACCTGTATTCCCAACTTTCTTGCTACAAGCAGTGAGGGGGACAACACACAGTCCAGACAGCTAACCCAAACTAACCAAAGGAGTATTTCATTCCATTCAACATCATGCTCAGTATACAAGACGGGTGGGCCATAGTTTGTGCTGTGTCAGTTAGTTAGTTGGTGGGTCACGCAACTTTCTCAGTTGCTCACTGGCTTGTGGGGCCTTGCTCAGACTCTGGTCTGATCTCTCTCTCAGGCTCTGCTGCGACCGTTCTTGGGCTCTCTGGCTCTGACTCTCACTACTTGGAACCTGGCTGTGTATCAGTCAGTGAGTGGTGAGCAACTGAATAATTTGTTTTATTTTCCATTCTTTTAATTACATATTATTGTTAGCATTATTAGTATTGTTATCATTATTAGTATCACTATTTTATTCATTTATATTCAATTACTAAATTGTTCTTATCTCAATCCATGAGCTTCCTTGACTTTTGCTCTGATTCTCCTCCTCCACTGGAGGAGGCGGGGAGGTGAGCAAGCGTTTGAGTGGTATTTGACTGCTAGCTGGAATTAAACCACGACAAACCTACAGGGAAAACTACTGTATTTGGGGAATGTACACATTTACCATAAAAAGGTACAGAATTAGGTATACACATAATCCCTTACAGAGCTAAGAACGTAGCAGGCTTGACTTTCTCTTCAGTGATTGCGGATTAGATTTCCACTCCTCCATTTAGAGGCAGGTAGACCACACTGTTCACAGAACTTGAATATCAAAACACAGATTCCTGCATGAGGACAGACTGTGTTTTTAATCCCCCTTTTTTATCTTTCTAAATACCAAGGTTACCTTATTGGCACTGTGTAAGGTATCCGCTTGCACAGGCTGATCAAAGCTTACACCTGGCTCTTCATTGTTTCCTGCAGCAGAGAAGGCTTGGCTGCTCTGTACTTCCTTGGGCTCATGCAGTGGAGTGTCCAGAACTGGTAAGGGTGACTTCACACTGGAAACCTTAGGCATTGCACCAGGTAGTAAGGCTGCAGGGTTAATAGCTAAGTTAGCCTACAAAACAGAGAAAACAAACATACACACAAAAAGAGATCAAGTTAATACTGCTGAAGAGCAAGCATGACTCCAGAGAAAGCAGCAAGAACTAGCATATGTAGGCATTCAAGTTTTACTTCTACAAGTGCCTGGCCTTTCTCACACCTACGCACTTCTGTGTCTCCCACATCCTCTGTCTCACTAAGTCTGTGTAGTGCTCAACCCTATTATTCTGTATAAGAGCTTCAGGAACAGCACGGCCACATTATGTCAGACCAAATATCTATGTAACTCAGTGTCCTGTCTGAGAACAACAATGGTTCTGATATTAAGAGTGATACTGTGATACAGTTATTAGTTATTTCATGTCAGGAGACAGATAATCAAACCCCCAAATCCCTAAGAGTCTCTGAACATACTTAAAATATTGCTGAGAAGAGTATCAGGTCAAAGAAGAGCCCACCCTCTGCCCCCCAAATAGAGTAAATAGTGCTGCTCAGAGTCAGGTCTGAAACAGGAAGGGGAAATATTAAACATGCGATACAGAAAAAGTAATAGAAAAGATGCCATCTGAAAAAAAATAATTGCAAGAGTAAGATAAGGAAGTAAAAAGATTTTGTTTCAGGGAGATCCATCAGTGAGGTGGAAAATTTTTTGTTTGAAAGTCAAAATGCCAATAAAGTTAATTACTTGTAGCTTTCCAATCCGAGATGAGGGCTCTTTGGTTTTAATGGAAACAGGACCTGTAGATTTCTGCACAAAATTACACTGCATTAAACAAGTGGACAAGTTGTCATCAACCAGACCATAGTTTTCATTTTAATACGACTGTAGAAAGCAGCTCACTGCTTACCAATTTCCTCTGAAGATGTTACCATCACATTCTGCCACCAGAGCTACAGTCAATCAATATTCAGTTTCAGTTCCCCACGTTGCATTCCACCCTCCTTCTACCCAATATTATACTTTGTCATAGTAACCCAACAACTCCCATCTTCCCCAGGTCACACACACCAACAGTCAAACTGTGACAGCTACCATCCTCCCTCCTTCCTTGTTCCCTCTCCTAAGACCCTCTGAAGCCATGCTGCTAGATCATGATATAATTAACTTTTCTCTTTGTGACTGGCTGTAATAGGGCCACAGACTTCAACGAAGCCCACATGGAAGCCAAGAGGGCTACAAAATTGTAGCTCTCAGCCTGCAAGGAAAACAGCTTCAGAGAAGTGAGTGTTCCTCTACATAAACCAGGTCATCAGTGTCAGAAATAAGACTGGACTAAAAGAGCAAGAGCAGCTGTTTGGTCTGAAGACTTTGGTCAGTACTAGGACTCAGGGATAAACCAAACCAGCTATGGTGAACTTCCCAGGACTTGCTCTCCACAAGTTTGTAGTCTACTGTGGTTGTGTGAGCTAGGCTGTACTGCTGCTGTTGGTGTGACTGGGCAGTCAGAGCTCCTTCAGCCAGGTTGAAGTACTTAAGGGTTTGCAAGGGTTAGGACACTAGTTTGAGGGGTCTCTATAGCATGACAGAGGAATCCCAGTGTCTGAGGAGATAGTTCTCCACTTAAATGCATGTAGTGTTCAGCTGAATCTCAGACAGGCAGAGATCATTCCTATACCAGGCTCTCAGCAGCTACAAAAAAAGGGAAGATGAGTGTGGTTCCACACTTCAAGGAATACTTCAGCATAAGGGAAAACAGGCTAATTACTACAGGCTTGCTCTGTGTTCCTCAGCCCAGGAGAGAAAAAATAAACACCAACACCTACCCCCCCACAATGAAAAGCTAATCTACAGACGGAAATCCAACAAGCAGCTCTGGTGAGGCACAAGCCAGAATTCAGATACAGACTGCCTCTACCAGAGACCTTTAGTTTTGCAAGATTAAGGACAGAAGTAGGAGTATTGTTTGCTTCTCATAAAGTCTCCAAGATAAGATTCTCAAAGGCCACAGATTTGTGCTGCATGCCCTGCTCTCCCTTCTGAGAAAGCCTACCTATACTTTAAAGATCACATTCAACCCAACAGGCACTGGCACTTCAGAGAACAACAAACCACCCATTTTCAATCCAACTGGACCTGAGGTGTAGTCCTTCACTGCTTTGTACTTTGCCCTTATAAGTGTGTTGGCAATGAATAAAAATAGTGTATCAATAGTATTTGAATTTCTTGCTAGTAACAGTGCACCTGCTGGTAAAGCAGAGACAAGTCTGGTCACACACTGCCCCTTTGCAGCCAGTGAATCCAGGCACTAGTTTTGATCTTTTCAGGAGATGTACTTAAAATAAAACAATAAATCTCGTGCAAAGAAAGAAGAGATGTAGGTACTTGCCTCTGTAACTGCTGCCTTCAGAGCTTCATCTTGTTTGGCACTTAAAGCATTTTCTACAAGGTTACTGCTCTCTGAGGAAGGGCTAGTACTGGCCTTGAGTGTTTTCTTTTCAGCTATTTTCTGGAAGCATTAAGAGCACAAGTCAACATGAATTGGGTAAAAGCATGGTCTGCAGATAAAAAAGAAAACCAACAAGCAAGCAAAATTTTTTTAAAATCTTGCTTCAAACAAAAAAAACCTTGCCACACCTTTTGGCTCTGCAAAGACAAGGGCCTTCCACTCCTCCATTAATTCAGCCTACCAAGCCTTTGCTGTGTATGTTAACAATAAATCATAAGAGTTTCGATAAACTTCCAAAAGCATACATATTTCTTCAGGCACAGGACAGCAGAGAAAATAAAAGCACAAATCTAGCTAAGGAACACTGCTATTTTTGTGTTTTAAAGCAAATGGGGTCCATATATAGCTGCCAAGTGCTAATTACTTAAGACCACCACTTCCATAGTCCTCAAAGAACTGTTTCCAAGAACTCTTGCCAGTTTTCTAGCCTAACTTCCAGCTACAGACATGAAAACAGACTAAAGTAAAAGTTGACTTCAACTTAATTAAGCTAAATACATTCAGAGTCGCAGTTTAGAATGCATGTTAGGACTCGACCTTGGTCTATCTTTAATGCAGTTCACTACTGCAGCTGCTCACCCTCTAAAAACAATCCAGCAATCACAAGGATTTTAATACCAAATTCATTACCTTAAATCAAACCAACTAAATACGTAAGTCACAGAGGAAGACTCATCAGTCATGCATGAACTACAGGGAAGTAACATTAGCAAGTTGAACAACGAAACAAATAATACAAACTCCACTACTCTAACTTCTGCTCTGGTGTGTTCTCTAGCACCTAAGCCAGTCTCAGTGGTACACACAAGGAATCAAATCTTCTCATTCCAACTTTGGAAAACCTAATGCATCTGTTTGTTCCCTATGTCTTCAGGGTCACAATGGCCATTTCTATGATCTCAAAAAGATTTGAGAAGTCACCTCATTTCTTGTGGGAATACATATGGAAAAAAATCCCTTCCATACACTTCTTTCCAACATCTTTTATATAAGCTATTTACAGCAGAGGAACAAACCAACCTACCGGAAGGTTTGTTTTAGCAGTACTGAAGAGGTCATCATCGTCATCATCCCCAAAAAGCCCTCCTCCAGATGATGGCTTCAGGATACGGTTTGCAGACTAAAGAGACAAAGGATAAAGAAAAGATGTGTCACAGGTGGAAAGCACAACTCCTTTGGCCCATGATGCCTGAACTGATATTAGCACTTGGTCCCCCCTGGACCTGTGCTCAAAAAAGGATCACCGGTAGGCTGCACTCTTCAGAGACTGGTTTTAAATAGCAGGTTCAGAGTTGTACTTTGAACTCACCATTGACTTCTTTGGGCTGGCAAAGAGGTCGACATCTGGATCATTGTCCTTCTGAAGCTTCTGACTAAAGAGGAGCTCTTCATCTTGAAAGACTCCAGTGCTTTTGGGCCGAGCACTTTTCTCGGAAGACTGGAAGGAGAGGAGAAAGGTCCACACAGTGAGAAACTCCCTCCTTAAGGAGGGTATTTGCCTAGTGATAAGGCAGGTTACAATTCACCTGAGGTTACACTAGGACCCTGCTAACAAAAATATAGTTTAATTGCCAGCAATATTTAACTTTGACCAAATTTGCAAAACTTACAGTGTATATATTTATTTTCATAGTTCAATTTAATAAGAAAATATTAACCAAAATGTATCTGTGCCTGCTGACCGGATATCCAGCCACTACTATTTACCTGTAAAGCTTCCTTAGAAAGGAATTAAAAACCGCCAAGGTTTCGGTATGTTATCATGAGTGTACAGTAATGTTTAAATTTAGTAAGACCTTTAGGCTTTGAATTTTTCAGCTGAGGACGCAGGACAGAAGAGAGAAAGAGAATCTCGCTAATTATTTTCCTGAGCTACCTTTTAAAAAAGAATAAAATGAAGTTTAAAAAAAAAACCAAACCCAGAGTTCAAGACCTGTAAAGCTATTATTGTTGATAGATTCCCTGTTCTCCTCCTGTTAAAGCAAGCACACCCCCACAATGAAGAACAGAACATATTGTCTGCTTTTGGAAAGAACTTGTACTTTCAAGTTTGCTGGTGGGGAGGGGGAAGGTTGACAGTCAAACATTTCACCTTATCTGGCAAACCAACCAATGTCAGCTGCTTGGGCACCAAAAACAACGCCTTTCTATGATCACGGATGCTGTATGCACCTAGGTCTCACTTTCAAGAGGCAAAGGCCCCACTGAATGTCTAGGAAATGGCCAGTATCTATGTTTCACCACCCAGCCATCTCTTCAGGACCAATGCAAATGAGGGGATGCTTCTTAAGAGCATGACTGATTGTCCAGCAGCGTGCCATCAGACTCCAAGTCCAAGCAGCAGGGACATCAATCATAAGAATAAAATCCGATTCTTCCCTTCCCAGTCCAAGTCCCCAGGAGACCTAATGGGCTGCCTACTAAAGCTAGTTTCCAGTACATTTCTGGTATGTACATCCTTGTCCTGTTACTGCTCCATTCTCAGGCTCTGTGCACCAGCTTTAATTCTGTATCAAAAGCCAGGTCACATTATTTTAGAGCACTAGAACGGATGTTTATGCTGATACATGAAAACCTAATGCACATCTAGTAGTGCCCATACATGAAACGCATATTAAGCTGAGATAAGCATGGAAAATAGTAGCATCTTTCAGATTTGCCTATCGAAAAGATTAAGTCCTAAATTACCTATTCTGATTTTTGTATGAATATGCATTTCAGCACCTTAATCACTTGGTGACTGTTACATGCTGACAGCTGAGTACTTTGAAGGACAGATGTGAAAGGATTTGTATCTTCCCAAATTCATAGGACAGATATGGCTTCTTACAACCATCTCAAAGTGCTCCACCCAAAAAAAACCAGACACAGGCCATACTCACAACAGCTAATAAGTGCTCGAGCTAACAATCCATTTTAACTTCGAAGCAGCTATAAACAGGGATTTTTCACCAAGAGCCATCTATTTCATTCAGCTCCAGGGACTTCTGAATAAAGTGTGTATACCCTTTAGGGATGACAACTTAGTTTACATGGTCACACTAAGATGATGAAAACTTGTGGTATACTGTAGTATACAGCATGTACTTTGACACAACTTCAAATTTACAGAAAGAATTTTGGTACATCTGCATCAAGCAGGAACAAGAACATTGCCATGGATTCAAGGATATTGCTGCTGAAGATTCAAAGTCGACCTCTCAATGATATATACTATATCAGGAAAGCCTGACAGCAAGAATATGGCAACTGGAGGCTTTTTTAAAAAGGGAACACATATACTTGAAAAACAGAAGTAAACTTGGAATTAAGATGATTCTTGCTGAAGCTAAGTCTGCAGACATATATCCCCCCAAGCAAACTGCAACAACAAAGAAAAGAATGAGATAAACCACAAGGCTTCAAATTCCACATCCTTCTACTTCCTAGTAACTCTGAACTTCAGAGGTAACTGGGGCATCAGTTCTGTAGAGCGGACATCAAATAGCTGCACCAAAACATCTGTACAGATTTCTTTCCATACTAGCATGCAGCAAAATCTTTGAAGTTAGTGGGATGGAAAATTTTGTAATGGGATTTAGAAACATGGGGAAGAGCAGGAATAATTTCTCACACAATAATATGGAAGTTTAGAAATAGAGAGAGATTAACCTCCATAACAGGAAAAGAGGGAAGGGTAAAAACAAAACCTTGCCTATAACAGTAGGGGTAGAAAGGCAGAAGTACTATAACCTAGTGTTCAACAGCTTCCCTAGACTCACCACACCAATTTCTTTCTGTCCATTTTTAATGCTGCCATCATCATCTTCCAGTCTGTCCTCTTCCTCCTCCTCAAACAAGCTTAACACTTTCTTAGCTTGGGTCTTGACATCTTTCTCCAGATCTGGTGGTGATGCTGCCAACAGATCTGAACTGCCAGCTGGCTCTAAGGATGTTGCTGCAAGAGGCTTCACCAAAAAAAAAAAAAAAATGAACACGTTAGCCCATTATCTAGTTCATGCTTGCTGCCCAGAACCACTAAGCTTTCTTGGTTAAATGCCAGCAGTGGTCAGTTCTGCAATCCATTCCCAAGCAGACAACTATATTCAACTCATATTTCTTAAGCAGACAGAATAGCAACATACAGATTAGCACAAGACAGTAGATAAAACCAGAAAACACTTTATGGCTCTGAAGGGAACCCAAGTTTCTTCCTGTACCCTACACTGTAGTGCTGTTCATAAGCAGCTTCCTGCCTAAGTTTTGTTCCTCATCCATACGTCAGGTTGCATTAAGCAGAGGTACCCAGTTCATGCATCTTGGGATTCTTTGCAGTAGGCAGCACTACCTGAACCTTGTGCTCAGTAAAGCGCAAAGCATGGTAACTACTCTGGAAATTCATCAGCTGGTAATTCTTCAATAATCACACAGTAAGACCATGCCCAAAAGTAAGTTCTGCTGAAGCTTCTTCAATAATGCACTCAATAATACACACCAATACTGTTCTGTAACAGTGCTGCCCAGAGGAAAGTCACAATCCTGAAAGCCACAGTTACCAAGAATATTTATAACTCAGACTATACTGAAACCAAGTTACTAAGCTTGAAGCAAAGCCTATGCATTAGTATAGGCTATCTTTTAAAGGAAAACTATTTTCATATGAATAAAGGTTACCCAACCCCAACCCACACCCCCACACCCCACCCTGAAAAAAACCCCATACAATCCTCTCATGAATGTCAGTTGGGAAACAACTTTTAAATGTCCTTTAATCAATTTGCTGTTTGATTGAAAAGTAATTTTGGTAAATGGAGAGAAGTTATTCTCTCCCTGGCAATAGAAGAGGCAATTCAGAAAAAGAATTCTGTCCCAGAGCTTTTTTTTTTTTTAAACTGAATCTTTAATCAACTTCAGATTAATGTAAGAAGATCCCTCACTTTTTCCTTTGTTTGCTGCCCTGCAACATCCATTCCTTTAGGCACAGGAACTGCTCCAGGCTCTTCTAAACACCACAATGTGTCTTCCACCTGGTTAGACTTTGCTGCTGTATCTGGCAGATCTTTCTTTTCCTCCTTTTCTTCATTAAAGAGAGGTGGTGCTTGTGCTGACATTACTTTCTCCTGCGAAGGTAAAAGAATGTTGTTGACACAAAATTGGTGGGTGTAAGAGGCATATGCTGCTGAGGGATGGCAGTCTCAATTTGCCTTCAGCAGGGATCTAGGACACTGGCAACATGCTTGACTTCCACCTTCCTCCCAGGGGACATTCTGGTTTGAGACTTGATTTCCAGTGTTCTTGAGTCTGGTTGAAGGAGACAGTTGCAAGCTTAGAGCAGATGCCCTGGGAATCCTGTCTGGTTGGTGCACCATTTCCTGTGACTGCCAGCAGCTAGACTTGGCTTGCCTGTTTCTTCTTCTATTCCCAAGCCCCTTATCTTTATGGGCCATGACAACAGTTTTCCTGATAAGCAGAAAGGCAAGGGGGGGTAGGCAGAGCAGCACACACACATACAGGAATTTCCACTACAGATACAGCTGTGTTAAGCTTTTGCAACTTCTATTCTCAATTCCAAAGCACCACCAGACAGGCAGTACCCTATGGGCAAAGCTTGTAAGACAGAAAATAGCATAAGCACCCTCAGCAGAGGGCCAGTAAGAAGCCTGTAGACACATCTGAACCAGTTTGGGTTGAGGTGCCAAAGGGTAAAGCCCTAGTCTGTTCCTTTTAATGGCATTTTGTGGTTAAGAGCTCTCAAAACATCCTCAGGACAGGCTTTTAGCAAAAACCAAGCATATTCAGGGTTAGTGGTCAAGAAAGTTTTGAAATCTCTATCAGACTGATGGCAGTAAGAAGTTTTACATGCACGAGTTCAGTCTCCCTTGTTCCCACTCCCAATTTGCTAGAACTTACATTGTCTAAACCAAGTTAATTCAGTCCATAACAAGAAGGCAGACTGTAAAAAGACTAAGTGTTCCACATTAGTTTTAAAAGAAAGGGGAGGTACCACTGCATCCTTAGCAGCTGAAGGAAGTAGTGTTGATTGGGAGCTGAAGAGTGATTCTCCATTAATAGCATCATCTTCAAACAACAACGATACCTTCTGTGGCTTTCTTTGGCTGCAATGAAAGAGAAGAGCAAGTGGAAGATTCAGTGCAAAGGTTTCAGAGGCCAAGCACTACATTTGTTTAAAAGTACAACTTAGGGCTATCGTTTGCAGTAAGTGGTCCCAGATATAGGATTCAGATTCCTCACTGTCTCAACAATTCTACCAACTTCCCTTCTTGTCTGCACAGCTTTCTACAGAAGTTTAGATAAAGAGGTCAAGAGGATTTTATATCACAGGCAAGGAAATGGAGCTCAGTTCAGTGGTGACAAGGACAACGATCCATCAAAGGTGCAGAAGAGGTAAAACAGTGCAGCCTTGCCGATTCCCATGCACACACCTCTACTCCCTCCTCAGCAGCAGTAGCAAGGGACAACACTTGCAATATGCTGGGGTCCATCCATGCTGGGTTTTGAGGGCACAGCAGGGCTGTTCTGAAAAAATGTCCCTTCCCTCCCCTTCCAGAACTGTCACCTCTCTTTTGTGATTGCAAATAAATCTTCCTCCTCCTCTTCCTCAAAGAGGCTCGTCTTCTTCATAGATTTAGCTTGATTGACAGTGCTAGCTGGTTTTGCAGCATCCTCTTTTCTGTCATCTTCAGAAGGAAGTTTAGCTGGCTTGGATACATTCCAGTGTTCCTTAAAAACAAGCACCCTTAAGGGTCTTTTTGCCTGGGTTAAAGCCACTGTCCCATCTTCTCTATAAGCAGAAACAACTTCCACATCTTGGCAGTCCTTGCATCTCTAGTAATTTATTTTCCTGCCTGTTTTAGCCACTGCAGTCTGACATTGCTCAGGCTTTGCAGAGGGCCTGGCCACCTTTTGGCATATGGCATGTGCCCAGCAAATCAGGGCAGACACACTTTATTATGGTTGCTCTTGACAACTGAGGTCAGTGTCAACTGCAGTCACAGAAGTAAGGTCACCCAGTCGAACCTGATTTGAATCACTTAAATAATTAGCAAGTTTGATGTACAGAAAAAAAACCACCCACACCCAAGACCATTACTAGAGTGCATGATGCTGCATTTCGTATTTCCTCAACTTTCAGCCACAGTGCATCTAAAGATATTATTAGTATCCACTAAACAAGCAAATACAGGACAGGTAATAAATGTAAGGTCTACACAAGAGTAATTATGAGAGATGGGAGGGCTAGGAAGAGTCTGGATCCTATTCATGTGAGTTAATTCAGAGACTTTCAGAAAAGTTTTTAATTTGCTTCATGTCTCTGGCTTTCATTTAAGATGCAGAACAACATCTAATCTATCCCTAGAGGAGGGCTGCTCTCTAGAAGCCTAGTAATTTATCATTTTTCCCATCCCGAGATTTAAAAACAAAAGAAAAAGCAAACAAACGCCCAAAACTAAGGAAAGAAAACCCCAAACACAAGAAAAAGCCACCCCAAAAACCCAAGACAAAGAAAAGCTCACCACATATCTATCTGGAACTGCTAAACTTTCCTTACGGAAATCAAAGCAGTAAGAACTTACTTTTCTGATTTAGTATTTTTAAGTCAGTTGTTGGAAGCAGCCTCCATTTGCTATCCACCTTTCTATAAATTACATTGAAAATAACTAATTTTCTCTTCCTTCTCTGACTTCTGTTACCTAGATCCTGAAACAATTTGAGCCAAGAATCAGACAGCTTCCTTAGCTGCAAGCAAGTCACAGGATTCGGGTAGGCATGGCATATGAATACAGCAGAGTGTGACTGTAGTTCCTGTCTCCACAGTTTTATGTTTTGCCTTGCATAAAAGCCCTAATCCCTTCCACCCAAATCTTACTCCTCAGTACCTCCTCATCACTGCTGAACAATAAGCTGGAGGCTTTCTTGAGTGGCTCTGACTGTTTTGTTTTCTCTTCCGGAGCTTTTTCCACTTGCTTCTTGGCAGTTATCACACCAAAGAGATCCTGAAAATAAATTAAGAAAATATAAAGTAATCAAAAGCTAAAGCCACAATGAAAAGCTCCCTGAAAAGTCATCAGCATGGAAGACACTGTTGCCACCCACTTCTCAGATCGATAGGATAGAAAAATGGTTTTGTGAACCCTCTTTGAAGACAATTTCAAGTCTGGTTCAGCATTCTGGTACAGGGAATTCTATGCACACAGCATTTGTTAGACCAGAAATTTCAAAGTACAGAGCCTGGTTTTGGCCCACATGTGCTGTTGCTCAGCAGCTAACCCAACAGGGTAGTTTCCACACCTACAGAATGAAATAGAAAATTAATTCTATTCAGAGGACAGGCAGTAGGCAAGCTGAACCACTACCACTGAGCAAGAACCAAGACTTTTCACCTGAAGACACCAATGCAGATTATTATACAGGCATCAGAATATACAAAAGCATATGCTGACTTCACTACATAACACTTATTTATGCTCTTCTTCACTCAACTTGAACTTCAGTTCCATAATACAATCTTCATGAGATACCAGATACCTTACCACATTACAAAATGTTTCACTATCCTGACAGTTGCTTCTGTGAACAGACCCTATTCAGAAAGGTGAGCTGAAAGCAGCCCTCTCTTGAACAGGAAACCTTTATCTTGAGTTTGCAGAACCCCCTTATCTTACAGCTCTGCGCAGGCCTCCTATTTGCCTTAGGTTAAGACCATGGGGTAAGTTAACTCGCCATGAAGGCTGCAGGCCCAGAGAAAAAGGTCTCTGGAGCTACATGATGCAAGATGGTGTAGCTCTAATAGTATTCTAGTTTTCTACTCCTTTTACAAGCTTAGTGCTGTAAACTTCTGAGTATTTCCTGCTGCATTTAGAATCATAGAATGGTTTAGGTTGGAAGGGACCTTAAAGATCATCCAGTTCCAACCCCCTGCCATCGGCAGGGACACCTTCCACTAGACCAGGTTGCTCAAAGCCTTATCCAGCCGGGCCTTGAAGACAGCAGTGCATGGGGCATCCCTAACTTCTCTGGGCAACCTGTTCCAGTGCCTCACCACCCTCTCTGTGATGATTTTTTTCCTGATATCTAATCTAAATCTCCCCGCTTTCAATTTAAACCCGTTATCCCTTGCCCTGTTGCTACAGGCCCTTTTAAACAGTCTCCCCTCCAGTTTTCTTGTAGGCCCCTTCAGGTACTGGAAAGCTGCTCTAAGGCCTCCCTGGAGCCTTCTCTTCTCCAGGCTGAACAAGCCCAAGTCTGTCAGCCTGTCCCCATAGCAGAGATGCTCCAGCCCCCAATCATCTTTGTGGCCCTCCTCTGGACTCACTCCAACCAGTCAAAATCCTTCTGATGTTTAGGGCCCCAGAGCTGGATGCAGTACTGCAGGTGAGGTCTCACAAGAGCAGAGAGGGAGAATCACCTCCCTTGACCTGCAACAGGCTGTGCAGGAGGATACCCATACACAGGCAGCATCATGAAGTGGTACTTACCTCTTCATCATCATCAAACAAGGAGAGCGGAGTTTTTGTCATGGACTTGCTGGTAGGGAGAGATGTAACTTTGGACTTCACAGTTTTACTTGATGAAAACAAGTCCTGTGCAAACCAAAGAAACGTCACTTTGCAAAGCAGTGCTACATATTTAAGAACTCTATATGGGACATTCATACTTCTTCTTTTAAAAAATTGTGTTTAGTGTGCCTGTGAAATAGGGGAAGATTGTCTTACTCAGATGTACCAACCACTTGCAACTCCACGAGTATTTCCCTCGGCTTTGCAGATTAATTGCTAGCTGGAAGCCAAAGACACAAGATTAAACATATGCAGTCTTTCATGATTCTTGCTCTTGATTTGCTGATCATTCAGGCTTTCAGTCTATGCCTGCATGTACCACACAAGTTTAACTCTTTAAAACTATGGAAAATGTTCCCAGAGATCTCACTCTTGGAGCAAGAAGTAACTTCCAACATGGCTAGGAGCACATGCATGGATGTCAAGAGTTCCCAATCCTATAGAAAAATAAGGATTCCCTAGACACAAGTGGACTGAAGTCAGGGTGACTCATCCCAAGGGTTTCTGTAGGGATTTATTAAATAGATACTCACTTCTGAATCCTCCTCATCAGAGAAGAGGCCCCTCTCTTTTCTTGAAGACGTTTCAGGCAAAGGCTTGAAGTCCTCACCTGAAGACGGTTGACTCTTTAGGACAAATAAAGACACTGCATCAGCACCCATTTACATTCAGTAAGGGCAGGCACATCATATGACCCTTTCTTAGAGGCATGCTGCTAGCAGTGTCCCAGCAGCTGAAGGGACAGAACACAAGTTTGTCACCCACAGGCTGAAGTCCAGAACTCATGTGCTGAGTTCTTCACATTCAGCCAGAGCTACGAATGAGTGACTTGCAGGCCTTACCATAGGCCTCCCCTCCTACCATCATCCTTCTCAGCAGAAAAATGTACGCAGCAACCCATGCCAGGCTCCCTCGTGAGTTAAACTAAAACACTAACAAGCTGTGTTTCGTAAAGGAAGAGGGGAGTTTGTGCCAGCCACCATTTCCTGCATTAGCACAGCACAGCCGCAGCCTGTCACCGGCTATCTTGCCATTAAACTCAGAATGATTCCAGACCCAAGCACTGCTGTCAACAAGCCTGGAGTATAAAACAGCCCTCACTTCCTGACAGAGCAGCAGTGGTGCTGCTGAATCAGTTCTCATCCACTCCTCCAGCAAAGCCAAGCGCTATGAGATCAGAGCAATGGCACTCAACGACCTCCCACCACCACTCCCGCTCCACTGAGCATGGATACTCTTGCCCCGCACCAGAAAGAGAAGCTAGCTTTGGCCCTTGCACTCAGGTGCTTCTCATAAGGCCATTTTAAGAAAGTCCAACAAAATTTGCATTAGACATTCCCAGCATTGTATGCCTCTGAGTCCAGAGGGGAGAAGAGTCACTGTAGCTCATTATTTTCAAATACTCCTTGGACAGCAAGTACGTATAAAATGAATATATACAATCACCACCATAGAAACAAAGAGCATTACTACCTTCCTCAAGACATTGCTCTGAAAATGAGCGGTGGACATTAGAGGCTCTCATAACTCTGTATGTGTCCTCAGGACAGCCTTTAGAGCTTTCTACGACTTAAAGAGTTTTCAGCTGAGAAACAGCTTTTTAAGCACTCCAAGTATTGCATATGCTTAGGCAGAACTGTGACATGCACCTTCCACTCCCATAATATATGCAAGCAATGGGTTACCAGTTAAGCTGCTATCAGCAGTTGGCCTAAGTGCAACCACAATCTCTGCAGCACAAACTGTGACACTAAAGGTTCTTAAGTCAGGCTGGTTTCATTTCAGACATCAACTTCATAAACACTACATCAGAGGCTTCTCATTTTGCTCTCATTTCAATCCTACCTTAATAAGATTTTTCCAATCACTGCCCTCACAAAAAAACCCAAAACAACCCAAACCTTCAACCCAAAGTTTGGGAGGCAAAAAAGCATTTAAGGACCACTAACGCACTTGGGTCACGGAAGACCCTATGAACCTACTTCTGGTTTAGAAATATGGCACTTCACAGTGTTGTAGACAGAAAGACTACTTCAGCTGCAGTAGTTTTTCCTAAATATCTTAGCCATATGATCCATTTATATGCTATCACCGTTTTTTCCATGACTGTCTCCCTTCGGCTTTCTGTTTCTTTAGTTGTGCCAGCAACCACAGGAGGAATGGCAGGATTTTCCTTGAATAAGTCACTTTCATCATCATCAAATAGGTCAGCTGTGGACTTGACTGCATTAAGAGACAAAAAAAAAAAATAAAAACCAAATATGGAATGACAAGAACAGAACCAAACAAGAGAAGATACCAGAGTATAAAAAGGGAGCATTATATGACCAACACTAGGAGTCTTTAAGAGAAAAAAAATAGGCAAACTCTCAAAGTGAAACACCATTTACCTGAGAGCACTGGTAACCGAGTGCAGTCAACAAGTATTGGAGTAGAGTCACTTATCACCTCTAAAAGCAGTGTTTTTTATTGGCATGGCATCTCTAAAGGCCTAGAGCATGCCAATAGGGAGCGTTTGGCACAGGGACTCCAGGCTGTGTGAATAAAATCTGTACCATTTGACTGATTCAAGTCTAGTTACTGACCCAGCAGTAGAAAGACCATCCTAAAAGAGGAAAGTCAGTGGAGAGCATGTACAGATAAAACAGTCCCACACCAATCTGAGGAAAAGAAATGCCAACAACACAAAACAAAAAAAAAACCCACACAAAACACCATCCAAAAAACCCCCCAAACAAACAAACAAAAAGACCAAGCAGATGTAGCAGTGACTCCAAGTTTGTGTTTTGTAACTCTGGTGCCTATCAGCTTGAGTTTTGATGACCTTTAATGTTTAATCTTCAACTCCATATGTATAGAGGTACCTGAATCTGGAGGCTTTTTAGTTGCTCCCACAAAGAAGTCATCATCGTCATCGTCAAACAGAACAACTTTCCCAGGCTGTTTAGGAGTTTTGTCAGTGCTCTGTGCTGCAGGTTTCTTGTCTTTTTCCACAATTACAGTGGAACTAAACACATCACTTCGTCCTGCAAGTCAGATGGGGAAGGAAAATTAAAAAAAAAAAGAAAAATCCCACAGAGATATCATTGCCAGAGTTAGCATAAAGCTAAACTTGTGCCATAAGTAAGTGGAGCCAGGCAAAATTTCCATCGCAGCAACTTTTAATGCATTCCTGCAACAATGCTGCATCAAAAGCATTAGCTAGAAACTTCCTGATAAAGCCAAGTCACAGATGGACGGCCCCTCACTCTCACTGCAATCACTTCTTCCTCAAACCTGCTCATGTCCCCTAGGAAGAGCAGCCAGGTTCCATGTTAAAGCTAGAAGACCTAGCAGTCCAACACTGTTTCCCCTATGGACTTCCAAAACCAGAATCCTACTTTACTAACCAATAAGCCACACCACCGTGGACAAATAAAAGCAGTAAGGTGCTTGAAGAGAAGGAAGGACAGGTGACGGAGTTCTCCCAGGGAGCTGCACTTGTCACGCAAGACCACTAGCAGTACTGCCATATGAGGCTGAGTTTGGTCCCAAGATTCCTACGTCCTTCAGATACGGCAGGGATCAACAAGAGTAAGCTGGTAACAATGTTTCTTCTACATCTGGTGTGGAAATGTCCTGTTTCAGCCATACATGTATGTTGATTGATTGTCTGCAAACCCTTTTAGCATTTTGGACAAAAACCAGTAGCCTGGTTCTAAACCTGTCTTGTTGCTCCTTATGCATAGATACTTGGAAATGGTAACCAAAAAAAAAAAAATCAAACCAAAAAGACCCCACATTAATTGAAAGGTTGGGAGAAAGCAGCAGAACAACCGCTATTTGGTTAAAAGGCAGCAGACTGCATGAATTTTTACCAGCACAGCGGCATTTTTTTTATAAAAGAAAGTGTATCACACAATTAGAAAGTGCCACAGGACTGACAGGAATACAGCCACAAAGTTGGATTAATTATTAAAAATTCTCAGTTTCCTAAAAAACTGTTCACTGGGAATGTGTTCAAATGATTTTGAACAGCAAAGGTGCCGCAATCTTGTTTTTTCCTCTGGTGACTTTAGTCTGTCTACAAGTTACTGAGAGGGAGCAACTGAAAACCTGGACTAAATGCTATGTTTAACTTAATTTCTGATTAACTAGAATATGACACTGTTAGAATGATGGGAAATTCACTGCTTATGCAACAGTACCTTCAAGAAACAGCAAAGGATAACAAAAACCTCAATCTGATGTTTTAAACTTTGCTACCAAATCTTATAATTATGTAGAATGACTACTGCTGATGTATATCTTTCATCCTAAAGTAAAAAGCCTGTATTTGTATACATCCTACTCTAAAAACTCAGCCCTCAGTCAGCATGATTAACTGAAGCCATAGTCCTACATTTTTTTTAAATTAGCTCCAAATTACAGATCTGGTCCTTCCCCATGTATGCAGATCCTCCAAAACTGGAGAAACAAAACTGGTCCTATTTACCTGTGCCACAAAAATATAGGAACTTGATGTTTAAACTGTTTTTTCTACTAACCTAAGGGAATATGATCAAATCCGAAAGATCAAAATGCATTTCCCCCTCAGAGTATAGAGAGAGGGCGTGACTGCATGCACTGTAGACTTAAACTGTACAGTATCAGTTAAAGTAACACAGATCCTTAGAGGTGCTTAGCTAAACACTGGAAGCTGACAGGTGCTAACATCTGCCACCAGTATCTACCTTCAGAGCTCCTACAGAATCCTGATTATCCATAAAGCATGCTGCGGTTTAGGCTTAGCATGGTAGAAGCACCCGTGTTTGCCATTAAGCACACAATCAAGCAATGCAATGCAGTGCTGCTGTATTTGGAGTTTTCTTCTTTAAAACGTCTCTGGCAGGTTTTAAAGAAAAGAGCATTTTGTGCATGAGGCCATTTGCTATTGAATGAATCATACCTGGGAACAGAGATACTGCACCTGCAGGAACTTTCTTTAAGGACTTTTTAGAGGGCACTGAAATTATAGGAAGTACAATACAAATAGATGCATGTTTTATGCTGTCAAAGCCATCAGCACTCTACCACAAAATACGAGTCTGAGAAGTCTTCTGAGCTCCTTTTGGTTTTTTTTCCTCAACAACTTGGAACTCTTTGGACATTCTTCTTGAACTTCTGAGTTTCGTTGCAGATATAAGAACAGTCTAGCTATTTTTCTCCATTAAAACTCCAAAAAACTGCTCTACTAAACTGAAGCTTATAAACATGATATCCATTTACACAGAGTGATGTACAATAGCTACATTCACACATTCAACACCACTTTGATTCAACACACAAACCAAAATGGCTTAGTCTCCCAATCCATATCTGAAAATTCATCAAATACAATCCCTCAGACAGAGCTGCTGCAGTACAGAATGTGTGCTCAGACTCCTTAAGGGTCTAGATATGCAGCTAACAGGAAACTCAGATGCGCATTAATCTGCAAAAAGAAATCTTTACTCCACTCTAACCCACAACTGGATCCTGCAAAGTACTCTTCAGCAGCAGGAAACCAGGGCATGCAAAGAGCTCTGCCAACATCGGTAAGGACATCCTTTCAGCTCCAAGAGAGTAGGTGTGTAGAAGAGCTCACAGTGAACAAACATTTAAAATTCAAGGAAAACACAGCTGTTCTCTACTAAGACTGGGGAGAAGAGACTTGCCAACAATTGCTACTCCAGACTTTGTAGTTGGGAAACAAAACAGTCTAGCCATGACAGTGATAAATCACAGCATAGACAGGACTACAGGAGGAAATAATTAATTCTTGCCTTCATTTACTGGGACTCGCTCCTCTCTCACTTTTGATTCTTCTCCTTTTGGTGCTTCAGCAAAAAGATCACTCTGTACATGAAAATACAAAGGGGGAGGGGGGCAGGAAGTGGTGAATTTATTTTTTGTAGCAAAAAGACAGGTGCTGGTTTTTCCATGTAGAATATCCACTTCTAAGCCAAGACAGGAGCTAACCACCATTCCCTTCATCAGAAGAGTAACTTTGTCTTCTAAAATTCAATTTACACTGATTATCTGTCCATTTAATGCAGAGAAGGAGTGACCTTTTATTTGCACATCTTCAAGGGCTTACACTTAGTAATCTACAGCTCTTTAGGTCCTGATTACATTCTTCTAAATTTTCTTCTTGAAATTTATACAGGAAGGTTTGAAGGAAGAATTCAGGTCAGAACAAGCATATAAATACTCCTGAATTTTGCACAGTGAAGATGAACAATTTATATTGTTGCTAAAGAGACAAAGACACCAGTATCGTGAAAATATACATTATAGATCAAAAGCACTGCAGAACACTCCCACAAAAGTCTGTTGTGCAAGCTGCAGTAGCCCTTTGCTGATCCTCCCCAAGGATCACAGCCTAGATTTCCAGGAAACCTCCAGATATTGTGAGCACTGACCATTTAATTTCTTGAAAGCATCTCTGTTACAGGAAGTTGGGTATTAGAGGTTGCCTCCCTGGAAGCTCAACATGCGTGGTCTTTGTATAAAACGTTGTGGAAAGAAGGCAGCAATACTTAGGAAATAGTAGGGGAACACAGGGCTGTGGCAGAAATGTCAGTGAGCTCTTACACATCTGTCAGTTATTGTTTGCATGTTGACTTACTGTGGCTGCCTTCTGGTACAGTAAGGCCCAAGGTATGTGAAGACAGGTTACCCTTCCTAAATGATTAACTTCCAGGTAACAGAAAAATCAAGAACTAGTGAACGCAGACAGGCAACAATCAGACAAATCTGCTTGGCTGTCCCGCATCTACAGGATGAGGAAAGTTGTCTTGGCAGTAAGTAACCAAGAGGCTCCAATGATAGCTTCCCCTCGATTTGCATTGACATAAAGCTTGCTTGTACTATCAGATTTTTATTTTTTTTTTCAAGCTATTGGCTGCCATTTAAAAAAGCATATCAATATTTATTCACTAAAGGCTGCACTTGAGTGGAAAGCACTGCAATGAACTATCCTCTTCCCTTCACACAATGCTGCTGACTGGTGCTTGTTGGCTATATTCTAGTGATGGTAAGCTGGCATGGTAAGCTTCAGGTCAGCTGTACATGCTGTCTCCTTCCAAATTTCAGCCTAATAGCCTCCTCAGCTCCAAGGAACACCTGACTACTATTCTGGACTATGCCTGACTGTTATCAGTATCAGCTGCCTGATAAAATCAGATGCAATCATTTGTTTTACAGAGCTGCACTGTGAGATTCTTACATATTAAGTACCTGACACTGGGTTCTTCTCCCCTTCACGTGCATAAGTGATGCTACAGTAAGGTCAGAAATGCACTTTATGCCATTCCTTCATCAAGTCAGCTACAGATACCTTGCGCAAGGGTCAGCTTAAGGTGATGCCAGTGCAGGTAACCCAGCAATTGTACAATAGCTAGATGAAAGAACATAAAAATTCCCTGTTGCGATTATGTTAACAGCACAGAGATGGAGAAACCCAACAGTATTACATTTTGGATAATGATTTGTGAATGATAAAATGGAAAGGACATGTTCTCTTTCCTCTCAAAATTCTCGCACCCCCAGAGAGAATGAAAAAACCCAGTATTCTCACAGACATTTTAATATAAATATTCTGTTTTAAACTAAACACACAGTATGGCATCTGGTTTATCTCCACAGATAAAAAACGAGGTATGTGCTGAGTAAGCTCTGCTGGAATTATAACCTGTCCAATGTAGTGATAGGACCACACTTGCAAGAGGACTACTGCAGAACAGCAGGCTTTATGCCAAGGGGAACATAAGTACCTTGCTTGTGTAGTTCTCTTTCTCTGCTGGAAACCTATACTGTTCCACTATGCTGGAATGTCAACAAGCAACAAAATGTTGTTTCTCCTCCCTGCCTTTCAGAGGTAAGAATCTGTCACAATAGTTTGTTTTGTTTCCAAAAGAGGAACAGACACACTCCATTTCTATTCTCTCCAGCATTCTCACCTCTTCATCATCAAAGAGACCCGTTCCACCACTGAAGAGGCCACCCCTAGATCCAAATGGTGTGAAGTCTTCATCAGTCAACTTAGGAGGCTTGAAGATGTCATCATCTTCATCTAGAAAGCACAAAAGCCAAGACCTGTGGCATAACTGACCAAGTTTCAGGAAAGAGAATTAAGGAGACATCCAAAATTGAAACTTAATTGATCTATCCTGCCTGTCTCATAAACATGACACAGAGAGAGAAGCTGCTGTAGTCAGATTGGGTTGTATGTGGTTGCTCCAAAAGACCACATTCAAGAAGGAACTCTCATGAGGGCTGTTTCTAGCTTTGTTTTACATGTACATCTCAACCTAGATCTGTGTACACACTCACCTTGAAGGATGCTCACTGATATCTCACCCATTTTCTAAGTAGATGTCACAATTTCCTAAGCACTATCTTACATTCCAGCACATAATTCAAAAACAATAAGGAGGAAACCCTACCATCTGATGGTACTCTCACTTCCTTTTTTTTTTTTTTGAGTGGGGCAGCATTCCTTGGTTCCTTGTTTTGGTTTCTGGTTACAGGGCTTTAAGAAGAACATTGTAAACCACAAATAAAATAGTCTATCTTTACTTGTAGCCTGTGATCCATTTATAATAAAGAGAATGTAAAAAAAATTCTAATGAAGCTGACCTACACATTTTCATATGAACCAGCCCACTGAAACAATTCTAGGAAGTACAGGTTCTAAAATTGGCACTCAAAATTGTAATAGCATCATTTTGTCAGACACTGCAGGTCCAACACAGTTGCCCACACACTGACTAGCGTCACCTGAGATGCCAGAGAGCAACACAGCATTCCACATAGCGCATCTCAAATGGCTCCAGACACAATATCCTTGACTCAGTAGCCTAAGGCAAAGCCAGAGTTTTATCCCCTCTGGCCTTACCATCTCAAAGTTCTTTCAATGAACAGAAGATTTCCCTGTAACAGAACAAAGTAAGCAGGTAGGTTTTATACTCTGCTATCCACAGTCCTAGCTTGATTGTTTGAACTGCACAAGAACACACACACACTGTTCTTGTCTGTTCATGCTCTCAGAATTACAGGTCAAAAGAAGGCTCAAGCACTTGCCATCTCCATTTCAGTCAGCTATTTCCAACTGCTGTTTTGCTGCAAAAATAACTACTTGAGAAAGGTCTTGTCCTTTGAAAGAGATCCTAAAGTAAATGCAGTATTTAGTCTAAAATACCACTGGAAATAGTAGCAAGGAAAAAGTTCCTCAAAATACAGTATATTTAAGTTACAAAGAGGAAAAAACCAAACAACTTGTGCCCCATAAAAACATAAATCTACTGCTTGAGGGCTTTTCAGCTTTAGAGCTCACAGAAAGACTACAGTGACCAGTAGCTTCTATATACTTACCTGAAACGGGGAAAAACATGTGGTCAAACATGCAGTTTTACAAGCAGAGGGAGAATCAGACTGGAGAGAAAACTTTTCCAATCATATGTGTGCTTAGGAAGTGACCTGTCTCACCTGAAAGCAACATGGTTTCCACTCTAACACTTGGTGGATTCCAATTAATTCCTGTAAGTTACGGCCAAAAAGTTTCTCAGAACACAAAATAGTGTCTTGAATTCCTCCCACTGGACTTTCACCTAATATATATTCAAATAACAGATCTGCGAAACTTCTGGTCCACAATCTCCCATCCAATTCTCTCACAAGTGCTTATCAAAGCTGAAGAGTTAACTTACACGAATGTTCTTCATCCTGTTTGACTGGTACTTCTCCTTTAATTCGGGCTGCCAGCTCATCTGCAAATGATGTTGGCCTCTTCTTTATCTGAGGAGCAGGGACAAACAACAGCATATTCCTTATATAGAATCCAGTTACCGACATAGTGCAATTGCAATTATAAAATGCTGTATCCTAAAGCCTTGCTTGTACAGTGTTCTGACTAGACTTTGAAAGAAGCCCTCAAAGAGTCAATGCAGCTTTCTATTAAAAAAGCAATTAAGAGATTATGCATGCATCGAGAAAAAAAAAGCCATTTCTTGTCCCTTATGATCACAAGTTGTAATGTCACCTCATTTTGGGAGCAGGACAAGCAAGAAGCATTTACCACATGCACATGCAATAAGTGATTTCTTAATGACCTTCAAAGGCTGCTTTGATGCCAGCTTAGGGTGCACGAGTCCCTTAGTTTAAAGGGGTAAAGCCTGAACAATCATGTTGAAAGATCACTCAGGGTTTTTACAAGCCCTCTCTACAGCATCCCATCACAGGTAACTGACAGCTACCATTGTAATACTTGTAAGGACAGATTTTTCACAAGGGAAGTCAAATCTCTCTCCAGGGAAGCAACAATTACTTACACGTCTTGTGTTTTCATCTAAGTCTCCATCCTCAAATTCCTCTTTTTCAGAGTCAAAAAGATCACCGCCATCATAATCGTCATCATCACTCATCTGTGCTGTCCTCTACAAAACAATAATACCCTGTTGTGTTCTCCTGACATTGGCACACAAGACAAGTACAACACTACAGCTGCTTAGATAAAATATTCAAAGCAAACTTACTGAAAGGAGGGAAACATTCAGCCAGTTTGGGGTACCTCACAGTTTTTGGGATGTAAAGGAGTGCCTCTAGCTCCAAGCAAATTGCTGCATTCTCTAGTACACCCCCGCGCTGTGTGACCAAACATTTCTGGACCAGAGATGCAACTGAGGACACCAAGGCTCTCCTCACAAGGAGTGCACTGCTACTACACACAAGCCTGAACTGCTCTGGCTGTGCTGCTTCCCCTAGTTTACAAACTCCTCACCATTAAAGACCTAGTATTGAGCTTTAACTCAGGAACACTGTGATCAGCTAGTAAAAAAATTGTATTATCTTGAGCTATCCCTAAAGTGGACAGCAGAACATCAGACAATATATGCCCACAACTTGGCTTCAGCCACATCAATGAGAAAAAGAGGATGATGTCATATCTTTGATGTCATGTCAAACCACACTGTTCCTTACTTCCACAAAGCAAGTTTAGAATTTTAATTATAGACCCAATAATTCTACAGGAGACATTTTCCTGACTCCAAAGATAGTCCTGAGGAAAACACACATCAGGTAATGCCCTCCCAGACGTGCTTTGCATCTAGTGATAGCTTGTAAGCATGTCTTTTAACCCTCACCCAGGTTCAGTTTCACAATACAGTGCCACCTGGCCAGGACAACCTTCCCATACATAGTAAGGTGAAGGCTTAACCAAAAAGTTTAATAGTTAATTGTCTAGAGCTCTTATCTCCTCTTTCTTGCATGCTCACTGTGTCCAAGCAGCAAGTCTTTCAGATTGTACCAGGGTGTATAACCATACCGTTTTTTGGTCATCTTCACTAGGGTTTCCAAATTCATCGTCTGATTCCTGGAACACAAGAGACCCAAAGCCAAGTATCACACATTATTTTTGTCCAGTGGTCAAGACAGGGCTCAGAAGCTATGGACTTGCTTATGTTTGGATATTCATGTCTCCTCACCGTGACCTGACTAAAGAATTGTTTCCCCACCACTGACCATCTTTATAAACAGAGCTCACTAAAATTAATTTAATTAATCATTAAGTAGCAAAGACAACAAGCTCCGTCTGACAATTTGAGTAATTCACAAGGGATTTAACCTTAATTGAGCCAAGATACCAAAAGCAAACTCCTCAGGAAAAACAGAGTGCTTCCATAGCACAGTTACAAAGCAGAGACATCCCAGCCAAGGCAGGCAAAATTTATCGGAAATTGATAGTCTGATGGAGCAGATTTACGAGGCAAAGCCTGGAGATGCATTATTGACATCTACTTAATATTTGAAGTTGCTCCTTCTACTCTTCACCACATTCTTTGTAACTGTAATTTACAACAGATTTATTCTCCATAAATGCAAATCTTGTTAAGAATCTGATTTGCTTCACAAAGTAAAATTAGACTGGAATAAAACACTTCAGTTTGAAGTATTTTACTCTAATAGTGGTTAGAGCCGATACCACTTTATTGGTCCTCTAAAAAGCAGCAGAGGAAACTACTGCATAAAAATAATAATGAAAAGCACATTTACCACAACCGACATAGGCAACAGACATCCTGCAATATTATCTTGAGACACGACATGAAAAAGCAAGGTAGCTAATGGCACACACAACCAAGAACTCATGAATGCTCGTGCAAAGTAGCTGGTATTCTGTCACTTGTCACTTACCTCTTCATCCTTCTCTTCACTGTCAATTACACTTCCACGATCGCTATCTACCGATCCTTCTATTTTAAATGAAGACAGAAAAGTTAAGAACAGACGTGACATCTGTACACAGAACAACATGGTCACCACCATATTGACAACAACTTTAAAGGCTTTGTGAAGAGAACTAGAAATCAGGAGGCAAAGAGATTGGTTTAGAAGAGCTTTGAAGGCTGCTGAAGTTTTAGCACTTCTAATACAGAGAGCACAAGTTACTGAGATGTTACTGCTTTGCACACCAGTAAAGGGGTGGTTACATCATGACGCACATTTTTCCCCCCAGCTAGTTACACTGTGCATCTAAACATGCAAAACCACTACACAGTAGAACCCAAGCTGTGAGTTAGACCAAATTTACTCACACAGGAATAAAAGGTCACGCCAGCACATACCTTCACTAGAGATATCTCCAAGGCCAACATCATCTTGTTCCATAAACTGCTGAGAGCCAATCAAGTAAGGTAAAGGCCTGTCAATATAGAGATCCTGGAAAGAGACAACATCAGGTCCTTCTGACATCTAGGAACAGCTCTACGTAGCTGACAAAGACAGAAGTCTTACGCCCTTTGTTTTAACTCAGGGAAGATACAAGCTTGTTTGGAGTCCCACCAGACACATGCTTCAAGTCACCATGGAAGTGGCTGGGCCAGCTGAGGTTTATTGCTTTTTAACACTGTCAAAGAAGGGGGCTACTGCTATTTGTGTCATCCCAACTTGTTTTCTAGATGTCATCTAACAGAAAAATATCCTTGCAAAGACTTGCAGGCATCAGTCTTACCCCAGATCCTGCACCAAGGGTTCTTAATTACTGGGAGACTAGAAAACACCTATGAAGATATGATTTATACCTAAAAGAGCATGAAATGTAAAGGTCCTACTCCACCCAGAACTGAGGCTTCCCTTTCCAAATTCACTGTCATTAAACTAACTCCCTTTGGGGTGCCATATCTTAATGCTAGCCCAACTGAAGACAACCGGGCTACACAAGGAACAGTTCAGCAAGGAGCACTTCTTCAGATGTTGTCATCAAATCCTCTTTCTAGGAAAGTATCAGTTTTATACCAACACAGTGCTTCTGTCAGCAGTATCAAAGAGAAAATCCAACAAAGCCAAACACAAATCCATGCTCCCAACAACAACAGGTCTCCATACCTTTGGCTCAAGTATCAGTTCCATCCTTTCATTACTTTCTTCCTCTTCTGAGTCAGAGTTGCCTGCTTTGATATCCAGCTGTTCAAACGCACTGTCCAGAACCTGCAACCCATAATTCACTGCTTCTTGGATTTTGGGGATAAGATCAGCTTCTTTCTGTTCCCTTGTCTTCTCCTTTAGTAACAGAAACAACACATTCTCACTACATTTTATTCAAGACTCCATCTCACTGCAGCACAGATGCAAAATTTTAACTTCAAATTAGTACAATGAAAGCTTTTTCACTATTTTTAAGAGAAAGAGCTTCAGAGCCCTTTTTTGCTTAACTTAGTTCATCTTTATCACACCCAGAAACAGAAATATTCTAAATAAACATCCACACCTGCTCTGTACTATCTTATTTCTGCTCCTAGCCCATCAAGCAAACATTTATGCTATAATACACAGACTGTAAGATACATAAAAAGCTCCCTGAGTTTTTATCCCTGGGAACTGTAGTCAGATTCTGCTTCCCCAATTCACTAGCTCTGAACCCAGCAAGAAGGCCCAAGGCCTCAGTTCTCCTGCTGGAAAAACATGCATAGCCATTTGAAAATTGTCTTGTATGCTGGACACAGTACTGAGCTTGGGGAAGCCCTCACAGATTATAACACTGCAGCAGCCTCCAATGTTACTGTCAACTTAATGTTTGAATGACATAGTCTATGCAGCAGAGACTTCAGGAAGAAAGGAAACAGTTTGATTTGATGCTGTAAATGTCCACAAAATAAGTCTGAAAATGAGAACATAGACAACAGCTGCAAACATACCACCAGCACTCAAGGCAGCTTAAGTTAACTACCTGCTCCGTTTTGTCTCCAACATCAGCTTTGGGAATAGGCTCTTCCACTTCTTCATCATATACCCTCTAAAAAGTCAACCAAAATTAATTAAGAACAACACAATGCTGCAGGTGCTAAACCACAGGTACCACCAACAAGATAAAGTACACTATTAATGTGCAATTAATTACACATTAATTCATTACACATTAAAAAAAAAAGAGGCCATGGATGATGCCAAACATCTTCATAGCCTCCTTCTATACATGAAATCATCATCCTGAAGTTACCATCAGGCAGCCCCTCAACTCAACTGAGGTAATGCAAGACTGCAAATGTCACTGCAGTAGCAGAAGACAAGTTAACCATTTAACCCCATTCACACATTGACCTGAATATGTTAAAAAACCCTCACTGTTTTAACCCCTTTAACATAAAGGTATTCTAGAAACCTTCAGAATTGAGCCCAATTTTACTTATGGGCTATTTTCCTTCTGTTTTCTGTTATTTAGTAGCTTTCCTTCTTCAGCATTTACCCTTCTCCTGTACTTACAGAGAAGGTTCACAAGCTCCTTCAGTTTGTTCTGATGATCCCTGCCATCCAGCTCTTTTAGCACTCTTTTCTAGGATCCGCTACAAGGAGACATAGGGGAATAAAAAGTCTCCCTTGAACCTGCAAACCTAAACTCAAGTCTCTCAAACACCGGTTATCCCCTGGGAAGAGACAGATCTCTCATATTAACTAAACTGAGGCCTAGAAATGAGGACCTATTTCTGTGCACTCAAATTTGGGAACACACACCTTCAAGCACCCAAGATTTAGGGCGTTTAGTACGAACTGTTCTCAGCAGAATAATTATGCTGAACAGCAAAAGGTAGGACAGAAAAGACACAGCAGCTCTAAAAAAAAAAAAACCCACAAACAAAAACCAAAAACAAACCCCCCCCACATTAACAAAACCAAACACCACCAAACCCCCCAAAACAGAAATGCAGATTTCCCTTGTCTTGTCCTCTGCCAGGACACTTCATCCTGAAATTAAGATCAGACTTGCCAGAAAGTCAAATCACTCCTCTGCATTACAGTACGGGACAACACCAATGTTTGCAGTACAAGCTTGATGCCCCACAAGCACATACTCACGTTCTCTATGAACTGCGTGTTGGACAACATAAGAAAGTCATTGAAGACATTATGAAGGCGACAGTCTGTGGCTTTTGTTTCACTAATCAATCCATCTACTTGCTTTTTGATTTCATGAGTCCTGGAAATGGTTTGCTGGGAGAACTCTTGCAGAAAACGCAGAAGCTGTTTGTAACAGAGAGAAGCAATAGTCAGCATCCAACTGCTTTTTCTTTTGGCACTATTTATGCCATGGGCAGAGTTGATCGCACACTTCCACCGAGCATAATAATAAACACAGTTTAGACTAAAGCACCCCCACCCAAGGGTCCCACCCAGGACCAAGTCTCACCCTACTCCGTTGCCACTTCATTCTGCATTTCCTTTCGGGCCAACTCCTTATTCTAGTTTTCTCGTGCGGACCGGAGGGTTAAAGGCCTGCCGGCTGCCTGGCCCTGACCGGGGCTGCCCTCTCCGCGTTCCGCCCGGCGGGCTGCCGCCACAGCTGCTGCCTTCGCGAGGCGGGCAGGGCGACCCCCGGCGCTGCTCGGGCCAGCTGCTCGGGCCAGCAGCACCGGGCCAGCAGCACCGCCCCGCCCGACACCCCCCTCCCAAGCCCCGGGGGAGGCCGGGGCAGTGGCGGCCCGCGCATCCCTCCGGCCCCAGGCTCAGACGCGGTCCCGGCCGCACTGCTCACCCCTGCATCTGAGGCCAAGGACCAGCTCTGGCTGCCCTTACGTATTTCCTCCAGCGACCAGGGCCGCTCCCACACCGGCGCCGGCTCCGCCGCGTCTCGCGGAGCCCCGTTCATCTGCGGGAGAAGGACAGTGAGCCGAGACGCCAGTCCCACAGCCATACACGGCCCAGACCCCTCCCGGGACTCACCGTGACCGCGGCCCGCGTCGCTCCCCCTGCGCCCACCGGCGCCATCCACCGCCCCGCCCGCCCGGCGGTCAGCTGAGCGCTGTCACGTGACCCGCCCCGCGGCCCCGCCCCGCGCGGCGTGAGCACGGGCAGGGGGCGCCACGGCGCCGCTCGCGAAGGCCGGGCGGGGCGCGTGGCAGCGCGGGCGGGCACGCCACCGTGCCACCGTGCCACCGTGCCACCGTGCCGTTCCACGCCCCCGCATCAGGTGGAAGGCGACCCCGCAGCGCAGACATGCGGGTGAAGGCACAGCAGCACCGTCCGTTCCGTACGGGGCTGTGGCAGCAGGAGCCCAGGCCCCACGCGGGAGATCCGGACCTGAACCGGCCACCGCCGCGCGCAGCTCCGGGAGAGTGGCGGAGCTGAGCCGGCTGAGCTGCTCCCCGCCGGGTGTGGGATGCTCACACCGCCCTTTCTGCGGGTTGTGCGGGCCGCATCTCCCAAGCGGGGGGAGCGAAGAACCAGATGGAAGGTGGCTTCGACCACCGGAACGGCTTCAAGGGCCCGGCGCCCTTGAGGGAGGGACCGTGCGTGACCTGGACACGGTCCACACCGGGAACAAAGTCGCAGGTGGCAGGAGCAGCAGGACGTGGCCCACCTGGGCAGCACAGTAGCATTCCCTGCTGGAGCACTGCAACCCAGTCTTACAAGTAGAGAGGGACCCCTTCCTCCAATCACATCTCCTTCGATTTAAACTGGATTAGTCTTAATAAATTCACACCAGAATTCCAGGATCTGCCAGAAGAAAACACTGTATACACTAGCATAAATAAACATGTAGTGCAAATCGCCAAACTGGGAATCACAGCCAATTATCCCTGGACCTTTACGTGCCGAACACCCACTCTAACTTGCCACTTTCTCACTAAGTTGTTTTTTCCAATGGATTAAAAAGCCTTGTCATACCACTGCATTTCATATGTTCTTTATTGCAAGTGAATTAACCAGAAAGCAAACGACGATAAAATCATCTGTTCTTCCAGCTGGTAACTAAATAATTCAGTAGAAATAGTCCATTTAGATCAGCCCTTGATAGTAGCACATGGAGTTTATTTGTCTACACTGATAGAACAGAAGACCTCGTGAGGAGCCAGGGCACTGGGTGATTTACTGCTTACTGGGGTTCTCCATTTAATCAGGGAAAAGCTCAAGATCTCAAAGTATCTCATATGTTATTTTAATGGCTACAGCCAGATACTTGAAGGATATTGCTAGATTAGGAGCAAAGGAACTTCTAAAAGCAAAATACCATCGTATTCCTTTCAATTCTATTTTTCTATAACAAGATGCCATCACTGAACTGGCTCAGACCTTCAGCCCTAGTAGAATTTGAAGAATTTTAGTATATTGATTAGAATGCAGAAACTAACAAAGCAGAAGTAGAAAAATAGCCTAGGCTAGTTTCACAACAATGTCTTGAGCAAGATTGTTAAAAACACACAGATGTGTGTTTTTAATTAATCCAAAATTATTCTCCAAGTCTTTTAGTGTTTTGCTATGGCTCCTTCCTCCACGACATTCCAAAAAAAAAAAAACCAAAAAAAAAAAACCACCAGAAAAAAATTGCCTTTATTTACTTTCCATATTTACCAAAATGTGGAATAAAATCTAACAAGTCCTTTGGTGATAATGCAAAGTTCTACTGGTACAGAATGTTGTGACGTTGTGCATTACAAAACATGAGGTCTATATGCTCTACCTGTACTGATGCTGAAAAATGTGGGGTCTTACCATCAGGCAGCTTCAGGTCTGGGGGTCTGGCAGAATAGTTTACATTATTAAACAAACAAACAAACCACAAACAAACAAAACCCAACAACAACCAACACCCAAAAAACAAACCCCCAAAACCAGCAACATGGAACATGAATGTTTCCTTAGGGGAAATTGATTATTTGTGATACATATGCCAGCCTCTGTGCAGAGAGGCCTACGAATGGCACAATAAAATCTGCTTTCCAGAAGTCCCATCCTAAACATTGCATTCAGGGTTCCAAAAAGCATCTCCTAAAATTCCCTTTAGAAAGGCATTTAGACAGGTTCCTTTTAAAGGTTAGAAGATGACAACAAGAAAAATCACTTGCTATGCCCCTCAGAAATTTCCAAATGAATAGGTGATGTAAAGGTATTAAAAATCACATATGTCATCAGAGATAAATTTGCATATTAAGAAACAAAACTTGTAAGACTGCATGGACCTGAGCTCTCTGATGTTGATGCTTCGCAGCATGTCTTAACTCTGTGGCATTGCTTGCTACTTGTTTGTAGCCATGAGATCTGTGTCTGTGCAGCTCAGATTCCCTAGTACCTTCCAGAGCAGGGCAGGGTGCTTCTAGAATCAGTTTGGGGTACAAAGTAATTTTGGTATGTGCATATTATGTTTCCTGCATGGCCACAAGGACAGAAGTTAAAGCAGACTGGTGTTCCTTGTAATTCTGCCAGTCCCATGCAACTGCTCAGCCTTGTGCAGTTGCAGCAGTGTGAAATGAGCCAGAGGTCTTTTGGTGGGACTCTGAAGGGCTGCAGTGAAACTGTTTAAGGTGGGGTCAGCCGGCCAGATTACTGGAAGGCCCCTGTGGATCGCAGAAGTGGGCCAGAGTACAGGACACAAAGGGTTTAAAGAAAGTTAGATAGATAGATTTGAGAAACATACCACATATTGCAGTTGCTGCTGTCTTCTGCCCTCCAGTTTCTGGATAAGAACTAGCACAGCATAATGGGATGCTACAGTTATATAGACATGGTGCAAGAGGAAAAAACCTTTATCGATCCTTTAAATCCTCTGGTTAGTTCTGATAAGCCAACATTTAAAACTGGAGACAATAGTGGTCAAAGTTTGTTGCTGTAGTGTGAAAACTTGCTTACATACAGAGTTGGCACTGAGGATATGCCTGAAATTACAGCTGGCTCTGGGGTTGCCCAGCTGAGTTGGTGATACAGACATAAATATGTGTCTGTAGTTTGCCTCCTCAATGTAATTAAATTAGCAGAGTTTAGGTTGAGCGATGGGGGCTGATCCTGGCACACTTAGGGATTCTGTGCTATAGCAATCTGGATGCCTTTCTCCTGGCTTAGATCCCTAAGCTTCCTTCTTGTAAAACCAAGGCATGGAATGAGGAGAAAAAATGGTGGGAGGGGTACTACAAACAGTTGGAGTTACCCAGACCAAAGAGCACACTAGGACTCCTTAATCCACCAGTTTAAGCATAGGTTGTGGTTAGCCTCAAACCTTGTCCTTTATGTCCACAAAGAGATATCTGTGGACATCAGCACAAGAAGCAATTGCAAAGCAAAGGAGGAGATCCAGTATTTAGTCTTGCACAAGCAGACACCTATTCATTCCCATGGACCTGGGCCCCAGTGGATAACCACAGTAATTTCCACAGGCCCATATAACTGCACAGAACTTTTAGCAGCTGCAGAATGGCTGTAGAAGGCTAAAGGCAAGATGATGCAACCTTGAAAGTAGTTTGTAAGCCAGTATTACATTTGTTGTGTATGATCACAACCTACAGTCTCTTTACAATTTCTGCAGAGCTGAAAGCAAACATTTTCATTTGGAGTGGTTCCTGACTATTCTCAAACCAAGTAGTAGATAATTTTTTCCTGAAAATACCCCTATAAACAACAGGGACAGCTTTAAGGGAGGTAATGTGTACGCCATAGCCATTAATTGCTAGGCCATATGCAACTCTATTGAAGACAGAATGATTTCTAACACACATACACAGATTATAAAATAACAAGAAATATTCTTTATTCATACAGGATTGATAGGGGGATCTGATTTTTCTCTTTTACTTATTTTTTAAACTGTTTGTATGAAGTGGCTACTAAATTCCCATTTGCATTTATCCATGAAGAAACTACAGCTTACCGTGATCAAAGACTTAAGAGTCTTGAGGTGACATTCAGTATAAATGTAAATATAATTCTCTCTTCATGATAATCTGGGTAATGATTGTTTTTTCCTGTGGGTAAAAACTTTGGCAGAAGTACTGCTTTCTGTTGCCTTGCATTGGAAGTGCTAACATAAGCTTAAACAGACACAGCACTTGGTTGAACTCACAAATATTTACAAGGTAAAAAAATGAAAGAGAATACCATAGCCAGCTTTCCCAATAGCTAACAGAAAGTAAATATGTTTTATAACTTTAGAACAGGATGCAAACAAAAGAAAATCAAGCTACAATTAAAAGATAAGGTTCTATATCACACAAGAAAAAACCCCAGCACAGTTTGTGCATTGTTCCTAATTTTCCCTGCCACTCCTCGTTCTCATGCGTAGGTCGTGTTGTATGGCTTGGTACAGGTACAGAGAGATGCAGTTGTCTAAGCCCTGCAATTACCAGAACTCCCCAGCCTCCAAGAGATAGTCCCAGCACCTGCATTATCTACAGGCTGCAAAGGGACATGGGGGTGATGAGTGAAGTCAGGGCTCGAAGATGCCTCAGTCTCTGGTGCACTGTGTAGAAAGGAGTGTCTGTAGCTAGAAATAAGTACATGCGCTGTCACTGGACCAGCATGGGAGCCTGAAGACCCCAGAGGCACTTCCCCCCAGCTTGGGATTTATTGCGGGTTAATGCAATAACAGAACACACTGCTTGCCTAACAGTGTATTTATTTGTTTCGGGGAAGACAAAATCAGCTTTCCTTTAAAAATAATTAATTATAACCTGTGTATCAGAAATAAACAGACTATGTTTACCTATGTCATGTAAAAGACCTTGCTGCCATGTACTGTGTCAAATGACTTACTGCAATAAGTTGTTGTGCAAGCAGGAAAAAAATAACCAGGCTGATAAACTCAGTTCAGGTAACTAGAGATCCTATGGGAGCAAAAAAAAAAACCATCCAGAGCAGAACTGCGAATCCTCTAAAGGAACTGGACTTGGACACACATGATTTCATTGGCTCATGGTTTCCACCACGTGAATTTGATCCTTCATTGACCCCAGAAGTTCATCTCTCATGGCAAAATCATGGTCTTATTGGACAGCCATTAATCTGGAGTTCCCTTGGTGTGGGGTAGGAATGCCTACTGCGTGAAGAACAGGGGAAGTTAGCTTTTGGTTTCTATCTCTGGTTTCTGCAGTCCTCTACAGTCAGGTAATGAGCTCTCAAAGTTGGAATTTCTGACACACTCTAGGGAGCTACCTGATGTTATGCATCAAGTCAGTATCAGAATGAAAAAAAAAAAAAAAAGAAAACCAAGCTCCTGGATCACAGTCCCATGGTTTTCTACTTCAGTCTTTAGCAAAACTTTGAAACATGAAACTCAGGACTAGTGAACGAGTGCTCCCTCCCACTTTTGTAAACAGGTCAAGAAATTAAACTTCTCACATCAAATGATACATGATGGTTGATAAAGCAACACAGAGGCAGGATGACTGTGAACTTATGTTCCAGGTTAGATCCACCAAAGTCTTTCACCAAGCGTGCACTTGAGAAAAAGGAGTGGCTCCACTGGAGACAATGGAGCTACCCACATGGCTAAAGCTAAGGATATACACAAGTGCTTTGCTTAATCCCAGCCCCATGATTTAATATGAAAGCTGCAGAAGTTAATGGGAGTTTTTCAACTTTCTTCAGTAGGTTTGAATCTATTTAACCTAAAAATTGTAAGTCCAGTGTATATGACCTTCAATTATCTATGTAACATATGTGCAAATATTTATCTGCATGATACATGTGTGTTCTATGGAATCAGCAGTGAATTTTGCAAAATACTTGTTCTCTCATCGAGTATTAACCCACCATGAGGACATCTGCCCTCTGGCTGTGCAGGATCTGAAAGGGAAAGTTTTTTGATGGAAATAAAGAACATAGAATCATAGAATGGTTTGGAAGGGACCTTTAAAAGCATCCATTTCCAAACCCCCTGCCATGGGCAGGGACACCCTCCACTAGACCAGGTTGCGCAAAGCCCCATCCAACCTGGCCTTGAACACTTCCAGGGAGGGGCATCCACAGCTTCTCTGGGCAACCTGTGCCAGTGCCCCACCACCCTCTCCATGAAGAATTTTTTCCTGATATCCGATTTCAATTTAAACCTGTTACCGCTCGTGCTATCACTACAGGCCCTTGTAAAAAGACCCCCTCCAGCTTCCTTGTAGGCCCTTTCAGGTACTGGAAGGTGCTATAAGGTCTCCCCAGAACCTTCTCTTCTCCAGGCTGAACAACACCAACTCTCTCAGCCTGTCTTCATAGGAGAGGTGCTCCAGCCTTCTGATTATCTTCACGGCCTTTGCTGGACCTGCTTGAGCAGATCCATGTCGTTCTTCCACTGGGAACCCCAGAGCTTAGCTATCAATAGTTGTATTTCATCAGAAAGGCATTTCTTCTAATCATGACGCTTCCAAGGAATACAAAGTTCCAGGCTCAACCCAGGTCAGTGCTCTGCAGAATCAAACATTTTCTCATTGCCAGCTGGCACAATTTCAGTGTTTTCTTCAGAAATTTCAACATAACTGCCTTTGAGTTGAGTAAGCTTTTTTTTACTAGACTTGAATTGCTTAACATAAAGGCATCATAAAATATTTGCTCTCAGATTCCACATTAAGCACTCACAGAGGAGTTCTGGAGATTTGAAGATCTTTGGAAGCCAAGCATTCCACAATGGTAAGTCAAAGGTTTAGATTTAGTTAAAGGGAGGATACAGATAGCTGTTTGCTTTAAAACAGCAAAAGAAGGATATGTAAGAGAATCATCTGCTTACACATTTTAAAATGTGGATATATTCTATTAAAAAACTGCAAGATGCAAAGGAAGTAAGACCTTTATGAAGATACTGTGAATTTAGTTCTTTGTTTTGTAATTTTTGCAAGAAACTGTACACATATATCTCCTGGTCTTTCACTTGCTGTTATCTTTTTTTCTGAGCAACGTTTGTGAAAATATTCAGAATTTTGTAAACATTTAGGACCATGCTTTCAAAACCTACAGATGTGACAGTTTGAAATATAGTTCCTGTACGATTAGAAGTCTAATAGCATTTATTGTCAGCATTTCTCTTTTGAACTATCAAGTTGTGTCCTGTTTCAGCTCTTCCATCCTCCAAATGTGTTTGCAGAATCTGAATCAGCAGTTAGGTAATGCTAAATAGATAGACAAAGTTCTGTGGCCCAGTTTTCCTCTAATTTATACTGACATAATCCCCAAAGGCACAGACATCAATTACTACCTTTGGTGAGAATTTCAGGAATTGCATGAGTTTTACAGAAGAGACAATAGTTTTTGTAATAGGTGTAGATTCATAAACAAAGGGAGAAATTATCATCTAGTTATTTCTCTGCCTAAGCTTTCCTGTCTATACTGAGACATGATTTAGTTGAACAAAGTGATATGGTATCTCATTCCACATCAATTCATCCACTTTCCAAGACCATTACATCCAGTTCGGAAGATTCTCTTCCGCAAGACGGCTGGTGGCATTCCCTTTTTAACAGAGAAAATAAGAAGAGGGAAAAAGAAAAAGATTCCTTGAAGTGCCATGGTCACAGACAGCCCAGAACAACAGAACCCTGGTGTTTAACTAAGAGCCCGTGGCATCGGCATAACAGTAATACTCTCTGCCATTTCTAGTAAGGGATATACTGTGTCTGCCAGTGCCCTCTTACTTGTTTGAGGTCGAAATCTTCTGTGCTTGGCCTATCTAATGTGGGCCCTTTACTGCTAGCTATCTGTTGCTTAGCTGATGTATCCTTGGGTTGTTACAGCATAAAGCCAGTTCAGACAGCTGTTAGACATCACAGGCTTGTTTCTGTTAGGTTGAGTGGGAGGTCCCGAACTTTGGTCTTTGGAGAGAGGAGATGCCCAAGTTCATCTGACTGGCAGCTCTAGAAATAGCAAGATAAGGATGAAGGTTGGAGCAAACAATGGATAAAACATTCACAGAGGACAGCACAGCAAAAGAAGAATATTAGTCTTTTCTATGAAGACATGAATGACAGGTAGAGCTGGCCTGTGCTGCTGCAAACAGCTGAACCAGTTTGTTGGAAAGCCATGATTCACTGAACTCACAAAGTCCCAGACGGCTGGACAGCACAGACAGCCCCACAGATCCAGGCAAAATGTATGTGGAGCCTTAGCAGAGGCCAGCTGCAGTGTTACATCCTACAGCTTCATGGAACAGGAGTTGCTTAGACAATTTTCCTTAGGCCAGGCACCACAGAATGGCACATTAAAGAGTTTGCCTTTCTTCTTCTCAGTCTGGCTATGGTGCTCAGCCTGGCAATTGGCTCTATTCTACCCCAAAGCCTCAGGAACTCCAAATTACAGAACCCATGTGGAAATGAAGCATTTCACCCTTCCCAGACGACTCCACAGACCCTCCTCCTCCCTTTCACTACACTATGAATGTTCCCCAGCCCTGTAAGGAAGCACCACAGCAGGGATTAAAATAACAAATATTTTCCACAGCAGACAGAGAAGATTCCCTTTGGTTCACCATTTTCTAAGATTCAAGACCTTCCAATGTCTTTTAACACTCATGATTCAAATAACTCAAAGTAGACAGCAGAGCTGGCTAAAACCAAAGCCTCTCACTATTTTAAACCCAACTTTCAATAAGCAACAGCCTCTGGAGTTCAGAACAGTAACTTGGAAAGATCTACTCCTTTTACAATCTTTTCATGTCGATCTCCAAGTGCTATCAACGAATCTTAAATAACTTCCTCCACTACTTCTCAGTCTCTGGCCCTTCCTAAACTTTTGCCTTAAGTTTTCCAGCTTAAGCAACTCATCAAATTAACCCTGTGCTCTCTTATGCTTCTTCAGTTCCCCTACTCCACTATAACTGCCCTTACAAAGTTATGCAGGCTTTTTCAAACAAGTCCTAGTTGTTCAGCAGGTCCCAGTGGACATCTCTGAAGAGCTCTTAGGAGATGTTTAGCTGTTGCCACCACTAAGCAAAAGGAAGAGTGTACTGTGACATGTCCAGACCTGTGTGTGCATGGTTTGAGAAGATGGCTCATGTGCTGCTAAGCAGAATATACAGCACTGGAATTTTGCCCTAAAACACTAATTTGTGTCTCTTTTCTCTACCCAGACACCTATTAAAAAAAAAAAAAACTGGAATATAATTAAGTCTGAGCTCTCCACTGCCAAATTTAGACAAATAGCTAAATCTGACTCAAAGGCAATAAATAAAGTACTAGTAAGAGTCTGGCAAGGCTTTCAAGTGTATAATAATATTGAAGATTTTTTTTTACTACTTTTCGTGACTTCTGGAGGTTGGACTTTGACAGGGAGTGATGCTGCTGACATATTCATGCAATATAATGTTTTTTCTTCCCACCTAAATTAGAAAGTCATCTGTCCAGTGAAACATCAGGAGTGCCATTTTCCAACATTTTCATGTACACAGAAGGTTATTTTCATGTATACATGAGGTTATTTCTGATTTTTGCTTCAGGTTCAGTGACTTAGCTTCTGAAAACAAAGATAAAGTGGAATTAAATTAATGCCATGGTCTCTGTGTCTCTCTTACAGAAGAGCTTTTTGGCTTTCCTTGTTGCAATGGGCATCATAGTGACACTGGCTGATGCATACTGCTTTCATAAAATAAACAAACCAGGGGAGGCCAAAAACGGTAAGACCAGGGAAGGTACTCTCATCTGATTGTTCTGTGGCAGCTCAGCTCTATGAGGAGCGGCCAGGAAGGGCTCAAAATACAAGGAAGCGGGGGAGGTGTCAGAAAGACATGAATAAGAGGTTCCAGAATCAAGTTTCCAAACATAGGGAAAAACAGTACCTTTCCCCGGACCGGGTATGGTTGCAGCAATATTATTGCTGTTGGTGGTGGGCTGCTATTTCTATTCCAGCACATGGAGCTGATGCTGGAGTTGAAAGTAGTTCTGAACAAAGTGTGGTGCCAGGTGGCAGACCTGGCTATTTGGTTGCATACTTTAACCCCAGATCTGTCACACAGTGAAGTGTAGAACAAGTAAAGAAACAAGTTCAGGCTCTCAAAATAGTCCAGGCAGTAACTTGGAGAACAAAATGACTTCTACTTTACTATTACCAAAAAAACCATTTTCATAAAACTTGCAGTCATTTTTAAGCTTTTCAGCCTTTATGTGCAGGCTTAAAGAACATGTTTTGGTTTGCTGCTGTCTTATGCAGGCTGTATCCTGGATGGAAAACTATACCCCTTTGGAGAGACTCCGAGGACAGACGACTGCCTGAGATGCACCTGCAGCCCAGAGGCAATTCGTTGCTGCACCCTGTAAGTTTGAACTTCTTGGTAGCATCATTGCCCATAGGAAGACCACAGGTTTCCAATTGCTGGGAATAATTGTGTTTCTACTGGCACACGAGAGCCTTTCCTCACCCACGTCACAGAGCTAGGGCAAGTCACATACAGCTCTTGATCATTTGGATCTGTGGCTGCTGAATGGGAGGAGACACAGGCCCTTCCAGACACATCCAGTTGGTGCTTGCCTTTAATTCTGAGCAACTTGTGAACCCCTCTTACACTGCAGTTGAGACTTTCCTTAGCAGGGAAAGTAGAGATAGGAAGAAATTAATTCCATAAGAGACTTAAGTGAAGCTGCTCTAAATGGCTTATGATGATCTGAATCCCTTTCCAGTGATGCTTTTCTCCAGTGAACATGCTGACCCTAGAGTGACAAGGCTCTGCTCTGAAGTATCCATCTCCAACATCCTCATTCCATCTTATCCTACCTTCTCAAACACCCAAAATGGCTTGATTATGGTCTGCCTTTGCTCACATGACACTCAATCTGTCCAGAAACAGCTATTATATTCTAAGCAAACTGACAATGGTGAAAAATTAATGGAAAAGAGATAAAACATTCTAAGACCTCACTTATGTCACACTGTAGATTGCTGTGCTAGAAATCCCTGTGCTAGTGCTGAGCATACTGGTACACCTACACAGTGCAGTGCAGCAAGGCATCATTAGAGGCCCTGAGAGCTGTAGCTGACACTCAAACTAGCTAGGCTTGGTTTTAGCCATAGTTTCAGAGGTATGTCACTCAGCATTAGTTCAAGCTATAATCATTGAACCACTGGAGTATTCAAACTTTTATTGCTCCCAATCTTACACTTGCTTTCTCTTTGCCAATGACAGCTTTCATACCCCTGTTAGTTATGACAAAAAGAACTGTAAAGTCGTTTTCAACAAGGAAACCTGTGACTATGATGTGGTGCGGAAGGATGACCCCTCAAAGGAGTGCTTTGTCTATTCTCGTGTGGGCTAACAACCTACCTGCTCCGAGCCACTCTGCACTGTGGAATTCCTCCGCTTTCTACATATGCTCTTTCATCACAGAGAAGTTTGAAGACGTGGGAGATTTTTCAAGACAGAGTACTTCAGCAGCTCATTTTAAATCTCCTAATTGTTCTAATTCATTATACAAGATGCATAATCAGACATAATGTCTCATTTCTGTCATTACTTGCATTGGTATCACTGAGATTTTCTGAATACAATAAATCCAGATGAAACATCCAAAATTGCTCCATAATGATGATTCTTTTTATGTAATATCACTGGGAAATATCACCTTCTTTGAGAATGGAATTCATTTGCCTCACTACACTGACATGCCACGCACCAGTGCCTTGTCACAAGCTGCTCTCACGCTTTGCGGGTTCTGTTCTAGCCAAAGATCAGAGAAGATACTTTAGCTCACGACGTGTCAAAATCCATTATCATTTGGAAGGGATGCGTTGTTTGGGACATGCTGTACAATGGCTCCTACTCAGCGCACACTTAAATTGCTGCAGGAGCTTTGGCAAGACTTGTGCTGCTAACACCTACGCCCTCTGATAAAATATGGGGATGGAAGATCTGCAGTTAACTGTTGTATGGTTTGAAAAGAAAAACACCTTCCAGGACAGTGGACTCTTTAATGATGCTCCATAATGACGAGTCTGTTGTCTTGTAGAAGTACAAGGTTACACACAGCTGAGTATTCTTAAGGCAGGGATCCTCACTTAACCCAAAATCAATTGTCAGCCTCTGTTTATTCAGCAGGCGTACTGGCTTCAAGACAGCCTGTCCCAGGCTCTGCAGGCCATCCGTAAAATCAGAAGAATTTAACTTCGTGTGTTTTTCCTGACTTTGTTTTTGGTAATTTGCCTGTGAATATTGTTTTAAACTTTCTTATGGCTTCACTTAAGATACCTCCTTTTGAGTAAAAAAATCCAAGCATTTTGCAAGCACTGGTATTATATACTTCACCTTTTAAAGTTCTCTGCACCACAGGACGGATATCAGTTAATAACTTGGGTTTCTGTATGATGGAGTTTTTTTAATCCAACTTTAAAAAATAAACATTTTCATGGCTAAAAAAAATGACTTGGAGGTTCCTCATAGATTATTTTTTAATTCGAACTACTGAGAAGTGCATACATCAAGATTACTGTCCAGTTTGATGTACTCTGGAACTGTGTCATGTGATACTGGAATTGTTTCAGTATTCCAAGTTTTTCCCTACCAGAGTCTTACAAATTAAGGCTACATTTTTATTCTGAAACTTATGAAAACTAGTTTCTTATCTCATAAGGTCACATTCATGTTCTTAATGCAACTACAGCCTAGGTGGGGTATAAACAGAATGAAATGAACTTTCCCCAAAAAAAGGCCAGAGGCCACTGAACTGTGTAACTGACAGTATAAAATTGAGGTTAAGCCTCCTTTCATTTTGTGCATGCATGAGCAGGTTGTGTTAAAGATGGAAGACTGCACAGATTTGGTACCACCTGGAGGACCTAGGGCATGCTTCCAATGCCAGTGTGGCCAGAGCAGGGTCCACTGTTACACCATGTAAGTTCCATGAAGCCAGAGGCACCAGTGGCAAGAACAGCAATGCTCCCACCCACCACACTTCCTAAGGTGACTCCTTAAGTCATGCCTCCATCCAGAAGTCTTTACTTTTTCAGAGACTGATGACCTTCATTCAGGGCTGGGATAAAAAGAAAACAGAATCACTGTTTTCTCATTTCCGGAATAAAATTTTCTTTTTTGAAATTGCATTGAATTAAAACTGAAATTTAGCCCAGGGATGGGTGCTATGCTACATATGGAAGGAGAAGGAGGTGTTCAAATCCAGGGAGAAATGACATTGTTGTCTCCAGCTTGTGCCTCCCAGATTGAATTGAGACCTCAACTCAAATTTCTGCTGTGCCACACATTACCTGGAACAAATCACTCACATCATCTGTGCCCCTTGCCTGTAAAATTAATACAATTCTCTGCTAATTCCTATAGCAGGAGAATTTTCAGGACATAAACTTGAGGTCTGTGTGTATATGAGCCTCAGAGTTAAAAATGTTCCCACCAAGATAAGACTTCCTTCTACCACATTTACAATAGGTTTCTGTGTCAACAGTGCACCATGCTTAGTGCTGTTTGCTTGTGCTTTTCCTTAAAACAGTTGTGCTTTATCACATGCAAATGTGTCAGACTGTTTAACAATTGTAGAACCCTTGTATATGATACATAACATTGTCAGGTTAAGGTTAAGACAAATCTATTTTTAAAATGGTGTTTACGTACGATCTGTGAGCTGATATGTCTCGTGCTTCCTCTTGCTTTCCCCATCTCAATAGCATTACCAGTCAACCTCCTGGTTTTAATGACTGGATACATGAACTCCAGTTATAAGGAGTGCTGCACTTATTCTCATCTGTAGAAAGTGGATCCCTCTCAAGAATGAATAGTTCTGAAATGCTGGGTTAAGGAAACAAGGTTCCTAGACTGCTTTCATTCTAGTGCATCTCTTCGAGCTTTAGGTTCATCACAGAGTATTGCTTTTCACGGGTATTAGCTAGTTTGTTGAGGTTTTTTTCAACTAACATTACTGCTCCGGAATCATGCTGTATATCTGTTGATTGCCAGCACTGAAAGATACAGAAAACCCAAGGCTGGTTATCTTGCATTACTCTATGAGCCACATGTCTGTGGTATTAGTAATCTCCTGTTTCAGGGCAGTGCCCACCTCAGCATTGCCAAATCTAATCTATTAGTGATAGGCTGATTGTGTGCGGCTTTATCAAAACTTGAGCACCTGCAAGTGCTTCAGGTCTTTTCTGCTATTCTGAAGGAAGATCTGGTAACTGAAGTAAAACAGATTTACCCAACCTACTGAGTTGAAAGTCAGTCAAATCTGTCCCTGTGAGTGGTGGTCTCACTGTGATGTGTACTGCAATAATGCTGGCTCATATGGACTTCCTGAGCTAGCTGTCAACTCTAGAGTTGGATAGAAGATGTGGAGTAGCCACCCCAGCTTGGAGTTCAACTTCTACTCCCAAACCCACACAATAAGGCAACACAATTAGGCAGAGTAGTTAGCTCAGATATTGCAAACTGTACAGCTCTGGTAATAAGAGGAAGACTTCTTCACCTATCAGGGCTACACAGTTTGAAATATTTGAACCAACTAGATCAAAGCTAAGCAAACGGGGGCTGTCCTTGACTCCTTTGATATCAAATTACTGTCCTAAGCACTTGGAAAGTGTGTCTGCCTCTGAAATGTACAGAAATGTAGAAAAGGGACCATCTCTTCCTGCCTACAAGGATTAGAGAAGAAAATATACAGTGCCTATTTTTTCCATAGAGGATCTCATCATATGGGTCTCCCACAGGATGGAAAATGAACAAAGAAGAAAATTATTATCTAGGACCCTTTTCTAAGGGCCTACAGATGCCAGCCACTCTCCCCATAAACCCTGCTTTACATGTAACTCTTCCAACCACCACTCCTTTTTCACAAAAGCTTTCTTTCATCTTGGGCTGATGAGCAAGAAAGCTGAACAATTGTTCAATGTTCCACTTTTAAAACCTAGATAGTTCAAAATAAGCGTGCAAGTTTTCTTATGCATGACAACCATATCTCTAATGGGTTTCTCAGGGCAAGTGCTTAATTTTCCTTCCAGGCTGAAAATTCCTTTTGAAGTACCTCCCATAACTGCCTTGTAGACCTGGTGTGGCATAAAAGTCACACCTACTCATCAGTGCCTGTCAGAACCAAACCCTCCTGTATATAATTGGCTTATTTTAGTAATGCCCACCCCATGAGATCATCTTGCAGAAACCTCATAGGAGTTATTCATGCATGTTCAGTTTGCTTAAGGACTTGTATCATAAATTCCCGCTCTATATAAGTTCTCTGAGAAGATGGGATTCCTAGAGGCTGTCTCCTTACTGGAAGCCTTCTAATTCTGCAACAATGGTGAGTCATTACATCTTATACTGTAAAACACCATGGTATGTTTGTATAGATTTAAAGGAGGTTCTGTTGGATTTATCTCAGTACTTGGAAATCTGAGAAACTTGGAGAAAGCTCTGTGATTGTGTATTTTTGAGAGCAAAAGTCAGACAGATAGGCACAGGCAGTTAAGAACCTTGGGTAAAAGATCAGCATGTATACAGCAGGAGATGTCTAATAGAACTCCAGCTAAGGCTTTTTATTATAACCTGGTTTTGCTTATGTGTAGGGTTTGGAGATAATGTCTTTTCTGGCAGAAAGCAGCTCTGTTGTGTCTCAGCCTAGACATGGCCTTCATTTTTGTGAAAAGTCTGGATAACATTTGAGCATCTAGTTAAACTCAAAAATGTTACCTTGATTTTTACTCATTTGTAGTTCTGTGGGTTTTAACTTCTCTTCTGCAAAATAAAATGTTAGGTTTTGCTCCTGTCTCAGGTATGACTTATAAAAATAAGTCACTAGTTCTACTCTATCCAAAACAGACACATATATACAATATGTGTGTGTACATGTCATTGTTATTCCTGGTCTACCTTTCCTCTTTCACCAAGACTTACATTCATCGCAACTAATACAATTCTAGGGTTCTTGCACTTATTTCTTTCATATCCCCTCTGAAAGCACTTCAAACATTTCAAACTAATATTGAAGGCTAAGAGACTAGCAGAGGAATTAAGCTGAACTTTCAGAAAAACCTGCTGACAAATGTCATAGAATATAGAATTATCTCAGTTGGAGGGGACACCTGCAAGACATTTGGTCTAACCTCCTGCTCAAAATAGAGCCAAGTCATGAGTGTTCAACTTTTGCTGAAGTTCTTCAGCTTATTTCTAATACTTCAATATTATGGTGAAACATCCAGTGGGTTCTTCAGACTTCAGTGGAGAAGTTTTTACAGCTATGAGTGAGGGGCAGAGACAGACAGTGACCAATCCTAAGGAGAAAATGACAAGAATAATGAATGGGGAGGGTGAAGGAATAGAACACACTCCTTTCACAAACAGTAGCTGGATCTGCCAGTCCTGTATCAGGCAATGCTTGATTTTAGCAGCTTGGAAAGACAGACTTTTTCCCTCCTACATGATGCTCTTCTAAATGGCTCAGTATTCCTGATTGTATGCTAAAAGTGTCTAAACTGCAAAAGACAATTAGATTTGAAACCACAATGTATTTTCAGATTTGTAATGGTAGCATTTATCATCAAGGCATCTTAAGAGTTACTTAGGTACTCATATGAATTCTGCTTTTTGTTCAGAAAACCATCTTGGCCTGCCTTCTTGTTCTTGCCATTAGCGTGCCACTGTCCAATGCTCAGTGCTTCTTTCAGCCACTGAAGCTAGAGACGTCTGACAGTGAGGTCGCAGGTAAGTAGTCAACTGTCCTCAACTTGGCAGACATCACCACAAGAACCACCTGATTTGGTTTGTTCATTCTGTGCAATTTAACACTATTTAGAAATAAGTGGAAACAGTGCAGAGAAACCACTAGGAAATGGGGGGGGAAATGGGTTTTGAAGAGCAAGAAATTTATGTGTTGTAAGAAAAGAAGAGTTTATCTGAGGAACAACACAAAGGCCGAATTACAAATTAATTTTTTACCAGGAAAGCAGCATAGGCTTCATTTATCCATCTTCATGGAGTAATAATTAATGTTTTCATTATGGGAGTATATTTAGAAATACAGAGAAGGTAGGATGTCATGGTTTAACACCAGCCAAGTATCACACAGCTGCTCGCTCACCTCCCCGCTTCCCCAGTGGGATGGAGAGGAGAATTGCAGGGAAAGACAAGGAAATTTGTGGGTTGAGATAAGAACAATTTAATAATTGAAAATAAATGAAATAATGATGCTAATACTAAAATACTAATATTACTACTAATAATGTGTAATAAAAATAGTACCACCACCACTACTACTGCTAACTGCAATGAAAACAATTAAAAAAAAAAAATTATGCAATTGTTCACCACCCACTGATGCCCAGCCAGCCCCCAAGCAGTGAGAACCAGAACCCAAAGGAGAGTGAGCCACAGCCTGAAACCCCTGAGAACCAGTGAAGCAGTAGAACCAGAGCAAGAGAACAAGCCCCAGCCTACTCTCCCCAACTTATATACTGATCATGATGTTTTATGGCATGAAATATCCCTTTGGTCAGTTTGGGTCAGCTGTTCTGCCTATGTCCCTTCCTAGCTTCTTTTAGAGAAGAAATAGGGAACACAGGTGCAGTATCAGAAACTGGAAAAGTCCTTGGCTTAAATATTGCTCAGCAACAACTTAAAACATTTGTATGTTATCAGTATTCTCAACACAGCCAAAACATAGCCTCATACTAGCTACTGTGAGGAAAATTATCCCAACTAAAACCAGTGCAGAGGAGAAGGGCCTTTCTGTATGTGTGCTCAGTATAAAGCAGGAAGACTGGCAAGCATTCCACACACTGGTCAATTCACTTAGTAGCTGTTTCCCTATCCCAAGGCAAGTTCTTGAGAACAGAATGGCTGCTCCCCTTGAGTCTGGGATGGCTCTTCCTGAACACAGACAGTCTATCAGTCTTACAGATGAGTGGAACCGCAGGAAAATGGACACTCAAAAGAAGCATGTGATTATTTTTTGGACACAAGAACAGTCGGTGTATGCCAGTATGTGAAATAAACTGAGTGTCCCAAAATAGAGTTTTTTCTGGTAAAGGTAGTGCTGCTATTAGAAAAATGAGTTAGCATTGCCATAGAAACAGAACATACTTAGAAACAAAGACACAACTTAGAACTCCGGAATCCTCCACTCTGTCTTCTCCAGTCCTCAGAGAGTCCTGCTTTCCAGATCACTCATTTAGGAAGTCTATTCCATGACTGGTGAACAGGAACGCTATATCCAATATGTGCTTTCTTCCTGCAGCTGAGGATTGGGAAAAGTTTTCCAGGCAGATTTAGTTTGTACTAAATGAGAAGTCAGCAGTAGTTGGTGTTAATGAGGGGACAAGCCTTTTCTTAGTTCTGACAAGGTCTGTGCCTACTTTCTTTTCTGCTGGGTGCTCTAATTCCTGTACTTGAACTACTTCAGGAAACCCAGTGCTGCCACAGGAAAGTGTCCCAGGATACCATTCTCCATGCATTGATAGTAGCAGTCCTGCTCTGTTGGGGAACCTCTGTGTTTGCCAGATAGGGATGTTAATGCAAAAAGCCAGAGATCCCACCCATTTTGTACAAGCCATAGAGTTGTTAATGTCACAGGTCTGACACCAAAGGCTGCTTGTGCAATACATTTTCAGGCTGCCGTGACATGAATGGAAAGCTGCATGAATTTGATTCCCGCTGGAGGAGTGATGCCTGCTATGATTGCTCCTGTTCCAGGGAAGGAATTGGCTGCTGCGCCAGGTGAGTTCAGAGCCACAGTAGGGATTTTTCTCTGCTGCCATGATACAGTATATACAGCTTCGCTTCACACAGGGGTCCCTGAAAAACAACCATGACCCTTCTCTCACTCACTTCATATCACAAAGTTATACTTTAACCTGACACCATAATCACTGAGCGTGCAAGAATTTCCCCTAACGAATATAGCTCATGTTTAACAAATGATTCTAGATTAAAACATGAGGACTTAATTCTTCTTGGGGCTAAAATTTCAGGCAAGATGCTGATTCAAGAGAGAACACATAGTTACTTAAGAAATTTCTACTGTTCCTAAACCAGATCTTCCCAAAGTCACATATTGCCCCTCTTTACTCTGAGAAGCAGCTCAAGATACTGGCCTGACTGTAGTTTTTCTATAACACCACCCAACTACTCATGCAATTCTTGTTCCACATTGTGTCTGAATAGAAAAAGCAATTATATTGGAGTAGCAAATAAACACAACAAGCATCCTTTGAGTGTAAAACAGATTAATATACTACAACACACCCCTCAACCTGCTTAAGCATCAGGCTAAGCAATATTTGAGCTGGGAGCTTTGTGTGAGCTCCCTTTTCTGCTGCTGAACACCTTCTCAGTTTAGCCTCTTCATACTTATAGTGTAAATGTAATCTCAAATGGAAGCTGCTTACTTCATCACCTCTTTGTCTTTCTTTTCCCAATGACAGCTTTAAAACACCAACTGGCTACAATAAAAAGAAATGTGTACGCATTTTCAACAAGGACACCTGTACTTATAAAGTAGTGAAGAAAGATAATCACTCAGAAGAATGCTCAGTCTATAAGTGGGTGGGCTAACAGAGAAGGATTGTGGATTTGAGGGATATTTCCGTTTTTGTTTTAGGGGTTCTTTCTCACACAAGTTCAAAAATACTGAAAAATGCAGCTGTTGATTGAAATCTGCTCATAAAACCTAACACCTAATAAAACAGAATATCTACTTACAAAAGATTCATTTTCTCTGCCTTCTACTTCCCAATGAAGAAAGAACAGACTTCTTCCTTCCTTGAGATCAGCAGTTAAATATGACATTTTGAAGCATCCTTAGTAGCTGTTAACTTTTATACTTCTCTAGTCACACTTCAGTGCCAGGAATTATATTCTGTTATCTGTGCACAGCTGTATCTTAAACCTAAAATAAATTCAGATGAAGCATCAGAAATGCATGTGACATTTACTTCTTTGAGAATGGAAACAAAGAATTAACTCTTCAAAAAGACACGGGAAAGAAATTAAAAGCAATGTAGATATCTTTCTGAACACATTCTGTTCTAGGACAATGCATTATATGATGACCTTTTATCCTATATGGTTCCCTGCAGCCTGGCCACCCTATGGGCTGCAAGAGCCACCAGCTACTCAGTCGAACCCAACACTATACTTCCATTGTACTCACAGCACAGACTTGGACTTAACCTGGGGTTTGGGTAAAAAAAAAGGGTCTTTTCTTCAGATTAACCCTTAAGAAATTCAAGTTAAACTGACCAATGAACAGGATTGTGGCTGAATAGAGAGATTAATCTCATCTGGACTCAAACAGGGAAGTAGCTCAGCAAATCCACAAATGATAACGGAGAGGGATACGCTTCCCAGTATATGCTCTCCCTTGGGGAGCTGCTTCATATTGGAAAGATTTGTCCAGTTGGCTCTTTCCACAAGTGACTGTGCGCATCCTACGTTTGCATGCTCTATTTCCCTGTAACAGAAAGAGTATGTCAGAGCTTCCATAGTTCCTTGTTTCAAATTGTGGAATCAGTACACACCTTAACAGCAGGACCTGGTCTTGCTCTCTGCAGGGGTGAGCCTCAGCTTGTGTCAGCCTTGACCACATGTGCTCTGGTGAACAACACAGGAATTGCATCCCAGGTTGCATTTCACCTCTGCTTCCCTTTCTCCTTCCCCAGGAATGCAACCCTGTTGGTCACACATTCTTTTAATTGCCTGCCACAAGCCCTGCTGGAAGGGCACCCACAGTAATGTACTTTATAGAACAGTTTACAAGCCAAAGTTGCTAATGTCACTGTGCAAATAGACTGGAGATGTCACAAAGCCCGTAAGACACTTACATGAAGAGCAGTAATAATTGCAGCTACTGGGAAAAAGGTAAGAGGGTTCTGCCTGATCTGAGCTGCCTCTGTCCCACTTTCTCCCTTCTTGGCTAACAAAAATATGCAATACTGGTTGAGGACTGATGCTTGACTTCAGACAAGACACAGGTGTCAACAGGTTGCCCAGAAGGACATGCAAAATTGGTTTGTAAGTGAATCAATGTTCTCGGGAAGCCGAGGAAGATGCTGTACGTAGAAATTCGGATCTTAACACCCAAAATACCTTAGACTGAGAACAAGGGATACCTCTTCCCTCATTGTCTTTAGACAGTGAGATTTTGAACCAGTACTTACCAGAGCTAGCTTGACAATTTGTCTGCTACAACAACCATTTATTCTGTACTTTACCTTCAAACTCACCTGAAACTGTCTGTCTGCTGAATTTTATTTTTTTTTTTCCCCAAAATCTACCCATATCTGGAAGCTACTGGGACCTGCTTGTGGTATTTAGGCAGACAGTCAATTATAGTGCAGTGTGGAACAAGGTTTGTAACCAACAATTCAGGCACATTAGTTTCCTTCTTAATCAGATGTCCTTTAGTGATGAGGAACTATTTCATAGAACCAGTCAAAAATAAGATCCAGAGTTCATAATGCCATTCAGGAAAACTACAAGCTAGAGAATACAAAGACTAAGAATATAACAGCAACCAAAACCCAAGGCGCTCTGATAACATTTCTGAAGGCAGTGATACACATTTTCTTGGTACTTGAAGAGGCATTCTGGGTTCAGTATGGAGACACCTGCCCTGAACCACTGAAGGATTCCTTTTCTGCAGTACCATAGCCTAAACGGAAAGTGTTGATGAGTATGGAATTGTGACTTGCATTTGACTGAAGTTGAGCTTTGTGTTAATGGTCTCTATATACAAGAGATCAAGTTCTGTGCCTTATTCCAAAAGAGAAGGTCATTTTCCTCCTTCCATTCCTAGCCACCTTTCTCTTCTCCTCAGTTATTTCCTTTTATGCATCACTACAGTCTGGGTTTTTGTTTTCCTCCAGTTGTTCTTAGGGCACCAGTCTTTTCTATTCTGCTGCAAATCATGATCTAATCTCTGAAACAGAATGAAATCCACTTACCCCTGAGCTTTTCACTATGTGTTTAGGTCTGCCAGCCTGAGTAGTCTCAGACGGAGTAGAAGCAGATGAAGCATCCTATTATGCAATGTCTGAAGATTGTCCAAAGGCTGGGACCATTAGAAACTGCAAGTCATTCCAGATAGACTCTATCCAAGCAACAAAGTCATATGAGGAATTTATAAAACAAGCCACTATTCTGTATTTTACAAGTGTCATCTGTGTACAGAGAGGATTCAATGAATCTTGCTGTTTACAGCAGGTAGAACATTCAGATTCACAGCCTACCCTAATATGCAACAACGAAGAGCAAAACAGGTTGCCTGCCAAGAGGAGATGGCATTTGTGAGGCCATTCTGATTTGCAATAGCGAAATGGAATGTGGACAGATCATCCTGGAGCTTGTGTAATAATCTTCAGCCTTTTTTATACTGCTTAAAGGAGAGATTTTTCTCCATCTTACTGCCATCCCAGCAGCAGATGCAATTTGAGCCCCACCCAGAAAAAGGACCCCATATTCTTACTAGGTATGTTCTTGCATTAATAAACTGCCTTTACCTCAGACTCCAGCTCCCTAGTTGGTTTAACCCAGTGCACATGCAGGCTGTTGGCTGCCTACTTGCCGCTAGCTACCACCTTCCTTACTCTAGCACCAAAATTTTGTTTTCCAGTGTTCTGGTGCAAATCACTGTTCTGGATGACCAGCCTCACCTCTTTCAGCACCTGCCAAAAATGCTGAAGTTGGGGTAGAACCATTTTGAAACTGCATCCACATACTTCCGCATACTTCAAAATTCACCTACTACAAAGCACATGTCTTGGGAAAACTGGCAAAAAAATTTGCATGACTGCAAGCAGAAATGCTAGCTTTCCTATTCTGTTTCTGCTTCCCACTCTCAATTGCTTGGAAAGCTCAAGATTTAACACTCACAAAACAATCTATCCACATTTTGGATAGATTTGGATAGACATTGCTTGGGAGACACTGTCCCCACTAGCAGCTGGGCCATGAGCCTGTTTACTTCCCTTTGCAAGCCTATGCTAAGAGAAAGTATAAGGCATCTTCTAATCAACACCATGCCTAGTGCATACTCCAGCACTTCAGGGTTGAGGCTAGAGGACTTGGAAATACTTTCTGAGAAACTACGGCACCATGGTGCATAGGAATTGTAGGGTTGCTATTTCTAGTTTCCACCAAAGGAGGTGACACAGGAAGGGAAGCAGCATGGAGAGAGAGACTTTTTAATAGGGTCTATAGTGACAGGACAAGGGCTAAAGTTTTTAAACTAAAAGAAGGTACATTCAGATTAGGTACAAGGAAGAAACTCTTTATGAGATGCTGAAACATGTTGCTCAGGGAACCTGTGGATACTGCATTCCTGGAAGTGTTCAAGGCCAGGTTGGACAGGGTTTTGAGCAACCTGACCTAGTGGAAGATGTGCCTGCCCATGGGGGAGGGGGAGGGAGGTGTAGAACTAGATAATCCTTAAGGTTCCTTCCAACCCAAACCATTCTATGGATATCTTTCTGTCTGCAAGAGACTTCCAGGTTCAGTTGTAAGGCATGTCCTAGAGAACACCAAGTCTTAAGTAAGCTGTGACAAAAGATTTACTTTCGTTTTTAAGGCTGAATAGATGTACGCACCCAGATCCAGAAAAACCAGCCTGAAACAGCATTCCTACATGATCCAGACCTGTTGAACCACATTTTAAATCCACCCAAGCACCTTTCTCCGCTATCTGCCAAGTCTTGTTATGATGCATGGATCTACCCTGTCTGTTATACAGAAGTAGGAAAGATTCGTCTCATGTCTAATCCAAAAAGCCTTCAGGGAGCAGCCTGCTCTCTTCTTGTCTGCTCCAAGTTTCAGCATGGAAACAGATGATGTCATCTATCAGATCTAGTTTTGGAACACCAGAAGTACAGCAGGGACTTGGCTCCCTTGTGTAACAAGGGGTCTAGCTGTGGGAGGATGACAAAACCCTCAAAACTGAGAAAGCAGAGACAGCACATACAAAGCTCTGCTTTGCTCTTCCCACTTCTGCTAAATGATGTGTTGCCTTGGCATTTCACTACTTCAACACACACAGCTATAGTCACATACAAAGAATACATCACTCCACCCTCAAAGCTTTATATCATAACACCACTAGCTCCACATAGTGGAAAGGAAACATTCATGTAAGAGTTTCCTCGATTATCCCAACATGTTTAAGTTTTAAGAGACCCTGCAGAATCTTGGGAGGCAATGCAACCCAGGCAGAGTATAAGAGGTCTGCTCTCTTCTCTCTCAGTTTCCCTGTCTCCAGCTGGTAGAACAGAGCTCTCATGCTAGCTCTGCTAGAAAGAGGCAGTTTCTGGTAACTGAACCTCTCCTTCCAGTAATTATTTTCAAGGCAAGTCTTTTGAGTAACATGAAGGTGCTATAGCCCTAAAAAAGAAATCTAGTCCTTAGCCTACCAACTACCAAGTCTTTTAAACCAAGCACCAGAACACACATCTCTGATGGAAGCTTTCCTATTAAACAGTGTTTATCACTTAAAACTTAATGCTTTTGTACCCATTCATGTTTTGTTTCCAATAAGATTTGTGCCACAGACTTAGAAATAAAACCCAACTTAAACAATTATAAACAAGTAAAGCACATATTTATATTATACATACCAAAGAAGCTAGAGTTTTTCAGTTCACATTCTGCTTTGTGCCAATTAAAAAAAAAACTTAGATAAATTCAATTAATAATATACTTTTCTTGTTCACTTTTCTCTTGGTTAACTCTTCTGTTGGTATGGAGGAATGTTTGCATTCACACCTTTTGAAAGCCTTAAAGCTTCTGTTCAAATCTACTGCTGTGTGCATGTTTCCCTGAGCCAAGCTGTGGTTTATTTTAGGACCAACTGGCTTTATAACAGGTATTGATATGAAACTCCAGAACACACAAGTTGTTCAACCAATCTAAAACACTCAGCAAGACTGGGTTACTTTAACACTCTCCCCACACCCAAAAATGTTGTTTTCACATCTCATTTCTTTCAGCATGTAAGTCCCAACCACTGACTCATGCTTTTCACAGTTCCCCAGGTCTTCAGTGCTCTGGCATAGTCAATAGTTCAAGTAGATCTCCATTACAGAACACTGTTAAACTGCAGTCCTTTGCCACCACAAGGTGACAGCTTCCCTCAGAACATCCCACTATTTTCTCTACTGTAATCACAGAGGTTTTTCCCATTGCTGCCCTGACCTACCAAAGATGGGGAAAATCTAGAGAGACAAGAAATTTTGTCTAACAGCTAATTATAATGGCTCAGAGACTGAAAGAACTTGTTCCTTAAGCTGTGTAACGCAGAAGTCAATCCAGTCTGCTGTACGCCGGTCAAGGTAGCTGGGCTGAAATACCAGTTTAGGACTGTGAAGCTTCCCTAATGTGCTATCCTGAGCTAAATGAGTCTCATTAGAGTACAACAGCTCACTGAGGCACTTTGCCACTCCTTTTTAGTTCTATTTTGGGACTCACCTGATCTCTAATAGTGCTATCCCTCAGTCGTCCTGTGTCCTACACAAGGAGGAAGCTTCCAGGAGGCTACAAAAGCTTATTTTATTGGGGTGCTCTCCTGCTCTTTCCCTGCTCTTGGACAAAAGGATACTGTCCTGCGCACCAAAGATAATGGTCAAGGAGCGATGAGGGGGGGTCTGGCTCGGTACAGTATTAATTCAAAATCCTTTAGACTCCTAGAGTTATAGACTGGATTATTTAACAAAAGTCTCTTTGTTTCCAGCTCAGTTGTTTGTTCCTTTTTATAGTATTAGAGTTGGTAAGGCAGACTGTTGAAGAGCTACAGTCAAATCAGAGAATATTATTCTCCAAAATTAACAGCAAATTATACAAATGGGTTAGATAAGAGAACAACTCTGTAACATTATTATGAGTCTGGCAGAAATATTTGTGAGCATAACACCCAGAAGTTCAGCATCTGGTTTGGCTACGTCGCTGGCCTCAGGCCTATGTTTTTAGGATATAACTTCTGTTGAATAGCCAATATTCCTCATTAATATCTCCTTTCACTTTCTTTCAAGTGTCTCTTCTGAATGGGGGACCCTTGCATCTCTTTTCAGTCAGGAGTTTGAAAGTTAGAATGACCAAAATTTTATCAGAAATGGAGAGTGGCATGCCACTGTTCTTTGCTTGATACTCAGAATTTCAGAGAGCACCTAAGTTTTTCAGCAAGCCTAGTGAGAAGTATCAGGAGCTTGATCGAGCAGATTGCTGTAAATACAGCCCAGCTACATTAGTACAGCTTATTTATCTACACACGACAGCCATTGAAGTTGTGTTGTTTGTATTCTTTTCTCTCCTATAAATTCAGTAGTCACTAGATGGCATTCTAGTGCTGCCACAGTGCGCCTGTCCTGGAAGGTGAGGATGAACAAGTCAGCACTACAGAGAATACAAATACCTAGACCCCGATTCAGCTGGCAGACTTAAGCTCAATTTTTGTTTGCTCCAGTGAGGTTTAAGAATGTAAGTTGCATTTTCAAAATATCTTTAAACAATTAGTACAGTGAGAAACCTACAAGGAATTATCATGGACAGGATTGAGTTTAAGAGTGTTTTTTGAACTTGAGCTGGCCTACCTGAATTACCCTTGATACAGGAGAATGAAAACTTAAAAATAACACTACCTCAAAGTTTCATTGAAAGAACAGATGCATTAGCACCACTGATTTTTAACACAGAGCAAAAATAGGAGTTTGCCCTCTGCAAAGGGCAAAGTCGAGTCAAATGTGTTGGCTTGGGAAAGCATTACTAGGGCTGAAAAGGGAACATGTAATACTAATTCTGAAATAGAGAATGTGGTTCATAGCAAAAAAATAGTTCTGAAATAAATTCGGTTTGGGAAGAGAAACAAGTTCATAAGCTTTCTTAACAGTAGAAGCATTGATAGATAACCGACTCAAAGTTTTCAAACTGCAGTTTTATTATATCAGTCTCTGGCTATAGTGCTATTTTCCCACTGCATTTTTCTTGCCTTTCAAGAATGGAGAAGGCAGATGACAGAAATTAAACTCTTAATACTTTGAAGAAAAATCTTAGCCCAGTTGAGAGAGGTTTTCAGCCATCCATGCCAGTAATTGTACTTCATGTCAACTCTAGAAATTAATTGCTCTGCATTGTATTAGTGCAGTGTCCCTTAACCTTGGAGGTAGTAAGCTACATCTGTTAACCTTACCTCTGCTGGGGTCTTAAGGTTAGAGCCATCCTAAAGATTTTGGTACAGGCAGGACTAGAATTTCTTTCTGCACCCCTGTCCCCCAAGATTTCCAGCCAAACTACTCAGAGGCACTACAGTCAAAAGTCAAGATGAAGACAGAGAAACAAAAGCTTGTATACCAAGTTAGTCTGTGCAACACTTCTGCCCCCCCAAAAAACCCCAGCAGCTCAGAACTGATAAGTCCACAGGCACAGGCTAGAAGAAACACAAGTGGCAGAACATGCCATTTACAATTCAGGAGGCACATATGTAGCTGTTGCCACCCTTCTTGTCTAGTACCAATTTGAAGGAAGGATTCCAGGAAACAGTTCTGTTGGCTGCCTGGACATTACAGCACACTGACACCATGCAATTGAATTGCAATGCTTTATTGGTCAGATAGACACATTTGGAAGGGTGTAGAAGGACACAGGATACATAGACAAGACCAGCCAGCACTCTGTCTGCAAAAGGCAAAACAGGAGGTGGTGGTTTTAGCAGCTCTACTGTGCAAGCCTTGTGCTACAAGGCTCCTGTGAGTTCATTAGATCAAGTAGCTCTGGGGTGCTTGAGGAGGGGTCAATATGCAATGGCTCAAAGGTGCCATTGCCAGGTCTGAACAAGCTAAGCCCACCGTGGCAGGAACATGAGGACAGCAGCTTTGGCTGCTGAAACCACTGTCTAGCAAAGTGCTATCATCGTCCAGCAGCTGATAATCTCTGTAGAGCCGCTGCTCCTCTGGTGGCCTCTGCAATATTCCCTCCAGCACCTTTTTCAGCTCATGCACAGTTAGTTGTCATCTCTTTGGCCTCGGTGAAGATTGTTGTTTTGTGACAACAAATTATCAAGTAGACATCCATCACTGTCCTAGGGCTTACTGCAGTCCTCTATCCCTTGGAAACAGATTTCAGTTCTCTTAGTGAGAGACCTGTATTTTCAGGAATAGCTAAGTAAAGACAGAACTGTCATTAGATGAATGGATCCAATCGGGACAAGGAAGGGAAAAAAATACCTACAGGGAGCTGCTCTGCTAGGCAAAGATCCTCATACTCTACACAAGCAGAGCTATAAGTACTTAACTTTTGTCTTCCTATCTAGATATCATCTAGCAGAGAGCCTTCAACACTGTTAATGAGCATTTGTGTTACTTTAGCTTCTTGTCTAAAAGGAGAATCCTCTCTACTCCTTTTTTACCCATTTGACCTGGAAAATTTTGTCTGTCTCAAGAGGAGAGGTCCAAGCAGGTTAGCAGGAGACAGGTTCAGTATTTGCACTGCTACAGATACCACTCAACTCACTCAATATTACAGGCTTTTATAAACACTTGGTTTCTTCATTCTCAACCTGGCAATCCAAGCTGCCTTTTTTAAAAAGGAAAACATGCACACGGCATGCTTTAATATACACCTCATTTAATGCGCTAGAGCCACCAAGCATTTCTGGCCACAGTGGCCTTGATTACACTACACTTCTGTTTCCTACTTCATATATTTGCCTACCTAAGAAATAGCAAGAATTACAAGGAAGTAATTAATACAGTTATTTCTCTCCAAAGGAGAAAGGATAATTAACTAATTAAGTAAAAAAATCACTAATCAGTAAAAGAATAATTGAAAATCCACCATGACCTTCAAGGCAGAAGTTGCTAGTTACATTTCTTAGCAACTATACTCTTATTCAAGTTATTATATACCAAAATACACCTCCTCAAGCAGAACAAGATTTGTTAAGAGTTACAGCAGGAACAGGCCAGAAGTGGGTCTAGTTATATCAGGCCCTAATCAAATAGTTTAAATTAAAATAAAAACAAACTCATATCATGCACTTAAGGGCTTAATACTGTAAGAGATCTACTACATTTTCACCTTTTTGCTTCTCATAGCAAAAGTAATCTTAAGCAAATTATTCCCTTCAAACAAGAGTTCAAGTATTCAAGGACTACCAGAGAAGTCTTTTTTTTTCCCTCAAGGCACTTCATTAGATATCACAACTGTTTCCTAACAGCAGAACCACACGCAGGGAGCATAATCTACCAAAATCACAAGGTTAACACAAAACTCAACAGCTACGCTGCAAAGCTAAGAAGCCTCTCATTAAGTACACACAAATAAAGAAAAGAAACTTACATAAATCAAATCTGTTGCAACAAACAGCAGCTACCACCTCCCGCACAACTGTCCTTTTACTCCAGATCCCCCAAAAGACCACACTCAGCCTGTCACTGCCACTTTTGTCCTAAAGCCAATTCCAGTGCAGCTTTGCTTCCTCTAACCATTTGTCAATCAGTTGAAGTTAACGAGTTCAGCCATCCCAATCAAGGTGTTTAATTAAACAGAGGTGTGCTGAAAGAGCCATGCTGATGGAATTAATACAACACATTATGCTGGCAATCCTCTGGTAACTTTCAAAACCTGGTATGACTATGCTCCGATTCACTAAAACACAGGCAGTGTACAGCCCCTGATGCAGCCACAGGGGTCTGTGCTACTTCTGGTTGGTTTTGAGATGCAGCCTCACATACTGTCTGTTGCAATGATCTAATTGCACAAAGACCTTGACACCTGTGGCAAGATGTGTATTGAAAGAAATATCCTCATTTGAGTGTTGCAGAAACAACACTGTTGCTGGTGTCCCATTCCAGCTGTGTTAGAGACAGAGCATGCATATGGTAAAAACAAACCAGACCTTTTGTTTTCTTTGCCTCCCCAAATCCTTAGCATCACTATTGCTGCCAGGAAGACAACCATAAGTGACAAGAATCCTGACTGTTACCTTTTTTCTGGACTGAGACAATTCACAGGCCATCTCAGTTTTGCTGCCAAAAAGGTGCTATTTGGTCATATCCTGCTTCTATCCTGTAGGCCTGGCTTTGCTTCAGCAATGAGAGAAATAAAACTACAGCTAGTCCCTCCAGGTTGCTAAATATGGACAAAATAATGTGTCTTATATAAAATAATTGAAATTATAATAAATCAGTCTGGGAACAGTGGACTCTCCACACCACTGCACTGTATGAATGGCCTGTTCCATACCTGGGGGTGATCTCCTTTTAGCAGGTCAGCCAAACAATAGTGTCCTGCTGCCTTGCTTAGCATGTGCCCTTTCACTACTGTTCCTTGATGGTCTGCCAGTTCTGGAGGCGTAGCTTTCCGGCGGTCAGACTCTTCCACTGACACCAATGCTGATGCAGAGTAACTAGAATATCTACTGGAGTTTCTTCAGACTTACACCAGCACAATGGAGACCAAGATGCCAACGTACGTCAGTGTGGTTGCAAGACTTCTTGAGGTGCCACCTTCTGATCGATGATTGGAACAGGTTAGAGTGTCCATTGGCACCCAGGGTGCTCACATTTACATCACCTCTCTTTGCACTGGCCATTGTTTCCTCACTGTATATAAATACACACTACTCCTCACCATGAAATGTAAGCAGCCCATGCAAGTATGGTAAGTCAGCAGCTTATATTGTGTGTCTGTGTGTGTGTGTACGTACACCGCAAGTGATTTTTAATCTAAGTTGATTGGAAGCAGTAGGACTCATCCTTAATTCTGTGCAAGGTAGTCTGCTAGACCTTTGAAAAAACCCACCTAATTTTAAAGAAAAAATTCTTGTTTCTTTTCTAGAAATTCTTGCTGGTATTTTGCTTGATCTTTCTCTTCTCAAGGACTCTGTGTGATGCTCGCTGTTACTTTAGACCAGCCAGCAAATACGGTAAGAATGACAAATATACTAGGCATCCCTGAAACATTAATTCAGAGATCCAAAACCTTATTTTCTTGAAATGTTGGAATAGTATAACACATTCTTTGTCGAGAAATGATCCAAACAGCTGCATACTCAGGAATCAAACCACCTGGAGGCATCCCTGGACACGGGGAGAGAGTCACTGTCTTGTTCAATAGTTACCCACTGGGCTGAAGTTACCCACTGTACAGCTGAAGTCCTTGCCCATGTGGCAAAAAGCACGTACTTTTAATCAGCATTGACTAACCGGAGTGGGGTACCTGATGCTAAAATCAAAGCAAAGACAATACAACTAGTTGTTGAAATTCAGTTTAGCAGAGCAAATTAAAGTCTAATAAGAACTGGGGAGAAGGGAGGAGAGAGAAATTAAAGTCTAGGCCTGTATGTTGAATATGAGACAGAGCAGAAAGATCCTACTGTAGCCATAAGCTAAGGCATTTCTCAAATCCATTGCAATAGCAAAATAATGCTTCTCTGGTATATGGTTGCTGCCACACTATCATGCAATGTCATACACTCACACACACTTTGGGAACAAACACACAGTATCCTTTTTGCAGAGCACTACGTTAGATACTTCCCTGGTGTGACTCAATGAAAATCAGTGTTTTGATTGCCAGTCCACAAACATAAGACTGTGGTCTGTGTCTGTTGATACATGTTCACATTGATCTACTGACTCATTTTCTGGTGTGTACATGCAGGGTGCCTTTCAAACAGAAACCTCTATGTTTTTGGTGCGGTGTGGAAGACTGAAGATTGTTACCAATGCAAGTGTAAGATGTCTGCAATGATTTGCTGCAGCTTGTAAGTTCCCCCAAATCATTCTTTGCTTATTCAGGAATGGTTGAAATGTTCAAAGAACCTCACTGAATGCATACATTAGAATTTCATACTTGCATGAGCAAAATTCCTCTTCCTGTTTCCCAGTCAGCACTAATAGTGACCAAACAGAATAATCTGGCAATCATCACATGCACTTCTTTGGGAAGAAACAAAATGAAACACAGCTAGGGTCTTTCAAGCTCACAGCTCTTCCTCATCACCTAGTTCTTCTTTTGATTCTGACACTCACAGCGTGTATGACTCTCTTTAAACTCAGTTTTCTTCCTCCTTCTATTCAGCAGCTTGTCTCTAGATACCTAAACACCCCACAACACACATACGTATGGGCTTCTGCAGCTCTACACCAGACCAGTGGCCTGCCTGCAAGCATGTAATCAGGCCAGAGCTGCTCCACATCCTTCCCCATGCTGCCATGAGCCCACTCTTCCTGCTTATCAAAACAGAACACTCATGCCCTGCTCTGATAATTTGCTTTCTAAATCTTAATGGTTTGTTCTTATCAAAAAGTCTTAGTTTGAATGGGGAAGACAGAATTAATCCCTATAATCTGTACCTATCCCTAACAGAATGGCCAGAAGAAACATTGGGAAATCACTTTATCTGTTAACAGCCAGGATCAGGGCTATGTATTCCACCTATGATAATCCACAGCACTTTTAGTAATGGCATCCATGAGCCAAATTGATCCATAATGTAGCTTGCTCCAGGATGGCTATGGCTTAGTAAGCATCCTTCTCAGTCCATGTCTTGGCTGCTGATTTTCTTTTCGCCTTTCTCAATGACAGGGTTTTAATCCCCAAGAACTATGATAGGGTGAACTGTGTTGGCCTGTTCCACAAGAAAAGCTGTTCCATCCGAGTGGTGAAGAAGACTAATCCGGACATAAGGTGCAAAGTCTACAATGGAGTTGGTTAAGATCGTGTTTCTCCCACACCTACCCTAGAAGCTGGACATGCTCTGGATCTCTCCTGTAGCAGAAAGAAGCAAAGCAGCATGGCCTCAGGAGGAATGGGTTTGCCTTGTGCCTTTCACAGTTCTAATTGTGCCACATCTATCTCGTTTCTGACACTACATGGTTTGTTGTATAACATACACACTTGTAACCAAGCTTTACTACAGATATCTCTGTGACTATTCCTCTTGGGATCCAGAGTTAAATAAATTTTCAGATACATCAAATCACTGTTTTTCCTTCTAAGTAGTCACTGATTGGTCTTGTTGAAAACAGAAGAATTCATGGTGTCTGTAAATGTTTGTAAATCTAATTATTGATTTGGAAATCATCTAGCTTTTAGAGTAACAGGTATTATATAAATTGTTGCCGGACAAACAGTTTCATTATGCTATTACACTGATTGACATTCCCCCAAGGACACATATACTAGAAGAATGGGATGAAACAAAGCAGAAAACAGCACTTTGAAAGCCTCTGCCCACCATGGTGCTTAGTGTTAATCAATACACTAGTGCAGGTACCTAAGGGAACATATTCTCCAGGAGATGACTGGTGTAATACAAAAAAGGTAAGCCCATGCCTGAGAGTCCAACCTACTGCGAAGAAATGCCATATAAATAGCTTTGTAGCCTTCCATACTGGGGTAGAATTTCCTGCAATAATCTTGTTTGGATCAAAGTCCAGTGACAAACAGTCCCATGAAAGCTGTTTGTACAGAAAACCTAGATTATAAAACACATTTAGCCGGTAGACTTTCAGGCACTACAGTGTGCCTGGTACAAAGTTCACAGAAGTGGTTTATATGAGAATTATCCTATAAAACATACTTAGACAATATTAAGAGCAATTATAACAAGAGCACTGTACAGCTCAAAAGGCCCAGATAAATCATTTGAGTGTGTTCAGTTTATTCAACACTGACATGATAGGTGTTTTTTTCATCTGCCTTCCCTCTACCTTGCTGAAGTGTATTACAATGCAATATTTCAGCTGATGGAAGCAACAACTTACTTTTAATATCTGTTGTGAAAAACTAGTCACATGGTCTGTTTTCGAGTGTGGTGCTCAGAGTATACAAGTAGAAAACCTGCACATACTCAAGAAAACAGCTTACCAGTGGTTAGCGGAAAAGCCATCCATGGCTCCAGGTGCTGCCAGAAAATCATTAAGGTGATCTCAATAAGCAGGTAAAATGAGAAATTGTAGCTTCTTAAATCTTTGGCCTTCAGGCTTAGTACTGGCTAGCAGTGGCTTGCTTTAACGCTATCCCCCTGTGTCTTCTCGGGAGTAATGGAGTGGACATCACTGGAACTGGCTATGACCCTTCCAAACTGTAAGGAGCAGACACTGGAGGGGTCCTCACTTTTCCACTTGCTGAGCGTAAATCAGAGGATTCCTCCCAGTTATATACATATATAAGGAGATAGGTATAGGTACAGATATAAGGGGCCATGCTATCAGCTTCCTAATTGTTAGACACATTTATAAGGGCCAGGAGTAACAGGGCTTTCCTGAAGGCTCAAACATCATTTAAGCAGTTCAGAAAAATCCCCAGGAAGATACATCAGTTTCATAGCTCCCACCCCATTGAAGGAGAGTTATGAACAAATAGAAGGCTGAAAATGGTTAAAATACCAATTCTGCTTCAGACACAGGTAGAGATGCTGACAAAATAAAGTCAAACCAAACTTGTGCAAAATACCTACAAGGATGCCATGTGGACCTGATGTGCTTGGCATGCACATGGACTATACCCTGTTCCATCGCACATTTTCTTCACATGCTTTTCTCATTGAATAGCTAGTACTATTCGTGGACACTGTCTGCTCATTGTTTAACAGTGTCAGTGAGAGCAGGACTCCAGATGCTGGATCGCAATTAGATTTGTTAAATGTACTGTAGGAGAATTGACCTCTGAAATCCCATGCTCAGAGGAAAGGAGGAGTACATCAGGGCTCCATCGATGGAGGCTGATATAGCTGAAGATCTGACACAAGAGCGCTGGAGGACACCCTCAAAGCGTCCAGAGTGCAGCTGTAATGCTGCTGCTGTGACAATCCTGTCACTCCCAGGGAAATGCTTAATTGACCCAATGAATATTTGTTGGTAGAGGCCTTCCTGTCACCATAACCACTTACAGGAAGGATTTATTTGACCAGAACAAAGAGGACTATTTCCCCATGCACCTGTACCCCTTGAAATGCATTGTCTCCATGGAGTCCAACTGTCTTATGTAATAAACTGCAGACCAAACAGGACAGTTCCCCAGTGCCTTCCCATAGCAGGAGCACATGCTGTGGACAGAGAATGGGAACAAGGCTTCTTGCTCTGTGGGTAGTAGGACAGCCCCATGCCATGCCAGATACCGTTTCTTTACTCCATTCTCTATCAAGAGCAAGCAGCAGCTGGTCCATTGGTTGCTAGAATCAGTGCAAACCTATTGATAGGAACAGAAACAGCCAGTCTGACGAGCACATGACTAGCAATCGCTGGGACTACAGTACTTCACGTTACTTCCCAGCAGCAAGTGTCCTGTGTACAGAGGAATTTCCACCCTTATGCACATTCATACATGTATTCCTTGGGCATTTTGAAAAAACCTTAATGGGTCAGGTTCCTCACAGGAACGCTCCACAAATACACGTTCGTTAATCTGCACTATATAGTGAAATTAAACGTGGCCACATTCAAATCAGCCAACTTGGGTACCAGCATCCCTTTCAGGAAGGAAAGCCTGCAAGATCTTCCTGGATGAGGAAACAGGCATCTGCATCTTTGTCTTGCTGCTCCGTTCTCTCTCCAAGCGAGCTCCAGTAGTGTCCTCTCTATGCTACAGGCCCAACATCTGCTGGATGGGAGATCCAGCCCCATCCCATTTCTTGGCTTATGTTCAGTGGCTGCTGTGTGCATCTAAGTCCCAGCTACACAAACCAGTGCAGGCTTAGAATGACATGAGTGTTGCTCCCACATTAGCTTGTTATTAGTGAGCATTTTCATCCTGTAGTTTGGAAACAATGTGGAAAGACTCTAATGCAGCCCCATTCACCTCACCAAAAAATGGCCAGAACCTCGCTAGAGCAGTTCATCCTAAAAATCTGTCAAAAAGAAAGTCCCAGATGCCATGGCAAAATATTGGTGGTTAGGTCATTTCCTGATCCCTGGGCGACAGAGCCCTGAGCAGTCTTTCAGGAACAGTGCTGTGGCTGTTCTCTGTTGACTTTAAGAAGAGAGCAGATGTTAATTTGCTAGTCTGCAGGCTCTGCCCAAATGTCTGAATTAAGAAAATAAGAGACACAGCATATCTTTAAGTGTTTGGAAGGTGTGGAGATAAGGCTGGCTGAGGAATGCTGCAGGCTGAGTGGGATGAGAATAGCTTCACAAATCAAAATACCCTTCAGTAAAAGGACTGTCTGTTTGCTAATGATTTTCCTCCCCTTTCTTTAATGCTTTGAACAGCAGAACAAATAAACATGTGATAAATAAATTAAGGAAGAAACAGAAGTGAACAGGCCAGCTAAATAAATAATTTCAGCTTTTCTGGCTCCAGTAAGATAGGAAGCTTCTATTTCCTAAGGAGCTGGCAGGAGGCTCAAGATCTGTGTGGGCTGATGCCTTCTTAGCTGGAGCACAGACTTCATGTTCTCTTCCATAAGCAGATCAGAAAGGTTGTTTCCTTCTGAGGCACCTGAGTAAAAGAGAAATGCTGGTATATGGGGTGCTGGTTCAAACTAGCTGGTAAATAAAGCTTCTGAAAAGGAGGCTGAGAAAAAAGTAGTACAAAACAAGCAGCAGCTCAAGCATGCCCTGAAGAAAGAATCACTTTCTGGACAACTGGACAACTCTCCAGCTTATGCCATTCATTACAGGGAGTCCATTTTTATCCTTCTCAGCATCATAAGACATGAGAAATGCAAAAATACCCTAGAAAGACCTTAAATATTCCTGCTTCTGCTTTGATTATTCCTCTAATAACTAAAAATGTCAGTTAAATCCTTGAAGCACATCTGTAATAGTTGGTACCAGAAAAAGTGAAAGAATACAGTAAAAATGAAAAAATATTTTCACATTTAGTTTAGTTGGTAAGAGCTTGTACTTATTTTAATATTGAAATATCTGATTTCTGTTGACATACTACATGCCTACAAATAAAATTTGCTACAACTACTTATCACACCTTTAGAAAAGCCCCTGAATAACATTAGTCACTGGACTAGGTGAGTAGTTGACCATAGCTTAAAACTCATTTTAAGTAAAGACCAAAATAAGGGTATTCAGATGTAGTCCTTGGAAATATTATGTTTGTCTGTTTTCCCAATGCAAGAGAAAAATCTGCAACTATGATTTCTGCCTTGGTTTTTCATGAAAAAGACCTGGGAAAAAGCAAACAAAATGGGCACTTCTGCAAATCCTTCTGTTCCTCTACTTCCAACTATCGCAGTGCTCTTACATTTCTGAGTTCTTTGTCTGAGTAACCGTGTACCTCTTCTTCTTTCACAGTTTCAAGACTTGCAGCCTGGATCTTTCTGAAAAAAAGTCTCAATATCAGTCTGTGATGGAATGGAAAAATTGAGAAAAATGATACTGGCAGTCTTTTCATCTGTATGGGGCAAAATTCTCTTTGAGCCCTACAGAAATCTTGCTTCAGCAGAGAGAACAGGATTAGGCTCGGTTCCTGTATTTTGTCCTTTTGCTTTAGTGTGCTTCCACTCAAGCACACAATTGCGTGCAGCATGGGTGCAGGCCGCGCTTTAGATGACTTTGTAGCTCTTTGCTGAAGTTGCTGTTCCTCTCAAGTATCTGTAGAATTTCTATATTTACATAACAGCAGAGGGAGCCAGAACTTCAAAGTGAGACTATAATCATAAAGCAGAATTTATTGGCTAAACTGAAGGGAGGGGAGGAAGGAGGGGGAGAGAGATGCCATCCAAATTACCTACAGAAACAGTGAGGAGAGCGTCTCTTCTGGATTGCTAGGACACAGAAGACCTTACTTTGCTGCTACAACATTCCATCTTTCTTCCAAGAGAGAAATGTGCAGCAACAGCAGTGATTTTCTCAATCAGTAACCGGTAAGAATTTTCTAAATTATATTGTATTTCAGATTGATAAGAGCTCAGATGTCTCTATTAATGTTATCACTTTTGATTGTAAATATTTATTCAACTTTCAATTGGGTGACTGACGGCTGATGCCATCATTACTAATTCCCTTTCTGCTCGAATCTTCCTCTGCTTTGATAATAGATTTCTGATCAGAAAATGTTAAGTAAGGATTCACCTGAAACTTAACCTAAAATCCAAGGCAAGAATTATATATCAGAAACTTTTAAAGGAGGGTTAGTGAGTAGTTGCTACATTAATACAGTTTAAAGAAAAAAATTTTAGAAGAAGATAAGAATATGGATTACAAACAGGTCAGTTACGATTCTTCATTCATTTAACGATTATGGTAAACAGGAGATAATGAAAAGCATTCAATTAGCATTTAAATTCTAAAATTGATCCATTGATACTGACAAGGACATAAAATTTAAATTAAAGAGAAGCCATGTGTTAAAAGGCTTGTGCATATTCAGTTCCTAAAAGCAAGGTATTCTTGCATCTTCCTTCAGTCCCACGAAAATGTTGTAGATTTTTTAATGGTTCTAGAATACAGAAACATTAAGTGAACTTGATCCAAAGTCCACTGTAATCAATGTATTCTAAATCCAGTCACAAGGCAAGGAAAACAGTAATAAATACTTTGTCTCTTTGTATGCATTCTAAGCTCTTGTCCATCTCTGTCAAGAGAGAGACTTGTCTGCTCCACTAGACCTGTACAGCACCAAGCACAAAAGGACCTATTCTCAATTAGTTTTTTAATACCACCATAATAAACATTAATGTAATTATTAATGGTAATAATTTAGCAAGAAGGGTTATAAAAACAAGGGAGACCTTTGCTGTTTACCATTCAGCTTTGATTAATGCTGTGCAAACAATTGCTTTAATCAGTTAGTGCCTGAACCAAAACATTAAACCTATAGTTTTGAAAGACTGGATGTTTTTTGAGGGAAAGAGTCATTTTCAGATAAAAAAAAAAAAAGATTTTGCTATGAATGCAACATTTTGTTTCATTGGAAACAAAATAATCATAATTTCGGAGCTTTTTTAGTAAGCCAAAGCACTTGAACCACTGTACTGGAGATGATGATATCGAACCTGGCGTTTAACCCTATGGAGCCCAATGATAATCTGGGTCCTCTCTCCTCCATCTGATTCAGAAAAAGGATTTGAAGGGACATCTTTCCACTTCATGAAAAATTCACAGTGTGTGGGTACACAGAAGCAGTATTTTCCACCAAAGCAGGTGACTGACAAATGGATCAAGCATGACTTGGTCATGAAAGACCCTTGTATCTATTGAGCAGAGCTTTGCAACCTTTCAGGGTGCAAAAGAGAGAGGGCAGCTTCTTGGGGGATCTTTGGGGTTCAGGTCTGCTCCCAGCTACCTTGCAGTGTGACACAAAGCTTTCCTGGTTACCACTGGTCACTGGAAAAGACTTATCTCCCAATCCCAGAGACTTCTTATTCCTCACCCATCCCATCCAGTTTCTGGCAGTACACATCATGTCAGTCTCCAGATGTTTTAACTGCCTGTCTGCTAAGGTGCACATTACAATGATTTATGGATTCCCTACCTCCTTTGGTAAAGATCACCTTTGTAAAAATATATATATGTTTTTTTCTCTCAGGTACAGGACAAGTCACAATGGCCTTTACTCTTAGGGAATCAGGGACTAACTTCCATTCTCTAATTTGCTGACCTGATAGTCACATTTTACTTTTGTGAGCTTTGTGAGCTGTGTCTTTGGTAAGATTGTCATAAATTTAACCACAAAATAAAAACTTAGAGTAGGTGCTTTTAACTCATAAGTTCATAACTCCTAGAAGTTTTCCTTCTGAAAATGTGTAGATATGAAAGGGGGAAAAAATATTCAGTTTCCTGGGTATTTATGTCATGTCCAAGTGTTACAGAGCTGTAACTTATTAATACACACATCTCATGCTATACCCAAATTATGCAGGTTTTACAAATTTTTAATATATAAAGGTTTTTCAATTACTTAAGATAGTTGCTCCCAATATTTTGCAACACAAAGCTAAACAAAGATGAAGAGTCCACCACTAAATTTCATTATACCAAATCACTTATGTATTTAACACTGCTGTGAGATGTCTGTGCATATTCAGTGTCAGGTTTTGTTTTCTAGTTAAGTGTTGCTGTCATGGTTTAACCACAGCCAGTAAGTAAGCACCCACACAGCCGCTCCCTTGCTCCCTCCCTTCACTCCTTCCCCCCCTCTTCTGCACCCCCAGCAGAGAATGGGGGAGAGAAATGACAAAATGCCATCACGCTGAACATCTCCCTCTTCCTTCTTCTTCCTCCAGCTTTATGGAGAAACATGATGTCATAGGGTATGGAATATCCCTTTGGGCAGTTGGGGTCAGCTTTCCCAGCCATGTCCCCTCCCAGACTTCTTGTGCACCTCAAGCTCACTTGCTGGTGGAGTGGGGTGAGAAGCAGAAAAGGCCTTGACTCTGTGCAAGCACTGCTCAGCAATAACTAAAACATCCCTGTATTATCAACACTGTTTCCAGCACAAATACAAACCACAGCCCCATACTAGCTACTATGAAGAAAATTAACTCTATCCCAGCCAAAATCAGCACATTCTCCACCCCTTATTCCATACCATTTATGTATGGAATAATACGTCATCACTAACCACTATCCAATACACCATCATTACCACACCCCCACCCCCCCCCACCCCTCTCCACCCCCCGTGTATTATATATTGATATAATACACAGATATCATTCCCTTGGTCTATGGATCACCCCTGTAAAATGTCCGTAAGATGTCCAGAAATGTCCACAACATGTCCATTGAGATCATTTAGTCCATGAGTTTGGGCTCCATCTCTTACTGTGGTCACTCAGGACAGGAGATGTGGTGTGTTGTGTGGAATGACGGCACCAAAATCATCTCAGACTGAGTCACTGATGCACTTGCACTGCTTCTTGTAAGGCTTCTCCTTCAGTGTTTCAGGTGGTTCCTGCTATAATAATGCCTATAACATGCAACTCAAATAATGGGTTACAACAATCTTAAGGTATTATTTCCATTAAAATCTCCACCCTGGTCCCTTTGGATCAGACCATAGGGTTTAACATTACAATGAACTCCTCCCCTTGCCCCTGCTCTGGCTTGGACTGACCCACAGACTGCAGTCCCTTAAGGTTGTACCTGGTCCAAGTGGAGCCATATCTTTGAGCCACAGTGTCTCCAGGGTTATACCTGCTGCAGCATAGACCTATCCACAACCACAGTCACTTTGAGGTGCACCTGTTCCAATGTGTTCTAATCCATGGGCCACAATGCCTTAAGAGATACCAGCTCTAGAGTGGCCTTACCCACAGCCACAGCCACTTCAAAAGTAAACCTGCTCCAACACAGCCTTACCAATGGCTACAGTCCCTCCAGGGGTGTACCTGCTCTGTCATGGGCTTATCCATGGCCACATGTTTTGAGGTGCTCCAGCATGCTCTCATGCACAGCCACTGATGGTTTGAGGTGTACCTGCTGTGGCATGAACTTATCCACATCCACAGACGCTTTGATGTGTACCTTCTTCAGCGTGGACTTATCCCTGAGCCACAATCCATTCAGAGATATACCTGTTGCTGCACAGACACAACCAGTGCCACAGATGCTTTGAGATGTACCTCCTCAGGCACTTATGGCTACTTATCCACAGCCACAGGCACTTTGAGGTGTTCCAGGTCGCAGTCACTTTGACTCGAGTTCACACCAAACTTCCAGCCTGTCCAGTGCAGCAGCACAGAAACAGCAGTGATGCCCTGGCCATCTGCCAGCCCAGGCGTATGGCCATTGCTGTTATCAAAATGTTCTCAGGCAGAGTAGAATAAGATGATAAGCAGTACAACAAGCAGTGAAAGCATCAAACAGCCACTGAGAAGCACTAGACTGTTTTGAAGTAAGGCAAGCAAGCCCCATGGCAAGCACAGAAACCTAATGATTAATAGCTAAACAACAGTAACAGCTATAAAATCAATTTAGCGCATTCCAATCAAATCTGTTGTTATCTTGAACAGTTCAAGACCCATGTTGGGTGCCAAAAAGGACTGTCGTGGTTTAACCCCAGCCGGCAAGTAAGCACCACAGAACCACTCACTCAGTCCCACCTCAGTAGAATGGGGGAGAGAATAGGAGGGGTAAAAGTAAGAAAACTCATGTGTTGAGATAAAGATAGTTTAATGGGTAAAGCAAATGCCACGCACGCAAGAAAAGCAAACCATGGAATTCATTCACTACTTCCCCTTGGCAGGTAGGTGTTGAGCCATCTCCAGGAAAGCAGGGCTCCACCATGTGCAATGGAGAAACACCATAATTCCAAGTATCCTTCCCTTTCTCCTTCTTCCCCAGCTCTATATGCCGGGCATGATATCATATGGTATAGAATATCCCTTTGGGCAGTGGGGTCAGCTGTCCTGGCTGTGTCCTCTCCCAGGCTTCTTGTGCACTCCCAGCCCGCTTGCTGGTGGGGTGGGGTGAGAAGCAGAAAAGGCCTTGACTCTGTTTCCAGCACAAATACAAACCACAGCCCCATACTAGCTACTATGAAGAAAATTAACTCTATCCTAGCCCAAACCAGCACATGCCTTCCTGGGAACCTGCAGTAATAGCCAATTTATTTTTGAGCTTTCTGTAGGATGTAAGGCTAAATAGGGCAATTTTTTTTACTGATAACATCAACACCCACAAAAAGGATTTACCATTGTTAGTCAGTCACCACCACCTCAATTAATATCTGCAATATTAATTTCAGCATTCTGTTAAGCATTTCCACTGCTCCTTTGTTTCTAGATTATAAGAGGCATCTAGATGATGGCTACTTTACTCCAGATAATTGCTGTAACTCTTTAAATAAGTAATACAATCACTTCATGTCTTTAGAAATCGTTTCTCTCAGGAAGTCACAGAATCACAGAATAGTCAGGGTTGGAAGGGACCTCTGGAAATCATCTGGTCCGACCCCTTTGCCAAGGCAGGTTCAATAGAGCAGATCACACAGGAATGCGTCCAGGCGGGTTTTGAATATCTCCAGAAAAGGAGACTCCGCCACCTCTCTGGGCACCCTGTTCCAGTGCTCTATCACTCTCAGAGTAAAGAAATTTCTCCTTAGGCACAGGTGGAACTTCCTGTGCTCTAGTTTGTGCCCATTGCCCCTTGTCCTGTCTCTGGGCAACACTGAAAAGAGTCTAGACCCATCCTCTTGACAGCTACCCTTTAGATATTTATAAGCATTGATGAGATTCCCAAAGTCTTTTGTACTGAAAGCAGCGAATATGGCTTCAACAACTAGTTAAGTTCTGAGCTAGATAAATAATTGCTTCTAAGTACCAGACAATGAACCCAAACAGTGAAAACATTTTTCTGCTTTGTTTCATGTCTGATGTGGAAGTTGATCCACACTGTGCATCACTACTACTAGGGAAGGGATGATCATGATTAGCTTTGCGAGGGTAACACCCTTTCCCAGTAAGCACATGGAGCACAGTATCTGCAGTAGTCCCTTGCTTTATCCTGCATCTAGGAAAACAGTTTTATAGACATTTTCATAGGATGTCTTCAAGTCCAGAGTTCTCTCAGAACAGCAGTCATGCATTAACTGCTTGGGGACGTTTATTGTCTAGCAGTTTCCTTGAAACCCACTGAAGGTTTCATTTTCTTCCCTGATCCATTTCTGCAGAATTCCCTTTGAGGAAATTATCTGGGAAATACAGAAGGGCCCCCTGGGGCAAGACTTTCAAGCTGACTAGTGATAGTTGATTTCCTTTTTTTGCGACAACTTGAGTGACTTTATAAGTTACATTAGAAGGCTGTGTTGTTCAGCAAGACAAACCCTTCAGATATTGCCCGCTCTTCTTTCTTGATTTCAACACAGATAGCAGAGTGATGAATGTCTATAAAAGACATAAGTGGTGTATTTAACTTACACTAAGATTCAGTCTGAACACTCCTTCTCCTTTTCCTTCTGCATCCTATTAATTTGCTGCAGACTTCTGTGACACTTGCTCTTTAGAGAAACTATCCCATGCTGCACCAATTACAGAAGAAAACCCTTGCTTTTTGAGCATGTTAGCTTTTGTTACTGACCTCCTTCCTGAAGTTCATTGAGGGCTATGAACAGGATTATTCTTTCCTCTTTAAAAATAAACAAGCAAACAAAAAACAATCTAACTTTTCGCCCCAGTCCTTCAGCAAACTGATTTAGAGGCATGCTTCTTACTCACACAAGCCAAGTAAGTATTGCTTCATTTTCTGGAGAGAGAAGCTGATTTTTTAACACATAAATTTTTTGCTATATTTTACTGAGCAATCAACAGATCTTCAACACAGTGAGGGGATAACACCCTTGTTTCCAACCTATTGGTGAGTTAGTATATTAGCTAACGTTTGATGCAGATGTCTAAAAAGACTATGTACACACTGCTTATTACTGGCTCCTCATTTAGACAGAACGGAACGGCAGTCAAACACCTTGAGATAACACAGCATTTGGCAGTGACTAACCTTGAGAATTTGCCATCCAAGGATACCATAATAGGATTCACAAGTATAGTCACCACAACATTTATTTTTCCGGAACTGCTTTTTACGTTATGGTTGTCAGAATAAGAGATACAGAGAACTATGGACCTAGGTGATCTAGGCTCTGACTTTTCCCAAGACATCAGGCTAGCAGACAGTTTTAAGTACTGCATAGTGCAGCACAGGTTGCCTTGAGACACTGGACAACTCATGTGTCACCTCCTTCTCTCAGTCCTCTTACCTGTGATAAGAAGGTGATAATTCCTTATTTACGTCTGGGCAGTACCATGAGAATGAACGTCCAGGAAGTGGTTGACAGTCACCCTGTGGGAGACACCATGAAATACAATCTATATATTAAAAGAGAGGGAGCTCCTAACCCAACAAAATGCATTGCAGAGCCTTCAGAGATGCTCTTTATTCCCACCATGTTTACCATCTGCGACAAACACACAGCCATGCTCTGTCTTTGGCATTCCTCTTGGGAACATGCCCCTTAAAGCTGTGGGACCTAGCTTCTGCTTTTCAGATGGTTGCATTACTTACCTTTTTTTTTTTTTTTTTTGCTTTAACATTATTAGTTGTCCTCACTGATACCTCAAGATGTCCAAAAGTGTCTAAGACCCTTGGGAGGGTGTACTGTGGGCCACAGATTTTTGTAATAACTCAGCACAAGTTTTTCAAGCAACAAGAGAACTACACATGTGTTGTCGAGGATACTGTAGCTAAGGACACTAGGCTGGGACTGTACTAAAAAGCTCTTGTGTTCATTTACAGCGGAGTCTGTTTGTCCTGTCCAAATGCCAAGACTGAGCTTCTATTGGAGGCTGCTGATCCCTTTGCTCTGATTCTTTTGCAGCATCTCCACTGGACAGCAATTATTAAAAACTAAAGGGCTGGTTGATGGTTTTTCATTCCATATCCATTTTAACTCTATATCCATTTTCGCACTGAAACAGACCACCATAACCTCCCTGTATGAGACCGTGCAATCCATACATCACCATTGCCTCTTATTTCCAGAAAATGTTCACACGGGTTGAGTAACAATGCAAAGGTGAATGAACAGAAAGTCATACCTATATCCACAATTTGGAAAATTTCCTTCACCCTCTTTAATTAAAATTTAAACTACTGAGAAAATGAAAGAACGAAAGGAAGCGAAGGTTACTGTATTTTACTTGTGTGACTGTCTTGCCTGTCTCAGACAGACACATACAGATAGATGACAGATAGATATAGATGGATACAGATAGATAAATCAACAGGTGTAGCAAAGCAAAAAAAGAATTGAGTATACTAATTTTTGCTGATCAAGCAAAACAATGATCCCCAAATACCTTTTCATTTCCTGTACACTATCGCTTTCATTAGTTCCTGAGAGACAATATCTCAAGAAGCACACAATACAATTTTTAAGGAGAAAGACATGAAAAAAAAAAGGTAACATGGTGGACTTTTTTTGTACAGTACTGGTTACTTTATGCATGCTGTTGCTCAGCAGTAAATGCTACTCAAAGCGATAAGCCCAGTATACCATTTTATTTATGTATTCATATCTTGACCACTTGTTTTTCTAAGGCTCAGAAATATTTCACAATCCCACAAACTTGTTTGAGTGGCATTTTATTGCTGAGGAGTCATGCAATGGGTAAATAGTGTCGCTCCCAGAGTATTTATTTACTTTTCACTTGACAAGCCTTTGTACAGCATGTAACTGCCTCTGGCCTGAGGAGAACTCCCAGCGGAGTCAGATTATTTTTTATTTCTTTTTATTCCTGAACATAAAGGACTTGGAGTCCAGAGCCAGGATTATAAAGCAGGCTATGTTGTGGCAGATCATGACAGCCTCCCAGGAGCCATCTAGTAGAGTCCAGGCACTCCTATGGCTGAAATTTCCAAAAGCGTGCAGCTCCAGTTAGCTCTGTGAGTTCAGCTCCGTGAGATCCCATTGAAAAACCCAGCTCAGGGCTTGCAGCAGTGTCTAAGAAGCAGACCCATCTGCCTGTGCAGAAATAATATCCAGGAGACAGCACATACTATTACAACACTTGAATTCTCTTGGTTAAAAAAAAAAGAAACCAAAACCAAAGACGAACAAAAAAGCCCCCAACACATTTAGGCTGAGAGAGAATCAACAAGAAGTTTCTCATAAGGAATCAAGAGAGGTTGTCAAAATCACCAACTGTTAAAGTCAAAATCAGGAGACTGGACTCCATTGCTGACAAACCCTGTGACAGCCACATCCAGAGGAAGACATCAATGCCTCACAGGCACTGGAGTTCATGCAGAATGGAGAAGCAGAGAATTTGGATTGCAGTTCCCATGACCTATCACAGCTGTGCAGAAGCTGGAAAAATGTTGAAATGATTTTAAATTATTTTAGACTTTTTCAAAATTGTCCCACTTAATCCCTCTTGAGGATATGAGCCTGAATTTTTGCATGGTGATTGTCTCAAGAAAATGTGTGTTCTGGCTGCAATCACAAATACATTTCACAGATTAACTTACATAAGATATTTTAGTGTTGGCTTTATGCACCTAATATGCCTTACTTTTTACAATGATGTTTAACTCAACTGAAAGTAAATGCAGCCCCACAATGTGTCTTCTGCTCAGTTTTGGATCAGAAGAACCTTGTAAAACCAAAGTTACACACAATCAAACATAGCCATCATTCAACATTGTTACACAGACTTCCATACCACAGCCTAGCAAAGGGTTCTATTTTATGATCTAATAAACTATATAAGAGGGAGCTGCAGAATATACACAGAATTCCTAGCATTTTCTTCCCTGTCTCACTGCTTCCACAACACTTTTGCCTAATTTCTTGTAGCATAACTAAGCAATCTTTTTTCCTTTCCTTTGCAGATATACCCAGATCTTCCACAGCCAAACAGAACAGATAAAACCTTTTTCAGGCTGGCTCAAGAAGACTCAGATTCTGTTTGACTACCACCTTTTTGGATAAACATTTTGAGTTCAAGATGAATAAGACAAGGGCTGTTAACGATGGCTTTCCTTTCCTGAACAGTAAGAACTGGAGCTCAAACCGAAGCTTTCCCGTGCACATTTCTAATCAATGCAGGAATATAGCTGACCTTACTGTCTTTCTGGCCACCTCTTACAGCTTGGAGACTGTCCTAGGCATTGTGGGAAACATCTGTCTTATTGCTGTCATTGCCAGGCAGAAGGAAAAGGCCAATGTCACCAACATCCTAATTTCCAATTTAATAATTTCAGACTTGTTTATGTGTCTTGTCTGTCTGCCTTTCACCATTGTTTATACCATGATGGACTACTGGATATTTGGCGAAGTTATGTGCAAAATGACCTCTTTCACTCAGTGCACATCTGTGACAGTGTCAATTCTTTCCCTTGTCCTTATTGCTCTGGAAAGGCACCAACTTATTATAAATCCAACTGGCTGGAGGCCAAGTATCTCCCAAGCCTATCTAGGAATTGGAGTAATTTGGACTTTAGCATGTCTTATGTCCCTGCCCTTTCTGACCACATCCATCTTGTCTAATGATTTGTATGAGCAGCTCTCACACATCATGAATTTTTCCACTGACAAGGCCATATGCATCGACTCATGGCCTTCTGAGCAACACAGACTTATCTACACTACCACTTTACTGCTCTTGCAATACTGTATCCCACTGTTCTTCATTATACTTTGCTACCTGCGTATCTACTTACGCCTACAGAAGAGAAAGGACATGTTTGAGAAGAGTGAATACACCAACCGAGCAGTTCAGCTGAGAAGGATAAATATTTTGTTAGCATCCATGGTTGCTGCTTTTGCTGTCTGCTGGCTACCGCTGCATGTTTTCAACACCATTGTGGACTGGAATTACAAAATCATTTCGCCTTGCCACCACAATCTGATCTTCTCATTGTGCCACCTGGTAGCTATGGCTTCCACCTGTGTCAACCCTGTTATCTATGGTTTCCTCAACAGCAACTTCAAAAAAGAAGTGAAGTCACTGATTCTGAGCTGTCAACATAATTCAGTAACTGCATCAATGGAAGAATATGATCATTTGCCTTTATCCACCATGCAGACTGAAATCTCCAAGGGTTCACTGATGTTGAACAGCAGACACAATTCTATCTAGCTAGTGGAAAATATTTCAGAGGGGTGCACTGACACCACGCACTGATTTTCACCTGTAGGTATAAAAAGGAACTAGTGATACCATCCATAGCTGTGGTGTGAACAGGAACTCATCACTGCCTGATGTTTGGAAGAAAAGGAAGATTGTAAATGTATAAAGTAGTTCCTATGGTGTACAAGTTGTTCATGTCATTGAGATGGTACGTATATTGAGGAGACTGGGCTGATGCATACGCGTTTGCTCTAACAGATCAGTAACTAAGCTGTGGCTGCACATAGACTGACATGGGCTTCATCAGCTAAGATCACACCCCCCTCTTGGCTGGGGTAGGAATGCAGGATTCCAGGTTCAGAACTGCAGGCTGCCAGAAGTTGCATTAAAGAAGATTCTCTAATTTTTTCAGTATTAGTAAGATTTTTATGGACAGCTGACACACCAGTGGAACAGAGATACATATATATATATATTTTTTGTGCTCTACCAGCTCTCACAGCCTGCTAGGTAACAGTAATCTTTCAGCAGATTTTGTTCACGTCAAACAACGGGATGCTTGTATGAAACCTCGGTGTCATATAGGCTTGGGACTTGCGATTGCCTCTGCAAGTAGGTACGCAGAGCAATGACCCTTGTACAAAAGACAAGTTACTTATTGAGGGATGGTGGCAAATGAAAACGTTACACAGTGGATTAAACTCTTAAAATACATTGTGGTGACATACAGCACTATGTTTAAGCAAATGAAACACAGTTGTAGACCTATATGGAAACTACTCTGGTTGACTTCGCAATTCCTGCTGCTGTCAGTCACAAAGCTCTGCAATGCTAAAACTTCATGCCATGATGGTACAAGGCAGCTGGATTACTGGAGTTGTTCTAAGCCTGGGTTAGAACCCTGTTTGAACTCTTCTGCTTCAGCAGCTTCTTGGTACTTTCATTGCCAAGTATCTCATTAAGAAGGTCAGAAGAGGCATAAAAACATGTGTACAGAAACCTTGTATTTTCAGAGTGGGTAAGCTCTTAAAGAAATAAGCATATGGATGAAAGCTTGCAGTTTCCTGTTAAAATAAAACCAGATGTTGGATACCAGTCCCACTCACTGGCATCAGCAACAGAGATGAAGCTGAAATTCCAACTAAGCAGTAGAAGGTCAATAAAAATACACAAGTGGAATCCAGGTCAATAAAAATACACAAGTGGAATCCAGGTCAGGTTGAAGTCAAGCTACATGTAAATAAGTAGTATTGTAAATTGCTTTACCAGAGTGAAGGTCATGCTTTTTAGTGTCTGTGGTATCTTTAGTCTTTGTCCACAAAACCTACAAACCATAAACTCATTTTAACCTCTGAAGCCAGAGACATTACCCAGTGACTACTGAGAAACCATGAAGTAGGTATGCCGAAGAAGTCCATACTGAGGAATGGATAAAAAAAAAAAAGTCAACAAGTGTGAAAAGGAGATCACCAGGTCAATGTTAGAGAAATAAGGAAACATATTCTGTCCTGAGTTGTTAAACTAACCTTAGCAGAAGACTGGACTGGGTGACCACCTGAGGTAATTTCCAACCTGAATTATGCTATGATAAGCAATCATTACTCATTATAGTCAATGGGTTTGCATTGAGTTGAAGCTATCCAATGTGTAGTTATGCAGACAGATAGAAATTCCTTTGCTGAAAGCTGACTAGACAGATTGGTAAGTAATTAGGTCAGGAAAAATTCTTCCCATGCTATGGTCTGACAGGCAACATGGATGTTCTATAGAGTATCTGAAGAGAAGCGCAAAACCTTATGCTATAAGATAGCAAGAGCTATCAGCACAATATAGGATCATATCCTCAGCTGTCAGAAATGGGAGTTAATGCCTTGCCATGAGCTGGCTGCTGCACAGATATTAGTGGCAAAACTTCAAGTTTGGACTTGAATTCTTGTGCACATAATCTTAAGGCAGAAACTGTTTTGATGCAGCCACCCTCCTAAATCTGGGCAGAACCTGTATATCTCAGTAATAGGGTTCATGTAAGATTACTTTTTTTTAATCTTCCTCAATTACCTGCAAGACACTTTTGTTTCTTTCAAATGGACTTCTGCTTTCATTTTTCTTTGTTACTTGCCACAGTATGATGAGAAGTTGTTTCTCTTGATTTGTCTGTATGTAATGTCATTTCCAAACTGGACATTGATTCTATTAGAAAGACAGAACAAGAGGACTCTCATTTTATCTTATCTGAAGTTTGAAATTTGCTACTGTAACTGAAACCAGAGCTGATACAACTGTATGATGCTGAGTAGTAAAAAAAATATAGTAACTCCTCCTCATCAACTTGTTTTATACCAAAAATGTATATTTGAGGGGTTAAATACTGCTTAAACTTTGTGGTGGTTTTGTATTTAGGATAAAGCTCATCTAATTAGCCTTGAGTAATTCTGTGTATTTCCTGCATTTGTCATAATTCCAACATTTAATTAAGATGCATGTGAAGCTATGGTAAGAATACTCCACTAAACATGAACATATAAGACTATGTGATTTGTGATCTAAGTATGCAACTTTTCAAGCACCAGTGTCTTAAATGGAAACACAATTACCTTTAGAATTGTACTTCCATGAATGCATCTCTTTCATCAGTTGTAATTGAAAACTTTCTGATAGAGCACTAGCAGTATGTCAGAGACCTGCCACAGAGCTACACATTTGCATTGTGCATCGTGTCCCAGTTCTTCCTGCAAAGGGTAGAAATATCAGTGGGGTCTGACTCCTTGTTTATCTGTAATTTATGTGGATGTTTGTATCCATTATCACAAGTAAATACATAAAACAAGCAGATCCAACTTCACAGTAACCCAGACAGACACAAATGGATGTATTGGTGATTAAGGGTAGTGTCAAGTTTGGAGTCAAGTACTGTTTATTGCTAACAGAATTTGGACTGGATAAACTGAAGAATTTAAACACTAAAAGCCACCAAACTGCACCCTTACATGTAACTGCAAAAATACTGATCCTCAAAACTCCCAATCAGCTGCTGCCTATCTACTTACAGACCCACCTGAGGTACATGTTTTTCAACCTCTAAAATCTCCTAGGTAACTAAATAAACTTTAGAGACACACACATCCCCACCCCCCCGAAAAATATATATTTAAGTTCCAAAGGATTAAATATCTATTGCACATGTAAGCTTTATTTGCACACTAAGCATCCTGCTATCACAAATAGCCGTAACAGGAAAAGTGCCTTTATCACCATTTCTTCATTCTGCGTGGACATCAAGGCATATGCAGCTGTGCCCACATGCAGCAGAGAATATTATGCTGCTAGTTTAAGAACTGCTCTAGCAACTGTTCCCTTTGAAGGCAAAGGCACAAGGCTGGATGCAACTACATCCGCATGGTTGGAAGTGCCGTTTTATTTACCACTGTGAGGCTTTAATGCAACCAACGGGGCTATGTCTCTTTGGTCCCAGCAGAGGGTTACAGAACAGAAATAGCTTGTATAGATCTTATTCATTTGTAAATAACAAATAATGTTCATATCTAAGAATGATCAAGCATTTTTGTGTTCATTGTAACAGTGATGCTTTTGAGTATGCTCTTCATGAAGTTCTGCTACTGAGTCACAAAGGCAAAGTTGGGGAACAATGCAGGAGTTGTGCAACTCGTGTTCATACAATCCTAAGACCTTACCCAGCTGCCTTTTTTTTTTTTAAGCTTTTTCCAATTCCGCCTCTTGTGATGTTGTAAGAAGATACTAATATTTTCAGAGCAAGAAAACAACTTATTGCTGTGATGTAAGTGGCACACTACAGGGACTCTAATAATAACAAATAAAATAATACTGCCTGTGTTACTTCATTTCTCTGTGCCTGCTTCTGTAAAATGTCATAAGACCACACTATACATTTTAAAAGTCATTCATTGAGAAAATCTACTTTTTAATTTTGACAATTTCCAAGCAACAACTTAAAGATGCAGAATGAGGGTTTGTTTTTAAAACAGGTTGAATGGAGCAAAGATTTTTTTACTTAAAGTTATGTCAAGAATAGAAGTAGTTTGATTTTAGACTTTCTACTATGCAGTACTTCCTAGGTTAACACATTAGCTTCACTAGAAAACATAAAGAAACAGTACAGTAATGACAAACACTAAAGTACACATGAATGCACTATTGTGACAGGACTGTAATTAAATAGTATTATTTGGTGCGGCACAGATTAGTTAATAGCTTCTCTTAAGTATAATAAGGAATGTGCCCTTATTTCAACCAGCTTAACTCAGTATCACTTGTTATAAATAGAATTCACATGAAAGAGGTAGTAGCAGGCATCTATGCATAGAGAGAGTATTTGAGCATAAGGAACAGATTTAAAACGTTAACCTTTATCCTTTTGTATCTAGGAGATTACGTAAAGTTTTTATTCATTTCCTTTTAGACCTGAAAACAAATCAATTGATGCTGCTGCTATGATTCAGCCATCAACTGAACTGACTGAATTCATTTTTTGTCTCCATAGTCTATTATAGTTAGGGAATGAAAATAACCATTGTGATTTATTTTAAGCATGCTTACCAATAGCAACCTCCCATTTTATACTAAGAGCAAATGATATTTACTATTTCCTTTTATAACCAAATACAAACTAATGAGAGGTATGAGGCCACTAAGTAGTACCAGCTTCCAGGAACATCCATTCTTTATCAAACTTCTTTTTAAATAGCATTTGTAATATCTATTCAGGAAAACATTGTCGGGTGTTTAATAGAACTTGACAAATCACTTCTCTGTTAGGAAAGAATATCTGTGTTGCATCACCTGTTAACAGGCATTTATTTTGAATAACTACCAGCAGCATCTCCTACAATGAGTTCCAGGCCTCCCAGTGCCATCACAGTACACAGATATTAAGTGCAGGCAGCTACAGAGAACTCAATTTCCAGCTGCAGGAGCACACTGACTTGGACACCACTGGATGTTTTCCTACGTACCACAAGCACATGCATGAATATGCACAGGCATTCAGGGCTGCAGACACATAGCAGATAATTAACTCCTGGGAACAGAATACACTAGCAAATTATATAGGTTCACACCTTACCTTTCTCTTTTCAGATCCCTGAAGACACAGCTAAGTAATTTTCCTTATCTAGCTGTGCTACAAATACAGCTCTATGCTACTGCAGGAGCTGCGCAGGGAAGCAAAGGGTCTTGTGTGCACTGCCTGTACATCAGCTACTCAGCAGTCATATGGGAGCACAGGAAAACAGGGCTGCTTGCCCAAGCTGCTGATGCCCATCTAATGCAGCATACCCTTGGGGAAGCACAGGCTGGGCAGCACCTGCTCTGCAGACAGTAGCAGGGACTGGGAAGGTGAACGGCTCATCAGTGGTGATGAGACCAAGGGGATTCTGGACATGAAGCAGATGTCCAAGATTAGAAACAACTTTGAGGATTACATTTTGGAGTATAGATGCCTAAGCTCCACCTAAATCTAATAATAAATTCAGCTCCAAAGTATGCTGAATTCATGCTGGGAATTTGTACCTAAGCAGGTGTTGAACCCAGTCCTACACCAGCACAATAATCAATAATCCGCTTCCACCTTAACCATATCTGAATCTCTGAAAACTTTGGCCCCAGCATCTTCAATTCAGAATATACTCAAGGAGCGAGAGTATTGAAAAGGAGATGGGGCTGTACAAGGTGACCTAAATAAAAATGGGCACTCACACAATTAGAACAATTCCTCTTCTTGGGGACCCACTTGATTTTACCATAAACTTAGTTTGAGTGAGTTCATTTCTTGCAGGCTCTGTAGTACTAATGAGCCATCCAGCCCCTGAGGAACACACGCCTGTGCAGAACTTGATGGATATAATTATATTTGATTTTAATTCTTATTTGGTTAACTGTTAGACCTCCTCAACTGAACCTAAAGAAAGCATGCCTGGTTTTGTATTGTTCTGTCTATCCCCAGAAGAAGAATACCCAAAAGGCACAGTCAGCTGAAGACAAAGGCCTGATTTTTTAAATTAATTATCATCAGATAACAGATATTCCTGCTTTCAGTGAGAGACAGTGTAAGCTGGTGTGCACTTATACGATATGTTAGATCCCAGCATCATGCTGGTCTCTTCCCAGCTTTCTCCCCATCCACTTGTTCATTTTCCCATGTGCTGTGACAGTACATCCCAGCAGAGCTGGGAACTGGATAGCTGAACTGACATGCATTTAAAAATAACACTCAGAAATTAAACATTCAAAAAAAAGCCCCACTTATTTTTAAACTTGTCTTATCATTGATCCGATTAATGTGGTGGCCCTATAAATAGGCATATCACCGCAAGTAAATAGACAAAGACCTTGCAGCATGGAAAAAAGCAGAGGAGAGGAAACATTGGAGACTGGGATTTTGGTGAAGCTGGCTTAAGAACTCAACATTGTGCCTAATTAAACTCAGCCTCTGGATTTGCATTTTACTCACACTCAGGGCAGTGTGGTCAGAACTTCCACAGAACTACAGGGTGGCTGAGGCTGGAAGGGAATTAATTGTCTAACCCCTGAGCTCAGGCAGAGTCACCATAAGCAAGTTGTCCAGGACCATGGTCAGATGTATTTTGAAGATTTCCATGGATGGAAATCCCACAAGCTCTCTGGGCAACCATGTTCCAGTGCTGCCACCTTGCACATGCAAATATATCACTGTCTTAAGCTAAAAACTTCATCACATGAAGAGCAGTATGTCTGCACCAATTGCAATGGGACATCACTGGTTTACATCAGCTGGAAGACTGTTCCATACTTTGGGGTGGTTTGGTTCCCCCCCTCTAATTTTCTCACTAGCATTTGAAATTGCAAATTCAGCCCTAGTTCAGCTGCAGGCTTATATTGCCTATCTGGGGTCACGTTAGCTCACAGTTCCAGACAGAATTTTAAGTTTGATCACAGAAGGTAGTGTCTTTGAAATTCTTATTGAAATATAGGCCTAACTTGCATGATTCTGTTTCCTTACAACAGTACCTTTTGTTTGGTGGTAGTATCTCATTAGGCAATTCTGATTGTATAACCACAGTGACATTAACTTCAAAACCTAAGGTAGAACAAATATTAAAAAAAGTCTCATATGAACAAAAGCAGAAGCTCAATGACAGTTTCACTGGGAATCTCTGTTTGAACACCTCTCTTTTTAAAACCTGTTATTTCTTGTTCTACTTCATATCTTTGCAAATATCTTCATGATTAAAATGTGGTAGTGTTTTCTGCTTTGCCATTTATATTTGTCAGAGACTTTTTTCATTTTGGGTAAATATGAAGTCCCCAGGTCTCATTTGCCAGGGTATTCTGGCGTAAGGACATGGCAGCCAACAGCAGGAGTGAAGATTGTGTGTGGTACTTTCCCAACAAAAGAATCGTGCTCGCCTTTGGTTACTGTAAGGAGATCATCCCTGCAGCTGCTTGAGCAGTGTTGCCATCCAAACCTTTAGGGAATGGACTGGATGCATCAGACCAGTAAAACATTATGTTATCTTTTCCTCTGCTGGGGTCTTACATCTTAAAAGCAATTTTTTTCTTAAGCTGTCCTGATTAGATAGTACTAATAACATTAAGCTCAATTGGTTCCTTGGGAGATGTCCCAATTAAATGGCTATCCTAATTAAGCACATCCTGATTAAGCAGAAGATCCTATAATTATAATAATAGCATGTAATAAAAACTGGCCCATAGTTTTGTTCAGGCAGAAAGCATTTTGCAAGCCTTATTTACAGGAACCACTTTATCCAGAATTGAAACACAACCTGCTCTTGGGTGAAATGCTACATCTGTTTAACAATGTTCAGTAGAACTAAACAGTCTTTCAGAGCAGGAAATGAAACAGTCTGCACCATACTGTCAATGCAGGCAATGTTATGATAAGGCAGAAGGTACTTAGCATGTAATTTGGATGAAATATTGACTTCTCCTAACAAAATTGCTGCTGTATTTACAATTGCTGCAAATGAACACAAGTGCACCCAAAAGTGTGTTTTACAGAAGCTTCTAACATAAAGGTTTAAGTTCCATACTAAATGGAGGAAAAGTATCCCATGTGGAACTGTTGCCTTATAAATTCTGAAAAAATACCTCCTTCCTACCTTGGCATCATTGACTTTTCTCACCTTACAATACTGAGAATGTAGCACAAAAAGCCAGGTAGGCTGGTATAAGTACTAATGAGAATAAACTAGCAAGCCCGTTTTCTCCAATGAGTTGTAAAGCTGAGATCCTGACACTCTGTGGTCATTACAAATGTATGGCATGGTTTTTCAGTGCTGCTGTGCCAAGGGGAATTCACACTGTTCTGGATGCTGTTCATGTTCCGGCTTCCAGTATTTGCCTGGCTCGGTTCCTCTGATCACAGTGGAGTATGACATTTTTTGTTTGTGCTATACAATAGAGAAGATTTTAAGTAACTCTGAGTAGGTAATGAGAGTTGGATAAACAATCTGAACAAACATGTAATTATTAAAATTACTTTTTTTTTTTTAATGTAGTGACAAAAGAGCAGAAACAAGGAGCCAACAGGAGGCTCAGATGCTCAGAAGTGTCAGCTGATAAAAACTAAGCTAATATGTATATAAACATCCATGAGCTGGTAAATTATCACTGAACAGCAAAATTGCCAAAGAAGTCCACAAACCATTACCCTGAGAAATATGTATAACAACTCTACGTCTCTCCTAATTGTCCTGCCATAGAGATATTGTAATACCTTTTTATTCAATATTTGGTGGAGTCTTTAAGCTATCTATCACAACCCTGAGCAGAATCTGCCACCTGCACAGACCCAGGAATACTTATAATGTAGGTCCGCAAGGGGTATTGAGGCGCTGTGCTCCACAACACCTAGGTAAATGCCTAAGTGTGTCTTCTGAGGTACCATTATAAGACACCATAATGTCCTTGGAAGAAAGCAATGGTTACTGGTTCGATGACAATGTAATGCTGCCCTTCCAGCATTACAGCGAGCTCATCACATGAGGGAGCTATGAGAAGCGCACATGCAATCCAAGCGTGCACACAGGAACACAGTTGCCATACCTGACAAACGTATGGTTATGCAAGGACCTCATGCACAAAACAGAGACCCACAACAAGGAAAGATCCACAGAAACCAGGACAAGCTGCAAAGTAAGATTACTCAGATCAGAGAAACAGCCAATCTATATACCAAAAATGACAAAGAGAGCTTGACTGTTCAGGCTGCAATAGCCATTTGTACCTGCATGAGGCAGATTAAATCAGAGAGAAAGAAAAGGCAGTTAAGGTAAAGGGGCATGGTAGCATGAAAACAAGCTAATGAATGGTTTGAAACTGGAAGGCTTTCAATGAGGTAACTCCTAATCATATTACCTTTAAGAATAAAGCCTGATTAACCAGTAAATTAGTTTACCTGGTGCTGTAGCAGATGACAGGTGTGGACCAGCTCTTACAGTCCTGCTCTGCTGCCTGGTAGTTATGATATCAGACTGACCACCGCAATCCCAGTACCAGCTTTACTTGGAGTGTCCTTCCTTTATCCTAACCTGCAAGTCACTAAACTCTCTGTGCCTTGATATGTCTTTCTGTAAAGTACAGACGAAAAAAATTAACAATTTTGCAGAAGCTACCTATAAATAACTTTCCCCAAGATAGCATTAGTTAGGTATCCAACTACTACTATAGAGCAATACACTGTGTCAGTAGTAAAGGCTATGCTAGTTTCTTGCCTCTTTTCAGACTCATCTTCCCCAACAACTCATCTGAGTCCCATGTCCAGTTCCTTAAATAACATAAATGAAGAACAAGTCTTCTGTGCCCTTCTGTAGCAATTAACCCTCAATTAATTATCTCAGATTGGAATTTCATTAAGTTTGAATTTTTTCACCTCTCCATGCCCTGATGGCTCAGGTGGTGATTTTATACCCAGGTGTACCTAAAACACTTCAATCAATATGCTTCTTGATTTTATGCCTTTTCTTTTTCAGCATTAAAGATAGATAGTAACAATGCATACTTAAAATGTTACTTTCTGCAAAGCATGGGACAATTTTTTTGCAAGTATTAACAAAGCCTCACAACAATCTTGAAAGTGGGGCAAAGGTTGTGATAGATGAAGTGGCAGCTACCTCAGCAGGGAAGGCTGGAAGAGTGTTTTATTTTAAAAAGCCAGGCAGTCAGGATTTTGTCCAGCCTTTGGGAATTAATATCTGGCTGAATTAAAACCAGATTTTCAGCTGCTGTAAAGCAGCAGAGCACCATTGGAGTCAGTGAAACAGGCTTCACTTTTGCAAATGGAAATGGCTTCTGTAACACTACAAAGTCATTATCATGGGGGAAGCTGGGCCAAAGCTCAGTCCCCATCCAGTCCTACCCAATTCTGAACAATCCTGAAGTACACTTATTTAGGACATTGTTTCATTCTTCATTTCACTGAAGCATCCTGAATTGTGAGCTCTGGCATGAACAAGCATGCTATTTTTTCTACATGTACATCATCAAGTGGATGTGTGTTACAAAATATTTTTGTTCTGTCAGAACAGTGATCCTTTTCCACCTACTGTAAGTTGAGGTCTGCTCAGATTTCCATTCCTAAGTGATTCCATGACTTCTGAGAATTTTGTCCTTAAATCAGGCCTTTGTTTTCAAAGGAACCTAATTTGGAAGCAACCTTAATAGTGCTGTCCACTGTTCATGTGAGCCTGCTGGGTTTTTTTCCAGGCAAGCTTTTGTCTAAAGATCAAAGTTTGTTTGCTCCTAACAGGACCACTCTTGTAGGACGAACAAAGGCTAATGTTCCCATTATTATATTATAAAAGACATTGTGCAGACCCTGCTTTCTTCAACAGGCCTGTAAAATTGTAAGAGCTTCAAGATTTGAGGTGAATTTTTCTTCCTGCCTTACACACCTTCAGAAAATAGGGACCCATTCCACCATGTGCTGTATCAAAAATATTATAGCAGTTGTCTTGGGAAGAGGCATGAAAGACTAGAATAAGCTTTACTTCCGGACTGAAACCTTAGCCAGCATGAACTGGGCTTTTTAATTTGTTTCCCAATGACCTAGGTTCAGGTTTTGGGAGACCTGGTGCTAAGTGCACTGCAAGCAGCAAAACTTGGTGTGCACACATGGTCCTGCTCATGCAGACTGAGTGTCTGAGTGCAGCTTTACTTTATCTGTCTTCAACCTGTGCCGTGTCTGTTGATCAGCTCTGTCAGAAGAGACAGGCATACGGAGTTTATGAAGTAGTCACAGTATGTCTGTTACCAGTATTACCAATCTCACAAATGAGACTCTAAGGCACCCTTAATTTATGTATTTGTTTTTAAAAAATTGTCTGGTGTACCCAGACAACACCAGCATCTTCTGATCACATAGCCTGGGCTGTGTCAGGGCAGAAGTAGAAGAAAACTTCCTACTGCATAACTGTCCAGCCTCTGCCTCCAAACACATGAGAACCATGAACAAGAGAAGCTGAGCTCTCAGAGCATGGTCAAGCCTGCAGAGTGGGAAACCATTCTCAGGACTGTGTCCTGCTATTCACATGGAAAACATTTAGGCCTTTGGGAGTAAAAATCCTGTGTTGCATATGTTTAAGGGGCAGATATATAGCACAATCTATAGGAAAAGCAGGACCCAGGTAGTGATCTGCCCGAGTTTGTACTGGCAGATTCTTCTGGAGGGTCCCTTCACATTGCGGTGATTCAGCATCTACTTCTGTCTATTTACTATGACAAGCACTTTATACACATACATATATTCATTTATTATTAGAGCTGCTTAGCCACACCTCTTACTAAAGCCAATGGAAAAATAAAGTTTTGCACAGCCCTCTGCTCTGACCAAATGTCATGATCTTGAGAAGATGTTGACTGGACCCCAGCAACACAAGAGAATTTAATCAAAACCATGGTCCTCAGTCATAGTATTGATTCTATGAAGACAAATCAGCTACCAGGACCGGAGCCCAGACAATCTGGTAGGTTAATAAATCCTTTTTTAAAAGTTATTTCTGGGGTAAGGTTTCAATTTCCTTTGCACACAACATCAAGGTCTCATTGACAGTTGCATGCTAAAATTAACAAGAAACATGAGTGTGTTTTTTCAACTGGCTTATTCTAGAGGAAAATGGGAACTATTTTAAGAGCTATGTTGCAAGATCAGTCTGAATGTCTTGACCCCTGGGATTATTTAGCCTTAGGCCTGGATGTAATAACTTCACCCTGCCCTCAAGACAGAAATGTTCTACTTGGTAGGATGTCTGCCTCAGCACTAACTTTTGAGACTTCAGATGATAATGTCTTCACTGATCATTAGGTGAGGGAAGTGTCATAACAAGCATTGTAGCAATGATCAGTGAGACAACCTCCCTCATTAAACTGACTCACAAACAAGTATTTTTAAAAATAATTTTGGCTTCTCTTTAAAGGCTGCTGGCTCTTGCAAACTAGGACCTGTGGCTGGCAACTCACAAAACCTGCAGGCTATATGCAGACATACAGCTATTTCGGCGGTGTGTGGGAGGGAGGTCTTGCATGTTATTTGTTACATTGCCTCCTCATCAGATAGCATCATATGTCAGGTCCTTACAGGTCACCTTTGCACTGGAGGAAAAAGGTAAGCATAACTAACTTTATTTATATATTACACACAAGTCCTTGAAAAGGGCTGGTTACAAACACAGATGATTTGACAGTTATGTGAGACAGTCCAAACATCAGAACTCTGCTCCCAGGGAGCAACAAGCCTCAAGAGCTGGTTCCAAGTAGACAGAAAGGCAAATCATGCCACAGCTCTATCCAACGGGGTGGCAGGTTCCTTTAGAGCTCAAACTCCACTGCCTGATTCAGAGAGCATCAAAACCCACACAAAGCTGTTCCACATGGTGAATCTTGCCCTATATGTTTTATAAAATTACTTACCTTCCAGCAGATATCATGTCTGTCAAAACCTCCAGTTCTAGGAAGTGAGGATTGCAATTTACCCAGAATGCAGAGAACACAGGGGTAGTGACAGCACAAACTTTGACTTTCCTGACATTGCTGCTGTTCTTACTCTGGGAACGGGACACAGACCTACCTTTTGTTGGTCCTTTTTACACCCATGTCAGCTTAGGACTGATTCTGATGAAAGTTATTTAGAGAGCGCAAATATTCACCTGGATCCACGCACACACAAAAAAGAAGTGGTAGACAACAGTCCCCATATCCACTCAGTTCTATACTCTAAAACAGAGGTGAAATGTAACAGGACTTTACACACATAAGGAAGTATTAAGATACCACAATAGAGGTGTTGTGTAAACCTCCAACTAACAGCAAGACTTTTGTTCTGCATGGTTATCATCATGACATCCAAAACTCACTGCACCGGATTTATTTATCAGCAAGTCACAATCATAAATACATGGTGCCTTTCAAGCTCTGTGACATTCCCTTCCTGCAGATGGCTGGAAATGTTCTTAGATACAATATTTGCAATTAGCTTGCTTATGAAATTAGTGCTCTGAAATGGTTAGTTTTATAGATGCCCTTCTTGCTCCCTCTGTGGCTATTACTGCTTTAACCTCTTTGAGACCTTGGCTGAGAGCACTTTCTCAGGACTGAAATATTGAGAGCGCAGGTCAGAAAGAAACATAGCCCAGCACAAGCACAGAGAAAAGGTGGAATCCCCAGGTGGGTCATTTGCCCAGGGATCTGATGAACTACGCCCTAATCCCTGCTCCACTGCTGACCCTGAAGCAGTCACTCACCTCTCTTTCTGCCTCAGCAAAATGACAGTGTCACTTACTGCCTTCCAGCCCTCCGGCCCCTGGCAGAAGATATGCTATGGGAGAGCTCAGTCATGTGTTCCCAGTGGCCAGTTCTGGCATCCCCTTTTTGCATGAGTAAACATCGTTCCTGACATGTGCTGCCCTGCCCCACTCCTTTACCCACCAAGAGGGTTGGGGCATGTGTTCAAAACATTCAGGAAAAATCCCTCCAACTACGGCCCCTGAATTTCCCCAGGAGAACCGTCCTAGTGCACACAATGCTGAGGACACCTGCTCCTTGCCTGCAGAAAGGGCGTCAGTGATGGAAAGGATGCATAAGAATGCAGGGACTTCATAGATCGCATCAGGGGTCTCAAGGGTTCCCATACATCCACGGTAAAGTTGCTTCAACCCACTTTGCCACTGTTCACTGCTTTGTGACATCGGGATATACAAGAGCAGGATTGCTTCCTTAGGAAGCAACCAGGAAACTCAGAATTTAATAAAGCTTGGATTACTACTCTCCTTGCACCTAGGTCCAACAATGTCTGGGCCTGGTTTTCACCTTTCACTGACAATAAAGTAATTTGCTCATAGCAAACAGCTTCTCATCTCAAAGAAGCCTGGTATGAATCATAGCGGAGGCATGAATCAAAGAGGACCGGCATGAAAACCTCATGTTCCTTTTTAAACACTGGATTATGCCCTGATTAATTGGCAGTGGCTTATGGTTCTATCAATAGGAAGAATGACACATTTCCGAGAAATCCTCAACAGACGCAAGCATGTATTATTGATGAGCTAGGAGAAAATCATCTGGGCCTTGTTGCAAACCCAAGGTTTAAATCAGTTCTGCTGGAAAGTCTGCCAGTTTTTCTGATCATGGCTTCCCTCTGAAATAAAGTGAATTTCCACTGAGGCAAATTTCCACTGATTAAGTTATGTCCCTAACCTGCTGCTCAGGACACCTGTACCCTCTCCCTGATCCTACTTCAGACACCATGGATGATCCTGGACAAGACACACTGACAAGGTTTCCTATACCTGCCAAGCTTGAGTCCCATTTTTAAAAGCACCTATGGGTGCAATGTCAAAACCTAAGGAAGGCAAGGCAGTGGACTGACTGGCATGGCCACACCCTCCCTTCTGTCTGCCCTGGTGTTTCCCCTGTAGTGGTACCAGGAGTCTGATGATCCAACCAGGGCGGGGGTCTGAGCCGGCAGGAAAGGAAGGAGGCAGGTTTGTTACTACTGAGCTGAAGTAAGGGCTCCCTGTCCACTGGAGGCAATTTCTCCCTTGCCTCGGCTATAGTCTCAGGCTAAGCTGACACAATTCCCTGGGCAAAAAGTGTTAAGCTAGTTTTTTGGCTGTTCAGCAAGTTGAATAGGGCCAGCATGTGGTCAGACAAGGTCTGAGGGCAGCAACAGGCAAGAGTACATGAACAGGAACAGGGCAGGGGGAGTAGAACAGCTTGCTTTCACCACCAGCAAGCTGTTCAGTTGGTTGAAGCAAAGCCTTGAACCAAATCTGCAGCCTCAAGCTACAAATACTGAGAGAAGTTCTCTGCTGATCTGTCCCCAGAACCAGCTCATTGCTGAGTCAGGTAAGCGCCAGAGTGAAGGAAACAACACGGGGCTACCAGCATATCAGGTAACTGCCACAGCAGCTAACATGTCATTGTCCGATGGCCTAAACCACCTATCTTCCTCTTGGCTAGCTCTACCACCTGTCCCATAAATTGTATGGTTTTTCTATTTAAACTCAGCTTTGGAGCAGGAGATTCCCTTTAACATGCATTTGTGCAATGCCTAACACTATGGGGATATGATGTTAATTATATGGCTATAGATCATAACTACTCTTTCAGTAGTCTCACAAAAATGAAAAGTATTCAACTGCTGCCAAGAATCCTGGCTGTCCAGTAGTGCTCCCTCTTCACTGCAGTATTTGCAGACTTACTTTGAAGAACTTTTCCGTCCTCTCCTGTTTCCTGCAGGGGTATTATCTGTGCTTGCGAGGATTCAATTAATGCCATTGATGTGAAATGTTGTTCCATTCATCACTGGCCACTGCATCTAATGAATAGGATAATCTAATTCTCTGCAAATAAATATGACACCAAATTAAAAGAGTTCATAAACAGCCTCCAAAATGGAGTGAGTTTGTTTCAATTTATTGCCTCTTAAATTGCACTGAATCCCTCAAGTACCAACCTAGCTATAAACAAGTCAGTGACTGAGGTTGAAAGTTTATTATCACTAATGTTTGCCTTTATTTATACTACAATTTAGTATTAGTATTAGCTGGAAGAACAGCAAAAGGAAGGTCATCCAAATGCCACAGTTTTTAACCACAATTTTCCTGTACTAGTGAGAGAGCTTAAGGGCACAATGTATTCTAGACAATTATTTTTTCTGTGTTTACTGTCACTGAAATATTTAACGAAGTGGTAATGACCTATCATTAGAACCATGTGAAAATTTCATCAGGAAACAGGAAGAAAGTAGTAATGCCTACTGGGTACTTGGCTAGTTTAAGAAGAGACTTCTCTCTCTGTCTTCCACCAAAAACCAAACCAACAGTTCTTCTAACATTTTGTCAGGTCTCATTTTGTTTGGGAATCAGCTGTTAGACAAATGATTATGTATGTGAAGACAGAGGGTCTTGTCAAGCTCTTCTTTGAATTTAGCCTGGATTTCATTGTCCTAGGTTGTCTGACCGGGCTTTCCAGAATACTTGACAGTATTGGATAGTCAGTGTGCCTGTGGATTTCTTACAGGATGATCTAGATGAAAGAGGAAGAGAAAGGAACTACAGACTTAGTTTGGTGCTTAGGAAGTATATCATATTGGACCACCAATTTCTTCACTGTGAGCAATATCTGGTGCTTCAGAAGAAACTGATCTGTAAGCTTTATTGCTTACAAATCCTATTTATTTAACAGCTTCTATCATGGAATCTGAACACTTTTCTGAGATTAATCAATTTAGCCTCATTACCCCAGGAAGTAAATATCTATCTCTACCTGGCTTTTACAGTTACCACATTGCTCATGGTAACACAGCTCTGGCTTAGAAATGCAGAGCTATCATGTCTTCAGAGCAGAAAACTGCCTTGTGCAGGGATTTTCTTTCAGTCCCAGAAGCAAGGCAAGCAATGAGGGATAAGTGGATTTATATACCAAGTTTCAAAGATTTCAAGGCAGTTTTCATTTCAGCCCTAGACTCAGGCTTGAGCACTCCACATCTGGGGCATGGACTTTGAAACCTTTTTCTGCTTTGCCTGCAAGAAGAGAGCTAAAGCTGATGTGGTGACTGCATGGGAACAACCATGAGATCCTTTTGTATTTAAGCAGTAATTTTAAAAATTAATATTAATTATTTATATGATCTTAGAAAAAAACAGTAGCTCTGTTTATTTAGTAAGGAATCTTTTTTTTTTTTGGTCTAGGATATCAGAGTATTGTATGAATATATTTTAGGTTAGGGAAAAAGAACTCTAAGTAGCTAATAAACTTCTAAACAATAAACTGTGTTTGGAATTGTTCAGCAGAGTGTGAGTAAGTGTCTGCACCTTCCTTTTGCTAATTTTCTGCTGCAAACTAGAAGGTTGAACATGACTTAGCTTTTCTTACAAAAATATTTCATCTTCGTGTGTCATAGTTGCTTCCTAGAAAGTAATGAAATAAGGTTAAGGTGAAACCCTGGAAGGTGGAAAAGAAAGGCTAACACAGGAAGGTAACATAGCTTTTGGGTGGTTCTTAAACAGAATCATAGAATCATTGAGGTTGGAAAAGATCTTTAAGATCATTGAGTCCAACCATTAACCTAACACTGCGAACTCCCACTAAACCATGTCCATAAGCGCCTCATCTTTTAAATACCTCCAGGGATGGTGACTCAGCCACCTCTCTGGGCAGCCTGTTCCAATGCCTGACAGCCCTTTCAGTGAACAAATTTCTCCTAATATCCAAACTAAACCTTCCCTGGCACAACTTGAGGCTGTTTCTTCTTGTCCTATCACTTGTCACTTGGGAGAAGAGACCAACCCCCACCTCTCTGCAACCTCCTTTCAGGTAGTTGTAGAGAGCGATACAGTCTGTGCTTCATAAGCTTTGGTCGGAAAGTTCTGGCAAAGCTAGAAGTTGAATTCAGCTGTACTCTTCCTATTTCTTCTTGTCTAGACCTTCAGGGATCTGTTTAAATGCAGAATTTAGCCACCACAACACTGTTGGAGAAAACTTCTAGTGACATTTAAAGCAATAACTTTTCCCCCACTTTGGAAGAACATCAGCCTTTATTATGGCTAAAACGTGAGATCTTTCAGCTCAGAGGCTAAACCAAGGAACTGAAGGGGAAACTGTGGTTCTTTGGCTTAAACTAAAATAGAAATTTAGGAGATATTTCAGAAAGTAAAGAAAAATATTCTGACGCAAACTGAAACATTCAACTTTATTCCCTCCAAAATGTCATGTTTCAGTTTCAGATTAATGAAACCTTTTTATAATTGTTTTTCAGCTTGAAACAGTTTTTAAAATGAAGTTGCCATTTAAAAATCAATACATGACAATGTTGACTTTTGTATTTTCCCCCTATTTTTCTGTCTGATATTCATTTATAAGCTCCGTTAAATTTAATTTAAGTCCCCCAAACATTTTTCAGTGAACATACTACTGTCAATAACATTTTGCCCAGTGCTGACTGTGATCCTATGCTTCCCTAGAACATTGCTACACATGACTCAGTTCCTGCTTGGACTGTAACTCAATTTCAGAGCTCGCTGTCATCTATAACTCCAAAGAGCAATTTCAGCTGAAATCCTAAATTGAATTACAGATTTGCATTGCATTGCTCAGAATTTATTAATAATATTGTGCCTACAACATATCCTGTTCTTCATTACCACAGAGAGGACAGTACTGGTCCCTCTGTGTGATCCAGAGCTATTTATTTCTCCGAATGTTAGATCCCTGCCTGTAGAGAGTCTACAGACATCTGTGTTTCTTTTGCAATAAGTACTTTTATCTAGCCAGTAATGCAGAAGAAGTTTCTCAGGACTATAAAACCACTTGGAAGTATCGATATGATTTATGTGTCATAGTAAATGATCACCATATGCATTCTTCTGGTTTCAAAGAAACAATAATTACTACAGGATAAAATCTCTGGAAGCTTTGAACTCCCATACCAATGAGACCCTTAAGTCCTCAAGTGTCAGGCATACAACTTTTGGTCAGAAATGCCAGTCCTAAACCTCCAACAGACATGAGCAGTCCAAGGCATGATGCTGACACAGCATGGCTAATTGAGACTTGGAACAGGAAGAGATATTGGAAAAACAGAAGCACAGCTTGAAAAAATCATACTTTCTTCCAAACAAACAGGAGCCCAAGTCCCCAGGGCTGACTGTTTTCTATCATCTTCTAGGAGGACAATCAGATGTAAAACATAAAGTATGATTTTTTTTTCCTGCAGCCTAACATAAGGGTTTTTTAGTAAACAACAAATTCTCTACTAATAATTTCTTGGAACATCAGGGATGAGTCCTTTGGCTTCAAATGGATGACACTAGAAGACTGAATGACAACTACTTACAAGCCAGCATTGTTTGCAGTGATGGGAGTGAATTGGAGTGACCTTTTTGTTTACAAGTGGTCTGAAGAGAAGAGGTCACTGCACTGTGTCAAACAAAACATCTCTGCTGGTGTGGCATCCCAGGCACGGGGATGTAGTGCACTTATTGACCCCAACCACTAAAGAAATCAAGAGTCATTGGAGTCAGCTCAGACATTTGGGTTCAGGGCAGAAGTTGAAGGAAAGCCTGTCACATCTTTGGCACCGTCCCATCTTAGCATCTTACAGTTTGGTACTATCTTCCCTGCAAGGGAGATACCATACAATAGGTCCCAAGGAAGGTCTACAATTTCGTCACCAGATAGCCACCTTGCCAGCAAAACAGTCTCCTTCAAGGAACCAGGCAATAAGTCACAACACTAGGAGACTCCATTATCTGATCTGGATGCCTGTGGCAGGCAGGATTTCCTCACCACAGCATGATACATTAATAAATCAACATTAATTTACCATTAATAGAAGAATAAAAAATACTTAGCAGTTTCCATTCAGAAAGGCTCCCATATGCCGAGCAACTAGGATGATCTCCCTTTGACCCTCCCTTCAGCTCACCCCAGAGCAACTACTGGGGGCATCCATGCTAGCACAACTCACCTCCCCTTCCCTCTTAAGCCACCAGCTATGCTGTCCTGTGTTTCGGCAAACCCAATCTCTGCTCTGGAGAGAAGCAGTGCTGTCTGTGCTGCCCCACAGATGCCCCAGTAACAGCACTGATGCCTCAGACGAGGCCCTTTCCCTGCCCAGCCCCAACTCAACAGTGTATGAAACGCCCCTGCACTGCTGGGGAAACCATAGGGAGCCAGGAAGATTGAATATAATTCTCAGATGATTTCCTCCCCCTTAAAAAACATTCCTAACCATGGGGAGATGGGAAAGAGATCTCCATTTTTCCCAGATAAGATGTTTGCTGTCTCCTTCTTCCCCTTCCTGACAGGAATAATGGGGTGTGGTTTTTTTACCTCAGTTTGAAAGTTTAAATATATTTTATCCAAAAAACTGCAAACAGTTGCAAAATAGAAATGCAAATGAAGCCAGACCCATCCAATGTTGTTGTTTTCTCTCCAGAAATCACAGTAATGAGATACCTTTTAAGCAGAGCCTGTGGCTTGCCTGTGGCTGGCCACTGCCTGGGGATCCTGTGGTCAGCCTTCTGGGTTTCAGGCCACATCTGCACTGGAATGCTGGGAGAATTATATGACACTATATAAAGTCAGCTTTCTCAGAAATGGGAGCCTTCAGGGGTTAAATATTTTTTATGTGCATTGGCTCTGTATCTGGAATAGATTTTTGTTAATTTTCCCAGGCATCAGGAACAGAGCTGGTAGTTGGAGACAATTCTTCCTGTGCACACCTGGGTGTGAGCTGAGCAGAGCTAAAGTACCTACACCACACCATGCTGCCAGTTAGCACAGCTCCTGATGTTTGTGCCCTGCATCTGAGAACACAGAGCAGCCATCCATGGAGGGACAGCAAAGTGGCATTAGTGCAGTCCCTGGAGACTCCCCACATACAGGTCTTCCTCTTCCCACAAGAGGTGGAAAAAGGCTGGCACACAGGCAGCAGAAAGCCTGCACCAGTTCCGGGCATTTTTCACATTGCCCCTGATAACTTTTCCTTGCTGAGCATTTTATCTTGATTTTTGTGCAATAAAATCATGTTAATTAAACTGTGAATGAATCAAAAGGCACTAAATCAATATTTGCATTTGGAAAAGACGGGTTAGAACAGCTTAGGAATTGATTCCGCTTTATTAAAGCACCTGTTCCCCCAGGGAACATTTTAGCAGCAATCAATATGTAATTAAATCTTTATTGATGTTTTACAATTGTTTTGTTTCCCAGCAATTATGGTGATAGGATCAGCTTCCCTCAGATGTTCCTCCTTCCCAGATTTACTCCAATCTCCTGTGAGCCAATAGGCAACTCACTTGTCCCAAGCTGTTACTAATAAACTGGGACCACAATCATACTGAAACAACTCTAATCCTAACCCACTGCGCTAAGCACGGACCAACGAGAAAAGCCAACCTCTGGCCTAAATAACCTGGTGCAGTAGTTCCGAGACAGTATAAGCACAAAAGTTTCAGTGAGTTAGACAACTCTGAAATAAAATATCTTTGAAGTCTTGAGCTCTTTTTAGGCTTTTCTATTCACATTTGCAGTCCCTCAAAGCTGGATCACTTCTCACTCGCTGTCTGTCCAACCTCAGGAGATGCAGATGACGTGCATACAACCGTATAAATCATTTACACTCCCTGCTTAGGCAGTTACAAATTTCCATTTGCCCTTTCCTAAATAATACCCTAAACACAGAGGTAACGGCTCCCGTTTTCACTGAAGCCTCATCACACAGATCTGGCCGGAGGAGAGCCTTTCTGCAGCCTGTTAGCCACACCAGAGCTTAGTGGCTGCGGGGTGAGAGTCCCTAAATCGGAGGGGGAAGCCCGTCCGCAAACGCACCCCTTCACTACAGATTCCAGAGCAGCGGGGAGGCAAAGCGTGCGTTGCCTCCAGGGGAGCAAACCTCACCACCCCGTGCCTGCCCGAGGCGTTGGGCACTACGCGGGGAGGCGAGGGGCGCAGCGTGCCCGGGATGCTCACTCACCCACCCCTCCCGTCGGACAGCAATCGGGGTGGGGGCGGGCGGGGTCTCCCGTGGGTCCGGGAGCTCCCCGCCGCGGTCCAGCCGGCCGAGCTGCACACAGGCTGTCCCCCACAAGATGGTGGTGTAAGCACGGTTTTCTCCGCAGCAGGCACCCCACCCCACCCCCCCACCCCCCCCCCATCCTTGCACGCTCCTCGCTGGAAATCAGTGCCTGAACCTGCTCTGAAGAAAAGACAGGGGCAGGCTGACCATCACCCTCAACGAGAACAAGTGGGTCTTCTGGCCAGCACAAGGCACATGTGATTTCTGGCCCTTCGATGCCTGTAGCTGGCCCCCATCCCCCAAAAACTGAGTGAAGAACCCCCCCTTGATGCTTAGACTAGAGACGTCTCCCGCTCATTTTAGTCCCAGTGAGAAACTGGGATATCACTGAAAACCAAGCACTTAAAAGACCAGAAATTGAAACCTCCTCCTCTTCATGTTCACCAGAGGGATGCAGACACCCTGATCCCAAGGTCTGGGTCCTGGACTCCCAAAGACTTTTTGAATTCACTGCACCTGCTCTATCTCATACCAGTGGTGCGATGGAAGAAACACACCTCAGCCAGAAAGTCCACTCACTCAGTCAGAAAAGCTACTTCTCTGAATACAACGGCTTTTGGTAATTACACATTTAAATGAACATGGAGAATCATTGGTCAAGGCAGACCTGAGCTTCTCAAAGCATCTAATCGTGTTCTCTCTGTATCCCTGTCCAAACTGGGGCCTCACTCAGCAAGTGGTACACGCAGTCATAGAGGTGAGGGGGAATTGGCAAGGGAGTCCACTGACCTCTGTGAAGTTACTGTGAAACTAGGAGCAGAAACAGGTCTGCTCCCAAGAGCAGGATATCCTATATTCATCAGAAACAAATAATCTGCCCTAGTTTTGATTTCCCCACAGTCTGACATTGATGTCACACCCTGAACTTGCCAGTCTCCACCCGCAGCCGCTCAGACAAGCAATAAGGAAATCAGGCACGCAGCTTTCAACTTTCACATGCTTACAGCCAGTTTGGCTCCGACATTCCCTGCTCCTTAGGGAGCCCCCACTGAAGTTATGCAGGTAAGGCTGATAAACCAGACCCCTAGGACTGAATTCTCCATTCTGATGCATGCTCTAAAGCCCCATTAATATCTGGGACTCCTGCCAGACCCACCCTGTTAGTATCAAATAGTTGGTGCTGTACCAGCTTGATCTAGTAAAGTTCACAAGGCTTCAGGACAGCCCAAGCTCTGCAGGGTTGTGAAACACCTACGGAGGGCTCAGTGACTCAAAAAAGCCTTTAATTTCATGTCTAAGTGCTGCCCTTCACAGTGTGCTAAAAGGGAAGGGAAATTGCACAGAACAAAATGGAAACAAAAAAGAACATTTCCACTTGTGTTTGAAAAACTGTTAGGGAAGTGAACAGTTTTTAATGTGTAATGAGCATCCACATCCTTCAGAGAGCTTGGGAAATCTTGACCATTAATTTGATCTTCTTTTTCTCTCCACTTGCATCAATAGGAAGATTTTCTACATGTACATTTTCAGACCCTTGTTCACTGTTAATTTTCCCTCTGTATGCATTTCAGCATCTTCCTCCTAGATTTTGTCAGTCACTGCCACAGAGATTCAGCAAGGCTGTCTTGTAATCGCCACTGGTGTCATCCTGACAGGAGAAAAAAAAATAATAGTAAAAAAAAAAGGTGAGTGTGAAAGTTCCTCTGCACACTTTGAGCGCTGACTTTGTCAGTCCATGGAATATGCCCACACACACTGGAACAGGACTTTGGAAAGAGCAAGCCAGACTTCAGCAGCATTACTGCCAGCTGACACACCATCAAAAGCAAGTGGAGAAATGAGGCTTATAGCTGCCACTTGCAATAACATGTATCAAGTCCAATTTTTTTCTCTGGAATCCAGGTGAGCCACTCTCTCCCCTACAGGAAGGGAAAGAGCAGTATAGTTAGCCCTGACACACAACATTTTTTAAAAAAGCCACAAATATGATCACTTCGATTTAGAGAAGCACTGCAGAGATTATCACTAGATAAAAAATTTTTCTCCCTTTGAATGTTCTGTGACGACAGGTGTAAAGCCAGTTCCACTTCTCAGAAGGAATGAATATTCCATACAGACCCTTGAAGACTGATCATTAATCAACATGACAGATACTGACAGTGTCAATTAGAAGAAAGGGCCTTCATTACAGAACCAGATTTCCCATGGGGACTGCTAAGTCTAGGGCTTCTGTGCCATTTGCACTTGGGCAGAGGAATGTCCCAGAGTCCTTAGGACAAATGGTAAACCTCAGCATTTCAGGCCTAATAGGGAAGGGTCATTCATTCAGAGCTGAGACTCAAACCTCAAAAGCTACAATAAGCTTTGACAAGATTCAGTTCCTAAACCCATCTCACCACAGTATAGACCAGGCCTTCATCTATGCTAAGTCAGTTAAAACAAAAAAAAGCAAACAAACAACACCTACCTAAAGAAACCCCCAAAACCAACCAAAAAAACCCACAATCAGCAAAAAAAAAAAAAAACCAAAAAACAACAAAACAAACAAAAAAACCAAACCAGACCTCAACAACAAAAAGAAAACAAAGCAAAAAACCCAGCACTGTTTTGACTTCCATGGCACTGTCTTGAGAGAGAGGAAAAAATAGTACAGCAGTATGGGAAAGGTGTAACAGGAGGGCTAAATGAATCTAGTAGATTAATTCACAGTCTCATCCATGAAAAACCTGGAGCAGTCCCTCCTCAGGTGTAGATTTTGTAGAATACTTTGGGTTGAAAGGGACCTTTAAAAGTGATCTAGTCCAATCCCTCTGCAATAAGCAGGACGACTTCAACTAGAGCAGGCTGCTCAGAGCCTCGTCCAACCTGACCTTGAGTGTTTCCAGGGATGGGGCATCTGCCACCTCCTTGTGCAACCTGTTCCAGTGTTTACCCTCATTGTAATTTTTTTTCTTATATCTAGTCTAAATCTACCTTCTTTTAGTTTAAAAACATTACCCCTTTTCCTATTGCAATAGGCTCTGCTAAAATGTTTGTCCCCATCTTTCATATAGCCTCCCTTTAAGTACCAGATGATTGATATAAGGTCTTCCTGCAGCCTTCTCTTCTCCAGGCTGAACAACCCCACCTCCCTCAGCTGTTCCCCATAGGAGAGGTGCTCCAGTCCTCTGATCATCTTTATGGCCCTCCTCTGGATCTGCTTGAGCCCAGGATATGGTTGGCCTTCTGGACTGCTCTCAATCCCTTCATCCCTCAGCCAGTACTGATATCAGGGGTTGCCCTGACCCAGGTGCAGGACCTTGCACTTGGCCTTGTTGAACCTCCTGAGGTTCACACAGGCCCACTTCTTGAGCTTGTCCAGGTCCCTCTGGATGGCATCTGACCCCTCAGGTGTGTCAACCACACCACTCAGCTTCGCCTGAGGTGTTTACAAAGCATACACAATCTGACTCTCCTTTCTGGCATGTATGTCTCTTAAGGAGCTGATTGTTAATAGGCCTAGTGAAGGAGAGCTATGATCTTAGCAGAAATGACATTTTTATTGAAAACAACCATGGAAGCATCCCACAGTGCCAGAAAGGTTAGGAATGCACGATGGCTAAAACCCCTCATTATCAAGATGCTGCTTACCAGAATCATACTGGAGAGAGACTTTCCTGCAATATGCTTGAATTCAGCCTTGATAAGATTTAAGTCAACTTCACTTCGAGAAACGATCACCCTTATAAGAGTCCCATCATGGGTGCCAACTCCCTGCAATAACAGATATATCAGTATGTGATGTTAAGTGGGCATTTAAGGGATAAGCTGTTGCAAACTGGTCCAGAACAGGAGAAGTCAGCTTTCAGACAAGGCTTGACATATGTTCTGCAGCACATCTGCTGCTCTTTCTGGAGGGACAACCCTCACCCCCCTCCCAGGGACCACTGTCAATACCACAAGCAAGCCACAGAAGTGTGCTGTAAGTCTTTGCACATGCCAAATGCAAAAGCAAGCATGGTACACAGTTGGAACTGGGCACTGGATACATACTGTCTTGCTGCATCCATACAACACTTGGCCTTAACCAGTATTGCTTAATTACTCAGAAGAAAAATAAGGTCACAAAAATAATTGCTCATCTCAGCTTTCCACAAAGTTGGAGAGCTGAAATCTTTTACATATCATTAAGAGTTACAGGGGTACAATCTGCAGATGCCTTATGTGTCCCCATTTGGAACTCTTTTGTTTTATACTGCCATTGAGAGAATTGCTTCCTAAAAAGAAAACATTGTGGTTCAGTCCATTAAGTTAACATTATGGGCAAAACTCCACCATGATCAACCTCCTAAAAAAGTGTCTTCCAGAAGTTTTGTCCATGTTCCAGATGGTGGGTCTGGGCTCATTGCAGACTCCTAAGTCAGAAAAGCCAGACTCACTTGGTATCTCAAGCTTAAAAGGGTTCTTTTCTACCCAAGGTGTTTGAAGGCGTTCTGCTATGACTTCCAACAATAGCACTAAACTTGCTGAATTTCACCAAAATGTGTCTTTTCTAATTTGAATTGGTGGAAGCCAGGTTACAAGTTAAGTCCAGTTTGAAAACAAGCACGATAAAATGAAGACTCACCTTTAAAGCATGGAACAGTCTCTCTGCAAAGTAGCAATGGACGTTCCTGGTGCATTTCACTAGGTATACAAAAAGGCTCAGTAAGAATCAAGGATAATTCCAGTCCAGGGCAGCAGGTTACAGAGATTCCACATGCTTTCCATTAATTTAGTGAGCCCCTGGGATCTGAGTTTATCTTACCTAAGAAGTACTGTTTACTTCCTACCAGATACCTTCATAAAGTAGATCTATCCCATAACAGTCAACTGCTGCAGGAGAAAAGGCAGCAGACTGACCAGAGAAAGGGAAATGTAGCCACTCTTACCAATAGCCAGCATGGCATCCTCAAGTGAACCACCAGTTTCACTCTTGATAGAGTCTTCTATGCTCTTACCAGCCAGTTTCTGGTATTCTTCAAACACTGTTTGAAACACACAGAACTTCAATTTTTTTATCAGGAAACTGCTCAGGCATTTTGTGCCCAATATTTACAGGTATTGCTTATTTGGCAATATGAACACACAGATCCTGCTAAACTGATGGCCATATTTGCACCAACTTCAGGAGGCTTCAGTCAAGCCCAGAGATCAGCAACAAAAATGGATGGCAACATTCACAAAAATCAAACCCATCCATGGGTTTTAATTCCCTGCCTTCATGTGAAAATGCAAGTCCAGTCACCTCATACTCATTTCGAAACGTGACCCTTCATCACCGTCTTTAACCACAGAAATGAAACAGACAACAGAAGGTTAGGCACAGCTATCAATTGGGTTTGTGTCTGCTAATGCCATTATCTTCAGGAGCCAAAATAAAATCAAATTAGATATAGGACTATGCTGCTTATGGCCCTTGGACTTTTAAATGATGACAACAGTTTGTGAAAACTTGATATTTCAACCACAATTTAAAAAAAACAACTCAGAAAAGATAAGCAAAACAAACATGCATATTACAAGATATTTGAACTCCCACATTAACAAAAGCTCAGTAACAGAGCTGTTGTTCACCTTATACATTCTGGACACATGGGGTTTCAGAATTACAAATTGGTTTTGATTACTAGCTTTCAGACTAATGAAGTAAAATTGCTATGTAATGCAATGGACATCCTAATGAAGTTTGCTCAGCATTCAAGATCAGATACCTAAACATTAACATTCAGATACTTTGGGGAAAAGCAATACCACAGAACAGAGAGATGGACACAACCTTCTCAATTCAGGCCTACTTTCCATATTAAAGAAAATAAAAATTAGCTTCAACAAATACACTCAAGTTTTACAGATAAATAGTTACCTGCTGTTACAGCACAGAGGAAATCACTTGTTTGATGATACAGTAGGTCCCAAAAATTGGTTGCATCCTGACAACAACTAGTTGAAATTCAGTTCTTAAAGACAGACACAGCCAAAGACTAGAGACCACTTTTTGTTTTATAAGTGACTCTGAGAGACTAAATTTGAAACACAAGGGGGTGCTGGCCTCCAGGCCCTAGAAAACAGACTCAGAAGCCCTCAGGTTGAAAAAGCTCAGGCCTACCTAATTTACCACCAGGTATATTTATCAGTGTAGGTCCAGCTGATTTACACAGCACTTGATATGCTTAGATTCAGCCAACATAACAAAATCACTTAGTCACAGTCTTGGACTGCCTCAAGTCTTGAGATGAAAAGGCCAGGTCTGTGCTGCACAGGGCTCCCTTAGCTGGGGTTGGGTTAGCGTCTTCCCTCCCAGCAGCCTCTGACGCCTTCAGAAGAACCTGGGGCAGAAATGCAGGCTGCACCCTGTGACTCTCCAGCACTGAATAACCAGCTACATTTTTGCTCCAAGAAGTCATGCTCCCACGTGGTAGAAAGGGAATGTCACTCTCGGGTTTATAAAAACAGACGTATCTTTCAGCCATCAACACTGTATAAGGACTCCTAGATGAGCCATTTAACTTCCAGCAGCACTAAGTCTTCATAAGTTTCCGTGAAAGCTGCTGGCAGCTTTTGTTTGCTTGGTCCAAGGATTAGGAGACAGACTCAGATACTTATTTATGACCACCCATCTCTCCCATCTACAGCCCTGCCTCTTCTTTTTGGCTAGAGTGATTTCTCACTTCAGAGGTTTGGGAGCGTGGGCTCTGCTCCATACCTTTCAGCAAGTGTGTGGCACTCCTTGTGCACAAGATGGTGATGAACTGTATCTCGTCAGTGCCCCGTATCTTCTCCCCAGCAGCATAGAGAGTCTGTAATTTAACACACAATTGTTAGAGAGATATTCTGTGCGTGCACAGAAAAGGAGCAGAGTTTGGCTGAAGGCACTGCTAGGGTAAAGGGGTTTGAAGTAAGCCAAAACACTGTGAACTAAACTCTCCTAGAGTGGTTGATTATGAAAACCCTTGACCACGTCTTCTAGTCAAATTGGATCAGCCACTATTCTCCACCCTTTCCAGCCCTCCTGCAGCAGCTGGAGCAGTCAACATCACTCGATGTTTCTTCTGTAATCTTTGCTGTCCCCCTTCACCATACCCTTATACTTTCACATATCAAAAGCAGCTGAGCCCAAGCCCAGCTCTCATCGCTCCTCTTCAGAACAGCAAGGCTCAGCAGTGCAGGCAAAATTGAAGAATGCCCAGTTTCTTCTGCTTGAAAAGCACCCCTCCCCAAAATGCTGTGTTGCCAACACTCTGCTGACCAGGACTTTGCTACCCAATGAGGCATTCTAAATTCAAGACAGGTGGGATGCAGGCTTATTGCTGATCACAGACAGTACCTCTGCATCCTGGAGAGCCAGTGCTGTGTCCACATAGAGAGTGGCATTGTCTCTCTCACCCTATGAGAAGAAAAAGAAAGGTAACCATTTCGTATATGAAAGAATCTTCATGAGACAAGGATCACAGCATACATTCCAGGCAAAAAACAATTATGTTTCTCAGCTATCTATTTCTGCAGAGTACTCAAATAGTAATGTTTCAGACAGCACCATGGCTAACTGCTTCACTGAAAGACACTGAAATCAGTCATACAGAGTGGAACCAAAAGATTGCTAAGTTTTTTTGAATTTTCCTGCAAAGCAGCAGAATAAGTGAAAGTATAAATGCATCTAAATGCACTCAGCATTGAGGGGACAGACCCTGAAAGAGTGGTGAATCATAGCTGAGGGGCATTGTTTTCCAAGACCCTTGGAGAGTGCAATGGCTTTATGCATATGTAAAAGTGAGGTGTCTCCCTGCAGCAGAGCTGGCTGGAAGTTCCCAGCTCTCTTACAGCTGCTAAGGGAGGGAATTCCACTGCTTCAGTCACACTGAAGCCAAAACACAGATCCAGTCCAAGTGACATCTTTGTCTCTGCAGTTTATCTGGTGATCAGGGCTGCACTGTCTCTTCTATTGCATGTCTTCTCCCAAAAGGAAGAGAAAAATGTGAACATCTTTATATCCTTATTTCTGTTCTCTAGCATTACCTGAAGAAGACAAACCAGGATCTGTTCGAAGTAGCCACTTGTTTCTGATTTTATGTCTTCTTCCAGATCAGAACCATATTCTACCCAAGGGAAAGAGAACGATGAGGGCAGGATTTGTTATTTCAGTGATATAGTAAGGATATTACCAGCCACCCAAGGACACACAATACCCTGACACTAGTCAAGAAGGTTGCTAGGGAAAAAACAGCGCTGAGAACAACTCACACCCTCAGCAATACCCAGAACAGCATTCACATCTGAGTCACTAATGCCATTGAAGTCCAAAGCATAAACTCAAAGCGAATGTCAGAGATCTACTTTAAGGGACCAAGGAGATATCAAATATTTACAGATACATATTTGATAAGCTCCCATCTAGAGTGTATTTAATGAGGAGAAAGCCAAGTGCATAGCTATAGTTTTGTTTGCATTCTGACAATAGCCTATGTGGTCAAGCAGAACAAAATTTGTGATTTGCTGACCTTTTCCTCTAGCTGGATGGAGAGTTAGAAAGGGATTTTCAAATTCTCTCAGCATAGCCATGTTCTGTTTGCCAGGCTGAAAGCAGAATTAGGTTGCACCTTCCTTCTTTTAAAAATCCCGTTTTCCTGCTGACAGTGCTAGTTGATAGCACCATTTCTGCTGTGCAATCAGGCAGCCACACATTGCTCTGACCAGCAAATCAGAGCCCCAGGCAGTTTACCTTCTTTGTACGCCTTGATTATCTCTTTGATCTGCGCTTTTGTCCGGGATGCCAGGATCTCTATGATAACACTTTCACTTGTTCCCACACCCTTTAATAGAAAACAGTGGAGAAATAAAGGTGGAGAAAGGCATCAAGTCATGGACTGTAATTTATTGCTAGAAGTATGGCCAAGTGAGGAGTCAGGTGGCAGTCAAGTGTTAGGCTGTATGCTGAGCCATGAGAAACTGTCAGAATGAAAGGTAGAGACATAAAGCACATTTGTTTTGAACGTGGCTTCTTATTGAGGTGCCTAATTCATAAAGGATGATTTTATATAACCATGCACTTCTGCAATGCATTTCTGGACCTGGATTTTTGATAACAGACAGTGTTAGAGGGATGTGGGGAGTCCAAAACTTGCCTGGTCACTCCATCTTCCTACCACTTTAATAGACTCTCTGCATTTGAAACTTAAAAAGATACTGTATCAATAAGTAGGATCCCAGCCAACCCCAGCCTGGCCCTCACCCTACCCCTCCTTGATTTCTTAAAGGTTTCAAGTCTCAGGTGGAGTGTCAGGGCAGTAGCTTTGGCCCAAGTTCATTAAGCTCCATTCATGAGAGGCACTGCAGAAAGCAGTGAAGGGATGTTTAACTGAAAACCATCAGTTGTGGATGTTCATTCCTTGCCAAAGCTGAGTTTAATTTTGCTCGTCTTCCCCAGGCTCTGAGCGACATGTAAGTACAGAAACTCTCATACACCCTAAACATTAAAGATTTGTCCTCCAGATATGTATTAATAGCACAATTAACTATTTCTCAAAGGCTACTACTAATAACAAACTTAATCATGTAGCAGCCCAGTTACTACCACTTGTGTCAATAAGAACAGTTATGGGAAATTAACATTGGATCCATGCTACTACTTATATACCAGCGAGCAATTCACTTACCTTCATGGCATCATGGAGCTCCTTGGCATCATACTCAAATGGGGAATACATGAGAGCTACCATGAGTCTCTCAAAGTTGCCACTCAGTTCGGACTTCAGGCTTTCAATCAGATCCTGTTAAACATGAACCACACAGTTACATAAAAAGCCTCAGAGGATGTCTTTATTGCCTAGTGCTGTTTCCATCTCCATGGCCTATAGCAATGAAGCTGAATACCATATTGTGTTGCTAGTTTATTACAAAAGATTCTGGGACTGAATATTTTACTGAAAATGCCACTTAGAAAAGTATCAATTTTTGGTTTAGTTTTGAAAGCAGTAAGATGTTTAAGTTAAAATAGATTTTTAAAAAAATATTTCCAGTCAAAATGTGTTTTACAAAAAAACCCCAAACAAATACATACAATCTTCAGAGGAAAAACATTTTTTTCTGACCAAAAGTTGATTTCACACATTCACCCCAGGCCTTATAAATAAAAATTCATCTAGTTATTTGCAGAAAACCTGCATATTCTTTACATGATGCTTGCAGGATGAACTATACACCAATTTACTACAGCCTTCATGCAGTGAAACAGTGACTAAATATGGTTTTGTTTTGGAAGAACCTTTCCAAACTGTCCTTTGAAGGATTTGGCAATCTGTTGACGCTGCATATTGCTCCTCTTGGTTAGGACATCAATTATAGCTTGTTCATCAGTTCCTGTGGAAAGCAACAATAAGCCATAAACACAGTGCACAGAGTAAGCTGAGACTAGTACAAAATCTCAATTCAAGTCTTCAGACAACCTTCCCCACTTCATTGTCTTTGTCATGTAGATGTTTCAGTATGTATTGAAGAAACTTAATTTTTTAATTTTCCACTTTAAAAAATGGTATCTCTGGCTACAATTTTCTTAAGGAATGGCTTTCAACTGGGCAGTTATAAGCAGAACATAAAATTTACATATGTGGTTGGAGCCAACTCACCAAGCCCTTTCATGGCCTTGTAGAGAGTCTGAGCATCAGGTGTGGGGTCAAAGTTTAGGGCACCCGTCACAGACTTGCCCTCTGCTTCACTCTGAAAGAAGAAAAATACGTGGCTTTTTACCACTGCTTTTTATCAGCTGAAGAAAAAGTATTCTTGAAAGTAGATTAATATTATTAATTGCCTACACTTGGGAAAGGCACAGAAGAGTGGAAGGGTTAGTTTAAAATGTCTCAACAGAGCTCCAAAGAGAACACGAGTTTCTTGCCAACAACTGTCTCTACCAGCCTTCAGGTTCTGGCAGAAACATGAACTGCAAAGCATGACTGACACTGCTGCAACACTCATTAGGTGCAGGCTGTCTGGTATAAAAGAGCTGAGTAGACTAGATTTTCTTATTCACCCGTTAAATAAAATACTTCATAACATGTATGCTGTCATATTATACTGCTATTAGGAACTGCATTTCCCTGTGGTTTGGTGCAGGATAGTTTTTTGATTTCATAAAATAGTCATGTTCTCACAGACCTCTTTTATAGGTAGCAGCTTTATTCTCCAGCTGCTCCTTCACTTGTGCACATTTCAAGAAGGAAGTACCCATGCTGGAAGGATCTGAGCCAACAGACTACCTTGAAGGAACAGATCTATCTGGATAAGTGCAGGTTTGATGTTCTTCCCTGAGCCAAGTGCCAACTACACAGGAATCCCCCAGACAGACCCCTAAGGCACTGCCAGTGACAGAGTCCCAGGGCAGAAAGACATGCTGAGATTTACTCCACTCACCACAAGATAGTAGGGCTATCAACCAGAACCCATATGACTTGAATTACATGGACCACCAAGTGCTACCCAGCAGCTTCCTATATGGTGCAAATCCTTTCTGCTCTTATCTTCTGTGCTAAAGAGGGCTCTACCCCTCATCTCCTAGAATCTCATCTATGTCCTCCCCAGTCAAAAAGTCTTCCAGCGATCCTTGCCAGGTGGATACACTTGTGGAAATCCCCTTCAGGACCTGCATTCCTGCTTTTTAATGAGAGGCTGAAAGCTTGACAGCAGTATGCTCAGGAGTGCCTGTCAACAAATGCCTGGTCTAGCCTAGTGCCACAGCCAAAGCATACCCACAGTGTGCTGCACAGATGCTCAGGCTGGCTATGGACAAGCCAGCTCAGGTGTCCTTGTTGAGTGCTTTCCTAGTAGCTATAGCTGGCACATGTTTGCATGCTGGCCCCTTTGCCAGCCAAGCTCTGGGAGCAGTGACAGGCAAGCAAGAGGCAACGGTGAGTATCAAGAGACACAGTATGTTCATCCATCAGGAAGATCTGGAAGAGGTCTTCAGATTGTGTAAGTTTGCTTTGCAACCAGCATAGAGTCCTGTGCTACCACACCCAGCTCTCAGCAGAGAGCAGCTGCAGAGCCGACAGTGTCAACAAACTTCTCACTAGATGCAGCTTTGAGTCCCAATGACTTCTGAGCAGCAAATTTAAGGCTGTGGTGAAGCTGTCACTGCAGAAAGAGCAATGAAAGCATTGCCACCCCAAAAGGTTTATCGTCAGTCTGGAATAGGAGGTTTGGCGGACCTGGTAGGACCATCGCAAGTGCTCCTTTTCTGCTCCCCTGTGAAGTCATCCAGCACCAGCACAACAGCCCTGGAAAGCAGGTTACACTCAACCATCTGATTGTACTCTGAAAAAGAGGGACAATCCTCTCTAGCTGCATACAAGGGCTCATGTGAAAGAAACACTCTGGACCTGTGCCTGGTGACTCAGAGAAAGAGGGAGTGCAAAGCTGAGCTTTCATTTGGAGGCAGTGGAAACAACTTAAACAATGGTCTTTGTTTTTTTGGTTACTAACTCCAATAAGCATTTACAGCCCATCCTGGTTCAAGTAGCACACTCATGACTCACTCATACACTTAATTCTTCGTGCATTTAATTGTTCCAGTACAGGTACAATCACAACAGGTCTCCAGAGTAACCCTGTTCAGTTTGGTCTGGTTTCCCAGATGATCCTACAGTTACCTAACTGAAACTACTCAAGACATCTGTGCGACGCTTATGTGAAGATGAATAATTGGCACAAAACCAACGGAATCAGTGTACCGTACAGCTGATGCTCTGAAAAGGTTTACCTATAAATGAAGGGGAAGCAAATTAAATGTCTTCCTACTGAAATATTTTCAAATCTAGTTTATTGAAAAGTTGGAAGATGGGGCAGGTGGGGTTACTGGTTTGGGTTGGTGGTTGTTCCCCCCCCCCTTCCCCCCAAATGGAATGTTTCTGAAAAGGTTTCACCTTTTTTTTATGCTGTTTTCTTTTGAACTCCATTTTTTTTTTTTTAAGGGTTTGGAAAATCAAAACAATTTTCTACCATCCTTCCTTTGCCCTCTCATCTTCTTTTCATGCCTCCATGCCCTAGCAACACCAACATGTACGAGATCGCTGGAGCTTTCAAGGGCTTATCTTCTCCTTCTATCACTCTAAGTTTTCAAAGGATTTCCAGCTTGGGGGGTGGGGTGAAACAGGTCAGCAGAAGGTGAAAAATTAAAGTCAGAGCTACTCCAAGCTTTGGAAAATGTCCATTTTACTATACTAAACTTCCAAAAGAAAATAGGGAGACAGAGGGAGATCAGCAGAAAGGACGATTACAATTTTAGTCTTTCTGGGGGGGAAAAAAAAAAAATCAAGATATGTGTTGATATCAGGAAAGTTGCTTATTTGAAGGAAAACAGGAATTGGCTTGGTACTCCCCAACCCTCAAAATGTTTTGTTTGGTTTTATTTCTCCACCTCCCACCCCCCTCAGTTGCAAAATCGTAACTGATAACCTGACAAATGGTCATGTCTGTAGAAAGTGGTTTCTCACTCCCTGATGATGTATCGCACCTGAAGTGATATAATGCACTGCAAAACAGCTCTCCTATGCTTCGCAGGCACCTTTGCTGCTCCCTGCTCAGCTCACCTCTTGCACAAGCAGCTGAAACGTGGAGCCTTCTTCACAACAAGGCAGAGGGGGAATACAAATCACCACATGCATAGGAGCATTTCTGGCTCCTAGCAGACAGACAGGGTTTCCAAGTCCACATCATTGTTGCAATATTAAAAACCCACCAAGGAAAAAGACACTGCAGCTTGACCACATCTCCCTTCGTGACCACAGCCTGCCAGCACAACTGGGGATGAAAACAGGGATAAGCCAGTGCCCTGAACTCACTGCCACAAGAGAAGGGAGCAGATGAAGAGCCTGCAGCTTTCAGACCTAATGCAGACCTCAGCTGTGTTACTTTGCTGCTACCCGGTACTGTCACCCCATGTACAAAAGCACACAAACACCCCCTGCACCACTCTCAACTGAAGGACCAGAAGAATCTGCTCTTCTTCTTAAAGCCAGCAATCATACTAACACCTGCCTTAATGAAGGTTTTGGGAGTGCTGAAAGCTATTTTATAATCAGAAAAATAAATATCAGCCACACCTATTTACTGAAAGGGAAACATTTTATTCCCACACAGTGCCTGATGCAACTTACAAGCATCTTACTTCAGTATTTCCTCTACTTACCCAGGCCTTCCACCATGCCATTGCAGTCTCAGTAACGATACCTGGGTCTGCTGGTGAAGAAAACCACATGTATCACACCTCACAGTTAGGGAAACAGAGATTTGAAGGGGGTAGGGGGAGAAAAAAAAGAAAGAAAAATTCTTTTCAATAATCTTACCACAAGAAAATTGGAATAACTGTACTCCTCGGAAGGCTTATTCCCTCTGGAAGCTGCAGAATGTAACTGGCCCCTCTGTGCTGGGAACACCCAGGTATGAACCATCCTTGCCTACAAATTCCGTGGGGAAACGCCTTCAGACATGGCTCAACCTGTTTTTCACATATGATCTCACAGCGAGAGATCAAGTTGCTTAATAAACCAGGCTTCCCTTGTGAGGAGCCCTACATTCAACCCCGCTGAATAAAGCTCATTGTAATTTTTCCAATGCCTCTCCCCACACACACCCTTCTCTGCTAACATTTTGGCCTCTGGCACCAACATGACATGCAAATTACAACCAGGTAATTTCTCCGCATAAAACTGCACTTAGTGAGTTCTGCTACAACAGAATAAGCCACTCACTCATTATTATGGACTCTATCTCTACCCGTCTGGAACACAGCAAAACAGGCCTCTAGGAACTTACCAAACCCTCCTCTACATCCGCTCCTTCAAAAAAGCTTGTTTAAAACAAACAAAACCAAGCAAACACAGCCACACCCCACACATCCTACACCTTCAGTAAAGCAGCAGACTGTACAGAGTTGCAAGGTGCCCCCATGCCATACCTAGACTTATGGCATGCATCAAGAAGCATCTTTAGACTAACATAGGACCAGCACATTTGAGGCTAAAAACTTCCAGTAATGCCAACCCCAGCAAAGTTGTCACAGGGCTTGCACTAGCTGCTGTGACATGTTAAGGCTTAGGAGTGGAGTGTGATTTTTTTTTTTTTTCCCTTTTTGTGTTAGTTTTTAAAAGAGCTGAGCAGCTCTTAATACTTTCATTTTGAGAAATGTTTCTGTGAAATCAGCTGAAATATCTTATGGTTTTAGCAATATTTTCCTGTCTAGACTTTTGTCAGAATCCACCTGTGCCAACATTTATTTATTTATTTTAAATGGAAAGCTGCCCTGATGGAAACGTTCCCAACAGCTATGTCTTAACCCTTGCTATATAGGAGTTTTGTCCCTTCTTACATTTGCAGACCCACATGGGACACTGGGTAAACACCAAACTATGGGCCTCTTACTTCCTTCCCACACACTGCTATTTCACTTAAACCCAGGAGGGTCCCCAATGGCCTGGGAAGCTGCCCTGACTTTTCCTGAGAGAATGAGCTGTGCCAGCTGCTCCTGCCTCAAACACATCCATCATGTGGTGAGGGCAAGTTGTGAAGGAGGAGGCATTGCCCCTGGCACAATAAGCTTGTCACTAGGGTCTGCTTGGTTTCTAAGCCATGTTTGAGAGGCAGATTCATCAACAACATACAGCAAGGAGAGCTCATGAGTGGTCCTTCGTTCTCCCTCCTCCTGGGTGTAAGATCAATCCGCAAACAGGGTGGATTTGCTTTTGCTGTATCCCAAAGCTGAGCCTGGCTGGTTATATGTGCCTTTTCCCTGTACTGTGATTTAGTTGGATCAGCTTGCAATGGAGGTCAGCTTTCTTGATGACTCCAAGGATAAAGGAGTCCCACTAGACAGAAAATCACAGTTACAGCAAACAACTGTGAGTCACAGGGAGGCAGAGACCAAACCTGAAGGAGGGAGAAAGCCTAAGCAGTTATTTCTAGCATGAACTTAAAAGGTTGCAAAGGGACACGACAGAGAATTTTAATCCAGAGAAACAGCAACAAGATTTTAAGAAATCAAATGGATGGGCTAGGTAAGGTCTGGAGAGCCTGAACCCTGCAGCAAGACTCAGAGCAGCCCTGCACAGTGTTAGTGCAGACCAGAACAGTCAGCATTCGCAGGCCCGTGGAGCAGGAGGCAGACACTACAGTCCAATATCCCTTTTCCTTGTGCAGATGCTTTGATTGAAGCAGCTCAGTTTAACATTAACAGACCCATATTCACTACACTTCTTGTCCTTAACACACAGGCTGTGCATGCAAGTGAGCTTATCCATAGTTCATGCACTTTATTACTGTGTACCAGAGACACACACACACATCTTCTACAGTAAGCTATGTAAGGCACAACCTCACATATAGCTCAGTGAGCACCCTCAGGAACATGCAAAACTTCAGAAAAGCGGCACAGGATGATGCACGGGTTCTCCCAAGCCTTACTGTCTCACTCCCCCCCCCACCCCAAGATTCCATATTTGCATCTCAGGTAATATTCTTTTTGGAAAGACTTCAAATCCACTGACAAGACTGTCAATAGAAACTCTGCCCAACATCATGTTAAGATGTTAGAATTTGATTCAGATAGTGATCCTGTTTGCTGGTACTGTGGGGTAGAACACCCCACAAAATACAGTTCTCTCTCAGCTGTCTGCAAGATGGTTACCTGGGCAGTGGATTAGTCAATTGTGCTGTGGGTACCGACACCCATAAAGCATCTCCACAATGTCTCAAGCCTCATCCACAGGCACATATTTATTCCTGCCTTGACAGGCTTGCAGAGAATCCCTGCTCCTGCCGATATGCCTGGCATAGCCATCGGCCAGCAAGAAGGGCACAGAAACCTCCAGCAGAAGCAGCACATGCACCATAATCAGGTTTGGTTTGTGGGTTTTTAAACCTTTTGGGCTGGACAAAATGAAGAAGCTACCAGTGTACTTAGCTTTTCTTGACTCCGCCCATGGTACTTTCCAAGCTTCAATCAGTGACATTGGATCTGCTCCCAGTAAATATTCAACTAGTGTAAGGAGAGTTATAAAAAAAAAAAAAAAGAATTCACAAGCAGGATTTTGCTCAACCTTTTTCAAATCCTGAAAGTATTTAAGGCATGAAATAAAGGTGCTGATAGCTTTTGAATGGTTCATTACTGGCATTGTCTCAAGAAGTTTTTACAACCCATTAAGTTTTAGGTCAAATGAGAGCAGTCTAAAGGATACTCTAATTTAGACTGACAGTATCTAAAGTCTTGTAGGGTGCAGAGTCAGTCCCCTTTTCCCCTTTCCCACCTGTAGGTTTGTAAAGTCTAGCCCTGTGCCTGGAAAGTGTCAGGCCAGGAGCTGACTGCTTTGGAACATGAAAGCTTAGAAACCAAGTTCTCAACTGCTCAGCAATTTCACTTACTCCATGGCTTTCACTTCTGTTAGAACATTTTCAAGCCTAGTAAGAATCACACATCCCATTGGGAACTTCACCCAAAATTTCTGTTTGGTTTTTTTCAGCCTGGAACTTGGAAGTTAAGTGGAAAAAAAACCCAGACCAAACACACAGAGATACTTCTGTGCAAAGTGTTAATCTGATGACTCATATAACATAACTACTTCAATCTGCGGAAATCAGAGCTTACCTCTCAGACCAAAGAGGAGAGAGGTGTTCTGTTGCAAGGCTAAGAGATGAATAATGTTCTCCAATCCAGGCTGTAAGTAATACCTTGTAGAACTGTGGCTCTGATAAGGAGACAGTTGAGCAAACTGCAGAATTTCCTTTTATACATAAAAAGTCACCAAACTCATGTAGTACTATGCTTTCCAGGTCTGCACATTACCCCCTTACTTTCAAGTCTTTTAGCTCTACACCCATTATTAACACCACTTTGCCCTACCTTCCAGTGATTAACACCAGTCTCTTACCCCAGCAGCTGTGTGGTTGCAGACAGGCTTGTACTTTCTCACTGTGCAAACTACACTAGTTTCATCCTGCACACTTTAAGCCACTAGGTAAACAAGCCCAGACACCAGGCACTACCTCCTACTACTTCTCCCACTGCTCCCTTTTTTTTTTTCCCCCTGTGTATCACTATTTAAATGGATACAAGCAGCTGAATGTCCTCAAAATTCTTAAGAGCAACTGTCCTTACATCTGCTAATCAGCTCACCATCTCCTGAAATCAGATCATTATATGGGAGAGCTGTGTAAATTTGCCAGCAAGCCAATCCAAACAAAAACTTACTATGAAAGGGGAAAATGAGCAGATGAGGAAGGCAGCAATTTTGAGCAAGGAGAGTGTCTGTAATGCAAAAATAAAGTCACTAAAGCCTAAAAACATTGTACCACCCACCAAAGTGCCCACCCTGCCCTTTCCTATTGTGCCTTTAAACCATCTTTCACAGTGAAAATTACCCCAAAATAGGATTGTTTCCATTTGAAAATCACTACTGCTGCTTAATTTACCTCAAGCAGCTTGGTGCCAAGTATCGTAAGAGAAAATTCAAGCCTAAATGTTGTTGGGGGTGTCCAATCACAGAAGCAGCAATAATGTGAAAACTCAGGGCTTGATTTCCCTCAGCACCTTTGTAGTTCAGGAGGACAAGCCCTGGGGTCAGCAGGGATAGCCAGTGCTGCAGGGGACAGGTTAGTGAACGGTTTGTTGACTTCGCCGTTGCAGAGCACCTTTGCTGCACAGAGTCCCTCTGCTGCTGGTGGGAGAGCCAGGGTGAGGCACTAACACAAACACAGCACAGCACGTCCCCTTGGCTTTCTCTGGCTCTGCCCTGCTTCTGGCTGACTCTGGCTGAGCATTTTTTTGCGCATTCCTTTCTTGAGCTAGTGCTGGTGCCAAGGAATTCCTCCCAGTCACCCTAACAACCGTTCCCCACACAAAGCAAGCAATTGCTGCTCGTGTTTAACCCCAAAGAGAACGCCCCCTGAATCAAAATGGGCAAAGGCAGCACACTTGGGTCTGATGGGGACGTGACAGGTGCCAGGAGTTCAAATGCCAGCAACAAGTGGGGAACAGCATTCAGGAAGCCTTTAGATTCTCATATGTGAAATATTTTGTGCATGTCCCCCACCTACCTCTGTGGGGTCTATTTTTTGTGTAGTCTTTAATGGAATAAGTACAGGTGTCTGTATACAATTAAAGACAGTCCTGCTGTTTGAAATGACCCTGCGATAGAGAGAGACTTAGAGCAGCTTAAAGCAGAAGAGAAAAAGCCTCTGGATGTGTCTGAAGCCCAGCTGTTTGTAGCAAGGCAGTTACATACCCTTTACTGTTTGCATTGATTGGCAGGTCGGACAGCCTTTGGTGATAAGAAGGGCTTTTCTCCAGCTTTTATGCATTTAGTAGTGGTGATGGAGACATAAATTGCTTTTACTAAGGGTAGAAAAATAGTAGGTTTGTTACACTGCTAGCATGGAATACAGTGTAGGTGTCCAGCTTTCTTGATCAGCCAAGGTATCTACTAATATCATTATTTGGCTGAGTCACAAATCACACACTATCTAGCTCAGAGAGGAGAGAGAAGCCTTTGGTTAGTGACAGGTAACAATAGTACCTCTTTAATAATCCTGCTGTCTTGCTGAGAACTGGGGTAGGCTGGACACAGTACCTATGGGCAGAAGCAAGGCTTTGATAAATGGGTCTGCCTGTGACAATTTGTCATTCAAGGTATAGACAGGTCCCTGAGCCAGACCTCACAACCATGTGGACACTTACACATCCTTCCCCTCACCTGGATGCCAGCTTCTAGAACCCACTGAAAAATTCACAGCTACTGGGAATGTGTGGAGGACTTGTTTGGTTTTGCATTTTCTTGTGTGCTTACACAATGGCTGTTGCTTTCTAAGAGAAACCAACATATTTCACAAGTTGTTTTTGTAGTAATAAGAACAGAAAACAGGGCAAATAATCTTATAACAGAGAACACTTTTGCATTAAAGGCACTAAAATTAGCAATAGTGCTGCTAAAACAGCCAGTTCTCCTTAAGCTGAAGGCTGTGGTCTTAGCTGTATTAGTTGAAAATCATCCAAGATTTTTGTTGGAAACCTCTGCCAGATATGTGTGGGTGATCTAAGACCAGCCCCTCTGTGATACTGAGCTGATTAAAGTCCACTGGGTCAAACCAGAGAGGATGTGTTCAGGGTCATGGAAAGAGCAAGAAATAAAACAAGCTCTCCGGAGAGCCAGACTCACAGCGCCATCGTGTCTCAGTTACAGAATGGCACAAAGCATTCATTCATGCCTTAACAGACTACCTTGTGTCCCAAACTGTATGTTATTTTCAGCACCAATTTTTGTCAGAAAGGTGATAAATGAGGGCTGAACATTTCAGACATGGAATGGTTGTCATCAGCTCATAGATCAGCTCAGTTAGGTGAAAGAACAGAAGAGGACAGATAGTCAGGGATGGCCCGCCTGGAGGATTTTACTTGGTATGTGTTTCAGGATTGATCTGAGTCACTTTTTGATAGTGATATAGCAATTACCTCACACCCCACCAGCGAGGGTGCCCGTATGAAAAGTGCAGTGTAGAAAACACAGCACAGGCCCATGCGTACTGCTGCATTACCAGCTTGGCTCTGCATGAGAGCTGCAAGAGGCAGGGCATGGCCAAGGAAGGAGTGGTTCTGTGGAAGGTAAAGCAAAGAGCCAGGACAGAGGAACTGACCATGGAAGGAGCTGAGAAGGGACTGGTTGTGGCAGAGGTCTACAAGTGCTGGGAGGAGCAAAGGTGGCAGCCCCAAGGTCTGCACCAAACTTCCTTCGTGGGTCAGCCTGCAGTGGAAACAGAGAGCAGTGGGACTGCCAGGCCACGGTTACCTAGATGCAGTTCTGCTACTGAATGGCCCAGAAATGCTGAACCCTTCCATGTCCCAGACCTGGACCTCAGTGGGAGCCCTTAGCCATCAGACCATTTTTGATTGCAGAGATCAAGTTTGGTGCAAGATGTGTAACAAATCATGGAGTTGGCTTAGGAGACAGTCATCTTCTCCAATGCTGGGCATTAGTAAAAGAAATAATCACCCTGCTGCAGAATCTGTGTGGTGTCTGGAGGCTTGCTTTTGCTAGGTCAGCCATGTTCAATTCTCGTCCCATGAGCTTTTGGGAATCTCAGCAAAGACTGCATAGACAGTAGTTCCTATACGAGCAGGAAAAGTACTGCATTGCCTCACAAGTTGATGGTAACTGCAAAACAAATGAAAACTCTTATCCCAGAGGACTTTTACAATTCCCATTTCCTATTTCTGTTTATATCAAAAGGCAGTTCTCTCTCCTGATGTGTGTATGCACATGTATCTACATAAAGCAGGTCAATCACATAGATATTCATCTGCATAAAATCCTCTCTGAGCTCACAGATGAGCAACACTATGGACAAAAGCAACCTGGCCTACCAAGGCCAGCACGTGTTTCCAGCAGCAAGCTGTTCCTTGCTTAGTAACTGTTCAAGCCCCAGGTTGAGCACATGGACTTCATGCTAGTTGGTGGTGAAGGTGAGGACCAGAGAGAGAATGGCAGCGATGTAGCCTGCAGGTTTTACAACCAGGGAGTTGCTCCTTGGCAGGAGAGATTAACAGAGAGCACCTTGAGAGCATGTGCACTTTGGGGGCAGTAGAAGAAGCTGTTGCTGGAGCTTGAATTGCTGGTTTAAGCAGGGTTTGCACAGCAAAACCAGCTTGAAACAGATTGTTTTTTAAGCAATGCTGATTTCCCTCTCTGCTCTGGAGAAGTCCAAGCTGGCTGCTGCACAGTGGGAAATAGGCTGTGGAGTCCTGCCCTCCAGCGGCAGTCCAGGCAGGCCTCCCTCCCCAGTGGCGGTGGCTGAACTCCCCCTCCTCAGCCCTAAGCAGAGCAGCTCTCAGGGGGCTGCAGCCCAAATGGCCACTCTGGTGTGGTGCCATGTGCCATAATGTCCCCATGCTTGTGTGCAGTGGCCTCCCTTCCACATGTGAAGGCCCTGCCAGAGAATATCTCCTGGCTGGCACTGAACTGGGTCTCCAGCATCTGTGCTGGGAAAGGCTGTCAGCCCTCACAGCACTAACACATGGTAACTGTTTCCTTGCTGTGTACCATCGAAGAGTCAGGACACCCACCAGCGACGAGGGGGAAACACCATGCATGTTGCCAGGCCCCTCAGTGAGGCAGGAGGAAGCCTGGGGGGGATTTCCCTCTCAGCAGAGGGGCAGGGGGTTGTGGGGCAGTCAGGGCCCTTGCTGGGACTCCAGTCCTCACCTCTCAAAGGGATGCGCAGCCTTCGAGGGTGATGGGTACAGCGAAGCTGCAATTGCTCATGGCCCCCTTTCCCCCTGGGGTGTGGAAGAGCTCTGCTCAGAGCACGGCCTTTAGGGCAGCTTTAATCACCTTCCTCTTTGTGTGCCCCAAGTGGCAGAGCATCTTGGGGATCATGGGCAACCTGTAATAACTAGCCAACAGGCTCTGGGGGCTGATTTGCCCTCACCCCACTGTCTGAGCACAGCAGACTGTGCAAGTGCTTCTCCACAGTTCATCTGCTGCAAGCAGCTCTCCAAGAGCTGGTTTGGAAAGGGGCTGCTGGGGCCAGATTCTGGCTGAGAGGCATCATGCACTTTGCTTGGCTGCAAACACATCGATGGACTATTTTTACACTTATTTCCTGCTGTTGAGTTGGGGCTACTCCTGAACTACCAAAATGCTGGAATGCCAGACATGAGTCATGCACATGGCCAGCACAGGAGCTTCTCCTGCCTCTTCCCTCTGCCCCAGGGGAAGCTGCAAAGGTACCCACAGTGGAAAGCTGGCAGCTGCTGAGTCTGAGAGTAGCCACCAGCTGCAGAAACTGCCTGGCCAGGAGTGCTGAGCTGTACAGCTCAAACAGACAGAGCTGGGTCTGTCTTTTCAGCAAGGGAAACTGAGGCACAAAATGGAGGGCAGAGAAATAGCCATAGCATAATTTGCCTGCAGTAGCATCACAAGCTTAATGCTGGTGGTGTCACCTCACAAAAACAATGACTCTGCAGAGCTGGTAAACCCAGGGCACACTGTGAACTCCTCAGAGCTCCTCTTGGCACCAGAAGGCTGCAGCTTGGGCATGGCTCAGGAAAAGAAGAAGAACAGGATTTATGTGGTATGCAGAAAATTCCAGAAGACCATGGCAGAGCTGCTGTCTGAGGCCGCCTGGGAAACATCCCACCTGCTCTTCCTGGGGGGCGCTGGGTCCAGCTGGCCTGGGTTAGACGCAGAACTGCTCCTGTGCGGCCGGAAGGGAAAATGAGCTATTTCCTATTTTGACTTGTGAGTCACTTCAGCAATGCAAACCATTAGTATTGGAAAAAACAGACAGGAGGCTGGGAAATTCCAGAGCCTGCAGAGAGTTGCAGTTTCTCCCTGTCCACTTTTTCCCCTAGAGAAGGACAAGTGCTGCAGGGCATCAGTAGTACCTGGCAGTACCTGCTAGCTTAGGAAGAGCCAGACCCTACCAGGGTCTCTGTCTATTCAGGTGGATGAGTTGTCACTCATGGTGTCTCAAACACAGGCTGCGTGCATTCCTGGAGCAGGTGGCTCCTGGTGACCCATCGTAGACCCAAGCAGGCCCCCTCATGACAATGGCTTGTAAAGCTTATTAAATACATTCTGAAGGCTGAGGACATTGCAGCATTTCCCAGCTGGGACCAGGCCTAACAGCATCACGGCTGCACTGTCACCCCCTTAGCACCAAAGATCCCAACACACCTTACACTGGTGGATCAGAAATCCAGAAAAGAAAAGTAAAAAGCCCTAAAACTTACCATGGCTAACCCCTATATGTAGGGATGTTCACTTTTAACTAAGCTATTCCTGATGCACAAGGAAAGAGAGGCACAAAGCAGCCACAGTTGTGTTTTTGAAGAGGATGAGCTGCCACATATGCTTGCCATATTTTCCCATTGGTTTTGGTTGGCCAAATATGCCTTTGATGATGAAGGGGAATTTTGGGACTCCTGTTTTCAGCTCAAAACAACTTCCTACGTACTGAAAAAATGTAGACTAGAAAACATTTGAGGGTGCTTAGTCTTTTACCTTAACAGTGCATGAGCCATGATCAATAAGGAAAGAGTTGCTTTATTTAGTAACCTGTGTCAAACACATTAGTGTTTATTACACATGGATAGGTCTTGACTGCTGTGTTCCTCTGTGCCCTCTGGGAAGACTCGTGCTCTAATTCAATATCCCTCTGCCATGAAAGGGAAAAGTGTATACCTCCAGTATGGGATGTTCTAGGTCACAGGACCTAGGACATTTCTGCAGGCCCACTATTTCCATCATGAAAGAAACAGTTTTCATCCAAGAATCATGTCTTAGAGGCTCAGCAGGATGCAGGAGGACAACAGCATGGACAGCATGGCAACTCTGCTGCTACATGGCAGTGATGTGCTGGTATGAGGAGCATTCACTTCACTGAACTCTATGGCAGAGACGCAGACGGGGTTATCCAAGGACCTTCAGTGAAGCGTTTATCCATGCACAACAATCATGCATCTCTGAAAGCTTAAAAGAAAACATTTCTCAATCTATGTCACAGGCAAAACCTTTCAGTAGGATGTTCCCTTTCTTTCAGTGAACTCTTTCATCTCATCCCATTGTCTCACCGTCCTCCTGAGCTGCAGTCAGAAATCAAATATCCAGCTAGCAAACTTCCACTGTACCCTCCCTTGCAGTGAAAAGCAGGGTCCTCAATGTGCAGCAAGGGAGGAACTTTGCTGCAGAAGCCCATGAAGCTTGAGTCCTAACCCAAAGGGCAAAGCACCTTCACAGAGTAAAGATCAGACAATTCCCAGCATGGGCAACATGTTCTGCCTGTGGTTACTTAAGGAATGGGAGGATAGAGGGAAAGGGCATTTTTTCAGTTCCTGGCTCAGATTGCTGAAGCCAGTAAAATTCTTGCTGCTTACTTCCATGCCGCCAAATAGGGTGTGCTGGTGTATGTTCACATGTAAATGCCACTCCTGAGACTGTGAAGTATGTTCGATGAAAGATGCTAAATCAGCACTAGAGGCTATTTATAGACAAGTCCGTTACCAAAGCTCTGGATCTGCACATTCCCAGTCTCTAGGGAAGTTCAGGTCAAATCTGAATCTTGTTGTCTCAGGCATGCACAAACCTAACCAGCCACAGCTGCAGCCAGTGTAGGGTTTTTGTTAATGCAGGACAAAATGCCCACAGCCTTGACTCCAGGACCACTTTTGTTTATCTGATGTCTTTCGAGAGTCCGAGCCTGCCTTTCGTGCAAGAAGCAGATGGAGGAACAAAAAAGAGCGAAGGCCACAAAACCATTCTGGGTGAGTATTGTCTTGTCAGCTTGGGGAGCAGAGGGAGAGCAAGCCGGGCTCTTTGTCAGAGCACGACTCCGTGAGGGAGGAGCACAGCTCCAGGCAAAGGATTTCAGCTCCCATTAGCAGCACAGGCAGTTGGAGCTGCCAGAGGGAGGTCCTGCTCAGCCATGCAGCTCCCACCTGCTTTGCCAGGATGACTTCTCTTGGCTACCAGACCCCCAAAAATCAGTGCCCACGTTTTTTTGCAGACGAGGCTCACACTGGCTTAGGGGGCTGCGTGTGTGAGAGGACCATCTGCCTTTCCCATTGTACGCAGGGCTGGGGCTGCCATGCTGGGCAGACTGAGTGCATAGCACAGCTCAGCAGCTTTGCAGCCTCCATTACCCATAATTACAGCCTTCTAGGGTTGGAAATTTTTGTGGCCTACCCCTGTTGACCTTCTTGCCTGTCATGTTTTCACCAGCCCCCCCACCCCACCCCGGCCAATCCTCAATGGGGCGCAAAGAGATACAAAAGCACTAGCAGCAGGGAGCAAATAAAAAACTATCTTCAGAGACAGTGAGGGAGAAGGGGTCTTATGAACTATTCCTGTGTTCTTCAGGTAAGGCTCCTAAAAAATCAGTAGTTGTGTTTGAGTTAACTTTAACTTTGGTTGGAGCCTGGTAACTCCAATGTTTTCACAGGTGTAGGATTTGTCATAGAATTTCTCTTTGCTAAAGTCTTGAGCTCTAGCATCTTACCTTTCATGTCTTTTACTTTGTTTTTCTATGCATTAGGTAACTTCAAGATAGCAGCTCTAAGTTCAGATCCTGCCCAAGTGTCAATCCTTGTTTGTGTACTGACTCCAGTGGAATTTACTCAGCATTTCTACACAGTTACCTGAGACCTAAAAAGGTCCAACAAATAATGTCTTACCTTTGAATTAGGCAAAGATTTAAATTCTCAGGCTAGAAACAGGAAACTGAGGCACAGAACATACCCTTGTCTCTAGTGAAATAACGAAACGGTAGCAACTTGGGGATGGGAATTCTGACAGCCCAACCCCAGGTTCTCCTCCTGACCATCACATGGCTGAGCTGATTAGAAACCAGGGACAAGCTTATCCCCTCTAAAAATGACCCTGCAACACAATTCTCTGTAGTGTTTAACCAGTAAGCACTTTTATTGTCGATTTTGAATCCATTAAGACTACATTAAGTTGGATTATAAGACTTTGGCTACATCTCCCACATTTGCATGCAGGCATTACATTTGCAAGGTTTTCTCAGAAAAACGGAGCAGGCGCATAAAATGCATAAAGGTTATATGATTATAACATGAAGCAGCATGTCAGTTACAGAAATTTGTACCACATGTACCAAAACCAAACCCACACCCCCATGTAAAACTTCTTTGTCCCTCAAAAATCCAACTGCTTCCTCCGCCCCTCATCTCCATGCCCTGGCTGTTAGCCCACATCCCCACTGTTTCTGAAAACACACAACTTTTTCTCTAAAACAAGTTTAGTACAGTACATTTTTTTCCCCTTAAAAACTAAAACATTTCTTCACTACCCCCTCCCCCCAAAAAGTGAAAAATCTATCATAATCTACAATCTGTTCAAGCACTGCTATATGTTATGAATCTTTATTGCATTATTCAAAAGTATCAGATCAGTAACAAACGTCTAAACAACCTAGGATGACCGAAAAATTCCCCTTCCCACAAAACTAGAGAGAACTGAAAATGCTATACTGCATTATCACACTTGCATGCATGTATCCTGAGCCACCTGTATTTATTCACCTTAAGCCCCTTTTAATAAATAACTGTCCAGCAGTAACATCCAGAAGTGTGCTGTCTCCTCCAAATTAAACTCTATATTTACAGACGTAGGGCTGTTTTCTCAGTGAAATGTGTTTTAAAAAAACAAAACAAAACAACAACAATAAAAACAGCAAACAATTAAAGAGAGAAAGCATATTACTGATCATGTCAAAATACCAACAGGAGTAAAAAGCATTAGGAGCACCAGGTGCACATGCATTTGAACTGCTACAGTTCATGAAATAATGTCATTCATTGTTATGCTCGCTCATTCAGAAGAGGAGCTGATTTTTTTTTTTTTCCCTTTTTACATTTAGGACCGTCTGCTCTGCAGGCTACTCCCACAGATGGCAATCCAAGCACTGAGGTTGAAGGATGGCCATAAATATGCTTTGATCAATGTGGTTCTGTATCAGCTTTAAACACATGGGGTTTCCCTCCGCACTGCTTTGCATCTTGTGTCATTTCACATCTGTGCTAAGTGTGAGCCAAAGGTCCCCTGAATCCACATTTTTCTCCTGGATTTGGGGAAGCATTAGATACTCACTTTTTGCAAGTTTCAAATGATGATAGTGCTGGAAAATACAGGGGAATCATCCCACATGAGAACATTTCTTAGCAGTGTAACTACTGCAATCACAACTGACATATAAGCATACCAAACCAAACATACTCAAATATCAAGCCAGTTAGATGATTCTGTCCCTTTTTGAGCCAGCTCTCAGCTGACAGATGCCAGTATTACTGCCTTAATTTCAGTTGGCCTATGTTGATTTACACCAGGTAAGGATCAAGCTCAACAGACGGTAAAATAGCAACCAGTTTCTCCTTCTGCATTGTTATAGTGCCTGAGATCACTGCAAATGAGTACATTTCTACACAACCAAAAGGCCTTTCTGTAGCCAGTGCAGCATATTCACTGCCCCTACCTCTGCCAAAGCAATTCAGTTCAGGTTCATTCTCTCTCTTCTTCCTGCTTCACCAGAAAATTAAACCTGCAGCACTCCCATCACAGAAGCTGCATACAAAACTTGAATTACACGCCAAATGCTTTATTTTATACATTGAAAATGCTGAGAAGTCATAAATGATGCTGAATTTGATTTTCAAATTCATGATGCTTCCTGCGTTATCACATATATATCTGATCACCTGGAAGCCCAAACTACTCTTATTCTCACTGCACTGACAAGTTAGGCAGAAATTGTTAGTATCTCTTGCCTCCGTAATACTGGCTATTCCAGCGAAGAAGAAAATGCTTCTCAGCTACAAACAACAGGCACGTTGGATGTGTGATTGTGAGAAGCCCTCGCTAAGCCAACACCTCAATTCTCACTAGAAATGAGTCAAAATTTACCAATATTAACATCAATGTAAATCTGCAACTCTATTGACCACTCTCACGACCTGTACAGGTACAATACAATATGAAAGGGCTTTTCATTTGCTAAAGTTTACTTTCTGGGCCAGCACTTCAACTTTATTAGCAGATACTAATTCTTCAAGCAAGTTTTCCCTTTTATTATTACATCATTTGTAAGCTCAACCATTGTTTCAATCTCATCACTGCCTGCTGATAAGCGACTTGGCATTTACAGAGCAGTGGTCTCCCACAAGCAGCTAAACCTCAAATACCATGTTTTGTCCTGGCAGTGTTTTATTGCCCTCTGCCATTTCAATTCCTGGTTAGTATTTGCTGGCTAATTATTCTTAGTCAGCATGAGAGGCTGTTACGTTCAACTATACGTACACATTACAAGTGTTTTTGACCCAGGAACTTTATTTCACACAGGTTTCCGTATGACCAAAATGATGTTAACCAATGATCTTCGCTTGTAAAGTACCTTCTTCCACCTCCAGGTCCCTACCCCCTCGCTGGAGTCTTCCAGCTCCTTTCACTGGTGTCAAAAGTGGATCTTCACCAGAACTGCAGTGGAAAATTAGATATGTTTTAGTTTCACCTTTCAACTGAAGCAAACAGAGATACGTAAGCAATTACTGTGTGTTGCACGGGCTGCAAGAGGCCTTTCCATTCATAGGAGTGCTACTCTCCGAGCCATTTTTGAAAAGGAAGGAAACCAAACAAAAATCTGAAGAGTTCCCACACACAAACACAGACACGCACACACGTACACACACACTTCTCTCTCCCCCAAACAGAAGTCCATTCTTATGGACCAAATTATGCAGACCCTATTCAAGTGACTAAAAAGAATGAGGATAGGGTTGAGTGCATCCCAAATCTCCTTTCTGATCACAATGAAGTCACAGGTCAGCAAAGTACTTGGGCATAAGGATGTTCTTCTTGACCTGCAGGACATTTTAATACATGCAGAAGTGCTTTGCTGGCTCAGGCCTAAATTAGGAACAGCTCCAAGGCCAGCTGGCACCCAAGAGTGTGATTCCACTACCTGCACCAATATACATGAGGTAAGAGCATAACTCAAGAGAGCAGAGCAGTGCAAGAGGAGAAAGAGGCTCTGTGGTTCTTCTGAGTTTATCTTTGACAGCCTCAGCTGCGTACACACGGCATGTCACAGTGATCAGCATAGACTGATAAGAGCTTGGTATGGTGTTCTGCAGGTGGGACTTCCACTGGAAATAGTAAGCCTGATTTCTGTTTGTACCAGTGCAACTTTATATTCCTGTAACAACTGCATAAAGGGGCTTTAAATCCGGATTAACTGCACAGTACAGTATTTTATCGTGGACTTATGTGCCAATAACTACTGTGATGTGCTATACACCCACACACAGATGGAGAGATAGGAAATGCTGTGTCATAATGCAACATAAACATTATTTCTACAATTATCTTAGTAGCACAGCCAGTGCCAAAGCAAACCGGCATAGGGATTTGCAGCCACCCTCTCCAATACAATGAGATAGGTAGTGGTGTAGAAAAAGCAAGCTCAGTTGTTATTCTGATTTACTAGGGAATGATCTAGGCACAACCCACTCAGGTATTGCTTAGTGCACACTATTTATGGGCTGTCCCACAGTCCCGCGTCATAAATTCCCACCTCTGTGTGGGTGCTCACATCACTTTCTGATGACACACAGAACTGAGGTTATGAGTGAGCAGTCAGCACGTTTGGGAAATTCTCTAGCCACACGTTGTATAAAACAGGGATAAAAGCTCATATGACATATCACACCATGCCTCTCAACCACAGGTAGACCGCAAGGTTACATATTAGTGGGATCTGGGCTTTCTAAAGAAAGAGCTATTCACAGAGGAATTGTTTTTTGAATCTCCCCTGATTTTGGCTGGGATAGAGTTAATTTTCTTCCTAGTAGCTGATACAGTGCTGTATTTTAGATTTAGTATGAGAATAATGTTGATACACTGATGGTTTTAGTTGTTGCTAAGTAGTTGTAGGGCTTATACTAAGTCAAGGACTGGTCAGCTTCCCATGCTCTGCCACCAGGGAGGTGCACAAGAAGCTGGGAGGGGGCACAGCTGGGACAGCTGACCCAGACTGGCCAAAGGGATATTCTCTACCATCTGGCATCATGCTCAGTATATAAAACTGTGCTTGGCCAGGCAGTGGGAATCGCTGCTTAGGGACAGGCTATTGATCATAGGGTGGTGAGCAACTGTTGCATTGTGTATCACCTGGTTTTGTATATTTGTTATCACTAATATTATTATTTCCTCTTCCTGTGCTTTCCTATTAAACTGCTTTTATCTCAACCCATGAGCTTTTATCCAATTCTCTCCCTCATCCCACCAGGTCAGGGGCAAGCAAGCGGCTGCATACTCTTGGGGAAAAAAAAGCAAATAATACTGTTGCAGTACTGTTGGGGAAAAAAGCAAATTCCTCAATGAACTATGTTTAACCAACTTGCAGGTGGCAGCTATCAAAACAACTGATGCACCTGTACCAACTAAAGTTATTAATGAATGATCTGTGGTGCTTAGTTGCCTGCTGGGATTAAACCATGACATTACCAGACTGCTATCATCTAATGATCTTGTAAGATCTGCTTCTAATAATTAAATATTGTTCAAAAATGCTTATGCAGGCTGAGGCACTGGGCTGATGCCCACCCTTCCCATGGCCTGCAATATGCCACCCTCAGTTGGATGACTGCTGGAAAGAGGAATGTGCTGTATGCAGCAGAATCTAAGAGTATCTAATTCTGTTTGGTAGTAAGACCAAAAGGAAATTTATCTAATTAAATATCAATGCAATCAGTCCCTCAATGCTGCTGATATAAATAACACATGCTGTTTGCATATAATAACATTCATGCTCAAATTGCATATATATTGGGTCCATTTGTGAACATGTTTTCTGTAAATGAAAATTAAACACCTAGCCAAAACATTTTTCCCAAAATTCTGCTGAACTTCAGACAGATCTGAATCCAGGTCTTGTTCAAGGTTTGGATTTCTAGAATCAGTATCTGGCCTTCAGCAGCTTTCCTATGCAACCAAGTCTAAACACATGCAGAGATGGCAGGCTCCAAACTGATTTTCTCAGGAGAAAAAGGTCTCTCTCTTCTATGCTAGATTACTGCTGCTGTATTATTGGCACATAGTCTCATCTTAACTCATTATTGTTACAGCCTTCTTATAAACTTTCCTGGAAATTCCACCTGCAGAACCAAAGGCAGAAAGTTATCTTTGCAATTATTGTTCCATATTAACATCTGGATGCAGTACTGTTGGGGAAAAAAAAAAAGCAAATTCCTCAATGAACTATGTTTAACCAACTTGCAGGTGGCAGCTATCAAAACAACTGATGCAGGTGTACCAGCTAAAGTTATTAATGAATGATCTGACACAGCAAGTCAGACAAATGTTGTATGTAAATAGATCTTCAAATGTATACATACAAAAGCTGCTACTGTATCTAGATGATCATTTTGGTTTGTTTCTATACCCCATAGCTCTGAATCTATCCACTGAATGTTTACTCAGCACGTGTGGTATAAATATATTCATACACTAAAATTGACACTTGGCAATTTTTCTTCTTTTTTTTTTTCTTTCTTCTTTTTTTTTTTTTTTTTTTTGCTGACCAGCAACAAACTCTGATATCTTTAACTGTAAACCAATACTCAATAAATATGCCGTGTTCAGCAAAGGGACATGTTTTGTCGCTCAGGGTTTTGCTGCACTCTAAGACATGGGCTGTGGGGGTGGGCGCGAAGGAGGAGGTCCAGGAGGGGCTCGTGATGGGGGTGGTCCAGGAGGTGGCTGCCTGGAAGGGGGCTGCAGAGACACAGGAGAAGAATTCCTTGGAGCATTGTTGAGAGGAACATCATCGCGCCGCGGCAGCTTCGGTGGTGGGCTGTAAGGGGCAGAGGTTCCATCTGATTTCACGCGAGTGAAGTTTATGCATCTTCCCTAGAGGTAAAGAAAAAAATCGTTATACATAAAAAGCAGGTGTTCTTGGCTAGTCCCCCTAGCCAAAGGGACTATAAGCAGAGGGATCAGGCTGCATTTAGAGATCTTCTTAGAGAATCATCAAGTATGACTCACTGGGTCCTAGACATGACATTCAGACCATGCTGTACTGAAGGTCAGCACTAGAAACCAATGCTTTCCTTGGGTTTCGGAACTCCTGCTGACAGAGAATCCCCTAGGACTGGTTTAAACCACAAGAGACCCCAGTGTGACTTTGCTCACGTGTGCCCTCTGCTTTGCTACTAAGAGCTATGCAGAACATGCCTAAAGCCAGAGCTCTACCAAAGTCATGCCTGCCTTGGTGAGGGCACTGAGAAAGCTGTCATTGAAAAATCTCACTGCAGAGATGGGACTATGTCAGGGAAACAACTTTAGCAAAGACGCCTTCTGTAGCTTCCCTTTACACAGTGCTGCTAGCCTATCCGGTGTCCATGCTTTGAACGCTACACTGGGATAGCATATCTGTCTTCTGTGCTCCAAACGTAGATGTGGCTTCCCTCACGAACACCAACAAGGTGTGCGACTTGCACAAAGGGCTCTCCAATGAGTATTTTCAGAACGGATGTGGGATTCAGGCAGGCAGGACCTGATGCGAGTACTGTGGATGGAGATATTTAGACAAGAAGAGCTTGGGTTTAGAAAAAAACCAGCAAGCACTGGGGGTGTCCTAGTCAACTAGGGCCTAAATGCAAATACATTAGAGCTTCCTTTAGCCAGTTTTTTCCATAGGTTTTGCAACGCTTTGCATAGGTTGCCACTAACCAAGTTATGGACAGGGAGACAGACAGACTCCACAGACCACCTAGGTTCTCCTGTTGGGAAGAGCCAGAGGCTCCTGGGCACTACAAAACCTACATGGCAATCTCTGACACCAAGATCTCTGCTGGGCTGTACTCGTTCCTCCCTATGACCCCAAAAAGTTCTGTTACAACCTGCCCCACTATTTCTGTGGGGGCCTCAGGGAATCCTGCAGATATGAGGAGATACAACACTTGGCATCACTGTCTCCACCTCCTCACCTACGTACGTGGGAGATGCTTATGCAAGAACTCAGCTTGGCAGAAGCCTGCACCTGGAAGTCAAAAAGGCCTCTCATCATCACGTACAGAGGCTGGAGATGAAGACTGCCTGAAAACGCAGACGTGACACTGCCAACAGCCCATTTACAGGGCAACGGATGTGGTTTCCAATAAATAATTGGGCTGGAAAGTACCCGTCCCATCAGTGATGAGCTCCATTTGCCAGCACTTTTTCCTTTGCGCAGCAGGCCTCTTTAGTTCCATGTAGCAATACTGCTAATGAAAATGGCCGCTACAGTTTAGCACAAAGGGAAATGTTACCTGCTTCTCTATTTTCAAGGGAAACACTAGCTGGGGAAAAAGGAAAAATCCTGTTTGTCTTGTTCAGAAAATACCTGTCTCAGAAGGCATCTTCCTTCCATTGTTTTGAAAGACCCATAGAGCCACAATGCTGATGACAACCAGAGGTTTAGGTTGCATGCTGGAATCAACCACCCAAATTCAGCTCAAGGTTACACCAACATCCACCAAGCAAAATTCAGGAGAAGGACTTCAGATTTAGAAAAGAACGTCTCAAAGCTAAGCAGCTGTGGATCACGATCTCCACAGCTACCAATGGCTGAGGTTAACAGGGGAATACAAGAACCCACACCAGGGACAAATTGCTTCGAGCTCAGTGCTGCATAAGGAAACTCTGAAGGTGTTTAAGGAATGGGCTAAGTTTCTGTGGCAAACCCACAAATCACAGTTTTCTCTGGAATCCAGGCAAAAGCCATCACTCCCAAAACACAACTACCTATTCTGTTGAGTGACTTCCAATGTCTGCATCTTTTTTCATGAAAACTATTGCTTCAAAAAGAAGTTAATCACATAAATCTATGTCTTCTCTGAAGAAAGAGAGCAGCATATCAAGAGAAGCTTGTGTAACCTCCAGAAAGCTCAGAAAATGATTCAACAAATGTACTAACACCCAAAGGGTACCACCCTACCACTTACTTGGATTGCATGGCTCAGGGCTTCAAGAGCTCAGCTGCAGCCAAGAGTGGTTTGAATGGGCATGTTGTTGCCTGTACGTGACACATTCAGTAGTTCTCAGTCTCAGCTTCCATCATCATAATTCACCACTACGGTTAAACAGCCTCAATAACTAGGATAAAATCCCCATCCTAAATATCCAGGCTTGTTACAGCAGACTTTGCTTATGAACCAAGTTCAAGGCTATACTGTAGTGGGGACAGAGCCTTCGCGTGGAGGCAAAGGGCAAAAGCCAATGTCTTGGTTATTTTTGCAACAAACAAAAACCACTGAATCAAAAAAACCAAGTTGATGCTTTACTCCATCACAGAACTCAAGTCTTCACCAGCACTGCAACAAGCAGCCATCCTTGTCAGCTACTTTTCTTCTGCTGTGCTCCAGTGTATTCAGAGCACACTTGGAACTTCAGCAATATTTACTGCCATGAAACGAACACTGCTGATACATTTAATAGCTGTACTGCAAATACATTGAAGAAAACTCAGCCTTGATATTTAGTTATGAATTTCAAACAGCTAAATAACCACCCAGGACAAAAAAAAACCCAAAACAAACAAACAAAACAAAACCCAACAAAAAAAACCCCAACCACGAAACAAGTCATAGGTATTCAGATGACATGCACCATATGGGGAAGGAAAAAATTAAGGACAGAACAATCTCTCTCATAATAAATGCAAAGCTGCAAACCCAACATTAGTCCTTTTGCCAACAAGCCTTTCCTGCACTTCTGTTGCCTCTCTCTCTCTACCAAACATAAACTCCAAATATATTCATAGTCTATAATCAAAGGGGATCCCATAAATCTGTTTGCATTACTTTCACTTCAGTTAAAGTGATAGGCGACGTCAAACTGCTGCCAGTTTCTGCCACACTCACTGATTTGTCAGACAGATGGGTAATTTAAAGGCCATGCGCTGCATTGTGTCATGAAAAATACAGTTGGGTTGGGAGAGTCTGACAGATAGAGGCTTGGATGATCGATGTATGTATTGTGACACTACCTCACAAAAGATTACCGGTGTTAGCCTACACTCTCATATATCAAAGACTTCTGGTGAATCCTGGAGCCAATCCTCCTGACCACTTCAAGCAGCCATTGATAAAATGAGGCCAAACTCTTAGCCAGTGTTAGGACTAACAGCCAAAAGGGAGGAACAAATGATAATAAATCGTAAGTCGTAGTTTGGATTTACCAAGCATATTTCATCAAAGGATTTCTAGGTTCAAGAATTAAGTGCCACAGCTATTCTAACATACACATCTCTCTAGGGTTAGTTTATTAAAAAAAAATCCATGACATTTCTCAAATAAACATACTAACCACTGGGTTTTTAATATTCTGTGTTTGAAATGGTTAAGTAATGTCTTCTCCAAAGGCATATAAAGGTTTTTAAAACACAAAGAACATGGACAGAAATCAGGTATCCTGTACACTCAACTATGTGCTCCCTGCACAGAGGGTTAACAGGGATTAAGAGCTGCCACCACCACATTAGTAGTGGGAACAGTATTTTTTTCCCTGAAGCATGGCACACACTAAGTGTTTTAGGGAAGGTGTCCGAGCTGCAAGGTGCAGTAATACCATGATGATCTCAGGCACAACAGCTGTTGGTAGCTGTCTTATTGTTTTCCAGGAAGCAGATGATCGGTGTAGATCCAGTTCTTTCTGGTTTCAGCCCCGCTCCCAGTACAGCATCCCTCAGATGGTGCGACCCACACTGCGTACTGTCATTCAGGCACCAACTGAAGGTCAGCAGTGCGCCATATGGAGTTACGCCCTTACTTCAGCTCACATCTGCAGTCTTCCTACTGCACAATTATTTTGCCTCCCCATATGTCCATCCACTTGTTAGGCTCCTGTTATGCTGCTTGCCAAACTGGCCTTTCAAAAAGTACAAATACTGAAGCAGCGGGATCTGCCCTTGTCCCGACTCCAGCTTTTATCCCAGTGTAACAATCACATGTGCAATTCAGGCACTTTGTACTTATAGGCACTGCCTCCTTGACCACCTAGGATGTTTTTTTGTGTGTGGTTTAAGGGAGGAAAGGAAGGGAGGAACCTCCTGAAAGCCACCGCATCTTGTTTCTGGGCTACTTTCATCATAGTGTTCAGTACATCATTCCTCAGTGCTTGTTCCCCCCAAATCATTAGCTACTACTCAGCAAGTTTTCAATGGAAAAGAATAACTGTTAAAAGGATCCAGGAAATTCAGAGCCCCAAGGGCAAGTCTCTTCACCCAAGATACTAAGAGAACTTCATCAAAAGGAATTTTAAAAGTCTACCCCATCTGCCAGTAGCTGTCCCTTTTCTCTGTTCATTTTAATAAATGCACTGGTGTTTATTTAACAAAAATCAAATCCAGTTTCATCTCTGTCCAGGCCAGAGGGTTGTGTACACAAATGTATGTCTTCTGCTTATTTTTAGCTGCATTAGTTGACCTAGTAAGAGAGATCCTTTCTGCTACAAATTTTGCTTGAATTTTCATTCACTCTTGTTTTTGCTTATGGAGTCTCAGTGCTTCAATTCTGACTCGCAGAGGGGGGTATCTGCCTGAGGAAGAGTTGGCTTCACTTAAATGTTTACTGAAGTTTCTTTGTCATTGACCTTGTAAGAATATGATACTCACCTTTACATTTTATGATGGATTAAAATAAAATCATTCCTTTAAAGTTTGAGCATAGAAATCCCAAACACCAGACCACCAAATTTAAAAAAAAAAAGCAAAAGTAACTCCCAGTCAAAAGTATTTAAGATGATGAAATCTAAAATTAACAGAATTTCCGCAGGCTCAAATAAATAGTCACCTTTCTCCCCCATTTTGTTTATGAATGTCACTAGGATGACTCTGCCAGCTTGCTATGGATGTGGTTCATCAGCATGTAGCTTCACTTCCTAAATATCTATAGATAGTTCACTGTAAAAGTGCAGCTCTAAAATTCAAAAGAACAGATTCAGTTGTTTTATGCAACCTAAAAAAGCCCACAAGAGTGAGCATCTACAAACACTCAGAATCACTTTAGCTAAGTGAAGGTTTTGATTCACACACCCAGGAACCAGCTGGATATATACCTTTAATTAAGATCAGCAACTTTTGCAAAAGTTGAATCTTGGAAAAATTAAAGGACAGGGTAATCCTTGTCTTCTAATAAAGAACAAAAGTGTTCTAGCAGAAATAGCTACACCAAGCATCCTAAACCAGCGACAGTATGGGAAACTTGTTTAGCAAATGTATTTATGAATGAGGTAGATTATGGATACAGTAATTTAACAGAGAAAGAGCTGAACAGAGGTGCTACTGAGTTCCCACTATTTGAGTTCCCTGGGCAAGTGTCAGGGTTGGCAGCTGGCTCCTCAGAAGCCAGGATCTATGCGCATCAGGCTTTGCCAAACACTTCCTCACACTGCACTGCTTCATGCTGACTGTGCACTGAACATGTCATGGCTCATTAAAACCTTCACAGATTTCCTGGGAATTGCACTGATTACCCTGCAGCATACAGGCTAGAAATTAGTGAGCTGCTGAAACAGTTTGTCACGTAAAACCTAAGCCTGCCTGGTTTTCAGGCATATTCAAGTAACTTTTATTATCTCCTACTCCTACATTTGGGACTGAAATACTGTTTTCATGTTGAAAAATAAAGTACTGGAAATAGCAGAGATTCCCATATCAGCAGTTTGGTGGCTGATCATGCTTTCAGGTCAATAAATATGTGGTTTATAATTAATTTCTAATTATTTAACAATTAAATTTTAATGATTACCATTAATTATACTGTGGATATTGCATTCATAATTTATAATATATTAACTTGTAATCAATTTTTATATGAAGCCATTTTCAGTTATTAGATCGCAAATCAAAACATTAAATATCATCAACATATTTGTTTATATGAGAATCTGAATCTTTAAATATCTTCCAGTTTAGTAAGTCCTCTCTTGCCAATAACAACTTTCTGGAAGCCTATTTGGCAGCTCAGCACTGATGCCTAAAATGATGGCAATCCAAACCGATGAAGAGTCAAGAGAAAATGTGCTTGACTGAAGAGAGGAGGATTTTAGAAGTAAGGTGAAGTGGCCATGTCCAGCAATGAGAATATAATTATTATTTTCTTTAGCACTGCTTTTGAAAAGGGAAATCAGTTCAGCTGTATCTTTATCCAGTGTATTATCTGGCCTCTTTACTAGTAAACTCATATCACTTCTGCTCTCTCCTTCTGTGATGGGAGTTATTGGAGGGGAAGAAAATTACTGCATTAGGGACTGTGAATCACTCATACTGTAACAGTGAGGACCCCCTTATGGCCTTAGGTACACCACAAAATCAAATTGCAAATTACAAAACTATGAACGCAAATGCGCAAGGATGCACAGAAAACCTCTGTCTGCAGCACAGCATGAGCAAGGTGATGCTGCCAAGAGGTGTAACGTACTGGGCTTGCTCCATGTGCTTCACACCACAAAAGGAATTCGACTGACCTTTAAGATGCAGGAGGTAACACAATTGTAAACCTTATGCAAATATTTAAAAGCAACTGAGGTACACGTGGATCCTTCACACAGTCCACAAAGACACCTCATAAGCAACTTTAGTGCCTTTTTTCTTCCTTTTTAGCAACCAAACGAAACTGCCCACAAGCCCCGGTCACCGGCTCACTGGTGCAGTGCCAGGGAGACACAGCACACAAAGTTAATCCCTGCTTCAGAAACCCTGATGCCTAAGTGACAAACAAGATAGCTGCATACAGGCTGGGAGCAGAACACACGGCGACAGCGAGACACATCTAAGCAATGCCTTGGGGTACTGACACATTCAGAGCAAAACCTGTTGGCTTAGCTAAGGCATGGCCCACATCACTGACCAGAAAGCCCAGGTGAGAGCAGAGATGCCCGCGCTCCTGTCTCAGAGGTGAAGGGGGACCAGCCCTGCTTTGCAAAGCGGCTGGGAAAAGAAATTCTTCAGAAACCCAGTATGCCCCCAGACACCCTGGCTACATGAGCAAAATAGCTGCGAAAGTAGGATTTATGGCGTGCGGAAGGGAAAGTGTGTGATAACCCCATCCCCAAGGAGTTGAGTGAAGTGGGATGCCAGCAAAAACTCAAACAGGCCCATGGCATGCACTGCACATAACACTGGCAATAAAGGTCATCTTTCTATTCACCTGCTGACCAAGGAAAAAGTCAACAACCACCAAAAGCCTTCATTTTTCATGTAGAAAAAAATATGTCAAGATAAGTTTCATTTGGGCTTGAAACACCTATGTTGTTCAATTAAAAACATCTTCTTTGAGTTTGGATGCAAAAAGTGTTTCAAAACAAAAATTGAAAATATTCAGGCTTTTTTAAAGGTCTTTTTTTTCACTTCAGCTAATTCCACTAAAATGTAAAAGTATGTACAGGTCATCTAAATAAGCAGGTTTTAGCCAAAACAAAGACAGTCATCTGGGAAATGGTGTCCAGATCCACTAGGGAATTATGATACAGATAGGAACTGTTTTGCAGCAAGGTTAATATCTGTAGTATCCCAGGCTACTGTAGCTTCTTTAATCAGAAATCCAAGAATTGAATACAATCAAGTACTGATAGGCTCCCAAAACACACACATCTGCAGACAGTACTCCCTAGTTCACAGACCCAACCGTGCATGGCACTGCTTGAAACCAGGGATGGGTCCTCTAGGAGCAGTCTATTCAGTTAGTTTGAAGACTAGTGCGGGAATACACTGAAGAGAAGTGGGTTAGTTCCAATTTACTCCTGGAGAAACCAGCCAATAGTAAGGAATCTGAAGGAGGAATAACTCAGCCAAGGAAACCGGCTATTTAAGCTAGGACCAGGACCCTTTAGCAAAATAAACCACCCTCCCGCTCTCACATGCCTGATACCACTTTTCCAGCTTAGGCACACAAGGAAAGTGACAATGAGAACCCATCCCAGTATTGAAGGCAGGGCTATTCAAATAATTTGTATCACAATCCATTCAACAAGGACCTGTATGTTGTTCCCATCCCTGCCTTAGCAGGAAAAGGCAGCAATGGGCTACTGACACCTCCTGAAAGAATGGCCGGAGTCACAAGATATTTTGCAGTAACGCACAAAACATCACATGTTTTGGAAGACCTTGCTGAGGCTGTGGCTGAAGTAAAGCAGAGTGCAGATCCATAGCAAAGCCTGTTGATTCTGAGCCCTAAAACAGCTGAAGTGGCAAGGGGAACAGAAGAGGATAAAACTGGGCATAATCAAAGTTAAGGTCTATCAGGCATACTTTATATTCAGTACCAATCTCAAAGTACAGCCATGCCAGACCAGATCCCACCCAAAACTAAGATAAAAACATAAACCTGCACTCACAGTGCATGATTTACTGCCTTCCTCTTCTCGGATAGCTTTGATGGATGAAGTTCCAAGAGTGAAGGAAGTGAGAAGAGCCACTGTTGGGTCATGTCATCTATCCAAGGTTATACAGCAGCTTCGGGAAGAGGGGGGGAAGGTATTTACAAGTTCAGGACTCGTGACTCACATCCCTTGTTTTAACCACAGCACCACACATTTCCACACTTGAATGCTGACCAGACTAGAATGTGGTTCAAGAAAAAAACCCAGTGGCTGGTTTGCAAAAGATTTTTCTCTTTCCTTTGGCATTTTCAGGGAAAATAAGATTGCATTTGTCCATCACCTAGAATGGGGAGGGCTTTGGAGCATAGCAACAAGAGCAACAAACATATGCTGGGTGTAACAGGCTCAGCCTTGAGGTACTGGCGGCTTGCTGGGAAGAGCAAATTAGGCCACAAAGGACCATAACTGGTCTTGCTCAAACTGTAATTAAGTGTCACTGTGCTTTCCAGGGTGAATTGTTGATTGTCTCTTCAAGAGCAAGCTGGGATTATGGCATGCACAGAAGGAAAAGCACAATGTTCTCTACCCACTTACACTCTCAGAGACATTTCTGGTGAAAATGGTTATTATTTTTCCTTGCCTCAGCCAAAAAGGTAGGAGGATGCTGGCCCACTGCACAAACAAGCTGCCTCTTTGTTTAGAGTCTGGAAAAAAGATACAAGTATCCCCAACCCATCTCTGCGTAACTGGCCCCTAAATGGCACTGCTGCTACCTAGAGCAAGTAGATGGTAAACCCACAGTTCCCAGGTTCCTCTGTGCTTATCTCACAAGAATTTTCTTCTCTTGTGATGAGACTCATACAGTTCAGTTCAGTGCTGGCATATTTACAAAGCACAGAAACCCTCTCCTCCCCCAAAAGCTCCTATATTAAACTGGATGGAACAGCTCTTTGGGACACCACCACCTTATTATTTCTAGGAATGAACATACCAGAGAAGTACCTCAAGTGCCAAAGTCCTGACATGGAATTCTCCTTCCCATTTCAAGTACGCTCTAGAGACCTAACACTCTATGCAAATATATCTGTGCCATATTTTCCCTATGCAGCTTTACCAGTCTATCAAGTACCAGCTCTGCCTTTTGAAGTTACTCTTTTCCATGAGCACCACATTGCAACTTTTCTCATACAACCTCTGTTATGCACCCTGGTCTCACCAAAGACAGTGGCCTGTCCCCCAGCAGCAAAAACAAAGCAACTACACTCCCTTTTGTTATTTCAAAGCTCTGCTCCACTCAGAGCGCCTGGCCGTTAGCACTGCAAGAAGGAACACTGCTCTTGGTGGGCTTTGCTTCAAAGTTTCTGTATATCCCACTCCTACGCACCTCAGTCAGTGAAGACTGAGCTTCCTACTTGGGTAATTATGTCCCTAGAAGAAACCCAAAGAATAAGAGAAAAGAAGGGATACATTCACATAAAAAAAAGGTCTTAGCACACTGCAGAAACCACCAGTGTCGCTGCAAACAGTGCAATGCATCTGTGGTCTTCTTCCAGGCGCAGTTCCTATCTGAGACTTAAACTAGCATAAAACTGGAGAATTCCATTATTAACCTGATGGTTATGTTCAAAGCAAGATAGTTTAAATTTAACAGACATAGCTCATAAATCCTTTAGGTTGGTTTGTATCTTTGTGTTACTTGTACAACGGCAAGACAAAATGTTTTGGGCTTTCTTCTGGTACCACAACATCAACCACAATAGTTTATACAAGAGCAGAGGCATACAGAACTACACTCCTCTGTAGAGAGCAATGATGCAGTACCTTTTGACCTTTTGTTATCAGTCTGTGCAATAATGTATTAATACTATTGTTCACACTAAAGTTACCTTACACAGTGTTTTTTATTTCTAGTGCTCAAGCATCTTCAGAGGAAGGTCACAGCATTACTCATTCTGCATATTACGAAACAGCTTCCTACACAGTTATTAGAAGTACATAAGCAGAGAGCTAAGGAAGGCTGGGTAAGTTAAGTTCTGGACTGTTACCCAAATGAGAAGAGGAATGCCCAGCTCCCAGAAATCCAACTGAAACAGTGTAATGTGGGGTTCAGTACTGATCCAGGCGGCTGCCAAGAAACAAATAAACATAATGGCCACAGCGTATCTGTTCACTTGCACGTGCACATCGTGGATCTGTACATGCAGTCCTAATAAGCAACTCCATGTGCATTTGTGCCCTTGTCTTTTCAAAAAAGATGTACCTTCAGTTGTGGGTTTCCTCATAAGCCCCAAGATACTTACCCAACTCTAAGCCAGGCCTCCACAGCTTGGACAGGCTGTACTCTCAGTACAGTTGTGGAGCATCAATGAAATGCTGCCTGGAAAACTGTGATAACACACAAAAACCTATTCCCCCAAGGCATACGTTAACAAGAAACAAAGTCACCTCTTATCCCAACGTCACATTCTGTATAAAGAAGGCTGAGAATCAGACCTGATGAACCTGTTCCTTTACCACAAATATCAAAAAAATATTGAAGTGGTACACATGCTTTAATAGCAGCAGAAAAGACTCCTGTCAACCTAACAGAGTCCATCTATGAAGTGCTCAAAGTGTTCTTAGAAACATGGACTCACCCTCCTAGAATTTACTGTTCATCCACCACTGTAGTACCACAGCACAACAGAAGTGAAGTAACATACATGAGATACAGCCAGAGTCTCCGTAGTCACAGCTCAGTGTCTTAACCACAAGGCCAACCCTCCTTCATCCTGCTGTGAGGCTGTGCTAAGAAGCACCAGCCCTGGGATTTGTACCCATCCTTCAAAAGAGCCTCTTGTGGCTGCTGTTACTGAGCATGCCTTCAGCTCCCAAAGATGTAGACACATGGTAATTCCACCCAGGGGAAGAGAGGCAGCATCTATCCCCAAAGCCCATTTGTGAATTCTTCTTCCACATCAGCAATAACATGATCCTGGCACAAGTGAGAAGTAATGTCAGTATGGAGGCTTCTTACAGGACAGGAAATCCATTTGTCACCAGCAGCAGTGCTCAGCACATCCTCAGAACTCTGCATGAGGACACTGGTCTCACACCAGGGAGCTTGTTTCCCTACGCAACGCCTGCTACAGCAACAAACCTTACAGATACCCGTCTCCTTTGCAATAAAAAAGTAAAACAGTGGCTACATGTGTCACATTTTCACTGAAAGTGACAAAGTGAGATTACCCACTGTGGCAGGCGGTGTCCCTGTCCCTTTAATTTTTGAGCAGCTTATGAAGGTAATTGACTCCAGAAGGGTTAAGCAAAGGGAGAAAAGCCCCAGAACCAGGCAGCAGTCTCTGATGAACACAGTCTGAAGGAGCTCAGTACTGCTTTTCCACCACTCCCTGTAGCTCTGCCAGTTACTACTTGGGCAATTACAACACATCTCCAAGCAAGTGGCAGGGAAGCCTGTTAAAGGCCATTACTCTGTCTTGAAAAGAAGTAATTAGTATGAGCTCCAAATAGCATTGGTACATGGGCAGCTAGCATGGAGTGACAGGTGGCTACTGCCATCCCTGTGGGCTGTCTTCAAACTGCTGACCACCTGTGGGCAGCAGCCAAAAAATAATTACTAGTCATTAATAAACCATAGGCTTGATGTCCCACCATTCATCTGGGGAGTCCCAAATGCCTGGCGGGCCCTAACTAAACTGCACAGCTGTGAGGAAGGTAAATACCGTGTTCTCATGATTATTCTGCAGTTGGGAAAACTAAGGCATATAGGTATCATGGTTAGCATTACAAGGAGTCACTCAAAATTTGAGGGTAATCAGACAATCTGAGCTTTAAACCTACCAGCTTAAGAATGATCACTTTGAAAGAGATGCACAGAATAAGGAACTCAAATACCTCTGTTCTCCTCATTTCAGAGGCTGGTATTTAAAATTACAGCTGCCGTGCAGTGACTCAATGGCAAGAACTTGAAAGGACACAGAAGTCCTGGTGTCCAATATGACCAGCAGCTCAGTGTGTGACATTTTTGGCTGCACAGCAGCCTTTTTACCCTGTTTTATGGAACGAAGAGGGGAAAAAAAGGCTTTCAGATTTTTGTACAACAGCCTGCTTCTAGTCCCTGTCATGGGAAAAGTCTTTGCATGCGCAAACCACAGGGTAGTACTGCTAAAGCATTGCTTTTTCTAAGTCCCATGAGTATACAAGGGTGATGGTGACAGCAAAATCCAGTCTACACTCTCACTCTCTGTTGCAGGTAATTTTCAGTGACAAAAATGATATAACTTTCTAAAGCTTTAAAGTAAACAAGAGCAATTCTGCCTGGGGGGAAAAAAATGTCTTTTTTTTTTTTTTTAACTGAGGTTTTCGGTAAACCGAGCCTCTGAGAATTTCCTGTGACAGTATGTGCTGAAATGCAAAATGTAATGGATTTGCTGAAAGCAGCAGCTAAGCAGACCATTTGAAAGAAGCATCTCACCTTCCTTCACACATATTTGGGCTTTTAATGTTTACTTGCTGGTGCTGGTAACAGCCCCACTTTTGATCCATGAGGCTAAGGGGAAGAGCTTGAAAGTTCCTTTTTGCAGAGACTACTGACAACCTGCCCCACCAGCTACTGCAGCTTCTAAGATACTTCAAGATAGCCAGATGTTAATATTGCTCAAACTCTAATCTGCACAACAGCCTCCTGCAAGGTCATAACCAAGCTCAGGACCCTAACACAGCGATGGTGAAGTCCTCAAGGCAGTCTGAGTATCCTGAGCAACACATGCCTGCCAGGACATGTGGCCGCTCTCACACTCTCCCTGCTGCTGGATGAGCAAAGTGACCCCACCTCAGAGACATCAATCCCTTTGTTGGGCCAGAACAGTGACTGCTGGTCCTCTAAGCCCTAAATTTCTGGGGGAGGAAGAGAAGAATAGCAACCTAGCTCAAAGGGATCCATCACTGCAGCAGTAGCACAAATGCCTGTCAAGGCTTCACCTCTGTACATTGCTGCAAGGAAGAAAGGCCAGAAATCTGCAGGAGAGCTGCTAGCCTCTTTTCATTCCTCTGCTGATGCTGTTGGAAAGCTCAGCAAAAAGCCATCCCACAAATAGCAGCCTGTTTGCTAATGATGGGGTACAGCTAAGTGTGTGTTTATCCCTTGCTGTCCCATCCGGGTGCAACAGAAACTCCTGCCAGGGGTGACCTGCAGAAGTCGAGTGAGCAGGGTCCTGTGACCCTTTACTGAGGTATTTGCCAAACTAATAAAAAGCAGTATCAGTGCTTTACATGATCTTGAATGGAGACCAAGAGAAGGAGCTGTCTGCAGAGCCAAACCAAACGCTGCAGGCACAGCTCCCAGGAGAAGGGGCATCACAGCTTGTCTTGGCTGATTTTCTTCAGTCAGATCCCAAAAGCATCTGTGATTTTAACAGCCAGTCCTATTAATACAATACTGTTCAATGCTGCTGGGTCAATGAATTCTGGGAGCCTTTCCTTGAGAAGTCCCTGCCATGCCCTGGAAAGCACCAGCCAGGACAGGGGAGCTCTTGGGAGCCTCGGGGAGCTCTTGGGAACCTCAGCCAGCTCTGCAGCAAAGCCATACCCAGAACATGCTCCTACCAGCAGCTCTGTTCCTGCAGCACAGGAGGAACAGTGGAAAGAGGCTGGTCATCAGCCCATCAGTCTCAGAGGGCAGGACTGCAAGGCACCAGCCTGTCTCATCACAGGGAGGTGCAGGGAAGCAGGGACTGAGAGAGGCAGTAAGGAGAGCAAGAAACCACAGAAAGAAACAGAAGGGAATGTCTAGGGCAGGAATCTCAGAATGGTCACAGATAAGGAAAAGAGCAGGTGGTTTGGAAAAGGCAACAGGATCATGATGAAGGAAGAAATGAGGATGGACAGACAGCAGCCTGGCCACCTTGAGCAAGGGGCAACAGAGTCCCTTGCAGCAGTCAGCCCTGTATTTCTGCACACACTTCAGTCTGCATTTCCATGGCAAGGCTCTCACACACACTGGAATGGGCTGCACCACACAAAGACTCAAAAGGTACAAACAGTGCCCTTTTTAACTTCACTTCATGATGGGAGTGGGGGAGAAGTCATGTTTTGAAAACCTGGGGCAGCAATACTGCCTTCCCTGTATGACCTGCAGAGCCAAAGAGAAGAGGGCTGTGTTGTGGGGGAAGATGCTGAACAGCTTTGAAAAATGTTTAACATTTTTGCTTCTCTCACAAAACCAGATAGATCAGTGAGTTGACCAAAAACATTAACATATTTTGTTTTTCAACAAAACTATCAAGGGAAGTTTTTCTACAAGTATTTTTTCAGATTTTTGGGTGGAGGAAAGTATTAATTTTCAAATGATGAAATGAATTACATTTTTCAAAGAGTTTTTGAAGTGTATTAATGTAAAAAAAAAAAAAAGTCTCTTTTGACATCTTTTCCCTGTCCCAAAAGCTTTGTGAAAAATACAGGGAGAAAAATATGGTGGATGTTCTTTTACTACTGTAGCTAATATTTCCATTATGCAGAAGAAAGATGTTTTGCTATAATTTCCCCCAATTTATGTTACAAAAAAGTGAACAGTAATCAAAATGGAAACTGACAACTTTTGTTTTTAATAGAGGTAAACTGTGAAACAGAAATCTGGAAAATGTAACTTCAGGGTGTTATCTTGTTCCAGTGGGAAACAATCTATATCTCTGGTAATCTGTGAAAATGTAAAAATAATTTGGCTGATTTTGTAAAATTCAGAAATATAATTCTCTGAGTTATGAATCCAAATTACACTCCCAAACCACAATTAAATTGTGTGTTCCTTTTGCCCTCTGAGCTCAAAGTTTTCCTGAACAACCAAAACAACTATAAAATTACCTTAAAAAAAAAGAAAAAAAAAAAAACCAAACCAAAAAACCCCCCCCACAATAATTCTTCCCCCCTGCCCCCCCCCCAAAAACCCTCAAAACCCTCCAAAGCAAAAGAGTTCCCTTCTCAGAGATCACCGCACAGTCACAGGTCTCTGGATAATGTGGTCTGGAAGAACATGGTGCAGTGAGGCACATCAGCCTGTACTTTAATGTCAGTTACACACAGTAAACCAAAATCCACCCACTGCTGTCAACACACCTGCACAGCAGCGACCTTGTCCCTGCTGGAGATGGGTAGAATGGAGCTGTGGGCTTGCTCCTGGGGGCTGTTGGGCTCCTCCAGCTCTGCACAGCCAGAGCTCCAGGCTCTCCATGCTGCAGGTCACTCAGAGCACTGACTTGATTTCCCCATTTTTCAGTCACAAAAAGTTAGTAATTGCATTCGTGTGTGTATATACTCATACAGACTTATGTGTACGTACATTTATACACTGTCCCCCCCACCAAAAGCTTAACTCACAAGAAGCCAATTCTCCACTGTGGAAGTGCTACTAGAAAAGCCAGCCGAACAATAAATAATAATCTTGCTGTTTTCTGTGCTGGTTTTCTCCATGAAATACAGGCCTGTGATATCCTTTAGTTTTTTACAGCAAGGGAATGTCTAGTCATTTTCTTGTTTCATTTTCAATATTCTTCAGCACTAGTTAATTTCACAGGCCAGGGAACAGAGATGATCCTATTCTTCCACCGAATCTGGCTCAATAGGATTCTTTCCACCCTATTTCCCAGATGTATGTTTGATTTTCTAATGTTCTCCCTGACACAATAATCCTTCAGCTTGCTCAGTTTTACACTGCTTCTTTTGAGTCCCTCCTCCTCACCACAGCAGAGCTGGAAGGCAAGGAACTGAGGATCCCTGTTCAGGGCCAGCCCCCTGCATGTTTCTTGACCATGCAAGCTAACAGAGGCTCTGTTGTGCTCTGCACTGATAGAAATGCACCAACCAAGGGAGTGAAAGGCAGCGGAGAGATTCATACTATACAATGTTAGTGCTATCAAAATACAGCTGCGCCTAAAGAGCCTATTCAGAAGCTCTAGATCATGCTTTAAAAGCAAACAAGGTGTCTCGAGCACAGCTGCCTTGAAAATGCAGCTCAGTGAATAGTTAAGACCATTTTACAAAGTAGCATAGGAAGCTGAGCCTGTTCTCTTAGTTTCTTTACACTGCAAAAGAAAAAGCAAAGAAACTAAACTTTAGATACTTAATTAATAACTAGACAAATGCCTTAACAGTATTTTGCCAAAAGTTGGAGGGATGTAAGGTATTTGTCCTAGGGCTGCTTTTTACAGCTGTTGGTAGGTGTAAGTATCTCCCAGCAGACAAGCCCAGCACAAGAGCCTCTGCGCCACTCCTACCCCAGAAAAGCACTTTATGGCCCCTACTGCTGTAATTCTGTAACCCCTTCCCCAGAGAGCACAGGTGATGAAATGTATGGACTCTAGGCAGAAAAGGGTATGCAGGAGGGGAGGGGGGAAGAAAGACGGTGTCCCTGCACAGTCCTCACATTCCAAACCTGCACTGCTTCAAAGTCAGATCTGAAGGTGCAACAGCCCAAAGCAGCAGCACTTGATTCTTAGGGAGTTCTTCCCCCAAAATATAGAGACGACGGTAACAGTGCCAGGCTCTCACAGGAAAGTTGTGAGAGTGCTCTGAACTAAGCTATCACAAGTGACCCAGAGGCAGCACACAGACATCTCTGTGGCTCTGAAATGCACAGACTGCCTGCATCCTCCCAGGAGGAATCTACTCCTGACCCATGTTTAGCCAATAGGCTATCAAGGCAGGAGATGATCATATCCTGTATGTAGGCAGAGAGTAAGAAATGTGCCTTTGCACAGAATCCTACAGAAACTTTATTCTCCTTTAACTTAGCTATAATTTGTTTCTTCACAACTTGCACAGTTCACGATTTCTCTCATTACTCACTTTACTGTTAAATCTGAGAAGCATTTTTAAGTTAGTTGGGTAAGAAGGATAATTACTGTTGTAGAATGACCACTGCATATTAAATTCAAAATGAGCAGTCCTGCAGAACCCACGAAGAACTTATCCTTTGACTTAAACACGTGTGCCCACAAAACAAACAAACAAACAAGGTAAGAACTTACATGGCTGAAAAAGGTCTCATATACTACTGTGGCTGGCCTGCTGCTTCCTCAGTCTTATCACATTGCTGTTGACCTTTTGGGGCAATACTTCTAAATAGATGCCACAGCAAACATTTTAGCTCATTTTGAAATCTCTCGTCCTTGTGACAAATTTTTAGCCTTAGGGCAATGTGAAAAGAGACAAGCTCACCAAAAAAAAAGAAGATGGGGTGGTTGTGGAAGGAAGAGCATTGCTGCTGCTAACAGAGAAGTGACGTTCCATTGTGTTTGTGGCACCTTACCTTATCCCCCGGCTGTGGTCTCATAAGAGAGACTTGATCGTAGCCTCGTCGAACCAAAGCCCACAGTGCATCAAGTTTGCCCTGGAGGGAGAAAAAAAAGAGAGACATGACCAAGAAATGTTGGGAAAAAAGCATGACATAAACATGGAGCTGGAACTTGGATAAATACCCACAAAACTACCTACCTAGGCAGGTTTTAAAATTCACAGGTACTTTCCAGACAATAAATTCAAGCACTGTTAAACTGATCTGTGAGCATGGTGGGAAGGAAGACTTCATCCCACAAAGCACTGGTTTGGGACACGGCCACATGTTTCTGAGATGAGCATGGTATGCTGCTCCCTTGGCCTGTGCTAGCCCTCCAGCTTCCTTCTCTGTAAGCTGAGATAACAGCTCTGCCCTGCCTCAAGGGTTGTGTGAGGATACATATACTAAAAGACAGGGAGACATCAGATACTATAATGACACGGGAGAAATGGGGATGAAAGTGTGGAGAGGCTGAGCAACTTGCCCAAACTCAAACACCACATCTTGTGGCTGAAGTAGAGGGAAACAGAGCTGAATCCCAACCCAAGGCCTTAGCCACAGTGCAATCAAAGCAAGGACAGTGCAGTTTATCTGATTCTCTTTATATACTGTCTTGAGATGGCACAAAACTGCACCCCCCACACCCTAAGAGTTATCTGTTGCTGCAATCCAAGCTGTGCAAAAGTACCTGAAAAGAAGGTGTGAGCTGAGGGAGGGAAGATCTCTGCTTATGCCCTCCAACACCCTCCATTTTCTCAAAAAAACTATGGCAACACAGTGCCAGGTGAAATGCACATTCCAAGATATGGGCAAAGTTAAGGGTTGCTGGCCATTTTTCTTAATAAACTCTTCCAGCTCCACCATAAGAAAAGCTGCAGTAAGGAAGCAGGATGTGGTAACACACATGACAAGAGACTTGGCAAAACTGAGGGGCAGACACGTTACCTTGATTGGAGTGTACCATTTCCGCTGGGAAGGTGGTTTTCTCACGTGGGGCTTTTTTGGCTTGGGTTCCCATGGCTCATACTCCTGTTCTGGCAACTTAATAATAGCATTTTTGGGCTTCTCCAGTTTTGCTCCTTCCTCTGTTGACCCCTTATCTCCCCATCGCACCTGAAGTCAGGAGAGAACATTGTAAGTAGAGACACTTTGGCAGTCCCCACCACAGGCATTAATCTAGTTCCCCATCAGATGACCCTACACCACCAGACATGAATTTATGAAGGCAGTAATCACAAATACACATTGAAGAGTCAAGTAGTCTCACTCAAAAGCGGCTTGAGCTACTAGCCTTGGCATCTTCCAGTAATCTAAAGTGTTGTGGGACTTCACAGCATCCAGGGCACATTAACCCATTTCCAAGTGAAATCTGAAGCACTCTGCCCAGCTCTGCTAGGACACAAGTGTAACACGCTTCTCCTTGCCTCATGCAAAAAGCAGACATCAGCACCAGCTGAAGGTAGGCAGCCTTTGCAACTAGCCCCAAGCAGCTCCTGTTGTCAAGTTCAAAAGTCAAAAAAGGATCAGTGGACAATTACATGAACTGTTTAAGAGCATCAGCCCTCAAACTTGTGCAGCTACTACTGAAAACAGCTCCTACTGAATGCAAAGATGACCTTGCACAGTCAACAAGAGAGGTCAGTTACTTCATTTTCACATACTACATACTACTTATTTCAAGCTGAAATTCTGATTTTTGTCTGACTTACCTCAAACAGAAATGCAATCCTGCATTCAAGGGCAATATACAATCCATAGGGTTACTCAGCATCAAAGATAAAATTCTCCCAAGAAAAATCATTAAGGTTATTAAGATACAGTATTTCAACTGCAGACTTGCAGGGACTTTCTGGCAAGCCATTGCTTTCATTGTTAGCCCTAGTTTGGTCCAGATCACCAGGTGCCTTACATCAGCCCATCCCCCACTTCAGCTACCAATTAGATCTAGTGAGTTTGTGGTGTGACACCACTAAAAGTCATCATTAGGCCCTCAGCTGACACAGGTGAGTGACATTCCCTGCATTATATTATCCATGGTCAGGAATATTGAATTGATTTCACTAACATGGTTATTTACAGGAGTTAGCAGCTGTTCACAGCATTACTCACTGACTGTCTGGAATGTATGTGCTATAGGGCAGTACAAGGCAAGTTTCTTTCATAGTAACACCTCACTTTATGCATCAAGAGTGGCTTGTGCATGAACCTCATTGGAGGATTCGATTCACCGGCTACTTTCAACACAGATGTGTTTTTGTGCATCAGGAGTTAATGGTTAACTGATAAACAAACAAAAAAACAAACAAACACAACACACCACCACCCAGAAGAAAAAGAAAAAAAGAGGGCAGAAAAGGAAAAATCACTGGTTTAAATTCTCCAAGCCAAATGCTTCCAGCCAGCCAGGCACATTGTAGATGACACCCCCAGATACTCAAAACCAGTGTAAGTCTACCCAAGACAATAGAACTGCACCCAGCTGCACTGAAGGGTTTGATTCAATTTGATTTTGGTGCTTATCCTATTTCTTAACCTGCAAATTTTCTCTGGCTCATAATTCTAGATTCATTTCATTATTCACATAGATGATGGCAGCTTGATGTTTGTTACTTGGAGAGCAGGTGCAGTCAGGTGGACAAGCTCTAATTAAATCCTAGTCTCTAGTCCATCAAGGTAGATTAAAAACAAAAAAATCACATAAAAACATATTTCTATGATTTATAATTAAATGTGATGATATTTACAAAACTAAAGATCAAGACAAATACCTCCATCCTCTTAATCCCACCAACACCTCGGCCTCCATAATAAGATGCATCCACTGTTGGCCACTTTTTCTTTGGCAACCCATCTTCATCATCTGATTCCTATGGGAAAGACAGAGAGAGATTACTGCTGTTCTCCCATAAACAGCATAAACTATGGAAAACAAATTAACATCCTATGGCCCAATCCTTGGATATCTAGCTCTGTGTGTTATACTTATCTGCTAACAAAAAAACCCCAAAGTCTCTTGTCTCTGCAGCTGCTATTTTAACTAGGGAAGCCAAATAGCAATGCCCATTCGTCTCTCCAGACAGCTTTTATTTAGTCAAATATGCATCAAACTTCAAAATCACAACTGACTTGTAAGGGAAGGCAAAGTGGAGGCGAATCACACATTATACTGGCTTGCCACTATGCTATGCAGAAAATGCGGCAACCAATTAGCACAAAGAAATAATTTATTGACTGTGCTTTTAGAACTTAATGTCACCTAGCAGGGGAAAAAAAGCTACCACTGTGAGTTTTCTAACGTGTGCATCAGACCCTTTTCTCACAGCAGCTGTAACCAGTTACTCTACGCTGCTTGATTCTTTGTAGCGTCTGGCTCAAGCTGTACAGTTTGGAACCAGGACGCAGACTGGAGCATCTCCAAATTCTCAGGAAGCTCAGATCCAGAGTTTTTAACCTGCAATTAGAGACTGCAGATTACGTTTCTGGAACATGGGATAGTCTGAATCAGGGTTTTACTTCAGGCTCATTGTTCCATTCTTGCTTAACTAAAAGCTGGCAAATGTTTCTGGTTTGACAACCCTGGGAACAAAACTCCAGCTCTATCACCTTGAGCTGACAGAAGTCACTGGGATTTTTCAGACTCCCTATCATTAAGCTGAGTCGAAGCAGCCAAAAGTCACACCATGACACTCTGCAAGTATACACAGGAAAGCGTGCGGCAAGCCTCCTACAACACCTTCTTCATTTCTCACAGTCTTTATTAAAGACAAGTACTCCACCTCATGCTGATACGCAGATATATGTGCTGCTCTTGGACTGGCCACGCACAGTGCTCTCCGCTAATTTTCATCAAGCATATTTCTAGAAACATTGCCAGGACATAGTTTTTACTAAAAAAAATAATAAAACAAAACACCCCAAAACCAAGTGAAATCCATATACTAGAGAAGGACACAAAGTATTGTCAAATTACTAGGTGTCTTTTTCTCAAAATTGCCCTACATGTTTCTATTTGAATGTAAAAGGAATTGAGAGTCCAAAAGCCGATCCTGGCTTTTAAAAAGCATGCCTTATTTTTTTGGTTCTGTTCATATTTAACTCTTAGGTTATGCCTTGGAGAAAGGTTTTTTCATCAGTTATTCAGTGGCATCTGATTCTCAGCTACGGTTCAAGGGTCAGTTCAACAAATTCTTTATTATGGCCAGACAAGACTAAAGTTGACATTTTCATTAACTAGTAAGGGGGTTTGGGTTTGGTCTTTTTTGGTTGGGTATTTCTGTTGTTGTTTTGTTTTTATCTTAAGTCAGGGAACTAAATACGCAAGGAAAGCACTGTGTTTTGGTGCTGTGTTTTGTTTTGTTGCTGTTTTGGTTTGGATTTCATTTTTTTTTTTTTTTAGTATAACAAATACACAAAAAAAATTATCCCATTTCATGCCACATCTAAAGCAATACCCAGTGAACTACATCAGCAGTTTTAGTTTATTTATATTTGATTTCGCTGTGACCTTAAGTACTCTATAAAATACCCTGCCTCTTCCATAGCATGTAACACAGATTTCAAGTCCTCATGTCTAACAACCCTTACTGCTGGAAAGCCTGACAGTAACAGGACACGGTTAATAGGGATGGCTGATACCTTTTCAGCTAATAAAGGATTTATACCAGATATCCCCTACACGGAACACATAGCAGAGCTACCACATACATTTTGAAAAGTAATGGAAATCTAATGGTTGCCGTTTAGAGCAAGTTGTAGATAACTATGTTCAGTTTAATAGTAGCAATACCAGACTACACCCGCTAAAGGGCAGGCCACCATACCCACAGAGGCTACTGCTAAGTGTAACAAAACAACAATCCATACTGCACAAAGACAAGGCCAAGTAAAAGGGATGGATTACATCAGCATTCTGTGTTATTCCTGGAGGCTTACGTCACCACCACAGTCTCTTTAATTGCATTTAAAATCTGTGCTGATCAGAATAATCGCAAATCATCGGGAAACTCTGATGCAGTGGTGTGATGCTCTCTCAAACCTCCTTCAGACACAGCATGGCTGCAATTGCATGCTTCATGACAACACTAATCACCCTAAAACAAGCATGATTTTCTGTGCGTATTCTAAAGCAAAATTGTTGCAGTGCTGCTGCCCAGGACAAGCAACAGGATTACATACACAGTAATGGTGGCCTCTGGCAACCTCAAAGCAGCAGCTGTGGTTGCCTCCTAATATTCATGCCAAGTTACAGCAAGTTAGCAGTAAACTGTAAGCCTTCTCTTGTGGGCTAAGCAAGTATTTTTTCCATCATTTAACTGTCTATACCTAAGAAAGAAATAAAGGGAGGCATAAGTTTTCTCTGGAGGTACTTTATTACTATTATTTTCATTAAATTAGTACAGTGAAACTAAGCTGAGGTCAGGGTCAGTGTGTTACTGTTCCAAAAAGAGCTAAATACAGCCCTGCCTCAAACAGCTCACAACCTAAATGGAGAAGGGCTAAACGTCCTTCCAAAGGTCACTCTGCAGCAGAGGTGCAGCCAAGGCAGGCTCTTGTCTCCGTCTCCTGTACCAAAGCCACAGGAAAGAGGCCTTTGTTGTCCTTTCTTCCAGCTGCTAGAGATTGTCCCTTACTGCCAATCTAGGCTAAACTCCTGCTGAGAACAGCAGCAGCTTTACTGGAGGACAGACAGCTTTCAGCACAGCTTGAGAAGCAAAGACTTGCTTACACACCTGTTTGATGCACAGCAGAAGAAACAAAATACCATACGAACTGTAGGTCTGTGGACTTTTGAGTTACGCAATTATTTTCTCTGTGGATGGAAATAATCTTGCTGCATGTACACAAAGAGGCCAGAAGGCAGAAATAACTGTCCTGGCCCAAGAGACTTCCTCTCATGGCCTTCAAGGTATCATTAAGACACCTACAGGGCTGGTGTTCCTGGGCAGCACAACATACTACAATGGCTGCAGGCAGTGCAACAACTCAAAAATAGCGTACTTACAGGCTCTGGAGGTGGTGGCGGTGGTGGCTCCTTGATCACCTGGAATATGTAAACAATGGGAAAAACTGAGATAATGGTGGAGTTCATTCATCTCAATGTATGTCCCCTCTGCTTTCTTGCCTGTATCACAGAGGGGTTGCCCTGCTCCCTTCCCCCACATTCAATCCTCTCATTAGCCCCATTGCTTTTCAGCAGGCATAAAATAAATACAGATGAAGCTAAATCCATCACACTGAACTTTTTGATTAGTCAAGAAGTGCCCTATTAAGTAACTCATAATACAACTCCATATTCAGGTAGTTCTGCCTTAATGTCATATATTTACCAAGCTAGTGCAAAATATTCATGCAGAATCTGCAGCTCTGAAGGGTGGGAGGGAGGAAAAAAAATAAAAGGCAAGCTTAACTCTTGTCTTTAAAAAGGACCGTAACTGTTCATGCAGCTATCTGTGAGTCAGTTCCATTACACTTTCCTACAGCAGGTTTCAAATCTTGCCCTAAGGAGTCTCAGACCCTACAGAAACTTGGGCCATGTCCACGAGCTCACTTACGCTTCTCGCTCACTGTCAAAATCGCGTAGGCCTTGCAACATTCAAAACCCCAGACCAGAGCGACTTCAACAAGCACGTTAAGCAATCTGTAACTCCAACACTTGAACTTTGTGCTTTCAGAGAAGCGATGAAACCACGTTAAAAGAATAAAAACATATACTTACCACTGTGCAGCAGAGAGGCCAGAACCACCACAGAAGAGCCAGAGCCAGTAGGAGAAAGAGAACCAGGAGAGCAATGAAAAGGATGGTCCCAGTCAGCTGCAAACAAGATGATTGCCTCTAAGTTATCTGCCTGTGTCACAAACAAGGCAGGAGCCCTGAAGTTACACACTCAGACTAGGCAAAATGAGCCAGGTTTCCCTCACTACAACATCTCAGGTAGATTGTGCAATCAATCACTATTATCATCAGGGTCACAATCAATATTTGATGTGACAAATCCGTATTTGAAGTCATGATTCAGCGAAGCGCCTCCTGATTGTGCTATGTATATGTATAGTTCATGTATAAGTTTATGGTATGTTTACAGCCCACTAGATTCAAGGGTGTTAAACTTGTATTCAAACCCCTTCCAAATCTGTGCTGACAGGTCCCTTTATACTGTCAGAGGGGCATTGCAAACTATGTGACCACAGATTCTCCGGTGTGCAGAGTAGCCTTTCATCACTAGAGATGCAGAATATGCAAATGCTGGTATTCAAAGAACGGGAATATTGGAGCTAAGAGCTTACGGGTAACTGCGCACATCTACATCACAGAAGAGAGCACAACTTACTCAGCCTTATCAGCTCTCAAGCCTGCCTGTATTGCCTCTTGGTTCAAACTGCACACAGCCTTAGTGATTATGCACACTAGTCCTTAACACTGCTGGTTCTTGGTATGCTTCCGAGGGCTTGTTTGACTATTTTTTAGTGAGATGGTGTACCCATGATCTTAAGCATTTCTGATTCTTAGATTCTATCTATTTCTCTGCAGAGAATGGTGGGACCCTGGGGCTGGATAGCTAACCTTCTGCATTCAAAATCAAAGTTAAATTTTATGTGAAATTACTAGAATCCAAAAACATTCAAGTGTTAATACTTGAAATTAGCTTTTCAGAGCATCCAGGCAACCAGCAGCTCTGATTTTTCTGGGTAAATCTTGATGAATTCTTTGCACTCAGAGCACTTCCAGGCAGTGTGTTCAGAAAAGGTATTAACTCGGTGTATTGCTCTGATGGCTACAGGAAGGAAGGTCTTGCTGCTTGGCCCCTGCAGAACACACAGAACACATGACTTTTTGGAAATTAAACATTTGTTGCCGATGGACAGTGGCATGCTGGGACATGCCATTTCCTTGGACTGCACTGGGCTCTGGATGAGGTTAAGATTAGCTCTGGTGCTCCAGCCTTTTCTTTTATAATGGGAAAAAAAACCTCTTCAATGGTAGATTGTCTGAGTTTGAGAAGAGGTTCAATTCAACAGCAACAGGGGTACCAGAGATCAGGGAAAAGCTGGCAGCAAAGTAGTGGAGAGCCTGAGACTAGAAAGATGTGAAAAGAGCTTGAATGTAAGTCTGTGAATCAAGCTGATGGAATAGAAGCTGATTAGAAGGGAAGCTGTAAGAATTTCAAAAAAGGATAGGTGGGAGGATAAATGGAAAGAAAGCAAATTACAAAGACAATTTATAAAGGATAAAGTCCATGAGATTCACCTTATTAAATCTGAAACTACCTGCTGAATTTCCATGACACCAGAAACTGACACATCTCCTTCTTACAACAGGAGATCCTTTCACTATTCCAAATGGGTTTGTTTTCCTCTTGGATGAAATTAAAAGACTGAGGGTAGAAAAGAAAGTACCAGTTGATAAGAGCTTTGCAAAGCCTGGGTGAGATCCCGAGTGGCTGACTTGAGTGGTACCTAGTTCTTTCTCAGGCCAAATCCTAGAGCTGTCAGGACTGAAGTGTTCAAGATGGGACTAGCACCACCATGGCTCCTACTCCATGCTTTTAGGTAGGTAGCTCCGTATCCCATATCTCTGTCACAGCATCACCATCCCTCCACTGCTCTGCAGGTTTGTTATAAATGCAAACCAACCAACCTGTTTTGGGATACACTATTTAGCTCACCTCTTTTGATCTGGGAGCGGCTGGAAGTCAAGGTAAAGGGCTGCAACTTGTGCCAGACCCCTTGCTCAATGGAGTCCTGTTTGAAGACACTACCCAGCTGCGGTTCAGTGCTGCAGCCCCCCTCTCTGCCCCTCCTATGGCACCATATAGCACTAACGCATCTGGAAAGCAGATACTTGGGCAGCATTAATTCCCAGTGAAGTCACTTTGCTGGGAAAACAATGAGTAGAAGCGTAATTTTAAGAGGTATTGCAGCACTCCTTAAAAACAAATCCAAGCACAGCACCAATGCAGTGCATGACCCACAGATGCACATACCACTGCTACTGTTACTCCAAACACACATTACCTCCTTGTTTTGTAGCATTTGCTCCCAGGCATTGCTTTTCCCATGCTAAGTGCTCATATGAATCGCCAAGACATTTGCCAGCAGCACCTCGGGAGATGGGGCAGCGAGAAGCTAAAGAGTTCTCTTTTCACGATTAAATATACAAAGCATTGTAGTGAAGCTGGACTTCAAAAAGGAAATAGCAGACTTCATGCAGCTGAACAGAAACAAGCACAGGGATCACACAGAGGCTTTACTCCTAAAGTGAAGAAAAGATACTTACTGTACAGAAAGGACAGAAGGGCCAGCTGGGGAGGAGAGCTGAGCAGGCCAGCTGACTGCCACCCACAGAAAAGGAAACAGGAGAGGAAAGGAAATGGAGGGAGTCTCTAAAACGAGAAGAGTGAAATGCATGAAATTAAGACAAAGTTGGAAACTGAACTGCCAACCTCCCTGTTTATGGGATGTGACTGGAGTGAGACAGTCTTTTTTTTTTTTGTACTATCTGAGAATCAGGTTCCCTGCCTCCTTCACATTCAATCTGCAAGAGGCTGGTCAAAAATTGTCAGATTGACAGGGCTGGAGATTGGATTCCTTTTTTTATCCTAAGGCTACTGAGAGGAAAGCTTCCTCTGTCCATGTTCTGGCCTGTAGGAAGCCCAGCTAGGGCTAAGATTTCAGACTGCATCAGAAATAAACAGCATATGGGTAACTAAATGCACCAGTTAACACTTGTGTTTCACTGCAGATTCAAAAGGTTTTATTGTACCTGAAGTAGAAGAGAGGACTAAAATGTGAAAATATCAGTCTTCAGTGTAGAAAATTTGGAGGAATGTTTTGGAAAAATAAAACTAATCAGGTGAAGCAGCAAACACATCTCTGCTAAATTCTGAGCCTCTGCACTCCGGACTTTTCTGGCAGTCTAGTGTGAGATTTTCTAGTTTCATAGCTGAAAAACATCAGAAAATCCAATTTGCAAGTTCCAGTCACTGCCTCGATCTTAATTTCTGCCTTTCTGTTCCGTGGCTGTCAAAAAGGCCAAGAATGATTACAAACAAACATGACAGCATTTGGCATAGGCTACAAAAGTCCTTTTGACACCAGTATCAATAAAGCTCAACTTGGATACAAAGTGTTTGCTATCAGGTACTTTAGCAAACTTTTAGCCCATAAGCACAAGGCCAATTCTTTAGCTACCATACTTGCTTGCACCAGCTATGGGCATTGCCTATTTTTACTCCAAGGCAAAGACAATAACTGCTCATCTCCTAGTCAGCTTCTCCATTTTGTTTGATTCTAAAAATCAGATTTTGATAAATGATCACTTCTAGCTGTTGGTCCCTAAGCCACCTGGGGGTAGGTGTGCCTTTTTGACCAGGAGATGCTCAAATCACAGCCATCACTGTCCCACAGCAGCACATTCTCCCTTAGCTGGGCTGAGCAGCAGCCTTCTATCAAGAAGTTAATCCCAAAATCTGAGGCTGCCATCTCTTTCTGGTTATTCCCTGTGACACCAGGAGAAAAGCAACCAGCTCCTGTCACTAAAACTGTAAGAACACCTTAGTGAATCCTGAACTAGGAAAGGCAAATTGTGGTGGTCTAAGAACAAATGCTGTAAGCTCCACACAAAAACTAACCACGTAAATTTAGAGGAACTTCCATGCTGTGGCTCTTCCAGATCCAAGTCCTGGCAGTTGCACCTTTCACCCCAGATCCCACAAGGGATCCCAAAGCTCAACAGGGTGTTGCTTGCTGATGCTCTTTCTTTCATTTTCCGACATTCCTTTCTAGTCAGATCCTAGCTTTGAGGATCTCTCTTTCCTGGGATAGGAATGGGCAGTACTTTTTTATTCAGTAAGTCTATCATGATCTATGCATCATCATCAACAACAATTTAATCTTAACTAGTCCTGGTTATTTTTCAAAGAACTGCTGGGATCTAGTCAGTAATCATGATGCAGAAGCTGCAGAGAGCTCATGCTCACTCAAGGAGGCTTTGCCTGGAGAGCCACCGTTTCTTTCAAAGATCTCGTGGTTTCTCTGTCAAGCCCCATTGCAATTACTTACACACTGTGTGCTGGTGATGCTGACAGAGCTGGAGATGAATGTTAGCCCGTTGTTCATGCTGACTTGTAGGAAAACCACCCTAAAGCACAAAACAGATACGTTTATTTTTAGTGTCATCTTTAAACCCATTGTTCCCTTTATTCTGGCTGTGTTTTAGCCATTGGCTCATGAACACACATGGATAAAATGTCCTGCTGAGTCAAGGCATTTTTGTGTCTTCAGGTGCTTACCTGCATTTGTCTATATACTTGCCCAGGAGCTACCCTTTTTATGTTGGCTTAACTGAGTCAGGACATATGCTTTTTATTAAAAAACCTCCATCCCACCTGGGGCAAAAGGCACTAGGACAGTGAGTCATAACAAAGTCTCAGACCTTTGCAATACTACCCTGGATAGCACAAGAAACTTACAGGCTTTTCTTACTTTTTTAAATTCCTTCTTCAGTTTAAAGAGCCAGAATGAGTCTTCTTTTATATCCAAGTAAACCCAGGTATTATGGATTAAGGTCAAGGGGTAGAAACACTGACATGACAGTGAAATTGAAGAACCTGGCCCTAGCTAATCTCCAATATCAAATAAAGGGTCCAAGGAAACACAAAAATCCAAACAAACAACTCTCCATTACCCACAAATAGGAAAGGGGAGAGAGGCATTTCCCCTCATCACCTCCAGTACAGTATTTAAGCACCCAAGAGATTACCCAGGGGGAAGGCATAGTCTTGTATCTCCCAGGAATCTGCAGGACTAAAACAGCTGAAAAACACCAACCCTAGCCAGAGGAGGACAAAACACAGGAAACAACATCTACAACAGCAAAGAAATTCAAATAAAACATGTCTTTTTCAATTACAATGAAAAGTTTGCCTAGATCAATTAGCTTTTGGTCTGAAAAAAAGAGGATATAGTAACAGAAATCACCATTCTATGATTCTGTGATATGGGACCATGGCGCAACAAGGCCTTTGGTTAAGCTGTGCTGAAGACCCAACATTGAATACAGCTATGCTGGCTCATACTAGATAATTTGGCACAAAGGGGGTGGAGGTAATCCTGCCACACACAGACAAATCTATTAGCTTGGTGTTTGGGGCAAAATTCTGACCCCTTGGCTCAGTAATGACATCTTCACCCATAAAACCTCTCTCTCAACATGTGCTGGAAAATAATACTTACTGTCCAGCATCTTCTATCACAGGGGCAGGACAAAGTAAATAAGTATCATGAACAAGGGTTGGCTTTTCATCTGAAAAGAAATGAATATAACTGTCAGGGATGAAAAAAAGAAATTGTCCCAAGCAGGCCACCCTCTGGAGAAGCGTTGACACCAATGACAGCCACAGATGAATTCAGTATATAGGCAAATACCAATAGTCCAAAACACCTTAAGAGGCTTGATTACTCTTGCTACCTAGGAAAAAAAATTAATTCAAGCAACAACTGATGTGAAAGTTGTTCTTTCATGCTTCACCCACCCCAAGCACATCTGAAGACAAAGCTCGTTTCCCTGTTTTGGCCGAGATAAGACCATGAAAATTCTAGTGATAGGTTTTAGGGCCAGCATAGATCAGTGTCTTGTCACATCATCTGCTGCAGACTTAACCCAAGGAGAACACAGCACAGAGGAGATGTGGAATTAGGGTAGATTTTTTCCTGTGTACTTCCAGGCCCAGATCAACACTCACCATGTGAAGCCCAGTCAAGGTGCCAGTGCATTAAGGACAAGGAAGAAAAAACCCAAAACTGTCTACCTGATAAACCACAAGAAACAAATCCCTGGCAAAGGGCATGTGTAAGTGTAATGACAGCAAGACCACCATAGTTTATTAAATGCAGCCTCCACGTAGGCAACTAGGATGGAAAATGAAGGAGCAATTCATGTGCTCCCCCTTGTAAGTGAATTTACTGCTAGGGAAGGCACCAGTCTGACCGCGACAGGATATGAAAGCCTCTACTGTGCGCAGCCAACAAGGATAGCACATACAGAAAAGAGCAAAGCTCCCCTCCCCACGTCATGCTTCACCCTGCCAGACATACACTGCTTTTTGGGAATAAGAGAGGACTGCTGAGAAACTGGACACTCAAATCTTTCTTGGCCATTCAGCCCTTTGCCTGGCTGCTGAGACAGCAAATAAAAGACCCTGTTTAGCACAGCGATGACAGGGAGTTTCCATGTTACATTCGCTGCAATGAGACCAGCAACTAGCATCAGAGAGGAATGGAGCAGGCCTGGGAAGGCCCTGTCTTATCACGAGTATCTCCAAAATTGGTGAATAAAGAGTCTGAAGACACCACCAGGGATCAAATTAGCATTATTTCTTTTTACTGGTGATGAACTAGGGAATAGACAGCAATGTTGTTTCTCCCTCTTCAAACCTGATAGCCAGTCCTCACTAGCTGTATGCATCACCCATGTGCACCATTACAATGACACCAAAATTCATTGTGCAGCAGCACAACCCATGTAAGCCTTCATAACACAATGCCCACAGGTCACAGAATTGACTAAAGATGCATTCCAAGCTTCTGTTAGGTGTAGATCGCTACTCAGCTCTCCCCACATCCACTGCAAGGGTTCCCTAAATGTGGAAGAGAGGTAGGCTGTGACACCTCTGTCACTCATGAGGTGACACAGCCACAGGGGGCACTGGAATCTATCAGCCTGAAAACTTACTGATAGTAAGGCTGTCGTTGAGCTTGAAGCTGCAGAGTACCTGGTCGATATTTCTTGCATGATAAAAGCCGTTGCCTCTTACTACAACTTGAAATGATTCTGTAAGTAAAAATACAGAAGAGTAATGAAAACCAGCTCAAACACAGTGTTTCTTTCAAGAGTGACCTGAATTACAGCATGACAATGGCAGTTCTCTGTCCTATGCCTGAAACAAAACATTCCCACTGATGTGCTCCATACTCAGCAGCAGTAGTGAAGAGCGCTATAGTGGTACTGGAGCTCCACAGAGCAACACTTGTCTCAACGTTGCTCCCACAGGCATCCCATTGACCCCCCGTGCCCTAACTAAAGGTGACACAGTAACACTGTGAGCCTGACATGGCTGACGTCATCCCATGGTTCCCTCATAGCTTTTGGGCCAGACACCTTTGCTAACCATAAGCACCAGTCCTTCCTCCTATCCCCACAGCAGATGACACTTATCTTTCAGCAGCAGCTCTGTTCATACAGCTGCAGGTAAACAGCACTCCCCTCATAAGCTCCCTGTGAATCAGAGCAGACGCTCTGCATCCGGTACAAGGCCTGGAAGAACAGTCTTTCAGTCCATACAAGAACTAAGCCTGGGCACAGCCCCATAAGCATCTGCTACACGTGGGAATGACTAAAGATCCAAGTACTGCAATTTTCTTTGTGCTCTTCCCACCACATCCCAGCAGCAGAAACCCCCAGTGGCACAAGAGCCCTGCCACATCAGACAGAGTCTGCTGGCCAGAGCAAGTGCTCCTAAACCTGCTCTTCAGCTGCTCCCAATTTCTGCTGTTTCAGTCCTGATGGGGGCAAGGGGGACACCTGTGATCTTTGTCATTACTGTGATAAGCAACTGCTATTTGTTCATTCACACACTGTCAGTTTTTTTCAGCCAATCTTTCAACAGTCTTTTTAATGATAGAGCATTTTCATATCTGAGTAAAGCCAGCCTAGGAAGGCTGCTGTCAGGAGTGAGATCCCAACTGCACATGCCCCCACTGTTGGCACCACTGATCATGTTGAAGTGTACTGAGCTTGCTCAGACCTGAAAAATCACAGAGGTTGGAAAAGACCTCTGAGACCATCTAGTCCAACCATCAACCCCAAACCACCATACCCACTAGACCATGTGCCACATCTACACATTCCTTGAACACCTCCACAGATGGTGACTCCACCACTTCCCTGGGCAGCCTGTTCCAATGCCTGATTAAAAATAACCCTCTGTTGCTTGACAGATCAGTAAGGTGATCTGGCTCAGCACCTCCTGGGAACAGATGTGTGCAAGAGAAGGGAAGGGACAGAGACAAGTTGTGGTAGCATCAAGTGAGTTTATGTCTATTGTAGAACACCCTCAAGTCAGTGTGCCCATGACAGTTAGACTTCTTAATACCTTCTGCCTCAAATTACCTTTCCTGTTTCTGTTTTGGTTTCTCAGCCTCTCCAAGCAGGCTTTTAAATTTTTTTTCTTAGTAACCTATACAGGTAACACTTCTTGAGCTCCAATAGCAGCATAACACAACTGTTTGCTGCTCTTCCTTCCCTTCTGCTTTACACAGGTGGAGCCCAACAAAGTCACAATCTCCTTCTTGAAGCCAGCCCGACTTGCCAAGCTAAATGTAAGATGCACCATGAGGGGAAGTGGCAAGGGAAGCTTCCCTCTAGGTCACAAAATTCACTGAAGGTGCTACATGGACCACAAATAGCATCTTTAACACGGGCAGGTGGAGAGACATTACAGATTTGTTCTGTGTCAAGAGTTTTTAGAAACTCCGTTTGATGGTCCATGCAAGAAGTCAGCTGACAGCCAAGACCCACAGCACACTGCAAGGGAAAGCATGGAAGTTGCACATAAATCTCCTGCTTTAACTGCATCCTCCACAGAACTCACACCAGCCGCTGAGCAGCATTTGGGACCTGCCCAATACCAGGGGCATATCAGCACAACACAGAACCAATTAATCTTCAAGGTACACATAGAAAAATGAGAATAAACTGCATAGTTCTCCACTAGCAGCACGTAAAACCAGGAAAAAGTTCGCATGTATTTTCAATTATTTTTTGACCAACTTACTAGAAATGAGAGGAAAACAATTAGTGATACGAGATCTGGCTTTTGATAACATTTCATGTGATGCACTACTATGTTATTTGTATGCTTTGGAAGAAGGACTTGTTATTGAAAAACACTACACGAGGCCCAAAGGTGGCTGAAACACATTCAGCTTAGTCTGCCTGCTCTTCACTATCAAGTTACTGCAAGGCAAGCTAGCATGAGGATGTGGAGTGCTTTAACTTTTCCGTACAAACAGCTTGTTCTTGCCAAAACCACATTCTCATTACACTGAGGCCAAACGCAACTCTGGGTGAATTGGACAATGGCATGCACAAGTTACGATCAAGCACTGGAAACCCAGGCTCTGGTTTTCCTTATGGTAACTTTCCCTTAGAGCAGTGCTCTGAACTGACATGAGCTGCAAGGAACATGGGAATTGGAGAAGATATTTTGGGAGGGGAAAAAGAAAATATCTACTGGAGTGCATATTAAAGTGAAACGCACAATTTGGCACTTTGCTGAAAAAAGATGATTAAATTTGAGACCTCACTGAGCACATCAAGAGTCAAATGCTAAAAGCCAGCATCAGAATTTGGCTGCTTTTAAGGGAAGGGTTTTACCTCCTGGTTCCCACCGGGGGTGGAGGCCACTTCTTTAAACAAACAAATTGGACTGTAGGGCAGATTCAGCTGCTTCTTACTCCAGTAAGAATCTGGAGTTACTCTGATTCATGCCTTGAGCTATTCCACGTCTAACCCAGCTGATATGCTGAGAGTTATTCTTGATGAGCATCCCTCTTTTTGCCAGCAGAGCCGAGAGTCATGGCCAGCCCTGAGGGCAACTGGGTCTCTGCCCACCCACCAGAACTACCTGCCCTGGACCACACATTACCCCAGACTTGCTTGTAACCAGCCCACTCCACAGTGACTTGAACACCCAGCTAAGATTCTCCTCCTGCTCACTTTTATATTACAAAAGCAGCTTGCTGAAATAAAACTGCATTTAGACTTCCTCCCCCCCCCCCCCCCCCCGCCCCCCCCCTTCCAGTTAGTGGTCTTAAAAAGCAGCAACCACAAAGGTTAAATTGATAGCTATTTCAGTGGCTTTAAAAAGGTGCAGCAAGTAAGAGACTTTCAACACAAAACACAGAAGGTAAAAGCTACATCTAGAAGTTTAGTCTTGTCAAGATAGTTTACCTCTCCTGTCCTTCCTTTCACCGTCACTGCCACTCTGCACAGACAGTTGTGAACAGCTGACTGGGTAGCAACCTGTCCACCGACACAAGCTGACAATATAGTTTCAGTGCCAGACTTGCATGGAAATGTAAACAGCTGGTACTGGATTTGGTTGTTGCTGTTAAGAAGCCTGCCCCTTTGGATGCTCTGGAGCATTAACGTGCTCTGGATGATGGTCTGTTGAAATGGCTAATTCCATTTAATTTTGCGCCCTGGCTCTGGCTGCGTCCTTTTCTTCCTTAGTTACTGTCAGATCATAGATTGTAGCTTTTGACAAGACAGCGAAGGGAAAAAGGTCAGCACTGAAATAACCGGGCGGCGCTGGCAGCGAGATGGTAGGTTGAAGCTGGTGTGTGCTGGCTGCGCTGTCGGCTTCGCTTCTGTGACTCTGATGAGAAGCTGACGGCTTGCATCCACACCTGGTAGTTGATGTGGCCAGTAGGACGCCACATCCAACAAAACCTTTCAATCACATCTGCGTACCATAAGCATAATCAAAGCAATGATGCTGTCAAACAGGATATGAGGCACCTCCAATTCTGCACCGATAGCCTGTTTACGGGCTGCATGTCTTGGTCACTTTAAATCAGAGGGAAGGGGAAGGACCCAACTACATTGCTCCACATCGGGGACGATGAATTTGCAGGGTCAAAAAGCATTAAACATCAGATAGCTGTCACAACGTGGTGAGATCAATTTGTAAATGGACTTGCCAGATGGCTTTGTCACAGACAGCCAGAATCCCAACTGGAATTGCCACCACGAGGAAGTCATTTCATCAGCATCTCACTAAACCTCTGGCAAGTCAAAAATAAAGCAGAGATCACCAGTAATCACCGGCACAGTGCTAATTATCAGTTGCAAGAACAGTTAAAAGAAGTGGGTCAGTCTGCTCTAAGCGCTGATCATGACTGGCTTCCACTGAGCAACACAAAGCCTTCATGATCTCATATCAGATTCCAAAAATTAGTAATGAGACTAAATAAAAGCCAAACCGATTATCACCTTCTTGCCCAGATAAGTTTCATACAAAAAGCACACAGAGCCACATTTCAAGGTTGTAAACAAGCAAGCTTCTTTATGACTGTCTAGTGAACTGGATTCAGGGTCTGGATTCACACTACCATGAAAAAACCTGTTCAATCCCAGGAGTTTCCCTTCAGAAGAAAGTGGTGCACACATCTATAAAGACGAACCTCTGGCTACGTTGAAGTAATAAAGGATAAAGCCAAACACAAGTGTAAATACTTCCAGTCTCACACTGCAAACTTCCTGATTCTTGGTGCAAAGAACATTAACCCACAATGACAGTATTTGGAGCCGCAGTTTTGGCTTCCTCCTATTTTCAAGCTCCCTGGTGCTATAAGCAAAGCTTCAAGCATGCGAGAGATCCAAGTCTTCGTGCCCTGGTGATTCAGCACCACACTTCGCTGTGTGCCAGCCTTGGCAACAGGGACAGAACAAACCTCAGAATTTAAGTGAAACAAGTGGTGGTATTTTGCTGAATCAGCAGCAGAGAAACTGGTTCTGCCTGATTTATATTGGTCTGATTTGAAAGCCACAAAGACACTGAAAAACTTTTACAGATGCAAGTAATGCAACATTTATTTTTTAAGGAGGGCAAACTATTTTTAAGTGTACTTCTGTATTTCTGATCACACTTGTGATTAACTAGTTATTTTTTGCTGAAATACATCCATTTGTGAAAAGCAAATATTTTCGTGAAAATTTATTTCCTCAAATACTTGAGAAAAATGTTTTTAAATTTCCATTTGAAAAAGTGGTTTCAAATTCAACTTTCCAATATTCTTAATGTTGTTCCAAACAATTACAACAATACTACTGAAATCCCTCCTATTGTAACACTCAGGTTTTCATGTAGCTAAAAGGAATTTTTGGTGAACAGGAAAGTTTTCAATATGCTGTTACACAAACCAGGCCTGGTATATAATAAGCAAGCAACAAAAAAAAATCACTATCAAATAAAAAAAATCTTTGAAGTGTCAAATCTTTAAAATTGTTTATCAACTCCACAAAGGGGGGGGTGGGGGTGGGGGTGTGTGTTTGTAAAATAATTTATTTTTTTAAGTTTTCCACAGACACGATTTTATCACAAATGCCTAGTCCACAATTATATACTTAGAAATAGTTCAAAAGACAATAGGATATTTCATTTTAAATTTAAATACTCAGGGCAAGATCATGCTGTGATCGACACATGGAAATGAAGAGTGAACAATTTCCCTGTGATACTTACTAGGTTTCTTTCCGAGTTTACTATTTTTATCTGTTTTCAAGGTCAGCTTTCATGCATCATTGCTATTTTATTTTTATGTGCTCATCTTTAGAGTGTATAAGGAAATGAACACAAGACAGTAAACATCAGATCTAAATAACCATGCTGTAAACTGTACCTTCCAGCAAACTTACAGTGTCACTCTTACTCTGCTGCAATAGCCTCTTAAGCAGACAAAAACACAACAAGTGAATTGCTAATGTAAACCAGAACAAATCTAAGTTAAACATACTAGACATAAAAGGCATGAAATTATCAACAGCTCCTCTGGGGATTCTTCATGTTTACCATAGACACTAACGGTTCTTTCATTGAGAATAATGAAAACCTTAGTACTTTGGAAAAGGCATCAGGTACCTTGGCCTATGCAGTTAATGACCTCTGGTTCAATAAACCTGAAATTTCTGTGAAAAGGTCTTGCAAAACCTTGTTCTAACTGCTCATGAGTCCTAGCAGATCCCAGGGATGCAGTCTTTCCACATATCTGTGAGACATCACCTCTAGACCCTGAAGCACCTTTGGCAGACTGGTTTTCCATCACTTCTGTCTCCTTCTCTCGGCTATTTTAAAAAGCAGTATCCCCAGTTTCCTGAGTGCTACCTCAGTCAACTCTCCAAGCCAGCACTCAGCCACACCAACTACGTGTTTAACAGCACAATTTTTTTTCCTCAAGTGAAAAGGAACATGCAGGACTTCAGCCAAGGCCCGAGGGGATGCTCTAACACATCCAGGGCTTCAGCTCCAATACCACATTAGGTAGTTACTGACATTTCATCACTGTCATTCATTTGCCTTACCACACTGTTCTTGTGGAAACTTACCTCCTGCACAAACACTCGATGGTTCAGCTGCTAGGATCTCAATGCAGGATTTCTTGAGAATCTAAAAGATTTAGATAATGGCATTTTGGCAATTGTTTTTATCTATGCTTTATTCATACAGGATAGGGTGCCCTTTTCTGGGTTTCAGAATACTCAGCTTACTGAATCAATGGTTCCTCTCAGGGCATAAAAGCCTCCCGTAACTGGAAAAACATGATCGATGCTGTCAGCAATTGTTGACAGCTGCAAAGAGAGACAATCATAAATCATGAGGAAAACAAAATTACAGTGAACAAAACTCAGCCCTCTCATACTTGCTAAAAGACATCATACTGACATAAATTGATTTATGCCTCAAGTAATTAAATAAATGCCCTCATCTGATGCTGTTACTTGTGCACTAGTATAGCAGGAAAAACAAAACAAGAAAGCAGCAAGCAAAGTTACCTGAGTCTCATTGAAATCTTTCACTCCAACACAATAAACAATAGCTCCAAAGCTTCTGGCTCTGTTGGCCTAGAAGAAAATTACCATTAAGTGCAAAGCCATATAATCAGTGGAGCCAACACTAAATGCCTACAGGTTTGACATAAGCTGGTTTGGGTAAACGTGAAGGTGACTTACTTCTTGTTCTGCATAATAAAACTGAACATCTTGCAATTCTCCATCCGTCAGCGCAATAATCACACTAGCGGTCCGAACTCCTACGTGGAGGATAGTTAACAGATTGCATACATACAACACAAAATTCAGCAATGAAAAGAACATTTGAAGACAGGCATTCCTTTTTGCTGTCAAATAAATGCAAAACCATAAGGCCAGACTCTCAGCCTGATTTATACAGGCTCTATTGGAGATATACCAGCTGAATGTCAGATGCATAACAGCATGTAATAAACCACAAATGTGTACACCTTCCTATCACAAGCATCACTGAAGGGGGAGTGCTGCTCTAACAAGCTTCATGCACAAACTGGTCTGAATAAAATATAGCACCCACTGAAATTACATCTAGACCCTTTGTGTAGAGAAGTGGCAAGACAGATCCAAAGAGAGGGAGAAGTTTCCTCTCCTGACAAAGATGTCTCTACACAAACCCTGCCCAGACATTGTGGTAAGAGATACCGCAGCAAAAGGAGCTTTCCTGCCATCCTACATTCCCCTCCAGCAGACTTCCAAGCAGCAACCCCCACCCAACATGGCATGAAATGCGTTCAGTCCTACACTTCTTGAGCAACCAGAGCTGTCAGTGAAATTCATACGAATTCTGAGCATGTGAAAAACTTAAAATCAGGTCCATTGGAGAAAATCCATGTCTTATAGTAAGACATTTCATATCCCACCTAAACTTAAGTGAAAAGGTTGCATAGACTTTGGATTGCTATATATGTAATGCAGTATAGAATACAATACTACCTAGAAAAATGCAACTTGTTAACTAAATTAAACGAAATTAATATGTAAACTATGGTTCAATCAACCATTCTGCTTCAACAGTTCTTAAGCAAAGTAACTAAAACACATACATGTTACTTTCAGTGAAGTACTTGTTATTTTTTCAGAATAATGTGTTACAATTTCAAGTGTCTTTCCCCATACTGTCTGAAATTAAAGACTGATTAGTTCTGACAGGTTTCTTATGCCATGCAGTCCTTCCCATGTCATGTCAGACACAGACATAAATCTTTTAAAAAATGACCTGCAACTTGGGGGGAAAAATAGCTTGGATTCCTGTATTATTCTTTTTTCTGCCCAGCATGCTTGAAAAAGGCTGAACAATTTGAGATCTTACTTTGTTTTCTGCTGAACACTTGTTTCTTCCCTGATATTTTAGCTTATAAATTCAGACTTCACCTACTCCTTTCTCCTTCCTAATCAACTTACAGAATACTTGATTAGTTCCTAGTTACAACCTGAGAAGCCACACAGAGTTGCTGATGAAGATTCTACACTCACAGCCTATTTCATTAAAAAAGCACCGACCCATTTTTCCGTTTTCCAAAGAGACCATCAGCCCACAGATGAGAACAACCTCACACCAGGGTACAAACCAGGCACAAAGTGTTCAGTTTAACTGATTAGGCCTTTTTTTGGCACAGACAAAAACCAAATACATTTCCCTCTTGAAACCTAGTGAAAAATTAATTTTAGGAACTCAGAATCTGATCCCAAATCATCCACACTGATGCAAAAAATCTCAGCTGATCGCATTTATACCTACATGAATGAGAACGAGGACTTGGGCACACAAGGCAGACAGGAGGGCTGAGTGTGTCAGGACAGAAAAGAGCAAGAAATCTGGGTATTCCTATCCCCTAGGTACAGGACAGGCAGTTCTGGCTGTAATGCTTTGGTCTGTATCCTGCACTGGGTCAGATCTCTGATCATTCCGGTCTCCTCTGGTCTTAATAAACCATGAATCATGCATTTAAAAGTAAGCTGTAGTCTAAATGGAATGTAGTGATTGTGTAACATCAATTCCTTCTCTAACACTTCTTTTGGTGGGTTTACTATAGGTCATATAAAGAACTATCCCTGTCTTTTCAGTGCAGATATATAACACGAGTGATATATATCACATACCTCCATAGGTTTCATGGTAAATCTGCTCATTTGCCTGCAACAAAGTGTAGAACATTGTTAGTTCTTAAGTACACTGGCAGCAAGCAAAGCAAAGTTTAAATGTATAAATCAAAGAAAGGAGGTACTGTGATGTGTACCCTTTTAAATCCTTCATGCATGAACGTGTCTCCTCCAGGCACTTCATACTGAAGAATGTCGAGTCCTCGTCTTATGGCTTCCCTTTAGATTAAAAAAAAAAGAGAGAAAATTTTAATAAAAGTTATTTTTTCTTTTGAGATATTCCTAGATTATGCACCCTGTCAATACACTACACAGAGTGCATATACATCAGCTAAAACATTGGCAAAACCAAGATTTTTCAAAACGCACATTTTTTCAGCCAAACGTGTGGAGCACAAAACCAGACATGATACAATGTCAAGGTTAACACATTTTGAGGGTGTGATCCTGTCCCTGCCCCCTCATTCTGGTATACTGTCAGTCAGTATACAAGATCAAATTAAAGCAAATGCCAGATATTAAACTCTGACAAACTGCAGCCGGAATGAGAATTTAAAAGTTTATGACCCTGTCATGAAAATGGGACAAAAAAAACCCCTGTATTCAGCCAATCAACGGGACAGTTGGGATCAGGACTTTTCCATCATAAAAGACAGAGGACAAAAGATAAGAGAACAAGATGGGAATGATGAGACTTTCCCATCCTCAACCAGAGACTGATCAATCTTCCTGGGGCACAGATTGCTCCCTGGTAAAAGAAGGACTTTGATGCCACGACCCCTGTTGCATAGCTTCTTACTCCACAAACACCTGTTAATCAAGAGGCTGTCTTTCAAAGAGGATTTATTGTGAAGGTGGCAATAAGAATTTTGCTCCAGCCTCAGGCTCGCTTTCTTAAGAAGCCTGTCTTTGCAAACCACCACTGGCACAGGTGCTGTCTGAAGGCAGCCCTGGAGAGGGGTGCTATACCCTGGTGACGTAGTGCTCCATGGCTTGGTAATGACCAGCTGCTGGCATAAAGTTCAGGGCTTTGGGTCACTTCAAAGGGCACTGTAGGACTTTCATACAGTCTTTTTCTCATCAGCTCAGGATTTGAGATCTCTTACACAAAAACTGCCCTTATTCAAGTACTTGGGGATAGAGAGGGATGTACATGAAATCTTGACTGAAGTACAGTTTCTCCACAAAATACTGCGATAAGGCAAAGACCTGTGCTGTCTTTTTCTCATAAGGCTGAAAACAAAATAGTAACACGAGATCTAAAGGCCTTCTAAGCCCTCTTCCACTTGGGAATGGTTGAAAGGATTTCAGTTAGTGCCTGAGTTGGTGCCACACCAAGAACTGAGACAGACCTCTGAAATCTGGTTTTGGGGCCACTCGCTGCTTGAAAGGAGGGATGGAGAGTATTTCTGCACAAAATCTGTGGGGAATACTTACCTGTTTTCTGTTAGTTTCATGACTGTAGTGCCTCGTGAAGAAAAAACGATGAAAGACATCCGCAACATTGGACTGAAACAGAAGAACAAGCCAGATCCACATCACACACACACATTACTTCAGCAGACTTTATATTGCTAAAAAACAGTGAATGGAAAAATAAATTATATAGAGAGAGATCAACTTAAATACAATCTTAAGGAAACTTTACCTTATGAACTTCTCTGCTAGGCTTTCCACAAAAGAGTAAATCTCAGTCCAATGGTTTCTGACACTTCCAGACCTGCATACAGAACATAACTGATTACATTAATCTTATTTTGCAGTGAAATTTCTTGTTCCACTCTGAATTTTAAGCCTCAGCTACACCAAAGGTGGCTAGGGACACAAATTACGTAGAGGTCTATGAAGACAAGGCAGCTAACTCTGTTGAGGCTTCCACAGCAGTTGTGCTGGAAGCTGTAACAGGAACCATCATGACAAAACACACTGACTAAAGAAGTAGAAATAGGTCTTAAATGGGCTACCATACAATTTTGAAACAAATTCAGTAACAGTTCCATCTGCTTTTGTTCCTTTTATTACATAAAAAAGATTTTCTTCTAGTTTAATTAATTTTATTTGACTTCACCAAATCATCTGCTAGCAGATTATTTACTTTCCTAGAGCACAGCAAATCATCTGCTAGCAGATTATTTACTTTCCTAGAGCACAGCTCTGCCCTTGCAGCCACACAGAAAGCCTTGACTGATCTTCTATTCTCCCAGAATGCGTGGGAGAATGTTTGCATGAATTACCGTTTGTTTCAAAAGAGAAAGCTTTTGAAGTAATTCAGAAGGGAAAGGCAGTACTTGTAGCTAATGCACTGGACTAGCATTCTGGACAGTCAACCCTTGGCTCTGTTACAGAATTCTTGGGAAAACTTGAGCAACTTCGTTACATGTGCAAACTTCCACATTCATGTTGCCATTCCCATTATATAAAACTGAATTACTGGCACTCCTTGGCCTTTTCTGCTTAGTCTTACATTCTCAGGGACCCCCGCAGTCTGGTGGGACTCAGACCTCAAACAGAGCCTTGCACACTGCAACTCCACAGTAAGTAAGTTATTTCTACCATGTGGTTCTATGCTGTATGCTTTCAAACCGTTAAAAAGGCTACAAAGCCTAAGAAGTCAATGGTTTTAAAAGCCCTCCCTAGCAGCGTGATGTTTATGAAATAACAGCTCTTTGCTTTCCTTGCCAGGCCCACTCACGTGCCAGGTGTCTTAGGCAGAAAGATAAATAAAACAACTGCACATACAGAAGGATCACAGGGACTTAGAACTAAAAAATTTCTGAAACATAACTACTGTAAAGTAACAGGTTTCCTCTAACTGTTGTTAGACATTTTTTCTGTGCAAATGTATTTAAAAAGAGAAAATGATCCTGTATTACAAGTCTCAGTTCTAATGCAGGCTTACCAAGCAAACCTACGCCAGTCACTCCTGCCCCTATATGTCAGGTACAGATCAGCATACAGAAGCCCACATGAGCAATATAATATGGCACTGGCTGCCCTGCAACAGTGCTAGTGAAGTGGAGAAGAGCAAAGATAAAAGAACAAGGACCAAAAGAAGACCCCTGAATTATATAAGATAGAATACTCTTGCTTTCACACTGCTCTTCTGCAGAACTGGTTATTCATTTCACAGAACAAACTGGTTATTGAAGAATGAAGAAATTGCCAAGCACTGAGGGAGGGCAACAAAGCACCAGGGACTTCTCAAACCAAGTGTCCAGATCCTCTGCAGTCTAATTTCTATGTTCTACGCAACATTTATATATTTGTGAACAGCACCAATGAAAGGTGCTGGCACTATTAGCAAATGAGCCCTTTTCTCATAATTAAAAAAAAAATAATCCATACTGGTGTGAGGTATGTACTTTAAAGACTGATTTTCCAAAAGGGTTCTGAGGCATTCCAGCACCTAGAATTCTCCAGGATTTTTCTGAAAGTCCCAGGCTAAATCTCTAAACATGATGAACTCAAAGGTATTTTCCTTGAATCTATGCAAGATGCCTTTACTTTACAGCTCCAGATTTTTTTTCTTTTTTTCCTAATTCTTCTCCTCCTGAAGCTGACACTTTCAGTTTCATTCTCAGCTTGCCATCCCACTTATCTCCAATTCCTGCAATTTCCAAGTCACTTCCCTACACAGAATAGCCACAGCTTCTTGTAAAAGACTGACCTATTTTGGATGAGGTGTCAAATTTCTACTGCCAGCTGCAGAGGCACTGATGCAATCCAACACCAGAAAGTAGCAACAAATTTTCTTTATAACAGCAACAAGCCATAATTTCTAGTACCTTCTTAGGACTTGGAATTACTCCCCCTCCCCCCCCCCCCCCCCTTTTTTTTTTTTAAATCTGCCCCTTAGGCAAAGAATAGCTTGGTAAAACAGCCTAGGTGAAGACATTTACGAAAATCATAAGCCACTAATGGTGGAAAACCATTAAGACTTTTAAAGTGAAAATGCACAGATAACCTTAATACTGTGCATTTCCATGTACTCTGACAATAATGAAACACTCCCTGGAAATGAACAGCCAGTGAGACTACGTAACTAGAATTGGCAGTAATAAATCCATGGAGGCCAATCTCTGAGAAGCTAGGAAGGTCTCTGTCACTGGCTAGTCCTCACAGGAAGCGTACTGTGCTCTCAGAGTGCCTGGCTCAACATCACTGAGCCACAACCTTATTGAGCAGAAGTTCTGCAGCATGGCAGTTGGTCTCCTTCTCCCCTAGAAGGAATTCTGCACCTACATGCTGCTTATCAGCTGGGAAGTATCAAAGCCAGACAGAACTACTAGCAAGAAAAATTTACTGCTTCACCATCTCAGATAAGGAGTACCTGTGAAGTGGTCAGCACTTAATCACCTCCCTCACCACACTCCCCCAAGACCAGGTGTGTCACCTCCCTCTGCAAGGGATGCTCAAGTACCACCACCACCACCAGTCACGTCAAACCCTTCACAAACACCACTGGGAGTGATATGACTTATAGAAGAACTTGATTTCCGCTCCCTCCCCCTCAAACTCACCTCTAATATCGTTGCACGTAAAGTCGTTTTATTTGCTGTTTCATATATGTTCTGGCGGCCTCTCAGGTTGTCCTGATATAGTTCATCTGTTGCCCCAGAAGCTTGACCCCACATCACCAGCAATAGCAGTTGTAACGGCAAATTAAACAAAAGTTTACAACAATAAATGTTTGCTAAACTATCACCAAGTTGCCAAATACTACTCCCAACACTGACAAACAGAAGCTGCCTGAGACTATTGAAAACACTAATTCATTTTGCTGCTTTGGGGATTTTATCTTTCACGTTGCAGAATGACTTTTGCTGGTGGCATAAACTAAATTTCTGTGCTTCGTGGCTGGATCAGACTACGAAGCTTTTGCCTTGGTTTCCCCTGGCAAGTGAGAGGCACCAAGCATACCCTAAACTCCTTTCTGACCATGGCCAATGCTTGAAAGGCAAACTCAATTTTTAACTCCACAGTTCCTGGAGCCTAGAGAAAGCACAGGGTCTTTAAGGGATGCTCTACATCACACGTTACCACACAGCATGATTTTTACAGCAGTTTTGTTGCTTTTGTTGTTTCCCTTAGAACCTTAGAGTAACTAAAACCAAAATCCTGTTAATAAGCATACCTGAGCTAATCTGAGCCATGGACAAAGCTGGGCATGTTGTCCCAAAGTGCCATCAGTAAATACCACAAACAGACTCCTTGCCTGGCCTGTTTGGCCACCAAATGATAGACTCCTGTAAGATTGCAGAGGAACTGTGAAGACTCCAGAATAACGAAGCATGGAAAAGATCAGGACTGTGCAGAAAAAGCACTGGGCATGGGACACACTCATCCATCCTCACCCTTAACAGGGGGCAAGCCATGGGGAAGTGATGCAGGGCAGGGAATCCTATGTATCCTGCTGTGGAGGTTTGTACCAGTGGATCCACTAAATCCGTGCCGTGGCTGTCTGCAAAAAAAGACTATGTTACAGCCAGGCATATCTTGTCGGCTCACACCTTGGAGACTGCCTGCTTTCAGTCATCATCTACCCAGTTCACCTCCTCACATCAATCAAGATGAACACCATCACCCAGCTGAGCCCAGGCTTCCCTTCCTCACTCTCCATGCTGAAGAAGCCCAGCGCGCCCTGACGCAACATCCTGCAAAGTACCAAGCCCCACAAGCCAAAGATCTCTGTAGATAGTGACCCACTGCTTACAAGCGGTTCATGTGCCTTTCTGAGTCAAGTGGGAATGGTGAGGTTTCAGCCCTCAGAGGTTAACATAATTCTCATGGTGAAGGAAAATGCAAAGCAATAAACAGCTGCTGTAGGCAGCGGGAACACTGCAGAAAGTATTTCAGGTCCTGTTTCTGCTGCCGGTTCCGCTGGGGTGAAACTGGAGCAGGTCCAGAGAAACAGCAGAATTTCCCCATGGACCTACGCAGCTGGGAATCAGAATTAGGCTCAAGCACAACGTGAAAAAACCCACAGGAGCCATTTGTTGCTAGTGTGCTCCCTACTCCACGAGCTCTGTTCCTCATCATACACGAGACAAAGAGAGGAGTCAGCAAACCACAACGTAGGAAAGAATGTGCTCCCGGCCTCTTCAGGACTCTCTGAGGAGCCAGCTGCTGCAGCTCCTGCTGCCGCTGTTTCCCTGAATTTCACAGTGCTACCACTTGATGGGAGGGGAAAAGAGGAGGTCAGTGAGTATTTCTGGGGGTGGAAGGAAGTGATGATGATTGCAAGGCTTGATTCTGCTCCTGCTTACTTTGGAGTGACTCTAGCTCAGTGGAGCTCTATGTCAGTATAAAAACAGTAAGCATCTTAGAGTCGTGCCTACCTCCGTCTGAGGTATTTCACTGCTGTTTGTGAAGACAAAGTGTGAGATGAGATGGAACCTCCTCTTTCTTTTGTAACAGTCTCCCAAAAGCAGTGGAAGCCAGAGCTCAAAGAAATCAAGCAGCAGACAACCTTGTCTTATGAGGTGACACTCTCAACCCAGTTACTTCATCAGGAAAAAAAACAGGACAGTCACTTGTAAGGTGTCAGTCCCAGGCATGTGTGATTCAGCAGTTACAGCTAAACTTGCTGTCAGAAGCCTATACAGATCAACTATATACATTAGACCTGCAGCTTAGCAGCGAAAGTTAAAGCCCCAGAGTTATCTAAACAGTAATATTTTCATTACCACATGTACACAAAGAGAAAGCAGCAGGACCCAAAGCCTTTCCTCCCCTGCTGAAAGTGAGAGAGCAAAACCCCTTGAAGGTACAGAGCTGCCCCTTGTCCTATTCACTCCCATGCACATTTGCCTCTGTTGCACATTAGCTGAAGACAACAGTTCCGGAGATCTGTGGAGCAAAAAACGCAGACCCATTATTACTGATGCTGGGTTCAGTATTGAGTATGGTGTCAGGAAGTACAACACCCACTGAGTTTGCAGGTCCCTGCAAGTCTCTATTCCTCGAGCTAATAGTAATTCCTGTATACAGCCCCTTGCTCAGAACTGGCACTTGGTTGTCCTTTGGAGAGTTCTTTGTGGCCACAACCACATTGTAGACAACAGAATTCTTGCACATGGCTAATAAAGCTCTGCAATAAAAGTAAACCCTGGGGCATCCAGTTTGTTGTGGTTTCAGACATGCACGCGCATGTTCAGGCACCCCTCTGCTCCCTTCTGAGCCAACTGAGCATTCAAAGTGACATGAATCCTCCTCTCCCAAACAATGCTTGTTGCAAGCATGGAAGGGACCTGACTGGATGATTCATCAGGCAACGAGGGACTAGTTTATATTATCTGCTCCAGAGGCAATTAGAAACATGGACGGAGACAGCCATTCTGAGACCGTCCTTGCAACATGGACAAGACAAGGGCTGGAATGAGGAAGATGCAGAGAAGCGACAGGAAACAGATTTTAGTCCCAGGCTAGCACTCTGTGCACAGGACCTAAAGTACTTGAATCCAAAAGGTTTTATGACAAAACCCATTAATTTTATAGATAGCTTCTGTAAGTCATGCCTCAAAACACTGCCCTTTACTCCTACAATAACCACCTAATCCACGAATTCTGTCCGCCTGGGTGCTACAGCTCTTGCTACATGCCCAGCTAACCATAGAGCAAAGTGAAATTCAGAAGCCATGCTCAGACTGCATCCAACCACTTCAGATCTCCCTGTAAAGCTCCAGAGGCTGCTCTGAGCAGCATTAGGTCTGTAAGATCTGCTCTCAGCATCCCAGTCCTCTTCAGCACAACACAGGGAGCAAAGCAGGGTGCTCAATCCCAGCCACGCTAGAGCACTCTTAATAAGGTGCAAATCATGGCCAGGTGCAGGGAGATACAATTCTTGAGCTGTGAGTAACTCTCCAGAGTCAATTAGTCTTCTCTGCATTTGAGATTAAAAGATACGTTCCTACTATGCCTCGTACAAACTCACAATTCACACCAGCATTTGGCTTGGAAGCACAGACAAAAGTAATGAAATTCTCAATCACTGAGCACAAACAAAAATCCTAGGTCAGTGGGAATCTTACGGTTTACTTCCTTGGCTCAAGCCCCCAAATAAATCAGATTTAGTTACATGCATAAATAGACTGCAAATGACAAGCTGCCATGAATTTTTCTTCCCGTTAACTGTATGCATTTATGTCAAAGAACCACTACCCATTAGCTTTGCCTTGTGTTTTATAAAGAATTTTTTTCTTGGGGCAGAAGGGCAGGGGAATTGGTTTTCCTGAATATTATTTTCCTGCCAAAGGCAAATCTGGAAGAATGATATCAGACAAAAATACAAACAAATAAACCTGGTTCCAATAACATAGGTATGTCTGAAGCTGAATAAAAATTTGCTTTGGAACATTCCAACCAATTATACCTGGTTGTAAGAAAAATCACAGCACTGGCTGCAATATAACCACAACAAAGAGAGATGCCAAGGCAAAATACCAACAGATCATGTTTTGAATACAATAAAGTATATTGCTTACAGGCAGTTGGGGAGTATGAGAGGTGTCATGTAGATGATGTGGTTACATTGTGGGGGAGGGTAAAGTCAGACAGCAAAGGAGAAAGACAGACACATGGATTTTTAAATATACCTGCACAGTAACGAATGCCATCTAAGGAACAAAGCTGATACTTCTCGATCTCAAGAGACAGCTGCCCTGCATCAGGTCCTACATCTCACCAGGAACTGAAGTCTGGCTGCAGTAGGTAGATACTCGATCACAGAGAAAAGGGAGCTCAGCAGTGGTTTAAGTCAGTCAATACAGGATTTTCAAATGCAATTAAGTTAGGTGACAGAACATGTTTTCAGGCACTTATCTGCCAGCAGTCCGATTCCAACCACAACAGTGTTGTTAGCCACACTCCTCCCCTCCTCATGCACTGTGTAAAAGCAGCACACAGAATGGCAACGGATGGAGACAGCATGGAGAAAGAAGCTACAGAAGTTCCCACAGATCCAGCTACACCCTAACACTGTTGGGCTGGGACTACGTAGGTGTGAGAAGAAAGGCAGAGAGCTATAGTGAAAGCCTACAGCCAAAAATGCTTGCTCTACTAGTACTTGTATTTCATGGGTGCTAAATCCATTCAAATCATTGGCAAGGAACGGGAGGGGGGGGGGGGGGGGGGGGGGGGGGGGGACAGGACGGACAACACAGGGGAAAGTCACATAATGTGTTTACCACACTCTCTTCTTTATTTGCTTTAAATATGGCATATTGTGAAGAAACAAGCTATTGGAGACTAGCAATTCACTACAGTTCCCTTAAAACCAGTAACAGCTGCCCCAGAAGAGCAGCTCCTGGAATGCCTTTTGTTCTGCTGGCCTTTTGGCTTGCCTGAAGTGAATTCAGAAGTATCAACCTGTTTCCCTCCTGACACCTCCCTCCTCCACAAAACTGGCTTTTCAAGGGGAAGCTGCGGAAGAACCAAAACCAGGAAGGAGAGGGGATGGTAGCTAATTTCCCATCTAATCAGAGGTTGTGCTCTTCCCAACCTGCCAGTGACATTCACCTCTGGAAGGGAGGCTTACCAAATTTAGAGCGAGGCAGCTGCAAAATGGATTACAAGTGAAAGACTGGCACATTGGCCAGTGTTTAGATACTGATGTCTTTTCCAAAGTTGCTGTTGACAGGGATGCTCTTGGGAGCACAGGAGATGAAACAAAACTGATGTGAAAGGCAATAGTGGTTTGGGCTCGAGAGACAGGAGTATCATGAAGAGGGACTACCCAGGAGTTTGGGGGAAGATGAGGAGAGGAGAAAGGGTAGTTAGACCAGCCTATCCCCACTCCCCCAAAAAAGTTATCATTACTGCTCTAAAAGAAAATCAGCCAGGTCCTTACTCAAGACATTTGCACTGCCATGGTCTGTGCTGTGGAAAAAGAAAAGATTTTCCCAAGGCTGTGCAGCTCATTTTTCCTCAAAACCCACACAATTTCTTAGCAAACATCCCAGCAGGAAAAATGAGAAAACTCTTTTAACTATCTCAGATTCTCCCCTCACACACACCCCCCCCCCCCCCCCCCCCATTTCCCATCCTGTACTACAGTAAAAAAATACCCAAAGAAATTACTTCCTATTTAGTAAATAGTAAACACAGACAGCTCTGCAGCTCAGATATATCATGTCAAGCATTGCAAGCAGCAGATATTTATGGCAGTTAGAAGTCCTTACTTTCAAAGGGTTTCTATTTGTTGCACTAATAAACAATCATAATGATGCTACCAAGCACTGTTATAATCAGAAAACACTAGAGGTCAGTCATTCCTTCTGCTGTGCAAGTGCATTTTAATATGATTACAAACAACAGCCGGATGTTACAGCAAGGCAGGGATGAAAGGGAGTTATTTACATACTCAAGCACAAGCATGTCACTACAAGACCTGATGGTCAAGCAATCAAGTCCCTAAGAGGGCCTGTCCTCAGCAGTTTGGGATGGGACTAAAACAAGTTCTTCATGCACCTGGACAACCCAAGCAAGCGAAAACTACTCAGCTATCCATTATGTTGGGCTTAAGAGCCATGCTAGTTTAAAAGTAAACATGAGATCCTTGATATCACATGTGGCTTGATCTTACCATGTGCCACAGGAGACAGCTATGCCAACTGCACTGTACACTGCCTTACCTCATGCAGAGGGCAGCGACTTAGCTGCAAACAGAAAAATTCCTGCTGCTTCAGTATGATACTTTAAAGTCTTCCACTACATCTCCAAATAAGCTCAAGCCTGCGTAACTCGTAAAATATGACATACAGACAGCACAAGATTGCAGGCTCTAGGCAGCCAACTCTGCAGCCAGCAAATGTCCAGTTCTCCTAGCCTCAAGAGACTTGCTCATTTAAGCATCCCCAGAGACAAGGCAGTCCTAATGTGGCTCTGGCAGAGTCAGTCCTTACTAAGGAGGATGGTGGCAGATCTCCCTCCCACACATGCTGCTTTTCCCTTTCATCATGCCAGTTTCTTGGGCATCCAACGCTTAGTTCCACTGCCCCTGATCTTGCCTATCCCATGGAGTTAACATACAGGACTGCAATCAACTTCAGGCAGAGAAAAAAATGTAAGAAATCAGCGAGTTTCATTTTCTAATTGGCAGCATATATATTATACCAATAACTTCACCAGCAGCTGATCTTTTCCATCTGATGGTTGTTGCCTGCAGGATTAAATCCCCACTGACTTTGCCTGGCAGAATGAACAGGAAAAATCACGCCCCAGTAAAGTCATTGCAGTAACACACAGTGCTCACATGCACAAGGAAAAAGGTTTGTTGTCTTCTTCCAATGTGCCTCCTACTGATGTGAGATTACATCTTTCTATGGGGAAGCAAAGCAAAGATTTAAAGCCATTTTGGTTCACCCAGGCTGACTTTAGAGACAGGGCCTGTCATTCAGCTAAAGAGCAGGCTACAGGGTCGCAGGATTAAAGCCTAGAGTTTTCACAGAGCCAATGCTTCAATCCCATTGTTAGACAGCTAATTAAGACTGAATGCATCTAACTCCAGACTGGCAAGGCACCACTGAAGGGAGGCAACCCCCAGGCCGTGTGGGGATACTCTGTGGTATACAGGGCTGGGTTTTTCTGGGGATTCTTCCTTTAGAGATCAGATCCAGAATTGTTCCCAGATATGTATCTGCATGGATCCAAATCTAAAAAACCCATGTCCACTGCATTTTCTGATTTGACTGGCTGCTTCTGACTGGCATCCTGCCTTCTCCCTACCAGGAATACCCTGACTCTTCCCAACCCTAATGTCCTACCCAGTTCCTTTCTAGATCTCTGTCCCAAGATTCAGAGTCTGACCACTCAGTCAATCCTCCCTGCCTCCACAAAGCTCCTTGTGCTGTGCCAGATGTCACAGAATACAACTGGAACTAAAGAATACACCCTCGGCCAATATGAGGCCTATGGCTCCTAAAATCTGGCACTCTAATATTACCCATATGGATTGTAAAGCAATCTCATGGAGGCCAAAAGCCGCTTTGCCACCACATTGCCACAGACTTGTTTAGAAGAGATGGATTCTAAAACCACTCAGGGGCCCAAGTAACTTTTACTACAGCTTTTTATCAAAGAGGAGCTCTAAGTGTTGAAGGTTATAGACTCAGTTTGTGACTGAAGCCGAAGAGAATTTTCCCACTGAAACCAAAATGCGTGACTTGTACTTCAACCATAATTAGGTCCAGTCTTCAGTGGACCGCCATACTGAGTGGACAGCACCTGCGCCAAGATACAAGACCTGTAGCCCACTAAAAGAAAATGTATGATTTCATGTACACGATACTGAAGAGGAACTTGCATACACAACCAAGTTCCTATTGCTTGATACATCAGCCACTGAGCAAATCACTCACTTCCCTGCTTTGATTTTGCAATATAACATGAGTGATAACAGCAACCACTCCAGTCCAGTGTTTGCTGATCTACAGATGAAAAGTAGCATAGGACCGCAGAGTGGTGATTGCTAGGGGTACCCAACGCCATTGTAAACAATGAAATCGCACTGCGGAAGGCAGATACCATGTCACAGAGAGAATCTGTACCGCAATCACCAACATTCACATTTATTGTTACAGGGAATTCAATATGGGAAGTACGCATAACCACAGTCCCAGTCAACTTTTGAAATCCTGTCAAGAATGAATTGGAGATTTAACACTAGCTCCCCCTCCCTCACCCCCAAGCTCTTTCTAGACATGAAGGTTACTTCAGAAACAAGTTCCTAGTGAAAACAAGCAAAACAATGACCACATGGTGTGTTAGTGCACGTTTCAGAAAGGCTGAATGCCTCTGGTCTTCAGATCCTTTTGCTCTAAAACCAGAATCACTACTTAATGATACTTTTTTTTCTTCCTCTTGAATATGAGAATATACTGACTCCTGAGCGATGGTGGCTTTTTGCCTCCTGAAGGCAGTGCAGAAGGCCTCATGGGCTGAACAGTTCTCCCAGCAAGGAAACAGCACAATGCAGACTTCATACCTGGCTTCTGGTTAAGCATCTCAAAGAAAAAGCTTCAGTCTTTCATAATACCCCACCACATACGTAACCCAGAATGTATTAGATAACACAACCACCACACTGAGTATATGTGGGAGACTAACAATTTACTCCTTGAGTTTAACCCTTGGCTCTCAAGCCGGGGCAGCTTGTGCCTTCTGAAAAACACCTGTGGGTGCACCAGTTTACCACTCACTTTGCTAGTGCTTGCTGTAACATGCCTATAAATGTGAGCTTAACCATACCCTCTGGCCATACCCAAATTGGGCGAACATAGCATTAAAGTATTTGCCAAACTATTTTAATAGATTTAACTCAAACACAGGTTTAGACAATTCCAAAGAAGTTGAGCAGAAACAAGTCTTATAAAACCTTACAGTGAGTCTGTAAAAAAGCAACCCCTTCATACAAGCAGTCTAGTCTTCGCTTCAGGTAGCTCTGCACAGCCCTGGCGCTGCTAATTCCCACAGATGCCACCTCCACACTTTGCCTGAGCCTTGACACCAAATTCCAGGGGTGCTGGGGCTCTGACCAACATCCCCCCAAAACCAAGGCTCACAGCCCACGCACCACACGCTATGACCTAAAAACAACCCCATTTCCCGGGTTTGCATATGCAGCTAACCCAGGACAAGGCACGGTGCTGCCCCAAATACTCTGCATGGGAAACGTGCAAGTTTGGGGGGAGCAAAAATAAGGACCCTGCCCCACATATCATGTCTAGTACCAAGGGGAAGTAGAGGAAGGCAGCCGGGGAGACGGGGATGCTGCAGCAAGGAGGCACTGAAGGGTGAATAAGCGTTTTTAAATGCGACTGTCACTTACTTATCCAGGACGAAGTAGAGATCAAAGGCACCGTGACAGGAGCGCTGCTCTTCTTGCTCTTCCTCCTCCTCCGGCCGGGCGCAGGACGTTAGGCTCCCCACTGCCAGCAAGAAGCAGCACAAAAACGCTGCCTTCTCCACGCTGCTCCTGCAACTCGCCATCTTTTCCCTTCCTTAATTCTTCTTCCTCCCCCAGTCTCTCGCGCTCCAGACCTCAGGGGCTCTTTGAAACAGACGAGGGCAGAGGGAAAAAAGAGAAAAAAAAAAAAAAAAGAAAGAAAAAATCCCTAACTTCAGGATCTCAGCTGAACGCTGCTGGCTCAAGGCAGCCCTGCCCGCCGGGCACCGGACAGCCGGCTCAGGGCTAGGGGCTGAGCCCCCCGGATGGCTCCCAGCGCCCCGCCGCCCGCCCCGCGCGGCTCAGCCCCGTCCCGCACGGAGAGCGGCGGCTCCGCTCGCAAGGGCCAGAGGCAGGAAGGGGCAGAGGGAGGGGAGCGGGGGGGAGGGAGACAGGATCTTATGGGGGAAAGCTGAACTGGGACTTTCCTGTTCCGGGATACCGAGGTGGGAAAGGCTGCTGCCAGCGGGGGAACGAAGCTGGGGACCGCTGCGCCCCAGCCGCGCCGCAGGGCCGGGCGGGCATCCCCCCCCTCCTTCCCTCTCGGGCTGCCCGCGGGGCGCTTGGCAAACGCGGCGGGGAAGGCAGCGCAGCCGCCCGTGCGCTCTGCTCCGCGGAGGCGGCTCCGTACCGGCGGCCCCGGGGCAGGGCAGCGGGGAAGGGGGCAGGGGAGCTCCGGGAGGGGAGCCTGGCCGCGGCCAGGGGCAGTCCGTCTGCAGTGCGGGACATCGCGGTCCTGCTCTGCCTCTCACCCGGGGAGCGGCGGGGGCCTAAGGGGACCGGGGCTGGGGGCATTAGGCTGCCCAGGCGGAAAGAAGCTGCTGTAGGAGATGGGCGTCATCGCAAAAACAATGCGGGACACACACACACGACACGGACGGACGACACGCGAGGGGGTGCTTGTGAAGAATCTAGTTGCAGATGAGTGCAATTAAAAAGCTTATTGCCTGGGGGTGGGGGCAAGGGCAGGTTTTCACGACCCTCTCATGCCACAGCAAATTATTTCTCTTCCGTGGTAAAAAAAACTTAGTTTGCTCACACTGGAATCTGCACACATCCTACAGGCAATGAGTAATGAGGAAAGGAAATCTCTTAATGGGGGCTTTGCACAGTAGCATCATCACTCCCCGCCTGATACACACAGGTTACAAAGCACTGCTCTGAAGAGCTGACCCAGCTCATCTGGATGCTGTCTCCAAAGTTTGAATAATTAGTGGCTTCCAGCCGCTTCCCCCTCCCCCACGCCCTTTGCAGCCCCTAATTAATGAAAAGAGCCACGGGGAGGGATGCGACTAGAGTCACTTGTCATGACAGAGTTGGGACTAGACGTCTTTTTCTTTCTTGGGGGGAGGCTTTTGAACGCGAGTCAGTGTCTAGGGAATCCATCCCCTGTGGGGTGCTGGCACGTTGCCCCATCGAGCAATAGCCCCGCCAAACACCCATCGCTTTGCTGGAGGTCTCTTCACCCGGGAAGCCGAGCGATAAGGCTCCGGCCAGGAGCCGCTTCTATCTACCTGCCAAGGGCAAAAAGCGATGCCTCCTCCCCCAGCCAAAGCTGGTACCCGAGGGGACGCACGGCCCGCCCGGGGCGCGCTCAGCCCGCTGCCCTGCGGGGGCGCTGGAAGGGCTGCGGCCCGTGGGTGTGAGTGTGGGCGGCTTTTCGCATCACACGGCAGCTCTGTCCCGGGCCCTGCCGCCCCCGCGGTAGGTGTGCGGCTCCATCGGGCGGCGGCGGGGTGCCTCCACCCAGCCGGTGGTCCCATTCCCTCTGCGCCCGACGAGGACACGCGTGGACACAGCATGCCTGTCCCCGCCGTGCGGAACTCCTTCCCCGTCGGACCCGGGGCCCACTCCAGCAGCCCTTGGCGTGTTTGGTGCCGTGTAGGTTGCCTTCCGCAAGTCTGACATATAGTTTGCACTGCGGGGAAAGCATCTCGGTTTCAGTTCCCCGTTTCTGTGCTGGACCAAGTTCAGACACGTCCAACCGCGGCGGCGCTCGGGGGCTTATCAAGAAAAGATCAGAGGGTACCCGGTTTTCAGCCGCTCGCCCAGTTCTAACTATGCACAGCCAGAAGTGGGACGCACTGCTTGAGCTAACCACTTTAAAGGGTTTTGTCCGCTGGCCAGTTGAGACCCAGCGATTACTTAGATCATGGAGAAATATAAGAAACCCACATCCTCTCTGGTGACATTCACAAAAAATGAGGAAAGCGGCTGCTGGGCAGCAGGAATCCCCCTTTCTCCCGCTCCGCCGGGCTTCGGCCTCGACGGTGCCCACTAGTGTCCGCAGCCTGCACGGTCCCCGGGAGCCGCAGCCCCGGCACCGCGTCCCGGCCGCCCTCGCTACCTCCTGGCTGAAGCAGCCGTCCTCCCTCCCAGCCACCGCGGCCTTCCAAAACGAAGTTCAAATGCTGATAGCTTCAGCTTCCCTCGGTGCCTCGGGTGTATCAGATTGTTTCGTAAAACAACGCGGCAGACTTTAAGGGAGTCGCCAAAGCACAGTAAGGCACCACAAAGAAGAATTTGGCCAGAACTATTTTGTGATAATGGGCATTACCCTTCTCACTAACAGTCACTAATCTCACTCTGCAGAGAGAGCAGGCTGCCCCATCTGACTTCTCCAAGGGAGATGCGGTCTCGGCGGGGGGCGGGGGGAGGCATGTTTTAAGGCTCGTTGGGCGTACGCGAAAGCAGTGATGCTGCGGCGACAAGCGCTGGCTGGCGACTGCCACGGCTAGCGCTGAGCAGAACAAATACCGGGGAACGTCGGGCCAGCGCTGTGCCAGCGCCCCTTCCCCATTCCCCCAGCCCCGACGAGGAGGGCCGGGCACGGCAGGGGCTGCAGGGTGTCTCTGCAGAGCCACCCCCCGGCCCCGCAGCCTCCCGGCCCCGCAGCCTCCCGTTCTCAGCAAAACGGGTTTTCCCACCCGCGTGAGATCCGCCAGTGGCTGCACATACACCGGGAAAGCCTGACCGGTCCGAAACCGGAACGAGGTGTGTGCGGGGTTTAGTGCTTCTGTCCAAGGGAGGGAGCGGGGAGGCAGGGCGGGCCGGGCCGCGGTCGCAGCCCCGGGACAGCCGGTGCCCCGGGCGCCCGGGGTCGTTTGCTCGAAGGAAAATCCAGCCGATCACCAGCTGAGCTGACCGTAAGCTGCGGACCTTACCCTGGGACACAGGTTACCACAGCTCACTGGCGCACAGCGACTCAAGCTCCGTAAGGCAGGCGACAACGTGCAGTGATTACCGCTTCCTACGCCTTCCGTGGCTGTTTGCACGCCGGCTGCAAAAAACCGAACGCTTGCGATACGAAGCGAGGTGGGAATTGTTCATCTCGGTTTCCTGACAACTGCACCCCAAATTAAAAAGTGTTGCCAAAGAAGTTTTAAGAGATGCCACCGGCACGTAAATCCGTCCCCGAGCGGGTGACAGGCTGCCGACCCCCCACCCCCGCAGCGGCAGGGCAGCGGCCAGCCCCCCGGTATGCTCTGGCACGTTGTTCCTTCTGCTTCAGCTGGATTTTAAAAGAAAACACAAACTCCTGACTTTATCCTCCTCACTCCGTGTAGCACAGAACACGTAGAGCGTGCTTCGGTCTGTGGGTGTACGATTACTCTTTAATTGCAGCGAAAACCCATCCTTTCAAAAGCATTAAAGTGTTGACGTTTCTTTTCCCAATACAAGCCAATATTCAGATTACATGGACACTAATCAAATAACCCGGGTTATTTCATTTGTCAACATGTTCATAAGAATTTTCTACCAGGCGTTAAAGGCATTTATATGGAACGACATCTTTCAAAAACAATGTCGCTAATCCAGATTTAAGGAATATTTGATTATGACAAGACGTTTGATGGTTTTATTTTACATACCAGCTGTGCCACAAATGGTTTCATACCTCAAACAAATTCCTAATTTTGTATCTTGTGAGTACTTTCCATGAAGCAGCAATTTTCATTTTAAGACGTTCTTGTCAAATACCTGCCGCTCCCAGGTATGTGCTGTCGGATGCTCTAGGGACACCTGGCAAGAGGGCTTTGGGTGCTGTGTTCGCGCGTGTCCCAACTTTAAAAGAAACTCCTTTTTCAAGCACCGTTACAAGGCAGAATCCCGTGCACCACCTCAGCCCCCCTCGCCGCGGTTCGCAGCCGCTCCCAGGATGGCTTCTGCCTTGGGAAGGGCCCCGCGACCCCGCGGGCGGGGGTGGCAGCGGGTCCCGGGGGAGGGGGAGAGCGGGGGGAGCGCGGCTCGGGGCCGGGGGGCAGGCGCTGCGGTAGGCGTTGCCCGGGCTCTGCTCTGGGCGGGGAACCGTCGCGGGGGAGGAGGATGCGGCCGCGGTGGGTCTGTGCGGTGGCGGGGGGCTGCCGGCGCGGCTCGCGGGGGGCCGGGCGGCGCCGGCGGTGGGGAACGGGCTCCGCGGCCGTAGCGGGATCCTGGGAGAGCGAGCCAGGAAGGGGGCGCGGCGGGGACCCCGCTGCCGCAGAGCCCAGTCCGCGGAGTGGCCGCGGCGGGGCCCCCAGGTGAGCGTGGCAGGGGCGGGGGGGAAGAGGGGGGCGCGGTGTCCCGGGGCAGGGGGCGGGCCCGACGGGGGGCCCGGCGGGGAGGTCCGGGACGGCCACCCTGCCGCCGGCAGTACGCTTGTAGCGCGCGGCGGACCGGGCAGCGTCGCGCCGTCCCTCCCGCCCAGGCTGCGCGGTCGCGGAGCGCGGCGCTGCCCTGCCGGAGTGGGTAAGGGCGGCGGCGAGGGGCCGCTGCGGGTCGGGCCGTGCCGGCGGCCGGTGCGCGCGGACGGGGGCGGAGAGGCGGCCCGGGGGGAACCTGCCGCGCCTGGGGCAGGGCTGCCCCGGGGCGGGGAGGGGGGTTCCCGCGGAGCAGGCGAGGAGGGGTCGGGGGTGCCCTTTGGTGACTAGCACCGCCTGTGTCACCGCTCCGATGCAGCAGTGAGGGGTCCTGGGGAAGGTCCCCCGGGCGGCGGGTACCGTCGCTGGGCTGCGGGGGACAATGCGGAGGCGGCTCAGGGCGGGGGGAAGGTGGCCCCCCTCGGCAGCCCCGAAGGCAGTAGCCCTTTTCCTCCCGCCCGGCTCCTCTTCTCTCGCCGACACCTCTCGAGCATCAGTTGCCGTTTTTATTGACGGCAGCTCTCCTCATCCGTCCGACTTCCACAGGTGATCGGAGCATCGTGGCGGTTTTGGGTACCCACCTGGGGTCTCGTTGCTTTCAAAGACTCGATGAACATTCTTCGGAATAGCTCACATTGTTCTCTGTTCGTGTGTAATGTAAGGATATCCATGTTCCTTAGCAGAAACCTCCTACCGGTTAAATAAGTTAGTAAGTTGCTGTTGTCACTTTAAAATGTCACGTTGGTCTTTACATTTGCGAATCCTTCCATGAAAAGGTTTCTGTAGGAATTCAGACACTACGTATGTTTGAAGCATTTTAATGTCTTTATTTTGTGATCAGACAGGTACTAGTTGGAAGAAATGTCAATAAAAACTTGATTGAAGACATGATTTCTAAATAGTTTTATATTTTTAATATAGTTGCTATTAAAGAAAAAGCAGTTGTGCTCATGCATGAAATTTGACATGTATAAATAAATTATTATACAGGAGATCTCTCTTATTTCATGCTTAAAAATACAAAATTTAGTGTTCAACAGCTCTTGTTAGCATTTATTAAATAAAATTGGTACTAGGGAGGGGGATTTATTTAGGCAACAGAAAGACTGGGAGATTAAGATTTATTTCTTTTAATGTGTAAAACTACACCAGAGCATATGCTGCTCTTTGAGATAGCAGATTTATTCAGTATTTAAGCATTTTCAAGTATTTAAAAGCAAAGTAGAGCTGCCTTATAGAACTCTATAGAGAAATGATCTTCTAGAAAATAATAGCTTTCTAGCCATAGAAATATTAATGTAAAGTCAAAATATTACTTTAGCTTCTCTTATGTGAATATAATACGATAAGATGAGAAAGTATAAAAATTAATTCTGTGTAAAAAATTATAGATTGTATGTAAGATTTTGCAGAAGAAATTACGTGACTATATCTTAGTATTTATATGTGGATATTTCCATGTCTGCAGTGCTGTGAATCAGTTAATACAATTTTCCTACAGCACAGTCGTGTTACTTGCAAATGCTGTTAATAAACAGCTGGTCAAAGAACAAAGTATTTTGTTAGGAAACAAATTATTTTAGGTCAGACTTGTTTTAAAATTCACTTTCCATTAAAAGGTTTCTTTGCTTCATTGTACTGTAAAATAAGCTGTTTATGTTGTTCCCCACAATTTTACATTACGTAGTGTTCTTCAGCTCAGTTATTAAGGTAAATAAGATTAATGTAAGTTAATGTTACTTGGTAGTGTTGAAGAAATCTCCAGTATTAACTATGAGAAAGTGATTGCTTAATTTTAAAAATTTCTCTTCAAATACATATGATAAACATTTAAAATTGTAAAAGATTATATAGCTGTACTTATAGCTGTATCTATTGTTGTGAGTGCATGTATGTCTATATATGTGTACATAGATATATATGCTTACACACTAATATATTAGTTTCCTGCCAGAAAGAAACATTTGGACACATATAACTTTTTTTTTGTTTTGGTTTGGTGTTCGTTTTTTTTTTTTAATCAAGAGCTACCAAAAATAAATAGCAGTACTGTTAAACAGAAAGGTACCTTATACATCTTGAACTTCAATCAGATAATGTAATTTATTTTAATTTGTGAAAAGCAGACATGAATGTGAACTGTATGAAGAGAGATGAAAGATGATTTGTGAGTGTTTTCACAAGTTACATATTTTGGTTCAGTCTGGTTGTGTTTGATTCAGTCTGGTGTTTGGTTCAGTCTGGTGTTTGGTTCAGTCTGGTTGTGTTTGGGTTGTATTGGTTGGTTTGCTGGTCGTTTCTCCGTTTTCTGTGGCTACATGAAGGGAATGGTGGTTTTGTTTGCATGGATGCCTGGGTGAAGGAAGAAATGCAGAAATCTGTGCAAGAACAAATGTGTTTGTTAGCACAAAATAACAGGGTTAGGGCTCCTATTTATGTGAATCAAACAAAGATTTTGCTGGAAGTGGATGCACACATACGTGTGACAAATAACTTTTGTATGCTATGTTGGCAGATGAATAACTTCCTTCTCTGTTCTCCATCCTATGGAATCACTTTGTTGCTTTAAAATGCACTGTTATTATATGCTTTTCTGTGTGTGAGAAATGTAGAGGCATTTTTACATCAGTTTTCTCTCCCTTTCTGATTGTCCTCTAAAATTCAAACTCCTGTGACATTTCGGGGCATTATGTCTATTGCTGCTGCCAAAGCAGCGGGAGCAGATACGAGACTAAGTCTCTGAGGTGACCACGAGCCCAGTTGAGGTCTGGAATAGGAAATACTATGTGTTCTGAACTGAAATACATCCGTACAGTGTACTGCATGTACTGTGCAGCCGCAATGATGTTAATTCGTAACAGTTAGTCTTGCAGTCCTCAATCCTACCTGAAGAGTTAAAACATGTTCTCTTTATCCTAGAGGAGCCCTGTTTTTCGGGGTTCCTTAGACCTTGAAACCACAAGAGCAAAGTGGTGGATAGAGGTAATACTTCCATTAGACAGAACAGCTGTAGTCCAGTGAAGGGTCAGCCCTTCAGTACAGTGCCCTGCACACAAAAATTCTTTCAAAGCCAGCACTTTATACACAGGTGAATTGTCTGACTTATGAATGATTTGTACAAGCCAGTACAAGGACCCACCAGGGCCCACTAGGGTCCATTAGATCAGATGCAGTGCCAGACAGAAGCATTAATTCTGCCTCTGGCCCAACCTAACTGGAAAGGAGTATTGACATTTCACGCTTCATGAAGCCAAACTCCTAGACCTGGTCTTTCTGAACTGCTGGGATAGCAGCAAATAAATATATTTCATCCTTTCTAATTAGGACAGTTGCTCATTGTCCAGCCTGAAACATCAAGAGCCGCACACCCCCCTTCTCCCCCCCCCGCCCCCAGCCCCAGTGCCTGCACTGCATTTTGTGTATTCAGGCACTGGGAGGTGTGGAACAGAGAACAGAGGCCTCAGTGACACTGTTGTTCATGTTCCACCAGAATGAAAAAACTCCAGTTTTCTAGAAGGTCTGCTGAACCAAAGAAGGTTTCACATGGAGCTGTGCAGGTACTGTTGCATCACACATGCCCAGCAAATCAGTATTAACCAGGATTCCGGGTATGCGGGATAGTCCATTCCTCTCCTGCCTACCCCATTTCCTGCCATGGAAGATGGTGGCAGTAGAAATAGGGGTTCAACGTGGTAACTTCCTAAGAACATAGGGAAGTTTGGTGCTGAGCTGCCACTTGAAAGTCAGTGGGGCTAAGGTACATGACTCTGCTCGGACTTGTTCAGATCTCAGTTATTTTTTTATCAAGCTAGGTCTGATGCTCAAGCTCAGGTATTTTGTTCCTGGGCTTCAGGTAAAAAGGGGGACTCGCATCTCTGTGGTGGTCTTGGAGAAGTGATTTAATCTTCATCTACTTTGGAGAGGCAGCTCTACATGTCTGTGGGGCAGCTACCATGCCGCAGGAGCAAACCCACTTCAACTTGCCCTATCCTCAGAGAAAATAAGAGGAAACTTGAAAGCTTTTCTTTTAATCTGCACTTCCAAATGGCTCCTGTATTTCACAAGACTCGCTTAAGGCGAATGTGGAGCTTGAGGTATTCACTCATTTCCAGGCAGGGATTTTAGCCCTGTCTTCTTCATTATTCCCACTGAAGTTTGAGAGACTGTTCATAATAAAAAGATTTGGCAGCTTCATGATTCACTAGGCTGGGTAGCCAGCCAAGATATAATGATGGTTCATCAAGGGCTGTCAGCTTACATTGCATGTACTGAGGATTTCAGGTGATGGAAGACAATCTGAAGACCACAGAGCCTTAAAATAGTAAGAATTGGGGAACTGCTCCCTGAAGATAACATGACGATACAATGACAAAATAGCAAGCACCCCGTATGTTTGAAGGTCTCTGATTCACAATAAAACCTTCAGATTGAACTCACCCCCCAGAAGGACCCAGTTTCTGGAAGCTCCAAGTAGACACCAGGATCTTCAAGCTGTCTCATGATCTTTTCAGGGGGTGATAGTCAGTGAGTTTCTCTGTCTACCCACTATTTTGAGGGGCTTGTCAGTTCAGAGTTGTGCAGCTGCTGTACCAGGAGGTGTGATGAAAGAAGGCTGGGGGTGCCTGGAATGCCAAGGCATTCCATTTTCAGCCTAGTTCAGTCCCAATTTTATTCCACTCTCTTTAGATTCAGTTCATCTCTGCGGTCAGAAAATTCCTCCTTGGTGCATAGTTGTATTTCCATCTGCTTTTTCCAAGTTGCCTAACTCAGTCAAGTTGCAGGGACTGAGTCATCTCAGGAGTACAGGGGATATGTTCAGGGCAGTGGTACATCAAGGGCTATGAGGAACTGAGAAGAGAGGTACTCCCAGTATGCCCCAATTGTAGCCCAGATTGGCAAAGAAAATCCAGTCTCCACAGGTTTTATTATCATTATCTCAGTTACATCATCCATGTTAATTGGGCTGTTCTTCATGCATAGATGGGAACTGGCTCACTGGCAGGGAAGGGCCCTGTTTGGGTCAGCTGACCCCTTGCCTCCATGCAGAATCATTGCTGGGATCCAAATTTGCCACCAGTGAAAATGAGAGGATGAAAGAACATACTCAGAGCTCAGAAATGCAAGGAATACTGTCTATGGGCTGTTTCTCAAAGATGGACAGCTTGCTAAACTTGAGACTCAGAAAAAAGTGACACATGGCTAATTTTCTTTCTTAAAATCAACAGCAATTCTTTCCTTCCTAGGGTAATCCAAGACTTCTGTATCGTCTGTCTGGGATGTAAGGGCTGTCTGAGGGGTAGCAAATCCATAACTGGCTTTGTTCATCCCAAACAGGCTGGAAATGGCAGCACATAGCTATATCTGCCTGTCCTCTCTGTGTAAACTTGTACAATTTTCTTCACCTGTGTAGGATTTTCAGCAGTAAAGGTATGAAGGAACCACTTCATGCCCAAAAGGAAACGGCTCCCAGACTTGCATCCAAGCTGAAGCACAGAAGTTCTGTCTTGCAGTGGTCATGAGCTAAAATAAATCACTTGTTTAGACTTGTCATGCTTTAAAAGGACCTTCTCAGCTTGTAATTTAATAAATTTAGGAAAGAGGTTGCAGTTTCTTTTAGGATTTATTTTGTGGGTTCTGGAATTACTTGTTCTACCTTTTAAAACAAGGATTCTCCATTCCTTTCTTTGATTTCCTGCCATTTTCCTTCCATTTTAGTTTTGATTCTTCTCCTTTGCAGTTCACAATTTGAATAAAAAATGTAGAAATCCTTGCACAGAAGGAATGCAAATGTATAAAACCCAAGAAGTGGATGTTCTCACTTTTCTATCTCTAATTCCCTTGGAATTCCCTTCATGGGTTGAGAATCCTCAGTTCCTTGTAACAACAGAGAATAATAAATGCTGCAGACAGAAGCACTCTGTCTGCATCAGCTCAATTCCTTTAGTATCTGTAGTTTATTGTGCGTGACACTGCATGTCTGATCGTGGATTCCTCAGACCGACAGACCTCCTGTTGAAATCAAAGGCAGTTTTGGCAGTGGCCACAGGAGTGCATTGGCACGAAGTCACAGGTTATGCGCTTCAGGGAAAATACCGTCACACTTTTCAGTAGAGAGGAGTAAGTTAAAAGTTGAAGGAAATGATGGTTCCAGTACTCAAAATTTTTTTTTCTTTCAGTTTTGTTGACATGGCAAATGCAGAGCTATACTTTTTATGTTAATCCATGCTCTGGAGAAAGTCTGTAGTAGGTGTAAAAATGGCTGGGGAGACTGTGGGGTATGCTTTCCAGGATCAAATACTTTCATTAGTTTTTTATGAGTAACTTCTGTGCTTACCTCCCCACCCCCCCCACCCCACTAGGTAATTGCTTTGAAAGTGATATCACTATATGCAAATTAATCAACAGTTAAAATGGAATGTAAAGGTGAAATAGAAGAAGCTATTGAAATGTCAAAAAATCAAATTAAGAGAAATAATTTTTATTATCTTCTTCCATTTAGGATTGTGAAAAACTGAACTAGCTAATTAAATTCTGGCTGAAAAGGTTTCCTTTTTGCAAACGTGATTCATTTGTTTCCTTCACACTTGCAAAGTCAATCATAATATTAAGCAAGGCTACCAGTGCTTTTATGACCACCAAGAAACTCCAGGTGATGCCGCAGTTCAGCATTGGCACTGTGGCAAGGAGAATCGGGCAAACAGTCCTATGAAAATAGGAGACAGGAGTCTGCTCAGATTGGTCTTCCTACGCTTTGGTGTTTCCAGACATTTCTTAGAAGAGCTTGCAGTGACATCTGAAGGCCATGTAGTAGAAAATCAGGGATCTGAAAATTAGCTCAGAAATGTTCCTATGCCCTATCACTTCCCCTCTCTAGAAATGTATTTTTCTCATGAGGTGAGGGAGCTATGTAAACATTTTTCAGGAAGGCAAAAGTTGTAACCCCAGTTAGTTAGTGGGATGATATGCAAGTGCTAGGAAATGGGAAGAGAGGAGGAGAAGGCTATCTGCAGGGTTCCAGCTTGGAAGAGCAGTCAGGAAACCAAAAGATGACTAGCAATTTGTGTGTTGCTTTGGGAAGCCAGCAGGCTGGGAGCAGTTGCTGTGAGCACCATCTATTTCATGTGCTTTTTGCTGGAACATCCACAATTGCATAATCCATAGGGAGTTGCCTGCCCATAGGTACTTGTTGTTTGACAGATCTGTCACACTTCTCAGAAATCAAGATGCAAAATCCATCACTCAGGGACATGGTATATGTGTATCAGATACTCTCTGGGGGATGAAGAGTTCATTAAACAGCAAGTCCCTAAACTCATCCATATGAAGAATTCGCATGTGTGACAGATAGAATATGGAGAGTACCCATCGTCTAACAGGTGATCTGACTCTAATGTGCTACTAAAGCACTATAAATATTGATTTTATTTCACCTTTCCACAGACATGCTTGTGGGTGAGCCCAGAGGGATAGGGACTGCTTATGCAAAACATGAGCAAAACCGGCAGGATTATGTTGCAGGAGGGGTATCCTGTCTCTGGGAGGCAATGGCACTCCCAGCACTGGCAGTTTGAGGCAAGCATATCATTGCTTGTATGATACAGAGCTGAAGATACGACCTTCACAAAGAGGCTTACAACAGAGTTCTATACACTTTGCTATACAGCAGAAGAAGAGTGAATCACTCAGATGTACGACAGCTAGCAAATCTGTAAGAAATGGGAGCACAGCAGAATTATTGCTCCTTAAAGGAGGTAGCCAAAATGTGTAAATCAGTAACATAAGACAAGAGTAATTGGTTAGATGAAGTCTTGGAGAATTCTGTTATGATCATTTTCTGTCCTTCACTCACTAAGAAGAATGTGAGCAATTCAACCACTTCAGCCTGTCAAAGAAAAATGCCAGGCATTCTAGTATACCTTCTCCATTTCTCACTATGACTCCATTTGTGGAGTCTTAATAAGTATGGCTTCCTTAGACTATGAAGGCTGTTGACAAAGATGTGAAATTTGCATTGAGACTGGATTTAGAATTAGACAAGAGCTCAAGTACTGGGTTCATGGTTTGGTGTAGAATTCTCATTCAGGTTCAAGCCTGAGGTTCCTGAAAACTAAGGAAAGTTTCGCAAAAAAAAAAGCATTCTTGGTTGTGGCTGAAGTTTTGGGTTTAGAGTATAACCAAATGAAAAACATGTAGCAGGTTAGTCTAGATCAGTATTTCAGATTTATATTCTGGCTTGCTTACACGAGATCTTTGTTCTAGCTCATTTCTGTCACCTGTTTTAAGTGCTGCCAAGTGGTGCTGCTTTGTTTCAGCAATGCTAAGTGATCTGCTGGTGCTCTCAAGCTGTGAGGTTGCATTGACTGTTATGCAGCAAGCCTTCTGCACTGAATGTGGCCATACTGTAGGCGCACACCTGCTGACCCCCTCCGAGAATCCAGCAGAAGCCCTTCTGGCAGCAGTCAGACGTGACCTTGCACACAGTCATTCCTCAGCTATCTCTGGGTTTGCAGTGAGTGGTGGCAGGACTGAAAGGAGCAGAGCTGATTAGGGCCATGGGCAATCTCATGCCCATACCCTGTTGAGGTTGACTCCTGTAAAGTGTGAATGGGTATTTTATTGGACTTACTAGGGGAAGAGCACTGGGTGGATTTAGGCTTGAGATACTGCTGAACTTTCATGAACTTCATTGAAAAAGTGCCTTCCTGTGCATTTTCCAGACACTACCATCCTGAAATTCATGGGACAAAGGTAAAATCTGTCAGTAAACTTCCTTAGAAAGTGCCATGCAGCCTGATAAATTTCTTTATCAGCAACAACCACTAAAAAGTGATTTTAAAAAGTCTGCAATGTAGAAATACATTGCCTAGGTTGTCTGCCTGTGTGTACCCCCTTTTATGCTGCAGCTGCTTAGTTCCACAATCCAGCCATAATAGCTCAGTGATGCCTGTGAAGCTTTCACAGAGACAGAGCTGCCCTTCACCTCTTACTCCTGTTGTCATGGTCCTTTTAACTTCCTCCAGCCCATCTGTTGTGTTTCCTTTGCTCCACCAGAGCGTTCAGAAAGTAAATCAATTCAATTTCTCTCTCTCCCCTCACGTAATGTTTCAAGACTCAGGCATTATTTTTGAGGAGGTCAGTTCTCGAAGATAAGGGCTGTGGCTACCAGAGAATCCCCTACCATCCCTCACCTGTACAGGAGGCACGACTTGTTCCAGTACTGTCCTGTAGATGAATCCGCACTTTGCAGTGGAGACAGCTGGGTGATTGTTGGCCCAGGTCAGAAAGCCCACAGGATGCAACACATCCCTTGGCAGAGGTAGCAGCTCATTTTTGAAAGCTGTACAGGGTATGTCCTGCTGTCGCTTTGTCTTGGGACACTGTGTTATACTATGATGTTACACTAGATGGTGCATTCGACAAATTATTTGAGATTGATCTCCCCATGCTGAAATCTCTTGACACAAGGCCGACCTAACAAGCCCATTTGCTGTGTACACACAGCACACGCATCCTTTTCATAACCTTTCACAAAGGTGAACCTTCCGTGCAGGAGTTGAATGTGACCACAGCTGCTAAGGCAGCACTTCAACGTTTTGGCATTTATGCCTGTAGGGTTGGGGATTTTTTTTTTCCATCGCAGATCTTTGACTAATTCACAAGTCACTTAGAAACAAGCAAACTGTAATGGCATATTGAGTTTGAGGGATGCTTGAGTTTGGATAGTGGAAAGATCTGTTAGAAAATATCTGATATTCCTTATTAACCTGCATTTCCCATATCCCATCAACCTACGTGAATTAAATGGAACTGAAGATGTGCACATATTGATTTATTTGGTGGAGAATAAGTACTGATTTATTTGCCCCATGGCCAGATACCTTTGCCGTGGGGTAGGGCTTCTAATGAGTGGTAGTCTCCCTTCCCCTCCCCAGAAGGGAGGATTAGCTTGCAGGCAGGTCCGTGGGACAGTGAGTACAGGCAGAGATTCCTATTCCCAAGGGATTAGTTCCTGCCCTTCCCTTTGGGTGTGTGGAAGCCCTTCTGTATTCAGGGTTTGGGGCAGGGAAGTATGCAGCACAGCAAGTAGCACGCAGTTTGCTGGGAACTGCTGACACCTTCAGTGAGGCGCTCAGAAGGGCTGTCCGGGTTGGGGGGGGGGTGGGCTGTGGCTGTGCTCTGGGAGCTGATGGTTGCAGACCCATCTTGAAGGTAACAGTGCTGAAGCGTGCCCTGCCCCTTTGTGAATCTTTTTTTGGGACGTATATTATGGCAGAAATCACTAGGTGGTGCTGTTACACATAAATCTCACAGTTTTTCTTGTTACCCACACGTTTTTGAGCTTTGGAGAAATGGTCCTTGTCAGGGTTGGGTTTATGGTACCTCTTTGAAAAGCTGCTGAAATAGAGACAAGTAGCAGGCAGCATTAGCTAGCTGGGAGTGTAGCTTCTTCAGACCCTCTTCTCTGTGGTTGGCTGAGATTTCTGGAGGAAAAGACTGGCTTCACACAGGCAGCACCCACCCTCTTCCTAGAAGTGTGTGAGCTCAACTCCAGCACCCTTCCCTGCTGAAAGCGCAGCTTTGAGGGCCCTGGATTTCTGTTTCCTCTGGAGTGACTGCAGTGTGCCAAGGCACAACACTCTCTTAGTTTACACTCAGTTGGATTTCATAAAAAGGGAAATCTTGGAAAGAGGCGTTGCCTTCAAGGGTCATAAATGGATAAGTAAAATAATGTCAGAAGAGATTAGGAATTTCCAGAATGTGAATTCTCTAGAAAGAGAACTGGCTCGGGTTATAATTTATTTCTAAACTTTTGCTTATTTAGAGAGTCTTTTAAGCATTTTAGGTCTCAAATTTATTTTTCTGATTGGTTTGGAACTTTTATTTTTGGTATTACTTAAAATAAATATGCCTTGACTATTTATACTTATTAAAAATTGGTATAGTTTAAATGGAAACACACATACATATGAATATATTGTGTTTATTTAGGTACATTTTATATATTGTACAAATGTACATATAGATCCTGTCATTCTGTTCTCACACAAATAGTAACTTTGGGAGATTATTGGGAAACTAGGCAATGAAACTCATCATTAACAGAAAGCAGAAACCCAGTCTATCCTTCTCTTAGCGACCAATCTCTGACAAGCCATCCAGTCTTTTTTTTTTTTTTTACCTTTTATGTCTCACTTTTTGCCTTGGTTGCCTGGTTTAGGCCTTGATCACTCAGATGTTTACTACTTACTGCATATGTAACCATGTATTTCAATATTTTCAGGGTAGGGCCTTAGACCTTGCCTACCAGGAAGATATTATACTGAATTAACTATACTGATTTAGAAATTGATTTAGTTAAATCAGTGCAACTCTCCTGAGCACTTTATATCACTTCAGTTTAAGTCATGAGTCAGTGAGTAACAAATCAATTCTGTTGGCAGAGAGTGAGACAGATAAGACTGTGTCTTCAGCTCTTCTATCTCAGTATTTATTAGGCTAAGGCCTCTTCAGGGCTTGTTGCTGTTCTCTTTAATTTTCTCTGCCTAATGGACCTGATCCAGCTCTTGATGGTGTAAATGAGGGTTTTTCCATGACCTCCAACTGGGAGCTGGAGATGGCAATATCTTCATTAAAAACCTCGAGAAGCTCAGAATGACAAATAACTCAAACCTGCCTCCTGACTGCATACAGAGTTCTCAGATTGTGGCTCATATTGCAGAATTCTCCTTTGCTCTGAAAAATGTAATTGTAGATTCATGAAAGAAAAATTCACCCTCTAAAGACAACAATCTCACCAATCACCATGCAAAGAGTCATAATCTGCTTCAGTTTTCCCAATAGCAGCTGATAAGTAAGAACTCCCATATATGTTGAGATGGGATGAAAATAAGCTGTTTGTCAATCTCCATGGATTTTGTGCATTCAGGTTGGATAGACTTGGGACTCAGGTTATTCCTGGTTTTGTACTGTCTTAACCAGAAACTAGACTGATGTTGCACTCCCAGGTCAAACCCAGCTTTTTTCAAAAGGCGTTTCAAAAAGTGCATGCACATTTTGTTGTTGTTCTCCTTCTCTACCTTTCCTCACACTTTTACAAATTACTGCTAATAAATAAAAAGGATATCTGAGAATATGCTGAACAAGAATATGATGAGTTTCACTCACTGAAAATTTTGCTTACTGTTCCCAAAGCTTATTCCTGGTGGTAGGCAGTAGCAGTATAGCAGGGGTTGAACTCTTGGAGTGTCTACCTATTCCAGAAAGGAGTAACTCACTTGTTTACAAACTAAGATTTTGGTTTGGTGCAAAGTCATTTGTCTCTTTCTGAGATGGATGTTAATAAAGCTGTAAACTCTGTAACCAACAATGTCCTGGCATGCTCTTACAATTCACCTGCAGCTCCTGGAAGTCTTGCTATTGAAAGGAGTGATATCCTCTTCCATTTCCATCTCTATTCCAAATGTGATTTCTTGTTTATTTTACAGGTTTATGATGGAACTTACATCTTTGCCTAAATTCCTTTGGACAAGTGACAACAAACTTCTACATCACCATTTTCCGGACATACTGGCCACTGTTCACACCACACAAGACATTCCCGAAGAAGTTGTTTTTGGACCATGCATGCTCCAGAACACCCTGCTGGACACTGTAGCTTTTATTGCTCTCAAATGTTCTGATAGACGAAACATCCACTATGTATTTAAGGTAGGAGAAAGCAGCATTTAGCATTAGTCCTATCAAAAAGGGTAAAAGGGTTACACTACCCCTGAGAAGGTAACTTTGCCAAGGGGTAGGTTTGTGTTTTGTTCAGCACAACTAACAGCTCCTTCAAAGGAGAGAAGCAACCAGTGCATTTCTGGTTTATGAGCTGTAGACTGGAGGGACCTCAGTGCAAACTGTTGCCTTTGCAGGAAGAATACAAAGTTCCACTTCTATGTTGACAATTGATCACCTGCTTCAGCAGGATTGGGAATAGGAAGAAAGAGGGATGAATAGTTCAGAAACTTCACGCTTAGGTTTCGTCCTTAGAAAGGACAAAGGAGATGTATCAGGAGGTGAGACAGCCACGTGAGAGCAGAGAGGGAAGGGTGTGGTATTTGCACTGATTCATGCAGATGGTAGAGTCACAGAATTTACTGTCAGATCTGAGCAAGCATTAACCCAGTTTTCTTAGTTATCCATAAAAGTAAAATCACAGTGCCAGTGATCTCAGCCCAGGCTGTATGGACTGTAAAAGATATGTCAGGCAACCAGTCCACACAATCTTCATGCAGCCACAACTTACTGCTATTAGTACACGGACATCCTGATGTTACCTTAGGTATGTCTGTCTGTGTTACAGGTGCACTTTTCCGTCACTGTGGAGAAGCCACAGAGATATGTCTGTGAAACAAAAGGAACTGTCATGTAGGGAAGGTCAGAAGCCCCAGGACTGTAATGGAGTGTTAACTCTCCAGCTCTAGTTCCCAAATATTTTTTGTTCCCTAGACATTGTTTATCATAACATTTTCTTTTGCACAAGGCATATTTCTCATGCTGGCCTCTTACCTTGGTTTTCTGGGTCTTGGAGTGCATTTCAGTCACCATTGGTGTAGATGAAGACAGGGAGGTAGTTTTACAGTGTGAGGCAAGCAGATCTCCCATGTGCTGTGGCATGGATGGGTCTGGGAGAGATCAGGTTCTCCTAAGATTTCTGTGCTCTGGAGGAGAGAAATCCAAGGGAGTATGTGTAATATGGAAAATGCAGCTGTTGGGAGATGTCTGTTTGACACTTTTGCTTAAAACAAATTAAGAAAGAGAAGAAGAGGCTACATGTTTTTTTCTGGCTATTATTTGTTTGAGTCCCTGGCACAAATTTGCTTGATGGGACATTCTCTCTCCAGGAGAATGACAAACTCTTTGGAGAAAGATCACTCCTGAAATTAGGCTTTATTTATGGAATATTTCTGTATTTCTCTTGAGAGTTTTGGAATGATTGTACACTCAAGAGACTCAAGGTTTTTCTACATTGGAAGAGCCCTTCAGAAGGATAGCTTTAAAGTTTTGCTACATTTGAGCTAAGTAATTGCTATGCAGCTATGAAATTGGATGCCTGAGTTGGCTGAGATCTTTGTCTTTTGGCAGTAAATACAGCAAATTTTGTGCAAGTAGCTGTTTCAGATGCAATCAGTGGTCCCATATCCTGTTAGCTACTCATAATTAAAAGAAAACCTTTCAGAAATCAGGAACCATTGTTAAGCTCCCAACTCTGTGTATAGATAAGTAATTAACAATTTGATTATGATACATGTTATCATGGCATTGAGGTGCAAAACAAGAAATGGGTTTTGATATGCTGGCCATGGTATAAACAGAATACATGCAGGAATAATTTGGCAAGGCAGATTCTTCGCAGCTGAGGTTCATGTTCATCATCATTCCGCAACACTCCTGTAAGACTGGGGAATATTATTTCTAACAAGGTTTTCCTCATCTTGGGCTTTCATGTTTAGTCCAAACCAGAGCTTTCTGGTTTTTTTTTCCTCATCCTCTTGGAGACCCTAATTTGATCTCCTTGGGCCAATTTGTATGCTTGAGAAAAAAAAAATGCCTTGGCAACCTTTGGCACAGGTAGTTCTTTCCAGCCAATAATTTACCCCAGCAAAGCAAACTGTCTCCTTAGAAATTTGTCTGTCCCACAGAGTTCCTCTGTCCCTTACAGCTTCTTGTGGGCTCTGAGGAAGAGTCTTATTCTCACTTTTCTCCTCCAGCCTCTAACAAGGAAGCAACATTGTCTCCATAGCCCAGCTGTGATTTAGCCGGTTTGGCTGGGAAGCTTTTACCTCAATTATGGGTGCAAAGGATTCATCTGAGGGATTGCCATCTCCAGAAGAGGGTGGACTTCCAGGGTCTTTAAACACATGGAAGAACTAAACCTGTGCATGCTTCTAGCTGACAGCACCCAGATCTTATGTTCTGTCCTCTACTCCTCCCCACCTTCTTTAAGCTCTGTCAGCTCTTCCCTGAAGTACTGGTTCCTGGAGGAGCTGTGTTCCCTTTGACTTTGCTTAGAGCGCCGGGTGGGTGCTCGCTGTTGCTGAAACACAGAAACTAATAAATGACAGCCTCTGTCATAGCTATTAGTTACAACCACTGTGTGTGGGTGGGTGTGCTTGTGTCACTGTCAGACTTTTATATTTCTCAATCATTATTAATTACCATGGCGTTTAGAGAGAACTAGTTGCAGGGCATGCTAATTTATTTTCTCCCTTATTCTAATTAACTCTTAGCCTAATGGTCCCTTAATGTTTCATTCTTGTATTCAAACTACTAATATACTTTTCATAGTAAGTACCAGTCAGAGAGAGTTAAAAACAGAGAAAGAAATAGCAAAAATACTGTTAGTGATACCAAACACCAATGAATGGCTGCCCTGCAATTAGTGGAAAACAAAGAGCTATACATTGCTTGGGGTGAAATTTAGATCATCCTTGTCATTAGACATTTTTCATTTCCAAACTTCTTCCTTTCTAAACAATGACTTAGTGCTTCAAAAATTAGTTGAGGCTTTTTATTGCATGTAAATGTTGCCCTTGATCGCTCTGTGTTTCAGCCTCCAAGCTATGAAAATCTTCCTCATCTTTCAAATTCTGCATAGGACATAGATCTGCTGTGGTAAACACCAAGGAAAAACCTACAAAGAAATAAATCATTCCCTATTCAGAGCAAATGCAATAAAGTAACTAAGATTGGATCCACACACTGAATGAGGAAGACAAAGCCGAATGTTTTACAGTTATGTTATTTCCAGAGCATGGTCAACCTGTGACTAAATGACTCAGAAGTCCTGTGGAGAAAGGAGTATATATAACTGAGGACTATGCTGTAATATACACAGAGGAGGGAAATTTAATTTAATTTAATTTAACTTCTGAGTGCCTGACCTTGCAACCTAAGCAACATTTTTTGACTTAATCTGTTTGGTACTTCTGAATGCACACATACTGAAAGTAAATCAACCCCTCACAACTCTCAGAAATAAATTAATTAAAAATATTAATCTGATGAGTGTTTATCTGTTTAAATACCTTGGGATGAATGTAATCAATTTATCAAAGGCAGGAATAGGAATATATGATTTTATTTCTGAAAAAGGAAAGAGATAATCTAAGTGCTTCTTAGCTGTATTTATTAAAGTTTATTTTTTATGTAATCTAGCCAAACAGTTATATATGCAGATGTTGTCTCCTTGGGTGTTGAATTAAATAACTAAGATTATTCTTACACCTCCTGATCTATATCCTTTTATGTCAGTGTCAAAGTCTACATGCAACTGCCCAGGGTGTGTGTTCATTTCCACGCTCACGCTGCACTGATCCAGTCTGCACATCTCACACCCCCATACCACAGCACTCCTGATTCATGTTCCATTTTCCCATGGGATTGAGACCGTTGCTTAAAGAGGAGCACACCTTCTGTACATCTGTGATCCACACCTGATGGTCCCGTGGGGCAACCTGCATTGGACAGAAGACATCATCCTTGCCATGAGTGGGCTAGAGATTGACCAATGCAGCAGGCCTGGCATTGCCGTGAGAGGTTATACTTGAACGTTGGTGTCTCCTCCCTCCCATGCAGCTGTATTCCCAGAGCTCTCAGCACTCACACCAGGGAAGCCTTCTCCCTGTGATGACTTTGCATTTGGTGACACTGGTGTATGAATTGGGCTCACAGCTTTGGCATACTGGCTCTGAAGCAGAAAACAGGCTTTGTTCTTGAATCTGACGGAAATCTATTTTGGGTGCCAAGACCTGAAACCTCCGTTTTTTTTGTGTCCTGTCTCACAGGTAGACGTTACGTCTGTGCACAGTCCCACAGGACTGCCTTGGATGAGACTTGTACAAGCAGCTGCCAATAGCAAGGAACAGAACTTGGAAGCTTATTTAGAAAACAGTCAATTATATTATCGTTCTACGAGGAAAATCAACAAAAATGAGGAGCTGCTTGTCTGGTATGATGAGGAGCTTTCCAGACTCTTGGGTTTCAATGAGATAAAAGTTCAGAGTCCCCAGAATGGTAAGTGCCAAATTGCTGACTGCAGGGGTCACCAAGGACTGAAGTGAGGCTGCATCTGCTTTAGTATGTGGTGATCTTGTAAGACAGGAAATAAAAGTTGTCTCAATCCTTGGCCAGTCCGTCTGCTTTGGGGATCGAGCTGGAGGCATGGAGCAAGAACGAATTTGCAGTTCTCAATGCTGTTTTCGTTGCTACTTTCCAGCAGAGGATGGTGCACTCTAGGGGTGAAATTTCACTAATGCTGAAATTTTTGAGCTGTGTAATGGAAGTCTACGCACCTGATTACCTTGAAATACTAAAAGTCTAAAATGTCAATGGGAATATGCCTTTTTTAGCTCATTGAGGAGTCAGGTGTAGGCTAATGTTCAGCTTCAATCTCGTAAATGAGCAGAGCTATAAAAATACGTAACAGTACTCATACAGCGCAGTCTGCCTATTTAGCATGGGACACAGTGGAAATGAGGAAAAGGGCATGATTTTAATTCTGAGAAGATAGAAATTTGTTGCTCTAAAATACTTGCCTGTAATTAATATTAAAATAATATAGGCACATTCATAGCAGGAACCCACTAAATCATTTTAGCTGATTTCAGTGTATTTTGTTAGCTTCTCTGTCAGCCCTTTGAATTTACCAGGGCAAAATGTTATCTTTGTGCACAAGAAACACTATATCTAGACTCGGGACTTTAAACTAGCAGGTATAATGTTCCACTCAAATCAGCAGCTTTATTTTCTTATAAAAAGCTCAGTTTCTGTAGTTTGGGAAGCAATCATCTAAGCTGTGCTGAACTTCAAATTAGGGATTTGTAGTTCTACCTAACCAATGTATGAACTTTCCTATGTATCCCAAGCCCCAGGTGTCGAGTGACATGCATTTAAAAATGGCTGTGTGTTGTGAAATAATGTAGCCTGGATACTGTTTACAAAGGTTAAGATGTGCCATATGTGTCTTGGTCACTGAGTTATGTACCATCTATTCATGGACAATCAATCATCCCAGTGAAACAGAGATGCAGAACATCCAAAGGACAGATAGAAACAGTGTTCCCCATTCCTCCTGCCCATCGCTGGCATTGTTTCTCTTTGAATACAGGTATCTGTGCCTTAAGGCATATAGCAGTTTGCCAAATGAGCATGAGTAATGGCTTCAGGCATTTTTGTCAGATTATTTGTTAAAGACATTAGACTTCCATAGTATCCTATGCAGAAAACAGAGGCTCATGTAAAAATCTTTGAGTCCATGTCTAAAACACATTATTACTTGGTTACATAGAATTTAACACTCAGCCTGTATTAAAGCCAGTGACTTACGTGGGAAATGTAGACTCAAATCTGGGTTCAGAATTCAAATTGTCATGAAGTCCATATGGTTTTGTCTAGAACATTGTGTACTGGCCGTTTTATGTAACGCAAATTTGGCTTGAGAGTCTAACTGAAAGCATTTCTCCAAGCAGCACATGAAGGCAAAAATGAATGAACCATTTTCCATATCAGCAAGTGACCCGATTCTGCACTGGCATTAGCTTAAACGTGTCATCTTGTATGAAACGAGCTGTTTCTGTTCTTTTGTTTGTGTCAATGACAGGGTCAGGATCTGCATCCGTCCGTGGTTCTACCTTTGCAAAACTCATCATCTGTTATCTGTTTCTGCAGAGTTGAGATGCCAGGAATGTGACCGAGTCTTTAAATGCGAACATTCCTATCTCTCCCATGTCCGCTTCCTATGTGTCCCAGAGAAGAGTGCCCTGCTATGGAGAAACTTCCAGAACTCTAAGACTGAGAAGAGCAACTTAGCAGAGCAGACCACGAATTTCCACAGCCTGGCAAGGGATCTAGAAGTCAAAATGGCAGCCTGTAAAGATGATGCCCATGGTCTCACAGGAGAAAGGAGAGCAAAATCTGAAGAGGCTGAGAACAACAGGAGCAGAAAAACAGTGTTGTTGGAGAAAACCAATAATCTGAGTGAGAAACATAACTGTGGGGACAAGGAAGAGGTTGGGGGAGATCATGCATTGGCTGGTTCCTTCTGGAAACTTAGTTCAGGGAGGCAGTCAGCTAGGAAGGATGCTTTAGAGCAGAAGCAGAGTGCTTTCACTGAGGTCAGGAGAATGAAGGAGAAGCTGAGGAATGAGAGACCAAAGGAACCAGAACAGGAGGATGGCACAGTCCCACTTCGTAAAGAGCAGGTATCAAAGGAAGCATTGCAGAACTCCTCTGGTAGTGCATTCTCCTTTGTGTGGCCCACCCGAGCCCGAGGAGAGCAGAAGAGTGCTTTCAGCAAACCCAGTAAGTGTCTAACAGAAAGAGCTGCAATAAATTCCTCTCATCCCATGAGTGAGTCACCAAAGAGCCTGGGGGAGCTGTCTGGCTTCATTGCCACCACAGACATCATGTGCTGCAGCACTCTTCTCAATTCCAAGTTCTTTGTCAGTGATTTGTGTAATGCTCAGATGCTGCAGACAAGCATCACTCAGAGCAATGTTTTCCCATATACCTCAGAACTGTGGCCCAAACAAGCAGGAGGGCAGTTACAAAACACAACCACCACTTCTTCCTCCTCCTCCTCCTCTTCCTTGACTCTTCTTCCCCCCACCTTCACGTCCTTTGGAGTTGCTGCCCAGAACTGGTGTGCCAAATGCAACCTGTCCTTTCGCATGACATCTGATTTAGTCTTCCATATGCGGTCACATCACAAAAAAGAATACTCAACTGAATCCCAGTGCAAGAGGAGACGAGAGGAGAAGCTAACATGTCCCATTTGTCATGAGTACTTCCGAGAACGCCATCATTTATCCCGACACATGACTTCTCATAATTAGAGCTGTGCAGACATATCTTACCAAGAGACTGGGCAGGTTGGGTAAAGAAGGGGAACATAGTTCACTTGTATCGATTTCTTCTGAGTTTACATTAATTTCTTACAGGAAATCACTGTTTACAATAATTTATAATAGATGCATTTCAAAAAAATATAAAATGTTTACAAGAGTCTGAATGGGTTGTAAGTTTTGAAAACTCAACCTAGCCCTTGTCAATCTATTTTTGAGGAAATAAAATAGTGAAATGAATGCACATGCAGTATTAATTTGCAAAGAGTTGAGAACAAAATTATTAATTTGCACACAGTTTTCTTTGCTTATGTTTGATTTGCTGGTGTCTGTGCAGTAAAATGTAAATACAGAAGTAACAACCACCTCATTGAACATTGAATGAGGAATCTTTAAGCACTAAAAAAATCAGAGCTTATACGCTAAAAAAAAAAAAAAAAGAACTTACTGTTTCTAGCAGCTCTGGTGGACTCTTATTCCTTGATGTTAGCTGAATCAGTTTTCTTATCAGATTTGTGAGTCTGAGTAAAAAAAAAGCACTTATATCTCACTGTCTCCTTGGCTTTGAAAGGGACTTGAACTTGACTGTCTGAAATTTGTGATCATCAACAGACCAATAGACTGCCAAAAAGGATGTGACTGTTAATCATAGTATCTGAGTTCTGTTCTAGGCTCTGACACTTTTGAAATATCCTTTACAAAGTCAAATCAACCTGGATCTGTATCAAAATATGACCTGTGTTCAACGCTATCGAGTAGATAGGTAGCACAGATTCTGCCCTGATATGTGCTTGCAAGATCTGTGTGACTTTAGTAGGTGTATGGATCTGATGGGGATAGAGTTTGGCCTATGGTTTTCAGGTTTTGGATATACTAAAGGAAGCAACTAGGGTATTTGAGTTACTATTAGCTACTGATAGAATCTGCACCCTTTAATTGTGGATGATAGCCTCTGTTGTGTGAACAGCTAGAAGAGGAATGTCCTTCACAAAAGAACACAGGCGTACATGAACTGCATTGCATTAGACCAGCTTGTCTATCCTCTGGTTTCTACATGGGCCAATTCCAGCTTTTTTTAAAAGAAAGTGCTGAATTCTCTCTGTAGCCTAGCCATCTGAGACATTTTTCTCTTGCCTGCTTTAATTTGAGCTCTTCTTATTCTCAGAAGCAGATGACTTTATGCTGCTCTGGGTGTGGGAGAGGAAGCAACAATCCTGGCTATTGTTACTGCAGCTCATCTAGTTAGCCTTTTATTACTTTTTAAATCCATTTAGCAGCTTGCTCTTGATAGCTTATGACAGTGTGTTCTTCAAGCGAGCATTTATCTCTGTCTTGTATAGCATTTTTTCAGGTTGTCTGATGTTTTTGTGGCCCATCTCTGTGTCTGATGTGCTATTATTCCCCTTCAGATAGAGAATGATCAGAAACCAGTAATTTTCCAGCTAACAGTAAAGGACATTGCAATATGGTCCTTAGTATTTTCCACCATACTGATGATACAGTCCAATGTTTGTCTGCTGCAGACTGGACAGAGGTTTTCTTCGAGTTCCATGATGATGTCTAGGCTGATAACACAAGTATCAGAAGGTAAACACATCTGAGAGATAAAAGACAGCCTGGAGAGTCTTAGGCTGTCACTTCAAATCAACGTATTACACTCATTGTCATCTCTTGGGAGATTCCTGTAAGTCAGAAGACAGTATTCTTCCCAATATATTGTTGGTGAACATTAACACATGGCTGTTTCCTATTAACATTTGACTTACTGCAGGCCAACCACTAGCTGTGCACCCCAACTTTATTTTCCCAGGATAAAGGGATTAAACTATTACATTATGTCTTTGAGTTCAGCAGACATAAATTGAGACAGGAGGTCTGGTTGGATTGTAACACAGCTTTCCAAGGTCAATGGTGGAAGCTCTTGCACTGGAGTAATTAAAAACCAAAATGAAAAAAAGCTTTGAAAGATGGAGCACAGGGAACAACCTTGCATTGAGTAGGGGATGATGTGGTTTCCTTCTAATCTTTCCATCTCTGTTTTGTGTCCAATAACATTTACTGTGTAAGGAATATATTTATGGCAAGGTTTAATGGGCCAAATTTCACTCCATCTGGTTTTACCTGGGTGCCAGCCAGTTTACTGTGAAGTCAGTGTCCATAAAGTGTAATGAAGGACTTCATGGTGTAACTGCATTCATGTGTGGTTAAGGTTATACTTCCCATTAGTAGTTTAGGCCAGATTGTGATCTCATTTATTCCAGTGCAAATCCAGAATAATTCCGTGTTGCTGCTCCTGATTTACCTCAATTACTTTAAGATCAGCCTGGCCCAGTATAAATAGGACTAAGTATTTTTTGGTACCGTTGCTGCAAAATGTGCTCTACTTACTGAAAGACGCCATGTTTTCTTAGCAGTTTTATGGTTAGAACTTAGCTTCAGATTTCTTCTGGAAAAGGACAAGAACAGCTGTGTAATGCTCCTTCGTATTATGTTGACGCATCACTTCAGCACTACCCTGCTCCAAGGGACTCTTTCCTGTGAGCTACACCTGGTGTATCAGTCAGATCAGAATGAAGCAGCATCAAATCTAACCAGTTACATGTTTTCACTGATTTTGTGTTGGCTTAAGTGATCTTGAGAAAATGTGGAAAATCAGCCACTGATAAACAGTTGATGAATCTCAAATCCTCTTCCAATGGTGTGTTAGATCTACATCCTTAGAGGTCTCAGCAGTAATCAAACTTCTTCACTCAGCTTATGGTATGAGGCTTAAGCAAACAGCACGGCAACAGAGAGAGATGGTTTATTTTATGTCATGAAGTTGTTGTCTTTGGGAGTGAGAGGGAAGGTAAGAACTCTTACCCAGTTTCTTTGTGGGCATATCTCAGCCACAGCAATTTATGTACTGGGATGACAAGCAATGTATAAATGCCTTCTGTGCACAGAAAGGCAGCAGAAACCAGTTATGAAAAGTGGCAGAGCTGATTCAAAATGCAAAAATGAAGAAGAGAGTGTTTTAATCAGCTTTATTTCTGGTACTATCCTCAGCTCCTCCAGCTGCTTGGGCAGCACAGTTTTGTCCTAGTATGTAAAGACTGGGAATTTTCCTCTTGCGACATGGAAGTCACACTGCAGGCAAATGTGTGCAATACTGCCTTTGCTCCTTTGTAGGTGGCACTGGCATGAAAACTGAGTGAACAAATTGCTTCTCATACCAAAGTGTTCTGTGAACTAAGAGTTGTTTGTGCTCACAACTGATCAATATGACATCTTGTTGCCTGCCACACCTGGTCTGACATCAGAGCAAAACAGCATAGATGCCAACAGAACCAGAACTTGATTCCCTCTGTGTAAAATGAGCTCTTACGTGAAGCCCCTTGTGCAGGCAGAGGGAATGTCTTTTATGTGTCTCAAGTTTAACTGAGTGTCTCAGCTAAGCTGGGTTACATAAACCAGTGAGCTTATCCAAAATTTTTGCAGATTTTATTTCTTTAAATGAAAATATTCGTATTAAAGCTGAGTGAACCAAATATTGTACAGGCAAAAGGAAGCCTAATGGGACAAAGAAAAACAAACTTCCTATAATTGAGTCATGCTGCAAGCTTTTTTTTACCTTATGTCTAGAAGTTTGAATGTTTAAATTGGTGCAGATGAAAGGAAATCCTGCTGGAGGAAAGGCACTCCACTAGGGTAGGGGGTTCATGAAGAAATGAAGGGACTTAAGGAATTCATGAAGGACGACATTCAGTTCCAGTCCAATACTGTGATTTTACAGCAAGGATGTGTGTCTTTTCTACAGGTAGAAAAGCTTGAAAGAAAACAAAAAAAAAAAAAGGATTTGCTTTCTTAAAACAGTAGGAGACAATTCAGAATCAGCTGACTGGTTCTTTTCCTGTCCTTGCTAGCAATGGCCTGTGTCATCTTGATCAAACCACTATTTCTCACGACATCTGTTTCTGGATCAGTGAAATGGGACGTAACACAATGCTGTCAAGCTTAGCTGTCCAGGCTGCTTTTGCAGCGCATTGTGCTTTTACTGACAGGGAATGCCAAATAAAGATATTTATTCACTCACTGACCTCTGACCTTTTTCTAGTGAAGATGTATTTTGCCATTGAAATGGCACTCAGGTAGGTTTTTGAAGACTATATATTTCCTTGTTTTTGGGGGTAATTCAGTAATAGATACTGTCTGTGGGCTTCCATCGGGCTTCCATCTACAGACCAATGTGAAGTGAAAATCACTGCACTGGGACAGCTTTTGTGGTAGGATCAGGAAAGACTACATTAGACACACACTCCAGAGAGCAAGAATGCATAATTTTGTAGGAAAACAAATAAAATAAAATAGCTGGCTGCCATTTCTTGGTCAGAATTCTGTGAATGCTAAAAGGAGAAATGTCATACTGCTGTGACCTGATAGACCAAGTCCTTTCTTGTTGTGTTTAAAAGGAACATGATTAGAATGAGACTTTAGGAAGTCATTCTAGTTAAGAAAGTGGTGCTATAAACTGTTGAATATCCATGTTAGCTCTGGAACCAGAAGGGTGGAAGTTTCAGCATGTTTCGTGTTGTATTGTGCAAGGGCATTTCTGAAGATGCTTGCCCCTCCCTAAGCAAACTTCTGTCTAATTTTCTCATGTAAACCACAGACTATGGATTTTCTATAACAGATTTTCATTCCTGGTTTTGTAATGTTCTAACCTTTCAATGCAGTGCAATTACAGTCACTGTAGTTTTGTGAGATCTGTTGGTTACACTGTGCTGTGGTCGTGGCTTGGTTAGGTTTTCATGAGAAGCTCTGGCTTGTTTGAGCTCACAGTTTCAGTGGTTCCTAGAAACATCAAAAATGCCAGGTGGAGCCAAACCTGGGACACACACATACAAAGTGGGACATACAGCTTAGGATCTATGTCTCCCTTGATGCTGCAGAATAAGGTGGAAAATCCACGCAGAAAGCAGCTGTGGGGGACAAAAAAGTCTTCTTGACCACATAGATGATAGAGATCAGCTTTAATTTTGAAAGTGTAGATTTAGGTTTCATGGAAAGTTCTGTTACTTATCATAACTCCGGATGATCTAGAGGTGTTCGGTACCTCTAAACAGTACAGTCTTACTAGGTTCAGTGCCACTTGCCTCAGTGAGTCCTGCAAGCTCTGCCTTTACAGGTATTTCCTTTTTGACAGTTCTGAATTTGCACCCTTTCAACATCACTGTATTAAAATGAGGTAAAAAAGGATATAGTTAATCTATCCGGCTTGTTACCTCTCTTCTCTGAGATAAGAAAGCTGGTCTTTCAGTGTCTTTGTACAAGATGTTTCCTGTGACCCTAACTTGAGCAAAAAGTACAATCTAGCACAGTTTACCCCATGTCTAGGTTTGAAGCTCAGTGAGATGGGAAGAAATATGGAATAGCGGTTTGTGAAGACAGGAAAAAATAATTTTTACACCTGGTAATTTCAATGCCGATTAGCCAGTCAATGGTATATGAAATAGTAAATAATATTTTGTCAATAATAAAGTTTGTCAAGTTTGCACATTAATGTTCTAGTGAAACTGATCACTTTAGTGAAGTAGCATCACTACTGATTTCAGATGGACCTACCAGCAAATGCTGCTTCATTGTTTTCCCAACTGGATTCCAATTTCTAGACATATTTATTTTTTGTGAGTACTTACCATATTACTACAGGAAGAAATTGTTGACTATTTGTGCCCATATTACGCAGATTTTGGTCCTTGAATGGCTAAAGTTTTTAAATGTTGCATTGAACAACTACTGTTGTTTGTACATGACAGCAACTGATTGTGTTTAGAAAAACAAAGTAGTATATCTGGATCATTTAGATACTGAAAAGGCTTAAAAGACATTAGAAGAAATATATTAGTCTTGTTTACCCATTCATTGACTTCTCCAGTCTTTTCCATATTAAGTATCTTTAATATTCTTCATACATACATCACTTTACACAAAATTTTGTATGAGTGTCATTTCATTTAAATATTTTCCACAATACTGAGAAGTTCAACAACTACGTAGTGCATAAAAATCAGAATATGAAAATGGCTCAAAAGAGTCCAGGCTAGTGATTGTACTGAGTGTAGTTGAAAAGATAAGTAGTAAAAAAGATGGAGAGTCTATTTAGTTGTTAAAATTATTTTCCTGTAAATACTGAAAGAGATTCTCTGCTGTCAGTTGTTTAAACACAATTTATAAATAAAGCATCAGTAACTTACAAATGAGCAAGCAAACAGCAATGTCTGGCTACTATAGACTCTAACTGACTAAATCTGGGGGGACCATTTTCCTAACTTAATTGCCTTACAGCTGGAATTTTGTGGAGATGAGAAATGTTGAGATCTAGATTTTTCTAAATAATTAGAAAGACAGATGGTTAGATAAGAATTTCAAGAAAGACAAGGAATGTTGTACATTGGTTAAGCTCATGTCAATAGCTCTGTTAGTTGCCCTGGGATACACTATTACTTAATAAGTAGCTTGTTAGTAGGATGTGAAGATGCTTCTCTGCTTTATTCTTGTCTTTGGGGCAGGGCAGACAAAATTGCTTTTAGCCTTAAGTAAAAACATACAATTTTTCTCCCTGACTGTTGATCTGACCACTGGGTGAAAGAGCCAATGCACTGACTTTCTCTTGCTCATTCCCTATCCCTCTGCCAGATGCTAGGGAAGAAGCAGACATGCACCTAAGAAATACCAAGAATCTGGGAAACTGGAAAGACTGGAAATGGTTATTTTTGGTACCTCTAAGTGATGAAATAGAGAAGAGACTTAATTCAGCTCTTGCATTTTCAAAACCAGACTCTTCCAACTACTGTTAATTCTCTTTTAATATGTGTAAATAGGAATGTATAAAATTTCCAAAGGAGCAGAGTTGCCTTTTCTATCTTTTCATAAATCCTTTGGGGTTGTTCACATGCCTTCTATACTGATAAGTGGGATTTTCTAAGGGACCAAAGGAAATCTCTGAGATTTGGAGCTAAAACTTCAAAGAACACACACTGCAACAAATAAGATTTACGTTTGACCACAGGAGAGGAATCCAAAAACCTCCGTGAATTATCCAGGTATCTCAGCCATGCCCAGAAAGAGTTGGGTTCCACAGAATGGGCTAAAAAATTCAGTATGTTGAAAAGGGAGCCACGTTGAGCTATGTACAGGGAACCAATCACTGACCAAGAAGATCCTACTCCTTTTTAGGGTTTACATTTGGGGAGGTAACTTTCTTTCCCTAAGAACTTCATTACTAGAAAAGTCTCACAAAAAATGAGGGTCCATTGTGAAACCTCCCTTAGCTGATAGGAGCTCAAAACCACTTCTGCTGCCTAGAACAGCACAATTGCTGATGCATGTAAATTATTGTGGGTAGCCAAAGTACCTTGCAAATTCTCTTGTTGGAACTGGGCTCTTGTGCAGTAAACAATCCATGGTTTACTGAGCCAGACAGATAACACTGTAGCCTGCCCATCCCCTCACATGCACATATGCACGTTACATATACCCACACTGTGAGATTTTTGGGGTTTCAGTTTTTCATTAGTTACCTAAATTACAGCTAAATCCTGCTCTGGGTTCTCCAACCCATTATTGCTTTGGGTCCTGAGAGCCTAAGTCACTTGGCCTCCTTGGAAAATTACATCCTACCTTTTTTCCAGGGGCACATTCCCCCACTGGGCTAGCTAGAGCTGTGCAGGTGAGTACTGAGCATCTCCTTTGCTTTGATAAGTGCTATGTCAGCTGGTGTTTCCACGTGAGGAGGCACCCCTTTCCCTTCCCAAGAAGTGCTCTCTCCGGAGGTGACTGATCTGGAGGTGGGGATGATGATGTAGAAGTTGGTATCATCTACTTGATGTGTCTGTGGAGAGTGGGAGCCACCACTGGTCTGTTCCCCAATGATGAGAGCTCTGCCTAGTCTCTTCATTATGTATACAAACTCTTCAGCAGCCCCAGCTGTCACAGCACTGGTGAGGATTATTAGCCCCTTCTGAGAGCCATACCTCTCCCCTGCCGGAAAGCACAAAAAGTATGAGAAAATGCATCAATTTTCACAGATCTTTTTGCATAATGGAGCAAGAGAAGCCAAGATACAACACAATTCATTCCCTACCTGCTATTAGCAACCAAAGAAGTTTGGAAATGTACTATGTACCTATGAAAGCACTTTTTTTCACTAGCCCAGCCTCTATACTGTAAAAAATCCCTGTCATCCTGTGTGGTGATCCTGTGCTATCAGTTTCTGGTTATGACATCCAGCAGCTGGCTGTTCTGTGGCTTTGACTTTTGCAGGACCTCTAGATCCCGTCAGAGGAGTGGGATAGGCAGGTGAGGAAAGCAGTATTTTCCACTGCTCCAGCAGGAATACTCAAAGCTCAGCCAGCAGCATCTTCAGTTTCACTCTCATCCCTTGTCTAGGAAAATGGCTGTCATAGAGCTTGGAATGCAAACTATGCAGGTGGCATTTTATGAAATTACAATTATAGTGGTTTCCCACAGTTTTTTTATAGTCTATAAATAGAGGCTGTTGTGTGGCCTGTCCCAAATCCATCCACAAATACCCCTTTATTATTATGATCTGAGCCCAGTGATCTCATTTTCTTACACAAACCAGCTGACAGGAGTAGAAGGATTTTTGCACTCTGTTTACGATATATCTGAACGTTGTAGATACTTTTTGAGAGCTTAGTTTCTTTTAAAATTTGTCCCGTGCACCATAACTGGGACCTGACAACTTGAAAACTACCCTAACTTGCTCTAAATTTCATTCTTTAAGTAAACTCTAGTATGATATGTAATTCTCATACTAAACGCTAAGAGAGGGGCCAATAGCATGGTAATTAATTTTCACACCATCTTTGCTCTTCTCATTTCACAATGGATGTAATAACCATTAGAAAACCCTTTTCAAAGTAGATATATACATTACAGGACCAGATCCAGCTCCTTTGAAGTTAATATGAGTCTGCATGTTCCCTTTGATGGGAACTGGAATGTGTCCATAGTAATCATATCCCTTAGCACAGCCCACCTCTGACTGCCTGGGAAAATAGATGGTCCCTGCAGCCTGTGACAAAGTTTAGCCATTTCAGCATGCTCCAAGCCAATAATTGCAGACACTATTGTGACATCTTTTTTTTGGTACTGCCTTAGCTTTAAAGGGGAAAAGAATTAAACCCGATGTTTAAGGATTCTTAGCACTCTAGTTGCACTTTATGAGAACTGAAGAGCTCGGTTTCTGCATGTTGCAGCATCCTTTCAACTTCCACAAACAGCAGGGTAGGGTGTAGGGGGTCTGTGTGCGAGACACATTGCTAAATGCTCCAAACTCACTCAGATGTGCAGAATTTACTGCTTTTCTTTCTCTCTTGCATTCTCTGGACAAACTGGGGTATTGTGGATATTTTCAGCTTCTGAAATAGCAGATTACACAGGTAGGAAGTGAGAAGCTACAAATAAAACTATGTGTGAGTATTGGATGAGATATTACTAACCAGCATAGGATTTATTTTTAATTTTGTCAACTTTTAAAAGAAACAAGTCTCAACTGCTGTACATAGTATTCAACTAAATGTCTGGGAACCAGTTTACAAACCTCTGTGCCTAACATACTCCATTCCTAGGAGTGATAAACTGTTATTTATGGATGGCATTGAGAAATGTGGCTGAAATGCGCATTTTTGTTTTTAACATTCTCTGTACAGCTTGAGCTAATTGTGACAGGTGCTTTCACCAAATGAGTTATGGTGTCTAATGGCTCACTTTAAAATACACAAGGAGGGACATCTCAGATGCAAAGCTACTCTAAAAAGATACTGTCATTTTACCTTTGAGCTGTGGCTGGGTCCATATTTCCTTTACTGAGTTACTAGGTCTGTCGTAAACTTTGTCCAAGAGAATTTTGTGTCCTTCATCAAAGAAGTATGAGCATAGGATTGCTATGGAAGTGGTGGAGCCTCCAATATTGTACCTTTTCAAAAATTCAAAATATCAAGGAAACAATTGAAAATTTGTGGTAGACAGTAAATCTCCCTTCCAAGCATTGCTTCTTAAAATCAGTACTGAAAGGGCTTATGGCTACGGTTTGATACATTCACATTCATTCTCCTCTATCAGCACATTTATCAGAGAAACAAAATCCTGTCTAAGAGTCTTGGACTGTTATTGCCCACCACTGACTTCAAAAGCAAACATAAAACTGAATGGCCTATTTTCTTCTTGATTCAACCTGGAAAAAAATCAGAAAGTAAGCAAAGACTCTTAATCTGCAGAGAAACATCAGATTCTTGTTATTCTTCTACTCTGAATAAACTATGTTGTTACTGACAGAGGCAGCATGAGTAAATGCCTGAACTCTAATATATAAATGTAGATCTCCATTTAAGCAACATATATTTGTAGAACTGTCATATTCTTATTTCCTGCTGCACAAAATGAGAACAGTTGTTCTTGGCGCCTTATATGATCAGGCCATTTCTTTTTGTGCCTGAAGACTGTGTTAGCCTCTGCATTTAGGACAGTCATGTTTGAAAACTCTTGTTTGTAGTTTAATTTCATACCAGTCTGAAGTTTAAATTCACTGAAGAGTTGAAATGTCATTAGAAAAGCCCTGCTGTTGAATACACACAGTGGAATACCAAATTATTTTTTGTCTATCACTTTTTACTTACACCAGAGTACGTACAGCACTGGAAATCTTTGTACTTCGCTCACTCATAAGAGATAGATACAGTGCTTTCCTGTAATTGGTGTTAGGAGTGCCTGGCACAGACATTCCAGCAAAAACCTGCTAGAAAATGTTTTGTTCAGTCCAGTCCATAATTAAGTATTTTTCACCTCCAGAAAAGGATTAAACAATCCAGGAGGCCTCTGTCCCAAAGAGTGAAGCTACCTCTTTATTCTGCAGCATCTGTGAGCTGTATTCTGGATTCACACCACTGTGACTGGCTAAAAGTGAAATAAACATCTTCAGTGTGTCCCAGATAGTGCTGTGGTGCCAGGAGATCGTGCTGCTGCTGCACAGCCCAGGAGGCAGATACACCCAGCAGAGTCCAGTTTCCCGCAGCTGCCACCATGGCTGAGGTGAATGGCAATCTGACAGCTAGAGCAATACTGGAGAGCTTTTCCTAGGACTTTCTTGCATCTAGGGCAGTGAAACTGTAGAAACTTCAGTCAGTTATAATGACTGAGGAGTTTCTAGAGTTTTAGTTTAACACTTGGAGGCAAGTAGTTCCTTCGTTACATACATCTTGTGTGACATTAGGGAAGCTGTTTAGTTTATCAGTGTCTCTTCACAATGCTGTGAAAGTTAAAAATAGGAAGAACATGGGTGGCACAGCTGTTCCACGAAAGGGAACTATTAAGGTGAGAGACATTATGCATTATGTTTAATCCCATGCAAAATTGAAATTATCAAAATATGAAGTTCGTGAGTGGCCCAGCTGTTCCAGGGAGGGAAACTTGTAAAATGAGAAACATTATTCATTATGATTAATCCCATGCAAAGTTGAAATTATTAGCCTTGCCTTAAATTCATAAGATTGGTTTAGGAAGAATTAAAAAGCTAAGGTTTGAGGTTTTTTTATAAGCCTTCAGAGACTGAGTCTTCTGTGTGCGCTCAAAGGTCTGGAAATACATTAAATGTAAAAAAACCCAAACCCAAAGCAACCCAAGAAAAGAGCTATAATGAGACCGTTTGGTACCTGGGACATGATTTCACCTTTGCTGTTTTATTGCTCCTGGCCCTGATACGAGTTTTAGCTTGGGATAGAACCGAAGCAAGAAAGCGCAAAGTCCCAGTCCTATTTCAAGTCTATTGGAAGATGGTAGTGCCTTTGCTGAACTTGATTTCAGTCACAGGCATGTTTTGTGGGTTGCTGCCTGCCTCCTCTGTGCTTACATAGTGGGGTATCTCTCTCTGCTCTTATCCTCATGCTTATCTTGTCCTGCACATGGTGCAAATCCCAGAAGAATATTAAGAGGATTACCAAATATTGAGAGTCCCATGATGGCAATACACATAAGTGGTTCTAGCATTAAAACCAAGTTCTTACAAAGGCCTTCTTTTCTTCAGTTGATACTTGTAAAGTTCTGGGTTCACAAACATTAGCACTGGACCAAAACAAGGCAATAATTTATCTAAATATTCTGTGGGAAACGTATATTTGTGATCTTCATCTGATAGCTGGCAACAAATGGATACCATCTTCTGGCTCGTTAGATTTAGAGCATTGTTGGCACACTAAAGTGTCCAACAGAATCCTAAGTTGAGAACAGGCATATGATGCTGTAGCTTGTTGCAGCAGTGTCTAGGAGTGCTACAGTCCCTTTGAGGCAACAGCACATTTAAACCACCTTTGTGCTCTGTGCACAACAGTCATTCTGTACAGGGTTGATCGCCCAGGGTAATTTAATACTGCATATAGCAAACTAAATGTTGTAACACAGCCTTATGCATGGTCTGGTTTTTTGACTGTTCAATCACTTGAACATTGCCTGCAGTAAAAGATTTAATTAAGCCATATATATATATAACTGATATAAGGCTCATGCAGAATTAGATTAAGAAGAAAACGGAGAAAGAAAACAGATGTGACATCCAGGATTGCATTCTGCAAAATATTCCCTAAATTCGCCTATTTAGTTCTAAACATCTCCAGTGATGGTACAATTTATCTTGAGACATACTTCCAGACCGTTACTGTTTTCCTTGGCTGTTTTCCTTTTCTTATTTAATCCCAGCAATGTTAGCCTGTAAACAGGACAGTAAGCCATGTAAAGCTAATTCACTGGTACAAATAAAATGCTGTTTTGAAAGAGCTTTGGTTATTTGCCAGTCAAAGGTTTACCTCATGTCTATGATTAGTGCATCTGTGTGAACAATTTTCTTCCAAACATGCTTTACCAGTAGGTCGGACACCTGGGTTAGAAGTTCACAGTCTCCAAACATATCGAATCTCAGATAGCCGATGTTGTTTTCGAATACATTTGTGTGGAATGAAAATTTAATCAGATCTTCAAATACTTCTGGGGAAGGGATCTGAAAGAGTTTGGAAAAACAAAGCAAATCATTTGCTGGCACTCATAGCTTGGCACAAGATTTAAAAAGAATTATGTGAGTCGAGTTTAGCCCAGGTGGGACACATGTGACGAACATGACCAAGTTTGAAGAACATAATGAATATAATATTTTTAACGTATTAAATATAGGTTAGCATTGTCTGCTGCACTGTTTGCCCAGTATAGAGTGTATCAATAGAATGCCCCAAATCCGCATCAGGCAGCTATTTGTCAGGGCTCAGTTTGTTTATCAAAGATACAGGAATTTCCTTCGACAAAAGAGGCAGAGCAGGCTACAAGAACCATCCCCTGGCCTGCAACATAGGCCACTATCCCAGGCCTGCCACCCAAGCCCACTTTCTTCCTCTAGCAATTCTTGCTAAGTGAGGCACTTGGGACTTTTATAATCTCTTGATTGGCCTCAGCTGACAAGAAGCTGCTGGCTATAGGTGAGGTTGGCTCCAGCACCTCTTAATGAGCCAGTTCCTAGGACAATGAGGAACCTGATGTGTTGGGTGTGGGCTGGGATACTCATAAGGTAGACATGTATTAAAACTCTTATATGATGGCCATATGCCTGGAGTCTCAGGTTTTAGGCTGTGATTAATTTCATTTTGTTTAGCTAATGTTATAAAACAGCAGATGTTTTTTTCCAATACTGATATGTAGCCAACTAGTAAAGTTATTCTCATAACCACTATGTGCATTGGAGACATAGCCTGTTCCTATTTCCAAACCTAGGTTTAGCATGCATGTGTCTGAAAATGGAAGACTCCAGCTTAAGGAGGTAAGGCTTTGTGATATATATGACTTACGTGACCTTCAGCAATTTGGTCTTTTCTCCTTAGGGTTTCTGTGAACATGATTTTATACTTGCTTTTTAAACAGTTGCCCTTTGCTGTAGTTCAGCTCCAGACAAGCTATACTTTTACACCAAAAAGAACAAGGAGTCAGCAGTGAGCCATGTGCTAAAAGGTGCTCTCCCAGCCTCCAGAATTTGGGAGGCATTTGGGCTTTTTGTAACTGTAGAGGATTCAGGCAATCTCCTGCCCTACATGTAGTTCTCTGGCCTGGGGTTGTGCTTTTGCCAAAAGCAGATCTGCCACAGCAGAAAGAGGGTTTCCAAGGTGTGTGAACGCCAGTGTACTTGACACAGCACAAGCACTTTACCTGGGGAATATTAACCAGTGTATCGCACTTCTGACTACCTGGGGCTTCTTTGTCATTCAGTGCCTTCTGTATGGCAAAAATCGCCAAAATTTCAAACATTAATTAAAAAGCCCTTTTGGCCAGTGGTTGTTGATCTGACGGTGAGATCAAATCCTATTAAGTCCTTTTCTGTACCCTTCTTTCTCATTGTACCTTGTAAAAATAACCACTGTATCTGGACTGTAAACATATCAGTCCAGCGCTACTGTGTTTGTCATTTCCAATCCACTTCCCAGTGACAGCAATGCTACTTGATCTGCCCACTGTACTTTGATTAATCACAGTTTTGAAGAACATATCCCGTATGCATTGCATTGTTCTGACAGAGCTTATATCTAGTTCAGTGGTACTGTTTCCCCCAGGAGAAAAAAATCATCACTTGTTGGTAACATTTACAAATACAATTGATGTGTTATGCTCAGTCACTTACTAATTCTACTTCAACTGAACACACAGATTTCTTAGCTCTGTCTCCAACAATAATTGCTGAATGCATACCCATAAGCACGTTTATTAAGCATAACCTCTATGTCTATGGTAATTGCTTTTTCTACATGTTCTTTTGCTGCACTGCATCACATCTTTGTTCACTGAGGACTTCAGTAGTTGCTAGCAGTGTTGCTAGCTCTTGAAAATTCATGATGGATTTCAAGGTAGGCCGGTTGCTCTTACAGCCTCAGGTCTCACAGGGTAAAATGAATATGCAAGGATCTCAAAGAAACTCTTCTTCATCTTCATGGCTTTACGAAATGTTATGAAAATATTCTAAAGGCTCTAAGACCAGAAGTCTGATGAAAAGCACTCAGAATGTAATTTCAGGGGGGTGGGTGTTGTGGAAAGCCTCTTAATATTTAAGCAAAAGTGGGGAGGAGGCTGGGACTGACAGTAGAGGGTTACTGTCCAGGAAAACTGCAGGTTCGTGACACTGGCACATGAGCCATGTGCTGCTGGTTCATAAGAAGTTGAGTCTAGTTTCAGAGAGCAACAGCGCACTCTCGTTTGGAAGGCAGGGCACTGTTTGCAGGCCAAGGACAAGCTGGGACAGGATGCAGCTGAAAGTAAGATCCTGCTGCTCAGTCAGGCAATGTTTACATACAAATGACTTGATGCTTAAATATAAACCCTCAGGTGCCTGAGTAAGAACACTGTAAGCATGTGGCCAGACTAAAAGACCTCCAAGTTAACACCACTTAAGCCAAGGAAAAATTGCTTTTTGTTAACTATATGGGGTCACCAGCCCTGTTGTGCACTCTTTTTCCACATGTGAGTGGACTAACTTGGCCAAGTAGTGTGACACAAAATAGGACCTAGAATTTTGCTCTGGAATTCATGCAGGGAGTTTAATCACTGGTTCTGCTACAGACACTGACGCTATCCCAACCACGGGCAAACTACTTTTCCAGTTGTGCCACTGTTCCCTCTTTTCTCCCCTTTTCCCTCTCCCCTAATCTTCCATCTGTTTAGGTGGAAACTGTAATTTCATAGCTAATTTTGTGCTGATCATTGTAATGTAACTCTAATGTCCATTAAGGTTGCTAATGTTGTCAACTGCGAGCTGTTAAAATATTACCAGCCAACACCCTCGTGGCACGGCAAATCCTGAGATTAGTTTTAAAACCATGAGATCTTGGGGGCTGGGTGGCAGGGTTGCTTCTTTTTTTCTTAGAGTAACATTTGTGTTCCTTGTTGGAACTTTAGCATTCCTTACAGGCTGGAATGGAACTGTCCATACTAGTAGGTCCCCCAGCTCCAGGACTGAGCAGGACCAGCTATATACCTGACAGCTAATTCTCAATTGCTCTTAAAAACACCCAGATCAGTGGGTGACTTCCAGGCAATCCAGTCTAGTATGTCACTAGCATTACTATTACAAAGATGTTTTTAACATCTAGTATAAACAATCTAAGTTCACTACTTTCTGCAGTTTAAGTGCATTGGCCTATTCACCATGGACAAGCAAACAGATTGTTTTCTTCTTATTTGAAACAGTCTCTTACGTATCTGAAGACTGTTTTCATATCTCCTCTCAGTTTTCTTCTCTCTGGAATAAACAACTCAAATATTTTAAACATTTTCAAGACTCTTTTTCAGTCTTCTCTTTACTCCTGTTCCTCTTTTCCGTGGTCTCCCCTCTTGAGCCATATCTTTCCAGAAAATCATTGCCCAAAACTGTGTGTATTATACTGTAGCTGAATTTTCTTTAGAGCTGAATGTAGCAGAAGACTTCACAGGTCTTATTGATTATATTGCTCCCTGTCCATCCCAGTCTGGTGATTAATACTTTTTACTGCAACAACTTGACTCTATTGACTTGTGTTCAGCTTGTGAACTCTGAAGAATCCATATACTTTTTTACAGGATTCTCCCTAAACAAGCCATTTTCCTGAGGGTTGTGTAGTCAGTTATGCTCACCCTAGAAAGTGCCTAAGAACCTCCCATGTGTTTCACACACCATTTCTCCATTTTTTGCAGAACTAGTTTGAATTCTAGTGCTGCCCTCCATGGCACCAAGTCAGCCAGGATGGGGAGGTTACCACAAGCAAAAGCTGATACCCTCTGGGATGGTGCTCTGAAAGGACTAAAAGAGGTTATTTAAGGATCTCAGTGTCCCCAGTCTCAGAGTGGAGGGCAGAGTGGGGGTGGCACTGCACCGTGGTGTGTAAACCTGCTCTGACAACACAGAACTTGTAACATACTCGTTGCAATCCAGTGAGCACCTATTTTCTAGTCAATGTCCTGGAAGATTACATTTGAAAGGAAAATTTGAAAACACGATTCATGGCTACATTTTTATTTTCATCAAAACCCCATTAAAAATTCTTAAACCTAATGACCAGATCTACTGTAACATTGATGACAATGGAAAATAACGAGCACAAATGAATCTCTTTGGTGGGATTGTAACTGAAAACGTAGCTGCATTGAATTTGAGTATCAAGATCAGAAGACAAAAAGTACTGGAAAAAGAACAAAAGTGATTAACAAAGTGTCGTATTATTTTCTGTACAAAATACAAGAAGCAAGCATGAATTGCAAAAGGTGAAGAGTCAATAAGAGTTAAACACGAGATTTTTTTTTTTTTGCTTGCATAAACTTGTATATTTCCACTGACTTTACCGTGGTTATGTTGATATAAATCATCATCATATGGGTTACAACAATTTTTTGCCACCTGTTAGCAATAGATGTAGCAATTTGATTATCTGTCTTGACACTTTGAGACTGAGCAGAGAGATTAGAGAGATTTTGCTCTAATGGAGGGACAGAAGCAAACTATACTGTTTTCTGGTGAAATATCTGTAACGTGCCTCCTTCAGCAAGTAAATACTCTGCCATAGATATTACTTATCTGGGAAAAGGAGGACTTTAAATGCAGGAACAATTTCTTCTTATAAAGGATTCCTTTTTGTCTTGTACTCTGATCATAATTTTCAGCTGCTTATCTAAAACTTTAATACAAAAATTCTCCTAGGTGTGAAGACTGCTTTAAAAGTATTTGGGCTTTATCAAGGGACCAAAAGAGACACTCAGGGATATTCTTGTCATTTAAAACGGATGTAACACATTTGCTAAAATGAGGCAGCTGTTCTTCCATAGGTAGTCTACAATGCTCAGATATTCATGAACACAAATGTTGCAGTATAGAAGGGAAGGTGTGACTGGAGGGAGACAAAGGCAAACAGAAGAATACATAGATGGCATTATTGAGCTGTGTGTCAGCAAGTTTACAGAGCTCTGCCTTATAAGCAAAGTGCTATTTTCTGATTCACAGACAATATATACATTTGCCTCTGGGAAGTCTGACTTTGGAAAGTGGCGTTTATGCAGCAGATAACTCCAGCTAGCATTGACCTTGATGCTGTCATAGAGGAGACATATTCACTACCCTGTATTATGCTTCAGCAGCTATTCTATTGCAGCAGATGCAAAGGTCTACATGCGTTTCACTTGTCTGTCTCCTATGTCCCAACCCATCCTTCCTGCAGTTATTCATCATCACTTTCGTTTAATTGTGTTGGATCTGCTTCACTGTCAAGGTCATTATCAAGGAAATCCCACTGTCAAGGGAAAGGGTGCCTGGGAAGGTAGCTAGCACAAGAGAAAAAATAGCTCTTAGGTTTGTGAGGAATAAATGTGATACACATTAAAAGAGCTGCTATGTCCATGTACAGGACTGTTCAAAAAGAGTTTACAAATGCAATTAGTGCCTTCACTGTAATCTTAAGGCATTTGCTCTCTGAGGCATTGGCATGAGGTATGAAATGTTCCACAGAAAGCACCCTTCTTGGTCCTGCAAAAGCAAGGCAGGAAATGAAGGTATTCCTGCTGTCCAGTCCTCTGTGGAACAGGTGTATTTCCTTCAACCTCTATCACAAGGAAAAGCCTTTACTTCAATGACATCAGTGTCTTTGTTCACTCACCTTCTTTTGCCTTAAAATGTCTTAATACTACTCTCTTGTCTCTCTGCTTCCTAAATTCCTAAAGCACTATGAGGGAATGCATATACCTTTGAGAACTATTTTAGCCTCATAAGAGATCTGTGCTTCTCTGCTATGTATACATTATTTCCTTTTGAAGAAAGCTCACATTTGTCCTGATTTTTGTCCACACTGATGTGGTTTCCTTCTTATGGATGTATCCCTAACCTCTTCCAATCATTTTTCTTGACAAAAGACTGAGGTAAACAGAGGCATCAGTTATTATAATGGTATTTCCTCTGTAGCTCTATCTAATTTCACATTCATGCGACAAATAAGACATTTGCCTTGCCCATCCTGTTTTCAACATTCAAAGTCTGAATAAAGTAAATAAGGTTTGAAGAAGGGAAAATAACCAAAAATATCCATTAACAGCCTTCAATGAAAACAGTGACTAATTTGCAAGATGGGCCCACTTTGTTTAATGAGGAGAATTTATGATGTATCCCTGCTGATATATTGCTAATAATTTAGGAATTCTGTCAAAAATATCTGTAGAGTGAAGTTTTCTACACCCAACAAATGTGGAGGAAAAGACAGTGATGGAACAGAAAAATTCTTTAAGGTAATTATTTACACTTAAGCTTAGAGGCAAGACTGGAGATAACATCTCTTGGTTAACAAACCTGAAAAAAAAGTCCTCCCCTGGCAATGCTTAGACTTTGTCGTAGACCTTAGTGTTGGAGATAATACCACAAAGGTCATGCATACTTTAAATCATGCATGCAAAAAAACTTCAGAGGGTGAAAGCCCACAGATTTCCTCCCCCAGGAAACATTTAATAGTTACCTGACACTTGGTATACTCTGGTTCATTGCAAAGGCAAATACATTCTCTTCAAAAAGTAATTTTATGAGTCCCTGGAGAAAAGACGTCTCTGATAGCCATGGTAGAGCAGTAGCCAGAAAGGAGCTAACTTCATCCAAGAAAGGGATCAAGTAATCCCAACCCTCCCTTTAATTTGAAGATGGAATTTTAACAAGTGCTCCTGGGAGCTCCCTCCAGCACAACAATGAACAAGAGAGATTGCCAAGGCAGACCAGTGTATAAATACCCAGGCTCAGGACAAAGCACAGACTGTTATGCAAAGCACACAGCAAGGGCAAAAGTAGATTAGTAAAAACCAATTTCTTCCCTGGGGTCACCTAACTTCCATGCAGATACTTCTTCCAACATATTTCTAGGTCACTGGGAAACTGCTGATGCTGAGCATGAGATACAATCAGAATAACTTTCCACTGTCACTACCAAAGGAATTGCTTATTATTTTGTTGTAATAGAAGTCAGATGCAGCAATTTTATATAGAAAAATCCCCATTAAAGGGTATGTGGCTGCATGTTTTGTGTGTGTGTATGCATTTACTCTGGTCCAACCAAAGTTTTCTTAAATTGCAAACTTGGTTTGTAACCAGTGGGTTTCTGCATTAATTTATTACATCTTGAGAGGGGATCACAGAGACAATGAGATCTCTTCCCTCTGGCCATGAAGCCCTGCATTATTTACTTGTGGCAAACTGAAAGAGATTCACAGCCTTGAAGCTTGTTCCCTAAGAACAAAGTTCCATCCAGAACTATTATCTACTACCACAAGCTACTACCCTGACTTGCCTTAGTGTCAGAGAGTGCTCAGCCTCCAGAACCCACTCACACACTGGCTTTGCTTCTGCAAATCCTGGTGGGTTTATGATATGGGCAAGAAACAAAATAAGATATCTGATTCAGTGTTCCCATTCTAGCTGGCATCAGTATAGCTGGGTACAAGAGAACTGTACCTGTTTCGGCATGATCCCTGGGATGCTGTCCTTGGCGTGTTCAGGGATGTAGAGTAATTTCAGGTGCTCATCATCAGAAAGACTTTGCAAGTTGGCAGTCACCTTTCTGGCCAGCTCCTCTTCTGTATTAATCCTTTTATAACTGTCTTTGTTGATGCTCTTGGTGAGGTTGGATGCTATTACAGTCCCAATATCCACAAAGGCATAATTATCCTGCACAAGCTTTCCTACAGTTTGCAGTGTCTGTGGCACCTGGGCACGCAGTTTGGCAGTATGCTGAGCTACAGCCATGGCTTCACTGGCCTGGATGGTGATATGTGGCTCCACTCCAGACACACTCCATACTTTGCCGGTAACTGGGCTGAGCACCACTTGGCTGGGGATGGAGGCATATAGGGAACTGTTACCAACATGATAAATGCCCACTGAGAGAGAACCACCTACTGTGGGCTCACCAATAACTGTGGCCCGGTGTAGGTCCTTCATAGAGCGAGTGAAAGCTTCAGCTGCTGAGCCACTCATATGGCTTGTTAGTATGTAGATGTCCTTGATGGAGCCATATCTCTTGCCAGTGACTTGTGGAAGAGTCCACACCTCTGTGCTGTGGGAGGTACTACGATCGAAGACAGTGTAGAGGTGCTGCCGAGGCTCAGGCTCAAAGAAATAGGAACAAAGTATTGGGATGGCAGTGGAGTAGCCACCTGTGTTGTATCTCATGTCAATAATCATGGCATCCGTGTCCACCAGCTTGTTCCATACCATCTGTACCAGCTGAGGTCCAATGGCCTTCACTGTTTCTGCCTCAGCCATCATATCAAAGCGAAGGTATCCCAGGTTACCTGGCAATACCTCAATTTTGAAGAGTGCCTCAATGATGTAGCTCAGCTCCTCAGGGCTGGGAATCATGTTGGGAAACTGTTCTTCCGGTGTTGGTTCCACATGGCTGTGGAAGACATGAAGCCGATGGTCCCCTGAAGCCTCCTGCAAGTCACTGGTAAGCTGGGAAGCCAATGTCTCAAAGTCTACAGCTGATCGATAACCTCCTTGGATCCGTTTGGTGTTGAGCATAGCACTGGCCTTAGCAGCCACTTCTGGGATGGCATAGTGAGCCTCCAGCAGTTGCCCAGTAGTCTCCAAAAGCACTCCCATGTTCTTATGGAAAGCTAGTACCTCTTCAGCCTTCTCCAGTGCATCCTCGGCCAACACTATAGCATCAGGCACAACTCCTCCACCCATCCAGCTTTCCCCATGGTTGTCAATGAAGGTGATAACGGGAACTGTGATAGTTAGACCACGGGTTATTCCCTGCTCAGGCTGCAGCAGAGGGAAGGTACGGGTGTGTGAGAGGCTTCCTGCTGTGATCTCACCAATCAGTGTGGCACGGCCCAGGGACTGCATGAGGTAAGCAAACTCCTCAGCAGCTGTAGCAGTGTGGTGGCTGGTGAGCAGGTAGATGCCACGCTGAGCCCCATAGGGCTGGCCCAGCAGTTCTGCCTGGCTGTTGTGCTCCTGTGTGTGGTTGGTGCGCCTGTCATAGGTTGTGAAGAGATGGATGGAGCCAGCAGCAGGGTCTTGGAAATAGGAGAGTAGCACAGGCACAGCAGAGGAGGAAGGGCCTCCAGGGTTGTAACGCAGGTCCATGATCAAGTTCTCTGTACTTTGGAGGGGCTCCCACACTTTGTGGACAATGTAAGGTCCCAGTTTAGCAAGCACAGAGGCATCTGCAAATTCATCGAAGCGCATGTAGCCAACATTGCCTGGCAACACTGACACCTTGAAGACAGTATCCACCAAGGCATGTAACAGTTGCTCATTGTCAGGTAAGTTCGCTGCCAGTGCAATTGGCTTCTCAGCAGGGGGGGTAGCAGCTTCACCTGGCATCATGACTCTGACCAACAGACGAGGGTCTTCAGATAAAGTCTGCATCTCAGTATTGAGCTTGGTGGCCAGGTCCTCTGCTGACTGCACAGAAGAGAAGTCAGAGGTGACAAGGTGCTGCAACAGTGCTGGCACCCGTTCCACTAAGCCGTAATAGTCCTTTAATATGTTTGTGAGGTGGCTTAAGGTGCCAGGCACTGCTCTGCGCACTGCCAGGATGTCCAGGGATTTCTGCAAGGCTTGCTCTGCCTCAATATCCACACATGGCATCACTCCACTCACCTCCCAGCTCTGTCCACCCCCACTCAAGGGGCTCACAGAACGTGACACAGGAACCATCATATAGAAATTGGAGGGGCCAATACGCAGTTTCTGGATGTCCAGTGAGCCCCCAGATGTCTTTTCCCCAACAGTGATAGCCCTGTTCATGTGCTTGAGGATGTAAGCCACATCTTCAGCCACTCCTGTGGTGTGGCGGCTGATCAAAACAATGACATCCTTGTCTTTGCTGTACTTCTCTCCCAACACCTTTGGCAGTGTCCATATCTCTGTGGTGGTGTTGGAGGGCCGATTATACACAGTTTCAACATGCAGCATCTTGTCTGCTTCATGCAAGTATGAGATGATGAAAGGGAGGCCAGAAATGTGTCCCCCAGTGCTGTGACGAAGATCTATCACCAAGGCAGATGTCTCTATCAGTGTCTTCCACACTTTGTCCACCAGAAAAGCTCCAACTTTCTGCACAACTTCCTGTCCTATGATGTAATCGATCCTCAGGTAGCCAACATTACCCTCCAGCTTGTCATACCTGACCACATGCTCAATAAGACCCAGAAGTTGTTCATGAGTGGGGGAAACCTCAGCTTCTTGTTTTGGAGCTGCATGCGGTGATGGCTCATAGGAAATCACTAGCCTTGGGTCATTCAGAGCACCCTGCACTCCAGCTGTCAAGACACTGGCCAGCATTTTTGGATCTGAGATGTCCAGGATCTCCCCGCTCTTGAGTGCTTGTTCAATGGCTTCTTGCATTCCCACTAGGTTTTCAGGATAGCAGTAGTTATCCAGAAGGACTTTAGCCATGTCCAGCACTAGAGTTGGTTGAAAGATTTCCTCAGCAGGTATGCTGCACATGATCAGTGCTGAAAATAGGAAAAAATATGTCCTGATCATTTTGTCTTTGTATGGAGCAGAAAAGCAGGAAAGAAGCCAGAAGCTCTTATTGATTAAGATGCATGTAGCTCTCTGCTGACTCTCTGTTTGTGAATCACACTGAAATCCCTGTGTTGAACCCAGGTGCACTGAACAGATAAAAATCTTTTATCTGCACTAAACCTTTAATCTCGTTAAAATGGAGTGCATCATCTGAAGTGCACCAATAGATGAAGTTCAGCACCTTACTACTCACAGCCCTTTTATGAAACAGTAATAAACTTCAGTCATCAAGGAAGATCTTTATGTCAGTTAATAGTTTCCAAAAGGTAATTAATTGCATGTTATAAAATATTCCTTGCTTATACTGACAGTGAGTTGCTTAAATGCAAAACTTTGATTTTTACCACAATTAGAACAGCAGTCATCTGGTCTTTTACCACTATTTATGAAAAGCTTGTACCAGGAGATTCTTCAGTGACTTAGTTGTATCAATATTCAATATTTTTTCAAAAGTTGTTGACAATACATTGTCTTTGGTGTTTTTCCATCTGAGCTGCAAAGGACTGTTCTTACATTCTATGACTAAAGGCTCCAAACATGGAACTCCAGATGTTTAGAACAGCTCGTAAAATCTAAGGTAGTGACAGCCTGTTGATTTCTGTTCTGAGAATTGCCAACATTTTAAACAGGACTTTGAAATACGTTTGCCTCAACATGGCACAGCTAAATCTGAGGTGACTTTAATCTTCATAATTTGCACTCAATTAGGATTTACTTGTAATACCATTGAGTAACATATGGTCATGTCTGATGACAGCTCCCAGCCAATAGACTTTAGTCTCAACATACCAAAATAGAATGCGGGGGGTTGTTTTCTTCTGCTCACAATGTATTTGAGACCCTATTGTATTAAGAGTTTGAAAGAGGATCAGAATATGCAGGATGCAGCTGCAGGCTCTACCCATGTGAGTTGTCAACATTCAGAGCTCCAGTACGACATTCCAAAGACATACAAGAACATATTCAACATTCAGAGCTCCAGTACGACATTCCAAAGACATACAAGAACATATTCTTTGCTGTAAATCTGAAAGGAGTGACTATCCCAGCCATTCTACTTGCTGGAGGTAGCTACAAAAACAGACCAGGGAATCTGGGAAGAACATGTTTTTGTACTGCTTTCAAAATGTCACTTGTTGCTACATATAAATACATGTGGAGGGAAGAGGCTAAATAAAGTTAGTCTACCCTGGCTGGGTGCATTCTGTTGGTGTCATGTGTGAGTGTCATGAGTGAAACCTGTCACACACATAAGCAAAGTTTAGTGCAGTCCTCTTTCTGTGTCATTCAATTGTAATAATAAAGGAGTTGTGCGAAGTTCTTTCCTTTAACATGTCCATAAAAGGAAAAGGCTCATCTATATATTCAGGTACTATTTCATCCCATGGTTGATTATTATCTGTGTGCATGTAAATATACAAATGTAAATTAGTCAGAAGATTTTCCTAAGTTGTTCTGAGAGTCCATTAGAGAAAGGACTGGTCCTTGGAAAAAGCTGTAAAACTTGATGTTATAATCACAGGTATCTCTGGCAACCAGGCTCTCCTATCAGCTGTAAAAAGACCCCTTAGTTTATAAAATATTGCCACTTCCCTTGGCAAAGGAGAGACCTCAGATATAGTTGAAATTGCTGTTGATAATGTATAAGAAAGTAATTAAGCTCCAGGTGTGCCACAGCAACATCCTGTGTGCCTCATTGGTAGAGAAGCAGTGAAATTCAGAACTGTTTTATCTTCTTGATTTTAGGGGGCTGTTCTATATTGTGACAATGTGTGACAACCATCACAGATCTAACTCCAGGGCATTATCACCAGTTTGAACTGCTCTTCTTGCTTGCTTTCTGCAAATAATAGCCCAGCACTCTAGGACAAAGGTAGCTGGAACAAAAACGCTCCAGCGCAGCAACACTTTGTCCAGAAAATGACACTCTCATTTATTGTAAGAGCTGCATTAATTCCTCATGTGGCCAATAGAGTGGACAGTACCCTAGGCAAATCAATTTCTATTGCTTTTCTAACCCTCAGCTCTTCTGTCTATCTAGCTTGGAAAGTTTCTGGGGCAAGGGATCTCTTTTGCTACACTGATTTCTACCACATACCCTATCTTTACTTTCAACCTGTGATAGTGTCTCTAAATGCCGTTACGACAGGAATAATTACACACACTGTAGTGTACATTAAGACAATCAATTCAATAGGCAAGTTACTGTACTTCATAAATCCCCAACTTAATTCTTAAGCACCGTGTGCTTTGTGCACTGACTAAGGCAGGGGATGTCTGAAATAAAAACATAGGAGCTGTGATTTTGTAATTAATGCATACGATTAAGAGAGGGATGATGCATAGATAATTTTAATCCTGAACATTCCCCACTTTGGCGTGCTTAACATTTTAATGTTTCTTGCAATTTTTGTGTGTCCAGCATTTTTCAATTAACTTGAAAGGGAAGATATAGACTGTTTTTTTTTAATGATGGAAGCAAAGCATAATGATAAAAAACCCCATATATATGATCTAAACCAATGAAGTAAAAATGTGTCAAGATGGAAGGGTTAGATATTTTGCCTTCTGGTCTAGGAGGTCGAGTTGTTCTGTGGGTCCCCTTTTTTCTTTCTTATTTCTTTCCTCCTTTTACTCCTGCTGGGTACCAGAGGAGGGCATGCCCAGAAGCCAAGGAGCAGGGTTACAAAATGGATCCATTGTGACAGGAATTGGGAAAAAAAGTACAATAATCCATGTCCCTAAGAATATGTCAGGATAGATCTCTATTTCTGTCTGTTCGTACAGTAGCTTTAAGCATGCAGCTTTCTGTCCCAGAAAAAAGAATGACATTGCATGTTTACGAAGTATAAGTAGTACTTTCTTTTTAATCCTTCAGTACATAGTACATAATGGATGCTTACATTTATATGAGACTATTTACCAAGTATAGGATAATGGTGGAAATAAGGTTAAATTATTTACCATAAAAATTAGAGAACCTAGTATTTTCTGGATTTCTTGAAAGTAATTTCATTCTACTGTTTTAATCACAGCAAATCTTATTAAAAAAAAAAAACTTACTTTTTTAGAAGGGTCTTCTTTATCACTGTTTTCTTCTCTCCCACTTTGTGCTTTTAGAATAGAAATCAATATAACTTGAAATGCATTATTCAAATTATCTCAGTTTCAACTTGCTGTGCAAAGGATGTTATAGGGTCTTACAGATGTTATATATGATGTGTTAACAGTCACCTCATCTTACTCTGTAACAGACATAGATGAATTGTCATGAAGAACATAGAAAGGAGACAGTAACAGATATGGTATGTGCCAGATAATTACCTGCCATATCTAAATGAGCTTTATATATCCACGGCTAAACTGAACACATGCTTTTTTCCAAGCATTTAAGGAAGTATTTCCACAGATTCACAATATTCTTCTCCAGTGAGGTCTTATCTAAAGGTTAAAAATCATGAAATGGCCCTTTTCTGCCTGTGACTGTTGTAAAATTGTAAGATTAGAAAAAGATTTTTTTCTCTGTTTTTCTAACATTTATTGTGCATCGTATCATGTTCTAAAGATTTTCATATCAGAAGGGCTGGAAACTGTAGCTGAGTTTTTTATGAAGCTAGGGTTTGAGAAATATATACAGGATTGTGATTAGTTTTATCCAGTAAAAGCCAAGACATGGCAACACTCCACAGCTCAATTTATTCCTCAGGTTCTCATACATATTCTTCCTCATACACTGTAGCACTAGCATGCAGAAACAAAACTAGCTTCACGATGTAAATGTAAAATAAATGCTTTCCCCAACATGTACAACTTAAAAAGCTTGGAGAATGGAAAAAAATATTTTTCCACACTGGATCTGTTCAGTGATCTATTTCTCTTGCCTTGAATTCAATATGACACTGCTACCTAGGTAATTCCTTATAGATGGTATTAGAAGGTAAGAATCTTTCCTTTTGTGGTGTTCTTCAAACTTTGGAGAATGACTATTTACATACTCATTTCTTTATATGTATACTTTATATTTTTATCAAATATGTTGTTTAATGCAAGCCTGTTCATTGAACTCTGAGTATCTATATCCAAAATGTAACTCTACCATCAATTCTAATTTCTAATATAACCCAAGCTAAATTCCTATTTTGATTTTAGTTTTGAGCTGAATGCAATAGCTCTAGCCTAGCTCTAGCTTTCATAACTCATAAAACTTTATGATCCTTTAAAACCTGTCCACAAGTATTTCATTTTCTGACTTCCTATGGGTATGAACTTCCCACATATTGAGTTGTATTTTCTTTTACCTGTCCCAGACTAGTCTGCATGCACAGTCTGCATCACTCAGATCACATGCTAAAAAGCATCCAAAAGAGAGAGATTAAGTGTTCTGCTATTTAACTGTATATATTTTTCTCCAATACTCCCTGGTTCTCATCTGCAGTTATCTTACTGTTCCCTCATCAGGCCCACGTAGACCATTTGGTCACTGACAAACTGCAGTTTTTTCACTGTCAGAAATGCCAACAGGATAAAGGTGAAATTTGGAAATAAACTACTACTTGTTTTAGCAGAGCCTTCCATTACAGACATATTTTAAGTTATATGTATGAATTAGGATTAATGTGGAAGTGATATTTGGCTCCTAAATATTGAGAGGAAGGGTGTATTAGCTCAAGCACAGGACTATGCTAATGAAATATTTAATGCTTCCAGGATTTTGCTAAGTGTTTCTAGACAAACCTTCACTCCCTTTATAGATGTACAAGTCTGGGTCAGTGCTACTTCATGGCTGTCTGAGACGGGCATTACTGGATTGCATAGCTACAGTCAAGACTGTCTGTTCTGTTCTTGGTACTGTTTGGTACAAAGGAAACCTTGTCCCTGAGTAGACTTTCTAGGCCCCTTCGTACTACAAATAATGAATAATATCACCCTTAGATTTCTTTATAATTCCCATGGCAAAAGAAGTAATGTTAGGTTTTCGTTCCTAAGTTTTTCAGTTCCTATGCTGCACAAACCTGTATTAATTAAAATTAAAGCTGTTGGAAGTTTTCTTTCACATTTTTTTAATATTGAAAGCTTTCAACTTCTGCTGACTGGTCAAACATGTCCTGGTGTTGTTGTCTGCCATTCTGATGCAGAATGAATGCCCAGCACGTCCTGGTGGATCAGATGTTGCCATCTTAAGCTGTGTACTTTGTTGTAAAGAACTAGGTCTCTTCCCTGTTGTGGGATCAGAAGTTTTGGTTGCTGGCCTAGTACCAAGGCCCCGGCTTCTGGGACAGTACTTGCTCAGCTCTTTTGGTGTGCTGGGCCAGCATCTAGGCTTTTGAGAGGGCTAGGGCAGATCTGCCAGGCTCCAGCCAAACCATACGCCTCTGTGAGGGGGCTGACTCAGGGGGTCCCGTTTTCCAGGCTACACTGAAGCCATTCTCCTGTGAGGCTTTTCACCAAATTATTACTGAGGATCCAGTAGAAGCTTTAAGAGAGGCCAAAAAAGAAACAGAGGCAGCTCAGAGGGACGACGTTGCTGAGGTAGCCTGGAAGCAGCATGAGCACAGAGAAGGCAGCAGGGCAGCTCAGAAACATGGAGAGAGCAAAAAAGGGGTGTGGATAGTCAAGAGAGAGATGGCAGGAGGCACCTTAAAGCTGACAGATTTTAGGGTCCCATATGAGGGAGTGTGAAAAAATGTGTGAAGATAGCTGGGGAGTAACGCACAGAGCTGTCGCAGCAGCACCACTTAAGCCTGAAGATGGCGCCAAGGCAGCATCGAGGCCTTTCGCAGCCCTGAGATGGTGCCGCCAGAGGGCACAGGCTGTGGGCCCTCGTAGCCCTGCGATGGCACCATGGCAGCCATGGAGGCAGGGCTTAGAGAAAGCACTGAAGGCTGAAGAGAGGCCAAAGATGGCTCTGAGGTGGTTTGGAGGCCTCAGTCAGCCTGGAGCGGCACTGCGGAGGTTTGCATCTTAGGCACCAGCAGTTCGAACCTCCAGCCTTGCAAGTGAATGGGCAGAGCTCTGACTTCGGAACCTCCAGGAGGGACCTGCTAAACACGCAACAAATGGTATGCTGGGGAGTTAACACGTGGAGAAGGGAGGTGGTTAGTAGTCAGATGCAGTGTCTTCTTAGCTGTTCAGAGCAGCCAGAGGGGATGTGGTGCTTGTTAGGCTGTTTGAAGATGGAGTCTTGCCTCACAGGCGTTGTTCACTTAGTACTTGTTGGCACTGTCAGCTTGTTCTGTGTTCCCATCTGTGCCCTTCAGCTCTTTTTTGCAGTAACATTTCAAATCAGTGCTGCCTATGAGGAGCAAGGTAATGACACTTCCTGGAGCTCACAGTGTATGCCTATGGGGACCTACATGGTGCATGGCCATGCACCTACATGCATTACCTGTTTGGTAATGGCCAGGGTCTGTGGAGGCTGGAGAGAAGGATCAGCTGTGATTTAGGAGCAGCATTAATTGTGTTAGACCTCAGTTGTGTCTGAAATTTTAAGCCTTGAGAGGCAGTCTAAAATCTATTATTCTGAATATCAGGAATTGGCAATTCTAGTGCAATATTTCTGTTGTCAGGATCTTTCCAGTATAAAGGTGTCTGATACCAGCTGAATACCTCCATATTCCCATGAGACCATTGCCTCTTCACTTGCGGAAAAGAATAGTGAAAATGGAGATCTACTTGTCTTTCAGTAGTTGCTGGTGCTGTGTTGTTAATTGATAAGTTGCATTTGCTGTTCTGTGATGGGACATGGCACAGACAAGTGGATGAGATCAGACATTATGCCTGCAGTGTACACAGAGAAGGTGGGAAGCTATATAAATATAGCAACTGTTGTATCTCCTGACCAGCTTCCACCAGCTTACTGTGTTTATCTATTAAGACTGAAGTGCTATAGAGTAGCCTTAAAATTGGCCGCAGAATTAGCTGATGATTCTAATGCTACAGGGCTGTTATACAGATAGCTAATGGGCCTGAGAATGAAGGCACGGTCCAGCCATGTGTTTGTGCTAAATAAGTTTGAATTTTAGCTGTGCATCTGCTGGACAGTGCACAAGCCCCAGCCTACTCCTTAGTAGCTGCAAGCTGCTGCTCAGTGTTCAGAATCCAGTGATGAGAGGGGGTTTTCTCAGTGTCAGATGGGGCCCAGCCTGAAGCAGAGGGCAAGGTGCTTTGCCTGCTCTTTGCAACCTGTATACTTTCTAGCACATCTTGGCCACCTGGCTGATTCATTGCATCCCAAAGCAGTGCAAACATGAGGGAACGTGAGTGATTTTAAAATCAAATATTCAAAACTACATAAATCAAGCTGCTAAATTTACAATTTCAAACCAAACATCAGTTTGACACTCACTTCAGCCATGCATCTGTAGTCACTACTGTGTTCTCATTTTTTCTTGACCCTGATCATCACCCTGTCGAAAGATTCATGTTTCATTTTACTACTGTTTTTACTACCAACCAAAATGTTAAGCCTATGGGAATGTGATCGTTAAAGCTGGCTGGAAGAGCAATTGATTTTTTTTGGTTGAAATACAAAAGTGACTTGTAGTCTGCTTATGGGATGGGAGCTGTAGCGCTTCTCTGGAATTCTGATAGAATAGCTAGGATCTGAGTTTTAGAGCCAAGAATGGCTTTGGGTCTTCCCCCCCTTGCCGTCTGCCAAGTAAGCTTGGGAACAAAGATCAGTGTTTGACTTTGGAATGTGAAAAATTGATTCTTGAGAATTTCTCTCTGTGAGCATGTGGGGACTGGTCTTTCCCCTTGCCACATTTTTATTTAATTGTGGATAAAGTCCTGTCTGTATTCAGTGAAGTCAAAATATAACTAGGACCTTGTGTTTAGATGACTTAAGGGCACACAGCTACAATTACCTTGACACGTGGTTGAATAACTTTTCTAATGTGATCACACTCAGTACTTGTTTGGTGGTTTCTTTCACTTAATTTAGAGAGGCTGTGCACAATGACATGAGCTTAGGAGACATGAACAAAACAGGGAGACAATACAGGGGGTTCTGAAAGGAGGAAGACGTAACGATGACTGTAAGATGACAGAAGCCAGTGTGGGGTGATAAAATGAGAGGACTGTCACAGGAAGCTTAAGAGGTTAATGACACACAGCTATGGGTGGATGGAGTTTGCATAGATCCAGATCTCAGACCTGATCCAATTGGAACCCAGTTCTAAAGGAAAAGACTATAAATCTGTCCAAAGATTCTGGTGAATCGTGCTTTGTGCTCATGGTTTGTGATGTAACCAGCAGTTCTTGCAGGAATTACAACCACCCTGCTCACACTCACCTGCTATTTTCTCTGTATTAAGTTAACAATAGTAAATAAACTGTGTATTAGATTTCAAGCTGACCTGTTCATGCCAAATGAATTCGTCTTGCCCACAGGCTGCCCTAATGTAAACCATATGTATCCATTTAAATCCTGTTGCTACATGAAGTTACTATTTAGATTTTTGCTTCATCAATATTCTTCACTATTTTGAACATGTGTATTTTTCCATAGGTTTGGATCAAAAGTGTTCTATGATAGATTTTGTGTGTGTGTGTAAGATGATGGAGGAGTAAAAGTGAGATGGACTATGGTAGCATTGTACAGCACTTACACCTATCACCTGAAACCACAGAAGACACTTGGTTCTTGTACAGGCAAAACCTTCATTAGAATCAAAGGAAGTTTCATTTAATTCTAGGAAAGATGGGATCCTTGTTTAGTGAAAATACAAATGAAGTCAAGAGAACTATTGTATGTTAGTATATTTCCCATTGAGCAGTGGAAGTCTGAGAGAACACAGAAGTTTACAGTTTTTGCCAGACTTCTAAGGAGTGAAAGAATTTTTTATGTAAAATAGAGTTTCTCCTAAGAAGAATATTTTTTAAAAATGGAGCCTAATGTCAGACTCCAAAGAATGTATTTTGGCCTCTGAATAAGTAGCCTGGGCTTTTCACAAGTGCTGAGCCCTGCTAACCCCCACTGCTTTTAGGATACAGCTTCTAAGGCTAAACGTCATTTGACTGCATGTTCTTGCAAAGAAATACTAAGAATATGCAGTCGGTCAAAGTGGCTTCTTATCTTTGTGCAGAGATAGGGGCTGCTGCTCCTCCTAGGAAACAGTGTCTTAGAAGCGGAAGGCTGCACTTCTTATCATTCAAGTATGTGCCATAAAGGGGTAAAAATAGGGACATTGAGGATAAGAAAGCTAAAACTGAGGCACCTGCTACCCACAGAAGGAAACTTGGGAATTAAATAAGACTGAGAGTCTCTTCTGTTTTGAATACTGCAAATCTTCACTTACAGGAATAAATAATTTGCCTGTAAAAACCTCTGAGATTACAGATATGAGAATAGGCTTGCAGGACTTAGAATCCTGACTCTACCATGCAGACATTTCTTTTTACTGAGTTTTACAGAAGTTGAAAATGTTAGAGATGGCTGAGAGGATTAGATTTCAATATCTATTAAACATTTGTAGGATATCCTAAATCCCCATTGGAAATCCTTTGGTTTGTGACCTAAATAGAATCAATTACACAGAAAAGTTGCAATAAGGTATTCAAATTGTGTCCCTGTTGCCCAATAATGTGTAGTTCATTCAGTCTCACAATATTTTAATCCAGTATTCACTTTGCCATGATATATAATGCAGGCTATTTACAATGATTGCCCTTCTTTAAATGCCAGTTTTTCTTTAAAACAAGCAGCAACAACTACAACCAGCCCATGCCCTGCTCCAAACCTTGTTTGCAAGGATTTTCATTTGCATCACTAATGTACAGATTTACACAGAGCAGAAAAAAGGGGTATTCTTAGAGATTCTGCCTTGTATACTACCTGCAACCACATTCTGCCACTTTCATCCCTTCGTAGTTATATATCAGAGTGGGTACACCTGCATCATCCTTATAAAGAATGGAGATTGAATCCAGTTTGGTTGGAACACAACAGGCCTTGGAAGCTTTCTTTGGGTTTTGGAGATGCACCAGAGTTTGGACAATAGCATGTTTTGTTGGGGTAACGTTATCTGTCAGAGGGAAGAAGCAACCTCCTTTACACTCAAAAGCCTCATAATCTTTCGGCGCAATGATCCAGGAATCCCAGCCAATCTCTTCAAAGTTCACATGGAGGGAAGTTCTCCGGCAGTGGTTGGCTCCGATGCTTCTCTTGCTTCTGGAAGAATGCTGGTGGGGCACAGTAATCGCCTTTTCCTCTCTCTGTTCTTCCTCTTCAGATGAAGTGTTGTTCTTTCCTAATTTCTTTAGCACACTTTCTTGTTCATGAACAATCATCTCCCGGAGCTCCACTTTGGTCTCTTTTGTCCCATTGCTTCGGTCATTGGAGAACACTATTAACAGGGGCAGATTTTTAGTGTCAGGGGTAACACTGATATCCAGCTTCCCACAAGTGAAACCACCCAGAGCCTTACTCTCTATAACAACCTCTAGCTTGTTTTTAGTCTTCAGTTTGTCTGCCCTGATCCATCTTTTCACAGCGCTGGACACTTCAAACATCTCCCAACCACATTGCCGGATATTGTGGGAGACAAGGAAAGATTTGGTACTTTCTGGGCTTTCCCAGTGGCCACCATCTAGAACATCATAAATGACCATGTTGCCTTCCAGCCTAGAAAGAGACCCAGCTTCCCTGTGACAGGAGATATAAATTCTCAGTTCAGCTCTGGTGATTTCCTCGTATCGTGGAATAGAGATGTTGAAGAGCAAGATGTGTTTCTGAAATGTATTTTCTTCTGGTGAAGCTAAAGAAACAACATCTGCAATAGGAAATTAAAACATGTGGTTACAGTGCTTCTGACTAAGTAACTTTCTTTTAAAAGACTCAGGATGTATGTATTTTGGGGGTAAAATAAGAGCATGGCTACCCAGCATAAAAAAACCCCCCAATAACAAAAGCCTGTCTTCTGGCCAAGTTTCAAGGGGAGGGAGTGAAAAGTGGAAATGGAGGCCCCTGGTGTTGGTAATATTTTCACCAAGATTGCATGGTCAGGTGTGTATGTGGAGGGGATTGTAAAGAGTCTGCCTAGAACAAGCTGTAGATGATGCTGTCCGTATTAAGTACATAAATAAGGCGTTTGGGGAGTGTTCAGATTTAGCAATTTCTAAAGAAATATTTACACAAAGAATTCCTAAAAAATCCTATGAATTTGCTACACTTACCATGCAATGGGATGAACTGCTCTCCTAATACAGAGAAGTATACTACGTATTTCAGTGCTTCTAAGACCTAGCTGTGTTGAGGGTTTTGTTGTTGTCTTCAGATAACTTTGAAACCAGCTTGGAATACTGAGAGTTTGGGGAAATAGAAAAGTTGCTGAAAATCCTGAATTGAAGCTTCAGGGTCTGTCTAAATTGGGAGTTGGTGATAAACAGCCTTTCATGCCTAGGTCTGTTCCAGGCTGGAGTCACTGAGTGTGGGTGGGTTTTGTTTGGGTTTTGATTCTGCAAAGGTATGTGCAGTACCAGCAACTCTGCCTTGAGAGGGGCAGATATTTGGCTGGAAGATCAGATCAATAATGTTAAATGTCATCACTGACTGATGTCTGGTTGATGGTCAGTGTAAGATAATTACTCAGTCATGACTGGGTTTTAGAGCAATTTTAATTGGCTAACGCTGACGCTTCTTCATGATGTTTACCCACTAAAGCAGTCGGATAGGAGAGTGAGATGTGGAAACTCATACATTTAGGGTTTCCATTTCAGGCATTAATTTGAGAATTTGGAGTTCTCTGTTACCTCTGTATGCCTATTTTTCATATAAACAGAAGCTTTCATTCTCCCTGTCTCATTTTTAACACGAGGATTGAATTTACTTCTAACTTTTTTACTGTTTCTTTTGATGGAGCTTTTAAAAGTCTATTTAATGTTACACAGACAGGGATCTTTTATTTTTTTAGTTGAAATGAGCTTGACTTGACTACCTCTTTCAATATAAATCTTTCCATCTAAACCAGAATTTTTGAGGAGCACTGCTATTCCTTGCTTGGATCCAGAGACACATTTCTCAGTTGGCTGCTGTGGTTTTCAAGTATGAGAAGAGCCCACATGAAAGAAGAGATCTCTAGTATGATAACTCAATTATGGATGACCAAAGTTTGCATTCTAACATTTAATCTTAGTCCCAAATCTCTAGCTTTGAGACACATGATTCATGTAAACCCTGTTATTCAGTGCCTCATCTCAGATGATGAGTATGAGAAGATAGTATTGTACAGTAAAAACATCAAAGAAGAAAACTAAGGGTAATTGCATTTTCTTAAAGACTGAAACTACAGAGCAAGACTACAATTCAAAATTTTTATCTGTTTAATTTCTAAAGAATCTGTGGAAGTTAGGCACTCAGTTCCCTCTGAATTTCAAAAGAATCTGAGTACCTACTACCCACTTCTTCAAAAATTCTAGTCCACATAGTTAGGGCTTGTCCTACCTTCAGTACTGAAGCTCCTTACAATATTAGATGCAGGGATGGAGGTCTTGTCTGCAGCATATCTGTTATATAAATCAATCATGAACTGTGGTGGTTCTTCTTTGGTCTTCTCCTGTGATGGGACCCTTGACAAATTCAAACTCCTTAGTAAATCTGTCTTCATATTCTCCAGGAAAGATTTAATGTCAAAATGATTCTCATCTTCCATTTCCCCAGGATTGTGAAAGTGTGCATCAGACTTTCTCATAGCTGATAACTTGTCCCAGTCTTCCAAAGGCTTGCCTCTTGTCAAACAGGCAATGATGTTGAAAACAGACAGTGCAGCTAATACTCCAAAATAATGCATTTCTTCTATATTTACTTTCTGTGGAGAGGCAAGGGAACAAGGGTATTTTAGCTGCTTAAAAATCTTGTTTCATTGCAAACAGAGGAAAGGAGATGGAAGGCAAACAACTGGAATGTCCTTTGCAAATCACTTTCTTATGTTCTTCTTGCAGTCTGCTTCAAACCCCAGCCTCTTGTCAGTTGTCAAGCAGATTGGTTGTACACTTGCCCTTATCAGAGTCATTGATGCCATGCTTCAGCTTCTGTTATCTAGCAAAGCTCTTAGTTAATGAAGATTCTGTAAACATCTGACAAACACATGCGGCTGGTGGGAAGGACATTGTATATTGTAAAGAATCCACATTTCACTTTAGGGTCATTGTTGCTTAATTACACTCTTTTATCATTTCCTTGCCAACACAGAGAAGCTTTCTTAGGGATGTAGAAAATTACACTGTTTTCATCAAGACTAGAAAATAGAGATCTAGAATAAAATTGTTCTATCAGCTATTAGTAAATACCATCTCACAAATCTTTATTATAGTCCCTTCACATGCTGCCAGAAAATCCCCGATCATTTGACAGAGACCTGTGATTCTGCAAGAGATGATCTTACAACAGTACAAACAACCTTAAAACTTCTTTCCGTTTATCAGCCAAGAGCTATTGTTTGTACACAGTGAAATATCTGTTTTGTGTCAAGTTTGGTTCATGTTGTTTGCAGGCTTGTCCATTTTCAGTTTGATTCCTTTGGTGTATGGGAATTTAGTCTTGTTTGTATAGTATCTTATGTAATATATTTCTCTGATTCTTGATGGTCAATCCAGTGCAAGAACAACCAGTCATTATTTCAGTCACCTGAAAAGGTAAATGGAAGTAGGCCCTCTAAGGCCACATGTTCTCTGTGAAGATACAGAAGATTATCCATGAGGATACTGTTATCCATGAGAAAAATGAGCCAAGACAAAAATACAAGACTGATGATAGAATTTCTCATGATACAGAAGAAAAAAACCCTAGTTTATTCATAGACAAAAATATCACTTGCTACATATCTTAATGAATGTTATGATTTAATCTAATGACACATAACTGTTTTATCCATGCTATTAATGTATCATGTTTTCTAAGCACAACTCAACCCATTCTGCACATGTGCCATAAAGCCTGAATAGTATTATGAACTTTTGCATTAAAAAGTCTCATTGCAGAGATTCGGATAAGATTTTTTCCTTTCTGGCCATGCTTCTCCAGTTTTCTAGCAGTGCATAGATAGTGTTTAGAGTGAGCCCATACTCACTTACGTGTCTGTTCAGGTGACAACGGGAATTTGAGATTCTGGTTCATTATATTCCTGTGGTGTGAAGTCAGAAAGGACTATTAGGCATTGATCCTGGTCTCCTGCATATCAAGACTGTTTTACTCAAGGCCTTTGTGTTTCCTACCTGCGTGCAGAACCCAATTACTTGTGTTTGGGTAAAACAGCTTTTTAAGGGTCTCCAGAACTTATCTGAAGATGTCAAAGATAGAAGCTTTCTTCAGTTTTTGTAGAATTTACTGTAAAAGGTTGTCACTTACATTTAAAAAAGGTGGTGCTTCATTTATGATTTCATTGTGCCTGGCTTCACTTTCTAGGCAGCAGTTCTTCTAACTTTCCATCTGGCTTAAGGAGCCTCATAGTGCTGGCATTTTCTCTCTGTCAAAGTACTTGTACAGTGTAATCAAGTTACTTCTCAGTTTGCTTTCTGATAAAATAAACAGATTGTGCTTTTTAGTCACATGTTATAAGACATTTTCTCTAACTGTTTTTGTTTCTGTTTAGTGTCTCTTTCAGAATTTGAATTTCTTTTTGAAAAGGTGAACACTGGGGCTATACATAGTTTTTCACATGCAGAAATAAAATCTCCTTTCCTTATGTGGTTCACTACTCCAGTGTGTATCTTTTCAAAGCTTTCTTCAGCTCTCTTTACACAGCATCACCCTGGATGCTCATACTGTGTCATAAGTCCATGATACCCACCAAAATTGTTTTAAGATTTATGGCTTTCAAGGGTGCAGCCTTGTACTCAGTAGGAGCAGCCTCCATTCCTTGTGCCTAGGTACTAACTTCTGTATCTGTCTACCTTAAAATGAATTTTGATTACATAAATTGCAGCTAGATCTAGTGATCTATATAAATATTTCTTTCCTAAACACAGTCTTCTGCAAATGCTGTGGGGGTTGTTATATACAGACTTCCAGTTCATATATAAAGATGTCAAATAGTGTCAGGCCAAGTGTCAGTTTGCAGAAACTTTACAATGAACAGTTTCATTCAGTGGTAATTCCTTTTGAAAGCTGCTCTTTGAGGTTTGGCAGTGAGACAGTTGTTAATTCATGTGATACACAAATATATTAATATTGTTCAGTAGTTTCTTTTAATTATGCAGCCTTGTGCAAGTGGATTGAAATACACCACAAAAACCTAGGTGCATTCTAGCTGTTGCTGTTACCTCTGGCAATTAAACTGTGGCTTTGAAGAAGGAAATGGGTTTTGTTTTAGAAAACAAAGTCCTTAACGCTTTGCTGGCTAATATCAGCTGTTTTCCCATTGTGTCTTTAATCATCGCATATTAATATATTCTCAATTCTTTCAGGATTGGTTGGTAGGCTTATCTTGGTCTGCTGTTTTAAGTGTTTGTCAATAGTAGCTTTCTCTAGAAAATTAAACATTGAATGGGATGGTTTATTGGATGTTCATGGAAATCAAAAGATGTGTTGGAACCAAGAGAGTAAGGGTATCGGTGCCTTCCAACAGCAGCTGTGACTGCATTTGAGCCATTTCAAATGCCATGTTTCCTTTTCTAAAGGGAGATTAGACATCCAAATACCAAAGACCCAGAAAGTAGTTAGCACTTCTAATCAAACAGTGGTTTAAAACCTTGTTTGCATTAGACAATTGGCTGGTACAAGTAAACTCCAAATGAAATAAACTTTACTAATAAGAGAATTGTATTGCTTGTATAGTCAAGGTATGCCTTGAGAGCTATGCCAATTATAGGTATAATTTTCTTTTGCCCATGCTGAAGAACATGTTTATGCCAACAAACATTTGAAGGAAGACGAAACCTTTCAGGGTTTATAGGTATCCTCATGAGTATAGGAGTAATATTTTCCCTTATGTACTATAGACCTTATAACAGATCATAGGATGGTATTTCTTTCCTAATTGCTTGCATTAGCAGATCTTATAAGGAAAATCTGTACCCAAGGACTACTTCAAAATATAGAAAACATTTCTTAAGGAAACCAAAATGCAGTGGATGAGAATGTAAGCATACTAGGCTAAAAAGTCATTCTGTTCAGAGCTGGTGCTAAATGGGAGCAAGGTTAGACCTATGGAAAAGGGTAGATTTTCATAGAGAACAGAAATGACAATGACTTAAGACACTTGGAAAAGTTTTATGCTTATGGTTGTTCCATATGAATAGATGATGAATTTCTGAGAACTTTTTAATTTTTCTTTACTCATTAACAGTACTTTGTCAACTGTAGTTGAGATTCTCATGATTTATAAAAACAGAAGACCCTACATTTTTAAGGGAGATCTTTAACAGCAACAGTATACAAAGGTTTTCCCCAGTAGTTCAAGTATAAAACACTAGTACTTTGGGGGAAGAAGAAATGCCTAGGTTTATCCATGATCTTTTGGCAGTCATAACTGGCAGTCACTGCAAGGTGCCTTAGAACAATTTACTTCTTACTGAGACCTGTTTAGGAGGAACTAGCATGAACTGGTTTGAGAGTAACCTTGCAGACACTCCCCTACACACTGAAACTTGCTTTTATGTAGGTTAGCAGGAAGTACTACACTTACTTACACACCTCTGTTGTCTGTGAATCTGCACCACATGAGTATGGAATATTGGTGGCACAAGTTACCTAGCACCTTAGCAGGATAGAAGCCTTCCAGTTAGTCATTCATCGGAAGGCATTGTGTGTAGTACCCTTGCCCCTAAACAATACAATTCAATGGGATAAGATAGTGCACAGGGTTGGACTGACTCTTGAGGAGGAAACGCTTAATATCGTACACTCTGTGCTACCTCAAAGACTTCAGAAGTTTGTTCTCCTCCTGCTCTACCTATGCTATTGTACAGCAAGTGGGTGAAAATGGAATATGTGGCAAGTGTGTCCTGGCATGCAGGGACACTGAGAAAGAGGCACAATGATGGAACATCAGATCTTAAAGAGGTATTGCAGTTACAAGGGCAACCATGAATGTATCAGAAGAGGCTTGGACAGGAGTTAGAGGGACTTTATTTCTAGAAAGACTTCTGATGGAACCACTGCCAAATATTGTGTCCCATTTTGATGTTCATTGTTGGGGGAAAAAAAAAAAGTTAAGGAAAGTTTTGGAAAGAGTTCAGAAAAGAGCTGTGAGACTTCTTATTTTGAGGCTTAGAATAAGAAATCGAAGTACCTCTTTAAATCTTAGCCAAAATATAATTTGACCCTGCTCTATATACTAAAAATACACAGTGAAAGTATTTCAGATAATAGATAAAAGGCATCTAATAAAATACATTGCAGTAAGATCCAGTGGACTGAAGCTAAAGCTCCACAAATTCAGACAAGGATCAAGCCACTGCATTTGAACAAAGAGCACTAACTTTTGGAAAAACTACTTGTAGTCCAGTAGAGATATTCTATCCCATGAAATCTTTAAAGCCAAATTTATGCATGTTTTTCAAAGATATTCACAAGCTCAAAACAGAAGTTCCATAATGCATGGTGCAGAAACTGCTGGGCAAAGTTTTTTGATCTGTGCTATGCAGGAGGTTGGGCTAGATGATCACAGTATTCCTTTCTGTCTTTAATCTATTGAGGTGCATTATGACAAGCTTAACATGCATTTACATGTTTCCGTCTAATTAACAGAATGCAACAGAGTGCGTTTATAGAAAGACAATTGAACTATTTTCAGATACTACTGTACCTTTAATTTATTAGCTTTTGTTAAAAGCATGTAACAATCTAGAGGATATAAAGTATAATTTACAAAAATATAAATCTTGGTTATTTTATTTTTAGTATTTCAACATATTACTATATAGTACGTGTTACTCAGGATACATTTAACAACCTGAAATTATCCAGCAAACCAAAAGTGTGGGATATTACATGTCTTTTGTAGAACAAATTATATATTAGGGAAGGGTGACCAGAAATGGCTATATTAACATACTGTTTATGTGAAAGTTTATGCAGTGCACTATACTTGCATCCTGAAGAAAATACATACTTTAAGCCCTTTATTACAGCATTTTTCAGTATAAATATGCAGATTAAGAATATGAGTGTTCTAGGCAAGAAGTTTTGATTTGTGTACAAAAGTGATATTCTAAAATAAGCCTGCCTTTGAAGTTCACTTCCCATCTTCTTAGTTAACTGAAGAGATAAAATAGTCGGAAAAATAGCATATAAAAGCATATTTTAGTCCTCTGATTATGGAAAACTTTACACTTAAATTTCTCACTAAGCACCAGGTGTCCTGGCTAGGTGGGTTAGGAAGATATTTGTGGAAGTATTGAATTCCTGGAAGATGAATATAAAAGACAAATGATGACAGTAAGACATATCTTTCCAGGTGAGCATGTGTATTGTTTTAGTCTCTCCACATGCTTTCTGTAGAGGAATTGTTGGTTTGCATCCATTCATCAACACAAGTGGATTTGTTTCCCATTCGAAACTTTCCCATTGTAGTCAGGCAGGATGTGTAGGTCTCGTTAAAGATGCGTTGGTATGAATTTATCGGCAGGCGCAAGTTTCAACAGACATATTGGGATATACCTTTAAAACAACGTTTTTGTTGTCGTCTAAGAACAGGACACTGAGCGAGTTCATTTTGTCAGGAACACAGCAGGGTTCTGGGATGCCGGGAATGATTCCCACTGCTTTTACAATGCTCTGGATTGTAGCATGATTTGACGGCCGGACAACCTGGAACAGAGAAGGAGATAGTTATTGCTTCATTTATAAGTCACTTTTGTCAGATTGACTTGGAAAAAGACAAAAATTATGGGTTTTGTTTATCAAAACAGGGAATATATGTGATTAAGTCACAGGGCCATGCAGCATAGTGAGTCACACTTCCAGCTTTCCTCTACAGGATGTAGCCAAGAGTATTTTGTGTTCCTTATGTTGCCTTCATAAATACCAGAGGAGGGCACTGGTGGCACAGACAGTGGTCAGTAGACTGAAGACACTGCACCTACTAGATGCAGGTATGCAGGAGAAAAGGTGGGGCACACTTCTCACTCATAAGATGTTGTTGTTTCTCACTCATAAGGTTTGTTTTCTTAACCTCTGCTCTGACTTGGAAGATTTACTACTGTAATTATTTCCAAAATAACTGTCCCTATGTTTCAGTAGTATTTCTCCTCATGTATGATAACCTGGAATTGGTTACTTTTTCCTGGAGAAATTACTCTTAAAAGAGCAGAGTGCTCCAGAAGTAGTGTCCACAGGGGGGAGTTAGTTTAGAATGGTCAAACAACCTGACAGCCTTTCTCATAATAACCCCATGACAAACAAGTACTTCGTACCTCTAGTTTTTGTCTGCTTCCCTCTGCCTCAAAGTGGGAGAAGAAAACAAAAGGCTGGAAGAGCAGGATAAGCATGAAGTGAGGTTTCACATCAGCTTTACATCTATAAGCTGTTCAGGGTACTGAGCCACAATCTTGTTGCTACTTTTGATTTTTTGAATGCAGCAAACCACACCAGGAAAAATATTTGAGAAGAGGAGGCAGCCATGAGGCATAACAGTACAGAGAATAAGAAAAGTAAGAAGTTAAGGTATGTAAATAGTATACTGTTTAGTAGTTAAATGCAACTTTTTTTTGAGCCTTTATTCACAAGCTACACTTGACCCTTGCAGACTGAGAAACTGAATAGTACTAAACAGTTTTCACCAATTCTGTTGACTGAGGTACATACAGTCAAGCACAGGTTCACTGGTGACAGAGTGACAGCCTTTCTTTGTCATTGCCTAAGCATAGCATGGAATTCATGTGCTCCAGTTACATGAGGCAATAGTAGGAGATGCAACCCACCATTGAGGTGAAAGCTTCAGTGATCATATTGTCACGCTTGAATACTGTCCCAGCGAATGAGTACAGTGACAGCAGTAAAACTGTTTGTCGTATCAGGCTTTTTGCTACAGTTTCAAGAATTTTCTGCACAGATCTTCATGTGGCACATGAAATCGTTCATCACTATTGGTACATAGCTGTCTATTGGGTAGAAAATGACATGTGTGGGACAACAAATAGGGACCTTGCATGCTTCTACATGGAAGCAGATACTTCAAGTGAGAAGAGTTCATGTCTCCTATATCATCATTATTTTTCAAATAATAATTGAATATATGCATGAGTTTTCATTTCAACATGAAAAGTGATGTAGCCCGTAGGTGTAACAAAAGAGTAGGGTTTTTTTGATAATTCAGTTTTGATACATTTACTTTAAGTGTAACATATCAGCAAATCAGATCCAAACCTTAATTGCTATTAAGGCTTTCAGATATTCCTTAACATTTGCAGGAGACCTCGTGAGACATTACAAGGAAAAACTGTGGAATCATCCTTGATCCACAAGACAGCATTCTATAGCCAAGACCCCACAAGTGACAAATCCTGGGAAGTGCCTTTCTGTAATTAGCATATGTTGGCATAATTCATAACATCTTGCTCTCTCATGCCATCCTTCGTCTTCACACTTCAAAGCTGTCCACAAACAAGCAGCAGTTAGTCTCACAGCTGCTATGTGAAGTAGAAATAAGCTTCTAACCTCATCGGCCAGCAAATCTGGACAACATGAGACAGACAGAAGTAGCTTTTATGTGTTTAAGCAACTGCAGATTTTAGAAATTCAAAGAACTAGAACTTCTAGAATCAAGTTCTTACTGCAACCTTTATGAAAAGCCTCTGAAGTGTTCATAGCACCATTTATTATTTCATGTTGTTATTTGCAACAGTCACAGATCCTAATGTGCTACTGAAACAGAATTTGTTGACCTCGTGCAGTGGATATCCATCATTGCCCTTAGTGCCAGCTACTGACTTGCAGGATTCCTAGGTATGAACCTGCAGAAGATCTCAGTAGGATCTTCCCCATCTGTGCAGTCTCTAATATCTGCAAGGAACAAATAGATGTGAGCAAAGTCTAGCGTGAGCAGCTCTCTACCAAGACAACAGCACTACTTAAGTTTCTAATGCCTTCAAGTGTACACACTGCATAAAAATGCTTATAGAGAAAAGTCATTATTATGGGTTATTACTCTGTATAGGATCTGGCTGCCTGAGTCCTACATCCACAGAAGAACCAGAGATCACACCCATCCCACATCCAGCCAGGGTCCAAATTTTCCAGCCCTTCTGGAAACCTGGCATGAGTGTTTGGTGATCTTGGACTAGGCTTCACATTAGCCTTTGTACTGATGTGCTAAAGTGGAAAGCTTGAAATAATGAGTTGGATAACCAGTACTGATGGCACTGAGGATGTGCTAATGTTTTAAATGCTGGCTACTAAGTTAGATACAGTAGGACAGGTTCTGCTCTTACTTTACCTCTAGGACAATCCTAGCTTAGGAACATTTTGGACCTCAGAAAACAGAAGGATGGTGGTATGTCTGAGAAGCAATTAGCAGTAGGTTTGAAATACTTTAGATGCTCCCCTTATGCATGGCTTTACACCCCTTTTAATGTCTGTTTTAGCATGAATTTTCCCCTCAAAAAACATTCCCCTCCTTCCCCATCCTAATAAGCAATACTTCTTAGCTTCAGGAAAATTTTGTTTTCAGATTTGAATTCAGCTCTCAAAATGAAACTCAAGAACTGATACACTTACAGGGATGAAATCAAGAGAATTTTAATTACTGTAGTTCAAGGAAAGGGTATGTTCCCAGCTACTTCTATAGGACTAGCACTTATTTGACAAACACAGCAGTGCAGCCAGGCATTATTAACCATATAAGCTAGCCTTCCCCCTCACTGTTCAGGGAATAAGAACTTCAGCAGTAAGGTGGGTGAACTTTTGATAACAAGATTTGTACCAGAGCTACTTTGTATCTAGATCAAGAATTGCAGTTACTAAAGTAGATGTGCAGACTGATGAACTGATACTTTAAAAAAAAGAATCATACAATGTGATTATTCTCTACATGCCAGATATCTAAGTATAATTCTATCACCATGGTTCTAAAAGAGTACCTTGGAAATAAGTTATCTGTTATCCATCACAGGTTGAGTATGTAGACCAAGTCTTCATAAATAACTCTAATCTGAAATTTTACTTAGGAGTGACAAGGTCATATGTTCGTTTTTCTGACTTAGGGTATCTATGCAAGAAAAAAAGCTTTTCTCCTTCAATAATGGTTAGCAATTCTTATGGTCTGACCTGAAGCTTCATTCATGCTGATGTCCTAGTTATTTCTGTTCCTTTGGAAACAGTCAGTTAAAAAATTTACAGCTGTGAATTTGCCTCTATTTTTTTCCCCTCTTAAAAATACAAAGCTAAGAAAAAGTAGACCTTTTCCAAATCAAACCAAATCAAAGAGTGTGTCAAACCAAAAATCCTCAAATCTATGTATCCGTGATTTAGTTTTAAATTTCTCTGGTGTTTGTCTGTTTCTTTCAGGGTTTTTGGCACCAAGATGCTAGTGCAGCCACATTAATTTATCTAGAAAACAAGTATCAAAATGAGAACTAAAGTAAGTTCTCAAATAAAGTTTGTTGGTATGTTGTGGGATTTTTTTGTGGTTTTTTTTTTTTTGTTTGTTTTTGTTTTTTACAAGGGAATCTTTATGATATAGCAAGTAATATTTCTGGGTAAGACATTAAATAAGTCAGCAATATAAGCTTATTTAACTATTCCAGCTGGAAATGTATCCACTCTCTTTTGTTTCTGTCAGCTTTTGTGTCATGCTGTTTTGCTCACAAGAAGGCAGATGTGTTAACAGTGTCTTCTCTTGGGTAGGTTTTCTGGGTGGTGGTGGTGTATTTTTTTTTCACTTTAGTATGTATGAAGGATGCATTAGATGGTAGGTCTGTGGTAGAAGACCCATATTCCCATGCTGTGTTTTGTTCTGGAAAAGTTAAACAGTGATAGTGTTGCATGATCTCTTTATATTGCAAGAAAAAGTGAAGTTATATGTGAGCCTGTTCAAGCTTTTATTTCTACCAGCCAATGTATCAATTTATGTGTACATGGTTCAGCATCAGCCAGCTTCAAAAGAACATGTGGTCAGATTTGTACACCCTACACCTGATGTCTGGATTTCCACTGTTCCTGGACTTTAACTAGTCTGCACATATCCTCTTCCTGAAATCATACTACTTATTTTAACACAAACAAACGCAAATCTCCTTCTACGTAAAGTAGGCCAGATTCCTGTCCCAGAACCTTGAAATTCTCTGCTGTAAAATACTATCCATTATTTATGTGCTGAGTGACCACATGCAAAAATAGCAGTAGAATAAATAATCAGGACATTGTAGGTAGAACTGCAAAATAATTACAGTTTCTAAACATGCAGGTTATGCAGTGATTCAAATCCTCCCCCATTACTTAAGAGTCCTATAACATCTGAAAAATCATGTGCTACATAATATTGCCAAAATTTCTTCTTCTTGCCACAGAGCAATTGGGTGGTAGTGGGCCAAATCAAAATTCCATTGGAGCAGGAGTTCATGTTTACCTCTCTACCAGCAATTTTCACACTGCTTCTGTAGAAGGAGTTCAGTACGCTAACTTTACAGACAGCTATTTGGCATTTTCAGCCACGTAAAGCAAATCAACTTTTTTATTCCAGCAGGATTATCTTAATTTTAAGAATTTAGTAAATTGAAAAAGTACCAGAGAATTTTGAAACACAAATATCAGCTTAACTAGCATTCTTATTTTCAAGGTGACAAGCAATTTTTTAAAGTTAAAAATACTTCTGTGTCACGATTCTGCTTTTTTCTCCTAAGGTATTACCAATAGAATTCAGAAATACTCTGATACAGTACCTTGTTTTATTATTAATGTATAATACTTAATACTTCTGCTACCACAATGGAATAGTTTGATGATTTAGTATGTATAACCATATTTTAATAAGCTGCACAACTCTTTATGTTACAGTTTCAAGTTATAAGATAAGAAATTTTAAGATAAAGTGAAAATGTTTTTCTTCAGATTGCATTTAAAGGTAACTTGGAATTTTTTTTCACTCTGATGAATAAATTGATGGAAATGATACTGCTAAAATTGTTTAGGCTGAACAAGGCAATAGAAGATAGTGAAAAAGGTAAAAATCTAAAGGAAAATGTAACTAACAAAGTAGTTGGATAGGCAGAACAGTAAATGTACTCTTTGCAGGCTAACAACAACAAAAAGGCATACTACCTTGGGCATTGGAAATTCACAAGCTCCTGCACAGTAGTAGGCATCAAATGATTTTGGAGAAATGATCCATTCATTCCATCCAATATCAGCGAAGTCAACTTTCATGTATCTTCTTGAACAAATCCTTGGCTCATTCCATTGTTTTCGCCTTGCTTTCTTCATTGTTTTCTCATCAAAATTTAGCACCTGAGACTTTGTAAGTGTTTCTGTATTTTCTTGTCCTTTTCTCCTTCGGTCTTTGCGTGAGGCTTTTGGTTTCAAGGACTTGTAGGCATTCTCCCATATGTCATGTTTGTTGTATTTATTGTTATAATCTACTTCTGGCAACTCATTGTTCTGAATAGAGCTAGAGAGGTATGTATCCCTCCTCACTCGGGTATCAGTTGAAGCATTGAGGGATAGACTTGGGTCCCCATCATTGGAAGGAAATGGGTCATAACGCTGTAGGGTGACTGCCACACTGTTAGGTTCAGAGATTGCAAGATCATTGGCATAAACTAGTATGTAAGGTAAATGGCTGGCGACCTGTTCAGGGAAGCCCTGATGTTTCTCCCCAGAATCAAGCTCAGCACAGAGAATGAGCTCTCCAGTCCGTTTTGCTTCTTTTATGATGTGTGAAATGTCCTTTGCATGCCAAGCCCCTCGCCTTTGAAGAGACACGGTGATGTTCCCTTTCACTAACCCATAGGCCGAATTCTGGTGAATGCTTTGGAAAATGAGGTTGAGCTGAAGGATCGGAGGCAGGTGAAGGAGGCGGCAAGATGAGTTCTTGGACCGCTTACAAAACACTTCCCGGTGCCGAGGGCGTTTGTCAGCATAGAAATGAAAAGTGGCAGCAAGGATCACCTCTGAATCCTGCATGGATGTCAGATTGAAGCAGTACAAGGGCTTCTGAGCCAAGAATTCTGCAAGAGAGCAAGTAAAACATGGATAAATGTCCAAGACCAAAAATAGTACACAAACCCTTATTCCTATATAAATGGATTAACAAATTTTGCTTTTCACTTACGCAGTTCAAATCAGTTGTCATAGTGAGCTTGCCACTTCCTCTTAAAACAGTGGTGAATAACAGGAGAAAAAAAACCCCAAACAACTTTTAAAACCAGTATTACAACATTATCGGGATCCAGCACACTGAGCACCTTTTATATACATAAGGAATACATCTCTTCCCAGAGATTTTCAGTTTCAGACTGCCTTTCATTCCAGGCAGGCAAGAAAAATAATCCTTGCTTCTATTTAATTTATAACAAAGTCAAACTTAAAGAAGCTTTCAAATTTGCCTGTGGCAGAGCTCAGAATGGTACCTTACTCATTACATTAGCTGAAAACCAGGTTTACAATTAATATTTAAGATGGTCTAATCTAAAGCTAACTGCAAAGCTTTCTGTAAGATCTCTGGGTGATAACTTTGTAGGAAACAGCACATGAAGTTGATAATCTGTAAATAATGCACAAGAGATGTTTCACAGGGGGCTGGAAGTAAGCAGTGTGACACATCTTGGGGCTCTTAGGAGCATCCTCCTTTCCAGTATACATCATGTAGGAACTTTGTTTAAAGCACTGTGAAACCTACTTGTTTTCTAAAACTTGTGTTTTGACCTACTTGAAGTTAGTGACAACTAAGGTTGAATAGGAACTGATTCTTAAAATTCAAACTCCATTTGATAAAGCTTCTTTTAGTTAGTTGAACAATTTGGGCTCACATTACATCTCTACCATTATCTCAAGGAAGATAACGCAATTTTACACCATTTATACCATGTTTATTTATACAGTAGAAAATCCTCAGTGTGTTAAAATGTATTCCCAGATTCAAAAGGTCATGCCTTCAGAGTCTGTAATTGTGAAAAATTCCTTTTTTTTTTTTTTTTTTTAATTTAACTAGCTCAGGAGTACACAGGAAAGCAGTGGCAGAACCCAGAAATTATTCCTGTTCTCCCAAGCTCAGAATGGTGCTTAGAATGCATCAAAAGACTACAGTGAGTAAATTTGCGTCTTTAGTTAACCCAAGTGGACAAACTCTCTGGAAGCCCTTCTTGGCATACCTGGACATTCTGTTAACTACCACCTGTCAGAATGTTCTTCCTTTTAAGCACGATTTCATTTGAAAGATTTAAATAAGTAGTGCTACATCGCACTAAATTGGTGCTTGCTGTCCTCTAGTTCATGCTGGATAGAACCATCGTTTGGACCACACCACAGCAGGTTCAGATATTCATTAATTCCAGGCCCACATAGACAGTCTGAAAGTACAAATGTTCAAGTATGCAGTTTCCATCTACCCCATCTGCATTTTTTTCCTGATGCAGTGAAGTGGAACAGCCTGTACTGATGCCCACATAATGGTTTCATAGTTGGAAGAGAGTCTAAGAGAAATGGTATTCTGTGATGAGAACCTATTTGTTTCTGTAGATCAGGACTGGATTCCTACCAGTAAACTTTTAATCAAATCTAGTTTCATACACAGGTGCTCATACTATGAAAAAATGTAAGAGTTTAGATTCTACTCAATTCTTTGAAGCATAGAAATTTCACAAGGCTGCCACCCTATTTTTTAAACCAAGAAAGAGGGTAATCATAGTACTTTAGAACATCACACTGTTATTAATGTTTGCTCATTTCAGAAGGCATATTTTTTAAAGAATGAGTCTATCCATCTATCCACTGCCTCTCTTCACCTGAGCTTTATACAGTTGAAATTTCTAACACATTTTTTAGTAATAGAATGCTCCTAGCACCATCAGTTCTATAGATATGACTATGAATCATCATATGCATCACTGGGATAAAGGCGTTTCAAACACCAGAGTCTGGGGGTTTCAGATGGGAAGGTAACTTGTAATGATACCTCAGAGACAGGGAATTTTAATTAATCTAAAATCATTCTGAATTCTAGAGTGAAAAAAACCCCATCAAAATTCTTTGTAGAACAGAGTAAGAATCTGTGAATGTGCAGCTACTGAAAAGCCAGAAACCTGGAAGTACAGGCTTTTTAGGAACTGAGGAGCTGAGTTTTGGATGGAGTGTAGTCATATTTATCATATTGCATTGGACTGCTCAGGCTTTTACCAACCTGTCAAGCAAGCATTGTTATATTTTGCAGGTCTGCTCTGAGTTGAGCTGTACTAGCTGTATAGATTAAAGCTGTCAATGTTTCACTGATTGTATCTACCTTTCAACATTGTAGACAGCTTCAAGTTAGGAATACAGGCAAGATGTGTGAAGGATATACTCAAGAGGTTGGTAGAAAAAAATAAAAGGGCAAGTGGCCAAGAAAAGAAAAGATTAGCTTTTAATAATCAGGTAGGAGAATGTTGCATTGCAGTAAGTGAAGATTAGCAAAAAAGATTTACATGGTATTTCTGATAACACATTTGTGAGAAAGAAATGTTCAGAGAACCTCATTTAAAATATTTTAAGCTATGACATTATGTTACAGCAAGGCTCTAGAGGACAGAGTTACAGAACTCTGGGTAATCTTGATTTGGTTTTCTTGCACATATGCAGTATGATATAGTCTTAACTAAATGGTTGCTATTTTCTACTATCCACCAAGGCCCTTGCTTTGCTTAACACAGAGGATGGATGGTGTTCAGGTACTGAGCCTGGGTTGCAACAGTCAATTTACAGGAAAGTTTCATGGCTTAGGCAGCAGATTTCTGCCATGAAGACCAATTCCCCTCACTCTCAGCAGCCTAGGTGAAGCTCAGCAATAACTTAATGTATCACATTTAGTCACAAACCACTTACAACTTGACTGTGCAACTCACTTCAGTCAGTTGGTGCTGTTGCCTAAAGCTACAGAGTTCCCTGAAAACTAGAAAGCACCTAAAGAAGAACTTCAGAAATTAGTTCACAGACTCTCTCTCAGTACCTCATCAGAGAAATAGTGAATTGTCATGAACACACATAGAAGTGAGCTGAGAGGAGGTGATTAGATGTTTGTGAAGCACTCTCCCTGAAGCGAGAGGTACTGCTAGAGAAACACGAAGAAGTGGTATTTGGAACATGTGCCAATAGTACATGCATATATATGTAGCAGGTGCTCTCACATTTAATATGGAGAAATATTACATGTTCAGACACCCAGTCAATACCATCTGTATACTGTGCAAGGGATATGTAGGATGACAATACAATTATATAGTTGAGGAGGCCTCAATAATGCATCTGACAAAGAGGAAAACTAAGTTTGGAGTGCCATTTTGCATCTCTGGAGCACCTTGACAACTGTAACTAACACTGATGCTAGTGTCCCCTAACAACAGCTTTAGGCTGCAGTGTAGGAACAGAAGGTTACAATTTTCTGAAAAAGTAAATAAAAAAAAAAAAAAGAGAAGTAAGTCCCTTGCTTGGGACAAAGAAAAGAAAATTGTTATAGGTGCAGTCTGTTTTGCTTATCTCAATAGGGTCAGAATTGTCATCCATATTCTACAAAGAACAGACATTCCAGGTCCCGTTAGAAGAACATGCCAATTTCTTCTTTCAGAAAAAAAGCCCTAGAATTTCTTGGAGAAGATACAGAAAAGAAAATATATTGCCAGATAACTTTCTTCCCCTCTCCCTCATCTTGTGTCATTCTATGGTTCCTTTCAGACTGTTTATCACTAGGTTGATGAATTACAAATTAATACAACTTGTTGTCATGAGAAAGGAACATTGCAGAGGAGCTTCTGCTTTCATGGTATGTTAGTGGCGAGAGATGGGATCCAGATGAGAAGGTACACAGATGTGACACAGGAGAGAGGAGTTTTGGACATAGGTGTCCTTTATGTCCATTGCATAGGCAAGTTACTTCCAAGCATCTCTGCCTTGGTTTCATGATCTGATAGATGAGCAAATCAATATTGATTCATAATTGTTCAGTACAGTCCATCTGTGGGTAGAAAATGCTGCTATTCTAGTGCTTTAAACCAGAATTTAAACTACATAGATGCAAGTAACTTATTCAGCAGCTTAATTGAAAAATGAAGAATATAGTGCAACTCTTGCATTCTTCCCAATCACTCTTGTGGTCCAGGGTCTTACTTGGGTAACAGCCAGTGTCAGCTGCTCAGTTCACTGAAAAATAAGTAATAGCAGGAGGTCATGGAAGTTCCTCCTCACCCTTACTAGTTAGCAGCTGACAGCTAATGGTCTAGAGCATGATGATTTGTTTCTACCAAGTGCCTGTGACAGATTTACATCCTATCTCCTAGATTTTAGATATTCTTGTTAGCCACTTGCCCTTCCATATGATCTCATCCTTCTTTTGACATAGGACAAAAATTAAGTTGGTGTGCACTAGGGAATATGAATTATTGTGCAATATTACAGTAAACACACCCTAAACCACTGTATGCTGCGTTGTATTCTGTACATGAGACTTGCTATGGGAGAAACAGATTGAAAGTCACCAAAGCAAACTTCTAATTAGATGTGCCTATAAAAGAAAATATTTCTGGCAATATATAAAAAAATGTATTCTCAAAACTGATCTAATTCTTATTTTCAGAGCTAGGGTCTTAGTTATAGTCGGTAAGAGTAAACCAAAGGAGGAAATAATTTTTTGGCTTTCCTTGGCAAATGATAACACATTTATAGAGTGTTAATGACGCAAACGTCCTCTTATTTTGAAGTAAGCCTGGGGTAATGAAAGCGTGGTTTTGACACCGTGTATGCTCTTCCACCCTCATAATCAAGCCAAGTAAAGCTGGGGGGAGGGAGGTCGGGCACCAGCCCGCAGAGGCTGGGGCAGCGCAGCGCACGGGCGGCGGCGAGCAGCGGCAGGCGGCCCCGCAGGCGGCACTGCCCGGCCGACACTTGCGCGCCCGCGAGACGCGCCGGAGGAGGGACCTGCGGCTGCCGCGCTCGCTGCGCGGCTTGTGCTCCAAGTACCGCGGGAGAGATCCTTCGACCCCGTGCGATGCGCACCGGGAATAGCCCTTCTTTTGCCGGTGGTTTGCATCCACAGCGTCGGGGTCTTTCTGAAGGGGGAGATACCTTGTTGCAGATGGTCGCGGGGGAGGGAGCCGGGGGAGGTGGGAAGCTGTCCGTGAAGCGGAGGGGAGACACCGTGTCCGTGTAGTTAGCAAAGGGCACCCCCGCCCCGCATTCACCCAGCGTGACATCCCCCTCAGTCACTGACAGCCTCGGCGCAAACCCGTCACTTTGAAGCGAAAGGGGAGCGAGGGGGCTCCGGCGGTGCCCCGCGGCCGGCCCGTCTTACCTGGCCTGGCTTTGAAGCTGCGGACCGTGTTGCCATCGCCGGGCCGGCTCCCCTCCCGGTTGTACTTCTCGTAGAGCTTAAGCATGTGGACAGCTACCATGTCCTGAGCGATGCTGCCCAGCGCAGGGGGCGGCGAAGAGCCCCCGCGGGGGTCGCGGCCGGGGGAGGACGAGTCCCGGGCGGCCGGCGGCTGGACGGGGCAGGCGAGCTGGCTGCCGGCGCCCTCCCCCGCAGGCGAGCGGCAGCCCCCAGGGCCCAGGGCCCACAGCAGGAGGCAGCAGGTCAGGCGGCCGGCCATCGGGGGGGTGCTGCGGGGAGGCCGGGCGCGGGGCGGCGGCGGCTCGGGCGCTGCCTGCGTCTGGGTCTCCCGGTTGGCCCTGCCGCACCGGGGCGAGGGGGCGGCGAGGCCGGAGGAAGGGGGCGGCCCCCCCCGCCGCTGATGCCGCCTCCGCCGGGCCAATCCCCGGGCCCGGGGGTGAGGAGCTGCCGCCGGGGGCGGCGGAGAGGGGCTGCGGCGGGTAGCAGGGGCAGCGTTAGGGGTCTGGGTGCGGGGGGACGTCGCGGGAGGGGACGTTGCATTCTTCCAACGTGGGGCTTCCCCGCTCTTTAAAGCGTAGCGGGGAAAGAATCTAAATTAATTAGCGCACAGCCGCTGATTGGAGACACATGTCACCGCCGCCGCTGTGGCAGCGAGCGCTGCGGCAGGACGGCACCTTGGCTGCCTGCGCCAGCGAGGAGGGGCTTGGGAATAATTCCTAAAAGATAGAAGCAAACAGATAACAGGCGGGCAGGCGGGCGATGGGAAGGGACGGGACGGGAGGGCGGGTGGGTGGCAGGAACAGCATGAGAAGGAAAGGGTGCGCACATGCGTGCAGAGAGAAGTACAAGGGTCTTGTTCTGTTTCGCTCGGCAGGGCTGACAGCGCTGTCTTGGGAAGGCAACGCTGTAAGCAGTGTTTGTACCAAGCATCCCGGAGAAAAGAGAAGTCGCCGGTGGGTCCACACTCTCTGGAAGATCCAGTGTGAACTAGCCAAGAGTGCAACAAGGGTCACTGATAATTCCAAGCAGATACTTAAATAGTAGGGGTTAAAGGGGCTGTGCATGGGTAAACTTTCGTCATTGGGCTATTTCTATGTGTGATCTGAAGGAAGAGAATACTGGCATGAATTTCTGAAGGATTTACACGGCTTAGGTCGGAGGGGGTTGATTTAAAAGTGAATGGTGCATGTGGTGCTTATTCATCATGTGACACAGGTAGTTCTGAATCACAGTTTATAGTCACCCAGTGGGTATAAATGTTGCTATAATGAATAACAGTTTTAAAGACAACCTATAAGGAGAGTGGTATATTTTAAGGCACTTTGTTCATTCTGCCTCCTTTTTTAAAGCTTGTCTTCCAGTAGCCAAGACAGTTACTTTTCTTGGAGAGTATACAATGCAATAATTGAAAAATGGTTGGAAAAAGCTACTGTTGCTGTGTATAACACGACTCTTTTGTGATTTTTTAACCTTGAAGTGTCAAATCTGAGCAGATACTATTGAAAGCCTCTGAACCACAAGTTTGTAGGTTTTGGATCATGGTAAAGAAACGTTTGATTCATTTTTAAAATTAGCACCAGGCCACATTGCTCTGTGGCCCTTGAATATATGAAACAAACAATTTGCAAATACAAATTTGCCCAAATGTACATTGCTAAAGTATCAAACTTCCTATTAATTAATCTTTGCTTATAAATAAGCCAAACCATCCTTTGATGCTTTTTTTTTTTTTTTTTTTTTTTCTCCATGGTAGCATGCTCATGACCTCCACTGGGGGTGTGAGCGAACCTTTTGTTGTTTGTGGTTTTTGTCTGTACTGTTTCTATACAATCAAGGTCCTGTGAAAAGGAGGAAGAGGCAGCAGGAGGTAGGAACAAGCTGGGCTATTTTGGACCAATGTCCCATTAAAATGTTCTCTCTCTCCTTAACTCGCTCCAAACTCCTATTCAGGCATACACTTTGTATCAGTCTTTAACCTGCACTAAAACCTGTAGGACACTGATACTTTGACATTGTTGGGAAAGAATTAAAGAATCAACCAGGGATGGCTAATATTTCTTGCCTTATTTTATTGCAGAACAGCAGGAATTCAAAGTCTTTAAAGCTCTGGTACTTTGACTCTTTTATGCAGCTGAGATGATGAAATAAAAATGTGTTTGGTAAAGGAATTCAAATTAGCACTGGGTCACATAATTCCCCTGTTCTGAATATGGCCAATCAATGGCATCTCTAAGGCATCTAGAGGCAAGAGCTATGCAATTTCTGCTCATGCAGAATAATATTCCTAGCGTGGAAATTTCTGCTAATTAAAGCTCTTGCCAAGTAGACTCTTCCCCCCCCCTTCTTCTTCTTAAATAGCTCAAGTCAAAGCTTTGCAAGCCAGGACTTGGAGAGAGTCTCCCTATAGATAGAGAAGTGCATTCAAGATTTTAAAATGCAGATCTAAGCTTACTGCTGAAACTATTGTGATATAAATAGTATTGCACACACTTAATAGCAGAGATATATATATATATGACCCCCACCCAACAAATAATATTTTCTTATGGAATTGGAGACATCTATACAAAGGAACTACTGTGGCTTGTCCTTGTGTTTTGTTGTAGAACATAATGTAGGAAATAGATAGGAAATATATGAGAGGGGATATAGAGCACCAGGAGGGGTATCTCTTCTTTCTGTTCTACAGTAAAATAATTTATTAACTCCCTGTAGGGTTAGATCTATCTATATTAAAATAATTTTGCCTGACTCTTTATTTTGAATAGTAAAGTCAGTAGCAGTGATAATGAAGGTTAAAACTCCAGGGAAGTTCATGAAACAAATTATTACTGAATTTGGGCTTAAGTCCAGTTATTACGTATTGTAGAACTGCTCATTCATTTTTCAGTCACAAAAACATCTTGCTATGTATAATGCTGCACAATTAGGTAGGAACATACAAGACCACTCCTTAAGTGTATAACTCATTAATTAGAAATTAACTGAAAGAAATACGGTGGGCTGCAGGTTCTCGTAGAGACTGATGACAGAACTCCAAAAACCTTTTTCACATTCCATCCAAAATCACGTGGTGTGACCAGAATGATATATGGTAAGTTGAAAAGGTTTTTGTGTTTTGTTCAGTTTTCTGGACAATAGTGAAATTATCATAATACCTGGAAAAGAACAAAGAGGCATAGTGGTGTTTAGGTGTTAGAGCAAGCAGAATGATCAGAGCTGGTCTGAGATTAGTGTTTGGCAAGACTGGATTTAACTTTAGTTTCTCTTTACACAATTTGCATGTAACAGGTACTGGCATATTAATCCTCTATCCCCATCAGTAATGGAAATGTCATGAATATCTGTCATTTTTCCAGTTTTATCTTACTAGAATTCAGGATTTATTCTTCCATATTTGAAGACTTTCAGAACATGTGCTTATGACAGGTCTGTCTCTTTGGAGCCAAAGACTTATGTTTCTACGTTGAGGTCCACTGTTTATGCTGTAACGAGGATGACAGATAATTATTAAAAAAGCATTTCCCAGTCTGTTGCTGCCCAGAAGCTGCCAGACTACACTGTAGGATTTTCTCCATGCATAGGACACTAAGTGCAAAGATTTCAGCTGGTATTAGCAGACGTAGTAATTCTGAGATGATACTAGGCACTGGCCTGAAATGAAGACCATAGCTTTGGTTGTTTGTTTTTTTTTACAGCAGGCACTTTCAACTTTTCAGTGACCCATGCACCACCTCATAGAGTCATTTAGGAGGAAAAAAGGCTAAATATTGTTTTCCCGTTAAGAGGGGGTAGTAAACTTTTCCAGTGGAAATTCCAGTGGTAACTCATATTTATTGAAAATCTAGTTCATCCAGGTTGTTGATGCTACCTTGGAACTGCCCTGAACTGCAGTACCTCCTGTCATTGTTTGTGAGATGTCTCCTTACTGTGAGAGCATGCATCGCAAGTGCCTGTCCACTGCGCTTCCTCGGGTACATACCCTTTTCTTCTGTGGGAGAAGGAAGCTACAGACCATGAAGGAGAATGGGAGCACAAGGCAATCAAACACTCAGATTGTGGCTGAAGCAAAAGTAGACAGTTTTAGGGAGGAAAGGCAAGGGGGAGGGGAGTGGGTTAAATTCAATTTCCTGTTCAAAAGCAATTTTAAGGAAATATTTCAAGCAGCCCTAGGCACCAGTCTTTAAGTTCCAGCCAGCAACCTATGGGGCTTTGAATTCCCAGTCCTTTTACTCAGTTTGTTTCCTAGGCAGCAAAGACTCTTACTGAGGTCAATGTTCAGTACAAGTTCAGAGCTCAGCCTGGTGAACTTAACAGGCGAGATCGATACCTGCTGAGCAACAGCAGCGGGTGTAAACACCCGTGCTTTTCAAGAGAACACATGGGAATGGGAGGTGGGCTACATAGGCTTGGAGAAACTGCGGCATACCATTAAACACCCTGCATCAGTCCTAAGGTGGCCAGCTGTAATATGCATTTCAGGCTCTTGTTTACAAGTGGAACCTGAAGGCTGTGGAAAGAGGATGGGGGAAAGGCAGCAGCACCTGGGAACCATCCATGACCACAGCTGGTTTAGCAAAGATCTTGCAAATTGGGTTGGGATCTCTCCAGGATTTTCTTGGTCTGAGTAATGCTGGAGACGAGAGGAGGATGTATTGTGCTGATGGTATAGGAAGGTTTCTGCACATGGTGGACTAGGTTAGACAGATACTGGGGAGGTGTTTCAGGCGCAGCTGCTGACCGGTAGGTGGCAAGCGTGCCCCTGCGTCACGGCTAACCCATTGCTCTCTCGTGGATGGGGCACTCCTGTCCTTACGGTGACAGTTGGGATCACTTAGGATCCCGTAGCATTTTCCTAGCGAGCAGCTCTGTCGGGTAACCTCAGTGTTTCCAGCTTGCATATTCATAGCCTTCTAAGCCTTGTGATAGCTTTGGCTGAGCTCGTGCATAGTGCTTGTGGGAGAACCTGGCCCAGTGAGGTATGCTTGATGCTCACAACTCTCCCCTGGGCTGTAACAGCTGTATGAAGGATCCATGCTTGCTTAATTGCAAGATTAAGATAGAGAGCTCACAATAAGAGTTATATTTTCATTAATATTTAGGATTTACATGTTATCTTTATTTCAAATTTGTTTTGGTTCCTCTGAAGATTCGGATACTATTTTTTTTTTTTTTTTGATCTGCAGTATGGTTTCTGTGCAAGAATAAGTGGTTCTCATACTCTTCCCAGAAGGAGCAGCACTCCAGAAATGAATAAAGGCAATTATGAATTTACTAAAGCCTGACTCAGATCAGTGGTGTCTCTTCCATAAATTTAATAGGATGTTGGTTTAGGTTCAGAGTATAGTTAGTACTGTGGGATGGAAGATGCTGTAGGTATTTAAACAAAGCTGATCCTGCCCTGACATAGGGTGAAGAGTGAAATGATCTCCTGGGGAGCTTTAGTTCCTAAAAATTATGTAGTTATTTTAATGGAAAGAATGATAATTTACACTAGTAAAAAGAAATCAAATACTAAATATGGCAGATATGCTAGGGCATCTCCTGCCTGCAAAAACTTATTATACATCTTTGTTTGACCCAAATACATGAAAACTATATTGCATCTTAAGCTTCTTTTAGTCTGCATGAAATGAAGAAGCATATTTATTTTTTTTGCCTATATCTGTTTTTCATCTTTTTGGAACATGTGCTCTTTGTTCCACCATCAGAGACATGGGAGTGTGTGGTCTTACTATTGTAATTGTCTGGATCCATGCTAACATCCTTCCCTCAACCCTGCAAATACTGCAAAATACATACTTTTAGATGCATTCTTTCCCTGAGCAGGTGTTCTGAATGTGAAGGTGACTTCTTCAGGATAGATGATAGCAAAGAGAACTAGAGGTTTTGACAGGTTTCCAAGCATACCTTTAAAAAAAAAAATTAAACTTCTATAGGAAACCTATAGTTCCAGGCAAAAGAGTAAATTCATGTACATGTTATTTTGACTATGATTCAATACCCACTTTTTTTTTTTTTTCCCTGTCTGTAGCAGATCAGAATGCTTTTAGAAGTACAGGATACTTTTGTGGCTTTGCTGTCAATTAGTGGTAACCATATAGTGGCCATGATGGTCAGAATCAAGAGAAGATTTGAAGGTAGAGGTAGTATATTTTTATTAGATAACTAGCATAGGGAGGCTGGAAGATGTTCTGAATTTTCTAGCCATACATATTGGTCTAATGAGAGTTATTGCTTTTATTTGCCTTGCTTTTGAAACCATGAAGCCTCTTCTCTTGTTTCTTCTTCTGTATAAGCACTTATCTTTCTTTCAGGGATTTCAACAATTCAGCAGAATTTATTTCTCCAGATATATCATTTTTTTCATATTTCCTTGATTCATATGTCTCTCATTTTCTCACATTCAAGATTTTTTAAGGGAGATGATACACACATCTCTCACCTCTTTCTGAGGAAATCCTATTCTGTCCTCCAGCCTTCAGCAGAAATGTGCATCAGTGAGTGAATGCAGAACACTAGTTTTCCTGAGGATTTCACCATTCAGCTGTCTAATTTGAAAGAGTCATTCAGGTTACCTTCCCATATGCTTAACAAACCAACAGCCAACACAGAAGGTGACCAGAGCTCAAAGTGGAGTTTTTATTACCACAACCAGAATCCCTGGTAGTAAACAGAATTCACACATTGCATATAAACTGACTCTACAGATCGCTGCTGTGTAGTTTGGGTCCACGTGGGTATTTTGCTTGTTGTAAAAGAACACTAAGGGGATGTTTTCTGTTTTTCTGTTATACTAAGTTGTGGGCCAAAATGTAACGTCACTACATTAACTTTTGAGTCACACCCAAGATGAATTTGGCCCTGTCAGTTGTTAAATTCTTGCTATGATTGATCTCAGCTTGCTCAGAAAGAGATCATGCCAGACTAGCAACCACAGAAATCATTAGTTGAAACTCCACCAAAATTCTCATTCCCTGTAAATTGAAAAATTAAGCTTTGAAATAAAATGCTTTGTTCTTCAATCTCACACTAACTTTTTATTAACATTATATAACTTCAAACTATTAGGAAGATGCCAATTAAAACAGAATGGGTTGAAGTATTTGAGTGAAGAAAAATAGGGACATGATTCTAAATGAGGTATCATGCTTGTTCTTGGCATCTTGTGGCATCTTATCTCTGATATTTTCAGTTGTAAATGTCATTTCCCGCAACCCACATTTATCATAGATGTACATAGATGTAAATGAACTATTATAACTAAAGGCCTGTTCTTGGCATATTTATTTTATGAATTCAAAACCACTCATCATCTGTATGAATGACACAATATGAACACTTTCCCAGCTCTTTCTCCCAGTCTCTATGCAGAGGGATTTTTTTCCACAAAAAGAAGAAATACCAGAAATTCCATAAGGCTTACGGAATTGCTTTATAGCAAATTAAGGAAAAAACCTGTAGATAAATATTGAAGCAGAAGAATCATGAAGCTAACACTAGATTTTTTTTTCAGTACTTAGACGTATAATTGCATGTAGCTTCAATAAATTTCTACTCTAAAAGTTTTTCTTCTAATACAACTTTTTAGATTATCAACACATCAAAGGAACAAAAGGAACAAACAGATACTAAAAAATAATTGAGGGGTTAGTCAATATTGGATTAAAAGGACCACTGATCTAATGGCATGGCAATCCCTTTATGCACCCATAATGGCATTGTATGTTCATGGTTTTTTACGTGCTAGTGATTCCACATCAAATAGCTATTTCCACTTTCTGCACCAGCACTGGAAAGTTTCTGTTAGCTAACATGAATTCCCTGGGTCAGCTGTACTGCATGCCTGGTGGGGATGAGTAGGACAAGAAAATTCAGAAATATGGGTAATCAGCTTATGATTAGAATAAACTGTCATACTGAGTCTCAGATAGGCATGAACTCTACATTCCTAATGCAATAGGCATAAAACCCGTAAATTTTTATTATTTGTCTGTAATGTCAGAAAGTAAGAAATGCAGGCAGCAAGCTATTTTACTTGAAATTACTACTTTTTAGAAGGGAAAGCTAGGTTGAAACTTCTTGTATGCATTAATAATGTTCAGCATTGTTTTTATAATTTTTTTGGTCCCATATTGCAAGTTTTATTATGTTCAAAAGAATGGCTGTGCAATTTCATATGTACAACGTTTGCAGAAGCAGCATGGAATAGCTGTGTCAAATCTGCTAGACTTCTTGTCATGGAGAAGGCCAACAGTACTTTTTTACTGAAAGACTCTGAAGCACTAGAAGACATGTACTCTTAGAAGCTGGACTTTTTTATGGACACAAAAGGCAAACATCTGTGATGAATGGTTAGGTGGGATTGAACCTGCTGTGGGACAGAAGAATGGAATGGATGACCTTCTGATGTTTTTCCCAGCCCTATTTCATATGTATAATTTGGAAATGGAAAAAATGACCCTTGTATTTATAAAACAATGGGCTTTATACTACAATGTCTGAGTAGTGAACTTGACAGAGCTGTGGACAAAGAAGTGGATTTGCAAAGTAAATTCCTATTTCAGCATGTAAGATAATGGAAGATGGTAGGAGTAGCAAGTGTAGACACTAAATATTTAGTGTGATTGTGCCCAACAGAGCCACATTAAATGCTTTGTAAACTCGAGATCTTCAGTAAGGTCTGTATCTTCTGTTGTTCTGTATCTTGGTTTAAGATCCTAGATGCTGTGCAGATCTAATAAAATGTTAAATCTGATTTCTGGTCTTTATCTTGCTTGATCCATCATCATGAACTTCTTTAGAAAGATTCTGAAGTGCAGAACAAGATGCACAAGGCTTGCATGAAAAGAAGGGATCTCAAAACTGCTAAATTAATTAGCAGTTCCTAAGTAAATTAAGTACCTTGCTTGAAATATTAGATAAATTAGTGGTAGTCTTATGGACACTTTCCTCACACCTTCCCATCAAATGGATATTTGACTTGCTTGGTTAGTTCAAAGTCAGTTCAATAAAGCAATCAGCTGCAGTTCCTTGGAAGCACATTACCTTCTGGGGATTTCAGGAGATGGAGATTTCTTCAGGGGTATTTGAAACAGTAGAAAGAACTGTCTGAGTAACTAAGGGCTACTGAAACCATCATCAGCCTTTGCTATAAATGCAAGATGCATCTCAAAGGCATAGTGCACTCTTTTTTTACATAAATAAAAGACCACATGTATTGTATTGTTGGTTTTTTATATGTAAATGACAATCAAATATAAAACTTCCATACCCAGATAAAGAATTAATTTCTTCCTTCATGCTTTTTCTCTTGAATAAATATTGTAATAAAACCCCAAGACATACCTGAACTCTGTTGCTCAGTATACCATCGGATGGCATTCTGATGCTAAGGTGATGTAGCACAACCTGCATAGGTGAGAACAGATATTCTAGACCTTTGTTGCCAGCATCTTAGTATCTCTCAGAGCCCAGCTAGAGAAACAGGCATAATCTAATAAAGGAGTCCAGGTGAGGTGGGCAAAGACTGCGTAGTAGACGTCTGGCTCCACCAAGGTCTAACTTCTATGGTTCTGCTCAGTGAGACAGCTGTGAAGCAATGAAGCAATGTGTTCTGAAATTGGAAAGGGCTGCAGCAGGCAGTAAAAGTTTGTAGTCAAACAAAGCTCTAAGCCTCTACTTTGTTTTTTTGGTGGGTCAGCCTCCTTCCATAGGAGCTGAAAGCAGCCGTGGTGCCGCCATGTCCCAGAGCTGGGAGTCAGAGAGCTAGTAAAGTGTCTCAGCAGGGCTGTGCTAGAGCAGATACAGCTTCCAGCAGCCCTGTCTTTAGTGAGGAGTGTCAAGTTTTTATGAGCATCGTTACGTTTTTATAGTTTAATGAGTTTGACTATTAAAGCATAACAAAGCACGTTAAAAACTTGCCATGGCTCATTTCCGCACTCAGTAGCAAGTCCTTGCTATGTGTAGCATGGGTCCCTAGGAAATACTAAATAACAAAGGCCAGTTTAATACAGTGCTTTTCACATCTTCCTTATCCACTTTAATCATCTTCGTCCCTTTCTGTTTAAAAATAGTCTTGATCTGAGGTGTGTGTTTTTTCAGTTTCAAAGCTCTCAGCACAGTGGCTCATCTGGAATTCACACCCATGGGTAGATTTCTCCAGGAAAAAACATGGTAGTTTGTATAAAGACTGCAGATGAGAATAAAATCATTAGAAAACGTGTTTTGAAAGACACTGTCATAGAAACTAAGGAGCACTGGGTTAATAATAATTATTAATTATAATAAGGTGAGGTGTTTTGGTAAAAAATCAGTAAAGAAAAGAATATAGTAAAGAAAGCAACTGTGATTAGTTGCCCTCACTGAAAGTTTGACAGAATGGAGAATGGTGTATTAGTTTTACAGAGTGGTGCTGTCATCTTCAGTTGCAAGAACATGGGAGGTGGATCCAGGCTGCAGTTTAAGGGAAGTTTACTGTAGCAACAGTTCAGAATTCACTCTAGCTACAGCCCACGAGATCTATAAATCACTAAGTAGTGTTAAATTGAGATAAACACTACTCCTAGGGATGGCAGTGTGGCAGGGAACATGGTAGAGCTCCGAGGTATCCAAAGTTGGCAGGGACTCCATTGCTGGAGCTAGACAGAGGAATAATTACATCAAGGACAATGAGAAACATGGTGCAGACTGTGAAGAGCAGTTCCTTTTGGTAGGCAAGGGATGTTTGTGGATATAAGATAGAGTGCTCTGTGGGGATGTTTCTTTGCATCTCTTTCTGCATTTATAGACAAAAGTTATAAGTATGATAATTCAGTTAAAATCTCATAGGGGCAATTTTAAATGTCTTTTACATCTAACAGGCAGCTTCAGGAAATAGACAAACAGAATTCTTAAAGCTTACATTTGATTTTGGTTTGCTGTTTCAATAGGGTCTTTGCAAAATAGAGATTTAAGGTTTCTATTAAAATAAAACCTATAAGGCAACTTAAATGTAGTAGAGCACCTATGTACTTGTATTGGTTTTTAAAAAGGTATTCAGGTGTCTTAAGATGCAGATGTATATGTACCTAATGGCATCTTTAGGAGAAAGCTGGTATCTGTATTAGGAATACTGGAAAATCTTACTAGGTGCTAATCGACATTGTTTCCTGCCTAAATATGATTATAATTGGGTTCCTTATGAGCTTTAGGATCTAAGTGCTTTGGAAATGTATTTTATTATTATTTACTGCCTTACTTAAATTGCTCGTATGTTTTATAAGCTCTTGAAAGTCACTGCTGAATTATGACAACATGATCCAGACTTGGAATAAACCCACTGATGATGATATATTCAGACGAGATATATCTACCACAAAGCATTCCAGTGCTTGTCAGTGGTGCCCAGTCCCCAGAGATAGATTGTTACTACATTCATCTTCCTGCTAACAGTCTGCATTTAATACCGTTTGCACTCATGACTCAGAATGCAAGTTCATCATGGGGTTACTTATCATTGCCAAACTCATTCTTTTCTCCTTATTCTCAGAAGAGAAGTAAGGATTTTAGCAAATTATTCCACAGGGATTTTGCTTCATGACCCACATATTAGATGATCTTTTACAGCAGAAGGGAGCTATAATAAATGTAACTGAAAACATATTGCAGATCACTGTTAAATAATCCCTGCTTTATTGCAGTGAAAAATGATTCAACAGCATAATGATGAATGTGGAAGAAAATCCTCCTAGTGACAGGACATGTGGTCTTTTAAGGTTCTAGGATGGTAGCTGACCCTTCATGGGAAGACAAGTAAGCACAGGTGACAAGGATCCCAGCTGGCAGATATTAAAAGCTTCCATCTTGAGAAGGAAGGAGAGGGATTAATTATGCAGAGAATTTCCTCAAAGGAAGGTGTTTCTGCTTGATAGGAAGGACATAGTCTATTCTTTTGTTTGACAGCAAATAAAAGATTGATTCTGAGATTTCACACCAGGTTAACAATAGTGCTTTGTCATTCTTAATAGGAGTTATGATCTGCTTAAGTATGTATGTTGGTGAAGTGGCAAAACTGAATAGACATCACAAGAAGGTAAAGAAAAATCTTACAGGAACATTATCGTGCCTGTTCACTTTGTTTATTCGGTGCTCCTGAGTGGTTTTGTTTCCTGTCTTCCCTCTTTCAGATAGTAAATGATGTTAGCTGCTGTAAACATGAACTGTGGTTTGACCAAGTAGTGTAGAAAGTAATTCTGACTTATGTATTGTTATATGGGGAGTCTTCATGTGGCAGTGGATGAGGTGTGAGTAGGAAAAATGGGAAGTTGCACCTTCTGATGTCACCAAAAGTTGATTTGTCAGTGCAAGCATGTTCCAGGAACAGGAGCTGAGATAAGGAGGGGTAGGAAGTAGTGAGGCAAGGAATGCAATGGAATTGAATGATGAAAGGGATCATGCAATGTGGGATTCATGCAATTCAGGGAGAAAAACTGCTTAGAATGAATATGATAATTACATTTAGCTATAAGGGGGTGAGAAAGTACATATACTATGATGTCACAAGTGAAGCAAAAGAAATGCTATGGTACTGACATTATAGTCCTGTCAAAACTGTGATCAAGTAGAAAATGAATAGCTTGGAAGGGTCATCTGCTAACAATGGTATTTTTGTTGAGCTCTCAACCTCAAATACTTCTCCAAAAGGTTTCAGAGTCCCACTGAAAACATCTGAATTGTCACAGTGAAAAGAGATTTGAAGTTCCATTGAGATCTAGTTCCCCAAACATTCTTTCCAATTTTTCCACCAGCATTTGTGGAGAGAAGAGTTGGTGATTTATGTTAGATTTGGGTAAAGTTTTTGGTTGAGTTGAATTATCTAGTGCTTCTGCTATTTTTTTTAGCATGAAAGATTTTCATCTTTTCCTTTCAGCCTACAACCAGTGTAGAATTATCCATGCAATATAATCTACTTTTATCCAAGTCAAATTGGTAGGGTTTGCTTCACATGCCTAACAACAAAGTGCCAATGTGAGTAAGGATTAATTCCTTTTATTGTTATACTGTGCCTGCCAAGGTAAGATTGATTTCTGTGGAATCTGGATGTGGCTGGTGGTGACCCCCACATATTAAAGCTATAGTTCTGTGGAAAGATGAGGCATCTGACTTTTACACATCCAGTATTATGCGAGATGGATTCCACACACAGATAGCTATGTTGGGTGACCGAAACTGGATCCTGTGAATATCCTTGAGGATGGGGAACTATAACTGCCTAGACTTAATGTGTTAGTGACCATTCCACTTCTATTTTCACTGGCTAAATGGCAGCACTGAAAGTGAAATTGAAGCAAAACATGATGAAACTCATACGCTAACAATACAAATACCATCAATGTATCAGGTATTGTAATCTTCCCATTACGTGTAATGCATGATTAGTGTGCATCTGTTAGCCACCTACAGTCTACTATCATTTGCAGACATCTAACACATTGATACCTCTTACTCATTGGACCCTCTATTAACACAGAATTACTGAGGAGATTTCATTCACTTGTGAAACCAACCAGTGAATTATTTTCATTGACTGTTTCCACTCCTCAGACAGGAAGTACTCTTTGTGCTATCTGCATATATGCAAAGTAATCTCCCATCTTTCCTCTATCAAAAACTGTTTCAGTACAGAAAATACCCTTGAACACTTATACAAACATACTTTCACGCCTGTATCGTACATTTTACATAGCAATGTTTGTAAAAAAAAAAAATATCTCTGTATGTGTTTCTTTTCATATTCATTTTAAAATGAAATGGAAAAAGCTGCCTTTGCAAGGAATTTTTATTGGCAAAGCATATCATTTACTTTGGCTTTATAAATCAAAGTGCAGTCATGCTGCAAAATATGGGTAGCCCATTTAGAAATATTCCATCAGGAGGTATAGATGTGTAGTATATTATACCTGCTGTTTCAAATAAATAGCATTCTCAATTCCTGTTCATCTGTATATAATATCTTTTATTGCAATATGGTGCTTTCCATCAAGTTAGTTAATTTTGTTCCTGCAATTCAAGATGTAATTGATCACTACAGTACTTGCCCTTGGGACAAAGTATCTTTTTATCATGTGTTGTTTCAACTTTTCACCATTCTTTAAAAAAATACTCTATACAAAACATCGTAGCCTGTGCAATAAGTTTTATATTCTTTTTTAATTTTATTCTTTTTTATTTATTCTTTTTTATTACTATTTTTTCTATCTCAGCATACATATGATGTCATCCGTAAGATGTAGTACCTACACCCTTCTGTCCTCTACCTGCACTTTGTTTTGGAAAAAAATGCATTTCAACACCACTTGCATGAAGCTTGTGGATGATTTCAGTTAGCTTTAGATCACAAGGCTTCAGTTCAGCAAGCTACTTAACTTTGTGCTTAATCTTTTGTTATTTTTATAGAGCTACTCATATAGACAGCAATGCAGAGCTGGGTTTTCAATTTCAAGACAATATGATTAATTTTATTTATAAAATATTGCTTTGAAATAATTACAGGTATTTTTCTATTGGACTTTTAAAGTCTTGTAAATGTTTTATGCATTAAAATTATTTTTGTTTTGAAAGTAAATCAGAATGAAAAAATCATGAGAAAGCTGTTTCAGCCTTTATAAGTGAGTCTATAGCCCCAACGTGTATACCTTTTGCTAAGCTGCTAAAAGTGATATTGATTCACTGAAGCTAAATATGCTGGAATGCTTGAAGAGTGGCAGTGTATTTCAGACAAAACCATAATGGATCAGAATGTAGTTATCTTATACTTCAACTGTAAAATTTTTGGGGCAGGGACTGTACATACAGTGGGTCCTCCAAGGTACAATTTCAGTACAAGTAAATCATAATCATCATCATAATAAATGATTAATCTTATGGAATTAGAGAGGCCAGCAAGTGGTCAAAGGAGACTGAATGCTCAGCAGTTGGCACTAGGGGGAATTAGGGGTAATTCCTGTAAAACAACAGTTGATATACTGGGAAGATCTAAATGAGAGCTACTTATGTGGTTAGGTGTATTGTGTGGATTAAAAATTCTAGCTCTATACATCCAATTTAGATTGGTTAGAATGCTAGGAAAAAAAAGGTTTTCTAAGAAATTCCATTTAAATTTTAAACAAGCATGAAAAAAAATAGAATAATGATTTTCTTTTTGCTATTTTGAATTAAACTTTGTCTAACTGGATAAAGTAAAATAATTGGATGGGGTTATATGTGTTAAAATTTTCCTACAGAATGCATTTTAATTTGGAAGTAATTCAATTTCTTATTGCTGTACCAAACTGAAGAGAAAGGCTTTCTCTTTAAAAAGAAAATGAGATAAAAATATTTTATCACTAGGATCATAAATTAATTTAGAAATATTGGTAAACTAAACTTTCTAGTGCATGTGTGCATCACTATTACAGCCAACAGATAATGGTGGAAATTCCAGAAGCAGTTTTTAGGTGTTAGAACTGAAACTTCATTAAGGCATAGTCTGTGCATTTTTGCATTTGCCTTTTGTTAGGATTTCTAGCAACTGAGATACTGGAAAGAATATTCATAAATCAAGAAGTTAGTTGAAAACAGTTATTTTATATGCATCCAGTTTCTAATTTTGAATGTCTAGCATTTCTGATTGGGGTGGTGAGTCCCATTTCTGATTCCCAAAATCTGTGTTTTTAAGCAACTGGATCTTAATTAGTGCAGCATGAATTACAATAGCAGATCTTCAATAGACAGTTAAATCTGTTGTTAACAATAATGAAACCAAAATTATTTTACATTCTGAACAATTCTGTTTCCAGTATAGTTCCAAGGATAAAGAAAAATGGCTGTGTAGTAGTAGGAAAACTTGTATGGTTTAATAGTAATATATGAACAGGAAAAGTTTCTAAAAAATGTTCCAGGGTAAACATAAGTAATTTCCCCTTTTGAAAAACCCTACTAGAATAGCCTGAATGTTTCTTTAAATGTCACTGTTGCAGCTTAGCCAGTAACACTTTCTCCACTGAACCACATACTTAGCACTGGAAGTTGCTTGCCAGTGTTACTGTGCTGGCTGGCTATAATTGTCTGGAGAGCTATAATGCATTACACACGTCCCCATTCCTTCAGTGAGACTGACGAGTGGAAGTCTTCTGGAAAAGACTTGTTGTTATCAAGTGACTGCAAGTGTGTACTCAGAGCACTAAATTGGGTCTGGCATACTCAAAATTGACACTGATTTTGAAAAGTTCTTAGTTATTCAAATAATACTGAGGTCTAAGACTAGCCCATGGAAGCGTATTCATTAAAGCAACGTTATGGCACTTACCCAATACCTTTAAAACTCTTTAGCAGTATTTTAATTTATTTTCAACAATACTGTGTTGGGCTATGTGCTTATGTCCCTGACAATGCTTGGAGGTCATCACCCAGCTATGTGTATATGATAAGCTATGGACTGTATTTATGTGTTCTGACTTCGGCATTTGATTTTGCTTCTTTAGATAATATTCATGGGCTACCTCACTCTTACCTGTCAGTGGTTTCCTGCCTTTTCACTGTGTTTGTGAGGTGAATCTCTATTGGTCTCTTCAGGATGTTTTCCTGACTATTCTACCTGTGGGTACAGAACTGAGGATTCCTTTTCTCTTTTGTCTTCCTCTCATCAGGTAGTACACAGTGTGCATCTATTAGCATTGCTTTTTGACTGATGTCACCATTTTACCAGTGCCAGATATATGTAATTTTCATCATTCAACCAAAGTATGTTGGCAGAAAGAATTGCAGAGTTTAGGGCTTGGAAAATAATGCTTCATTTTGTAACAAAATGTTTCAGGAATATACCTTGCTGTTATGTGTCCTCTACCACTTCATAAACATTCATTGCTGTTTGACTATGCTATCATATAGTCAGGCCATTGCTTTTCACATATTCTCTTCAGTAATTTTTACTTCTTCTGAACTCCAAAACTAGAGAAGTTCTGTGTGTCCTACAGGTGTTACAGGAATCTTGAACTGCTTGTAATAAGAACAGTCGATATCTACTTTTAGTTTTATGTTCCTGACAATTATCTGCTGCTATGGTTGTCAAACACTGCACATTGTAAGCATGTTTTGCACATTAGCAATGAAGGTAGAAGTGACATGAATTGCAGAGTGGTTAGATATTTTGCAAAAAAGATGGGAGTGCATAATGTGGGCTTGTAACCAAAGGATGCCAAATGCAGAAGTAACTTGCATTAACAGTTCTGGTGTTGACACTGTGGCTAGATTGGAAAGAGAAGAGATGGAGAGCTAGTGAAAGCTGGAAATGGCTGGAAAATGTGTTTGAGATCAGAATTAAAGGACTATGCCAGGCGACTGCATCTAGGATATAGAAAGACAGCAATGAGAAGTTTGGAGGAATAAGACATGCTGGATCAAGGACCCCAAGGTCGTTAATTTTGTAATCATCTGCCTCGTTCTCTAAAAAGTAAAAAGCTTTAGAAATGTGAGACTCCTTTGCCATGCAGCCTTCCTAGAACAGATCTGTGTTGAGCACCGAGTTAAATAGAAATCTATAGATATGATTTTAGATTTAGCAGATATACATACACAAGTCAAAATTTAGGATGAGCAAACAAATGGAATTATAGTATTTTCACATATCTGCTGTTTGACTTGGCAACTTTAATAATACTTTTGAATTATTTTTTTTTAAGGTACACAGAAGGACACATACCTATTCACATTGACAAATACACATATTCAGGTATACACCGACTAAACAAATGGACACACCAATGGGAGTAATATGCACATAGGAGCAAACATACTCATAAAAGCAGGAGGGCATAGCAACATGCATGCACATGCACACATACAGAAGCAAATTCACATATAAGAAGTGGGAGACACATAATCATGAACAGCATTGCACGAATACACACTTAGATACCTACACACCACAGTTCCCTTCACAGCTATATAAAGTAGACAGAAAGGCCTGGAGCTCTGCAATCATTGTTAAAAGACACTCACATAGTCATGACTGTCTCAGGCTGAAAAAAAGGGAATACTGAAAAATAGTGTCTGAGAGAACAAAAAAGGAGAGTCAACCCATCAAACGTCTGGAACTAAAATAATACCAGAGACTATACCCCGGCCAAAAGCACTGCCAGCAACTAAGTCAGTCACACAGCAAGAGCAGTCATCCACATATACATATGCTGCAAGACAAATAGCCACCACCTGCCAACTGGCTACTAGCAACCATGACCTCTGTGTGTGTGTGGCCAGTGTGTTGGCACCAGTGTTGGAAGAGGAGTGGAAAGAAAGGAAACAGCAATAGGAAATCAGAAAGAACAGAGGTGAAATGGAATCAGTGCACCCAGTCAAAACATTTGTTTAATAGAAACAGAAGTCTGGAATGTGTACAGTTTGTGTTTTACACAGTGAAAGGTCCTGGTCATGTGTGAAACTTCAGCCTTCTTGAGTAGCAGGAGGTCCTGTATGTGTGAAGAACATCATTGCTCCACTTAGCACACATCAGATGTCTTGAAAATGCCAAACAATGGAACAGGTGGCTAATTGGCTTCCATCCTTTCAATTCCTACAACAAGAAGAAGTTTGTTCAAGTGGTGAGAATAGGATGCTCAGTCAGGTCCTCTGTCTGGTGTTCTAGGCGCTCTCTCTGAAGTGCTGTGTGATCTTGGGTGACTCATTCTTGCTCTTTGTGTCTTAAGTCTGCTATGTGTAAAATAAGGATAATAATGCTTCTTTACTATTTAGGGGTGCAGGAAGATAAAAATAAAGGATCTAAACCTCCTTAAATTTCATGAAAGATATCAAGTAGAGCAAAGCTGAACTGTAAAGAAAATTCCTGAAATCTGCCTCCGAGTCAGACACAGTGTTGAAGGGTAGATTTCATGGCAGTCAAATTCTATTTTCTTGCTGATTCCACATCTGTACCTCCTCTATTTTATTAGTTTTTAGTATGATACAATAAATTTTTCCCAGTGTCATACTATTACTGTATGACAACTCTAGGCCTAATCTTTACTTTGATAGAACCAAAAGTAATTAAAAAAAGCAAATTTGACCTTCTTAATTTCACTGTTTTCATACTTGCTCTGAATAGCTAATAGCCATTTTTGCTCTACTGTTCTTACCTATTGCCTTCTGAATACGTTTCTTTACAAGCCTAAATCCTGAAGAAAAAGCCTCCAGTAAGTTAACTGCTTATGTATTCCTCCCTCGGGGATAAGCTATAAAGGGGGAGCTCATCTAATAATTTATTCTTATTTCAGGTTATATCAGATTTTGCATTAACTTGATTTAATGCTGTGTTGCCTTCAGTCTCAGCTCATAAGGGACAGTTACAAACCACCATAGAGAGAATCCTTAGAGTCATGACAGGCTGCATGCTTTGGCTTCAACTCTATTATGAGACCTAGCTTTCAGTCAGTCAAATCACTTATCCATCCGGACACCCAACCGGATGAGTGTGGTTTTGGCCAAAAATTCAATGAAAGATCTAAGAACACAGATAACTTTCTGTTGAAATAGTAAGCACAGTAAGTTTTGTTTCCAAGACTTTCACATATTTTTAACAAAAAAATGTTTCATCAAAAAGTTCCAAACCAGCAATATACCTGTCCTGGTTTGGCTGGGATAGAGTTAATTTTCCTCCTAGTAGCTGGTATAGTGCTGTGTTTTGGGTTTAGCCTGTGAATAATGTGATAACACATGGATGTTTTGGTTGTTGCTAAGTGGTGCTTACACTAAGTCAAGGACTTTTCAGCTTCCCATGCTCTGCCACCGGGGAGGTGCACAAGAAGCTGGGAGGGAGAATAGCTAGGACAGCTGACCCAGACTGGGCAAAGGGACATTCCATGCCATATGATGTCGTGATCCCACATTGGGTGCTCAGTATACAAATGAAGGGTGTTGGCTGGGAGGGTAGAAATCACAGTGTGGGGTCTGGCTGGGTGTCGGTGGGTTGTGAGCAGTTGCATAACTTGTTTTTCCTGGGTTTTGTTTCTCTCTTTCTTTTCGTTGTTTTACTTTTCATTACATCATTATTATTATGATTACTATTGTTATTATTATATTTAATTTTATTTCAGTCATTAAACTGTTCTTTTCTCAACCCATGAGCTTTATTACTTTTGCCCCTCTGATTCTGTCTTCCATCCCACCCAGGGTAGAAGGATGAGCAAGTGGCTGTGTGGTGCTTGGTTACTGACTGGGGTTAAACCATGGCAATAGCAATTTTTTACCATGGAATTCACCTCATGGACTAAATGTAAAACTACTCAGAATTTCTCCATGAGACATTTTTCTCATCAATGAATGTCATTCCAGAAAACTAAATAAATATGTGCAGGTTGTTACTGATTTTGACAACATGCATTTAAGAAAATAAAGAGGATGGGGCATTTCAGTAGGTTTGGAATAAATGGATTTTGTATTAAAATGTACTTTGTCTTGAATTTTTTGTCTTCATATCATATTTCATCCGAAGTCATCACAGCCTGTTGGAAACTGTATGGGAATGATTCTTATAAAGCGGTTCTTTACGGGGTGAGTGAAGGCAGTCGTGCATCTGCTTTGCCCATGTTTTGAGTCTTCCAGATAGGAGAAGTCCAATTCAGAAGTCATGTGCTGAAAAGCAAGATATATTAGCTCAGGCTCAATGCCATGTTCATGGTTACGTGGCTCTTGGATAGAGCTGGCTGCCATCTGGCTTGTGTGAAGTATGGTAAAATCCCAACTGTCTGCACCTATTCATCTGGACATACCCAACATCTGGTTACAGAAACAAGTTGTAATTCAAGCTTAGTAAACTTGCTTCATCATTTTTCAGTTTCACTTCTGACTTGTGTTTTTAGAAGGTTACATCCTGCGTTTACACAGTATCTTCATCACTACAGTATTCTTCTCATGCCTGTCACTGATGTTCCTAAACCACTGTGCAAATAAATAAAAACTGTACAGCTGCTCAAGTCCCTTTCACTAAAGTCTCAGAATAGAAACTGGATTTATACCTAGTTGAGAATATTCATGAAAAAATACTGGTTTGATTAGAAAAGAATTCAAGTGAAGAGTCATAAACCAAAAACTGTACCACCTCCAAAACAATTGATTAGGATAAATTTCTCTTTTTCTGGAAAAGCTTGGATGTCCAATTTAGTTTTGTATATACTTATATATATATAAATATATATATATTTCTACTTAGATTTTCACAAAGTAAATAAAATGCCTGAAGGAAACCAAAAATCCTCTAAATGGTTGCTGGTCAAAACCTGATCACTCAAATAACTATATTAGACAGAAAATGCTTGAAGAAGTTGCAGATTACTGTGAACTTAAAATTTTTATCTCTTAATCAGTTTATAATATCTGAGTTCATTTAGGGACAATGTGTAAAGCTGGATGGAAGTTAAAGCCATTGTAAATGTCTTTAAGTCCAAAAGCATCTGCATGACTTTTAAGGGATTTGAGCCTGGAAGAAAGTATACTGGTAAGGCTCAGATATTCATATGCTTTATCAACGATTTGCTTTTATTCTTAGGTTAGAAACTTCTCAGTACATTCATCAGTTTTTCAAGGAAGATGGGTAGAAGGATCTCTGAAGTTTGGCTTTGTTCATACCTCCTGTAGTTCTTATGAATTCTTAAAAGTCAGTTATACTCCATGTATTCTACTCTATGATGCAAAAAGTCTTGTGTCTCCACCTATGGTCATTATTGCTCATGTACTCATTTCTCTTGATGAGTGACCACCTGTTTCTGTTTGAAGTTTCGAGGTGAATACCTGAATTGAATCTTGCTATATAGTCTTTCTAGCACTGGACCACCCACTTACCCTGGGTCCTTTAAAACAAACAGACAGAACATCTAAGTTCTTTGTTCACCCTCAACTTCACTAGTATTATTTTACAAGCATAATCTTGTTTAATACCTGATAATTAGTGGTAATAGCCTTTTTAACTTCTGCAGCTGTCAAAACCACATATCTCTAGCAAAAACTTAAAGAATATTAGGTATCCAGGCAGTAGGCTACCTTATCCCTTTAGTTTGTCTCAGCTAAGAAAAATATCTCCATGATGTAACTTGCATAACTTTGGTTCTTGCTACTGATCAAATTCATGTCACTTTTTCTTCAATGATCTCAGTCCTAGAAGCATCTAACAAAGGTGTCAAGGCAGACAGCTTCATAAAGGAAAAAGACACTTCTCTGCATTATGCCTTTTCTTTTAAAGAAGGTCCAAGGAGGACAGAGAAAACTATACAGCAGTCCCCACTAGAAACGTGACACATCATAGCTTTTACTTTACTGTCCTGTTTGTCACATGCCAATACTCAGAATGTGGGATGTTATAAAGATCTTGGAAACAGGCTGCAAACCCTACAACTATTGTACCATTTTAAATCTCTGCCCCCACAGCTGGACCCCAGATCATAATAGAACAAAAGCCCTTTCCACATATTCACTATGTGTCTGCAACACAGCTGTGTTCTCGTTAACGAGTTTGGAAGTGATGTTGTCCATGCTTCGCGCATTAGTATGAGTATTCAGGAGGTTGGCATGGATGCTTGTCTCAGTTCTGCAGCTGATGTGTGGTGTAACTTCAGCTACATCATTTATTCTCCAGGTGTTGGACCTTAGCAGAGGATAGCATAACAGGAAAGTAGGAATAAAGGAAGCATCTCTAACATGTTTTAGAATGTTTCTCCAACATAATTCTGTGATGCTGGATAACCCAGGAACAATTAAAGAAACCTATCTTGACAGCAAAGCAGTAATGATCCACCTAACATAATTTTGTGCAAGCCCAGGAAAACACATGTTGCATGAAGATAGATCTATTTTTGTACATATTGATAGATAGATCCGTTTTAGCCACATTATGTATGGACATGGAACATGTTTAGAACAAAGCTAGTTGGAAACTGGGCTATTAGTGTCGGCGAAGCCAGAAACAAAGTTAAAGTGGGTCAGTATGTGATTTTAAACATGATTCCATATCAAGTGTTTTCTAACTAACCAGGCTACTATGTACAGATGCATTTAATTCCCATGATTAAAGTTTATTATCAATAGATTTTTTGTGAACAATTTTAATGAGAGTACAGAGAGACCACATAATGGCAAAACAAGTAAGCACCAAAAAGACTGGGCCAACAGTGTGTTTTCTTATTCAGTGTTCTAACGTGTATATATATACAAGAAAGACTTTTTCTGTGACCAAAAAACTCAGTACATGTCTTAGCAGATAACATCATGCAAGAATTATGTTTGCTTTGAGAAGAGTGGAGGTGACGGACAGTATTGCATTGTGTAGCCCCTTGCTAATGGATCATGATTGAATCTTGCTGGCAAAGGAATACCGAGTTCAGTGACAGACATTTGTTGTACAGCTTTCTGTGTTCCTTTCAATAAACCTTACAGACTGTGCAAGGCTTCCCTTAGAGAAGTAAACGTGTATTTGCTGGTAGTCCAGTCTGTGGTTGAAACTTGGTGAACTAGACTCCAGAAAATTTTTCCACCATTTCTGGTGAACATGCTGCAATTACAGCTGGCGTTTCTGATAGTGTCAATTGTATCTGTAGTTTAGATTTGATACTTCCTAGACAACTTCTAATTGCTCAGAACTGGAATGCCTACATTTTTTGGCATTCACATGAAGTAGTCATAGGAACACCATAGGAACTTTTGATTATTCCTCTGTCAAAGAATTTACTGTGATTCATTGGTCCAGAATTGAATCTATCCAAGCTAAGGCTATTTCATGGGAAGACTCCATTCTGAACCCAAGAGTAACTCGAGAAACAAATAAGGTTGTGATGTCCTAATTTCCATGTCTACATAAGAATGGTTGCCATTTTCAGACTCAGACAAAGAGTAACATCCCTATACAGAGCAGACCTGGATTAGATGCTTTTTGGCATTGGTTTGTGAGATAAACTGTAATGTTTTTAGACAAATATGACCAAAATTTATGACTCTATTTTTACCTAAGGATCTCAAAGCTTCTCACAGCTATTAAGTTTATCCTGCACGAGGTTGTAATCTCAGGTATGTAATGAGATTGTTGGCACAAATAAGTAAAGTAAATAACTGAAATCAGTAAAGTGTTACTAAATAAGTAAATGAGGGCACAGATGCTCACCTCTGAACTATGACAAACTGCAGCTTATGAAAAATACAGTATCAAGTGTCCTCTTTTCCCATATTGATAGGTTTATGTCTGGCTACTCAGTCTTTAAAGGATTTAAGCTAATTGCAGAGAAAATCACTATAGTGTCCCTGCTCTCCCTTACCTTGGCACAGCACAGAGTGTGCATCAACTGGGAGTTACTACAGGCACAAAATGTGCCAAGGCCACCCACAAAAGGGTGAAAAACTGACTCTCCCTAGTGAAAACTTGCATGTCAGTTGTGGAACTAGGATTGAACTTCACAGCTCGGTATTGTCAGCTCTTTCAGTGACAAGCCATGCTCAGGTTGTCTCAGAGTTTGACACAATTTTTCAGCTGAATATCAAGCAGATTTGTGTTCTGAAAAAACCTGCTTCAGATTCCTTTAAACTTTGGAATATCCATTGATTTTATTTTTAAATGGGGAAAACAATTTTTAGTTGTCAAATCTAACGATGCCATTTTGTTTTGGATCAAAGATGACACAGTTTGGTTTGAAGTGATTCTTCCTTTAAACTTCAGAATGACCGAAAATGTTGGCTTGTGATGACCTGGAACTAAATTGTTCTTGATATTTTAGAAATACCACCACCACCAAAATAATAATGTAACCTTAGTTCTAATCTCCTGTCCCCTCCTGTGCATACTAGCCCATATTTTTTCTCTTGTATTTCGAATGAAAAATTCTCTGATGTTCATCAGATTTCACAATAGCCCTCAATTAGAAAAACATGCTTTCAAGGAACATAAAGGCAGCATGTAACATGGAATGTGAAAGCTGATTTGAAATGTCAGATTTCAAGGCCTGTGATTAAGAGTTTGATTTTAAATCATTAATCTTTTAGGAAGTTTCCTTTTTGCCCAGATCCTGGAAGTTCTCATTCGAGTGCCATGCTAGAGACTGTGTGTTCAGCAGCAAATTGGCAGCACAGTGAGAGGATTAAGGTTTTGAAAAATTATTTTCCTCTAATGAAAACCCTCTTAGGAAGTGATGTCCATTGCTGCCAATGTAAGCACTCACCTAATGTCCATGACAGCAATAAATTTATTTTTCCAGAAAAAACAGGAAGCTGAAACATGTGTAAGGAGCGTGGTGCATGGTGAAATCATGAGGGGCACATAAGCAAGCTCCAGTTACACAAGAAACTGGAAAAACTTGTTATGAGAGAGTGATATATGGTCACTTCTTCTTATATTGCAGCAGTGTTTAGAGAACTTGTCCTAAATCAGTACCCCATATGGCAATAACTGTTAAATTTGTCACAAGAATCAGCCTTAGCCATCTTCAGTTCACAGTACCAGCAGGCTAGACAACAAAACTAGGAGTCTGAAGGGTGTAAAAAGGGGAATTCACCTCACCCACTGTCATAAGGGACACAAATGCAGAGCTGAAAATCATAATCCAGGGCAGTGTGTGGTCCTCACTGAATTCATTACAGTTTTGCCATCTGATGATAAAGTGGTAAGAATTAACTCTGTCCTCTTCCTCCCTGCTCAGTGCCATTCTCACACAGTCACATGTTTTTCTGACAAATTCCTAACTGCTGTGGTTTAGTCCCAGCTGGCAACTAAGCATCATGAAGCTGCTTACTTGCTCACCCCTCCATCCCAGGTGGGATGGAGGAGAGAATTGGAAAAAACCCCTAATGGGTTGAGACAAAACCAGTTTAATAGCACAGAAAAGGGAGATGAAAAAATAATGATAAAGGAATATACAAAAACAAGTGATGTACAACACAACAGTTGCTCATCACCCAGTGATCGATAGCCTGTCCCCAAGCAGTGATCCCTGCCAGCTAACTCCTTAGCTTCCATACCGAGCATGATGACTTATGGCATGAAATATCCCTTTGGTCGGTTTAGGTCAGCTGTCCTGGCTGTGACTCCTTCTCTGTAAGAATCTGGGAGAACAGAGGTAGTATGAGAAACTGAAAATGCCCTTGGCTTAATAAAATAATTGCTTGGCAACAATGAAACCATCAGTGTTATCAACATTCTTCTCAGTACAAATCCAAAACAAAGCCGCACACTAGATACTATGAAGAAAATTAACTCTATTCCATCTGAAATCAGCACATTAATGCTGGTTAATTCACATCGGTGACAATGAAGGGGTCTTCCTTTTGGGAGAATGGAGGCTTACGGTATCAATAATATGTTACAAACCTTCTCATTGCTGGACTGGTCTTCCAGCCAGCTTTTTCCTGGCTGGTATTCGTTGTTAAAACTACTAAGAAAATGGTAATATGGTCTGCTGAAAAGAAATATTTTTTCACAAATATTTTTATGAAAAGTTAATTAACTTTTCCATCAAACCCTACAGCTGCAAATATTTTGATTGAAAAAGATGTTATTTTATGAAATGTGTCATTAATCTCCTGCCAGATTCTGAATATAGAAGCATCAGTTTCCTAATGATTTAATATCAACAACACTGACTTCCTACATGGTTAGTGCTGATAGGCCTTTCTAAAGATAATGCAGCTGATTGCCCCTTTGTTCTCATTCGTGCCTTTATGAGTGCATCTCTCAGCTGTTAGTTCACAAGTTTATGCCTTTCCCAGTTAAAGTTTTTGGTCTTCCCCCCCCCCCGCACATAAATTATTTCACCCTGAATACCAGCCACCTCATTGTATATAGTTTGATCTAGTTAGTGCAATACCTGTCCTTCTTTCCTCAGGAACTGTATCAGTGAAGAGACTGGTGAAGCAACCTGCATAAAACAGCTTTTTTAATAAGAGGAAGAATTCATTAGAGGGAAAGAATTTTAAAATACAAACAGCTGGCACCCAATTTGCTGTACTTGTCTTTGTGCTGACACGTGTTATGTGGCTGCACAGGGAGCTGAATCAGGGAACTGGATGAAAAATTCCTTTTGCAGAAGGAGGCGTTGGTTTTTCAGTTGGATTAGTTCCCTTACCCAAATCACCGTGCAACCACACAAGCATCCCTCTCAGTGGCAGCCCACACTCAGCTCAACTTTATTTGCTCATTTCACCTCATCTTAAGTGGTTGGTGAATGTTACAAATAACATTTTTCAAGTTAGTTTTTCTGTAGATCTGTATTTCTGGAAGATGTTATTTCTTGTTCTGTGTTAAGTTTGTGTGTCCATTCACATGTGCCAGTGGACACTTTCTTGCTGTTGCTCAGCATTCTGCTCTGAAGATCAAGCCAACTACTTGTGTTGGATTTTAGGCATGGGGCAGGTGATCACATGTTGTAAACAGTTTTCAAGTGTAAATTATTAGGATGAATTCAGATCCTGGATAAGTAAACTATGAACAGCTGATGGCTGTGTTATTGCATCCTGATGAAATTAATCATCACTACCAATCCAATATGTAAGGGATGAAAATTACTTTTTTATCAGAGGGGATTTGAACACATCTCTGCAGAGACCTATCAGGAACACCTCCACTTAGGCTGAAGTTTCTATGTTCAATCCATTAATGAGACTAAATTCCAGCAAGGATGTAGGTTCAGGCAAAAGACTGAACTCATAATGTCTAGATATTGATACTTTAGCTCGCATTTAAAATAAACAGGTTTCTATTCAGAGTTGAACAGGGATCTATTCCCACTTAGGCAGTGTTAAAGAAAACTTTGACTCTAAGTACTTCCTAACTTAAGAGTGCCTTGATTTGTGAATCAAAAGTGTTTTTCAAAGGAGTGCAGGAATTCTTTCACTACTTTGCAGGAGGGGAAACTGAAGCAGAAATAGTTGACATGAATTATTCATGGTCACCCTATAGGGTCAGTTAGCTGACTGAAAATAGAAATGAGCCTTGGCCCCAGCCCATTTTTCAAGCCATATGGCCACACTGAACAACCCCCCTCAACCAAAACACTAAAAGTCATAATTACGACTTTTCCTCCTTTACCATAAGAAAAGAATTGTTTGGACTTCTGGGAGCCAGTCGATGATCTTGCTGGACTTGCATTATCTTGCAGAACTCAACTCAGCCCTGGTAACCTTTTCTTTGTTATGACACAAATTTTCAGTGACCACACACTGTCATGACTGGAATTTTGCTATTGAAACCCTTTACTGTTTTCTCACAATAACTGCTCAGCTGTCATATCTTCTGTGATCTCTTTTCTTGCAGCCACTGATGACTGCTTGGAGAGATATTGCCCAGATATATCACAAACCAAAAAATAGGTGTCACTAGAGCTGTTAAAGGATACTGATTTGGTCACTCTGGTTTGAGATTTTGCAAATAAACAGGGTGATGAAGACATGCTCAGTGAAAAAGGGAAAAATACTGGTGATCTCAGGATTTTACAAATCACTATCTATATGGTGTCTCCTACTGCTTCCAAATACAGTTGGTGCCTCATTTTGTTAGACGCTGGAGCTGGAAAAGGGCATCTGTCTTCATGGTATAATAAAGTGCTATGCAGATATATCCAAACTCTGAATAACATGAGGCTCTCTCCAAGATGGGTTAATTATTCTGGCACTGTGTTGCACATTGTATCTGGGCTAGCTTGCATAAGTTCTGCCCTGAGGATGTGCCATAGGAGGAATAGTCCACCAAAACATATAATATTCTCAACCGTCAAGCAGCAATTCCTCTGCTAAATGTTTCCCATTTCTCTCCATGCATACAGTTATCTCTCATAATTAAGAATCTGCCCTGTGTATACTCTACATTTTAAAGAGAGGAACATAACAAGCATTTGACTCTATGTTGCAGGGGTGGACACAAAATGCAAAATTTGAATGTAAATAAATATTTTTCAAAATTTCATTTCTGAGCTCAATATGGAGAAAGTCAAGACTTTTCAGAAGATCCATAAAGTCATAGCTTCAGAAACTGTGAGGCCTGAAATGACCATCTAATTTGCCTTGCATTCTAACAAAGGCCAATGAATTTAGTTCAGTTGGTTTGTACTTAATCAGTGGGATCCAACCTCAGGCAACTATAAAAATCCAGGCTTTAGGAGAGAGCCACAAAGTTCAGACCTGGTCGGAGGATCAGAACTTCCCCAGAGTTTGAGCATGTGTTCAGGCTACAAGAAGATCTGATCTGATCTTGTTTCTACTGGAGTGTAAGAACACAGTCAACTTCTCTACATGTTTTCCATTATAATTTCCAATTTACTTCCTTAATAGAAAATAAATGCATGACCTCCTTCTGCCCTTAGCTCCAGCTTGTCCCATCTGTAACAGTTGTAGAATCAAAAGATGTAAGCATTTCTGAAAACTAGAAGCCACTGGGAAAATATGTCTTTTCTATTGCCCATCGCATTTTGTTTGAACATCTGAATTTTGGGATGAAAATACTTCTGGCTGTAGCCATGATATGACAGACCATCAATATTTATTTAGAAGTGGCATCAAAAAGACAAGGAGAATCAAATGTCACAGTGTATTTGTCACAGATAGCTTGAAACTGGACCGAAATTTATTATTTTTCTCTGAAATGGATGTCTGTGAGGGCAAATAATAAAAGACTTGTGCAAAGGAATTCATCTGCCACTGCTCAAAGGAAAAAAGTCTAACAAATGATTATTAGCTAGAGATTCACTTGTGAAATTGTCTCTTGTGAAATGGATTTTGTTGATATTTTTTCTTTTTTATTTCTTTTATATGCACTTGGATAAATTGCTGGGCTGAATAAAGTTGTAGACACAAACTGATTTAAAATCCCTTGATATATGGTGATGTCTAATGGTCAGAGACATGTGGATTCTCAGAATAATCTTTTGCTTATTATTAATAGCATGTGAACATGTAGGTGCTTGAAAGAACCTGAACCTTTACTGGACAGGTTCTGTGCAGCTGTGAAAATCAGCAGTGAGGGACTGGAGAATTAAGAATTAAGACCAAGGACATATTTGGACAATTTCCAGCCATGCTGTGGCCCATATTGTCATTTTGCAGTTTTCAGCATGTGTCATACCAGAAAATAGTTTTGAAAAGTGATTTGAAATCATTACATTCACTGTTCTAGATGCAAAGGAGCACATTCCTAGCTTGCCCCTCTATTTCCTTTATAGTACTAGACATGTCACCTTCTGTGCTTTGATTTCCTCCATCCTATATATCAAGGCCATACTTCTGTAAGGATAATGATGCATGTGATTACCTAAGTCACAGGTGCTTGGTGAGGATTACTATATTAGCATGGTTGCTAAATTAGTCATGCTTCATGAAACTTGCTATGTGGATCATAACTCTAATTATGAACTTTCTTATTTCGAATTAGTCTGCAGCTAGAATGGCATTTTAAAATTTATAATATCTTTTAATGAGTGTGATACAGAAATTGTATTTTAATTTTCTGTGCTGTAAAACCATGTTATGACTTATTTGAACAATATAAGGCATTGCCATACATACCTGATTGTGAGTCAGGTTTTGATGCCCTAGTTCATCTTGAAAACACTTTCCTCCTTATGACTAATAGTAGAGCCTTTCTGCAAATGGGGAGCAATATGATAGAATGCCCAGATCGCTGAAGCAAGACTCCAGGGATGGTTTTCTGATCTAATTCTGCTGCAGACACACTAAATAACCTTGAGTAAATTATTTTTCCTGTCTTGTTTGAGCAATAAGCTTCTGAGACCTCTGTTGTTTTATTTCAGTAGCATCTCATGCAAAGGTTGTTCTTACCTTAGCCTTTTTTATGTTTCTGTCAATTACTTAAGCCTTCCTGTCTTTCTGTGAATAGTTTGTATGGGGCTCCAATCTCCTTGGCCAATACTTTGCCAGGAGAACATAAGATATATGTATCTTGCCTTGGTCCTGTCATGTATTTAAAAGCAATAAATTTAAATTCAGGTTGCTCAGGTGGGCAATAATACTAATTTTGATCTTTTCTTCCGTTCTTAAGAAAAAACATAGCCTGCAATTTAGTTTCCTACTTAACATCATATTTTAGGAAGAAGCATTGTTTCCATTATAAGATTTTATGATTCTTTTATTTGTTACAGTGGGAGGCTAAAGTACCCAAAACAATTAACTAGCAAAGAGCAGATCAGATGCAGTGCTCATGAGCAGAAGGATACCTGTGATAATAATGAAAGGCCTGCCAACAGGAGCACGGCACTGCACCAACATTGCTCTCTCCTCAGCTTTCCTGGCCAGAACGGTGGGCGGGGCCGGGCCTGGGAACCATGGCCAGCAACTATTAAGGTTAGGGTCCAGAGAACCAGAAAGCCCACAGGTCCAGGGATAATTGGGATTGCAAAGGCCTGCCAAGAGGAGCATGACACTGCACCGACATTGCTCCCTCCCCAGCTTTCCTAGACAGAATGACGGGGCGGCTGAGCCCGGAAACCATGGCTGGCAACTATTAGGGTTAGGGTCTGGAGGAACAGAAAGTCCACAGCTCCAGGGATAGTTGGGATAAATTTCTGAGGTTATCAGATAAAGGAAGACAAAACAGAGCACACAGAAGCAAAGGCAGAGATTTTGAAAATGTGAGGTAGTTCATAAATTTAATTGGAGTTTTGGAAGATTTTCTGTCTTTTATGGTAAGGAATATAAGTGATTACTAGATGCCATTCTGAAACATACAGTCTAGTCCTTCCATTAATGACAGTAGCAATCAGTGGTATAAACCTATGAACTGTGTTATGCAGAGGGGCATATGAGTTAAACAAGTGATCCTTTGTGCTTCTAAGAACCTAATGTACATTTTTAGTGTGATTGGTGCTGTACAGATGCACAGAAGAGGTAGTATCTTCTGAAAAATGTGGAGTTTAATCAAGATATTCAAAAGTAAACAAGCAGTGAGTGGATCTTACAATGATTGTTTTACATCATTATCAAATACTACTTTTTCTTGGGTGTTACAGTAATGTTATTTATAGTATGAGAGAAGTGAAACTTTGTGGGCTAAAAAGGAACATAGGAAACTTTCCAACTTTATTATACTTGCATAAGAAATGTGTTTTATCTCTATAAAATTACCAGAGCTACTGCTGAGAAAATGAAGATGTCACTTATGGACCATGCTTCCAAATATTTCCCCTCAAAGCATACCCAAGATCACAGACTCTGAGAAAAATATTTGTGGAAGGACTCCCCTGCATGTTCCCAGCATTTTATTTGCTTTGTAGGTTGCACAGTATTGCAGTACAAACAGTACAATTTCAGCTAGTATGTAAAAGAACTGTAATTAGTTAAAAACCTTGTAAGCAGCAGTTGCCTTCAATAATTTTTCAGAATTGCACTGCTTGGACTCCAAATCCTTCTTACACTTTGTCTATCAGTGTATCTGGGAGGCCGTATGAGGTATGCATACATTTTTCTGCTAAAGAGATGAATAATGGCTCCTCTTCTACCTTAGCCCTGTGAAGTGCTTCTCAGAAGTTTTATTAGATCTTCCAGGGTGTACCAAGGTATCCCGTCAGGATGTGAGAAAGTAGTTGCGATGAGCAATACTTAGTTAGAGACTTGATCTAGAGAAGAAAATGGGCACCTATCCAAAATGAGGCAACTATGCTAGAACATCTACATACAAGACAATTGCCTCAAAAAACAGAACACACAACTGAGGGGGCTGTTAAAAGCCTGTGCATTTCAGTCGGTAAACTGTCAGCTGGTATGGAGACTTGGGCCACAGTCACAAGGGATTCTTGCTGTTATGGAAAATACTGGCTGTATCTTAGTACATGGAAGGTAAGTTGTGTATGCATGTGCAGCTTAACACATGTACCTCAATAAACTAGATAGAAAACAGCATTACTCACAAGTATTATATGCACTCAGCCACACTGGGGTAGGGTGAAAACAGAAATAATCTTCATGTGGTAAGTACTCAGGACAGAATGTAAACTGTTTGCCTGCATCTGGCCAGCAAACACCACATCTGTATCTAATAACTATAGTCAACCCATATGTAACTTAAATAAATCTACATTACCATGTAAATAAATTACCATTATAATATGACCTGGCCATAAATCTTCCATAGAAGGGGAAGTTTCCCATGGTGAATTCTATTAATTCTTACTAATTCAATCTAATTGCTCCCTGAGATAATAATTAACATCTTCTCTTTTGTTTTCACCTGGTGGCAATCAAATGACTAGCAATCTTTCACTGCTTCCTAAGAGCACAGTTGTTCTAGGTAAGGAGAATATTTTGTTGGGAGCTTTTGTAACCTACTAGCCTGAGACTCCATACTTGGGTAAAGTGATAATGGCTTTGTGGCTTTTGCTGAAATGGTTCCTGTCAAAATGTAAGCAAGGAAAAAACAACTGCAAATTATATGGCTTAGTACAAGAAAGCATCAGAGGAAATTTAGGTAGCTGTGCTGCACAGGAGTTCAAGCTAGTTTAAATTCCATCTGAAGCATCTCTGCATTGCACTGGGTTTTGCAGCCACTGAAAATCAAGCCAACTGTATTTTAAAGTGGATCTTTACAGATAAGCAGAACACCATCAGTCCTGCTGAAGTCAATAAAAGCTCAAAGCAGTCATTATCACCTATAAAAATGTCATTCATTAACAACTTTAAAAATAATGTGGGTAACAAGAGTTGGAGTGTACACCTCCAGAAATAAACCCACACATGTACAATCACTGAGATATTGGCAGCTAGCAGCAGGAATAAGCCTCAATATAAATCCATATTGCTAAGGTCACATTTATGGTGTGGGAAGCAATTGAATCATGCTCTGCCAAAACCTGTTTCCCCTTTCATCTGTTCTAATACTGGTGTCTCAGGATATTTCATGCAAACAAAATTGCAAAGAACCATTCTCTGGGCCCTGCATCAAAAGGCATGGCATGGCTCATGCCCACACCATTTTTCTCTCCTCAACCCAAAACAAAGCATCCTGCTTCAAAGTGTCAGCTAGAAACAGTCCCTGACTTGAAGAATTTCCATACCATGCCCAGGCATTGACTGAGACTGTGTGAATTGACACGAGCCAAAATTATACCAGGGAGCATGCTATTAATTCAACAGTAGGAATGGTTGTATGCTAGTGTATGCTTGAGCCTATAAGCTAGCCATGTTTTGTGGGTTGACCCTGTCTGTAGGCCAGGTACCCACCAATGCCTCTCTATCACTCTCCTCCTCAGCTGGACAGGGGAGAGAAAATATAATTAAAAGCTTGTTGGTCAAGAGAAGGGCAGGGAGAGATCACTCACCAATCATCATGGGCAAAATAGACTCGACTTAAGGAAAAAATTACTGTAATTTATTACCAATCAAATCAGAATAGAACAACGAGAAGTAAAACCAAATCTTAAAACACTTTTTCCCCGCACCCTTCCCTACTTCCTGGGCTCAACTTTCCTCCCCATTTCTCTACCTCCTCCCCCTGAGCAGTTCAGGGGATTGGGGAAGGAGGATTGTGGCCAGTTCATCACATGTTGTCTCTGCTGTTCCTTCCTCCTTGGGAGGGGACTCTTCACACTCTGCCCCTGCTTCAGTGTGGGGTCCCTCCCATGGGAGACAGTGCTTCATGGACTTCTCCAATGTGAATGCCTCCCATGAGCTAAGTTCTTCATCAACTGCTGCGGCATGAGTCCCTACCACAGGGTGCAGTCCTTCAGGAGCAGACTGCTACAGTGTGGGCCCCTGGTGGGGTCACAGTCTCCCTCTGGCATCCACCTGCTCTGGCACGGGTCCTCCAAGGGCTGCAGGGGGGTCTTTACTCCCCTGTGACCTTCCATCGCTGCAGGGTCACAGCCTGCCCTCTCACCATGATCTTCACAAGGGACTGCAGGGGAATATCTGCTCCAGTGCCTGGAACACTTCCTCCCCCTCCTTCTCCACTGACTTTGGTGTCTGCCGAGTTGTTTCTCTCACATATTCTCAATCCTCTTTCTGGCTGAAGCTGGACAAGTGTTTTTTTTTTCCCTTCTTAAACATGTTATACCAGAGACACTAGCACCGTCATAGATGGGCTGGCCTTGGACAGTGACAGGTCCATCTTGGAGCCGGCTGGCATGGGCTCTGTTGGACATGGGGGAAGCTTCTAGCAGCTTTTCACAGAAGTCACACTTGTAGCCCCACTGCTACAGAAATCTTGCCATGCAGACCCAATACATCATGATTAGTTTACTAGCACAGAGGTAGTTCCATTATGTACACGTGTTAATCAGGTAAATGTGTTCTGACAATATGGTGAGGGCGTCCAAAGCATCTGTCTTCACTTTTACTCCTCTCTAAAGTTCTATATAGTCCAGCTGGTTACAAATGTGAAGCAAAAGGCTTAGGTAAGTGTATTGAAGGAGAAGGAACAAAGTAGTAATTATTTAGAAGCTGTATTAGATCCACAACAGAAGGCACTAGGAAAGTGCACTGCTTTATCAGTGTTCAGATATTAACTTGGATTTACAAGGAGTGTCTACTAATGCAATGATTCAAAGGTATCAGTATATTGTAATGGCTGTGTAAGCTCTCAGTCCAACAGGAGCCTCGTTTCTGTGCTTTGTTCACAAGATAACCATGGGCGAGTCACTTCACCGCTCAGCTGGTAGAGTTGATGATATTTGCAAACCATTTTAAATTTTGCTAATGAGAAGCCTGTAAAGTGCTAACCAGTATTAGCTGCTGTGAATGTCTGCAGAGTACATCCTTTGCCTTTGTAATCAGTGATTTGAGTTGCAAAATAAAGAACTGGCTGTTGGATAAAGATATGAACAGTACTGAGAAAGAAAGAGTCATTGCGGCTGCAGGCATTTGTAAAACATTAAGGGTCACAATTTCAATGGATTGCAGAGCGCTTTTCACAACATAACTCCCTTTGACTGCAATGGGAACTGACTACTTTTGAAGGCTAAGTTGTGTCTGCATAGCACAATGATGAGGTTTTCATCTCACAGTCATTTGCATGGCAATGATTTGTTCTTTCCATCAAGTCTTCTAAATTATGCAAAAACTGAATAATAGACTGTAATAAAAAATATACCCAGGACATAATACACACTTTTCAGTAAGCAGGCAGGGAAAAAGACATGTGTGTTAACTTTGCAAAATCACTTCCCAGCAGCCTGACTCTCAAGGATGGGAACCTAATGAAATGTCACGTCATAGATGATGACTCTGTAAAACCTCCTGCTGCCTCATATTTGAGAAGACAATCAACCCGAACTATTAGACTGCAGAGAAACTAGAAAATTGTATTTTCAGATGCAATCTCCTTAGGCACAAACACAGCCAGTCAGTTTCTGATACAAGGGAAGAAGAACAACAGACTGTCTGAGTAAGATACTGTGGAATAGCTGCTATTTCAGATGTTCAGTGGAAGTAAAAGCCCCGGAACCACACCACCATACATGTGCTCTTCAAAATGACCCACTCCCAGTAGATCTTAGGGATGATGGTTTGGCTGCAGTAACGTAACTTGATGCCACTGAGTGCTGAGTCCCTTTGGATTTGTATGCAGCAGGTGCATACAGCACAATACTTGGTCAGAAATACTTGGCTTTTTGTGAAAGTGTCAGCTTTAAACAGATAAAATTAGGATGCTGATGGTCAGTCTGACCTTATGCAGAAAATTCCACAGGTTTGCATCACTGTTCTTGAAAGAGCACTTTGACTTTGTTAAGTCTTGCTCTGGGGATAGGTGGGACCTGACTGCTGAACGGATTAATATTCCTGGGTGTGTAGTAGAGTCAGTGCAGAGCTGTAATCAAATTACTTCCCTTCAATTTTAATTTGAGCTTATTTCTCTCTGATGATTTTTCTTTTGTCTGCCATGTGTTTAGACAGTAACAACATGGGGACACAAACACCTCTTAGTATCTCTGACTAGCAGCGCTCTCTGATCACAGAACACGGAGGTACTAAGGCCATAGAACTATAGATAGACCCACCTTTTTAACACAGGAAAAGTCACACCGCTATAAATATAGTATGAATAATGGAGCACCCAAAGAACTTTTTTTTTTTCTTTAAGAAATTCTAATTTTTACAGGGAGGAACGCACAAGCTGGAAATAACTGATTGCTGAGAAAATGTTATGATGGCATTATTTACTGCTAAATATCTATTTTGGACTGTTCTGGTGTGTTTGGTGCATCCTTTCCACAGGTTTGGCTCACTATACCAACAGGTACTAGTTACTATCTATCTGCATTATTATGGCATCAAAGTCAGGGATGACTCTTAAAAATTACAAAGCAGGAAGCTGGAAGCAAATCTAGAGATAAAATTGTAAAACCTGCATGAATTAAGGCACATTCAGTCTCTCTTTTCCACATTTTCATATTCAGACTCTCCTTATTTTTGTCCTTTTTTTTTTTCCTGGGAGAGCGGACAAATGTATTACTTGTATTATGTAAGCAATCACAGAATGCTTATGTAGCTTACTCCCTGAGTGTTTCATGTCGTCTTGTGCATGGGAATGGCCTTTACAGAGTTCATTATTTTAATTATTTTCTCATCACTGTAATTGATTCCTTACAAATTTGTGAGTTCTGCATGAAAGCCAGTTTATAATTTTATTTGTAATTATGTTTCAAAATAATTTATGTTGTGGCTCAGGATAAGAGCTGGCAGTCAGTTTCCTTCTGGTCAGTTCAATTTTTATTATTTCTCTTCTTTGATCAAAATTAATTTATATTGTATTTTAAAATTTGAATTCTGTTACTTTTCTGTTAGACAAAAGAAGACTGCTAATATTATAAAATATTGCCTTAGTTTTTAAAAAATCTCAATTTTTTACCATCATCTTTGCTTGGCTTAAGGTTTTGTTGAAAGCAGTATTAAAAACTCTTCAGCATCCTCTTAAATTTGGAAATTAATTTTTGCTGGCATGTTGTCTCCCATGCTATGGGGCTCCTCCACCACTCTTCTGTAATATGTAATGCAGCTATTCTCAGCTAAGAGGATTTAGTGTGGCCTGACTCCTGTCTGGTGTGATTCTTAACTAGGGGCCGTAGATATAATCCACTGACTTTACTAGTGACCTTGATAATGTCGTCAGTGGGATATATCTCTGATTTATGGACATTGTCTTAATTTCACTGAAGATGGTGTTATGCTGATTTTCACCAGCTGACCTGATACAGTGTTTTTCTACTCATATGAAGCAACTTTGTGATCATAATCAGGCTCACAGCATATTAAAAAACAGATTCAGGTCTTCAGTTGTGAACTTTTGTTCATTGTCACTGCAGGATTTAAAATAAGTAATTTGTTCCACAGATGCCATCATGTCAACCTTATTTCCTTCTGAGCTAAAGAAGTGTGTTTTTTGCTCCTGTAGTCCCAAGTTGTAAGCCTAGCTCTAACTGTAACCTTAGACCTGTGGTGATGACCTCCATGATGTTTACTGACAAATTTATTAAAAATATGTTTTAGCTCATTGTAAACACTCTTCACTCATTGTTAAGAGCTTTAATCTTCAGTCATGCTAAACTTAGCACCTGTGCCCATTCTTAATCATTGCTTGTGTAAAAAGAACATAGGTGGTGGGGAACAGAGCTGAGAAAAGCAGGGCATCAGAAACAGGACTAGAAACTGTCTCCTGTCATTCCTACTCTGAGGCACAAACAAGCAGGCTGTCACTGCTCATCAGGACACAGAACTACAGAGCAGGTTGAACAGCATTTTTACAGAGTAATTGCCTTCTGGACCACAGAAAAACTTAGTAAAAAGGTTGACTTCTTTTGGACAGTAACATTTCAGGAGATATTTGCTAGTCAAAAGGTTTCAAGGGGTATCATACCTCCTTCTCAGAGGTGCAGGCTGGTCCTCAGAGACAGATAGAGTTTGACTCGCCTTCCCTCATTCCCAGTCACATACAGTCTTGTACTGCTGGCTGTGACCAAGATCTTTCTGCCTCCTGAAGCATTTAGCATACACCACAGCTGAATGTGGAATTCAGGGCCAGATGCGCTGGTGACCTCCCTCACTGTGGCTAACTGCCACTGACAAGTGGCAGTAATGGCAACGGGCAGACTGTCAGCCAGACATGTAGCTGTCCTGTTCTGGTGGTACACTCTCCAGCCAGGGGACTGCACTGTAAGAATGCTGAGGTTTTGAAGTGAATGTTTGGAAAGGCTGTTCCAAGATAAAATTTTACTAGAATATTGACATCTGGAAGTTTCCAATCCACCATTTAAACAAGAACAAAACAAGGCGAAATCAAAAGCCAGCCAGTTTAGCTTGGAGGGAAGCATTCAAAGCAGAAATTAAAGTAACCACAAGACAGAGAATTGCCAGTATTCAAAAAAAGGGAGAGAGAAATGAGATACTGCACTAGCAAAAGAAAGTGTCCAAATGTTTTATAGCAGAGAATACTATTATTTTTCAACTGTCTTTTCCAAAATAAGATTGTCAGATCTAATGGATTGCTTTACCAAATCCAGATTATTTGTGTTCTAGTACTAAAATTAGTTACAGTTAGGAACTTTTGTACCAGTGTGTAGGATATATGCTGAACAGCTTGAAAGGAAATGAGAGCGTGGATTTGAAACAGATAGTACATATTATTTGCAGAAAGGTGCAACTTTAGATACTACGTGTGCTGTTGCTTTGAACTTGCAAAGACCACTAAATGTAATAAATGCGGATGTGCTGTAGTCTTGATCTTTTGCATTTTGCAGATGTTTTAGAATGTGTCTGTCATTCTAACCAACTATTAAGGGCAAAATTATGTTTCCATTCAAGTCAGTGAGGGGTATTCTGTGAATTCAGTGTATCAGGACTCTACTCTGAACAGTGAAGCAGCTGCAGAATTTACGGGAATAATTAACTTTCCACTTTGAAGGAGGTGGCGATTGCCCAAATCCCTCTGAGACAGTTTTTATGAATTCTCAGACGGACACCTCTTTTCAGGGTCTTTTCAGGGTATGTATCCAGTTGTGAAAGATAAGATCTTTTTAAAATGAAAACAGGAAAATATCATGCCAAGAGAAGATCTGATATCATGTGGAATATGTTTTTTGCCTCTAGTGTCAGTCTTGTCATGTGCCAATGGGACAGTCTACAGCTACACCAAAACCGGTTTCTGTTCATGAAGGACCAATGCTTTTATAGGCAGACATAGCCACGATAATAAAGTATTCCACAACTGCATTCTTAAGTAGAATAAGTAAGTCCAGTGTGCAGTGAGGCCCCAATTTCAGGACTAGCAGGACAGAATAATTCATAGTGACTCCCATGAAAACACAGAGATGACTGTCTGGGTACACAATACATTCACTGAGTGGGGAAAAGTTACTGAATTGTAGTTAAGGAAGTCCTGATTCTTAACCCAAGGGCTTCCCTTGTTAGGTTTTTGGTCTGGGTGTTACTACGCCCAGGCCTGTGTTATTTACAGTGGTCAGTTCTATAGATTATACCACTAGTAGCAACAGTATGCTTGTCGACGTAACTGTGATTATTTTATGTTTCTTGGAGTAACAAGGAAAATAGAATTGCCAAATTAAAATAACAGGTCACGAAGAAACACAAATTAATTTCATATTTTCCTCATTTGTTTTGAAAAAAAAAGCTGTGCTTTTTATGTCTCAGTAGCTCTTCCAAGTTGAAAACACAATGCAGACAAGACACTTCTGATTTTAGTACAAGGTACTCATAAAAGTCAGACTTTTCTTTGAACAAACTAATGTTCTTTATTCATGGTGCTTTTACAGCAGATAACTGATTATCTTAATTATTAATTAAGAGCACTTTTTATCATCAAATTCAAGAAAGGGAAATCAAAACCACTCTCATCTTTCTCAACTCTTAGTACAGCTGGAAGGAGAAAACACAATTCTACCATAAGTTGTCAGAGGAACCATAATTCAAGAATTAGATCTTGAACACACCATAGATAGCCAGTTTGGACTTCTGCTCAGCTTTGTGTTACTTAGGTATGGAACTGAATGTCCTTGTGGCTTAGTTGTCTATTCAAGTACTTACATGAGTCCAATTGCCTGTACCTGATTTATGTGTTTTCAATAAAACAATGATATATCTTTCTTGATTTTACAGATGTTGCTGGGAAGCAGAAACAAAGAGGAATAACTTTTTTAAAGTAACTGGGATTTTGGCTGCCTTCCTGGGTAGTTCTGGTTACACATGTCTGTTTAGGGACTGATTTCCTAAGGATCAATGCTAGTTACCTTCTGAACAGTGTATTTTAGGTGCTTCAAGATAACTTTTCAACAGAACTGAAGGAGCGGTACTTCTGAAAATGTAGGCGGAAGTGTAGCAAAAAAGAGTTGTGGAAACCATGGTGTTAGTATAAGAAGTGGAAAAAACTCTTCTGTTATAGACTCCTGAAATAAGAGCATTAGCTTATAGGTTTAAGAGAGGCTTGGAAAAAACATGTAAAATGTAGCTTCTTTAGCTGGCTGCATGAAGTTTCATGGAATTGGACAAGTTATACTGTGGAAGTTACAGAGTTGGGAAAAAATACCTTACATGTCATCCCTTCTCAAGTCCCTGTGTAAAATACCTGTGTTTAAAATATACTTCAGTGGTAAAGTCTAGTTCCACCACTTTCAGGGTATCCATGAAATTACTATCCGGTGTTTGAAAAATATTTCAGAACTTCTTGCTTGAGAAATATTCAGTGATATCTTTACACCTGCAGTACTGGGAAAGAGAGGCCCTAGTCTCACTGTGATAAAATTTATGGAGTAACTCTAACGATCCAACTGCTTAAATAATAGAAGTGTTGCCACTGGTTTCAGAGTCCATTTCACTGAACTGATTTGGTCTTTCTTAGCTGTATTTCAGGGAATTAAGCGATTAAATGTATGTGTGCATAGGTGCTACCTGTGTCATATAATTTACTTTTTGAGACTCTATAAAAATTCATTTTCTTTTTCCTGCCTCTGTGACAGGAACGGCTAGAAGAATAGCAAACTCTGAAATGCCATCTGGGAAATTTTAGCTATAAACAATTGTGCATATTTTTCCCAAAACTGGAAAGAAGTTCATGTTGCTGTCTATGTTTCATCTAGAATCTGTAGTCTTTTGTTATTGTTTTGTTTTAATAAATATTTTGAGGGAGGTTCCTTCCACATTTTTTTTATTTCTTCCTCCTAAAGATCCTCCCAGGAGGCAAAGGACTGGGAGAAGAAAAAAAAAAAAAAAAAAGTGAGTTTCTGTTAAGCTACCAAAATATTTTAAAATTAACAACATGGTCCTTCTACCTTCACTTTGGCTGCGATGAGTGGTAATTCACAGCACTATGCCTAGGGATATGAGCTTGACAGGAACATCACACTCTCAGAAGCACTGAGCCTGAAATTATGATGCCCTGTTGACGGTATATTGTTTAGAGAGCTTTCATTTGTTAAGGTGCATTAAGTTAAATTTGTTGTGATGCACTGAAATGGAATGGATGCCTGGTAAGTCTAGACAGTGACAGTGCAGGTCTTTTACAAAACAACAACTTCATTTCTTTTTTCAGTGTGTGTAAAGGACTTGGTGTGCTGATATAGCTAATCCATGCATCAGGTTTTTAAAGGCCACTGGGAACCATGTGCACCCTAATATGGCACAGGAAGAATCAACAAAGTTCTGTGACTGCAGCTTTTTTGTTGTTATTTGTGTATAATGGGAAGAGCTTTAGATGCATCCAGACAAGTCAGGGATGGGTTTGCAAAATTCCCGGAGAGAGGAAAAAAGCACGGAGAAGTCTCCACTCTGCACTTTGATTGTGTATGGCTTGGGTAGTGTTGGTAGAGAAGAGTGGCAGCATTCAAAGGTGGTGTGGCAGGATAAGAGGAGAAAACATACATGCCCTGACTGGGGGTTTACTGATAGACACAGGACAGCAGGGAACTGATAGTTGCACATGTATTTCATTGCCCTTCTTCTGCCATATGCCAAGCCCAGGCTCTTTAGACTGTGCAAACTAAAGGAGACTTTCTTATTTTTGAGCTGGAGCAATCAGGTTTCATCTTCTGCTCTTGCAACCACAGTGTCTGTGCTGCCATGGCCAACTGTGTAACTTTCATCACTTTCTTATATTGGTTTGGGTCCAGCAGAGATGAACCCAGACCAAAACCAAAGAGGCACAACCTCTGCAGCGAGCTTGGAACCCAGGGTCCTGGCCCAGCTGCTGGTACAGGCTCAGCCCTAACGCTGGAACTGTGATGAGGCTTAGATCCCTGGCCAATCCCAAATCCAGGACTGTATGGTTTTACCTCAGCTACCCTTTTAAAACAAGAAATTCTTCTGAACAAACTGATCCCAGTAGCTGTACTATGTTACCAACATAGAGTCTCTTGTGCTTTCATCCTCAGCAGTCCTGGAGAAAAGAACAGTACTATTATCTCAATTTCATTAGTGGGGAAACTGAGGCATAAAGTAAACTTACGCATGTCTGTGCATGCAGGAAAGCAAGGAATTTCCTAACACTTGATCACACGTTGTTTTTCTAGTAGAATTAGTTCTTCATGACTTTCAAATGCATGTGTAATTATACCAGAATGCATGTATCAAGCTGAGAGTGTTTTAAAGTATGAAATGGAACGGTGTGCTGTATAACCAGCGTGAATAAGAGCTGCATGAACAAGCAACTGTCTGACTCAGAAGGGCTCAGGAAGACTGCAGGGATCATCTCTCATAGCCCATTTTTGCCCATTTGCAGTGAATGTGTATTTAAGTTATTGAATCCAATCCAATTTGAAGTTAGATTTATCTGAAAGCTAATACTATCAGCTGATATTTTGTCTATTTTTAATTTCTTTTCTTTTTTAAATACCATTCAGTGCAACTACACAAACTGAACAAATTGCAATTTCTTGTGATTTTCATGAATCTCACAATAAATTTTTTGATTTTTGGTCCTGCAGCAATCTCACTTCTTCTAACCTCTTCGTACAAAGAGAAGCTGGAAAATCTTCCCCAAACTGACTTCTAGTGTGGAAATGACAGCAGGTGCACAACTGGGAGTGCTCAGCTTGTGTGCCAGCCTTCATCTGTAGCAGGAACTCAGCGCGGGGAGGTATAAAGTAGAGATAGACGCATCAGGAAATGTTGAGAGGGTACTGTACTCTAGCATTGCCTTGCCTTGGGCACTCAAACAGAGCAGCTCACCTTCCTGCAGCTTACCTTGGAGCTGAAATGAGAAAAAAGAAAAAAATAATTTGTTGAGGCAGCAAAAAGGGACACGAAAAAGCCTGGCAGAAGACAGTCTAGTCCTTGCATTTTAACATTTTTTATTATAAGAGATTTAGGACCAAAATATATCTTGGAAACCTGTGGCATTGACTGCTGTTAGAGAGAGCCTATTGAACTAGTTTGACCTCAGGCTACTCCAGTGTGTCAGTGCCAGCGTTCACTTGAAAAAACAGTGAAGGAAATTTTAAAAGGGGAGAAGGGCATCATTTGCAATATTTCTGGGGAAGGGGACTGGACTGGATGTCAGGAGATAAGGATTCTATTCCCAGCTCTGCTATTCACCTTCCTGACCTCACACAAGCTTCTTCATTACAAAGATTCTTCTTATGTGTCTGTGCAATTCTTAGTATTACTGGGCTCCCATATCATTTGGCAATACCATAAACTAATATATTTTTATTTCAACCTGACATTGGCTCTTCTTGGGCCAATTCCCAGCTCTTTTGCTGCAGTAACTTTCAGCTAAGAAATAGAGAATAAAACTTAAACCAAAAAGTGATGATGTAGCTCCAAGAACAACTTACAAGATTTCATAAAAATGTTTATCCTGTAATCAAAATTCAAGTAGCAAAACAATCTTATTCCTATCCCTCATCACCAGACCTTATTATAATAATAATTCAGTCATTTAAAAAAATACCAAAAACCTTCTGGGTTCACATATTTCAACCCTCTGCCAGAAAGGAGACTAAAGAATTGTATTTAAAAAACCAAAAAACCCACTACAATGATATCAAAACTTTCTCTCTTTCTTTTTTTTTTTTTTTTTTTTTTCATCCAGAGCCATAGAAAATTTGTGGAAAATTTACAGGGCAATTTTCTGCTATGGTCAACAATTTTTATGTGGTCACATATTATGGGTTGTTTGAAATATCTTTTATGAATAAGTTGCCTGTCATTTTCCATTTGCAGTGCTGTTTACTCATACCAAACTGGATGAGGAAGGGAGTATTGAAATGTAAATCAACACAAGCCAAAACTGCAGCATCCCATTATAGACCCAGAAAGAAACAGAGGAGCAGGATGAGGACTGAATATTTCTTCCAATTTCTATAACATTTTTTCTCCATTGTCTGGCTTTTATTTCCCAATTCCCTGCTTAGGATTAAATGCTAACCCTACGTAAGACACTGAGTTGTGACTTAGATGCAGGGGGCAATTACTTCACCATAACACTCCTATGCAGAAGAACAAAAGTCTGGCACGTATTTAAATATTCATTAATATGGTAATACAGGTAAATATTCAAGACATTCCCAGAATATGCTGAGAAGCTGCAATGAAGTAGGCATAACATTGTATTATGACTGCTGAAGCCAAATTAGGCAAAACCATGGCAGCTTGTAATTTGGCACCATCTAAATAATCACAGAATGTGTCCGCTTCATCATAACAACCTTTTTAAACAGAAAACAATCTTTTTAAGCAGGTGTGTCATCTAGTTTGCTGCCAGTGGAACACTGGAGTAGTGCCATAAATGCCAATTTTAAAAATGAACAATTGCAAGATAATTGTCTTAGATGTGCAAGTATGGAATTGAAAGCCGAGAGGATCTCATATACTGTAATGTTATGTCTGACATATTGATTTTTGGTAGGCAAGTCATCTAGTGGACAAATCAGTTCAGTAGGCAGTCATCGAATCAAACCATTTTGCCCCTGTTTCCCTATAATAAAAGACAGAAAATAACTACTGACAAGGGTTTTCTTGTAAAACTGTCAGAGACTGACCAGCAGCCCAGAGCTCTGATTTAAATAGGATCTTTACCTACTCAAAATGACAAAGTGACTGTTCCAATCCATGTTAGCAGAGAAATTGAGATCAAGTTATTTTATGCTAGCAAAAATCAAGAGACATGTGGATTCTATTTGCCCAGCAATTGTGAATAATAAATAAACTAAGTCACAATTTGTTGGTAGAGCATTTATGGACAAAAAAAAAAAAAAAAAAAAAAAAAAAAAAGAAGGGTGAGATTTGCCAAAACTATTATTCTCATAGTTGAAATCCACAGATAGTTTAGTTGCTATTTCCTAGCTTTTCTGTGATGCTTTAGGCCGGCAATTCCTAAACTGTGGTTTATGGACAAGTGGTGGTCTGTAAAACAATGATAAATGGGTCTGTAGCTGGTTTCTGTAAATACATCACCTTTGTTGTGTTTCCAATGAAAACTTGGATGGGAAGGGTGGAGCAGAGAAAAATTCTGAGGGTTGACAGTGACAAAAAGTTTGGAGTCCACTATACTGGAAAATATAATGTAACCTTTTACAAGACTGTGATATATTTGTTTCAAAGGTTACATGTGTTGCAAACAACATTCAGGATTCAAGTATGTTCTGGGCTGAGCTGTTTTCCAACCTCCGCAGGTCCTGCCGGTGCATTGTCTTTATAAGTGTCGTGCTGGAAAGTCTCAACTGCAGAAACCACAGATTCTGAAGAAATTAGGTCCAGTGTTTCTGGCAATGACTGGTGCCCACCACTGGAGAAAGAACTGGATGACAGTTGATGTAGAAGGCTAATTGTTCAAAACTTTATGAGGTGGGAGAGGAGGAAAGAGAAAGAATCCTATTTTGGCAAGTAATACACGGCAAATACATCCCATAGACAGAGAATTTATGCCCCAAAGCTTGGCCTGATTAGTGCAGTGATTATGTCCATCTAGCAAGGTTAAAGATGGGAATGGTCACAAAATGATCCAAGCCTTTCATTAGTGCTCAGCCACAGTTAAACTTACTCTGTGACTTTCTAGAGCGGTGAGTTTTAACAGGTCAGTTTCATGCTGTTGAGAAATCTTTTGATTTCTTGCTCCTAAAATTCCCTGCCCTTTTGTGTCAGCAACTGTCTTCATGTTTGGGACTAAAAGGGAGGATTGATCTGTTGGAAACAATCGGTTTCAAAATGCAAACCACTAATATTTAGATGAATGCGACTTCTGATTCTCAGCATTGCTGAAGATACAGAACATCTTCATTGCATTAGTTGATAACAAAACACTATTTGATAATAAAGCAGGATGCCCCTTGGTTCTCACAAAGCTCTTTCCATTGACCTATGGAATACTTTTCCTTGTTGTTTTCTAGGTAATACACATTTAAGTTTATATGACTTCTGCTTTGTTCAAAGAGCCAACACAGTATGTTTCAAAGGTGACATGTTGTCTTCTTAGAGGCTGTATTTTTACCTACTACTTCTATTAATCTAAAGGAAAATAGAGTAGCACTGAAAAATATACATAGTGATTTCTTGTTTTTGGATGAAAAAAGATGAGAAAAACATTCTTTAAGGACATTCTCCTACAATTTAGTCTACCTGTTCATGAATAGTGTGGGGGTGAGGATGGAAATAGCATGTATTTTCAGTGGTACAGATCGGTTGTCTAATGTATTCACCACATTTTTAACTACAAAGAGAAGAGGTGGGAAAGAAGGCCATTACTGTGACAAGAATGTAGAAACTATTTAGCCTGGCAACCAAGGCAAAATGTAATTACATTGTCTGAGAAGAACATGTGTAACACCACATCTCTGGTGACAGTTGTTAACAGCAGTGAATGATCTCAAAATTTTGTTACTCAAAAATCCAAAGAGTCTTTCTGAGCTAAAAGACACAGGTTGTTTCGCTCCTTATCAGCGTGTATACATAACACTGAAGGGACAGAGTACATACACTGCTGCAGCTGTGTGTACCATTTAACGTATGAAGAGTACTGTTGGATAGCAGAACCTTCCACAACTTAGCTGGTTTTGTCCCCTCTAGAAACCAGCATAGGAAGAAATGGGATAAGTATTATTCCACTAGGACTTTGTGTAGGTTTGCAAGTGGGAAGGAAGGGAGGAAAGGCGGAAGGGCGGGCAGGCAGAAGGAAGTCCTTGCTCATGGACTTTTCTTGAAAGTCACTGCAGAAGTAGACCTATTGCCTTCTCTGTTACTCCATTATTCCCTGTTGCCATTTATCACTTAGTTCTTAGACATTTGGAATCTGCAGGACATACAAACATAAAATTAGACTGCATAATAGTGATGTTATTTTGAACTCAATATTTTACTGCTAAATCTGTTCTAAGAATGCCAGTCAAAAACAGTAACTTAAGTTGTCAGTTTTCAAAACTCTTTAAAATTGAAAGCCATCTGTGACTTATGATCAAGTGCAGCAGAAGAGTGGCACTGTACAATAGCTTAAGCCAGGAAATCACCAACGCCTCCCTTGTGTCAAGAGCAGTAAAGAGGAAAGTATCTCTTTCTTAAAATGTATAGTTTAAAATTTGTCTACATGGAATTATTTCTGAATAAGATGTACATTTAAACTTCGGCATCTACTGCAGGAAAATTCTGTGTGGAATTCCTTTTTCTGAGTGCAGATAGATCATTCATATAAATTTGATTCTTACTATGTTATCAGATGGGCAGGAAAAAGTCCCAGATATTTTTCTTTTCTCTAGCTTGCTGCTCATGTTAGTAGATCACAAGTTTTCTCTTTCTCCACTTGTTCAGTGGGGTGATTCTTCCAGTCATCTCCTTTTACCTATTTTTTTCACTTGCTTAATGGCATCAGCTGTTGCAAATGCACTGGCTTCACTTACAACACGTCCTAGATATTTCCATTTTCTTTGTAGAATAACATTAGAAATAAAAGGTTGATGAGCTCAGACTGATCTAAGTATTTGATTTAAATTCATTCCATTTAATCCCTGGTACTTTACTAGGGCATTTATTTTCAAAGGCATCTAGACATCTGTCAGTACTTTTGGTATTTCCAGCTGTTACATCCATATAAGAAGACAGAAATTACATAGTTTTGTAACTGAATTATAGATGTTGGATAACCAAATTTTTTTTAAATTATGGATGAAGTTGCTGCCTTGTCAGCTTTGACTTAAGTCTTTTAGAGGTATTTCATGGCTTGAGTGTTACTGCCAGCGCATGTTAAATGACTCTCCTCTTTTTCTGTCTTGTCTTCATTCCCTCTTGCCCTCACTAAAGAACCCAGGAAGCCTTTGTCTACAAAAATTATTTGAAATGGCTTTGTGTCCACAAAAAGCTCAACATATTTTCAAAATGGTGTTTGTAAAAAATTCCCCAAAGATCCCTGATTTTCTATAGTCTTAAGAACTAGCATGTATTCCTCCCATTATTTGGTTTAAGGAAAGCTGAAGAAAAGAAGCTGAAGGCGATTACCAAAAATGATGAGGACTGGCTGCATTGTACAGAAATGGAAGGGATCACAGGGAATCAATGAGACAATATTGGTCATTTACTTAGACAGTGGTTTCAGTGTGCCAAATGGCTAGCTTGTGACTAGCTTCTGTAAAGATTCTTACAAGCATCCTCAGATTACCCAACTGCAAACTGATGTCTGGTCATTCAGGCTAATGTTTCAGTGACAGAGTACTACCAGCTGCATTATTTCTTTGTGCATTGTTGGATATGAATATGGATATATTTTAATCCCATTACATGATTAATGTGCCCAGGCTTGGAGCAAACTTACATGCTTTCTGATCATGTCAGGTATATGAAAATATTTGAAAATTTAATTGAACATTGTATTAGTAATTTGACCCTTGTTTAAGAACTGCATCAGTAACTTTTGGCCACAGTTTACAATCCCGCTGATGTACAACATCTCTAGCAGTGCAGTGATAGTACTAAGTAGAATCAGGGAGAAAACCTCATGGTTTGGATCCCAGGTCCACTTGGAGGTCTCCTTTTCCATTATAAAAAGTAGCTCAATTCCATTTAGCTTTTGAAATAAAGTATAGTCTCATTTTCAATGTAGATTTGGATAAGTGAGACTTTCATAACATTGCAAGTCCTGTTACAGCATCAGCACATGAATACCTTCCACTGGTACAGTCTTTTGCAAGCATTTTTCAATGGTGAACCTGCCATTGATTGTGATGGCAGTAACCATCGCTTTTGCTAGGTCTGTTATTATCTTTGAAAAACTTCAGAGCTAAAGTTACCAGGATCATACACACTCACCTTTTACTCCAAAGAGGGTGCTGTGAAGACAGCTCAGAAGACTGTGAGACAACTGTACTTTGGGCTGGGCACACTCTATGTATCTTTGAGCAAACATGCCAGATGTATGAATGAGTATTATTTCAGCATTTTTTTAAGCCAATGTAGTATATTAGTGGTCTGCAGCTTGTGCTGAATCTCTGTTTCTTACAATATTTGTGGGGCTGGTACTGATCAGTTATGCCTTTAAATGGGTAAGCTTAGGCAATCTGAAAAAATTCTTATAACATAAGTGATGACACACTGTGTCTGCAGGAAAACATTTCGCAAAGCTTTAAAACAGTAAGACTTGCATTGTCTTTCCAAGAGTCTATACACTTACCTGTTTATCCACCGTTGAGTGGAGGAGCAGGAAAAGAATGAAGAAATAAAGATCATTCTCTGATTATATGCTGACCAGTTCCTTAACTAACATAAGTCATGTCACTATGAATATTTGAATCATTTGGGAATCTGAAACTGTACACTGCAGATTAGATGGTGAAGTGGAATTAGTAGTGTTTGAGTGTAAGCAGAATACAGTCCTGAATTTCCAATGAATTTAGGGTTACAGGTCACATTGTTTCAAATTTCAGTCTGAAATGCTGTTCAGCCTGCTGAAATAGCCAGCCAAATTAAAATAAAACGTAAAATAGTGCTTTGAATTCATGAATTCCAAGTTTTCCTCCAATTTTCCATAATTTGTGGTTTGATAATATGAACAAAAATAACAGAGCAGCCTCAGAATGAGTAGCTTACTCTGTGCTTCTGCATTTGCCTGCCTGAAGATTTCTTGGATTTTCATCTGGATTCTGATAACAGTACTTTCAAAAGTTCATACCATTTGTGGGTGACATGAGAGCCATTCTTTATGCTTTGCTTGATAACCTTTCAAACAACAAGTTCTAGTTTATTTGATATGTTTCTGAGGGTTTCAGCTTCAAAAAATAAACTCAGAAGAACTTGCATATTGCATGAGAAAACAAAATGCAAAGCTTGAAATTGCTTTTCTCATTCTGGTGTTAATCAATCTTAACTCATTGGAATTACATGGTGGTGTCAAATTTACTTGTAGGGGTTAGTGTCAGGAGTCTAATGGAAGGAATGTCTGCTTCTACTCTTCCTAATCATTGATCAATATGGGGTGCAGGGGCAGCAGTTTTGCTTTTATGGATATATAAAAAAGAAGAGCAATCATGACATAAATGTTACCTTTTTCAGTCATTCCAGCTTTCAGTCATCGGGAGTTTAATCTGAGTGAAAGATTGCCTGATCTGTGATCTGTCTTCTATTAATGTGTAGGTATTTTTTCAGACATAGACAAGTCCTCATAAGATTTACAATTGAATTGGTAAAGGACTCTGATTTTTATGCTGTAAAAGAATATGAATTCCCAGTTTGCCTTCTCCACATTATTCATAATTATAGAGACTTCTAGCATATCTTTCTTCAGCCATAAGTTTTCCAACCTGGAGTCCTAATCTATATATATTCTTCTCCTGTGGAAGTTGTGAGATACCTCTCACCACTCTTGTCACCTTCTCTGTGCCTATTGTTGCTATACTCTCCTCTAATCCCTTTGCAGGTTGTCCACCATTGGCCTGTCTTAATGCTCTAAGCCTGGGTCCTAAAATCTTCAAAAAGAGCCTAGGAAGAGTTATGAAGGACTTAACATTTTTTTACTTAACTAGGCAGTGGATTAGAATCAGAGATCCAGATCCTCAGTAGTATTAAAATGGGCACTTTTATTAAACTATCTTATCCTGACCTTTGTGGGAATGTAGCGTAACTGTCTTGGGAGACCTGGGTTGTTTTACTAAAAAAGACTGCACAGCTAATATTATGTCAAGTTTTAAAGATATATAGGATAGAAAATTTATTTAGTTATGTATTTGTTGAAATATTTGTGTTGCTAACCACTTGCTTGTGCTTCATATTAATGGATTTTCTTTTTTATCCTAAAAGAAATTCTCTCTTGTTTAAACACATAGGTTGTTTCAAATATATTTAACTGCTTGGCTTTCAGTACTTTCAGAAGATATTATTTTCCTTCTTGTCTTTTATTGCCTGAATTCAGCCCTTGTTAATATTAAAACAAATACCTTGGCACCAAATGCAGTCTCCCTGATCCCTGTTTTTTGTTAGCCACTGTTTGAAAACCTTGTTAGCTTAGTGTCAGGCACTCATTAAACTTTCAACTTACACAAGCTGCCTCCTTGCTCTGGCAGATTGTCTGTGCTGCAGTGTGTATACGCGTGAGCATGTATTTGTGTGCGTGTGTTTGAGTGTGACTTACTGACCTGTAGGCAAGGCCAATAAAACTGCAGAAAAAATGTATACCTCCCTTCACCCCCGAAATCTAGGGTATATTCTTCTCTTCCATCTGTGGTGTACAGAATCCAGCAGTGATCCCATACAGGGCTCCATTCTGCTCTCAAACAATGGGCTGCTGTTCCGTCCATATTATCATGTATTACCTTAGCTGTGGAAACTCCTCATTGCTAAGTTAATAAAATATTTTTCTTCCTTCCCTCAAAATTTTTCACAACAAAAAGATGCATGTCTTTGCATTCAGGATGATCAATATCTCTACTTATGTACCGCAGGTGGTCGCATGTTCTTTGTTGTATTTTGATTTGACTTTTTGTGTTTTGATTTTTTGTATTTTGCTTTTTTTTTTTTTTCAGGCAGCACAGGAGATGAGGGGGATTCTGTTTTTCCAATGGTCAGGCTTGGATATGCCAATGATTGCCTGGCTTGCATATGTGGAAAAACACTGTCAAACAGCACAGTGGCTCTTTATTTTTTAATTGCTACGTGACATTTTAATGTTTTACTTTAATTACATATCCCTTCTCCCAACACTTGCCTGCTGTTCTGAAAAAAAATAATAAAAAGAAAAAAGAGAAGTCCTTAGAGAGTAATAAACCAAATAGAGACACTTCTGTACAATGCATCAGAACAAAAGAGAGAGCTTAAAATGCTTTCCTCCATCTCTGCCCTCCATGATCCTGCAACTGAACAGATTACAGTTTAGCAAAATGAAAGCATCAGGAATTCAAAATATGTACAAACAGGTCCTCCATTTCAGAGTAAACCAGCAGTGATGTCAGTGCTGCCACGCTGATTTACACCAGCTGCGCATGTTACCCATTGCTTTCTACTGGGGTTGTACTGGTGTACACCTGCTCAGGACACAGGCTGTGAGACATCTAGAGTATTAGTTCAGGCTTAGAGCACTGTTCTGAACCTGCTATATCTGTTATGAATTAGGAATTAGTCCCATGAAATTAAGGGATCTTGTAACACTATAAGGGAGGGTTAAATAAGGCCCTTTCAATGTCTGCTAACTTGCTTGGCCTCTGAATTTGTTCCCCTTGCTATTCATCTCTCAATAGCTACTTGTACTCCAAAATATCAAAATTTATGTTGGGATATGTTGCCTTTAAACCCAAAGGCTGATTATTTTTTTGGCTTGTGTTTGACATTAGATTCAAAGTAATGAGATCTTCTCCCTCCCTCTTACTTACACACCTCCTCATGGTGAGGAGGTTCAGATGGTTTCAGCTGGAATAAAACCCACCCAAGCAGCTTTCGATGGGTAAGTTTAAGATGATAAAGTTTAAGATAGTTTATGAAATACACAGGACTCAGTATGTCCCTTCCAGGGTAACTGTCTCCAAAATAATCCTAGTTCTGGCCTTCCAAAGGACATTTCTAACCAGTGGCAGGAATGTGGCGGATCAACAATCTCTGCCCAGACTGTGGCCAGCCAGGCTGTGAGGCGTGAGCATCAGTAAGGGTGTGCTTTGTCTGAGGACCACCACCACAGCATACGGAAGGTCAGGCCCAGATCCACAGCGGAGGCCTCAGGATCTGAATGGTTGTAGGCCCTAAGCAGCCATCCTTGATCATTTGTGAAGTCTAGCTCCGGGCAGGGAATTGAATACAATTGCAATCCTGCTGGTTCAAGTCAGAGAATACTTCAAACCTTGTAGTTTCTTCAGCTATCTTTTTCCGCCCACTTCCTTCTGTGCATTGCCTTGCTTTTTACTGTATGTGCATCTTGTATTTGGAGATGGGAATCTCTGTAGAGCTGGATCCCTCTCTTGCTGTCTGTATGTGCAGAGCCTAGCACAACAAAGTGCAAGCCTACTTAGGAGTTCCAAGTAGCACCAGTACCTTTGAGCAGGAAGTATGGGATGGCTGTAGTACATGACGTCGGAAGAACAGCAGCAACAATACAAGAAGTCTGAGGCAGCTGCTTTTCCCTGCGTCTCTTTCTGGACATGCCACCAAGATGTGGCCCTTCTTGACCCCTGTGAGGTGTGAGAATCTGTTGCTTCAGACTGATTGAACTAGTTCACATGCCAGACATGTCTCCCATGCCAGACATGGCTCCCATGCCACTGCCTAGCATCACTGTCTTTTAAAACCAGCCTTGTGTTTTGCCAGCATTACTCCAGAAGTGTGCTGCTTTACTTACTTGTTGAACCCTGTACTTCAGTACTGAGGTTGCCTAAATTAATTGCTGTGTCAAAGTATGACACACATAAATGTTATTTCATAATCTTGACTAAGCAGTCATTCCAAGAAAGCATTAATGAGTCAGGATGAGGCCAGATCTCACAAGAATGAAATTCTCTTTCCATGTCCTCACATGGCTGCATATTTAGCCACCACAATTTTTAAGAGACAGGCATCAAGATGGGTCAAACCTGTGTAAATTCCCTAGCAAAAACAACTGATGTGCACTGTATGTAAAGCAAAGGAGGCCCTGTTTATTTTCCGAGAGGCATTATTTTTTTTTCCTTATAGTTTTTTTGTTTAATTAATATAAGCTGAAGTTTATACAGGCTGATGTTGCACAGGTCTCTGGATGCATCTTATTTCTGTGGAATTTAATAACATCATTAGTGTTTTTCATGTTTGTCAAGGTGTCTTTCTTTAGTTCCCACAGTCATATGGAATTTCATCTCTAGTTATTTCAAATAACATCTTGCTTTTCTGAGTGCAAAAAAATGTATGACACAGCTTGACACCATTGAACCCTGATAGCTCAAAGCTTAAAAACAAATTAATTAAGAATGATTTTTGCATTTAATCTTATTTTTTAAGACTTTGAGTATTCACTTTTAGAGTTACAAGTTCCTGACTCATTATTTTAGCATGCTTGATTTGCCAGCAATAAGGCTGGCTCTGGAACTGAATTTTAGTTCTGGGAAATAATTTTGAGTCTTCAGAAACTATTGTCCCAAAGCAAGAGGAAACTTTCAGAGGTTGGGAATAAAGCTGTTTATACAGAATATTTTAACTTGACTAAATCAACAAAAGTTCTGAGGACAAACACTTTATTGGAGTACTTCTGGTCAGTTCTACTTTGCAGTACTTGACTTGAAATCCATCACTTTCTTTATGGAACATTAGTCACTTTTAGAGAAATCTCTCTTTGTGCCTTCTTCATGAATCTTCCCACTTTTGTAAGATGCTGTTTTTCCTTCCTGTGGAGCTTACTGTCTGTAGAATGGAGTAAAGTGAATGTTTGCCTCACCAGCTGAGATCCACATTCCTGCCACAGAAGTTCAAGGGGAACATTGCCACTGATATCAGTGATACCAGGTTGTAAATGTTCATTCCCTGGCAATCCAGGTTTGTTGTCCTCCCTATCTGTTTGCTCCATTTGTTATACTAGCAGAAATTATTCCATTGCTTGTCACCAGCAGGAGTGAATTAGTTTTTTGCAAGCTATACTGTTTTCCAAACAGGGGAGAGAGGAAAACGAAGAAGAGAAAACGGATGGGGCAGGGATTTCCTCTTTCCTGTTTTAGCCATGACACAGAACAAAGTGGAATCCATCATCACTGCCCCTCAGTTGCAGATACTTGTTGTGACAGGAGAAAAATTAATGTAGGGGATGTCACCTGTGACCTGACCTGACTTGAGCTGGTGGTAGCACCTTACATCACAGGAGTGGGGCGTGCGTATTGAATACATCAGTTCCTCGAATTTTGTTTAACATAACAAACAACTTACACAGGTTGCCTCAGAGAGATGGAGAATTTTGGAAGAGGTCTTTGGGTTGTCTGTTTGTATGCATGCAAATTGGGATTCCTGTCTCTTTTTAGTGGTTTTCAGAGGTTGCAAATTCTTCCTAGCCCAAATGAAAAATGCTCTCAGAGCTCTCAACGTGGATTTTATTGCCTTGCTACATTGTAGCAAATTATTGTACAGTCGTATTACAAGTATAGAGAAATACCATGCACGTCCCATATAAGGAATTTCACACCTTGGAGACTATATTAGAGGTTTGTGTAGTTCTGTGTCAGTATGGATTTGAGTTAGGTAGTATCTTCAGTTTTCCTATATACAATTCCTATTTTTTGTTCCCAGAAATTCTGTAAGAGTGCTGAAAGATGTTCCTCTTATTTGAGCCCAGGGCAAATTCTATGTCCTATTCTTGGGTTTCAGAAATGAACACTAAGAAGGAGAAACTATCCTTGTGTTTCTCTGTGTTTCTTTTGACATAACTGAGACTAATTTAAGATAGTAAATTGTTATTGATAGAAAAGTTGCAATGTCAGTTTACAAGAGATTCTGATTTTCTCTCCCTTTAATGCATCCCAACATTGGTTTACCATCCTATGTCTTTCCTGTTGGAAACTGAAAAAGTAAAAGCTAACAGTATGGGCTTTGCTCTGACTGAAGCCATTCAGTGGTTTTGACTCATGGAATTTATCTTGAAGTGCTTGGTTGTATCTCTTTTCCTCACTCATGCTGATTCAATATCCTGTCTATTTTAAAATAAATAAATAAACAAAAAGTAAGTTCATTCTTGCGGCATACAAGCCAGATGTTCTTGAGACTGAAGGGGGGATTTTTAGTGGAGTTTGAGTGGAGGAGCTTATGTTGTTCCCTATAGTGATTAGTAAGGACAAAAAAATAACCTGAACATCAGAGCACAGAATGACCAGGCATTTTTATTCCTTTAATTCCCAGCAGAATTCCCCTGAACACTTCCTCAGCTTGTCCATTTGTCTCATTCGCAAATGAAGCACAGCTTATTTCCTTCTTGTAGCCAGAAAGCAGGGATAGAGGGGCCAAATCTCCTTTCTTCTTTTGAAAGATGAGAATCTCCAGGTGTGCACAGGTAAAATCACTGCTGAATTCTGTCAGTTCCAGGGACTGTCCTTGCCTTTGAAAAGGAGATACAGGAATAGGATGTATCCCCTTGCCTCTGTTGCTTTCCTCTTGTTCTTTCCTTCCTCATCTTTGAAGCCTTTCTCAGTTGCAGATATTTTCAGGCGCACTTGCAGTGTAAGCCTTTACCTTCCAAGATATCACAGAATCTTAGAATGGTTTGGGTTGGAAGGGACCTTGAAGATCATCTAGTTCCAACCCCCCTGCCATGGGCAGAGACACCCTCCAGTAGGTCAGGTTGCTCAAAACCTCATCCAGCCTGGCCTTGAAGACAGCTAGGAATGGGGCATCTGCAACTTCTCTGGGCAACCTGTTCCAGTGCCTCACCACCCTCTCTGTGAAGAATTTTTTTTTTATATCTAATCTGAATCTCCACACTTTCAGTTTGAACCCATTACCCCTTGTCCTGTCACTACAGGCCCTTGTAAAAAGGCACCCACCCCACCCCACCCCGGCTTCCTTGTAGGCCCCCTTCAGGTACTGAAAGGTGCTATAAGGTCTCCCTGAAGCCTTCTCTTCTCCAGGCTGAACAAGCCCAATTCTCTCAGTCTGGAGGGAGTTACTATTATATCCCAATAGTAACTTCTGTTGCTAGCAGAGTCAGCTGAAAAAGGCACATTTATTTTGTGTGAGAACCTGAAAGTGAGGAAAATGCTTCTGTTTAATTTTCAAATACCTGACATTTGTAATCTTAAAACAAAAATCTAAGTAAGAATGTGTTAGAGTGTAATAATTGCTCTGTTGTTTTCCTTTTTTTCAATGTAAGCAAGAAACTCAGAAAATATTAAATGAAAAATATTGACCACAACTTAAGCTACAAGGTGAAAATGTATATTCAATTAAAGTAATTTTCTATCATTAAAAACTTGGAAGTAAAATGTGTCAGCCAGCCTTTACAGCACATTCTCCTTTCCAGCAGTCATCCAACTGAGAACAACATGATTGCAGGCCATGGGCAGGGTGGATGTCATCTCAGTGCCTCAGCCTGCACAACCAATTAAAAAAAATATTAAATTATTAGAAGCAGATCTTACAAGATCCTTTGATGAAACCTGATGTCCTGTCTGACCTTCTTAGAACATAACACTTTGGTAATGTCATGGTTTAACCCCAACCAGCAACTGAGCCCCACACAGCCACTCACTCACTCACACCCCACCCCCTCTTCTCCCCTCAGTGGGATAGGGAAGAGGATCAGAGAAGTAAAAGTAGGAGAACCGGTGGGTTGAGATAAAGACAGTTTAATAAGTAAAGCTAAAGCCACACAACAAGCAAAGCAAAACAAGGAATTCATTCACCCCTTCCCATCGGCAGGCAAGTGTTGAGTCATCTCCAGGAAAGTAGGGCTCCACCATGCATAATGGTTTCTTGGGAAGACAGAACACCATAACTCTGTATGTCCCACTCTTACTTCTTCTTCCCCTGGCTTTATAGGCTGAGCGTGATGTCATGTGGCATGGAATATCCCTTTGGTCAGTTGAGGTCAGCTGTCCTGGTTGTGTCCCCTCCCAGCTTCTTGAGCACCCACACCCTACTCGCTAGTGGGGTGGGATTGGGTGAGAAGTAGAAAAGGCCTTGACTTTTTGTGAGCACTGCTCAGCAACAACAAAAATATTCCTGTGTTATCAACATTGTTTCCAGCACAAATCCAAAACATAGCCCCACACCAGCCACTATGAAGAAAATCAACTCCATCCCAGCCAAAACCAGCACAGGTAATTGTGCTATTGTTTTATTACATTGAACAAGGAAATTGTTGTTTGTAGTTTACAAATAAGTTATCGTCTTGACCTTTTCTTCTACCACTCATATACTCCCTCGAGTGGTCTACATTATGAATTACATTTACTCACTCTGGCTGTTCAGCTTGTCTAAATATAATTTAGCTGGTATTTTGAAGCACCTTGATACAGCCTAAATCAACAGTTTTTCTTTGAAATATTGAACGTTGAAGTTGTCTTTAGCTGAAAAGTTGCTGAGAAGAAACAGCAGGAATGAAGAGGGCTTTCACATTGTTTCACTGTCCCTGGAATTGCTGTCTTGATTACATCTCACCTGTGGATTGGGTTATGTGACACCTCCTAACTAACATTGCATAACAAGGTGATATAATCCCCTTAACTATCAGTTGAAATTAAAACTGAGGTAAAATATTTCAGTTTTAGAGGTTGGTGTCAATTCCATTTCAAACTCTGAATTTCTATAGTTCTAATCATACGTTAATTACAAAATTATCAGCATGACAACTGCGAGGATACCCTCTCTACTCCTTTAAAGCTGCAGTGGAAGGCAAATCAACAATGTTTGGGAATGTTCTTGGCTGATTTTCCTATAGGGGAAGACACAGAGGAACATTCCAGCCATTATTGCTTTTCTTTTTTCAAAAAGTGCTAAAATTACTGAATCTCTGTAGAGTGCAGTTCACTGATGGAAGTGTCGTAAGTATTGCTCTTCTGGACATACATGACAATATCATATTTAGTCTCTCTTCTTCAAATTCTTTCCAATGCCGTTTTAAGGGGCCAGTATTGGGAGAACCTCTTTCTTCTGTCCATTAGTCAATAATTTTGAAGTAGTGATTTTTGTGGGTATAATCCTGTATCCTTTTGAATCAGCTGGGTGCACAAATTTGTAGCTTCCACCAGGCTGTCCAATTGTAGGAGAAAGTTTGAAAGTGTTATTGTCTGAATCAGACCCTCAGGACCACGTTATTGGCCCCAGGTGTCCGGATGGGGGACACTAGCTGCTTGGTCTTCTCTAAATAACTGCTGTCAGATGACCACTGTTACCATTATCATTTGTACTGCAGTAGCATTTAGAGCTATCCATCATGAACCAGTGTGCAGTAGTCTACAGAAGTGAAATGCGTAGGGAGAGGAAGTGACTTCTCCAAGGTTATCTAAAATCTTAGAGTCCAGGGAAAAAACCCAAACTGCTGAGTTTCTCTAAAATGCTCAACCTACCATGCTGCATACATCCAGTCTGCTAATTCTGCTATAGTCAGATGCTTCAGTGATAAACACATAAACCCAACTGCATTTGATTTATACCACAGCTTTTGACAGGGATATTTCCCCCATATGGCATCCAAAGAGTAGAAAATCCTAGTAGGTAGACAGCAATAGGGCTGGGGAAGTTGTTGATCTGCAATCAACAGGCTTCTAGCATGATGATTTCCTAATAAGTGGCTGGTATCTGGAAGTGCCAAGACACTAATATTCACCAGAACCAAAGGGAGTGGTGGATATTGTGGACCTTCTATCAGTCGATAATATCCTCACGGCTTCATGTGTCAGAAGAAGACAAAGGCTTGGTCTTCCCTGGGGCTTCTCACATGATGGAGCAAATGCCTGGCAGATTTACATGGACTTAGTTATTCAGCAGTGGAAGCTGTGATCATGAGCTTGGCTTCATCTGGTTTCAATCACTCACTTCTCTCACTCTCTCTCTCTCTCTGCACTGAATGTTCCTATGTTCATGAAATATTTTTCCAACTGCCAAATGTGTTCCTTTGGCATTACCTTTCCAGCCCACAGCAGGATTGCAGAAAAAAAAAAAAAAAAAAAAAGTGGCTCATCAAAGTAGCTGTTTGAATCAATAAGGCGTTATCAACATTTTGGGTAGCTTTTTCAGCTGCCCTGGCAGCAATCTTGTTCTATTTTTCTTGCAGGGAAGTGCATCTTAACCTTTCCCAGCTCTAGTCTCAATGAAATTTAAAACGAACTGATCAGTATCTTTACAGTCCTTAACTAGCTAATATGATTCTATCTTGCTGGTGTGGAGTTAAAGGGTGTTTGAATGAAGAATGGAGTAGTGTTCTTCCAAGATATCACATCATAACTTTGCTTTGGGTGAAGATTTTTTTAAGCAAGTAACAGTTGTGAGGGAAAATAACCTCTCCTTTATCCTTCTTCTGTCACCAAGAATTTAAGCAAATCTGTTCTTCATCCCATCCAGATAAAGGCACAAGCAGATTTCAGAATCACTGCATGTGTCAATAATCAAATAATATAGAGGCCAGGGGGCTGGTTTAACTTCAGCAGTTTTGTGCTGGGATTATTAAAACGCCTGGTGATGTGTTTCACAAACGGGAATATCAAAGCTCCCTCTTTTATGTGAAGGAAGCAATGGCACATGTGAGAACACTCTAACCAAAAACTGCATTTTAAATAGAAACATTTCCAATATAAAGGCAGTTTAATCTGTATGTGTCTGCTGCAGGGTCCCTTACTGACTCCAGGAAATAAATGTGCTAAGTGAGTCACTTTTAACTTAAAAACAGAAGAGCAAGATAATGTCAGTATCTTCTGGCAGATCCAGCATGAAACCCATAGTTATTTCAAGGAAATTAAATGAGGACCTGGACATCCAAATATGTGCACACCAACTTTAGGCGAGGGCTACATTATTCCTTTGAATAAGTGGCATTCAAGAGCTGTTCCGTGTGGACTGACCACTAGAGAGACCAAAGACTTGCATTATATTCATGGGATTCCACCAGCAAGATTCAAAGGGAATTTTAATTGAATTGGGTCATTTTCTACTGGAAGCCAGATGGGAACAACAGCAAAATACCTTCTGTGTCTGTCTCAGTGATTTTAGCAAAAGCTTTCTTGGCCTGATCTGTTTAGATCAGCTTTACAAGTACCTTTCATTACTTAAGACAGCCATAACACAGAATATTGTTGCTTTAAGGTGTAAGCACCTCAGACTAAGAGTTAGAAGGAAGTGCTGATAATTTTTGGTGGTTGTTATACTTGGCCAAAAGAAACTACACATACGACTGATCAAAATTCTAGCAAAGTTGAGTACTGCAAGCTAGAGCAACAGAGACATTAGCTTCAAAGGCACTGTGCCCTGCAGAATAAAGTATCCCCAGAAAAGAGCATCCTCAACTTGCGATCTCATGGGTATTTATCTGTTCAAACCTCATCACCAGTATTGCAAAGGGTATAGCTAGAATAATTTTCAGTTGAGAGGCAAAATCACAAATTTTCTCCAGGACCTATTTAACCTCCCTATTTAAGGGAGGTCTCTAAAGCTAAGTTAGAAGAGAGCAAAAAATACAGTAGAAGACACTGGGAATAAAATAAAAGGTTTGAAAGCTAAGATGGAAGTTAAAAGTAGTATCAGCTGCAAGTGCTGGCATGCAGCTGCACCCAAATAATGGCAGAGGAAGGCCTCTTGCTGACATCAAACAGCTGTTCTGTCTCACAGAGAACAGGGCCATGTGGAGATCAGTGTCAGGTGAAATAAAACAAAACAGAAAGTGCTTTCCTTAAAACACAGGTGGTAAAAGCATCATTCAGAGCTTGCTAAGAACAAGCCAAACCCCTGCTTTGTTCTTTGGAACAGATATTTTAGCTTATCACGGCTTTGTTGAAAATGTATGTGCAGACACTTGCACCAACTGGAAGCGTGTCATTGCTACAAAGTTAGTTTGGATGATTAGTGTCCCTGTCATGTCTCTAGTGGTGAGCAAAATATATTGTGCAAAGCCATACCTACACAATTGTTTCTTCTTTCTATTCTTATTTCCATGATTCCACATTCCTTGTTGTGCTAGCAAGTTTTCTGGGAATGTCTTATGCACCTTGGTGTGTCAGTGAGCTAAACATGTATATATTCTTTCTGCTTGAGGCCTTCGGATACGTTTCTGTGAGCAGGTTACAACTGAGAGGCTAAGGACAAGATAGCATCTTCACTATAACCTATGGGAGCCAGGTATTCCAGTTAGTTAGTCATCAATGAAGAGATTTTGGGGTGCTTTGAAGCCAAAATTTAAAGAATCATGAATTACATTAAAGTGAAGAAATGAGAAATACCACGGATTTATATGATACACAAGATTTTGGTTGTCTCCTGCACAGGAGCTAAGTTATGCCTGCAGTACATTGAAGTCAGCTAGACTAGAACACAGGCCAGGGCTCAACAGCCTCCACAGTCCACACCACCTAGACATGGAGTGCCTACAGCTCTGTGGATTTGCCAGTATTCCCTTGGGAGCACAGACTGTCTTCACACACTGGTCTTTTGTGAAAGACAGTTTTAAGACTCCTTTAGGAAGGATACTATGACACATTATCTGCTTACACTGGCTGAGCAATAAGAACAGGTCTAGAATGAGGTTACCATGCCTCCTCCCTACTGCGCATGGCAGCTTGCACAGTGAGTCAGTGTAGATGAGTTCTCTCTGTCAGAAAATGTTTGTTCTCACAGAGGATGTAAGACAAGCTTGGGCTTGACTGTAGTTTCAGTTCTTGTTGTGGCTTAACCCCGTCTGGCAACAAAAGACCATGAAGTCGCCTGCTCACTCCTCTCCCAGTGGGATAGGGAGGAGAAAATACAAGGAAAGGCTCGTGTGTCAAGACAAGGACAGGAAGGATCACTCACACATTGTGGTCACAGATAAAACAGACTTGACTTGGGTAATAACCCCCAATTTAATTAGCTACCAATCAAATGAGTAGGACAATGAGAGACAAACCCAATCTTAAAAACCTTCTCCTCACCCCTCCTTTCTTCCTGGGCTCAGCTTTGCTCCACATTTCTCTACCTCCTCCCCCTGAGTGGTGCAGGGGGATAGGAAATGGGGGTCGTGGTGAGTCCATCACACGTTTCTGCTGCTCCTTCCTCCTCAGGGGGAGGACTCCTCACACTCTGTCCCTGCTCCAGCGTGGGGTTCCTCCCCTGGGAGACAGTCCTCCATGAACTTCTCCTGTGGGAGTCCTTCACATGGGCTGTAGTTCTTCACAAACTGCTCCAGTGTGGATCCTTTCCACAGGGTGCAGTCCTTCAGGAGCAGCCTGTCCAGTGTGGGCTTCCCATGGAGTGATGGGCTCCTTCAGGTGCAGGTGCCTGCTCTGGTATTGGGTCCTCCTCAGGCTACAGGGTGGGGGGTCTCTGCTTCCCCGTGACCCTCCATGGCTGCAGGGGCACAGCCTGCCCTCCCACCACAGGCTGCAGGGGAACCTCTGCTCCGGGCACCTCTTCCACACCTTTCTGCATTGACCTGGTTGTCTGTCTGGTTGTCTGTCCCACTCCTCTCTCCACCCTGTTTCCGCTTCCACAGCTGGGTCTCTTGTTGGTTTTCCCCTCCTAAATATGTTAATCACAGAGGCGCTAGCCGCCTTGGCCAGAGGTGGGTTCAACTTGGAGTTGGAGCTGCTTCCAGCAGCATCTCACAGGAGACACTCCTGTGGCCCCTCCCCACCAAACCCCACCACACAAACCCAACACAGTCGTGCTGTGGGGACCTTAGCAACGTTCCGAGTGTTACCCTGTATGCAAAGAGTGTGGAGTGAGAAAGTCCCATCTTTCTCTCCCCTGTGCCTTTGCTTGTTTTGGAAGGTTCTCTTCATGCTGGAAAGGCTAATGTGTCTTTATGATCCTTTCTCCCTTTTTTCTCTCTAGAAAGATTTCATACAGAATGTTCCTTGTGTGATGTAAGGAAGGCTGGACTTCTTGAAGGGAAGTATGATGTTTCCTGCTCCAAATACCCTGCCAGTCTGATCTCTACGCTACTTAGGCAAATAAAGTCAGACACTTTGCTCCTCTATATGTGCAGTTTTGCCACTCCAACAGCATCTGCTGCTGATTGCCTAGAGCATTTTAAAGCTGCATATGATTCCTGAGACTAAGCAAAAAAGCTTTAGTTTTGTTGGGGTTCTAGCCCACATACTGCTCACTAGCAAAATATAAGAAGGTCTTTGATCATTTGAGTATAACTTTGATAGCAGAGAAGTATTCGGCCCAATATCTTCTCAGAATATAAATTTGTCCCTGTTAATAGGTATCATTCTTCCCTTTTATGTGAGTTCATGAATATCAGGTTGGGATCATATTCATTAGGGGCTTTTTAGGTAACAAGGGAATAAAAACCTTGTAAAATGCATCTAAGATTGCAAGGTTAATTTTTAACCTGCTGTAGAATAAAGCAGTATAAAATCAATTTGGCCAAAGTCTGCTTAAGTGGGTAATTAAGGTCACAATCAACCAAAATGGCTTCTGAAACCATTGCAGCTATAGATCATTACACTTCTCTTCCAGCACAATGCAAAAAGACAGGCCCCAGCTAATGCTTTCATCTGGCTATCAATCATCATTACATTGTAAACTGCCAGGGTGAGAGAGGGCAAAGCTTTGAATTCAGAGCTGATGGAAGTTCTATGACCTAGGGGCTTTCTTAAGCTAAAGGCTAATTAACCATAAAAGAGTCAAAGGTCTGCAAGTCTAACACATTAAACGATGTGCCTGCCGCTTTAGGTCCCATTGTATCAGTAAACATTAATTCTGTTAAGTGTGAACAGGTCTAAGGCAATCATTGCCTTCTCTGAGCCCTCCTTCTGCCTCCTTAATTTTATATATTGGGATTCTCTCCATCTATGTGAAGTTAGGTGGAGCTTGGGAACTGTGCTCCCGCTGGAGAAAGTTCTGAGCAATGCAGGCTACATCTGGAAGATGAATTCCTGACATTCTTCTTTCTTAATCAGCTTGTCCAAGCTAATCACATTAGCTTCAGGGAGTGTATTTGGTCATCGTAGTCCAGAATAAACAAGCTCATAGTCTAAATAAGTGTGTTTGAGATTTCATAGACTGTGTGAGGCAGCTGTAAAACCAACTGAATCTATATAATGAATCTATGGATAGCAGTATAAAATTAAGAGGTAAAGGTAAAAATTGAAATTTAAAGGTAGAAATAACACAATATGAGGCAGTGAAAATAGCAGTGGTTAGACAGATCCACATTCTGGAAAGTTTGAATGTTTTCTGAATAGTGTTTTATTTCTTTAACAAAATATTTTAGGCAGAAGGGGATAGAATTGTTCTCGCACAGCACCTGCCTTTGGGGCCTCATTCAGAGGCCATTGAACTCAAGGAGAATTTATCCATGAACGCCCAGGAAACGTGGATCAGATGAAGTATGGTACCAAACAGTATACCAAAGCTCAGGACATGTGGATTTGCTGTTGTTATGATTATGTTGTTCAGGTACATTGCCCCCCCGCCCCCTTCATTCTAGTCCATTTGTCTCTTCCTGTCATGCTCTAACCCTGCACTTACATCACAAGAGTTTGTGGACCCACTTTGTAAACCAGAACTAAAATAGGGTTAAAAATTTTCATTTTAATCCAACTCATTTCAGAGATGCGATTGGCAATGCTGGAGGGAGAGAAAAAGAGTAAGCAGGTGCAGGGGAAGGCAGGAACTTCTTATGTCAGCTTTGGCACCAGGGAAAGTGTTTATCTAAGAACATCCTGAGTCTCTCATTGATTTGTCATTAGTTTTAACAAGTTCAAGTTTCTGAGGTTGCAGTTCCATTTTGCAAATCCTTTCAGAGCTGAATGTAAGGGATTCCTGTTCCTGTCCCTGCCAAGCCTGCCAGCATCCGTCAGCTGCTTGTTCTTGCCACCTGCTAGCCATCACAGCACTTTGGTCATACCAGTAAAATTGTTTGTGCAACTGTGATCTAAAAAGGTCTAAGAAGGACCTGTTTAAAAAAAACACAACACAAAATCTCCAAACTTTCCCCCCAAAAACGGGATTAAAAGTCATATCACTCCAGGTATGTTGGCTCTGCTAGATTTTTCCCTGATGAGAATAGGAGAGGAAAATACTTATGAATGTTACTTAATGAAGGATCTTCACAATATGCAAGTAGAGTGTCCTTTACTGTCATCTGGCTTGATCGCTTACCTAAGTCGGTTCAGAGTATTTGACAGTATTTCACCCTGTTGAACCAGTCTTGTGATTCTCACAGTGGATTTTAAGAGTATTCTAAACAGCCACTTTTACATGAGCGTGAATATATTACTGCTCAAGCACATCGGATTTCTTATGAGGCTAACCTTTTCTTTAATTTCAGAATATAGTGAGCATATGCATTAATTATCCATGAAGTTCAGCAGTATGCAGAGTACTCGAGGAGAATGCAGACTACATTAGTAATGTGATTGTAGTGATTAAGACATAATGATACAGCTGGCATAGTTTTCAGTGAAAAGAAATACCATTTATTGGTTTCAGAGAGTTGAAAAAAATGGAGAAGTTTGATATTCCGTTTTCATTATCAGGTCTCTGTATACCAGCAGTCATGCTACGTTATCGCACAACAGTTGCACAAAGTAATTGTAAAGGCTATCAGCACTTGGTCTGAGGTCTTGTCAGAAAGGTCCTTCCCATGTTAGGAAAAAATGTTGCTGTGTTAAGAGGCCAGAGCTTTCTGGACTTTAGGCTGATATAGGTAATGTTTTTGGACAAGCTGTAAAATTATATCCTGACAATTTAATGTCAATGAAAGATTCTATAATGTTTTTAGGGATGTTAGTACTGAGTTTTCGCTTTACTGTGGCTTACCACAATGTAGCTGTGATCCAAAGAATTATTCCTTTTTGCTTCTCCAAAAGCGTATCTCCAAAAGTCAACATATCTCTCTGATGGGATTGTTGGTTTATTTGATAGGAGGAGTGTTCTGATACAGCATACATGGCTTTCTCCAAGGCTTTTGACGTATTAGTGATAGGCTTTGGCTGCATTCGAGGGTAGGTGTTCTTGTAATGTCCCATCACTTGGCTCCATCCAGACCTAATCCTCTGATCATCAAATCAGAGAACGTAATGGAATGCATTGAAGATCCTGCCCTGCTCATGTATCTTTCCTTTCACAAGAGGCATGTGGAGACCAGGGCTCAAGGTGCATTTTGCACAGACTGGTATTGTTTGGAATTAAAAGGATGTATTAAAAGGTGTATCACCAATAAATCTCATTTATTTGTTAAGAGATGCTAGGAGAAATTTCCACAGACTGCTTTTTGTTCTAATACCATTTAATATTTTTTTCAACAAACTAAATGATAAAATAGAGTTTTGAATTACAGTTTTTTAATAAAGATTAATGAAGTAGTAAATAATGACCAGGGTAAGGTTCTATCATGGAGTGATTGGAATCATCTGGGTATGTGCTCTTCCAACAAACTGAGTTTTAAGACTGCTGACTCAGAAGACAAGGTATTCCCACATGCTGTGACACTGTCTTGGAAATTCAGAGGAGTGAGCTGTTGTTATAAATAACCATCTCAGCAAGAGCTCTTAGTGCAGTGCTGGAAGTAAGAGGGACAATGTGATCTTGTAAGAGGGAAGAAAGGCCGTGGAATGGAAATATCAAACAGTCATAGAGCAGTCATTTTGCTTCTGTACATGGAATTGATGAAATCAGTTTTAATGTCCCTATTTCCAAAAAGAATGTGTAAAAAAAGAGATTGTTTGGAGTCAAGCTTAGATATGAGGTTTGAGAGTTGCAGCGCTCAGACATCTAAGGAAAGATGGCAGAACCTCTGCCTGTTTTCCAGGGATGTCCTAAGTAACATGAAATGTCAGATTAGATGATCCAACAGCTTCTTAAGGACTCGGGTCCTGTGAAACCTGGGAAACAAGTGCTACTTCCCCTTCACCATTTATGTATGCAAGATTGGACTAGTTGCCTTCTAACCCCAGAATGATGGCACTGCAACCCAACTGGCTTCAGAAGAGTCACACTGGTGTCAGCCTGGAGTAATGCAATGGCAGGCTATACAGTTTGTACAGAATTTTTAGGATACCTCAGGATAAAAGGTGCGATATAAATGTAGGTCACTTTTATTAAATGCCTTGCAAATCGCTTATGTGACTTTAAATATCAGAACAGCCATACCACATCAATAACTCCTGCACATGTGTTTACTTTATTTTAGTTTGCCACAGTTCACTATAAATGGCTTAGATATGTTCAGTAATTCAGTTATAATGAAATGTGCAAGCCTTCAATAAACGTATGTGTTACAACTGGCCTCTGATGTAAATGCTTTGCCAATTATATGTACATTAGTGATGACTGTAGCAGGCTTATAAATACTTTCTGTAATTCTTTGGCCTCTATTCTCCCCTCCCTTACATAAGTTTTATAGTGGTATGTAATTCTAGATTCACAGATTTTAAGGCCAGGAGGGGCCATTAGATCATTTAGCCTGACTATTGGTGTAATGGGCCAGAGAATCTCATCTGGTTACTTAAGTAATCAGCCCAAGAACCTTTTTGCTTGACTAAAGCATATTCCAGTCTGCATACCTGTAAATCTTCAGGTAAAGACCTTGAGACATGAAAAATCAATTACTGGCGTCAGAATTTTGCTCCAGTTTTTAACCATCTTCACAGTGCATCTTGTCTTCTTCCTCTGTTGTATCCTACATTATTTCTTTGAACACAGTAGAAGATCCAGTGAGGAGAGCATCATCCCAGTTTTGAACCCTATCCCAGATATTTTCAGACTCTAACCTACATGAAGTTTGGGGCGGGGGGGCAAAGCTTGAATTAATTCTTGCTAACCGTTTTTTCAACAGACCTCCAGACGTTCTTCTGTTTTCTTTCCCTTAATGGATAAATTCTTTGCAGACAAGCTGTGTGAGAGCCATATGCCGTTTCAAACTCATTTCAGTCTTGGAGCACATTACTGAAAGAACTCCTCTCAGAATTTTAAGGCTTATATATCAAGAAAAGATGCCAAATTTTCAAGGGCTAGGCACCTCTGTAGGTATATACATAAAATTAGTGCAGTGTTGAGTTTTTCCAAGAATCTGAGTGTGTGTAAAGGTTGGTAAATAGTAGCTGAAGACCTTGAAAAATCTTGCTTTGTGTGGATGTATCTTTTGGAAAATACAGCTCTATTCTGATTCACGTGGTGCTTGGCAATTTTTTGTGCAGCCTTACTGGCAAGGACTAAATGTTCCCCCTTTCCACCCACCACCATTCAGGTTTCTCACAATCATCACGTGCGTTTCTCTGGACACTTTACCTGTTTGCTGGCACAAGTCTTTTTACTCTCCCATGGGCTCTTCAGCACTGTCAGAATGTCTAGAAATTTCTAACAGGATGGTTTTATTATCTGCCAAATATACAGACGAGTTTCATCGTATGGGGTTAGATGAGGAAGAAGGTGGAGAGTCTGGATCGAAGTGTGGTTTCATGATTTGGGAAATTTTATTTTACTCAGACTGATCCTGCAGTCTGTAAGGACAAGTAAAAGTACAGTATATGTTAGAAACAGGCAGAGGAACAAGTGGCAGCCAGGAGTTCAGCTGGTAGATGGTTCCTTGGAGTTTTGTGCCAGAGCAAGGCACACTATCAGGGAACTGCAATCTGATAATTTAAACAGAAACTGATCATGACAGAGAACCCGTAATAGTTAATTATTATGTACAAGAAAACACAAAGGCAGGAGAGGTCTGTAATCTCCTGACAGACAGTGATGTGCAGATCAGACCTGAATCCACAGGAATGCATTGCAACTTCTTTAGAATAAAAATGCAAAGTTGCAACAGTGTACATTTTTAATTGCTCTATTAGCACAAAATAAAAATGCACATAAACTTTAGTGCTTTTAATATTACACTTAGGACTGTTTACTTGCTGAAGGTAAAGTGCTTTGAGAAGGAAAGCATACTTCCTCACAGGGGCTGCTTCCCATAATTAGTTGGAGTATGACTGTTTAAATTGCAGCTCAGCAGAAATGTTTTGATTCTGTGGGGCACCAGCAACTCGGCAACAGTGCTGCCTTTCACATCCACTTCTTAAGCGTAACAGATCATTTAGACCCTGGGTTGGCTAGGCTCACATAAACCAGGTTTACAAAGAGTTATAAAAGCTTGGCTTTCCTCCTCCCTTCTCCCCCACATTCCAATTTTTCCTCTTATAATTTTACCACAAGGCAATGCAGTCAAGCTTTTCTTGGATCATATGAATCTAGATCAATAAATATCAGTTGCAGACTGGGAACCTATGCACAGGCATGTGCTAGAAGGATGAAATGGTTGTGTTAGTTTAAAAGAACCTCAATGTTTGTTTTGTTCTCTATTTGCAGGGCACAATGCCTGTGTTATATTGGTACCAAGCTGAAGCTCTAGTGGAAGAAGAAAGTTCCTTCTGAAAAAGCAGCAATGCTGGAATGTGCTGTAGAGGCTCAGATTGTTTTTCAGTTCTAGAGGCACGTATGGTAAGCAAAATGTTGTTATCTCTGGCTGGATAAGGGTACTACACCTGCATTTCAGCTGTGATCAGATAGTTATTGTCTATAGATTGATGCAAAGCACCTTATGGGAACAAGTTGTTTGGTCTAACAACAGAGTGTAAATATCAGGTTTTTTTGCTGTCAGTGCTTAGACCTTGTCCTTTCCTCCCCTCATATTCCCCTTGCAAGAGATAAATGCCTTTGTTAGCTCTGAAGTGAGATTCAGAGTGAAATTCAACCACTTGCAGAACAACACTACAAAGGTTAAACATTGCTTAGCAGAGATCCTGTGGGACCCAAATGGTGCACAGCACTTATGTCGAGTCATAAGTGCTGTGCCATTTTAATCCTGAGCCATTTTAATCTACCTGCCTGACCTCAAACACAGGAACTAAATTCCGTGAGTTTTACATCAAGTCTGTGCTCCATGTAATGTGTCAAGCAACGTGGTCAAGTCACAATTCTTCCACTAAATTGAACATTACTGTATTTCAGAATAGTATTCCTCTAAAATGGATTGGAGCTTTGCATGGGTGCTCCTATGGAAGTACAGCATAATTTGTTGTTCTGTATAATGCTACATTACCACAATGAGACCGAAGGCAGAGGTTACAGTGAAAGGCATTGCAACTTTCCAATTACAGTTAACTCCTATGAAGATACAGTCTTTCTGACTGTAACTAATGCAAAAAGTTGAACTAGAAATGTGTGGAAGTATGCTGTATCAATGATGATGGCATCCTCTGAAACTTGCTAAATGGAGAAAATCAAGCATATGACTTAGCATGGGCTGTTGTAAAGGCAGATGTTTTCTGTATGAAAAAGTGTTAATTCTGTTATGATTTGCTTTGAAAGAGGCAAGGTGCAAGATTTATCAGACAGGAATCACGACAATGTGATTTTACTTAGCTACCTCCTGCAGGCATGTTGCATAATTATAAGCAGTCACTTCCTTTCTCTGTGTGGCCATCTCTCAGTTTAAAAACTGAAAAATACTGATGCCTAGGATTTTTTAAAATTATTTTAAAATTATTTTTTAAGTTAGAAGGGATCATTATATTTATCTCACCCAACTTCCTGAATAAAGCAGCCATAGAATTCCAGCTAGGACTTATCACTCTCTTACAAAGTACCGTGCAAGCCCTGGCCACATGCAGCTGTATTCACAATGATGTGAGTGGGCTGCACGCTGATACAGCTTCTTTTCATTCATATGACAGAGAGCAACATATCATGTATGCTTAGAGAGAAAGGGATGAGTAGGTTTTATTTAGCTTCCCTGATATACCTCCCCTACAAAGTATGACACATAAAAGTAATTGTATAGTTTTTCATACAGAAAAACAATACTCATTTGTCAGGAATAGCTTTTTTCATGAAAAAGCTCTTCTTTTCATTAACAAGCTTCAGTCACACAAAAATACCATCAAAAAGTACATGTTTTCTCCCTTTTTTATTAACTTAATTGGTAGTAAGAATACTTTTGCTTAAACGTGAGATAAAAAATACATATATAGTCAAGTAAGATTTATATCTGTGTGAACACATTCATAGCTTTTTATGTGCATAATCATATATATCTCTTTTAGAGTACCAGATCATGTCAATCAGAGATGTGTCTCTCAGTCTGTCTCACATACACATTTTCAAAAACTGAGTTTTGCACTGCACAGTGAACCTGAGTAAAACAGACATCCTAACCAAGGCCAGATTAGATTTTCAGATCCCAACCCTGATGATTTGTGTGAGGCCTTCCACATGCAGATACCAGAACCTGTGTATATAAATTAGCAGTAGTAGATGTGCAGACAGAGTAGGTGCCTCCAGTAAAACTGCTAGTTCTGTCACAATTAACAGTGATACTTAGTATGTTAATATCAGGTTCCCCGCAGTCTGGTACACAGTACCTCGGTGAATCAGAATTGAGTAACTGTGTTGCAGCAGTACAGCACATCTGGCTTTCAGCTCCATAGACATATGCCACTATGTTGTCAATAGAGAAGTCAATAGCTACATGTTGCTAAATCTCGTATGTGGGTACCTTGCTTTTTAATTAAGTCCAAAAGATGCCTTTGATTTGAAAAGCTTCCAACGAAGCATAATTTACATTTCATTGTCTATTAACAAAGGGTTTTAAGTATTTTTATTCTTCTGTTATCAGTTGAAAACACCAGAGCTTGAGTAAAAGATTATAGAAGAAAAAGGAGCTTAAATTAATTTCAAAACCAGATTAACATCCATCTACTTCTTTCCACTCTATGTGCTGTTCATGCAATAATGCTGGAAGACAGTCATTGTTGCTGTTTGAATCAGTGTGGGGAAGTCCTATCATGCACGGGCCCAGTTCAAACCCTCCTGCACCTTATTTTTATGGTCCCCACTGCAGAGGATCTAGCAACTCCGAGAAGGCTCAGATCCAGCATGGAGGCATGTGAATGACAGAAATGGAGCTTGCTGAAGACCAGCAAGTGCATGTCATAGAAGTTAGTAGGCTGGTTTGTCTTGAGTTTGGTCCAAACAGGTAGATACCAGCTGCTGCTAGTTAGAAGCTTATGAATCAAGGATCTCTGCATAGGTTATCTTACAACCTTGACAGAATCCAACAGCAGCAATAGGAGAGGTATTCCCTCAATCTCTGAGCCAGCCTCTGAGTAACCTCTTTGTTTTTCTATAGCTGCCTCTGTGAAAAGAAAGTGCCTTTTCTCTCCATCAGACAAAAACAGTGCCAGGAGAATAGGATTAGAGTATTTTACTCCTCAGCTCTGTCAGGCAAGGTAGTACTTGGTAAAAACATGGAAAAGATAAATAAGACACAAGGAACAAGAAAAGGACACTTAAGTCTGACAGTGTAAGTCTCAGGATACAGAGGAATTTGTGCAAAGCACAGTCTGTTTATACAAGTCAGTAACTAGAAGAGACATGGTAGGGAAAATTGCAAGGAGCAGTTCTGACTCTAGGCAAAACAAATGTAGCTGCTTTGCCTTGTTCGCATCTGACTTGAGATTCAGTGTGAAGGATGATCCGTGCACAGTTCTGTTTCAAGATGTACAAAACCTCTCTGGAACTTCTACCAGCTGAGATCAATGTAAGAAACCAGGGCAAAGGTAGGTCAAGAGAGCACAGACAGGTCGAAGGTTGAAAACTCACATTTTTGCCCTTTGTAATCCTTCACTGTTGTTACTGACAGAACCTGTAGTTGCTACAATTACAAGCTCCTAGATGGTGGCAGGACAGATTGAGGATGCACCACGTTTTCAGAAGACAATCTTTAGGAACACCATTACCCTAGGTCAGGCTTTCCTGTCATTTTTCAAGAAATGTATTTTTACAAAAACATATATGGGCACTCCTGTAATCCCTGAAGAAGACATTTTGCTGGATGAAGTCCTCATTAAACATAAATTGATCTAGTTCCATTGACCAACTTATAGCAAGTAAAGCTCTGAATAAGATTGATCCAAAGAAAAACCTGACCCACCTGATCAAGATAGACCGTTTCGAACAGTCTAGTGCAGCTGCATCAGAGGTTTGGGGATTACTGTGGACATCACTAGGTGGAATGCTTGGTTTGTGATATGGGTCTATGGACTTAAAGTTGCAGGTTTATATTTAGTAAAATGTGACAATTTGACAAGTGCACTGAAGTCAGAAAATCTAACCCAAACAGAGGTTTGGATATTTTTGACTCAGAATTATCAATGAATATTCTTTCAGAATGGTCTATCTGGAAACTGGATGAGGGTAAGATGGGACCCAGAAACAGGGAAATGAATTAATTTTATGTACATGTCAGTTCACTGGCTGATATCAGAGCAATGATCAAACTGTTGGGATACTGTGGCCCTCTGTTTTCATCCCTTATTTCTATGCAGATGTGATGCTGTATTACAGTAACACTGTAGGAGCCACAGTTAAAACTCAGACCCTAATGATAGGAAGTATTTTAGAAAAAAAAATTATAAAATCGATCTATGTTCTGCAGAGCTTACTGTCTATAAACCCAGTTGTAGAGCCTGTGGTAACCTCCAACACTCCACTGACATCACTGGTAAAATTAACAATGTGCTAGCTCTCATTGCAGTCTTACCTAACCCCTTATGTAAGTTAAACAGAGGGGCCGTGTATTTTGCTGAGTAGAGACAGCAGGCTGAATTAGGACCCCAGAGATGGTTACATGGATGGCTTGTTCAGGATTGTACCAAGCCCTTTCCTGCCCCATCATAATCAAGTAACCTTCTTGTGGCAACCACAATAATTCCCTGCAGGGGGCAGGGATATTAAGAAAGTTTGTTTAGAGTCTCTTAATGTAATTTAGCAGCAGGAAACTAGGAAGGAGTGCCAGAACTATGTGAATAGCCAGTTCTGTGTGCAGTAGTTACACATGCTCCACCTAGGCCACAACAGGGCAATTGCTGCTTCATTTGAATTTATTGCTAAGAAGTGTTTGTCTACAAGTACGTTCCACACCTGATTTAAGGCTTTTCATCTACATATGACTTAGGTAATAGGAAATTTACATTTTAAGTGTGTTTAATGAAAATTACTATTTTATTCACTGGAAACTCTTGTTGGACTTCCCAATTATTTGCATAGTTAAGCTCTGTAACTATTCCAAGACAAAAATGTTTCTCTCCTAAGACCAAGTCTGTTAGGTGACAGTACTGTCAACACCTCTTAGTGCTGAATGTAGTACATAGCAGATTTTTGCATCTGAATACTGTGGAAGAATCGTCGTTATAGTTCTGTGGTAAGCCAGCCATAAAAATATTTAATTGTAATAAACGTTCACTTAGACTGAGTTGGTAAGCAGAAAACTCTAATAACTACCTAAGCATAGTGAAGAGATGGTATCTGTCTTGAAGAGCTTGTGTTAAGTGAATGATCTAGGCCAGGGATATCTAAAGTCACAAAGAACAAAAGTGACTTGTGTCAGGTATGTCCCAGTAATGCTGCTGTTCAGTGGCTGGTTCACTCCTTAGCGACAGTAACTCAGCCATTTAATCATGTTGTTTCCACTCTCTATCATACTGGTTACATGAATATAAAAACAATATTTAGTTACAGAAGATTAATGAAGTAGTTTAGGTAGCAAGTACCAAAACACTGCATAGTTAAAAAAAAACCCAAACCCAAAACAACAACAATACCCCCAATCCTCAATTGTGTCCTTAAAAAAACATTTAAAAATATCAAGATAAATTTATCCCTCTGTTGCCCTCAAAGAAAGGACATCAGGGATGAATTTGGACCCATTTTATTCAATTTGTCCTCAATTTGCTAAGCTCATTAATTTTTTCTTGTTTTACTCTCTGTTAACTGAGAAACAGCAGCCCCTTTGCAATAGGCATTAGAAGCAGGAAATCTCAGGGTATGTTTCTAATTGCCAGAATTTCTTTCCCTCTTTCTGCTGTTCCTGTTCTTAAGGAAGCATGAGGGGGTGGTGTGAGCATGAGGTGCCACTGGGAAACAGAAAAGAGTATCAAGGTCAGGGTGAAAACCACACAAGAAGCAGGAAGAGATGCTTGGAGTTAGGTTCATGACCTTTGTATTTTTTTCTGATTGTCCAGGAGAGGGAGGAAGGGGGGCAGAGAAGGAGAGATAGGAAGTTAACATTAGAGCAGATGTGTGCATAACCCCTGCTAGAAAACATCAGAGAGTTATGAAGGTTGCATTCAAGCTACTAAAAATTGTAGGGTTCTTACTGCTGAACATCTGGGAAAATCAGAGATGCGCCTGGTCTTTGTTCCTGGGCGGCTGAGATAGTTCCAACAGGTAAAGGTCAAAGCCTGGGTTTCAAAAGGAGAACTGAACTGAATAGAAAAGACTTGAAACATGTTTGGTTATTAAAAAAAAAAAAATCAAAATCAAAATCAATACCATTCATAATTGGTGAATCTGGAGTTCTTACAAAATATAGACATTTAAGATGTTAATAAAAACTGGCAGGTACTAGCCTTAGAGAGAGACTTCAAAATCTCAGTAAGATGGTTGCATTCTTCATCAGTTCTCTCTGTATTCTGACTTTGATGTAGGAATGTACCTGTCCTGCTCTGTAAATATGCAAACAGAAAACTGTGACCTGGTCAAAGTGTCACTTAATTTTGTACAGACTTGCTGAGGTCTCAAATATTTCATTTTAGTCACATTCCTGATGAAGATAGAATCTTTCCCCAGGGCCTTAGGGAACAGTTTTAGTGCATCCCCACAAACTGAGAGTGTAAAAATCTGTTAGGAAATTCAAGCACAGTCTTTGCCCTGTTTCATTACATACAGAACTGCATAGCATTTTTTAATACCCTTGTCTTGGGACGAGGCTATAAAACTTAGTGGCTCTGAAACAGTGGGTGATGGATCACTGCAATTGAAAGATGCTTGGATGTAGAAAACCTCTGAAGGTTTGCTACAAGTTTGGAAGGAACAGTGTGTCTTTTTGAGTGGTGCACCAGTTAATAATAGTGGGTATACTAGTGTATGGGTCATCTTCTCCATCTCCATGTAACACTGCCTGTTACATTGTCACCTGCACTTATACCCTGAGCCACAATTTCTCTTTCAGTAAAAAATGCTAAGAAGCTACAAAGCCCTCTCCAGCCAAGTAGAAAACCAACTCTGGGAACTGTAGTAACTTAATTTTTCCAGCCACATTTAGCAGACAATGAGTGTGTAAAATCATGAGTGGAAAGTATCGTTAAAAAATCAATATTCTGACCGAGTAGCTGTTCAACTACCAGCTTATTCTACACACAGCCAAGATACTCTGTAACTTAAATGGCTTTTCAGACTCTGTGTGATATCCTCTAGTGTTTCAACCACACAAAGAGAGGTTAGGGGTCTGTTAGAAAGACTTTGTACTTTGTGATATCCAAGCTGATTACTTTTCTGTGTGTCATGGACTTCACATTAGTGATCTATTGATAGAAAGAAGAAATGGAGTTCTTGGGAATTCCAGGTTATGTCTGGATGGGACCCTGTCACTATCTCTAGGGAGCCAGCCAATTAGTCTAGGCTTAATTTTTGTTTCTCCTATGTGAAATTGTAGGCATGTTAGTGAAAATCATTTCAGTTTCACATATACCAATAATAAAGCATTATCATCTCTACTAGGTGATTCGAAGACATGAGAATATCACCAAATATGCTTGCAATGAATAGTTACTATTCTAACTAAACTTTGGTGTGATTGGATGTTGAAAACAGGAAACATTGTTTTACTGAATGGAAGTAAGATAAAATGGAAAAAATAGTTTTATTTCTGGTAAACGTTCCTGAGGCTAATGATTCTGTTTAGGATACTGCACAGTGCTGAGCTTTCTGGGGAGAACTAGTTTCAGGACACCTTTTGTAAACCAAGCATATGATGTCCAGGTGTTTTTTTGTTGACATCAGAGAAGCCAGCAGCCTAGCTGATGGGTCCCTGTGAGCTCCCCATTCAGTCATCAAAGCAGTAATTGCTGCAGCTGGACTTGCAGAACAAATTATGAAGCACTCCCCAAAACAGGGCTTTGCCTGAACTGTGAGCTTTACTAGCTCTGGAGATCAAAATGTGATCTGCAAGCAGAGGTGAGTGAGCCAGCAATTGCATTATGTTGTCATTTAGATACTCAGAGAAGGGCCAAGATGAAGACAATTGCAGAAGGAACTGTCTTAATCTGTGAGACCTGTGCTTGAAAACTGGCAGATACTGATGATCCATTATTGCTTCTGTTGCAAGTTTATTCTTTGTCTATTTTCCAGCTTTCAACAATGTTCTTTATGTAGCTGCCTTAGTCCCTCCATTAGCTTAGTCCCTCCACCTTTGAATATTTTTAGTATTTTTTCCAGTGCAGAATATAAACAAAGCTGTGAACTATTGGAAATGGTCTCGAAATGGGATTTTTGTTGCCTCATTAGAAGTCTATTTTCAGGCTTTCTATTCTAAAATGCTGCTTTCAACTTGCATTCAGAAATCCCATTGATGTTCATATAGATTCAGGGAAGAATATGTCAGCTGAAAAACCTGTAATTATCAGTTGTGAGGGGCTTAATTAATTTTTTAATGATAAAGGATGAGGATCTGTGAACAGGGAGAAGTTATCTATGAGCACATGCATAAAGCTGTTAAGTTCTGAACCAATGACACAAGGATGGGGATAATGACCTGGTTGTTTCTTTTGACTCTAGCCTGAAAAAGATTATATTCTTGAGAATCAGAGGAGAAAATAATACCTTCTAGAAATCTCTGTTAACAGTAAAGGGAACATGTTCAAGTACTCATGAGCCATTCTACGGTTGGAAAACTTTCACATGTTGCTGGTTTTGCTAATGGTGCCTGAGCCCAGCCAAGCTGGCAATAAAAAGGGTCCTCATAGGCTTCATCTACTAGTAAAGTAAACAGTGCCAGAAAGTACTGAACTCAGTTCTCTGTGCTATTAGATTGTTGGAAAAGTTCCTGGCACAGTTGTACTTCCATTACCTGAAAATCTCCTACACAATTCATGGGCATGGTTCAGGAGTTAGCAGTTTGCAATAAACAGTTAGGATGTGGCCATCCTGTTACAAGGTAAATGAAACTAATAGCATGGAAGAGGACTATTCCATGCTAGTTGACATTAGTACCTGTATTGGCAGTACCAAAGAACATGCTCAGGGACATATTAGCCCTCTTAGACAAGCCACACGCTGGCTTAAATCAGTCTAAACAGCAGCAAGTCATGGCTTGTTTACCTGAATACTTCTGGCAGTCAATTGTGCTCACAGTCCTAGAGACCAGGCTGGCAAAGAAGCATTAAAAAAGAGGACCATGATCTGAGTCCTTGTGAGGACCCCACTAACAGTTTCCACTGGTTTGCTACCTGACCTTGCCTGTTTCCTTCAGGGCCTGTAAGACAATTTTCCTGTGATGAGAACATTGCTGAGATATTCCATATTCACATTCCTAAAGATAAAAATTCTTGTTTACTCACAGAGCACTTACAATATAGGAAATGCCAGTGTTTTCTCTACAAAAAGTTGCCAGTATGACTTAGTCTTAAATTCGAGTGATCGTTTCTAGAGTAATGAAGCTTAATTTAGTTTCCATGACTAATTCACTGGCAGGCATGTTGGAGAACAATCAGCTATGCTACCTAAAATGATGATGTTTTCTCACACAGTTGGAAACTCAGCATCTAGTGTAGAAGTTCATCTAAGATAAAGCTGGCTACAGCCAGAACCTGATCCTGGCTTGTGATCGCTCTTAGTCAGGACTGAACTCTGTTCCATTGCCAGTCTTGTAAGTCATCATATCACTCACTGTTGGAATATGAAATAAAATGAAAGACCATAGCATCCTGTCTGGCACTGTAACAAATACAGGGAAAAGAGGTAACACAGTATCTCTCTCCTGTACGCAATTTTACAAAGTAGGTACTTGGGAGGGTTGCCATCAGAGGCTTTGCACTGCAGAGATCAAAGCAATGTCATCAACATTGCCACAGAGGGTCAGAGGCAGTGCGTAGTGCGGAACAGAAGTTTTGACATTCAAAACATATAGTTAGAAATATGTGGGAATGGGATTCACAGAAGAGAGAGGGTATTGGTCTGCTGTTAACAGCTCAAAGCCAAGTAAGTCCTTGGTGCCTTTTTGGAATTCTCCTGGAGTGAATGGCATGGGAAGATAAGGAAAGTGCCAACAGGGAAGGAAAAGAAGGGACAAAAATTCCAGTACGAAGGAGACAGAGATCAAGAGAGCTTGCTGGGGAAGATAAAACAGCATTGGGATTGTTTTGAAAGACTCGCCTGATTCAAAGTAGGATGGAGCGTTGATTGGTAGAGGTAGATGAACAGAGAGAGGACAGGGAATGTGGCCTAATAGAATAACTAGAAATGGCAATTGCTTAAATGCCATACAGTAGAGACCAGTAATAACATGCCTTACTCTCAAGAGTAGTTGTCAGTAGCACCCGGTAGAAAATGGTGCTAAACGAACCATTAACTTGAGGGTAGTGACAAGTTCTCAGACTCCAGACTGCCTGAAACTTGCTCTGGCAAAGGGCACTGATTGGCTCCCAGTCTGCTGCTGGCAGTAAGGAGGCCAAGGACCGAATGCCCCTTTCCCTCTTGGGGTGGTCTCACTGATCTGAGTGAGCTGTGTGTGTGGCAGAGACCCTCTCCCTGCCGCAGCTTGTCTTGTACCTATTCTGCAGACAGAAGGCCTCTGTCTGTAGACTTGTTAAACTGGCATCTTCTATCAGCAGTAGAATAACTAAAAGAAACATGTAGGAAGGGAGAGTTTATTTTGCTGATGCTCTTTATTTTAATCATACAAAGAAAATGACAATTTTTATATAGAAGTCATTAGGGATGCAAGAGGCGTCAGTTCCTAGCTCTGGGGTTCTTTCTTTTAACCAGACTGTGGCAATGCAAACACAGCCCATCATGATATTTATATCTTTAATTCTTGCATTCACCACATTACTAACACACTGATGGGCCTCTTGTTCTTCATTTGTCTATTTCCTTAAACTTTCTGCCCCCTTTTTTATTATTATTATTTTTTCTGTCATGTGTGCAGTTCTTGAAGGTCAATCAGACGTCACGGATAGAGCCATTCTGTTCAGGGGCTCGCAAGCAGCTTGTTTATGAATGAAGAAGGCTTTGTGAACTTCCAGGGACCTGCTGAGCTTTTTTAGAAAACTACCAGTGGGACAAGGAGCTTGGGAAAGTAAAGGCCTCTTACGGAAACAGAAAACAGAGGCACACTGCCAAAAAACCTGGGCTGACATTCCGGTTTGTCAGAATCATGTCCAAGTAACAAGTTTCTAGAAAACAGATCAGATATCTACATATCCAGGGTTCAGGCCTACCATATGTGAGCACAGCGCAGTATGTATGCTGGGAGACTGCCACAGCAAATGGGAAGTCAAGATTTGACCATAAAAGTGTCATAAAATGAACAGATCAGGGAGAACAGAGCTTTGTATAACATAAAACAGAAGGATAAACACAGCTTAAAGAAAAAACATTAAGGGACTGTGTCTGCAATGCAGCCAGCAGTAGATACGTATTGATCTAGTACTGATTGTCACAACTTTTTTACCCAATAGTTTCCTATCTTAAAAGAAGTATTCCATGCAACTGAAAAGTCATTCTTTAGTTAGAGGCATGCATAAACTTTTCCGAAAAAAATGAAAGATGTAGAAACTACAAAGTAAATACAGGTAAAGACAATTTTGGCTCCAGTGCAATATCTAGCTCATGCAGATAACTTGAGGTGAATATTTTCGTCCTCATGATGTTCTGAATATCGTATGGAGTTATTAAACACTTGTCTTGCTTTATATGTATATTTAGTAGGTTCAGTGGAATTCTACACTGAGATTTTGGTAGTTTTCCTGTTTAGTGGTGGGCTTGGCATGGTTAGGTTTACGGTTGAACTTGATGATCTTAAAGGTCTTTTCCAACCTAAATGACTCTATGATTCTATGTCCCATCACACCTGGGCACAATTAAGCCCTGCAGATAAAAAAGGAACATTTCCTTTAATCTCGGATTTGATGTTAGCCAGCAGATTGAAATAGCAATTGTGGGAAAAACCCTGAATCCCTCATTTTAAATACACTCATGCAAAATTTAACTGTCAAGCTCTACACCCTATTGGGTATTTAGAAACATTCTTTTTTGCTCCCAATGTCTTAGGGTTTGGCTAACTTTGAGCTGTTTTTAGTGGGGAAGACAAAAGACTCATCTCTGACATAAGAGAATTTCATTTCAATTTCAAATCTCTTTTTCAGCAGAATCTTCAGAAAAAAAGTTGTCACAATATGTTTAACATGCGCAAAACAGCATCTCCCACCTAATTTCATTGTTGAAAACAGCTAAACTTTTTCAGAACAATGTGCAAAATAAACTAATAACAATTCTCTGGCAGTCATTTAGCATGTGAAATTTCAGTTCTAATAGCTAATTTTGTCAGTCATGTAAGGCATTGATATGCCTAATGGCTGTAAAATGAATATTGATCACCTTATAGAGCTAAAGGTGAAAAATCACTTTAAAATATGGTCTTTGTTTTGATATTTCAGAATTCTTTAGTGTGTGTTAAGTCTCCCATGCTACAGCTGTACTCCGTGTTGGTGTTGTTTTTCCTTTATATATCTATCCTGTATTATAGCCAAAATTATGGGCTTTATTTAGAGATGAACTATTTCCTCAGCTGGGACTGCACGCCTTGAAAAGGCTGGAGATAAGAAACCCACTAATCAAAGTGAGAGCAAAGTTTAGACTGACTGAAGAGTTCCTACGTGGGACTTTAAGAAGATCAATGGCTGTTTTCTTCAGAGGAGACAGCTGTACAACTGAGGAACAGAATCAGGAAGGAAGTTGCCTTCTGTATAGGTGTTAGGGTGAAAGAAAGAAGACTATTATATTCTTAATGCCTTGATTGGAATCCCCAAACTTAGCAAACCTAAAATGTTCTTGGAGGGAAGATTAACACTGCAGAGGCCATTGAGTGGTATTCCCAAGAAGGAAGTAAGTTGGTTGGAAATCATCTCAGAGTATCAGATCACCTTGCAAACCACTTCATGGGCTTTGACTGGCAAAGGAAGGCTGAAGCCAAATTACTGTAACTCCTGCAAACTTACCTTGAAGGGCCAGGGGACAAAATCCTCATCTATACAGCTACTGTGCTAAGTGGAAACATTCATCCTCTTTGCATAAATGAAGTCTCACTGACACCCATTTAGCAGCTCCAGTTGGCTCAGTGAGGCCTGAACTGTGGAGTGACAATTTTGTATTCTGTGCCCCATCTGCTACTAGTTTCCCCCTGCTTGTGAGTGAACACCTACTGAAAAGGTCCAGCCTGGTGACTCCGCTGCTAACAATCCCTTTTGCACCGAAACTTGCAATATAAGGATTCAATAAAGAGAGTGGATTTTTATTTATGCTAAAATCTGTTTTGCTGTTTGGAAGCTATTTGAAAATGTTACAGTCACTAATTGATTCAATATTTTTTGACAAAACAGCGGCATGGTTGAGGCCTTGCTGTTTCTCATAGACACAGTCAGCACCCCAGTTTATTTTCATTCTTTACAGAGGCTTTGGAGCACATGTGAGACAAACCCCTCCTTCCTCTGCTTATCTCCTATGAGCTTAAAGTACAGATGGTAGTGTTTTCTTAGGCATGTGCATAGATTCAGAAGGGGTGGGCTGTAATATTCACGCAAGCCTCTCCTTCCTTCCACTTCTGTCATCTCCCACTCAGATCCTGGCTTTAAAACATCTTGACTGGTGAGCTGCCCAATCCACTGCAATTGTCCCCATGAAGGATGTTCAGCTCATCTTGCAGCAGCCAGAGCAGGAAGTAGTCCTGCCAGCTATACTGCAACTGAAAACCTTCAGTATTGTAGCTGGCAGACTTGGGCTTTCCTTAGCTACAGACACCAGGTTTCTGGAAGTTTTAGGGGCACCTAAAACCTTTCCCAACCTCTCAGGTGGTTTTTTGCATTTTCATGGGGTAATAGACTGGTAAGGAACCTGCAAAAAGCTTTCCAGAAATCATGTCCTGCTTTTTCTGCTCTCTCTTGTCTACAGTGGTTCATACCTTATTTGCAGGTGTTGGTTATTTAAATATATTTTTGACAATAATTATTTTAATAAGGCAGAAATCTCTTCTGTATGTGTGGAGACTATGTCTATAACATTATGCTATCTTCAGGTAAGATTTTGACCCAGTTGTCCACATAAGCTATATTTTAGGTTTTGTTCCAACTCTGGTCTGGAGTGCAGCCCCTGTCTGCAGATGAACTCAGGCATTGGACACAGAGTGACTCACGGCTAATTTTTGTTGTGATGCACAATACACACAATAAACCAGACAAGGAGCTTCTGCAAACTGAAGCCCAGCTACCAAAGACCAACTAGGTGTAGATGTAAAGACCTCAGACTTGTAAACTTCAAGAGGCAATGAGCAAGGAGAGGCCTGGCAAAAGTTTAGGGATGAAGTTAGTGAAAATATATTGGACACTTCTGTGAAAGTAGGGATCAAAAGGCAACGCAGTCAAAGTTACATAGCAGATGATTGATCTGAAGAACTCATTGGCACAGATGTCATGACGACTAAAGTTTACTAGGTTTTCAGAAACTATTAATTAGATGAATGTGAACATCCAGGGTAAATTACGAGGAATATAAAATTCTTGTGCTCTGTAGAATAAGCCAACTGTAATAGAGAATTCTCTTCAATTTACAATTGCCTTTTGCTGTTAAAGCAAAGCTGGTTACTTTCTGCTGTGATCATTCTTTTCCTGTGTTCTCTCTTTATGGTACACAGTATTTCAAGCAAGACCTGAAATTCTGTGCCATTTCCGTGGAGCCCCAGATGAGGCTTTAAGACAACGCTGACATCTTGAGTCATGAAGCTATATAGTTTTATCTAGAGAGTCCCATGTCAAGATCAGAACTCATGTTGTATATAAAACATTTTTCCCAGCGTTCTGAAATGTTTCAGTATTATTTTTTACACTAAACCACTGGTTTGGACAGGTCCTCAGTATAAGCACTCGATATTCTTAGTACTAATTGAAAGCACAGTAACTTTTGTTCTTAAAAAAAAAAAAGAGTATTGGAAAATTTCCAGAATGCCAGTCAAATTCCACGAGAATTTATCAAATGGATCATGCCATCCTCCAGTTTTGTGTCCTCTGCTTTTGCAAAATTTGCATGAATTTATAATAAATCTTTCGTTGGAAGTCTAATCAAATGTAAAAAATGTCAGCATTCTTGAGGTGGCCTGTGAGGAAGCAGAATGAAAACAGGACTTATTTCTTAAGGTTTTCACCTGTGTAGGTCTTGATCTCTTCAGACATGGCATGCTTATTTTACTCCTTGGCTGCAACAGTAACATAAATTGCACCTTCCTCTCCTAAAAGGGTGTGATGAAACAGCTGCTGTTATGGGACCTAGCAGTGCAAGAACACACCTGTTGAGCTACATATAAGATAGCTTCACAAAAGCTATTTAGATTTTGTGAAAAAGCAGGCAGATTCAGAATAGATTCCACCCTGACTCTTCAATAAAAGCACACCAAACCCCATTTATTTGAATGGAACATAAAGGACTCTTGCTATGTCACTCCATATTTCCATCTCTGGATGAGTGAGAGGCCCCATTATCCAGGTATCCTATGACTTTTCCACACCGTATCACTGGGGCTTAGGTCATCTAGAAGCATAGGTGGCGCTGCTAGCCTGGCTACAGAAACAAGAGTGAATTACAACATTCTGTCATACTGATACAAAATCATGCTTTGTATTAGACTTTGCAGGTGACAATACCAATAATTTCTTTCTGGAGATCTGAAAAAGAGCCAAGGATTTGCATGCAGTTTCTGAGAAATTCTCAGAAGGGAAGGTCTTATTTCTGTAGCAGTAATATTCTTTGGGGGCAGTGGTGTTTTAACCTGAGATAAAGCACAATGTATAAAACAAACCATCCCAAATTGTTGGAAGTGCTTTATCTGAAGTGAATATGAAGGTCTCTTTGTAGCTCCTATCTAGCACTTCTTAGGCCGTTACAACTGTTATTGAGTTACCATTAAATTAACGAGAGCTTTGCTTAGTTTGAAAAGATCATGGAATTTGGCCTATGAAAAAGTCTGGGTTTGGTTCTATTCATTGTATGCCCAGTAAAATAAAATTATTTTCATCTATAACATGTTGGGACTACACAACCTCAGAGCTTTGTTGTTATGTTTTTCTTGGGTTGTTTTTGTTCTTAAATTCTTAAATCAAGAAGGCATTTGTATAGTGTATGATTAAAACTTACAGGATTCAGATAGCTGCGGAGAGAAGCAAACATCAAGGAATCATTCTTAATTTTCCAACACCCAAAATCAGAGCCCCTAGTTGGATGAAAAGTTCCCTTCTTATTGCCTGCAAGTAGTTTCTGTAATTGGCAAAATTGACTGTTATTGTTTGAGTGTGTTTGGATCTCCTGCGGTAGGTTTTATATGTTTGAGAATTGACTGGAAAGAAAAGCAGTGGTTTTCCCAAGTCACTGTTTCATTCACACAGACCAAGCTGTAGGTATGAGATTAACAGGGTCTGACATGAATGGAGCTCCTTCTCTCTCAGGCCTATTGGAAAACAAAACACATACCGGCATACATTTGAGCAACTGTGAGTTGACTTTGGAGAGCACTGGTGTTTTTACACGATAGCAGTCCATTGGATTCCCTCATAAGTCTTTCAGTTCTTCATTACATAAGGACTTTCCCTGAACTGCAGGGCAGAGAGCAGCATGTATGTAATCCCTGTTTCACACTAATGCATCACATGTGCTTTGGATTTCAAACGTCAATATTTGTAGGAACATACAGTAGAGCTCTTTCTATGAGCAGGGATTGGATTCTCACACTTACCACCCTTCACGCACTCTCCATAATTCACTGAGCATTGGCTTTGCTTTTCTTTATTTAAATTTTTGTACTTTAAAATTACCTCTTTATATTTAAGTACCATAGAACCCTCCAGTAACAATGCAGAGAACATGACATTTAAAAGAAGAGGCTTTCTTACAGGTGAACATTGTTTTACAGTCTTTATTTCTCTCCTAAGATAATTGTTTTAATTGATCTTACTGGCCAGGTTTTCATCAGGTGGAAATCAGCACTTGATTTCAATGGCAACATTGATTCACAACAGCCAAAGGATTAGTCTAACCTAATTCCTGTCATACCTGTAGACAGAGAAAGGTGTAACAGTAGTTTTAGGAATGCCCCTTTATTAACTGGTTTATTTGTCTGGAATAGTTTTTGCGGAGTGATCTTGTAATGTTACAGAGGGAAGTAATAAACAATCACTGGTCTGATCAACTATAGGTGGTCAAGGTGCAGAAAGAATTCCTAAGCTTGTATGCTCAAAAGAAAGGTGTTATAATCCCTAAATCTAAGTGCCAAGTCCCCTTGGTGGAATCCAGAATTTAGTGTTAAGTGCCAAGGCTCCTGGTACTTTGTGGGCCAAGGTAGGTGTCTCAGAAACGGAATCAAAGCAACCAGCACTGGGAGCAGAAAGCCATGTAGAGTAACCAGCTGGAAGTGTTAAGCACGGAGCCCTCTCTGAAACAGAAGTTTGTATTCTAGACAGCACACAGGTTCTTCCGTACATTCAGGATCCAGTGCCATGAATCATCTCCTGAATACAAACACCTACAAGTCTTTTTCCAGAGAATTGAGCAGAGCTCGTTGTCTTCTTTCAAAATGCAGCTGCAAGCAAAGCGGGACGTACCTTTTATGTAAGAACTGAGTAGCTAGTAATTTCACCCAGAAAGGAGGAGAGCTGAGTTCTGTGCCTCCTGATGACCTGCTGAATTCTAAGGGGGTTCACCATATCAGTTACTAATAAGGCTACGTACTAGCATGAGGGGGAGTCACTTTTGACCCCTGCAGAAGCTTTCTCATTGTATTCTGACTTCACCAAACATCTAAATGTGATCAATTAAGTTATAAAAGGACTATATTCTTCTTTTATTAACACCATGGCAAAACGAATCATATTAGTACAATTGCACAGCAGATGTTGGCCTTGTACGTCCCAATTATTTCACCTGCTTGCTTTGCAGCCTTCAAAGATCTCAACAGAAGACAGTGTCCTGTTTCTAAATATGCTGTTTGCATTTATCCACAATTAATCTGTAAAGAAATAATGAAAAACTAGAAAGTAGCATTCTCAGAGAGAATTGCACTCACTTTCTTTTGCGTGCTCACAATGAAATGCTTGTGAATGCTCATAACAGCAGACGGCTTCTGTTAGCTGCCTTTCGCCTGCTGAGTTAAACAGAAAGAAAAATGTTAATGGTCAGAGCTTGTCAGCAGTACATTGCCATTCACGTTTAGTCACACTTCACCATTGTTTTGTGTAGTTGTTAGGATACAGATATTTCTAGGGTCAAAAAGGGAGTGGATTCATCCCTCTGGAAACTTTAATAAAGTTTCAGCTCATGGAAGCCCTGCAATACCCACAAAAATCAGTTCACTGACCTCTAAAAAGGTGAATCAATGAACAGTGTGAGAAATGCTTATAATTTCTGAATTACCTGCATGTAATATTTTCTACTCCTTTTATAATTCTATGTTTCTACTGTAGCATAAGTAAGAATATGTTCTATTTTGCTAATTTTTCCATTGAGGTCTCAAATTGCTTTAGAAATACTGATAAGTGTGAAAGAAAAGATGCAACTGGATGTGAAAGCAGATGAAGTTCAGTCAGAGATCTGAGTTTAATTCTATTCCTTCAGTGACAGTTGATAATTCACTTGGTCTTCCTGTGCCTAGATATAAAATTAAATGAATATTGCTTTCCTCTGTGCATATTGTGTATTTGTACTGCAGGATCTTGAAAACAGAGACAATATCTTACTGTGTCTTCAGAAGGCAACATGATGGGACTGGGTGCATTGTCTGATTTTTTTATTTGTTAAGTGGAGGATATAACGGTCACTCAAAACTAAGTGGATACCATTCTGTAAGTCCAACTCACAATCTTACACTCTTTAGGTGAGGGCAAAATTTGCTTTTCCCTATAAATCCAGTTTTTACTGGCATCTCTGCTGAAGAACTTTCCTATGTACTCTGAATTTCAAATTTGTCAGGAGTGGGCTGTAGGCAGTTGATAATTTGACCAAATTTGAAGTTATTTGAGTAAGCTGTTTCAAAGTTGCATAACTTGGTGAAGGGGTGAGAAAGGTATTTTATGATATTTCTTCAGTACTTCCCCTCTCTCCCATTTTCCCTGGCCTACAAATCAAACAGACTGAGCTAGAGATGTTAGAGTGCTATGTAAATTCTGATAGACTATACCACATGGACCCTAATAGGCTGTTGAACCAAATAGAGTCCTCATGCTGTTGGAAAGCATGTTTGGAAAGTGATTGAGTTAGGAATTTTGGAACAGCATGCCAGAATCCAGCATATTCCCCTGGGGGGCAACCTATTCTGGTGTTTCCTTGCAAGTTCATTAGGCAGTTGGTTCAGCCAAAGGGGTTACAAGCAGCACAGTCAGGGGTGTAGCAGAGAGTACACAATGACAGGGATGGTGAGGATGACCTCTCTAAGGCACACAGAGGTTCAGCAAGCAAAAGGGATCTTTACTTGAGTGCATTTTTCCATTCCTTACTAGGGAAGCATATAGTTGTCAAATGTGGTGTTAAATCCAAAAAAAATCAGCAAATTGGCTTTTCATGACAACCAAAAGAACTATAGGGCTTTTGAGCACAAGTTTGGAGCTTATTTTCATCACATCTTGGACTTGTGAAATTAATGCTTTTTCCTCCCGCAAGAGGTAGAAACAAGCACTCAGACTGGTAAGCCCTGTGATACATGTGCTTTTGCCGTTCTTGTTTTGTGGCACGATATGAGATGCAGCAATCGATGACATTCACCTGAAAGTGCAGTGTGGTTTTAAAGCACCTCATGTTATTACCACTGTGACCTTGAAATTAAAAAGGCTTTTGGATCCTAAGTTGCTTTTAGGCAGCTATGTGACGAAGGCAGTCATCTCCCAGTTTTCTCCTGTCATGAGTGGGAGAGGTGGTGTACATTAGCATGCATTAGCCTTACCTCTAGTGTGGGTTCTGTGTCCTTTTATAAATGAAAAAAAAAAAAAAAAAAAAAAGAGGACTGACACAAACTTTTAGATGCAGAAAGGCAGTAAGTGTGCAAATATTAAAATATTAAAAAGATACTGTTTGAATAAGCTTTTGCCCTACAGTGGCTGGTACCAAGGGAATGGTAAAATGTAGCTTTTCCTATCTCAGAATAACTGGTGTCTTAAATCATAATTTTCCCTCTATATATGAATCAAAAGCATTTCAATATGTGGCAAATAACTTCAATATCATCAGCAGCTGTTTATTACTGAATAGTTCTTTGAACCTCAGGAATACATTAAGTTGCAGGGGGTGAGATATTCTAATTACTTTGAAATTTACCCATCAAATGAAGACTCAATGAGCTGGTACTTCATTGAGCTGCATTAATCTTAACTATAAGCCTAACAAAAGCCCATTTAATAAAGAATGTGTGAGAACAGAAGCAGGGTGCCTCCATCTCCAGACTACCGCATACAAAGCCTCTGCACAGCACTGGGTATAGTGAGCTGCTTGGCACTTCGGGCAGGTTTACCCTGGCCATCACACTCTCTGGCCTCTGCTCTGCACCGCCTGCCCATAAGCCATTTCATAAGCCAAATGAAAGAGGTTTAAGCTTTCCTGTACACCTAGGGTGAGTGAGCCAGTGTGGGAATGATAAGATTATTCGCCATTCTTTCTGGAGGAGATGTGGATCCAGTGATTTAGTGCAGAATGACCTAGGCAGAAAAAGTGCATTCGGGTTTTAGAAAGAAACATAAAAAGGACATTTTTTCTTAAGAAAACCTTTGCAGTTCAAAGAGTCGGTTTACACTTTCTGGTTTAAATCTCTGCTTGCTGGCAGAATATAGTCACAGGAATGGCAAGTAGGATAAGGGAAGTTCATTACTGCTGTTTATAAACCTAAGGAAACCTTCACTGAAATATCTGGGGCTGATCAGCAAATTAGAATTCTGATTAAAAAAAAAAAAAAAAATTCAAATCCTGGTTTTGTGGTGCATTGCCATGCAAACGAAACATTCCAAAATAGCCTATCAAAGAAAATTTAGCAAGGACTTGTGAGACCCAAGTTCATATCCTTGATATGTTTGTCCTATACAAGAAACTTCAGTGTCATTTTTCTTTATGCATGTGATTGCTCTGATACAGGCAGTTGCCTGTGCTAAAGGCTGCTTTCCCAGTTTGATCAGAAATTCCATCCTGGACCTGAACTTCCTGCTCGAAGTTTCACCTAAAGCACTGCACTGTGTGAGGGTGAATCAGTAACTCCCAGCAAAACATTTCTAGCTGGAAAAAAAATAAATGTATTGACTAGCTCAAAGTGTGACTAGTGCTTATGCTGATTCATTCAAGTATATTGTGTCTCTTTTTCCAGTTTTTAATGGTTTGAAAAGAATGATTGAAAGACTTCAACACCTGTCTTAGATCAAAACGCTTAAGGAGCTCAAAATATTAATCTTATCTAAGTTAAAACAAAACACCCACAAGAGGGAGAGATTTCTGGTTTAATCTGTTAGTGAAAAAAAAATATTTTAACAGTTTATATAACAGAATATAATTCACTAATGCAATAACTTGCCAGAAGTGTGGTGGATTCTCTATCACTGGCAAGTATTTGGAAAGACACCCATGCTAACTTTAAATGGTACTGTATAGACTAACCATGCGCTATAATGTTGCTGCATAAATCACTGTGTGGATTTGAATAGATAATCATAGCAGTCCCATATGGTTTTAAAGTTTACATGTCTATGAATCAAAATATGCCTCGTATAATTCAAGATTACATATCCTACAGGACTCTATCCCCATGTTTATCCCATATCACAGACCTTCTCCTAGAACTACTGTTCATGAGACTGATTCTTTGAGGTTATTCCTACCTGGCATGTTCATTCTGCCAGCTATACACCCAGGGGTGTCATGCCAGAGCATGTAATGTACCTTGCTACAGCTTTGCATGGGGGGGTTCCAGATTTAATGCTGTTTTGTATGTCCCTTGCTACACGAATCCTGTGCCTTGAACAATTTACAGAACAGAAAGTTTAAGGATGGACTTTCTTCCACTATTAATATAAGAGGTCACTTGATAAATACGGAGCCTTAGGCAGGTTTTGGATTTAATGGCCCCAAAATTCAGGTATGCTGGGAACAGGGTTTTGGTGTGGGTTTCCTTAGGGGTTTTGTCTCTCTTTTGTTGTTGTTTTATGTGCTCATCGGAGACTCCGATGTGTGAGTGAGGTGGGTTGACCAAGCATCTAGAAATTGTGGTTTACGATTTCTGGTGCCTATTACCCCTGTGAATTGACAGTCTGCTGCCTTCTGCCTTTCTGATACCATGTAGTTCTGCCAAGCCACATTAACTCAGCCTTACGTCTCCTGGCCTGTGCATCCCCTGGGGCACAGAGCCACGTGTTCAGCTCACAACGCTGACAGATGAAGGTAAACACTTCAGGATAAGCAAGTCTAATGCTCCTTATTTGCACACCTCGGAAAAAATCAAAGTCAGCCATTCATCTTTCCTGTTCAGTAAACAGAGAAGCTAACTAGACTGCACTGCATGTGGTTCCCCAGGGGATTGTTTTCATAAGACTTCATGTGAGGATTTTTGTTGCTGATTTTGAAAACATTTGAGGTTGGCTTGCAAATGTGATGTCCTCATCTACAGCCTTTCCTGGACCATAAATCAAGGGATAGGTAATTAAATGAAACAGATAGTCAAAACCTTAACTAAGCTGTTTATTGAGCCTGGAAGGGAAAGGGATTCGGTGGTTTCACAAAGATCTAATATAAAGATCCACTTATAAAATGTGGTTGTCACGGTTCAGGTATGGTGGCATTACTGCATGATAGCAGCTAGCACTCTACGCTGCCTACTGAGGAAACCCAGTTTCCTAGTGAAAAAAAATGGGCTGTAGGGCACCTTGCAATAAGAAATAAGAGGTGTTCAACTCAAATAACTTGTTCAGGCTTGTGAATTTTGTTTGGTTTTTTTCCCCATAATCTGAAACCAAAATCTGTTTTGCCCTCCCCAATCCCCCAACCCCTGAGGAGGTTATTTTTTTTACAATCAAATTATGTGTTGCATATTCTAAGATACCTTAACATTTAATGTTATGAAATAAAATTACCTTTCAAGCGAAGTGCTGTTTCCAGTTGAAAAAGGTTTGGAATGGGAGGAGAAGCAAAATATGAATCTTATGGGAAAAAATTTCTAAATAGATGTTTGTGAAATGTCTCAGTTGGAACAATGCTGCACTTTGAGATTCTGACAAAAATTTTCTGTGAAAGAAATCATACCCAACAAGCCAAAAGTAGGTGAGATTCTTGTTTTATCAAGGGAATTTATCATTTCTGAGTTAGTTCATATGAACTAGCTAAGTTTCCCTTCTTTCTTTCCACTTACCCCTCCCTCCTGCACATAATTTGGGCAACCCCAAACACCACGGTCATGATGCTCACTATTACAATGGTCTGAGTTGGGTTTTTAGCAACTTATTTGATGATGGTGGAGTTTAGAACACAAGGCAAGAGGTTAGGAAGTTGCCGTCCTCCATGATTTAACTGAATGGGTGCTTTGTTGGGTCTCTGCATTGCAGTACATTGCTTTCTAGGGTAGTGAGTGCCACTGTAAGTCCTGGGAGTGCTGGGGGTGGCTTTCACAGTTTTCCTAGCTGCTGGAAACATCCCATTGCAGATAGACTGATGGGTGCAGAGAATACTCAGGGAGTGAGCAAGAACAGTGTTAGAAGTCAAGTCTGGACAGTCTTTTGCATCTTTTCCCATGTTATCTGCTGATGCTTTATCAACTATGTGGTGCACTTGAATGCCACTTCACTGTTTTCACCGTACATTCATATACATACGTAGATACACCTATACATGTTTGTTATATTTAGTATACAACTGTTCATGTAGTCAAATAAGGTTTCCTGTGCTTATTCTTAGTTCTTCCTTGGAGTACTTTTAACCTTAATCAATCCAGCTTCATAAAGTCCAAATTTTGTTCTTCACCTACTTTGCAGATATACTGTGAATAAAGTTCCATAAAATCATGGCACTGCATCCCAGGATGGGTATTTTCCCCATTCTTTGGTTCCCTTATATTCTTGGACTCCATGCACCTCATTATTGTTTCTTGGAACCAGCGTGTTAAGCAATAACTCTACTGTTTTCTTCACCACTGCCATCTATTTGCTGCTTCTTCTCTGGCAAATGAAAAAACTCCTTAAAGGACCACACATAGCAGCTGATGCATTCTGGATTGCCCCTGCTGGGGACATTTCCCCATGTCCTGGCCATCTGACAGTATTGTCAGCTGTGAACATTTGAAAAACCAAACTAACCCTGGTGTCTCAGGGGGTGTGCTCTCTTTTGCATCTCAGGAAATCCACACTTTCACAACTGCTCGTGCCACTGAGCTCCTCTTTTCTATAGCTGCTCAAGCCTCTCCATAGCTATGGATATACAGATTTCTTCAAGATTGTGCAGAAGTATTGAACAGCTGCAACTTTTACTGAGGTGACAAATCCAAAGTCCTGTATGGATTCAGAACTATTTATCTATTTATTTATTTATTATTTCAGTTGCAAAAATTTCCAAATGCAAGATTGAACCTGAAATGGTATCATCTCTCAAGGTCAGGGAGCTGATGTCTCAAGATTAGCTTTTCCAGAAATCACTGCAGAGATGTAGTTGGCCCTGGGGGTAGGAAGATGGGATGTGTGCCCACAATGATTCCTCTACTAAAGACATGGCAGCAACAAAGGAAAACTCTTACTCACTGTCTCCAGGAGGGTCAGGATTCAACAGCTGCTACTATCAATGAACTTAAGGTATGTTTGGAGAGGTTATATTTTATCATCAGTTCCCCCCACTAACAGTGATAAGTGACTGGAGGGTGAATGAAAGTTGTCAGGAGGGTGTGGGAGAGCTGGGGGCTAAGCATGGAAATGGCAGAAGTGAGTTGCAAGGACAAATTGTTCATGAAATTTTCCACTGGCATTAAAGTTTCTCGATCCGATTTTAAATTTGTGATGTATTATAAAACCCATTTAAAAAGAGAGAGCAATTAAACCATCTTCCTAATAATCAATAGGATCTTTTAAACTTTATCTAATTACTAATGAAAGTTACCAGTTCTATCTCTTCACAACTACAGCCTAAGAAGCATGTAAGAATAATAAAGTTAAAATGACACACACACAAAGGGTCTAGTTGGTAGCAACCAAAATTATGCATGACTTAAAACTTAGGGCAGAGGTGTTTTCTAAGTACTGAATAAAGATGAGCAAAACTTGTCAGAAACATTTTTCTAAAACTGAGCGCACCAAAAGTCCTTCCAAGGCGAGGATTTTGCAGTGTTTCTATCCTGCTTATCTGATGGCCTGTGATTAATTAGGATCTACTAGGCTACATGCTGCCTGCCAGAATACACTGTCTCTTTGCATACAGACAGAATTATAGACCAGATGTAAAGTGATGTTTAAAATACAGATAATATTATTGGGTCTGATCAAAGGGGTGTGTTGTAAGTTTAATGTATTAGAGAATCAGGCTTAGTTAATGAGGTACTTAAATTACTAGATCCTACAGGTCTCCATGGAAATTATACATGCAAAATATTTCTTAGAAATGATGGAACTTAATTTTTACTTCCTCAAGGGTTCAATTTTATACAAGAATGAAACAGCATATACGAAATCTTTTTCACATACAAGTGACAAAGGCTAATATAAAATCTGAGTGCTACACAAAAAGCTGGCATGAGGCTCTTTCTTCTCATCCCAGAAAATTATATTGAAATACATTTTGAGTTCACCTTTCTAAAGAGAACATTATGCTTGCAAATCAGTAGGAGTACTTGCTCAAAGAAATCAAGCAAAGCATTGCTAGGAGGAAAAATAATTTCAAGCTGTTCATCGTGCAAAGTTGAGACACCAGTAAGCCCCCAAGTCCTGTACTTCATTGGGTACCAGATATCAGACCATGCACTTCACAGAACTCTGTGTGCATGTCTCACTGGAAGTGGCTTGTTTCACTTCTTGCATTTTCAGTGGGTGTGCGGCACGGCAAAGCATTAGAGGATTAATGCTGTTGCTGTGGTGCCAACAGACAGGTAGGCAAATGGGCAGCATATGCTGGCTGTGCTTCAGTTGGAGCTGAAAGTCCAGCTGAGACTAAAAGAACTGTCACACAAAGCTCTGCAAGAGTATGTTCTGTCTTGCTGCTGCTTTTAAAATGTTGCCTTAAATCTAGATGGCACAGCTGATGTTTCTCTCTTGTGGAGGGTTTATTAACAGTATTAACAGTAAAGCTCTGGTGTGAAATGACTCACCCTGAATAACCAGGACTGCACTAGAAATGTCCATATCACAGCGGTTGTACAAGTAGTACTGGAGATGATAGACCCCATTCCAGCAGTCCTTTTGTGCTCTGCAGAGGTTTTGAGTGAATACTTACAATTAAGCACATGAACATTTTGCTGAACAGAGATTGATTTAAGTAATGTATGTAAATGTTCTCTGAAACTTGAACCTCTGTTCCAGGCTGCACATAATCACAATAACAACAGTAATTAAAAAAATATACTGAGAAGCTGTCTTTAAGGAATATGGTGAAGGGTGGGAGAAGGGCATCTACAGATGCTCTGTACAGATCCTCTGGGATCTGTGAGGAATTATTATAACATGTAGATGTGTAAATATCAGCAACAGAGTGAGGGTTGGGATTACTGGCCTCTAAATAGTAGGGTGTCAGCTGCCAAATGGGAGAGCACAGACTTGGATTTGAAAGGAAGAGCTATTTGGTTATACAGTAGTCCGTTGAAAAAGGTCAGGAAGTTTTCGTTGTGTGAGGCTTCTTCAGGTGTTTAACAGGGACAACAGTGAAGCACGTAGTGTATATCATCCTCACTTCCAGAGTTCTCTGATGTTTGTCAAACTGGAACACCTCTGGCTAGTGATTTGTTATCTTTGAAGAGCATCTTAATAACGTAGGTAACTGCTAGGAAACTGCGTGCAGCCTGCCTAGCTTCTCTGTTTTTTTTAGCTCACAGGAGAGGAGTCAGGCTGCCCATAGCCATAAGTGCATCATTGTACGTGTATGTGCAGTGTCCCTGGAACTGGTTCTTGGGATGCACTGAAGTCACTCCAGATTTACACCAAACTGAGATGGGAATTAGGCTGTACAGCCCAGCAATTATTTCAGCTTGGGTCTATCTTTTTTGTTACATAATTCTGCCCAAAGCAACTATGCCAAAAAACTATTAGAAAAATATGTGATCAACCAAATTTATTTTTTATTATTTTTGTGCATGTGGTGGTTTCTGTAGTTTGCGTTTTTTGTAGGTGGCAAGAGGCAGGAAGCACATGGATTTCTGGCACCCTGTTCACACCAAGGAAGGGAAATGCCATAGATTGAGTGAGCAGGTCAGGAAGGGTGGGGAGAGAAGCAAGCCTCATTCTGAATAGCCACTGCCCACAGGCCATGCAGTAAAGTGGTGTAAATAGTATTTGTTTTTTTGAAATGTCTTAATTTGACTGAAAGTATGTAACCCTTAAGACTATTTTGAAAAGTAGCATTTTCAAAAGTGAATAATTAGAAAACCTTTTTAAAGTCAAATCTCAAATAATCCAAACGTCTTGAATTATTTTTTTTCATCTATACCTATTTCAGACTAAACATATAGCTGAATTAAAATGTCAATTTTGACCTTGCTAACAGAAGTCCCTTCACTTATCTCTTTGTAGTAGTTCATAAGATCGGTAACCTAAAATTCTCATGTGATTCCAGTTCATCACAGAACACAGCATAACATCTTTTGGACCCTCCTGACCTCTAAGAAAACCACATGATAAACACTAGATTTGTGGTTTAGCTCTATCTCCTGCTGCAGAGCCTAACCATTTTCACTGATAGATATTATCATTAGCTGTCAGTAAATAGCTTACTCATTGAACCCTTTAAGATCAATGTCAGGGCCTTTAAGTGGGTCCATGTTGTACCAATATATAGCAAGAAACCCCAGTGCAATGTGCTGTCATCTGTCTTTCCCTTACCATGAAAGAGGCGACTTGCTATGTGGTGTTGATTCAGCTGGAGCTCCTGGGTGGTCCATGTGCAGGTGGTCACAGGTACATGTATTGCAACAGTGCAGACAAAATCTTGGATTATTGTGCTGTGGCTGATTCCAGGAAAAAAGATATATGCTACCAGCCATCTTATGATACATAAAAGGTATTCTTGGCCATTGGTACTGTTTTGGCACCCAGAAATGGGAGAGAAGACCAAAAGCATGTTGAAGTAGCAACATTTCAACAAAGAGGAATGTCGCTCCAGCTATTCCCCTGGTCTTTTACTGTTTGTTTCTATCCTGGCTTGGTCCCACAGCTTTTTATCCGAGAGATTATTTTTATCAATTGGTAATATCACAGTTTAATAGCAACTAATGTGCTACACATGAATGGACCAGGATAAGACTATTGTTCTTAACATACTGCTTGCAGCAAAATCCACTGGCCTCTGATTTTATGTATGCAATATATTTAGATGGTGGATAAAGGCCAATCCCCACCTGCCTGGTGAGTAAGGCACATTGTACACTTTGCTTTTCTGGTACCTTATCTAGTTTACCAATGCCCCTATCCTGTTGGACTTTAGCTTTTCATCACAATACTATGTAAAAAACCTTGCTAAATTGAGGTCCTCAGACTCTTAAAAGGTATCTGAGATAGAACAGTCTCAGGCTGGGTCAAGAACCAGATGCAGTGCTATGAATTGCAGACTTTCTACCTGGCATAATCTCTGAAAGCAATTTCCAGGGTATATCCAAACACCTATGGGCAGCAGGTAACACCTTGTTCTTCAATTTATCAGTGGAAACACCAATTCACATGGTGTTACTTTTCTTTCACTGTATCTGAAATGAACAGATACCACCTCTACAGAGAGTTAGGTCATGCATTCCCAAATGTATATAATGATACATGTACATGGATCTCTGTGTCCACACAGTGTTCCCTATATCTACATATACTTTAGGCTGAGTGCTGTCTTCCAGAGCTTATCTTCTGGCATTTTCCTGTAAGGGAAGGAGAGGGACTCCTCATCTCTACAGCATCCCACTTGAGGAAGACCAGGATACAGGTGGGCCATTGAATCTCACTGATTGCAAGCTCACTGTCTGATACTAAAGTTTTAAAACATTCTTTGAAAAGCAAGATGTTTTGTTTTCCACTTTCCACAAGAGACTTTTCCACTTTGTTTATTTCTCCAAGTGAAGAAGTAAGGAATCCAAATAAAACCACTACATCAGAGGAATGGAAGATAAAGGATCCCATGCAGAACTTTGACACTGGAAGCATTTCTTATCTCTTATATACTGAAGTTCACTCACCTTGTTTCTTTGGTGGACCAAAAGCAATGCACCAAGGAGGAGCTTCATGAAAGCCCATTCTGTGTCACCCTCTTTCTGCTTTCTTACATTTCTAGGGTTGTTAGTAGATCACAGTCTTAAGGACAAAATGAAATTCATTTGGCCAAACGTGGCCTTTAAGTTAAAGGTTGATCAGCTGAAGAAATATGCTGTGAATTAGTGGTGTTGTCTGAGCTGCCTCTGTGGAGTAGCTAGTTACATAACCTCCTCTCCTATATAACTATAAAATATTTGTGCTTGCAACATATTTAGATTTCTTTGCAGCTGTCCACAAAGCACAGGTCTTTGCCTGCAGAAACACATCTCATGATCAGGAAAACACCTGCAGAACTTGTGTAGCTTTTCCATCCTTTATAGGTGATAAGAACCTCTAGGTATCAGCTGGTATCTAACATATCAGACAATTGGATGTTACAGGATTCACTTGCAGGGCAGAGCACTAAGAGAGAAAAGCACTTTTTCTCACACTGTTATCTCACTGTATGTATTTGTACTGGTGAAAGAGTAAGAGTTAATATTCAACAGAAATCAGTCCTTAATTACAGCCTACGGATACTAATGATCCTGATATTCTAGAACAACAGAATGATGCAGCTGTCAAAGGGAATAATTGATGTACTTGAGACTGAAAATGCTCCTTTACATCTAGCAAGGTAGGAATCCCCACCTCCTCTCTCCCCCTTAGCCAGTAGAAGAGCTCCCTCTACTGAAGCTATGGCAGAAGCCTCGTCTGTAACAACCTGTACCTCAGGTTCTTTGCCAACAGCATATTTATGAGATACCTTCAAAGAACAAAATAGGTGTTTTCAAGGGCAGGTGAGACGTTGAACAGATAAGGGGAGGACTTTTTGTCTTTCCACTTGCACTGGTTGTTGACCGGGGTGGCACAATTCACCATGATCATTCACTTATCTAAGAAAATCTCAGTATCTCAGTGCTTTGATCACAATAGTTAACAAAATGCAGACAAATATTTTCACCTACATACCGAACAGTTTTCTAAATGTTAGTTTTAAATATGGGTAAAATATGTGAAATAAAGAATTTTGGAAGCTGAAACCTGTTCAAAATAGAAAAGAAAGAATTATGTATGGAGTCTAGCCTTGCGTTCCAGAGAACAGAAATTTAATTTCTGACCATAGGCTGATTGCTTCATGTCTCTGGGATGGGTTCAGTATTTCCTTGCCAAACAGGGACAGAACGAGGATAAGTCCTAATGACTGTAGAATGCTCAGAAGCATTAGTGAATGTGATTTTGAGAAAAAGCAGGCCCACAACAACCCAATCTGGTGCTCAGTGGTAAGACATTGATGACAAGTATTGGTTTAGTCCATTAAAAAACCCAAACGCTAACACTACTGTTGCTTTAATATGATTGGATTTTCAAGAGCTCTCACTGAAAAAATATGCAAACAAGAGTTTATGCATTACCTAATCAGCATAGTAATTCTCTGCAATATAAAAATAAACTTTAATTTTAAAACTGTCTTTAACCCATGATGTGAATCTTCTTCGTCAAATATATAGAAGTGCTTAAAAGCAAAAGAGAGAGGAAATGTGTTCTGTGTCTGATTATTCCCTCCCTTTAGTCACAATGCCTTGTTATAAAAACTAGCTGAAAAGTTTATCATTTAATTTAATTGCAAAGTGAAATAAAAAGCTGAAAAAACCCCACTGTATTATGAGATTTGTGAAAAGAAAAATATTTGGAACTTTCATTGTTTCAATCAAAACATTTTAGCATTCAGAAATGACAACATTTCATGTTTTTCTCTGACTGATCTTATCTGCAATACTTTGTTGAAATTATACAGAAAATGGGATCTGGAATATAAAGGTACATATAACCATATGGCAGCAGATAAATGCTTCTAAATGTTTTGAGGCAGTTCAACAAAACGAAATAGTCTGTAATTTTTGCAGAACATACTAAAAAAGATATATTTTAGTTTTCTGGACTCAAATCTTATCATTTTTTAAAGTCTTTCCAAAATATTGTTACAGAATAGGCCTTGTGTTATGCTTTCTGGCTGGGTCTCCTACAAGCAGAAAAGCCAGATCATGCTCTTCCTGCTACCCTACCACAACTGTGATCAGTTATAATCCTAGGCTTACGATAGGCTTATACTTATGCAGACTGGCAGCTGACCCAGGGGACCCTCAGTCTGCGGATGTGTTGGAGAGTGTTGAGAGAGCAGAGCCTTTGAAAAGAAGGGATGGAAAGCCTTAGATGAAATTCTGTGACTTCAATTGTTTGTGGGGTGGGAGAGGTTCCTGACAGAGACTGATAAAAGAGAAATAAACACAAACCATGTGGCTGTCTTGCTATGTCTTTCCATCAGCAGAGGTTCTGTGGAGACTGAGAACCAAGCATGATGCCAGCTCCTTGTGTCAGTTCTGGAAGGAGCTGAAAACAAGTGTGTATCTAGAGGCTGGCACATCTTGTGTTCTTCACCTTTTAGTCTAAGTGAAAAGTATCGCATATACCTCTTGGCCTCATTTACAAATAGTTCCAAATCAGTTTTGCAGAAAATAGCCCCTCAAGCATAGAGCGTAGAGGGAGAAAGAGTGTAAAGAGGGAAACTGTACTGGTACCTCTTCCAGCCTGGCAACCAGTTGTCGGAGATTCCTTCCCAAGAACAGCTTCCGAGGGAGGAAGAGATTGCATGCAGCAGCAGCTCCCCATCACTCAAGCAGAATCACTGGGTCCGCGGCAGAACAGTCGCAGAAGGCGGGGGGAAACACAGAGGTTTCGCCAAGGATTCTTGGACAGAGCAAGACATCTATAATGTTATGTGAATGTCTGAGAGGAAAAAGATAGAAAAGATAGTTGCAACCCCAGAAAATAATGAGGCTTTGGAAAGAACAGATGTGAGCTGTCAATGCAGAGCTGGAGTGGGAAAAGGAAAAGACTGTTCCTAAAGAAGTTTAGGAGAGAGGACAGTCAATGGAGAGAAGGGAAAAATGGGAGGGAGGAAAAAAGAGACAAGAATAAAGACTCTGCATGGGAAGAAAAGGAATAGGGAGTCTGAGAGGTTGAGAGAGAAAAAGATGAAAAAGAGGATTCCTTGCAGAAAGGGCTGTGTGAATATGCAATGCAGTCTTCTGATCTGGTCTGCAGAGCAACTGAGTTTCCAAACCAGTTCCAACTAGCTGACTTAGTGTAAATGATATGCAGCTAGCTGATCCCTCTGGGACCTTCCTAATCAATTGGGGAGCCTCAGTTAGGCCTCTTAGCGTAAACCGGTAACTCCACAACATTGCTGCGCAGACACAAGTCCAGTGTGGGCCAACCGTGAATGAAACTCTGAGTTAAGTCCACGGTGAACATAATACTGTGTTCATTTACAGATGGTTTACTGCAATGATCTCAACTGGAGCTATGGGCTACTAATCTAGTACAGATAATACTTAATGGAGAAAAATTAATGTTGGAAAGGGAGGAGGAATGAAGTTATGCTTTTGTGGTACTTGCAGCAAATAAATGGGTAATAAGCCTTGCACTTCTTGTGCTACTGGTTTTGACATGGAGAGTGGCTAATGAAGCCTTATTTTCTGCTTGAATGCAAGGAACAGACTTACTGTTGGACTTGCAGAAGGTCATTCAGTGATGCTGGTGATTCATGGTAGCAGGACAGTGGTCTCCCGAGAGCAGTCATGAAATCTGAATTTGCTAACTGGAAATAATGATATTGTGGTGGATGGCTCTCATCTGTTGCCAGAGAGTCTTAGCGGAAGCTTGTTCCAAACCATGTTTACCACAGATGTCTCCTTTCCTTTCTCTCACCAAGATCTTTTCCTGGCACATAAAGATGAGAAGGATCATGCAATTTGCCACTTCTCTTGTCCAAACAACACAAATTTTGGAAATTCTGACTTTACCAGAAGAGGCTTTAAGGGAAACAAATTAGCTCCGTTCACCTCAGTAGTGATTAAATGTCAATGAATATTTTATTTATGTGAAATAGAACTTACTGACAGCTAGACCCATATTTGAACCTCTCCAACCTCTGCTGGAGTCCATGAGAGCTGGACTTGAGCTCCTTGTTCCTGCAGAGGCTGGGAGGTTGTGGAGACATTGTTTGTGATGGACTGTGGGGATAGAACACAGTTAGGGACTTGGAGGGCAGTGCAGGAGGAATGTGAGACTGAATGACAGGCTTCTCTTCTGTGCAACTTTTACAAGATACCCTAGTGTTTTACTAGATTTACTTAAGCAGAATCAAATTCGTGGTGCGAAACCTTCAAATGCTTTGAAATGGAAGCTGCTCACAATGTCCCATTCAGCTTGTTTTGATCATGGCTGAAACCTAGCAAGAAGTTGCTGCCTCTGAAGTTCACAGTGATTCAGAACAGAACCTGAGAAATATTCCAGTTATTAGAAAAACCTCCTTTTGTTTCTCTGGTGCTTACTAATGCTTGCCATGGAAAAGCCTGCAAGCCTCACTCTGGCATTGCATGTAAGCAACTAGCATATTTATTACAGTCCAATTCTTATAAAAAGTCACTTACTACTGTTATCTACTTTAGCAATTACAATTATATGGACTTAGAGAGATTTGTGTCTGTTGTGATTTGGTTGTGGGGGCAGGGAGGTTGTTTTTTCCCATGTGAAATGAGAAGGGGCTGTTGGACCAAGCTTATATTTTAACATCAATAGAAGGAAGTTGGCTTTGTAAAGCAATGAGTTGATACCCAGAAGAGCATATTTTGTGTTGCAGTTCTACCATATTCTTCTTCTCAGTGACATACGGCAAAGTACATGGTGTTCTGACTCATAGAGGTAGACTACATCACCTGCTTCTGTCTGCTTCATTTCTCTCCCTGGAGATTCCTTACCCCTTGGAGAGTCCTTACACCACTCTAGGAGTACTTTAGCTGATCCTGAAACATGTGCTGTATTGTTGCAAGGTAGTGTGATATACTCTGTAGGTTTCCTTGATATACCAAGCTATAATTTGTAGGATGTTCATTTCTATCACCTTAGCTGTCCATGCAGTACATATGCCTGAGAAGCAAATAAGTTGGGCAACTCTGGCTCTTATTTTAATCTATGTGTATGTTTGTGAGTCAAAACCCTCAGCAGGTATGCTGCCATCTTTCTAGGGTCGATTGAAAGTCAATATTGTTCTGTCTACATTTGACTGAAGATGTGCTTTTTTTGCTTGTCTCTTTCACAAAAATATTAATTTTCAAGAATCCCAATGAAACCTAGGAGCAATGTTGCATCTGTCAACGTACAGTGTGTTACACTTGTTTTATTTCCATTTGGGAAATCCCCAAGTTAGTTGTTACCCTGTATCTCAGTATGTAACAGGCAGTAGCTGTGCTTGTCTTCTCCCAGGTACAGAAATAAGAGGGAATTTTGTTCTTCTATTCCACAATAAAACTGGATATTTCCTGTAATTTTCTCATCTTACTGGAATGAGAAAGTGAAGTCTAGAAAATTGCTAGTGAAAATAGAAAAAAATAAGATTGGGTTTCTTGAAATATTGTTTCAGTAGCTTAAAAAATTGCTTTGCTTTGATAATTTAGAATGCCTGAACTTTGTAGGTAGTAATTAAATTTCAAAACAAAATTTCATATTGAGAAGAAAAACAAAAATAAAGTTAGTCACACTTCCCCATATTTTGAGGTTTCCCCTCTCCAAGCATTGTTGTTATCCAGCAAACTTGCTTCATGAAGAAAATATGAACAAGCTTTAGAACATCATACCTATTTTGTCCTAAGGATTGGAAGAGGATCACAGTATATTCTCCTCCTCCTTTGTACGCTAGTGTCTTCTCTTCAACTACAGTCCTGGAGAATCAGACTGAAGCCTATGTAAAGCAGCCGGCAGAAGGATGGGTGCTGTACAGGGTGTGGTAGCCTGCAGGGCTCAGAAAATAATCAGCTCATGTCCTGAAGCATGAAATTTGATTATCCTCTTTTTCTCAGACCACATCACTACGGTTATGTCTAGCCATTTAAAACCCCTGTCTCAGTGCTTAGCTCTGTGCCCCCTGCAGCAGTGAGTGCTGCCATCTGACTATGCGTTGCATACAATAATCTCTCTTTAGATTTATGTCACAAGCCATTGAATTTCATTGACAGCCCTAGTTCACATCTCATGAAACGGGGTGAAAGGATGGCAGATTAATTTTCTTCTCTGTAACTCTGATTTTATTTTTCTTTAGTGCGATGTTCCCCTTTTCTAGAATAAATAAGCAGAATAACGTTTTTTCAGTTTTCATCCCATATATGGACTGGATTTACCAAACAGCGGCTTACAGGGAAAAGTGAGAAGGCAACTGAAGCACGGGAAAACAGCTATCAGTTTCCTCTAGCTGAGCATGTGTCAGTTCACTGAGGTCTGTGTAGCTGTTTATCTTTTACAGAGGACCTACCCAGGACTTTGTAGAAGGCAACATGAAATGATGATAACCATACTGCTTTGGAAAATATCCAAGACAACTTCATGTAGGAGTAAGTAAGCATCTGAGTGACATTAGCAAAAACACATTCAGTTCCCAGTTGGAGAAAAACATGTTAGACACAGCTTATAAAGAAAGAAATCCCAGATGCAAGTGAAACCGATCAGCACTTGCAAAACAAAGCTAGGAGGAAGGCGCATTATAAAGGAAGTCATGGCAGGCGTGTGTTATTCTACCACCTGAATATACGTCTGCCTTCAATTACGTGAACCATTTGACAAGAATGGAAAGTGCTTTTGAACACCCGTGAAACAGCAACCACAAAGATTTCCAGGCAGATGTTAATGAACTGTACTGAAAGCAGCTAATGGAAGTACTAGGAGATGTGGAGAAATGAAAAGCTGGGACACTAGAAAAACAATTCCCCATTCTGCTCTGCCAGCATATACCTTACAGGCTGGGAGATCTGTAGTAATTTTTCAATATGGTTGTTACCTTTTGAAGGCATTTGTACAGCTCCATTCCCCTGCAGCATAGCCATCTCACAATTTTTCATGCATTTGTTCTTTCAAACAATAGTTAGGTAGTACTGTGTAATACTATTCAAATTCCCGTTGTACAGATATACTTTGAGCTGCATCCCAAGCATGATGCAGCTAAGACTGAGTGTTAGAATGTCTAACTTAGATCCCAGGTCATAAAATGGAATTACAGTCCTGAATTAGGTGATCAGACACCCTACACAATGCAAATGGAGCTAGATGTCTAACGTGTGTTTTCTGCTCTCCTGTCAGATACTCAGCAGTACCTGTTAAATGGCACAGTATCACAAAGGGCAGAGTATGGTCAAAACTATGCTTTCTAAAGAGAGTTAAATAGCTAAGTGTGAACTTGAGCAAGGCACCACTGGCAAATTGGGCAGCCAGTATCCATCTGTTTCCTTGCTGTGATATTCCACCAGGTAGGAGAATGCCTAAGTGATGAATCCTACAATTGTGCCAGGTTGTGCAACTGTACCATAGCAACATCCATGTTAATGAGAGAAAAGCTGTATCATAGTTTGAAAATCTTGTTTAAATTCTAGTTCATACTTTCCATGTTATTTTTCTTAATTTTCATAGTAATTTCAATTTTTTTCGTTGTTCACTTTTTTAGTTAATTTAAAGGAATAATATTTTTAAATGGATCAACCCTCCTTTTTAATGGAGACTAGTGAAATCCCTGTGTTTTTAAACCATTTTACATCTTTATCTCAGTGTAATGCTCAAGTTCATATACACAGAGGTACAGGGCAAGTTAGTAAATGCTAAGGAGATGCATAGCTCTTTGTAAAATGTATCATCTAGACAACCACAGGCAGTGGATCCTGTAACTGTTCGCCCAGTGTGTAAAAAGGGTAGTGTGTGCTTCTGAAGCAAATCAAAATGATGCCAGAACAAAAGGATCCTGAAAGAGAGGTCAGTTCCAATTGGAAGTTTATCAAATTAAAAGTGAAGCAAAGAGTTTGGGAGGTGTAAATTGGATTATATTCAGGGTGTGTGCTGTAATGGGACAGCACTGGCAAAATATTCTCTCATTCTTTGCCCTCTTATGACCCATCAATACGAGAGACTATCTGTATTGCATAAAACAGTATTGCTTGGAAAAAGTCTCTCCCACAGTCCTGTTTCAGCAACAGAGATTCTGGAAAAGGTGATGTGTTGTGAAGAGTGAAAGCAGGCTTCAGCAGTAGCATATGTGTCTCTTATAACAAAGAACAATCTTGAAAATTATGCTGCTCATCATGATCAGTAAACATGAAATTTGTTGTTAAGAAACTGCTTACCATAACCTCAGCACACGATGTAAATTTCAAGGAAATTATTGGCCACACCAGCTTGACATTTTCTAGGCTTTATGAGGTTAGGTTACAAGCATGGAAACTTTCATGAGTTGGGTATGCAATGGGACAACTTTCTTATTGTTCCTGGAACACAGCAGAAAAGCATGCTGAGAACTGGAAGAACAACTTAGCAATAAAATAGGTGAATACAACAAATAGTTCCCAGGGTATGAGCTTTCAGGCAATGCAAATTAATTCCTCATCCCATCTGGTCTGCAAGTAATGGGTGAACCACTAAATAAGCAGAATTTGGTTAATAATTCAAAAACTGGAATCTCCCTGCAGTCACAATTGTGTGCCTGGGCTTTATCTCCAAAACGTCTATCCTCATGAAACCCAAGCAGCAGAGTCCTCATTAGTATATTGTATTAGATTTGTTCCTGAAACTAGAAGGACAATAGTTACCACAAAAACATTAGCATCTGCTGCAGCTTCCAGGTTGTCTTTGAACATTTCCTCTAGCATGCTAAATAAGGTCATGATAATGTTTGCTCATGAGGTCCAGTTAGACTCCATTCCAGCATGGAAGGATGGCTTGGAGCGGGTATCGCATTTATACTTCATCCTGGAATTATATCAGGATGCATCACTGGCAGAAACTGTTTACTGTGTGGAAGGCGGAAGGGCTAAGCAAAGAGATCCTGGCATAAACAAGTGAAAAATCAGTATTATTGACCAGAATTATGTTTATGAGGTAGCAGGCTGGAAAAGCCTGACATTTCTCTGGGCATGTCTAACTGGCATGTTTGCTGCAGATAACCCAAGCTGCCACTGACTTGGCCAGAAAACACAAGACTAATATTTTCCTTTGTATAAACTGTTCCTGAGCTTTTCCCCAAAAGTATTGGAGCATGCTTTTCATCAATATAGGTTGGCATGACTTCTTTTTCCATCTGTTTGGGGCGGGGGGGCGGGGTAGGATGGAGTCGATATTTTCATTTCTAAAAATAAACATCCCACTTACACAGCCAAAAATTGGAAACCTTCACTCAACAATACTATTTAGAGTTTCCATTTGCTTTGGCTTCCTCCTCTAGATTCCAGTATTGTGGAAGAATATTTATTATATGAGCAGTACAGGTTTATGTGAACGAAAGTTTATCATGCCAGTCCAGTCAGTCAGAGGAGTATGGTATCCCCTGATGAGGGTGAAATCAATTAGTTTAAAGAACATTGTGGTGTAGGAGAGACTGCTTTTCTTAGAGCATCAAAAAATCACCGGGTGGAGAATCCAAAGAGAAGTAAACCCACAGATCAGCCCCTGTAGGTATCACAGCTGTCTGCCCATTCCTTTTACTTGCTTTTTTCATCTAAAGGCTGCTGCTTTGGCAAGTGCATGGGATGGGATGATTGGTGGCACAATAGCAATTGCAATTGTGGGTGTTATCATCTGCCACCTACTGAACAGTAATTAATAAGGTCTGCCCTGAACAATACCGCTGGCTTGTCGAACGCTGACATGTGCAACAAATTCTAAAGGGAAGAGACACTCGGTCTGGGGTCCCACCCATTCACTCCCCCTCGTCCTTCTCATCTTCTCACCCTACTTAGAATCATTCTCCTTTTTTCCCCTTTTCTTTCTTCTTTTTTTTTTTCCACAGCAAAGGTTACAGTCTATAAAAAATGACTGCAAAACATTTTGCCCCTTTGGTCTATGTTTCCAGCAATGTGATGGACTTCATTGGTGTGGTATAATTAGAGTTCAGTTCTGAATTCACAAAGAACAGGGTTTATTTGTTTACGTTGATGCTTTGCAGCGATAAGAGTTCTGTGTGTTGCTGAAAATCACTGGTCGCCTCACTTTCTAAGTGCAACTGCCGTTGCTCAGTAAACACCTTCTCTGTAGTTTGTCACACAATTTTCAAGTTTCATTTTACTACAGTCCTTCAAGAGACATTATCAGCCAGAAATAAAAGAAAATATTTATTCTCTTTAATCTGAGGGAATCATTGTACTGCTGCTGGATCAAAACATTCAGAGACACACTATTTTTAAGTAGCTGTCCATTAAATTGCTGTCACATTTTCAAGGTAACTACTGTACAGCATTGTCAGATCTGCATGCAGTTTAATTTATGCTCATCACGCAGTGGGGTAAACCACGCAAAACTCTGTTCCACGACTGTATTTTTTTATCATTTTCAGAGAGCCTAAACTGATATTTTTGCAATTTAACATCATATTCAAATTCTGAGTTCTGCTACAGCATGTACCTCTAGATTAATCAATGTCCCAAAGATACAAGGAATTTATTGCTTTATAGACATGAAACAGCAGCGTTAGGCGTGTGTCTTGCACAGTGCTGTGCTACTGTCCTATACAGATACCCCAAGCTAGCAACATTTGAGCAAGCTTCAGGGACTAGAAGCAATAAAGCCATGTAAAAGTGTCACGCAGTTAAATCAACCTTTTTTCCAAGTGATAGTCTTCATAGCCAAAGTACAGCATCAGCCTATGTTAATGTAAGTATTACACTGAATCATTTAGAAGCGTTGGCTTGCATGGGGGTAGCTGAATTTCACGCTATAGACATCCTGCAGTTACTGCTAGACTGCCTGACAAAATGCAGATGAGCAAGCACGTTAAAGCACAGCAAGTTCTTGACCCGACTATATTATACGCACTGCTAGGAACTACGGTGCGTGTAGTTCAGTTCAGTGTGACACAGACACAAAGCAGGTCACACCTAGGCTGCCCACCTGCTCCATTTTCCTTTAGAAAAAAAAACAGTGATGATGCTTTTCTAGGCAGAATATAGTGACTAACTTATCTTCTTAATGTGAAGCATACTTGGGCCCATGCTGAGGATTAATGTAGTGCTAAATTTGTTCCCCATCATAGAATAGCCTCACTACAGAAATACGGCCAAACACTTTGAAGAGGAAGTGAATTTAGGCTTTAATACAGGAAATTGTTTATGTATCTATCTATAAAGGCAAAAGTGAGTGTGACTGGAATTAAATTTACATCTATTCTTAGTAATGCTGCAATCATTGCTTTCCCTTAATTTTATCAGATGTATCGTGTAATTTTATCAGATGAGCCCCGAATGTATTATAGACAATGTGCATTATGCCATGGCTGCTTTGTAGGATTTGGAAACAGGTGCTGTTGACTCACTTCTGTGGAATACAAAACTGAATGAGAAATAGACTTAGACAGGAATTAACTCTTCTGAAACTGGCCACTTTGAATAAAAGTGAGAAAGTGCAGAGTACGTTTTATATACATGCACACTTATACACACATACATATACGTATATGCGTGCACGTTTTCTTTTTTAGCAGTAGTGACTCATGACAACTGGAAACTTGGCACTTTTCCTTATCCCAGGTCTGGCGTTGTGCCCACTCTGTATATAGAAGGAGTGAAAAGCTTTTCAGTTTCTCCAATCCAATTCATTATGCAGCGGTGCACAAGTTGCCACATGTGTGCTGTTAGGAAGTCTCAGCACAGATGGAAATGGACCTTGTCACAAAATATAGGCATTCATCACTGGTGATGCTGATCTTCCCCACTTGGAGACTGATTAGCTGTCTTGAAATTCATTTACAAACTGATCAAAGCTGTGAAATTGGGCTGACTGGCTAATGCCTGTTTACTCCCTCATGCCATTTGAAACAAATTGGAGGAAGACTAAAGGGTGAAGATTTTTTAATACCGCAGGTAAGAAAGGCCTCCTACTCTGAGATATGTAAATCCCCTTTTCACAAGAATAGAAGATGACTTTTTTACAATTACATTTTACATCCACAGGGTGTATGGATTCAGCATAGCTAAAAAGCCCTCAAAACCTGGGGTTAAATAATATGTGATTAAGCACTGACTGTACAAAACATGGGAAATCCTTAGAAGTTGGTTATTTCTCATGATATGTAGAATAGTAGAAATGGCTGAACTGGTTCTTTGTTTCTTTCGGATCTGGACAGTGCTGAGGGCTTGCAACTTCCCTTGAGTTCACTGTGGTACTAATGGAACATAGGCAGTGTTGAAATCATCAGTTTGAATTTACAGGGATTGAGATTTACAATAATTCACCTCTGAAGACTATATGTATGGGAGAATAGGGAATGGAGGAATTGAAACCTTCACAAAAAAGGGTTGCAGTGTCACTTGAGTACTAACAATCTCTCTGTTAGCAACAAAAAGGGTTATGCTGGGTGAAGCCACCTCCTCAAATGTGAGCTAAATGTTAAGGTTTTTTCCCTAGCTCTCTTTTGGTTTTGGTTGTTCTTAGAATGAAAGAAAGAGGGAGATAATTTTACTAGAAACTTAATCTATATTTGGAACCAGGGTTATGATATTGAATGTATCTCCAGTGTAAACATCCATAAAATCAGGTCTCTTATGGTGTTTCATGTCTTAATTTTAGAAGGCAGGGACTGCACAGGACCCATTACAATGAAGTCCCAGTCCTGATGGGAGACAATTTGCACAGTGCAATCAAATGTTGTGATAGCAGGCAGAATAATATATACACCAGAGAATTCCAAAACATTTTCATACTAAGATATCAGTGCCTTTCCCTATTAGATAATGCCATGACACAGCAATACTTTTCATCTAAAAGGATGCAGACTGCAGTCTTTCCAGTTTTGTTCTGCTTGAAACAATGTCTGCTCAAATGGATTCTGTGGCTCATCTTGGCAGCTTGGAAAAGCTTGGTTCAAAGGGTCGCTTTTTTGTTAAAAGTGATTCTTTTTCATGGCTGTCTCTGTGGCCCCTAGTTCCAGCTGGAGTCTGAAATGGAAGTACTATGTTAATGCACCACAGCACAGGCTGGGATTTTCCAGCCCAACCAGATGCTGGAAGTCCTGGAAATCTTGCAAAAGAGCCTGCATGTATCTGCCAGCTCAGTTGTTGCTTTGCTGTCTACAGCTGTGGAGGACTGACTTTGATGGTCTGGATGCCCCCTACCAGTCCTGTGTTAACACATTTAGATTAAGATGGTTTGGTTGTGATCTAGACAGACAGACAAATTTTAGATACTTTCTCAGTTTTTACCCTATCCTTTCCACATAAGATTAGTACTGGCAGGTTGAAGTCTATCTTGAGACTGGTATGGTGGAAAACTGTAAAGGCCAAGGCTGGAAACAGATTGTCGCTTTAAGGGGAAACAGTGGCTGTGCATTCTTCTCTTTTGTACTAAAATATTATTAAACTTTACCAACCATTTTATCTGAGTAGCTGGCTCCCTTCTTGTGCCAGATCCTTTATGCTGGTCAATGTACTGAGGAGGCAGAATGCTTCATCTTTTCCATGCCTGGCCTTTTACTCTTGTAAGAAGAGGGCTAATGATAACTCTGCATTGAGAGTTCAAGGAACTTTAAATGCTTTATCTATCCCTGCTGTTCTGAACAACCACATAGATCAGTATACTGGCTTGTGATATTAACTTGGTACAAGAAAAGCTACTCTTATTTCCTTATTTCAACTTCTTTTGCATCTTTTATCCAGCAGTGTGTAAAGTGTCAAGCTGCTGCTACCCATAAGGTGAAAAGAGTTTAACTGCTGATTGGTCATATAATACCAGGGATGAGTATTGGCTGACAGCTATAGACATCAGTAGTGCTAAATTCTGTTATACATGTTAAATGTACAACTTACAGGAGAGTGGAAAAAGAGAAAGCAAGCATCATACCATAACTCAAATCTAGGTGGGAACAGAGGAAAAATACGTGTACCAACCCTCCTCCTCTCTCCCCACTTTCCTCCTACCATTTCAGTCACAAATATAACCCAAACCTTTGGAGTGTCTCAGCTATTAGAATAAGATGTTTTTTCATGTCTGATTTCCATCTGGGTCTGGAGGCAGAAATGCCATAATACCACAAGACAAGCCTCTTGCATGCTACTTCAGATCATGGACAGATATCTGGCGTGCCCCCCAGAAGAGCCTGGATTAGCAGGCATCCCCCAGAGCTCTGGGAAGTAAAGCAGTGTCAGGCCGTCAGCTCCTTAGACTGTACTTTGGTTACCGGGCACATGCGAACTTTCCCAAGCAAATCCATGCAGCATGAGGGCCTTCCAAACACAGATCTCGGTTGTTCTCAGCTGTCTTCCAATTTACAGCGCTGTTTGTATGTTGTTGTTAAAGTGACAGACAAATATATTAATATATGAAAGAGAACACTTGCATGAAAATAAAAATGACATCTCTGAAAACATGTGCAAATCAGTGCAAGTTTCATGGAGTTTGAACATAAGAAGTAAGAATGTGTCCTGACATTGGTTACATTTGTTAGTTTAAGAGCATTCTTTGGGCTTCTGTATACAGCAGCAAAATCACTCAGTCTGTCTATCTTTCCTTACCCCGACAAAGTGCCCTCATTAAGAGATTAAAGATGTTATTGCAATACTATTCATAATGTATACACTTTGCAGCCCCTCACATCTGTTTTCTGCACTATTTATCTAATCATCAAGACCCTTATTCATATTTGCCTTGGAGATAACAGGGCAGGATACCAAAGGATTCCTGGGCTGAGAGGAAATGACTGAGGGTTGGTGTAATGAACTAATTAAAGACTTCAAGGTCAGAGTAGAGAAATCCAGAATTCTGTGGTGTGGAGAGACTCACAGGATATGCAGCACTACACCATTTTTAACAGCACAGGCACGATCAAAGCTACCTGGTTGTTACATCCCAAGGAACATGCCTCTGCCAGATCACCCAGGGTCTGATAAGTGACTGATGCTCTCAGTCACACATTAAGAGAGATGACAGGCTTTACTTTGCATGTGAGGAATTATGAGGAATCCAGGCAATTTGTGAGAGCAGAGAGTAAGGCACTGATAGGCCACATGTGTGTGAGTCAAACGTAGTTGTCTTCTTGCTGACCAGTCTGTTGTTTGATTGTCTTAGGTCAAAGAGCTCTACAGGCAGAATAAAATACAGAATGAAGATGCAGTCTCTATTCTTTTCAAAATATACTTTCAGATATGCCTTCCCATTTCCTGTCTACTGCTAATATGTAGAGTAGAAGAATATTCACATATTTGATTTGTCATAGGACAGGGCTCAGTGGCCTAGATCCCTGGGTGGTTCTTAGGTTTCATGTCAAAAATTCTCTGAGAACTATAGAAATTTTCTCTGCAGAACAATAAACATACCTTATAACACTTTTAAATTCTTTCATATATCTTTTCAGCCAGACACATGTATGTGCTGCATAAGATGGATGAAATTAATACAAATTATCAAGTCACAACTCATTAATTTAAAAGTTGGAATCATGGAATATGATTTCCCCCCTGAATACTTTTCAGGTGTTATGTTGTTGAAGTCAGTAGATAACAATGAAACTCTTCCACTAGAAATGCTGCAAGTAGTCCTATATGGCATGTAAATATCTCTTGTGAAACAAGAGTTAAGTGAAACACAAGGAAAGATGTACAGGGTAAGCGTTAAACAATAAGGGACTGTGTAATAAATAGTGCTTACAGAGTACTGGCTATTTTTGTGGCTTGGCAATTCGATCATCAGAAATAAAAGCTTTTGAACTGCTAGGCTTAGTGAATTAGAGGCATACTCAGAAGGAAAGGCTGTAGCAAACTCAGACTCTTTGTGAACTGGCAGTGGGATGCTTAAAACAAGTTCGAGGACATTTCAACTGTCTAAACATTGTCCAGTGTTTTGTAGCGATCTTAATAGAAGAGAGTTTTAAAGAGACATTTGAAGAATTTTAAGGTCACGTGCTCTGCTTCTTCATCTGGCTAATGTCACTAGCAAATCAATTCTAAACAAATGGCCATTTAACTGTGTATTTAAAGAATTGAGAAGGCTTGCCAAAATCAAAGAGATCCAAAGTTTAGAACAAGATGGAGCTTCAGCCTGCAAGAGTATTTTATCCAGCCTGCAGGCTACTGCAACTGCTCTTTTTCCTGGGCATCTCTCAGTTGTAAAGATAGTGCTAAACCAGACTGAATTAATTGTTTTGGCAGCTAAGTGCTTTCTTCTGTTACAGTCCAAAGTTCTATGGGTCCCCTTGAAAGCCATGTCCCATAGCAGTGTGAGTCCTACTATGAGACTGGAGACACATATTGCATGACCAGCACTCTCACATGCTCTGCAATGTGACTGTGCTCATTTGGAGGATATTGGCCTCTGCTCGCTCAACGGACATAGTTGCCGTTACCCAACAGATCTTGCCTCCTTAACTGGCTATGAGGCTTGTCTGCTTGGAAAGTTCCCATCTCTGCTTTAGAGCACTCAGAACATAAATCCATTTAGGAGTTTTGCGAGCTTCTGTCACTGTATCAACAGCTCTGGTTATGGATTTAGGGAGAACAGGTAACATGATCAGAGACTGCCCTGACTTGGGAATATGGTGGAAACAGCTGGAACTGGCTACACCCTAAATCTTCAATGGAAAATCCCTTTTGAGTTTGGTCTAAAGTTCTGCCTTCTTTCAACTTCTCCCCACACTGTATCTCCTTCATTTATAGTGGTCTGAATCAAATGTCCCTATTTGAACTCTGTTGAACTAAACAGAAGTTTAATAGTCCAGATGAGAGCAACTATTCAGATACATTCCTGTTTTCTGATCTGGGCACTAAGAAGTGTTTGTCTGCCACTGTTTTCCTTCAGAAAGTGAATTGGTATAGTGGAATGCTGAAAATTACCTTAAGGCCAGGGTATGGAATGAGCTTATTTCAGCCGGAACTAGAACCTCTGAATTTCAGGGCGGTTGGACAAAAGAGACCCAGAGCTGGGGTAGCAACAGTCCCACTGCAGTAGGTGCTGCAGCTATTTATCTACTTCTATATTTCCTGTATTCTACCTGCCATCCATGCACAGGACCTCTGGAGATGGTTTGCTTAACATATTATTGTTACACTAATTCTGGTTCAATTTTGATTGTCAAAAGACTGAAGTGCCCTGGGATTTGTAAAGTTTTCAGTGTGGTGGTTCAAAACACCTGAATTCTGCACCTGGTTTTTTTTTTTCCAGGGTTCTCGGGTGATCATGAGAAAGTCAGTTTATGAATTTCCTCTTTTTCTCTCTCCCCACCCCTAAACTTGAATCTCCTTTGTAAAACACGTTAAAATATGTGGATAAGAGGTATAAGATACTTGTTCACATTAGTGAGAATATGGAGTATTATATTATTAGCAAAGAAGGTGATTTTGTGTAGTGTTCTGTATCTGAACTAAAGATTAGGACCTAATCAGAGATGTGATTAGTTAGGTTTTCACAGCCTGCAAAGTCTCTGTCCATCATATCCTGACAGACCCAAGGCATCATTAAGGGGTAGGAGGCAGCTCCCTTACATTCTGTTACGATCTAGTGATCTGAGGAGAGACAGTGGTCGGTGTGAATGGCCATGATGATCAGCACACCCTGTGACAGTCACATGTTAATCAGGGTACAGTAATTTGTGAGAACATTAATAAATACAAATCACTCTCCAAGGGACTGCAATACATTATTTTACCTTTCAGCAATAACAGACCTTATTATCTTGCAAGGAGAAGCCTCTGTCAGGGCAATCAAGGATGGCCACTTTTAATGAAGACAAATGATCTCCTTCAAAGGAGCGGCAGGCCTTGATTTGGCTTAATGGCTACTGGTAGGAAGCATGGATTTAATCAGAGCTCCAGCTTCTGTCACGCGTAGGCCTTGAAGTCAGGTAATTGGAGGCAGGTGCTAAATACAATTTAAATGAAATGTCTAGTTAATAAGGACAGTTTGAAACAAGTAATTTATACCCCTCCCCCAAGCCCTAGCCCCCTCAGGGACATGAAGGAAGCCAGCTGTGCTCAGAAACAAAATGACTTAATTTCTCAATATTGCCTTTCTCACTCCCAACATTGTGCTGCTACTTTTAGCTTGCCAGATGTCCCGATTGGAGTGATTCTCTTTCAGATATGGTGGGCAGCTGAGGACTGTCAGAGCTCAGTATGCTTTTTCTTGTGCTGGAAGAGGCAGCTGAGCCAAAATCTAACAGAGATGTGGTCCATAAAACTCTGTCTTTTAAGCATCTCAGAGTCCAGGGAGGGAATGAGAAGGAACAGAATAGCCATGTTTCCCTAAATTGTGTATTATTGTTCCCCTCTAAACTGTGGATCTGAATGAGAGGATTTGACTCTCCAAACTGTATTGTGTAGGCCATTTCAGGCGGTCACAAGTGCTGTGTCAAATTGGAGTATGTATGGCTGGCAATGTTTCTCATAATCCAAATTAAGGACCCTTTTCCTAAACCAGATTAAGAGCCTTCTTCACACTGTGGCCCCTTTCTTACCTGCTAACCTGATATGTTTTCTTCCAAGAACACAATAAGAGTTTGTATTTGTATTTATATTTATATTTACATTTACATTTTTCCTTTTTGGTGGGGGTAGCGCAGGGAGGGGAGCAGATCCTCTGAACTTGTTGGTGGCAGCAAGAAACATTCCTATAACCCATGGTGTATGGACAGTTCGGTTTGGAACCATGTAGGAATTGTCAGCATCGCTAAATCTTGTGCTTTAAAGGAAAGTCAAAGCATTTGTTTTTGGTTTTTTTCCTTGAAAATCTGGCTCATGGACTCATTTTCTTATGAAGTAAATAATGCTTGTGGCTGGGGAAGAAAATGTGAACATGTAATCTAAAACAAGTACAACACCAACCCAATAACTTACTGAAAAAGTGAATCTTACAGCTTTGAAGAAAGGCCTCTCATTTTCACAGGTATAATGCCAGCAGTGCTGAACCTTATAGGTAATATAGGGAGTTATAGGAAGTTCAGTGAATTATCACTAATACATTTGTCATATTGTAGATTTTCAGACATGAGTCAACAGGAAACCAAACTGGGTTTTAAACCCTAATTATCAGTTTATTTAAAAGCAGGGTCTAACAGGCAAAAATATAATAAGAGTAATACGATAGGTACTATAGCATCTCCCTCATCCCTGGTAGGTCCTTCTGCTATCCCTTGAAACTAACAAAACCAAGATTTTACTTCTGAGGGAGAAAGTAATTAGCCACTGGGTGAGGAAGTATTTTCCATTAGCAATTTTTTAAACAGAGGCTGGAATTCAGCTATGCCTGTGGGGACTGCGTGACTGGGAGAAACCACAAATGTTCACTATGATCAACTTCTGTGAGGCTAATTTCTTAGTCAAACAAGTACACACAGGCAAGCAAGGACCATTGATGCAGTTAAAAAGCCAGACATCTGCATATGTTTTCTCAGGGTCACATGTGCTGTTTTGCTTTGCATTAGGGCCAGCCAACAGGTAGGACTGTGTCTCTGTAGCGGGACCACAGTTACTGAACTTGAGCCATGGTAGGTGCACCTATTTCTGGGAGCATGACATGGCAGTCATATTGAAAATTGATTTCTCTCCATTAATATGTTATTATAGCAGGACTGTTCAAGATTAGTTGTCTTCTAAGGAATCTCTTTTAGAAAAGAATTAAAGTAATCCCTGGCTCAAATTGCTTATTGAGCTGCTTGGAAACAAGAATTCTTCCTGGGGGCCTCTGTAGTTTTGTCTTGATTTCGGGAAACCAAAGAGGTTTGGCTTTTCAGATACATTTTGAAATTAATTGTTGATTTTTTTTTTCATTCTTTTCCCTTCAACTTTTCGGTTTTTTTTTTAATTGGGAAAAAAATAACGAGCTATAATTAACAGATGGGAAGTTGAACAGTCTTGAGAAGGCAAATGGATCAAGAAAACAGAAGGAAAATACAAGCCTTTTAGATTAGAAGTTAGTGTTCTGCTGATCAGAGTGCTGTTACCCTTCTGCTTTATGGCTTGAATTCCTTCCAATAGCCCCAAAGGTGGAAAATTTCCCACTAGTGATGATTAACAGGCAAAATGTTCAGATGGCCTTTCAAGTTTACAGCAACATTGTGGTCATGGATGTGATTGCAACTCAGGTAGCTGCAGAAGAGCTGCCAGCTATTAGAATTACTAAATCTAGTTAAGCTGAGTACCAGAAGCAGTGGACATTCAATAGCATGGGCTGAATCACAAACAGAACAAGGCTGGCTGGCGTGTGAGGAAATGCACTGTGTTCATTGTGATCATGTCTGTCAGTAGTGGAGGAGGGAAGCAGCATTCTGTATGTGGCAGAAGTGGACGGGAGAAGAGTAATTTGATTCTGTACCAGAAGGGAAGGGGTTACAATGTCCAACTTGTCTTTTAAATGTTGGGTGTTTCTGTGTACCTGTCAAAGCAGTGGAAATGCTATAGGTCACTTCTGTTGATGTAGGAAAAAACATTGGAGAGAAATCCCAGGCTGGGATTCCCCTCTCCTCTTCCAGAAGTAGAATTGGGACCATGGAATTGTGGCCTGCGTGTGTTCTGTTTGCAGTCATGATCTATTTTAAAGAGATATACACAACTTTTAGAGACAACTCACACAATGAGGATACTCCAGTTGTAGTTTGGAAGCTATTTTGGTAGGCCAGGAGGAGAACATAACACTGACAGCTGCGGTGAGCAGAAGACAAGACTAAGGTTACCTGCTAAGTCACAGAAATAGTGCATAAGGCTAACTCCTGAGCTGAAACACCCTGGGAGTGTTAGATTATTGGGGTACCAAAGAGTAAGGCCAAACTGTGTTCATTCTTCTGCATGCCCTTGACTGCTGTGTACATTGTAGGGAGCAACATGCACTCTATTCCCAGCTACCCAGGACAAACAGGCCTTGCTATTCTTATGGACAAGGATCTCTTCATTACAATGTCATTTGTGAGAGCCAGCTCAATACAATGCTTGCCATGCTTCCCTAGGAGCAAGGTTGCAGAAATAAGGCACTAGGCCAGGGGTTCGTTTATACTGATCAGGATTCACTTTTCCAGCTCTGGGAGTTGCTCACCGCAAGGCCGAGTCATTTTGTCTCTGCATACTTCAGCATTTGTACAAAGCACAGAATAATGTACCAGCCTCTCAGAAGTGAAATGATTTGAAGTCCTTCATGAAAGGTGCTATACAGGCCCAAGCTGCCATAGTCAAGTCAGTGCCAACAATACCTTGTGGAATGTGTGCCTTTCATGTTTGTTCTGGGGCCATGGGGAACAATGCCTTGTCAGGACAACAGATGTCTGTGATTCATGGTGAATTTCCTTCCCGTCTCTCATTAAAATCCATTCATTTCCAGTTCAGCCTCTTCATTCTCAAACATATATCTTGGATATTTGTCAACTTCTATTCATTTTACTTAGTTTGTGCATCTAATCTCTTGGAGACCAAATGCTTCCTTTGATGGCAGAGCCTTAAGGGTGCTATTCTGCCAATTGGGATGCACTGAGGAAAGTCTCTTGGCAAGCTGGCTCATTCTTGGGGAGCACACATATTTGAGTAGTGACACCTCAGGCATTTATGCTGTGCAAGATACCACAATGCTCAGCACTGTAAAACTCAGAAGAGAACCACTGCCTTGAAAAGCAGGATGCTTACCAGCAAGTGAAAGCTGGCTTCAGTGCCCAGTTTAGCTCATGACTCCCTATGCAGTTTCAGTCAGGTCACTTAATCTCAGAGTTCACAGCCTGCAAAACAATAATACAGACTTCTTCTGAATGTTATTGTACCTCCTGCCTACTCTGCCAGGTGTTTCAGGTAGAGGAGAGCAGAAGTGTGATGGCAGTGTGAAAGTTAGTAGTAAGTGAAAGGAGATTGACTCCTTTCAGATTAAAGCAGAAATGAAATCATAGCAGCTTTGGCTCAGTTGCAATTCAGCAGTGTTTTAATCCACTGATACAAGGAAAGGCTCTGTCCTCAGCTCCTTACCTTTGCCGTTTTGGCACTCAAGCAGGAAGGAGGCTTCTGCTGCCCTGACTCCAGCTATCTTTGAGAGCTTGGTGACATCTGGTGTTAACGGGAAGGATCACAAATCTTTCGATTCCATTTTCTGCCATCAAGCCTCTTCTGCATTGTGAGCTTTTCCCTCACTCGCAAATAATTTATAAAACAAAATTTTAAAATATTCTCCCCAAAACAGGCCACAAAAAATTCTATTCATTTTATGCTCAGAATCACGAGAGTACAAAATCAAAACTTGATGATATATAATGCATTCTGAACACTGTATGATTTAGAGATCAAGGGGTTTGAAATGCTGACGGGACATAACACGGCTGAAATATGAGGAATTTGGCATTGGATTTTTGCAGGCATATAAATGCCATGTTTTTGTCAGCCTGGTCAGAATATCAGTATAAAAAGCAAATTATGCAGGACACATTTGATCATCATGCAGTGCCAGACCCCTGTGATATAATCAGTCTCCATCATGTCTAAACTTTGCACAAAGCACATGTATGCCTTAGTCTGGAAACTGCCATTGTGGGTATGTTCAGCAATCCACTTGTGAGCAATTAAATATGCGTGCCCAGAGTTTGGATTAGGTGTGCGTCTGACAATGAGAACAAAACTTCAGTGAAGGGAAGTGTGGGGTGGGGAAGTTAATGTTATATTCAGGCTAATTCTGGTAAGGAAAGTGGAAATGGGTTGCTTGATGTTCAAGTTAATTATCCCATTGAATAATTCTCATGCAGATGCACATGAATGATTTTTTTCAGTATGTTCCAGATCTTTTTAATCCTACAAATATAAGCACTATTGCCCTGCTCTCATTTTTGCAAGTCAAAATCCAAAATTGCTGTGTACAGCATTTATGCAGCTTGACAAGATGGAGCAAGTAATAACCATTAAGATTTTCTTCCACCTTTCTTTAGATATTGGAACAGTTTGTCCCCTGAAAGGCAGAGAATTCCCTGCATGTGCCAAGGATTTTGTGAGGCCTTTGATAAAGGGGGAAGTGTCTGAAATTTTGCCAATCTCCTTTTCTCCTTTATCCCATTTTAGGATTTGTAATGGGAAAGAATGGATATAGAAGGAGGAAATCAGTAAAACAATGGTCAAAGTTTTCAGAAGCAACTGTGAAGGCTACACCACAGATCCAGATACTACAGAGAATCCATAATGTGGATACACAGCACTTCCTGAAATTCAACCCCCCTTGAAGAATGCTGAACTGGGACCTTAAAGTCACCGGTAAGTTTAAACATTTACAGCATGTTGCTACAGCCTATTTATCTTGTCATCCTTGAGTAAGAAAGAGTTAGGTTGGAGGATAAAGCCGGGTGGATTTTCAGGGTGAATTCTATCAAGTCCAAAGCAGACATCCTCTTGTCAACTTAGGAGAAAGGTTTTCACTCTAAGGATTCAGGTTGCCTGCCTGGAGTTCCTCAGACCTCTGCTTCCCTTCCCATGCCAGCTCATCTCTACAGTGATGGCATGACACATAGTATCACTGCTGGTAACCTTAATTAGCAGAGCCACTTGTCCAAAGACCTTCATATGGAACACTGCTTGCTGTTGTATGAGCTCTGGCCTATTGTTTATGACAGCAACAGGTGACCTAATTGACTCCAGTGGGTCCATCACATGTATACTCACAGGGTGATTTTTCCCTCTGACAGGCCATTGTCACCATCCCTCCTGCTAGTACTCTGCTAGCCCTAGCCCCATGTTCATGCAAACACATAACTGCATGTAGATGGGGCCTTTACTGAAAGCTCATCTAGTTGCTGGATAGTTAAATGGGTATAGTGAGCACAGGGCATGAGCCGAAAGCTATTTGGACAGACCTTAGGCATTTAACATAGCAGACTATATGGGGGTTTTGCAGTTTAGTGTTGAGTAAGCCCATTATTTTAGCTTTTCTGACCAGCACTGGGGTAGGAAACAGTTCTGCTGATGCTGAGGTGTTCATGGTACTTTATGACACATAAAGTTATAAGCTGTTAAGTTCATAGTCAGAGAGTAAACCATGTTCACTACCATGCTATACACATGGCATCTTTTGGGGCAGAAATATTCTCCTGCATAAAGCAGAGACAGGAATGAAGGCAAAATCCTCACTGACAAAATCTCTAGTTGCTGTAAAGGGGCACTTAGTGGAATGTTTTTGATTCTGTTCTATAGAGAGTAGTGTTACATACATGCATACCTGTGCACTCACACACACACACACATTACTGTGTCTTAGGCTGAGGAGTGAGCAGATGTCTTATCTCAGTGTAGATTATTCTGTGATTTGACAGAGCGTGAGAATAAGAAAGGAGGACATTACTCCCAGGTGTTAAAGAAAGGTGGGAATTCTCCTTGCCTGTCCCATTTCCTGCATATTTGTTTGCCACAGCCTGCTCCTGTGGCATTATATGCTTGTGAAAGCATCCACGCTAATCCAGATGCTCTTACCAGTCCTTCCAGCTTTATCCCAGATCAGTAGAGATCGTGTGTGTTTGTGTTATGAGAACAATTGGGAATCGTATATTCTACCTCTTCCAGAAGATAAGACAATTGCAATATATAGGCTTAGTACCCCCAGGTGCTGAAGAGGTAATTGAGAATTAAAAGCAGATTGGTCACATCCCAGTCAGTCAAGGAACAGCCTGACAAGAAGAGAAATGCTGGCGTTTTGGAAGGAAACCTCAAAGTGAATTGAACATGTGTAAACTCTGTGGCTGAAAGCTGTGGAGAGGACAGGGCGACCTCCCTTTGGTGGCCAGGGAGGAGACCAGCCAGAACACGTCTCACAAACACATTAGTCACAGACCATTTTGGTGTAAATGGTGGAAAAAAGGGGATGAGGGTGTGATTAAATTTTACCAAATTTGCATTGGTAAGGAGCAGACAAATAGATGGGACCAAATGTGCTTTGATTAAGGACTAGCCTTGTCTATCAGCAGCAGTGTGGTACAGGCCCTAGAAAAGCTAAGTGATAACCTAGACCATGGTAAGAAACTTTATCTCTCTACAGAGAGCAGCAGCTTTGATAAAAACTTCCCTGCCCTGCCCAAGGCTGTAATCACTTTAGCTGGCTACAGGCATTGACTAGTGCAGTCCTGACCATCTGGAGGTATCCTAGTTACACTTTGGATTCCTCAAGGACATCACAAAATACTGTGAGTCAAGGTTCACAGTCAGAAATGGAGTGTAGAAACCTGTTGCCCTGTTAACTGAACAACTAAGAGGGGAGAACTGTTCACAAAGGGGAAGGAAGAAAAGTTTCATTTAATCAGTATTTCAAACATATTTAATTGGTGGTGGTGCTCCCAGCTTCTTCTGTGTCCTCAGAACTCCAAGAAGAATATTAAGTTTCACCTGATGCTTTAACAGAGCTCAAACAAGTATTATGTAAGTCCCCAGGAGGACTTGGATCATTGAACCTGGCCTTTTGACCCACTGACAAAGACTAGTAGAAGAACATAATCCAGCAGCCACCCACACTCCTAGCTAGGGATTTCAGTTAATGTTGATGAGAAGGGGAGTAGGTGGAGACGTCACCATGAGATTTAAAATCTCAGCAGGACCTGTCATGGAGTGCTCTGGAAGGACCTGCTGTTGCCTGGAGCAATGTTGCTCTGAAGGAGTTGAGCACATGAATTGAGCTGAGAGGCATGGTCATCCCACTGCTGCTGGCATCCCAGAGTTTGTCTGGATCCTGATTATAGGAACAATTTTAGATCTTTTGTTCTAAAATTGCTGTCAGGCAAAAGGAATGATGGCCAATCTGTGCTAAGTGGCTCAAGTTAGGTGTTACTAATGGAATTTCTAGCTGTGAAATAACGATATTGTTCCTACTTGATGTTCAAATGATACATTATCAGAATCCTACTTTTTCCAGGGGACAGGCACATGAAACAGAAATGTATCAGGGTCATGTGAAATGTTGCCCTTAATGAAGCAGCATAAATTTCCTAATAATCGAGACAGATGCTTGCTACATGTATCCTAACTCACACACTGTGTTGGAGGAGAATGTGTGGTAACTGGAAAGTGCAAGCATGAAGAATATTTTATGCTTTGTATTGCCTTTCCCTGAGTACTTCATCAACACTTCATAAGCAATACCCAAGACGTGCTCTCCTCTAAGATGGCAAAACTGTAGACAGGAAATATGAGGCATGATACTGTTAAGGAACTTGTCTTGCAATGAATTATAGAGATGGTGAAGAGAGGAACTCAGGAGTTCTGGAGGAATATGTGTAGTGCTATTCCAAGTTAAATAAACCAACTTTTTATTCCTTTTATCTACTGAAAGTCAAAATGCCCCAAAAGTAATTCAATTATTTCAGTTTAGGATTAAAAAAAAAAAAAAAAAAGTCAGAAAAAACTTTCTGTGTTTCTGTTGAACACAGAACTACAAGTTTTGCCTAGTTTTCATGGATAAAATCAGTATGAGATGGAAGCAGAATAGTTTAGTGAGAGATCAAGGTTCAGTTCCTGCCTCTGGAACAATGACAGCATCGTGATCACCATGACAGTGTTATCACTAGACGGTTCTGTTGATGACATGGTGCTAAACTTGCAGTAGAATCTGGAGTCATCTGAGTGAGGTTTGGCATTTCCTTGAAAAGACTCAACGTTTTTGGATCTGTTGTTTCACCCAACATTTCCAAAAGTATGTGAGCTGTTTCTAACTGCTGTAAGTGTGCTTTTGCATGTGTTAACAGTTGTGTCAAGACTGCAGGCCAAGGGTGCTCTCCTCTGGTGCTGTAGCACAAGTTCCTGCTTTATCAGCATTTTTACATGTACAGTATCAGCAATTTCCTTGCACTCACGGTGGGGATTTGCTTTGTGAATACTAGTGTTGCTATAGCTACATTTCCCAATGTTCATTATTTCCCATATTGTCCCTGCAGTCATCCAAGGATGCTGGCATTAAGCAAGCTCACAGCATGTCATTTCTGCATTGGGAGCTACTGGTGGGTGCACTGACTGGGCCAAGAAGCACTGCAGCTGGTGCTTTGGCTGGACTCCATCTATTTCAGCCATGAAGGAAATCGTCAGGCAAATAGTTTGGAACTTTTTTGCAGCAGTGTGATGGGAAAGGAAGGCCTACAATCATTAGGGCACCTTTCCAAGAGGGTTGAACAGGAAGGAGGAGAAGGAATTGTCATTTCTCAAGAGAACAAATGCGGGGAGGGAAGGGAGCACAGGCAACTTCAGTTAATTGCTAGGTTGTGTAATGAGTTGGGGTGCTGGACAGCTACTGTATAGTCTCCATTCTTATCTGTCGCATGGTTGGGGGTGTACCACTCTTGGGCATTTTAGCTGGTTTTTGTTGTTTGGTTTTGAATGGTTTAATGAGCAAGCTAAATAGATGTAACATTTAGAGCAGGATCTCAGAAAGTTCACTGTCCCTCAGGCGTACATGTGCAGCTGGTGCTGTGCAGGAGGGGCAATAAATCCTGAATAGTCACCTACTTCCTATGGAAGGGAGTTGTGTACAGAACTCAGTTACACAAAGAAAGACCCTGAAGAATTAAGACTATCTAAAAAGTAGACCTGGTCACTGGCAGATATTGCGGACTGACATCCAAGAGATACTCCAGATTCTTCATCTTCTCTTAAACGTCCATATTGGCTTCTCAGGCCTTGATCAGTGCATAAGTGGTATTAAACCAGCAACTCTCTCATGCTAATAGGTACCAAACCCCTGTATCTCCTGATTTCAATAGACATGCAGCTGTTGGATGCAATCTTGTCTTCTCTCTGAATCAGTACTGGCATATTAAGACCACTAAGATGAATAAGAAATTGGAATGTCTGTCCTATAAGGAGAAGCTAAGAGAGCTGTGGCTGTTTAGCATGGAGAAGAGCATGCTCAGGGAGGATCTTATCAATGTAGAGAAATTCCTGGATAGGGGGTAATAAATAAGTGAGGGAGGTAGAAACAGACTCCTCTTGGAAGGGTTACCCCATTTTTGTAATTTCAACTATTACATTATTTTCTTGCAAGAAAACAACTCAATTCAGCATTTCTACATTCCAACAGAAAGAATGTTCATATACGAACTTCTGGCTGCACTTTTAGGTAAAGTCAAGGACTCACAGGTGACATAATCACCAGAAGCAAGGGGGAGCTGCCTACAGGCTCTCTGTTACAGTTAGCAGCCTGCATCTATCCTGTGGCTATGAGATATTAACAGCACAACACAGGCCTGAAGGCTAAGCTGTATGTGCAGCACTGCACAGCACAGCCTTGGGCCTACTCAGGTGAACCATTATGTGAATCACATTCCTTAATGTGCAATGATGGGCATCATTACAGTGAGATATGCGACACTATCTCCAGTCCTTATTCTGCAGATGAATTTGCAACATTCTTGACAAAAGAATCTGGTTTACAGGGAGTATTTTATATATACCTCAACGCAATTAGATTCAGCTACTAATAGTGTTTCATAAAACCAGTTCTTGTAAAAGTGCAGGAGGATTTTCCATTACTCATGATTTTCAGTGAATGAAGAAAGTGCATGCTTCATTCCAAAAGCACCCCTGCTTTATGGTCAAGAGCAAGTTTATTCATAAGATAGGCTCTCGTCAGATTTGGACAGATCCTGTCAGATATCTAGATAGCTCTTCCTGAGGCTAAGTACTTCATTATCATTAGTTTAGGTTCTGCAGGACCAGCAGCAGTGCAGCTATACAGTTGTCAGCAGTGTGCAGCACCTGCCTGTCCACAGGCACTTGCCAGGCAGGAGTGAAGGCACTGCAGCCTGCCAAGCCCGTCTTGGTAACGCTTTTGAGTGAACATCGTGAAAGTTCGTGGAGTGATTCTGTGCCACCGGCACGAATGACTAATTGCGATTAATGCTGTCTCAGTAGCGATTTGCCCATAGATGGCAGTCTCTGCTGTTCTTTTGCAACATTAGCAGTATTTGCGTTTTCTGTATTTGTTCCATCACAGAAGATTCTGTTGTTCAATAAGGCCATAAACTCCAACTGAAAAGCCAGTTGGAGAACAGTTACTGACTCGTCTCTCAGACTTTCTAAGAAAATTAGAAGGAAACCTGATTATATTTGTAAAAGTTGTAAAAATACAAGTTGGTACTTTTCAAAATCAGTTATTCAAACCTGACAATGTTTTTGCAGCCAATAGCACCCATTTTGGCACTTGTGAATATTTTAAGGTGTCTTGCCATTGTAGATGGGGAATTAGAGTGCACAGAGCCACCATCACCATGATACAGTCCTGAGTCCAGGAAACTTAATGAAGATGTGAAAAGGAAGAATGGGGACACTGGTTTCCCCATACTGACACATGATTTTGTAATTTAATAGCTATGAGATGATTGACCTTGCTATGCTTGCTTTTAAATTGAGATAAAATGTTCGATGTAAAAAAAACTTAGCAGCAGTCTCAATGGTAGTAAAGGAGTTGCTTCTGCAGAGTAAGATGATGACACGTGCTCTTCAGTGGACAGAGCTACCGTCTGAACATAGAGTATAACTGACAAAGTTTTGCACTACAGTGTGAATCTGAGGACTAGCAGATGTTTACTTATCTAGAGAGCTTGTTACAGCAGGCACTGCCTCCAACAAATGGGTCCTTTTTGTTTGCATTTGTACTGCAGTCCTCACTGGTGATTAGGTGGTAGAGTAACATGATCTAGAAATGCAATTAGTGATGTCAGTGTAACTTCTGAAGTAAGCAGGTGACCACAGGCACAGACTGGAGTTCTGTACCATAATATATCTCTTGCATGTTAGGATATATGCAGGAAAGATATGTCTCTGTATAGGCACAGAATCAGAGCTTATGTCATCTGGGTTTAGTTCCCAAATTTTCAAAAATCTCTGTAGACTTTGGAAAAATCACCAACCCCTGCCTCACTTCCCTGTGACTGAAATGGAGCAGTAGATTTTCCTTTCTTCCCAGTTTAGCCTGACTTTTCAAGTAGTGTGAGGTCTTTAAGGAGTGGGTTATCTCTTGTTCCAAATGAATATGTATCAGTGAGCCTTGATCTCCACGGGAGTTGTGCATGAATGAAGAAAACAGACGTGGAACTCTCATTCGTGCTATGTATGAGGGGAAATGGTGTATGAGCTGCTGGTTGTAGCCAGATCCCCTGTACTTAAATGCTTAACAGTCGTCTAACTGTTCTCAGTTATCTACACTTAGAGCTCAGTGGTCTCATCTATAAGGGACATGAGTCTACCTCAGTAGTGCAGTGTAAAAGAAAACACTTGTGAGGTGCAGAGAATCCTGTTTAAGTGGTTTGGCTTATTCAGAAAGTCTTCAGCACAGCTGGAGGGTGAATCCCTGAATCCTACCTTTAAAGACGAAGCTGAGAACAGATGGTTCCGTAGCATCTCCAAGAAAGCATATACAGCAGCCACATCTGCTAAGCACTCTCTGGTGATGACTCATTGTTTATTTCGACAAACATGCCAAACAGGAAAAAGCTCTGTCTTTTCAGTCCTTCCCTCCTCAAAATTTGTCTGCTGTCTAGGCTGACTGTAAGCAGTGGAGCTCATGGGCAGTACTAGTATTTAGCTGACCAGCCTTTAGCTTCAAACACGTGCAGAAGCCTTGCAAGACTGCAGTTTTCTTAAAACGTTTTCAGGCTGTGGATTGAGAGGCTTGCTCTGTCGAATCACTCTGGGACTGTGACAGATGGAGGGCCTGTCACCCAGCATGTGGTAAATTGCATCTATCTGGCTCTGCTCAAAGTTGGTTTGAAAGGCTCTGAGCTTTTCTGTGGATGAAAGTTTATTTGTTATGTAACAGTTTACAGAATATGTGGAAGGATAGTTTTGTTTTATCTTACTCTGCCAGCAGCTTTAGAGGACTAGATCCATGTGAAAGTGTGTATCTCATCCCAAACAAAGTTCAATCTGAGTTAGGATATAGTTATGGGGATCATAACCATATTATAAGTTTAAAAGCTTTAATTACTACATTCCTAAAGGATAAGAACATAGGATATGGCAGAATGTCTCAGAGGTCAGGAATACCTGCTTTAGGAGAATGTACAAAAGGTACCATCATCACAAAATCTGTCTTTAGAGGAAGTTTAAATATAAGCCCCAGTTAATAAAAGATTATTTTCCTTAAAGCCCCTGCTGGTTAGTAGGTAAGTATTAAAGCTCTTTTTCATAAAAAGAATTGAAATGAAACACAATTTAGTGTTTTCAGAAATCTTTTTAATATCCCTGTAAAACAGGAAAAGCTGTCAAACAGCAAACACTTCCGTCAAGCAGCTGCAAAAATGATGCACAAGTGCAAAGGAACAAATAACGCCATGAAGATTGTCTTCTAAATCTAGAATGCTTGCTCTAAACCACAGAAAAAACACCTTTGTATAAAGTATGGGAATATTTTCACTGAGAATAAAGTGAATTGTGCATTCATGTGCAGTGTAGTGCATTCATTGCACAGGAGTACGTGTGCAGTAATTAAAATCAACGTGAAGGGCCAAATACCAAATGAAGGTAACAAAGTTACGACCAAATGTTTTGATTCGACAAAACAGTGGAAATAGTCTTTTTTATGTAACATAGATAGTAAATGCAGAATATATGCAGAGTAGTGCTTCTGAGAAGGCTCAATTTAATGAATGTAAGACAAAACATTGAATTCTGTTTATGTTTATACCACTATAAGTCCAGGGTAACTCCACTGATTTACTCTGGATCTCTATCAATACGTTGCAAATTAACATCTGGCTCACATCATACATTTAATTTCTATCTTTTACTGACTACCAGGACACCACGTGAGGGGAGAAAGAAAAAATGGCCCTTGTCCTTATCATAATTGTACTGCAGTGGCTTTTTCTAAAAGTCACACTACTCATTTGTATTTAATTCCTTGTGCTTTCTGAACCATAAACCTCTCATTCATAATGAAAATTAAAAGCTATTTTATGTATTGTTTCTACTGCAGTTTTATTTTCAAATTTCTTTTAATAGTTTCTCTTCTCCTGAATTCAGAGGTTTCAAAAATATGTACAATTCAGTTAAATAAATGCTGTTAGTATTTCCCATGTTTAAAACAGTGCACATCTAATAACTTCACTTCTATATATATCACCTTCTAGATAAAGAACTTAGAAGTAGTACTACAGAAACAGGTACAATCTTCAAACTTAAACAGCAGATTTCTGCTTAAATCCACTCAAACTCACACTAACAGAAATGCTTTATACAAGAGAAATTAACTGTACAGAGACTTATTTACTCTAATTTAAAGATCTGATTCAGTCCCTACTGAAATAAGTGGGACTTCCCATAGATTGGTTCAGATCCTAGGTAAGAATTCCCAGTTAATCTATGGAAAGGACCAGAGGAAGATGAAATGTGTATGTGTGCCACAATGCACACACAGTCATTTCATCTGGCTTAGTATTGTGTTCCTTTTTACATGGATGCAGAATGAAAGAATACTGATGCTATCTACAGCTGTTCATATTACTGGGAAAAATTAATATTCCATCCAATTATTAGAACACTATGCCTGCTTTGAAGAGAACCAACTAGGTTTTAAAGGCAACCTATGTCTGTCAGTTTCTTGATTTAAGACTCCTAGTGATGGTGGTATATATTTCTGGGCTGGAGTGATGACTGGAAATGATTCTACATTGTTCAAGCAATGAAAGGTAAACAAATTGAGTCTTTCCACACAAAAACATAACTACTGTAGAAAATGCTGATTTTCAGCACAAAACCCAAGAATGCGCAACAGTAAGTAAGGGACAACTAATCTTCCACCAACACCAACGAGTCTTAGATCTTTATAGTTGCCCTCTGGTCCGCAAAACTAATTCAAAAGGCTGCTATGTCCTTGTCACCATCCCAAAATATTTTCCTAACAATTAATATGCTATTACATGGAACACAAAAATTGTCCATCGCAATTTAACCATAGTGTTGCAGTGCCGGCTGGCTGTTTCTCCAAATGTGAGCCAAGATTTAAATTACTTACCCAGGACATGTTAAGCAAGGTTTTGAAATGTCTTAGAAATCAAAGTAATCTAACGAAGCATTTAATATAACACTTGTCTGTTCTGGCTTGTCATATCTTTGAAACAATTGCTGAGTGGTCCCTGGCAAGTGGAATAGCAACAGTGAGGAGTCATGCCGCAGTCAGTAGGAATCCATTGCTTGAAGTTTCTGAAGGACTTCCAGCACGACTTCATAACAGAATAAATAGTCATCCTGTATGCAGAGACATCAGTGTGAAACACTTAGTTACATTCAACATAAGGTCTGGACAAAGAATGGACTGGCTGAGTGCTGCTCATGACATCATCATCTCCATAACATGCATACAAAAACCTTAGATATTTAAAAGCATCCTTGTACTTCTTGTCCCATCACTTGTAAAAGTTCAGGAATGCTTTATTCAATGCAGTACCTGTAAGCATGTGCTCAAGTCTCATTTAAGTCAGTGAAGGTTATCTATTTTCTTAATTTTAATCACATGCTCAATCATTATCCTGAAGAAAAATGTATTGAAGCATGTGTTAAAATATTTGCTTATAGGAACAACTTATCCTAGTCTTGTCTTGCTTTTCTTCCTACCACCTGTTCACTCTAAACTGAGGTAGCTGCATCTCGCCTTTTCCTCTGTGAAAGCTCATTTCAGGATAAGGTTTAACTAACTCAGCAGGAGAAGGGCTTACTGAGGTGATGATAACTCAGCAATATCGAAATTCAACCGAAGGCCACAATTTTGCTAAGATTATGCTTTAAGCCCTGGATTTATCAAAGCATATGTGCATGAACCACTAATTGAGGCTTTTAAAAATCATAATCTAGTTGAATATTGAGAACTTACCTTAGTTTGGATCATGCCAAAACGCTGATTTCTCAAATCTCTCACTATCTGTTTGATATTGAACTATATCAGAAGAGAACAGTTGTTATTTTGTTGATAGGCAAGTTACAAAGAAAGATTTAAGTATGTTCAGTCAGGGAAGCTGTGACTCAATTCTTTTATGAATTGTTTATTTGTAGTTACTATATTTGTATCTTAAAGCAACAAAAGCTGGGTTGATTCCACTTTATTAGGATAAATTCTACCAGCAATTACTCTGGTCTAAAATATGCCCACATGTTGTTGACATCCGCACCAGTTTGTAATACTTAACAAGGATCTGCTTGATACTTACACATAGATCTTTTTCTATATAGCTGAGCAGAAGTTCAACACAGAGCAAAACTCCACTTCTTCCAATGCCAGTGCTGCAGTGAGCAACAATAGGTCCTGCACTGTGAGCTTTTCTCATGTAGCAAATAAATTTTACGAGCTGCTCAGCCAGTTTGGGAGTATTGTGGTCTGGCCAAGTGGTAAACTGCAAATGACTTATAATGCGCTTCTCTTCTGTCTGGAAGAGAAATATCAGAAATGAAAAAATTTACAAGTCCTAAGACCTGTTTTCCAGGAAATCCACTGATAAATTTTCCTTCAGCCTCATTCTTAGTCAATTGTTTCTCTACTGCACAATTCTTCAGCTTTTCATACTTGACCCTATTAAGGTTTCTTTTAGGTTTTCAGAAACGCCCTCAGCAGACACAGATCTAGGAAATTTACTTCATACAATTTTGATGAAACACTGAAGTTGCTCTGTTGCAAAGAAAGGATGTAGTTATATTATTTGTTGGTTAGAAAGGAAAACCAAAAACATTTATTAAATTAGAACATTCCAGTACTGTTTACTAGAATTGCTTTTGTAACTGACCTAAGCTGGACAAATAGAAGGCTAATAATATGACAGCTACAATGGTAAGATAGTAAATACTATTCTGCCTGTCATATGAAAGAAAAATTTGTTATTAGATACCCCAATATACAAACTAAATCAACTAAAAAAAGTTTACAATAATAATAATGTAGATAAAATAAATAGTATTATTAATAGAATGGTCCAGGGAGGGTACTTGTTGCCAGCTTGCCAAAACACATTAAGATGAAAGCAAAAGAACTACCTGAATTTTTACCATCAGAAGAATCTGAATGCATGTCTGGATTTCTGCTGAAGTAAATCTATGACTTTCTGTAGTAATTTTATACTGGTCCAAGACAAACATAACATGTTCATTGAAAGAATCATGTATAATGACCCATCTTCCCATCTTCATCATCTTTTGGGGAGACTCAGATCAGATGCTCTACTGTGCTTCACACTCAGTGACATAAGGTGAATAGTGCTTCATATAGAGAAATTGTTCTTTTGATGGAAAAAGACATCAAGTTAGTCTGGCACAAGTATGAATCTTTTAATTTTTCCATTAATTGATATGTCCTGCAGAAATTTTTACAAAGCTTTTCTTAATATTGAGGCAAGACTGATGGACTTACAGTTGTCCTGATTTCCATGTTCTTACACCTGGTTTCTGTATTTGTTAGGTTTCTAAAAATTTGCTGCTAGATTTGTGGTTTCATGTATATTGATGTCTTTTCATGAATTAAAGAGTATCATTTGTTCTAAATTCTAGGATGAAAACCACCTTCTTCCCCTCTTTTCTTCCAGTCACCATCACAGAATATGAACCCACTCTGGCAGTCCTTACTGATTTGGTTTGCTGAGAACAGTGAACAATTCTGCAAAACAGTGAACACACCATTCTGTGACAATTTTTGTCCAAATGGATGTAATGTTGGATCCATTGCTTGTGGAATGAGCAAAGAAGCAACATTTCATTAAACCCTAATTTCATGCCTGTGATTCAGAATTGGACATTCCTAAAAAATACAGAGCAGATAGTATGGAAGAAGCAAACAATAACAACAGTATTTACTCATGTAAAATATCTAATCAATTTCATAATCAATAATATGAAAGTGCTAGTCTATTCAACTTACCTGCTTGTTGACCATTTTTATTGTTCTAATTATGAAGTATTCCTGAATCTGGTAATTGTTCAGCCTGAGATGGAAATTAGTCAGGTCTATAGAGTCATGGAGAGGTTCAGGCCAGTATCGATGACACTTGACTTGCCCTAGCTCCACTTCTTTTGTCATCATGGCAATCACATCTGATTCACTCTCCCACACCATTTGCCAGAAATCAGCCATGGTGGATGGCAGAGGATCTTGGGTTATAATATAGAAATGTTCCTCTTCTCCAACCATCATTCTGATGTAACTTGCGTTAATGTAGCCATTCTTTGCTCCCAGAGGAACTCGTGTCCTATCATCTGTGCAGAAACAGAAAGTTGCTATTTCAGCTGTAGATGTGAAAGAGTCCTGCCATCTCTAGCACTTAGGAGATGGGGAACCTCAGCCTCTACCAGCAAAGTATGCCTGTGGATTTTAGAATACATTTGTCTAGTAGCACTAATATTCATCACCGCTCATAGGAATTCCTACAGACAAATCGTATGGTTCACTGCAGCTTTATTTTTCTTAAGATACTTGCATAACACTCTGACAAGTCTTCTAATTATTTGGCAGCAATCCAAAATACTGTATCCAGCACAGATGTTAATATATGACATGGGAACATTGCCACTAGATAGTGGTGGTATAAAACAGGAAAATTCTGAGAAAGTATACTCTATCACTAATATAGAGGTAACTGTGCTACAGATTTTGCATGTGTTGTCCCGCTGCTGAAATTTAGGAAGACTCAAGGGTCCAGAAGGTGTTCTCCTTTTGTCAGGGTAACTCTCAGGGAATCGCTGGGCAGTACATTATGTCTTGGAAATCCTTAACAGCAGTCATGTGGCTTTTGGGTTAAAATCTTCCTTCTAAAATGACCTCATCAGCAATGAAACTTATTTCTGACTCAGATCAGAGCTGAACAGCTGAAAGCTCTCGTTGGATATTGTGTTTTCAAATACTTCTGAAAGAATCTTTAACTTTTCAAGAGCTACATAACTCCATGATTTTCACTGTACTTTTCAGAATTACACAGTGTCACAAGCAGTAGATGTAGCTGTGCATTTAAATATATTTCAAGAACTGTCATTATAGTTCAAATTACACTTGCCCACAGAAATGTAATAGATGACATCGCTGAGAAAGAGGGAAGAAAACACCAATACAGCTGCCCCCCTACCAGACTACGTCCCGCCTTGTGGAAGATGATACTTGAGAAAATTACATGTTGTGCAATGCAGGCATCCTTACATGAACTCTACCTCTTTTAGAAAAATCGGAACACATTTCATTACCAGTGGAGCTCTCTGTGACTAAGGATGTGGTGGAATTTGTCTGCTATTTCTCAGTGGTATAGCTGTTTCCACTTTCTGATGTCTGTTCACTGAATGTGTGTTCTCATTACTGTGCATACTTACACGGGAGAATATCTTGGTATCTGTTTTTACCCTGGTTTTCTGGTGCCTTGCCAGTTCGGCAGTCATCTGTTGGTTTCATATGTTCTAAAGCCTAGGTCAAAGAGAAATAATCAATCCATCTTGTTCACATCCTTTGCAGACGACCCTTGCAGAGTCAGTGTGAGCAAACTTTACTGCTGTATGTGACCAAGACTGGGAAATAGACTTCTTACAGAAGACAATCAGTACATCCTTCTCTAAACTTCTAGGCAAAGAATTCAAGATGCTTTGTATTTTCTTCAGACTGCACACAATTTCTGGGGTTTTCAAGTGATATTTCCAGCCCATATTCTCAGCCCCTGTCATTACAGATCCCTGTTGTATGTTACTGTAAAATAGATGTTTGGAATAGTGTCTTGGCCAAATGTCAGCATTCATCATTGATAAGATACTGAACCACCCACTATTGCACTGTTAACAGGTAGGGAATGTCAGTGAACAATTTTCAGTGACAGAGCAAGTGATGGATACAGGGAACAGCATGAGTGATGTTAAGTGCAAATGATATGGCTGTAAAGTATTTCATAGCAGATTGAGGGGAACAGAATGCAGTGTAGCTGGAAGCAGGAATGTGATGTTAATTTCATTTACAGATTTGAGTAATTTTCACTTTTCTTTGTTCTTTTACCTTTGGTACGTATTGTACAATGCTCAGCCACCACATTATGCCACTATACAGTGTATATGGACTGAAATACATGTGACAATTCTTTAAAATCTTCATCAGTTACTACAGCTTTTATGCAGAAAAAATATCCATTGGCTTTAAGCAACCAGTTCTTTCCCTATTAGATCTTCATGTTTTCTGAGCAGATGTGTGTCTCGGCTCATAGCATGCTATGCCTACATCAGGAACAGAATGGAATGAATGGAATTAATACATGCCTTTGAGCCCTCAGAGAAAGTCACCAAATCCTATACACTTGAGCCTGTGGGATTTTCTACCCAGAAAGTCAGAGATATAAAGGCAAGTGAAAGAAACTGATAATGTTGTAATTATTCTGGAAGAGTGATAGCAATCTATTTCACTGGTGATGAGTACATCCTTTAAAGGAAATTTCAGTACTGTGTTGAAGATTTATAAAATAATACATTCTATGGGAATTTGCTGATAACTGAGTACTCTATTTATATCCAGAAACAAGAGATTTTATGTGCTCTCCTAATTTTATGCTTTTTCATGAATTTTATGCCATCAGATGTAATTATATGTTTTCATTATCTACAAACATATGTTACTTTTTCTTTTAAATTTCACAAAGTTCCTGACTTTAACAGCATCTTGTGGCAATGAGTTCCATGGTTCACTGTAGCACTATGTGAAATATTTTCCTCTCATCAGCTGTTTTAACACTAGTGAATCCCTAGCAACATGGATTTCTTGCTTTAATGCAGCCTCTAGAATAGTTCTTAGTCAAATATTCTGCAGACCTGAGGGGAAGAAATCAGTCTAGGAAAAAGTGATTCACACTCTAATTTTGTGTATTACTTATTTTTCATTCCATGTGATCAGTATCTTTGGACAGGGAACAGCATAAGCCTGACATAAGTGGACAGCACTCAAACAGCAGACCAGAAGCCCCATTTTGGCTGGAATAATTCTCTGAGAAAGTGTAGTCAGTAAATATATACTAGTGGATCCCCCATGAGGTATGCAGAAGGCTGCTAAAAGTCACTTTCTTAGCTCTGCTAAACACTCAGATCTTAAAAAGGAATGAAACCTTACCATAAACTCCTTTAAAACCTCTTGATTGTCAACCCGCAACTGAAGGTCTTGAATAAGACCTGTGATGCCAGTCCTTGGACCTACTTCAGTCAGTGGTGGTTCAAAGTCAATTAAATGAGTCAGTTCATCTCCAGAAGCAAAGGTTCTGCCTATATATCAACAAAAAAACCCCAAAGAGGTTGTTAATGATTACTGTTCTCAGTGCAAAGTCTTGGTTTTAAAAACTAGGGGGCTGCAGGACTTAAGAACATTTTCATGCTTACGCTGTGGAAGTGAAATATGAAAAGAATATTTTCAGCTTACTTATGTTCACATAGGTAAAAAGAAGAATAAGTCAGCACTATGGGTACAACCAGCACTACATTTCATGTAATGTGGAAGCAGATCCAACTATTGCAACTTATTCCCTCATACAGTTTCTAAACACAGTTGGTTCTAAATAAACTGTTAAGGAGACTATGGCCACATCTTCACAGGGAATCATCTTCATGTTTTCAACACTCCTGAAAATTAGTATTGCCACACCCCACTGCTAGCAATAAGCACTGCAAATTCTTCCTCCATAAAGAAAGTAAATATCTTCTGTGCTTTTCATCTTACCTCACACTTCCCTTGAAGGACAAGATGTGAACTATCTTGATACCAAAATCAGGATTCAGTTTTACTGACTAGTTCACCCTGAAGTATATTTTCTGATTCAAAACTTCAAAGATTAAGAAGATAGATTAAACATTCATATCTCCAGAAATATCACTACACTACTGGAGCAATGTAGTGTAAAAACAGTAGCTTGTTGAGTAAAAAATAATGGTTTGAGTCACAGGAATTATGGAATTTGTCCTTTTAGTCATAGGCTACTGTTGGCAAAGAATAAAATGCCAGCTGTCTCAAAGAAAACCTGATGATCTGTTCCACAGGTTTTTTGTAGGCTGGACAGACCAATACTCTTTTTTCCTCCTGTAAGATGTCGTTGCTACTCTTAACTAACCTCCATTACATGTGTTGTGCTTGCTATGCTTTTGTCTGGGGCTACAACTTGCACCTGTCTTATCTGAGCTTCTAAGACACTTTCAGTTCACTTTCTGTTCTCTAACCTTCATAGATGTGTGTGTTTCTATTAACTAGCTGAGTGCCAGTAAAGAGAAATCCCTGCTCCAGACAGAACGTGCTATTTCCTATACACCCCTCTTTCCTTCCAGATGAAGTGGAATAAAATCCTCAAACTTTGAGCAGGTAGTAGAGGACAGATCGGTTATAATTTTCTGTTTGCTAGCCAGCACATTCAGTAGTGTGAAAGAGAGAACTGTCATTTATTTCTGATAAAAACCATCAGCAATTCATTGCTTCTACAGAGCAAGAAGCAGCAGAGAGAGATCTGTATTTCAGAGAATCCATGGGATACTGCAGCACCCTCAGTATGATTGGGTATAAGCAAGGTATTCAGAGATTTTCCTCTGGGGAAGAACATGATATAAAACGTTTTTAAAAAATCCCAACCAAAACGCAAAATGAAGACACAAAAATGCCCACAACAAATAAAAAATGTTGCTCATCCTTTTGAAACTGGATTTCCAAAGCAGAGATGCTCAGATCAGTGACAAGTGGGTGATGACCAGGAGAGCCACCACCCCTGGGTTCAGTTAAGTACATTCAGACTCCTGTTCCTTCCTTATAGCAGTTCTCCAAAAGGGTTGGAGAGACCTTGATGTAGGCTACCTTGTGGATGTTGCAAAGGTTTGGTGGCCTTCATACATATCAGTGGTAAAACTGTGTCCTGAGTGCCCATATCTCTGAGACATTAAGAGCAAATTCTTAGCTTGTATACAAAGGATTAATGTTGTTCTCGCTGTATATATACGGAGGAGCTGTCTTATAGTATTAAAGAAACACGAGAAGTTTTTGCATGGTTACTTCTAGGTAGAAAGGAAATCCTGTGAGGCATATCATCATCTTCATTGTTCCAGTTGTCTGATTCAGGTTGCTGACTCTCTCTTCTGCAGCCTTCACATTCTCTATATTTCTGTGACCTGTAAAACATCATTAGTTGAATGGTCTTATGGAAGCAGCAGGAGCTTTGATAATCTGAACCATACAAAGGTTTTGGTTTAAGTCACGTGTAACTTTCTTAAGCAACTATTTTTCAAGAATTAGTGTGAACTCTGAAGAACATAAGTTCAAGGAGTAGTAGTAGCATTTTGTCTGGAGTAGTGTTTGCAAATATATCTAGTGAAAAACACTACTATTCTATGGGTTTTTTTGTTTGGTTGGTTTTGGTTTTGTTTTTTTCCCAAAGAGATAAGAACGTACTTTGTATAAAAAGCTGCCCAAAAATGATTGAAATTAAGGTTTGCCACAGTTACAGACATCTTATCCTATGTATGATCATAATACATAATCTTAGAAATAGTAAAAGGTACACTTAAGAGGGAGAAAAAGATAATAAGTAGTGGTTTTGAAAATATCAATAACTATTGCAGGCTGTGCATGTTCAAGTTACACAAAGCTGTTGCAAGTAGAAAATAGAAATACCAGAAAATACTGGTAGTAAAAAGATGCATATTACATGACAGGGACCAGAAAACCTTCCTATTTGCAAAACAACCAGGAAAGATGCTTGTTATGCATATATATGATAAGTTTGTATTAGCCATAAGGGCATTTACACATCTTGCATACAGAGCAAGATAATTAATAATAATCACCTGTGATTACCTGGTAATTGCAGTGAGATAATACCAAGTGACACTGAACCTATGTTCACAAGGATGTTCTCACTTGCAGATGCTCCCAAAGTTTCTTTCAGAATTTACCTCTGCAAGCAGGCAAGTTAGGGAAGATTTTCATCCCTAATTGATTGGCCAATTACTGTTTTTACAAAATTTTAAGTTTTAAATGTAAATATTTGATCCTTTTTTACTAATTGTGTGGGTTATAAGTGATAAAATAATCTTATTACATACATTCTACATCATTGTAACAGACAAAACTGCCAGTGTCTTATCAGCATTATATTATTCTTTGATTTCTCATTGTATTGTAGATTTAAAATTTGAAGTAAAACTCTTCCTGTACTATGTACTTTCTTCGGAGTAACATCCTCAAGTTCTATGGATTCTCAGATGTCTGAAGTTCATCATCTCTAGTGACAGCCGTAGAAGCACAGGGTCTAGCCCAGGCTGCAATATCTGCTTGGAACACTTGGTAAAACCCCCAGGGACCCTGCCTACACCAATGTGATAGTGCTACCATTATTCTCTCTGCTTCTCAGTGAGAAAGGCTAAAGCTAGCTCAGGCACCTCTGCATGAGCTGTTACACCTAGATACTTCCATTTGTCTAACTATTTGTGTGGAAGCTGTTCAGCAACTCTTACTGAAGATGGAGCTGCATTCCAATAGAACTGTATTTCTATCTTTTGGGACACATGGCATTTGCATACCGTATTAGGACAGCTCTGGAAATACAAGAATAAGATATCCATACTATTTGAATAGTTTTACTGCATTTGAAAGACCTACCTCTTTGAAACGCTACTGATGATATCCTTAGAGTCTTGTCCAGCCAGCTGACCTTGCAGAGGAGAACTGTGTGTATTTTCTGGATCCTGCAGGTTTAAAAGCTGAGAAAAATCAGAGCACAATATCAAGAATATAGTTACTTTCATCAACATTCTTTCTCTTATCTGACAAAAAATGTGTCCTTTACTAATAAATGAAAGGGAAAACATAGTAGTTTCCATTTTCAGAGGAAAACATGTAACTTTTATTCAGCACTTCGGTATCTACCAGGAGTAAAAAGCTATATCAGCTGTATTTGTGAGTTTCATAACAATACAGTCTTCAGATATCTCTACATCTTAGCAACCATGACTAAACTTTGAAAAGGTTCATGTTAGTTATATCCTCTTTGATTTCATAAAGAAAATACAATCACAGGACTAATTAGTCACACTCTTCACCTCCTAGCTCTTGGCAGCAGAAAGCACCAGTGTGTGAGATGGAATTGTTGGCAATAATTTCCTTTTTTTCTGTCAGACAGAGCTATGCCAGCTGTTAGAAGCAGGGTGCAGCTGCTCTACTGAAGAAGCACTCAACTAACAGAGAAGGCAGACCCTTGATCACCCTCCATATGCAGTAGAAGCAATAGTATTGGTGGCTTTATTTTTCATCCTAGAAAATAACACCTGTGTCCTGCATTTAAATAATGATGCAGGACAACTGCCATTAGTATGTGGAAGTGGCTCATTCTCAGTTGTAACACTTGATAGAGAACCATTGAAATATAATTATTTCAATTTTAGTTCAGAGTGGTGTTTCTTCTTTCCTGCTTAATATTCCAGCTGCACTCAGAAACCACCTTGGCATGTTACACAGTATAAACTACTGAATGCCCTACGGCATCTTAGTGGTAGCTGCCACATATACCTTATTTTCTTACTTTTGTTTTTGTATTTTACCATTAGAATAGGGGAATTTGTGGCTGTCTGTTTAACCATGAATTCATTTACCCATTTTTTTCACCTATGGACTACAATGATTTGAGAATGCTATACGGAGTTTTATATTTTGTGTGCCAAGGAAAGGTGTTTTACTGCTGCTTTTTTGCATCTGTTTTTTTCAGTAGCCTGTAATTTTCAAAGTCTACATCTTTGGAGTAGATGGCAGCTGTGCTCTACAAAGTAAAACATAAATAGTTTCTATTCATAGGAGACAGCTAAACGCAAGCTGGATATCATGAAGAAGAAAGAGTTAATGGAACCAATTCAGAAAAAAATTTTAGCATGAGCTTAAAGTTAGGCATGTGCTGTGCTGACAGAGGTAACCACATGATTAAAATTAAATTTGTGCCTTAATACCTTGCTACCCCAGAAATCTAATAAGGAACTTGTGAGCTTAGTACTATCTCCTGCTTCTCACTGTTATTATTTCTTGGGTGTACTTCTTTGTAAGATCATGGACATGACCTTGTTTTGATATTACGTTTCATCAGTCTCTAATAGTTTAGTTCCAACACCCATTCCAACAATGTACTTAAACCTTCCTCAAACAAATTTCTTTTCAACGTCTTCTCAGCTCATTCACATCAAGACTTTCTTCCATTTTGCTTTTTCTAGATTGATTATATTGGTTGAGACAGGGTTTGATTTTTTTAATTTGTTCTGGAGAATAAGATGACTTCTATTTCTCACATTTTCTGAGAAGTTTTACAGTTTTAAACTTGGAAATAACATGCTGTAAAATTTGATGGGGAATGTCTTGCAGGACTTACTGCATTTCAAAAACAACCAAGTCTGAAGAAGTTTGGGTGCCTTGGAGTTATGACTATTAATGGGAGACTGTTGAATAGAAATCTTTTAAAGTATATTGTTTTAAAATAGTGAAAGAATGGTGAAATTAATAGATCATTCATTCCAATATTATAAAGCACCAGAACTATACTTGCATATGCAGCCTTCCTTCCCTCTGCCCTTTTGGCATATATACTCATCATATGCTCTTATCTCAGTGGAATCCCCTGACTCATTCACGTTAGCAGTTCCAGTCATTGCAGCACACTTCCCTCACATTAATCTTTTTTCATTAAGAAGGCATGGTTGCTACCTGCACTGCAGCAAACCCATTTTGTAAACAAACGCAGGAGTACATTGCCTGACAATTTCTAGAAGCGTGATTCAGATTTTACCTTGGTGCACATCTGGTTGGATTCTTCTTCTTCCTTGAAAGTGAAAACAGGCTGAGCTCTCAGGCTTTCCTCAGCACTGTCTGAATACCAGACAACAAAATCAAAGTAAAATAATATGCCTATAAAGCATGAAAATATAGATCCATTTCTTCAGCCACCCACAACAGAGGACTTGGACCTTGGAAGAAGCACTGAGATACAGTGACAGAAACTGGCATGGAATATTCCTTTCATAGATGCTCTGAGAGGTTTAGTACAGCATTGATGCCATATATCACCACTGAAGCAGCCACCATAATTCAGGTTGCCAGAAGATACACTGAAGTAGACCTCTATATCAGTAGTAGTTACAAAAATCTTGAAACAGAATTTAAATCTTCCCTCCCTAACCCAGCCCATTTATTTGCAGTGCTAAGGGACAAATACCATAGATGCCACTGATGCCAGTGCTTCTGTAGTACCACTGGGTTGTGCTGGTCCAGAAAAACAGTTTAAATTTTCCAGCAATTGTGTAATTTACCAATGTCACGTGAAATGCAAATAAACATCCCCGAAGTTTGTTATTTAAATTTGCAGAACTGTAGAAAAGGCTAGTCTCACTCAAGTGAATGGAAATATTTCCACAGCCCTTAACAGGGGAGGAGCTTCAATCAACCTTTTGATAACTGGCCATCCTTCCATATTTCTTTTTTTTTTTCATTATTAACACCCAATATTAAACTAGAATACAGATGAGGCAGTGAACATCCTTTTCCTGGGCCAGTGCTGAGCATAGTTTTCTCATCTTCATGGAAAAGCTTTGCTCTGGAAATACACAGGTTAACTTCCAGTAAGTGAAGAACTCTGTCCAGTACTTATGACACAGGCCAGGAGTTCAAGAAGAGTAGCTTCAGTCTAATAGATACCGAAAAAATTGAGATCCTTGAACCCTAGAGACAACTGCTGCCTAACAGCATAATTGCCTATAATACCTATGCAGGTAAATTTGCATTAGTAAACCTGACCAGATGCATAAATGTTTGCTGTGAAATATGTCCAAAACCTACAGTCAGCTTTGCATGTCTCCCAAGTCAAATGGGGAGATAGCAAATAACAATAGCAGTGGCTTCTTGCCTGAGAAGATTCAAGGACAGCCTCCGATTTGTAACCAGCAGACCAGAAGCTATATTAGGGAGGAATTCTGTATTCTTCCCATTTATGTTTCCCCACATTACAGGAAACATTTCAGTGTTGAAAAAAATAGAAAGTTGATGAATATAAACCCATAATCTATTGATAGTAATTAACCCTTGATTGCAATCCCAGCTTTAAGTAGTTAAATTTTGAGTATGTAGTAGAGCATAGCGTGCAGCACAGGTTTCTCCCATTAGAATTAGCCAGCTGTCTAAGTACTGCCCTATACAGGTGGGTGTGCTCTTAAGTTAATAGCAATCAACCTGGGAGCAGAGGCTTCTGGACTGGAACAAGAACAAGCACAGAAGGGAGAGGAGCTGCCTGCCAAGCAGAAAAGAAGATGTAGTGCTTCTAAGAGATAAGGTAGGAGTGATGGATGGAAATCTGTGGGAAATGCATTTTAGCAGCTGGATAAGTAATTAGCTGTGATTCCATCAGTGAGTTGTATAAAATTAGGTAAAATCAGATCAGCAACCTTCTGACTTAAAAACATAAACAGAGTTAAAGCATCTTTGAGGGTCTTGTGGTTTTGCTCCCACTATTCCTAGACTTAAAAATCACACTGGGGTGTTCCTTCCCTGTGGTCCTGTCTTGAGTAGCTTAGCCAGAGCTGCAGATCAGGGTGAAAAATGTATTTGTATCTACAGCTTTGAATCAGGAGTAACTGTAAAGGTAGTAATATTGGATTGTTTTACTAATAGACAAGTTGAATTCAGGCAACACATAATCCCACTTTTATCATTTACTGAGTGGATGTGGCTGCTTACCAGGCTTTGCTTTTGTGTTTGAGGGGGAAGATGTACTGTTGCTCTGATTGCCTGAATAAGCCCAGTTCAAAGCCGTGCTTCGGCAGACAGTGAGTTGAACAGTGCCTTGAGCCTTGCGCAGCAAATCTATAACTGTTTGACGTGGTAGACCAGACACGAAAGTTTCATTCACCTGAAAAATACATGATATGTACTTCCAGATTCCTCTGACAGAAAGCTCTTTTTAATCACATAGCCCAGCACTGAGTGATCTGTACATAACTTCTTTGCATTTCATGTGTCCTCATCCCCTCCCATTTTGGTAACTTGCTTCATCATCTCCTCTCTACTTCTTTATACCATGGTTGCCAGCAGTACACCACAAAAGTATGGCCTGCATCTCTTCTGACACACTAAGAGGACATTGTTTCTCCCACTCCTCAGACAGAATACAGCAGAGACATGGAAATAAATAAAAAATAAAAAAGCAAACAAAAACATTGAAACTCGGGGGGGGGGGGGATAACTTGGAGTGAAAAATTAATATTATTTATGTGGAAAGGTGGTTAAGATATTATTTTAAATAAAGATTAAAAAACTCTGATTCTAGTACTTTTGTCTGGTCTTGATAATACCTAACTGGCACCAATGACAGGCTCTTCCGCATATCCTCCTGGTTAGCTGTTATATACATGCTTGGTGATTTAACTCTTGTTCCACTGATTTATTTTTTTCATGTATAATCCTCGCTGGGCACACTTACATTATGGAGCAGTGGCACTTTGCTGCTTGCCCTGTTATTCTGGGTCTGCTTCTCTGCTGGAGTGCCCAACAACCCCCTTCCAGCTGTAAAGAGACCCAGTCCCCCAGGAAGGTGAACTCTAGGCAAGGGGTGGGGGTGCCCAGAAGAGCCCTCTGACCCCCTGTAGCTGAGGGACACGGTCTTCTACATGTTACTGTGCCAAGCAGCCTAAGATTTCCAATCTGCACAACTTTTACACTGAACAGAATACTCATTATAGAATAACTAGAGAAAATGTAGGCCAAAACAAAGGTGAACAAGAATTACCTTAAGTAGGATATCACCAACCTGAAGCCTCCCATCTAGATCTGCAATGCTGTCTGGGCTGATGGCTTTTATTAGGATAGCCCTGCCATTTCTTCCACCTACCAGTGCAAATCCTAGGCTTCCATTTTCTGCTTTTTCCAGCTCAATCTTAATAATGAAGTCCTAAAATAGAAAAGGATGCAGTCTAAAATGGAATTTATTCAGGGCTGTGTTTTGTTTACATTTTTAATATTGAAGAATCCTGTTATGCTTCACAGTCCTCACTGGCTGATGTACATTATAGGATATATCCTACTCTTGAATAAGTGTATAGGGCTTCCAGTGATTAACACAGCAGCTGCATATATGTATCAGAATGAAAATAGTACATACTTATTTCCATAATCTTTTTTAATAACTGCTGGAGCTGAAAATAACATCTGAAGAGTAAGGAAACATAGTTCTGTAATCCTTTTATAATATATCAAATACATTACCCTCATTGACAAACAAGTCATTCTTATCTCCAGCGTGACAGTAACACAGTACTTAATCTATTATTTTATTGTTCTGTAATTAAAAACTTAAGCTTGCAACTCCAACATACCCATCTGTTTGGCTTTAGCTCTTCATTCAGTTTTTAAATCAGCTGCTTTTTTTAGGGTCAAGTATTATTTCAGAAATAGCATTAACCTAGAAATGTTTATGACTTGCAGCATGAACAGTTCCAATGTTGCAAATGTGATTCTCAGAAATTATTTTAGCAAGTTGAACAGATAAGCCATTATGGATTAAATGGTGTGGAAGAAGCAGTAATAGTGATGGCTTAATCAAAACTGAGAAAACTGTTCTAATTTTTCTGCCATGTTGGAGGTCTAATTTTAACAAGAGACAGCCCTTTTTTGCAAACCACAACCAAGAGAAAAGCTACTAAATCTATTCCTATGAAATATCAGTCACAATCTGGGTAATTTAATTCGTAAGTTATGGGTTTTTTCCTCATTTGCACAAACAGAAGTGATGTTAGCACTTGTAAGAATTTTGAATCGTTGTTATGTTGAGCATGGAAATGACTTTTTCTTTTTCAAGGAACGCACCTGTTTATTTTATGAATCCATTGTTTCAAAAATGGCAGTACTCTTGCAAAATTCAAACCTTTATGAATTACGTTAATGCTGTATAATATTTCAAAGACTTGGAGTAATTTTAGTAAATTTAACCTCTTTTCAAATGCCCCATCTGAGAATTTCCAAATGAAACATATTCATCTTAGGTTTCAAAGATTGTTGTGGACAAGGCTTCACAATTACAGTTACGTTTACTTTCCCCAGAATCCCATGCTGTGACATTCTGTATCTTTTTCCTGTGCTACTTTCTTTCTAAGCTAGGGATTAATCTTGTAAATTGTTAAGAGTACTATGAAGACCTAATGGAGGGGCTATTTGATGAGAGTCATGCTTACATTACCAAGATGGTAAAACAGTGATATTATACGCTTGAAAACAGCAATAGCAGAGTCTGACCCCAGAATGCACTCAGCACATCTTAGTCCATGAATGCTGAAGCAATTCAACACTTCACAGAACACTCTCCAAATGTTATACCTTTGCATTTTCAAAGAAAGTGGAGAGGAAGCAAATACATGAAATATCATTACTGAAAAAAATCTCACTGTATAGCTCACTTCACTCAACAGACTGTCTCGCACTTGGTAAAATTGTGACTTACCTTACATTCTGGAGAATCGGCAGTGTTTTGCTGGGCATCGTGGTATATTTCCTCCAAATGTTTCTCTGTGAAAAAGCACCAACAGGTTTGACACAATTGTAAAACAGTGTTCTGTAGCATAACATTCAAAATAATATTCAGAGACATTATAAAACATTTGATGTTTAACATCTAAAATACAAAAAGATTCCTGTGGGCTTATACTCCTGAACTGTGAACTGAGCCTTCTGTGCATTATCCCTGTAGACTTTTTACCTCCCAGTAAGTAGAATCCAAAACAAACTTTAAAACTGCATGTTACAGGGTCAGTGTAAGCAGATGGACAAGTAATCTAGAAATGTTCTTTGAAACTCTGGGGGAGGCAGTTTTGTTTATGAAGAATTAGTCATTCCCAGGTGCTGCCAGTACCACCTACAGACTTACTTTCTTTCAGAGAGTGCACAAAATTTTACAAACCCTAACGGAAAAATATGAAATTCCTTACCATGTTGATGCAGCAGATGCTGTTCTTGGGAATTCAGGTTTTCATCTGAGAAAGAAATATTGGCTTTCTCTGACTCAGCAGGTGGCCCTGAAAGCATACATGTAGGTATGTTCTGACGGGCCTCCTGCTAATCTTCGTATACACAAGGGAATTTAAACTTTGTACTTAATTATTTAAAAAAGCATTGATATCCAATATTGTTACTATAATAAACAGTTTGAGACACTTACTACTGTATGATTAAGTTTGCCAATTTGCACAATGATATGAACAATTCTGTCATGAATTGCAGAGACACTGCATCTCAGTCATAGCTATTTTTAAGATTTTAAAGACAATCAGAGATCAGACTGAGTCACTCTAGACATGTGGCAATAATCAGGCAGAGGAAGGAGCAGGGTGTGTTAATGTCTTCAGAGACAGATATGTAAGAAGACAATATGCATTTCTTGACTCTCCCACCCCCAGTTTTGGGGTTTTACTTTATCATATCTAGGTGATTTTAGTTGTCTTCCACAAAGTACTCAATGTATGAATTATAGAAAATGATGAATGTTCTGTTTTAAAAAAGCCAAACCTAAATTCCTCTCTGTTGCATTTGCAATTTTAGTATGCGTTTTTGTAACTGAGTCTAACAAAATGAAGCTTGCTTCCTTAATAGCAAATTATTATAGTTAAAAAGAAAAAATCCATAAATCTATCAGAAGTGATAGCAAACAGAATGCCAAATGCCAAATTACTATAGATAAGTGCCTTATAAAAGGGAAGAATCTTGTATTATAAGAGGGGCAGTTAACTATACCATGGTAGAGTTCATAAATCTGAATCAGAGGTGGATCAGACCTGGTAACCTATTTAGAAGGTGTCTTGAGAAATCTTGAAAATTGCAAAGCTCGTGGACCAATGATGTATAAGCAAGGTCCTACCAGGGTAAGCGTTTACCATGTTTTAGTTATAGCACTGTAATTCAGAGTACACAGAACTTTATCAGTATCTCGCAGTAAATTAAAAGAAGCTGCTTCTTCTGTGAGTGAAATATGATGCTTCAGTTAATAAAAACAAACACATGGCTAGTTGTTGTAGAGTAGGAAATCTGTAACTAGCTTGACTTCGAATAATTTCTTCAGGTAGTCATATGCCAGTATTCAAATGAGTATAGACATATGAGCAATTCTGGTCCAGGGTTTTAATTATTCAGGTCATCTTTGCATGATTTAAAAAAACTAAGATATTCAGTCAGATAAATGAAACTGTGGGTTAGGCCTGAATTAACACTCCAGCCAAATCATAGAATTGGGTAGGGTGGAAAAGATCTGTAAGGTCGAGTCCAGTTGTTAGCCTAGTACCGCCACCTCCCTGGGTGGCCTGTTCCAATGCCTGCTAAACCTTCACTGACAGTGAACAAATTTCTCCTGATATCCAAGCTATACCTCCCTTGGCACAACTTGAGTCCTTTTCGTCTTGTCCTATCACTGGTCACCTGGGAGAAGAGAACAACACCCACCTCTCTGCAACCTCCTTTCAGATAGTTGTAGAGACGAATAAGGTCTCCCCTGAGTCTACTCCAGGCTAAACAACCCCAGCTCCCTCAGCCGCTTCTCACAGGACTTGTGCTCCAGACCCCTCACCAGCTCCGTTGCCCTTCCCTGGACATGCTCCAGCACCTCAAAGTCTTTCTTGTTGGTGAGGGACCCAAAAATGAACACAGGATTCAAGGTGTGGACTCACCAGTATTGAGTACAGGGGGACAATCACTTCCCTAGTCCTGCTGACCACACTGTTCCTGATGCAGGCCAAGATGCCGTTGGCTTTCTTGGCCACCTAGTCACACTGCTGGCTCATATTCAGCCACTGTTGACCAACACCCCCAGGTCGTTTTCCGCTTTCTAGTCACCTTTCCCAAAGCCTGTAGCATTGCATGGGGTGGTTGTGACCCAAGTGCAGGACCTGGCCCCTTAACCTTGTTGAACCTCAGCCTGTTGATCCAGCTTGTCCAGATCCCTCTGAAGAGACTTCCTACCATCAGGCAGACCAACATTCCAGCCCAATGTGATGTTGTCTGCAAACTTACTGAGGGTGCACTTAATCCCCTTGTCCAGACCATTGATAAAGATGTCAAGGAGAACTTGCCCTAGTACTGAGCCTTGGGGAACACCACTTGTAACTGGCTGCCAACAGATTTTACTGCATGTATGCTCCATTTAAGTCCAAATGCACACTGGAAATTATTATTTGCATAGATAACACTTTCTACGCAGTGACATAGATGTGATACCTATCCTTCCACCTGATGGTGCACATGCAACCTCTTCTTGCTGAGACTCCTTATAATGTTAGACCAATTCTGGTCAAGTCTTTGTAGTGCAGATGGTTACTGAAGTTTTGTGTCAGTTATAGTATTAAATATGGTCTTCTGAAAGAATGTTCTTGTATTAACTAAGGGATATTATGCTGCCCGTTTCTGATTTTCTGTAGATTTATTGACAACAGTTTAGATGATGTCGTGGCTCAAAAAGTTCTGGAAAAACCCTTAGAGAATAGTTTCAATAGTTTCAATCAAAACAGATGTTGAAATATGACCATATAAAATTCCCATTTAATAGCAACAAATAAAAAAAATAGAGACTGACAATGCAAAACGCCATAAATAATAATTTTACATAAATAATATTTTTACACAAAACTATACATTTTATTTCTATCTTTAAAGAACTTCCAAATTTTCTTCAGCCCCTTAGAATGGCTGTAACAGAAATACTAATGCCAAGTTACAAACTATTTCCAAAATCACAAGCAAATTTTGAACTGAAAACCATAAATATTAGCCTTACTTACTATTTTCCTGCTCTATAGGAACCACTGGATTGCCATTTCTGGGGGCAGAAAAAGTGAAATATATGAGCCATTAAGAGCTGCATGCTTTGTGAAGCACATATGAAAAATATTTTTAGAAAGTCAGATGTCTAGGTTGTAGTTTTACTTCTATGTTTTTGGTAATGGTGCTTTCCAAAAGAACAAATGTCATTATCTAACTGTATTTAACAACAGTCAAGCATTTTATTTAAATGGGTTGGGGAAAGAAAGAATGTGTTAAACCACCTATCCCAGTACAGAGCTGCTTTGTGGTATATTTTGGATTCAGCTTCGATTTCCCCTCTGTAGTGGGAATGATCTTTTGTATGTCCTTTATTTCTATTTGTTTCCTTAGATTCTAAGTTCTTATGATCAGGGTGTGTGGCCTAGTAACTGCATGTACAGCAAGAATTATGATGAGTCTGCAGTTTCTTCATCTGCTGGCCCAGTGCAAACTAATAAAACATTGATAAAAGTTTAAACTGCAGCTGTGACAGATGCACGATTGGTAACTGGGGCTATATAATTTAGTCATTCACATACTTTTGGGTTACTATTTGACTGTTCCTCTGAGGTCTTTGGAAGCTATTTCTATATTAGTCCAGGACCTTTGTTGATGGTCTATCAGACTGTAGGACACAATAAGTCTGAAGTGCAGCAAGAACTGATCAGGGAAATTCTTGACTTTCTGCAGATTAAATGCTGCATTTTTAACAGCTTTCTAAAACATTTGGCTGTTGGAAGTAACTGAGGGTTTCCCATGAGCAGTAGTTTCTTCCCTGTAGTTGTGAATCTGAGTATGTATGGAGAAGTTTAGCACTAGTGGTGGAAATATAAAGGAGATTTTCCCTGGAGAACAGGATATCTGAAAATGGTGGCCAGCCTCACAGTTAAAGGATTCATATTTGTGTTTGGATGATCAAGTTTGAAGAGTTCACATTTGTGTTGTACAAGTCTACTTGTATTCACTGCGTTAGTTGTAGTTACAAGGAGTTATCTTGCAGATGTTACATATCAGGTTGCAATGTTCAGACTTTTGAGGAAAAGCATTTTTCTTGTAGCTGGTCTTGGTTTTATTGTTTGACTTGTTGATGTAAAATGTAGAAACCTGCTTTAACACTGGGATTGAGTATGCTCAGATTTACCTTGTCAGCTCAGATTTACCTTGTGGCTTTGATTTGGACATTCTGGGTGGCAGCTTCACACACTCTCACTGCATCATCCAGGCTAATGCCCTCAGTCCACAGTCCACAGATGTAAATAATCTGATCTCGTGGCTGCAAACTGCCTTCCACACTGGCAGGAGAGCCAGGCACTATCTCTAGCACATAAATACCTTGTAACTTGCTTCCAGCTCCTCCTGTCAGCTTCAAGCCTAGAATAGTGCAGAGAAAGCATCTTTTGTGGCAGCGTGTTTTGAATTTCACTGTCAGTGACATACAGCCTAATGGAATAGATGTGGGTCATTGAAAGATAGACTGATCAAGTCAGCAGCATTATAAACAACAGTCTTGCCCTGGTGAGATGGGGTAGAAGAGCTGGACTGGGAGAGTGAAATGTAAGTAGATATTTTAAAATTATGGAAAAATTTTAAATGGTATTGTCCATCTCTAGGGTTCAGCTATTCCATAGTGCTTTATTTCACCTTATGTTAAATAGTCATTTGAATAAGCCACTTAGCTTCATAGCAGTAGCTCCTTCATTACCAGAGTGCCTTGTACTTTAAAGTAACATAGGGAAACAGAGACATGTCAACTAGGGAGACACCTCTGCAAAACAGTTTGTGCAACCATATTCAAGCAATCTCTGAACAAGCTAGTTTCTGAACTGGAAACAGGATGCTGTACCTGAGCAAACATAGCTATACTGTTTCCCGGGTCTACAGGTTTATCTGTGTGCAGTACTCATCACGTTCTGCAGAAATACCAAGATACTCACACTGTGGGGATCTCTTTTATCACTTTTATTGCCCAATGTAGATAAAGCCTTATGTCTGTGGTGAATCAAGGATTTGAGTGGAGATTTTTGAATAGCAAACTATTGCCTTAACCAGAGGCTCGTCCTTCTTAAATTTTGCCTTGTTTTTCCTTTTATTTTTTTCCCCCTCCATATAGGTCTTTATGTACCTCTGTAGGTAGTACACATTATTGTCTTAGCACCAACTCCCATATATCAATAACATAAAAACATGAGACTGGACATCTGCCAGAATCTTCAGCTGATAGGGTGATAATACAAAGATAATTTTGCCAACTGTCTTCATTAGTCCAATAAAGAGATTGTAGTCTTCCCTTTAAGGCCTGGCCCAAAATAAAGAGCTGTCTTCCTTGGTCATGGGTGATGGAGGAGTGTCAATGTCACTCAGGATCACATTGATCCAAGACTACAGTTGCTTATGATTATCTTATGATTGTTTTAATCCCTGTTCAAAATAGTATGCGTAGTATTTACTACACACCTAGCTGTCCATTGGCACCTTTTGTGAGAGTAATTTCGGGAATCTCATCTGGCCTAATAGAGGGACGCGGATCACAGTCAATACGACCAACCACAAGATGCAGATCAGGAGGAGAGCTTTGCAGTAAAGTCAGGGCTTCATTGCATGGTAAAGATGTGATGTCAATTCCATTCACCTAAATGACAAAACGATAAAATGATGTCACATATCTCATTGACCATTGTGTACTTTTCCCTCCATTCTAAACTTTGCACATGAACTTGAATGAATTTTCACTCCCATGTTATTGCTTTGCTGTGGTATTTAATGTCAGTGAATGCAACAGTTAAAATTTCAGTAAGATTTCTTTTTTGAGCTTTTGTTTTTCTGAATGCATTTTTTTGAGCATGAGTTCTCATAAAAATAGTTTTTTTTCTTGAAACTCAAGGTCTTGTAGCAAATAAACAAGGAAGGCAGCCTAATACAAGAAACTGAACATGAACTAGGCTGAAAACAGTCTTTATTCATACATTGCAAAGGACTCCTGCTTCCTTTGTATGTCGCCTATCTTATTACATTAATTCACTTCATGCCATTTAATTGGGAAGGCATATCTTTGTTTGCTTGCAGTGCTGCAAGATGATTCATGTTATCTGCCTGGTCATACAATCTATTCATTCTGAAATTTGTCCTTCTTAAGCCAGCACAATTGCGTTTATTGTAGGATCCATTTGCACTTGTATGGCTAAATATATGATAAACTGGACCCTATGGAAGGAAGAATACCAAAGCTAAATGACATTGAACTGCAAATATTCTCTCGTCTGTATAAACTCAAAGAATTACTATACCATAATGATTCTGTCTCCCCTTCTTAGTCTCCCATCAGACAGGGCAGGCTTATTCAAGATTTCATCAACATACAGGCAGTTGTCCACTTTGTTAAGAACTACAGAGAACCCATACCCGTTGTTCTCTGACTTTGTCAAAGTCACAAAGATCTCCATTTCCTATTAAAATAAGCACAAGATAGATTTGATGTAGGCTTTTCTGTTGCTTCATTAGCATATTCTGTTATGTTTTATATGCAGATAGGAATCAGATCCTCAGATGGTATAAACAAGAGCATACATAAGGGTTTCTCTGATCTGCCACTGCCTTATGCCAGAATTAATTTTAATTACTTTTTACCTAGTGGAGCTTCATGGTGATTGATTGATAGGGCCTAATAAGGCAGAGAATGCCATGAGAGGCTGGAATTTTGGCATTTGATATGTGTAAAGACAAGCACTACAATAAAGGGTGCAGATTATTATTGTTAATACTATTGCTGTCCCACTGAAGGAAATGGCTGGACCTAAACTTTGTCCTTTGTGTTCTCAAATTAGTAGTAGGAATTCAGAGCTCATTAGTATCAGCAGAAATGCAAGACGTTTAGCATTTGGCAGGACTGAGCCCTATATTTTGAATAGTAATTAGCACAAAGATCGTACTTTCTTATCGGGACATTACAGTAGTATCACTGTAACAAAGTGATTTTCTACATGGGTTTAAAAGACAACAGAAAAAAATCCAAGTAGCTGACTCTAATTAATTTTAGAGGCTAGTAGAGGGCTTTTAGGTCTTTGTACACTGGGAATAATCTGGCAGAATGCTAGAAAGATGAAGAATTAGTAAAATGGAAAGAGCAAGGCAAATGGTAAAGAATTCTGGAGAGCTGGGCATAGAAGGTCTGCTTTACTTGAAAACTGTGGATATTCAGGACAGTAAAAAAAATCCATGCAGAAATAGCATAGACAATGAGTTAAAATTGATGTTTAAGAATGTTACATTCTTAAAGTTGCTTCTTTTGCTTTGACGTATTCTACCTGTTCATAATCTGGTGCCTTTCACATACCCTAGTGCAATCTTCCTTTTCGTCCTCCTTTTCCTCTAGATCCTCCAAGTCTTCCCATTCATTGTCACTGTTGCGTGTCTCTCTAGAAGGCAGGGATGATGAGAAAGGACCAGAAACGCGTGGTTGTGGGGTCACCATTGTTGTGGAGAGTGTCTCAGTACTTCCTCCCCGTGAAAGTGAGGTCACAGATGTTGAGCTGATAGTGAGATACTCTTCATCAATAGGGGTTAGAGAGAGAGTTTCAGGCATACATTTTGTGTTCGATAGGTCATCATCACTCTTATTAAATATGTGGCTGGAAAATAAAAAGATTGCAGTTCTGGGGTTTTCTTCCATATGTCTTATTAGATGGCCACTGAAACGTCTACTGCTGATACACAACCTTATTTTAATTTTAACCAAAGCACTAGTCATTGTATTAAATTTTTATCTGGGTCCTCCAGTGTTACCATAAAAATAAATGAGGAATCAATATTTTGTGAAGCTAGTTAAAAGATTTAAAAGCTTTCAGAATTTGAAAACAGCCTTTGCAAAATCTTGCACTTTTTTTTTTTTAAGGCTCTAGTACTTTGGTTGCTTCTTGAAAATAATAATTGGAGATTTCATAGACCATTAATTATTTCATCTGCCATAAGCAACTTAATTAACTTATCTGGTAAGTGGTATGCACATTACAATACTACCACAATTTTCGTATTTGCGTTTTTCTTGAGAAAGGAATGCCAGCCACATTCCTGACTGCTACAAATCTTTCTTCTGTAACTTAAGCACAGACCAGAAACATGAAATGATTCCTGTCTTTCCATAAAACATAAAAGTCCTGACTCCTCTTTGTAAGGCTGCTTTTATTCTTATGCTTGTCTTGAAGCATGAGTTGTCCTATGGAAATCAATGGATTCAATAAGTTGAATTAAAATTATTATGGATTTTATCCCAGTATGTTGGAGACACAGTATTCAGCACTTTAATACTCAAGGTCAGACTGCATGTGTAGTGCTTAGTATTGTTTTGGCTGCTATCATTAATGAACTCTAATAGACTAATAGAGAATTGTCTCTCATTACACTTATCATTGAAGCTAATACTTAAAGCTTGAAACACATTTTATTTTTAAGTGTGTTTTCTTCATATTAATCTTTATTGAAATATTGCTAAATCTTATTCATGTTAAAAACACTTAATGTAATGTAGCTTCTTTTAATGACTGTCATAGCAAAGATGCCAAACATTTCATGTCACCTGTGATCTTTCACTCTTTGATAGAACTGAACTGTCTGCCATCTCCTAAGCAAAGATGTACAACTAAAAAACACAAATTGTGCGTCTTGTATGAAATTATAGAATATTCCCAGTGTTAAGCTCATTTCAAAAGTTGTCTATAGGAGGAAAATATCCAAAGTACCAAATCAGGCATTTTGGCTGGATATGGCTAGTAGCCTTCAATGGTATTTTTTAAATACTGATGAGAATAAGAAAATATTATAGGCTTATGCTGTATGCCCTCAGTGAGGGAAGCAATCTCGTCTGTTAGCTTATATCTGTGCAGGGAGGAAATGAGAAGTTAGCCATCTCCAGTAGCACAGCAAAGCTGAGAATGAAGCTGACAGTTTGTGCTTTAATAGCTGGACAACAAACACTTACAATACTGTGGAAGAAGACTGGGATAATTAAAAGAAATGTTTAGGGATAACAGTAAATGTAGTCTGCTCCTTTCTTTTGCAGACAGGAAAGAAAAGAATAAATTCAAGAGATGTTGGTCAATGTGGGTGTCATAAAGTTGTTATGGGCTAGTGGAGTGCTGCCTGATCTTCAGTGGGTATGAAAGATGTTTGACAGAGCGATATAAGCTCAAGGCAATTAGCCAGCAGGGGCTTAATCATAGCACAGCTTCTAGCCCATGGGAAATAGCATGAGTCTTGGTCCTGCATGTATGAGCTCCACTGTGTTCAACTTACTTTTGGAGTCTTGTGACCCATACACCTGGACTTCACAGTGGAAAATTATGGGTCTAAGTTTTTCAGAGCAGCTTTTTCAAAGATTCTTATTGGTAGCAATGAGGAGAAGAGTGAAAAGAACTTTCCATGTGAAATCCTGAGCAGGGAGCTTTTAAAATTCATAGCAGATGATTTCTACATTTGCATGAAACTTTTTGAGCAATCTGAAGAAAAGAAATTCCTTCATTAATGTCTATGGTCCTCCTGGGAGTGTTTATATGTTTTTAGCTGGAAGTATAATTTAAACTGAGATTACATTTAAAATATTGTTTAAAGTGCATTCTGTCTTAAACTGCTATGGCTGCCTTTTGAAAAAACAAAAGCTGGAACTAAGTGATACTAAGGATGTTCCAAAACCCACCAATTTATTTCAGAATTGGAATACATATTTTCCCACAAGAAACAATTTTGTTGAAGCTGTATCTCTTGGCAAATATGTGTGCTACAGATACATTTCTGCTGGTTTTATTTTGTGCAATAGAGAAGTGTATATGTAAGCAGGAGCTTCACCCATGAATGTGAGTGAAGCTTCTACTGTCAAGATACAGGAGCTAAAACTATAAATTGCCATTATGGTCCCACTTGACTTGCATTCAGCTAGTGCTGTGACTCCCCAAAGACTGGAACCTCTGTCTGGTCTTGGGCTTGATGAATGTCAAGAGTAACAAAAGGACTTCCAGTGACTGTGTGGAAAAACAGAAAATTTTTTTCTAGATAAAATTACTAAAGTTGTAAGTTAAAGGTCTCCAGAAGACTTCTAACTTATTTCCACCGATCATTTCTGTTTTGATAATTTCTATACTTTTGCACTGGGAAAGACGATTAAAATGGAATGGATTGTTTTCTCTGTGCCAAGTCTGGTATATCCAAAAAAGTGTGAAAGGAGAGTCCATTTGCATTGTATTTTATTGTATGACTCCTCTGTCTGAGGGCTTCTAATGGCTTCTGAAGACCAGAAAACCATGCTTTTTTTTTTTTTTAACTTGATCACAGTTTTTCTTCTAAGGTTTTTTTTTTCCCTCTGAAAAAATTTGAAATTAAAAGATCATAAAATAAGAAGGCATTATTGGTGCCTATTTAAGTCAACTTTGAGAAAACCTGAAATTAAAAGATCATATAATAAATAAGAATGTCTTTAGTTCCTATTTAAGTCAATAAGAGCCTTTGCACTTACTTTAAACTGCAGCCAGCTTCAGCTGAGCAGCAAAAATGATTACAGTAGTGCAGCACTCACACAACTGTCTTGCAATGCAGATGTATGCAAAATTCTCATAAAATGGGAGTAAATAGAGACAGCAGATTAAGATAGTCTGAATAAAATGATAAAGCAAGATCATCAGTAATCAGCAGTGATTAGAAGCAGATAACCCTGTTCTTAAACCGGAGCAATTCACTTTCAGAATTTTAAGAGACGGAAGAAAGGATGCAGAGCAAATTCCAGTATTCCTTACCTTTTAGCCTGTCCAAATTCACACGGTGAGTAGCAGTTCTGCTTCACTTCTTCCTCAAGGGAATGGAAGGCTTCAGAACTGGCGGCTTCTTGATGAAACTTCCAAAGATGTGTATAGAAACTTTCCCTGGGAGTCATAAGTTTCTGTATGTGCTTCTCTTGAAACTCAGCTTCCTGCTCTTCATAAGTTGAGCTGTCCTCTTCAGGAGGCTCACTGAAATCTGCTGCCATGGGAGAATCCAGGCAGTCTTCAAGATCTGGAGAAGTGCTGCCTCCATCACTGGTAGACTGATCCATACTATTTCCCACCTCTGTATCGCCTGGCATTTCTGTCACAAAATCCTTGATTGGAGAAGGTGCTGGAGTCTATCAAAATAACAGAAAGATTAATATAGCTCATTTTATAACTCCAATCTTCTTTCATTAAAAAACAAAATAATTTGAAGAGGCAATATCAATAATCATCTGAATGTGAAAATAACAAATGGTAGCTGGCAGGGCAGGCAAAAATAGAGGAAAATGCTCACTTACTAAATAACTGGTTTGTCTTTATGCTCATTTTTCACATTCTTCAGGAGTTCCAGCCAGGGAACTACTACAAAAGATAACTTTTCACAACCAATCCTTTTCTAGAGGTGGCCCCTTTTTATTTCTTTTCATATCATGCCTCAACTCCATGCCTATGTTCTCTTCGCTGTGTAGGAGTGGCTGCCAAATTTGACTCCTCTGTGACTGACCACAGAAATCAGCCAAGGGCACATTCCAGGAGAGCAACAAGAGCTGGTTTATTACCTGGAGATGGTTCTGACAGTCATTTCTGTCAGAAATGGCCTTGGAGAAATAGAAAGGTTGCCTTGCTCAAGACCGGGTAGAAAATGCATTAGTGTTCTTCCAAGTTTATAGAAGCAAGTTTACTGACAGAAGCTTTGCCTTACCAGGGCACTCTGCTCTATTTCTGGTAGAACACCTTTTGGTGGTCTGCAAAGTAGCAGTGTGACTTCTGGAGGAGCTCCTCGCAACACATGCAGGACATCCTAATCAGGAAGATGGAATATTAGGTTTCGTATGGAACACAGGCTATAGTACATGCCATTTTACCAACTGGAATGGAGACAGTTTTTATTGTGAATGTATTTGTAGTATTTGTGCCTCTCAGAAGTGTCTGGGGGACAAAAATCACTTCTGTATGATTGTCATATAAGTGGACCGTAGTTTGTATGCGAATGTGCATCTAAAGTAGTCAGTTCTGTTTACAAAATCTTGTTCCACCAACAGACACATAGGTTTAAATTTATTCTTTTTTTTTCTTGAAGAAAACTGGATTTTCAGACAAATGCGTTGAAACTGTGTGTGGCAGGGACACATCTTCAGTGAATTGTATCAGCATAGCTCCACAGACTACCATATTGATGTAACCAAACACAGACTTTCTCAAAATCCCTCCTTGACATAACATCTATTCAGTGGCATTCAGCTTTCAGCTATAGTGAGAGTTGCAATACTTTTTCTAGAGGAGGAAAAAAAAAAATAAAGAAATAATGCTGCAGGCTGAAACACCCTGTCTTCTCCTCTGCACAAACTGAGTAAAAAGGCTGTAGGACAGAGATCAAGACAGTGCTAGAAAAGAACAGACTCCAGGTCAGGGGAAAAAAAAAACAAAACCACAGGGGTACAATTACAGCACCCCCACAGGTTTCTAGGACTTAGAGCACCTTGGCTTTTGCCTTATTTAGTGATATGAATGAATGACCTGTCAGTGGAAAAATTGCATGATTATGTCATTTCTGTTTGTTATCAACCTTAACTATTCAAGGCATATTCATATACAAAACTCAAGGATTTTCATAAGATGAAAAGAGTATGATGAAAAAATAAATACACATGTAGTCCTTTTTTACCAATTCATTTCTTCATGTGAGTACAGAATTGCTCATTCCAGGTAAAAAGTTGCACAGGATTTACCTTACCTGAAAGAGACTGGAATCTGGGTCGTGGTATTTAACATGACATTCCAAAGCACAAATGAATACATGGAAAAAATGTTCCAATTATGCACAATAGCAACAAAGATTTCAACTAATTAACAGCTGGTGTGCATCTGACAATAGACTTTGTGCATCAGCAGCAGAAAGTTGTAAATTAAATAGCAGAAGAAATTCTCTAAGAATTCTGTTCGGAAGGAAATTCTCCATAAGAAATCTAGAGAAGAATCCTGCATAGAAATGAGATGTATTATATGCAAATTCTGACCCCCTCTGGTGATAATTAAGTTTAAAAGCAGTTTCATCCCATTGTCTTTATTAACATGTTACCCATCAGGAGGCCCAGTACTGCCTCCTACCTGATACAAGAGTCCTTGAATAGGTTTCCCATTCACTGCTAAAATGATGTCTCCAACTTCAATTTCGCCATTCTCTTCAGCTGGTTGTCCTGGAAACAGTCTTTTGATCCTGACAATGGCTCCTCCAAGGTGTTGGAAAGCATCTCCTTCCATCTGCAGAACACTAAAGCCGAGGCCTCCAGAATTCTTTGTCAGTTTGACTTCAAATGTATTATCTGTTCAAAGCAAGGATTAGAAAAAGAGTGGGATCAGTGGCATATGTATCCCCTAAAGAGCTGATGTTAATTATACCCTCAGCAGACCTTTTCCCTGTGTTCTGCAGAGGTAGATCTACTGCTACTAATGGGAGTGGAAGTGTTTGGTGTTTCTTTAACTTATGTGAGCTCTTGAAATTGCACAAGCAGAATGGAGAGAACTAGTTCCTATTCCACTGTGTGTTCACAGAGTTTATGCCATCTGGTACAAGCCCATAAAGGAAGAAGCCTTTTGTACCAACATAAAAAGGTTCAGATGCTACCCTTTTCTGACATTGTTCTGTAAGTGTTGGGTAGATCTTGCTATGCTGTAGCTGCCTGATGTTAGTTTGGGTCCTGCACTAACCAGCATAAGCTAGAATCAGTCCAGACAAGAACAAGAGACTAGCCCTTTCTGCAATACTGTACATGCAGCTGAACCTCACTTTGCTAGGGAAAATGCTGACGAGTAACTGCTGCATGGGAAAGTATGGTTCAGCCAGTGTTTATGAGACAGCCTTACAGTGAAAGATACAGCATTTATTTATTGGCTAAATTCAGTGAAGTGATTTCTGAATCTACTGCTTTTAACAAATGAAGTTATGGCAGTTTCCAGTCCTGGCCCTGGGGCAGCAGTTCACCCTTGCTAAATCACTGACACAGCATCAGCAGTCGTGCTGGCCATGCTCTCTTTGAGCAACAGCCTGGCAGCATCAACACAGCTGCTTCCTGCTGAGCGTGCTATAGAGAACAGACTGGGACGTCCCCTGCCAGCCCCATCTCAGGAAGGCAGAGAGATACAGTGTTTATGCCTAGGACAAATTCACCTATATCTAGTAACTGTAACCCTAAGTATGTCAGAAATATTTTGTTCAGAATTGATTTTTGGTAATGCCATTAATATTGCATGTAATATTTTTGTTCAGATTGTAGTTTTCCTTCCAAACCCCAGAAATGTCATAGAATTATTTTCATTCATTCCTTTCTTGCACATAGTAAGAAGTCACCGTGAGTTCCTTTTTTATCGCTCACCATCTGTCAAAAAGCTGTAGTCCTTGATACCATCTGTGAAGGATGTTGCCACAGAAACAACTGCACACTGGTCCTCCTTTCTGTCATTAGCAGTCAGGCATGGATCTGCCAATTGGTAGTTTCCCCTTTCTAGAACCAGCTTGGCAATCTAAAACAATGATGAACAGATTGCAGTTACAAAGTACACAGTGAGCCCGAAGTCTTTCTACTTTTCTTTTTAGGAGAATGGGGTGGGAAGTTTCTTTTTTCCCAACATTGTTACTGTGCTTCATACTATGTACAGTTTATTCTACCAGGTATTTTATTGAGCTCTGCTGTTGTACAAACCTGACCAGATTTCTTAAGGTGTTCTACAGCCTGTTTATGGGTGATGCCACAGAGGCTGATGCCATCTACTTCCAGCAGACGATCACCTGAGGCAAAAGAAAACAAACCAAAAAAAGGGCTCAAGTTGTTTGATGTTCAAGTTCAATAGGTGTAAACCTTGAGGCTACCAATGCTGCAATAGATCTTCATCCTTGCTTGTGTCAAATTATATTACTTGTTATGAAAGCAATAATGCTTGTTGTAGCATTCTATAGCACTTAAAACATAGCAGGATATTCTGAAAGTAAATGCAGTGATAGTATCTGGTTATCACAGCAACACTGAAAGTAGATGTCAAGGGCATTAGCCTAATGTGCAGCTGCAGAGAGTAACTGTACAATGTTGGTGTGAGGCTCCAGTTTTTTCAGTGGCATATCTACATGTAGTACAGGGACAGGCTGAGGAGTGATGGATTGTATATTACATTTCACAGCTGTATGACCTCCAGTCCCAAATGTCTTTCATTGTAGCAAGCATTCCACACTGACATTGAGTTCTGCAGCCCAGAGTTTTATTGCCAGACATGTTACCTGTCTTTATTTGTCCTTCCTTATCTGCTGGTCCCCTGGGAATAATTGACTTCACGTATATCCCACCGTGACGCACACTAGTGTTAATTCCACCCTGCAAAACAGATGCCCACAGATTAAAGTGGAGTCTTCACATGTTCTTCCTATGATAAAAATCAAAGCAGTTTATGCATGTGTTGCAAAGCAACTGCTTCAGGAATCACTTTCTTTTTTTCTTTTAAACAAAAAGGAAAAAAAAAAAAGGAAAGAGGATGTTACTCCATAGTCCCATCTAATTGTAATATACTTCTCTAGGCAGTAATATTGGTTTTATTTTCTCAGGAAAATGCAGTGCATTTCTGCGTAGCTATATAGAAACATTTACTAAATGTTCATTAATTTTTCCCTGTGCTAACATAAAGATGAGCTTGCATCTTTCAGCCAGTCTCTAGCCCAGCTTTCAAACTATGCAGTACCCATCCAGCAATTATTAACTTTCAGATAATATATAAAGCACAGACCTGAGCTTGTGCAGCCACTTGAGAACCTACAGCTCAGAGGAATTCCAGATTAACCTAAGAATCATGTTCTGTCCATCTACATCCCCTGGCTAAATTCAGATGAAAAAGCAGCCCTCAATTTCTTCTGCGGGCAATGAAATGGCTGTTGGTTCCCACTCCATTTCAGCAAGGACTGTAAAGACATTTCAGCCTGGAGTGGTAAATTCGACTTTGATAGCCAGATCAAGAAACTGTTCTTCTCTGGTCCTCTAACTATATGGACAACTGTATTTCCTTACATTATGAAATAAAACTGGCTAGGGTCCTTTCTCTAGCCTTCAAAGTAAGAAGTATGCTTTATCTTAAGTCCATACCCGTGAACTTTCAGCCTCCCAGCACGGGATGGCTTCTGTTATACTACTTGTTGCAGCACAGATCAGAGCCACGTCTGGGGGGTGTCAACAATTAAACAGTGCCTGTGGGCCACAGCTTGAGCCCATCCCATGGTCTTGTGTAATTTGCACGTACAGACGCAGCCTTTGAGTTCCAGGAGCAGCAAAACCAGATGTGATTTGGGGAATTCTTTGCATCACTGCATTTTCTAGAGGCTTGGGCTATATGCCTCCCTGACCAAGGTCCACTTTCAGTGGTAGGTCTTGTTCTCAACTTGAGTAAGGATGAAAAGGGTAAGAATACTGCCGCTTGCTTTATGCCAGCACACTTCCACAGACTCTGTGGACAAGAACAGCGGAACCAGTACTTTATGGTTTCTCTGTCAATCAATTGGACGCTTAGGTTTGAAAAGTGACATGCTAACAGTTTTTGCTACCAGTCTGTTTTCTATCTTTGTTCCACATAAATGCACTTCCCTATGTGTTCCTTGGCCATCTAACGATTTGACAGACACACTGAAAGATTAACAGTAACACTTGCAGTCACGCTGATTCCAAAAGTCCCATCTTCTTTAACAAGCTCCACAGTATAGATTTTCTTTGAGCTGGTTTCAGCCAGAGATGGTAAGTGTGAAGAATCAGCTTCCTGTCACAAAAATATAAACACTAATGAGACTATATCATCTCAATAAAAAAGGAGTGGAAAGAAAGAAGAAGAAAAAAAAAAAAAAAAAGACAGTTTCCAGAAGATATAAAGGGTTTGATCCTGCTGTCACTGTATGCCTGGAGAGGTACCATTTATATCCCTAACATCATTTAAAGCTTACACTAGTGTTACTCAAAATATAATCTGTATAAATGTGCATAAACTGAGTATGGATAAGGAGGCTGTCTAATACTAGGAAATTAGACACAAAATGTTGCTGTTCTCTGTCTAGTTGAAAATTTAAGAGATTAGAAGAAAATGATCAAAATTTTGTACCTCAGCTGGAAAAGGGAGAATTTTTAATAACCTTTGGTGGAATGGTTTCCACATTTTATTCACATATTCCAGACACATATATCATTTTGACATTTCAAATGTAATTTAACAAGCAACATCTTCCAAGGTATTTTTTTCCTTTCCTTTTTTTTTTTTTTTTTTTAATTTCTTGGTTACTTTCTATTCTTTCTATTACTTTCTATTCTATACTCTCTCTGGCATGTTGTTCAGACATATGCTGGGCATAGTGTTACTGAATAGCATAAAAAACTGTTACCTCCGCATCTGGGCCTTCAGCTGAGGGAACTGGAATCATAGGGCCCAATTTTGGTGCTAAACTCCAGGACAGAGCCTTCTCAAATTCGTCTATATTTATGTCCTGTTCTTTGGGGAGAGCTGTATGACAGTCCTGAATCTTTTTTCTCCCACTGTCTACACAAGAGATTTCAGATCCACTAGTGCTGTTTCCTCTTGATATATTCTTTTCTTCATTCAATCCTTCTTCATACATGTCTGTAAAGTCATACCAAAATAAAACATCGCTGAATGCAAACAGTAAGTAAACTATGACTCTATCAGAGAAAGAAATGCCAAAATTCCCTTGGTATTCAGCTATGCAGCCCATAATAGGTGATTTTTTTTTTTTTCTCACATTGACTGTAGTACAGAAAGCACATGGTACCTATTAGAAGTTGACTATTTCCACTGAGAGCCTATGGTTATTATAACTGGCACTGAGCAGGAATGGGGATGCAGTAGTACTTTCTTGCTAATAACTACCAGTGTCCTGAGTTAACTGTTAGCATTCCATAGCCAGCAAAATCATTTGCCCTTTATACCTTTGGGTTGAGAGATTATAAGCTCCACTTCATCAGGAGAATTCTGTATGATTTTAACTGCGGTATTAAATGAAACACCTTCTAGGCTAATATTATTGACAGAGATGAGTCGTCCTCCTTAAAAAAAAAAATAAAAAGGATAAAAAATAAGACAAAATACATCTAAATAAGGAAATAAATCCAGAGTACCTAACTTTAAACCATGAAATTATTTTAATACTCATTAAAAACTAAGGGCAATGACCTGGTTTGATATTTCCAGCTCTGTCTGCAGGTCCCCCAGGGATAATTGAAGCGATAAAGATACCGAGGTCTAATTTTCCTATGTTTTCTCCTCCAATAATTATAAAACCTGCAAAAATGAGATAGCGTGAGAATGCAGAGACACTGGCAGTGTTAGAAAAGATGAATCTTAGGAGCACAGAAAGACTCTTACTCCAATGGCATAAATTTTACATTGTGTGGAGAATGGGGAGCTTGGATTTATATGGCATCAGGCTCTTGATTTAGGAGAGCTTTAAATTCACAAGTAAAGTATGCTGGTGAATTCAGTGGCTATTTAAGTATAATTTCTTAATAAGAATATTTTCCTGGCTTGGGACTGAAGATTCCAACTACTTACTTACAAGAGTCATAAACTATGTGGAATTCCTGTAGGAAGAAAGTGGTTTAAAAGCTCATTAGATAAATTTGAGCATTGTTCTACATCATGTAGTCTAGGGCCCCTGAGGTGGGCCATGTAAGATTCTAATGGGTATGTAAAAGAGTTCTAAGAAAATTAAGTATGTTGCCAACTAGTTCAATATCACTATCCTAGTTCAGAACATTCTACCTATTGCAGAATATATTATTCTCACTGGTAGAATAGTTGGGTTTGGGATCAGTTTGGGATATTCTACACAGACCTGAACTATTTAGAAATTTGATGTTTGATTTTATTAATGGTCAGCTGTGAAATGTGATGGTCCTCTGAACCCATCCACAAGAATAAGATACAGTGCGATATGTATTATATAACAAAAATCTTATCTAAATAAGAATCTGAGAGTCAGGAAACATTCATGTTAAGCTTGTCTACACATCTTGCACCTCCACAGGCAATACCTGAAAGGTTTGAGGAACATTGTCTCCCCCTGTGTAAGGTCTATATAGATAAAATCACTGTGCTTGTACTTCAGATACAAAACTAGACCCTTGTTCCTTTCATTCTACTCTTAGCACTCGATCCTCTTGATCCCTGTGGCCTTAGCTAATCCTCTGAAAAAAGGTCTTAATTTATGCACTCGTCCCTTTTCAGTCTCAGAAAGCCCTTCACAAAGATTGGTAGTCTTAGTAAATGAGGTGAAGAAGGTTAAAATCTTGCTCAGCTTGAGTCAGCAAGCTTCAGTGCTAGCATCAGGATCTGACAGTTCCAGTAACAATCAAAACATTCATGTTCCTTACTTACCAAATCCATTCTTAGGGTCACGTTTTAGGCTGACACAAATGATTTCTCTTTCTAGACCACTTAGTGAAACTTCCTTTTGGATGGCTGGTGATCCAGGTGCTGCAGAAACAAAACAGCTAGAATAAATGCAGATTAATGCAGGGAGACAGTAGATTCATATAGTATGCAAAACTGGGGCTTCAAAGTTTAAAAATGTATTTTGTCCTTGTTTTCAACATTACCCATTATTTCTGAATCAATATAATGCCCGAAGGAAGCTTAAACAAGTGGTTGCAAATCTGCATTCTTTAGAAAAGTGTATGAACAGTAGGTGTGTAAACTCTTCCTTTAATGTTTGTTTCTGGGACAGTACATATTATTTTGCAATGTTTTTATTAATATTAGAATATCTAAAGAGTGATGTGTGTAGCGCCCATTGAACATGAGGGTGATTGAACACAAAACCTCCTATGGCTTCCTTGGGAAGTCTAGTCTTCAGCCCTTTAGGCCCTTTTGGCTCTATAGGGTGTTTAAAGTACAGTTTTCATTTTAAAATGGACTAACTAAATAATTATGGCTTCATATTCCATAGATCAGCTCACGGTATGCAATAAGGCTTCTGTTAGAAAATTAGGTATCCAATTTGTCTTATGTCATCCAAATGCAAGAACAGAGGAAGGATCTGTAGCCTATGTTGTCTCATGCATTGTTTATTGATTGTAGTTCTCAATTGCAAACCAAATTATTACCTCTGAGCATAGGGATATTGCTCCATGTGAGAGTCCTGGGTATTCTGAACTACATCTCTGAAGAATATTAGGGACCATTGATAGAATAATTTTATCGTTAAGTCCCTTACCACTGAGCCTGATGGGAAGTGGGATTGAAAGAGAGGAAAACAGCTTGTCTTGTTAAACTCTGGGTTAATTCCAGGACTAGAAGTCTAAAAGGATATTCTTTAATCTGTAAGTAGAATGTATTTTGGTCTCCTGCTATTGAAACAATAAATATGGAAACATACTGTCTCCATGATTATTATACTCACCACTGACTGTGTTCTGAGTTGAGTGGATAGAAAGGTAGTCATAACTCCTTTGTTTTCCGTTCAAATTGATGTGCATTTCTGACTGGGATAGCCCTGATGTGGATCTGCATGGCAGGAAATTAGAACTTTGTTACAATAACAAATCAGCAATGGTATTTAGCACACTTCATTGTCATTAGCCTGTCAGAGCAAAGTTGGAAATGCACATATTTATAGCCTTTCAGTGGATTTTCTGATTTCTGGGCCACATTTCATTGTAGGGGAGAGGTAGTTTATCCTTGCCAGCATTTGCTTCCAAATAACAGCTGCCATTAGACCACTCACATCACGACTGATTTCCCCCTGTGTTTTTCTCTGAGTGCAGGCATTGGGAAAAGACAGCATAGCCTCAGCATGATTCATTTAGCCCTGCTGTCCATTTAGATAGAACCACATATGAAAGTTTTCCTGGTAGTTCACGTTCTTCTTGGCTCTGTTCTAGCTCTTAGTATTCTAAAAGGCACTAGAATTCATCAAAGACCTTGAGACTGTGTGCAGCTATAGTAACCGCCTACACTGGTGGATGTACCAATGCAAATGAAAAGGGAGAAGTTCTTACACTGATCCCTGATTTTTAACTTTAGACAGGGAGGAATCACTTAGGTAAGACCTGCTCAAAACCAGCTTGCACTGTGTATTCACTTCACATACTGCCATTTCCAGAGGAGATGCACAGACATTAAAGATTTTACTTTTATCCTCCCTCTTTTTTATCCTTCTCCATAATGCAACATGTGGTTCATTCCCAAGTCTGGTACAAATTTAAATGTCAGTCCTTTTCAAGTTCTTAGATGTTAGACTGTTAGTTTCCTGCCTGTGTTTACCCTACTGCTGGCACCATGGAGCCCCAGGCCTGACAGGGTCTTCTGGTATGACCGCAACAAAGACTGCAAAAAAGCGAAAAGTCTGCCTCACAGTTTGCCATAGTGGCTTGCAATGATATTGCCTATGACTGAGTATTCGTACACATGTTTAGAGGAAAAAGCAAACCTACCTGCCAAGATTGCTTTTGTCTCTAGTCCTGTTGTTAGTTTCCACACTGAGGTTATCACAAGATTTGCTCATCATCCCAGCAGAGAGGTTTTCCAGATTTGCTCCATAAAGCACATTCTCTGAACGAGACAGTCTCTGAATCAGGGCAAGGTGTTCACGTTGAGCTGCATATGCAGAATTTGATTTTTCTATTTCCATAAATTTACTTTCCTCTGAATAAGAATAGAGTGGGGAGAATGAAGGAAAGGTAAATCCACTGATATTATCCCATTTGTTTTAAGCTCAAAGCTTCTTTCTGTCTAAGCTTTTGAATATGCGAGAAAAAAGCTTGACATCACAGATATATTTATTTTGGTGTCTTTGAGGATATCTAGGCCTTGGAGTGAGTAGAAAGGATTTCCTATCTATTTCTTTCACAGAAAGTATACACTGTATTTAGATTTCATTTCTATGAATTATACTTCAAATGCACTTTCCACAAAGACAGATGAAATGTACAACCTTGTATAATTTAAACCTGGCTATCTCTGTAAAGTACATTTTGTAAATGTTCGGTGTATGAGAAATGTATGTCTGTCAGAGACTGAAACAGCCAGGCTGCTGGTTTCCCATCCTCCATGGTTCCACCACTCCAATATATGTATATCTGAGAAGACAGGATCTCTACTAACACGTGTTCTCTAAAGTTCAGAGGGGGGCCAAGGAGCTGGCTGTTAGCTCTGAGTGATTTGCATGAGTAGGGGACCGTCTTCATGGCAATGTTTGCTATCCAATTTTCCACCTCTGTGTAAAATCTACTACTTGCTTAATGACACTTGGGTTCTGCTCTATACGAATCTATCCTCAAAAGATTTTATTTCCCTGAAACAAGGTAGTGTTGGAGGAGCTATTGTTAATTTATTTAAGTTCTCAACTAGGGAGTTAGAGAGGGGATTTGAAGGAGCAAGGGAGAACCAGGCAACTGGGGACATGTTGGAAAGTAAAACAAGAACCCTGCTTGGTACAGGCTTGCACATGTATGGGCTTTAATTCTGCTTCTATGTGTCAGCTCACCTCATGTGTGTTTTCCTAACGAATACTAGCCGGAATGCAACTTTCTAGAACACTATTCTGCAGCATTAAACCTAGGCTCCCTCTGTTCTTAGTGACTTTGAGGGGCTTTTGTTAAGGCATCAGAAGACTTAACTGTCCACAGTATTAGCTCATTCTGAGGGTTTCCATGGTGATTTCAAGATAGGGGGTTGCTAGCAAGTTTTGAAGAGATGGGGACTTATACATGTGAACAGTGAAGCAGAAGGAAGAGTTTCCCTCATGCAGAAAGAGCCTTATAATCTCTTACAGTCTCACTGTGGTTGCAAAGGCAGCATTTTGAACTACTGTCTATCATTGCCTTCACAAAGCCTTTTTTTCTGGGACAGCAAGCACACACTGAACCTCAGAAACTGCAGTCATGTGGCTTGTGTAAGTCTGGCTGAGGTGCTTGTAGTCAGGACCTGGGCTATAATTTTCTTAGCTCTCAATCTTCTTGTTTTCTTATATAAGGAATGTAGTAATTTTTTATTAAGAAATATTACCACCAGCAAATATGACACAGGAAATTTTAAGGTTCACTTTTAGGACTCATTTTTATACAACAAATCACAGTCCCACTAAGATATGTTTGAAGCTACAGTAGCCCAAACAACAAAAGGTGTCTAGAGCCTAAATGTCTTACTAGCATCTTTTTCCATGGTAACAAATTTGTACAGGTGGAATTTCACTTTTCATTAAATAATTTTAATGGTGAATAAGCAATATATCAATCATTCTGTTCTATCCCATGATATAATTTCATTGCCAACATTTTTACAGTTTTACTAGAGGATGGAGTATCCCACCAGATAAGGCATGACTCTTGATTCTCCTGCTATCACTCACTGGGTCAAATATTCAGTAGGTGTAAATGATGATGATTACGTTCAAGGTGAAGTACAAGACCTCAGCTGGTAAAAATCCCATGTTTCTCCACTGAAGTCGAATGGTGACATTTGTCAGCTTAGGCTGTTATTTCTTATGTGCTTCAGTTGCCCCATAACAATTGTCACCCATCTTTATTGAGCATGCCGAGAACTGTGGGTGCAAAGTGCTACGTAACTGGCCTGACTTGAGCAGAACCTATGAAACTATGGAAAATCTGCAGTGTAAGGAGCTAACAGAGCAGCTAGCAGCTACATAGCTGAGTGGGTATAACTGATGTGCTTTTGGTTTGGTGGTTTTGTCCTGGGACTGAACCATTGGGTTGAACCCTTGTCTTATGCAAATATAACCAGTTAACTAAGTTCAGGTCCAAGCATATCTGGGCACTACTTTTGTTAGTCTTTGTGTGGAACATTTATCAGGTTATATTTGGGCTCTGATACGTTTCTTCAGAATCCTCAGCAGGTTTCCTGAAGAGAAGTGTAAACATGTTTTTTACAAATCTGAGTTTAGCAATACAGTTATTATCAGAGAACCCCTCTCCAACCCCTGTACACACTGTCACATGCAAATGCTAAATTAGACTTACACACCTCTAACTTCCAGTGAAGTAGGAGACATGGATTTCTGCTCTGCAAACAAGAAACTGAAGCTCAGTTAAACTGATGTGGCAGGTTCTGATTCTCATCTTCATTGAATGCACCTTTCCTAAAACCTAACCTTGTCCTATGGCCTGAATAATGAAAGTACATTTATACTGCACCTGATGAAGTTTGCCGAAGTTGCCTGGAATTCATCTGTGCATTGAATTTGTGCTGGGCAGAGCAGAGGTCCAGTAGATATTTACATGTCTTTGCTGTATCAGTAATGAAGGTGTGCTTCTTGCCACTGAAACTGCTTTCAATCATGAATTTTTTTCTCTAAAGGGGAAAAAAAGCACAGCTTTCTTCATACATCAGTCATTACAATGAGGCACTGAAAGTTCATTTGTATAATCTTGGTGATTTTTCCAGTTATTGTTATGCCTGGCTGCATGGCTTTGGGTGCAGTAAATTCAACAGTTGTAACTGAGGTGTCTGTTATTGGGATCATAACTGCCCTATGTTGAAAGTCAAGTGCCTTTGGACATTTCATTGAGGCCAGATAAAACTGGCAAAGTTTGGCCCTACAGAGGTTAAAACGTTCGAACCAATTTAATGTGAAAATATCTTAAAAGGGCACAAGGGCCATTTTGGGGGAGAAAACATTCTGGGAAATTTGTGATGCAGGTTGACACCTACACTTTGTGATGATAGGTTAATACACGTCTGATGGCAGAATACTGTTTAGAAGGGGTCACAATCTCGTCACCAATACTGGTTTGTTAACAGACATCAATATGCCAGGTGATGAGGATGGGAATAGTAAGATCTGCAAAGAAGGAGACATGACCTGATGTATGAAGGGAAACAAAAGGTAAGGGATAAAGGAGTAAAGATGAGGGAGGAATGAGTATGGAATATGTCATAAAGAGGCTTGACATAGTCTCTGTAATAGTCAACACCAGATTATTCAATTTTATAGTAATTTGACTCCAGCCTTGGCAAAAATTCCCAAACTAAACTTCACTAAGAAATGTATATCTCAGTATCCAGATCCAGATTTTAGACTGTTTTCAAAATGAACTTGCCTGTACAGAATGAGTCTAATACTGGCTCTGAATGCAATACATTCATCAAAGTGACAGGCAGAAGGGGTGTAAAGTAGTAGAGTGGAGAAGAGATTCACTTGGTTCCAACTCACATGAGCTGAAATTCTCTCTGTTTCACGCCACTGGAATCTTAAACTGGCAATTCTTGTGTGATTTTTGACCTCGTACACAATGATGCCTTTGGCACAGATTCCCAGGATTATATCCCCTCCTGCTGCTTTCTTCTCTTGCGACACACGATAGAATAGCACTCCATATTCAGGAAGCTGCTGAGTCACCTTGTAGAGGCAAAATACATTTATCATGCATTATTCAAAAAGAGGTATGGGGAGGAAAGGTAGGTAGATGGGAGGGGAGGAAATAGTTTTGAGTGCCTTTACTAAATATTCTTATACTCTGTGAAGATATGTTTGGAAGCACTTACCAAATTTTCATACCTACTGTCTCACAGAATCATCACCTTACTTTGGTATGTCATGGAGCCATTACATGCATTCATTTTTCATGTGTAAAATTGAAATAACACTTTCTCACACACCTCATTTGAAGAGGTAGGTGGATTATGTAGCTTCTTGCAGAACAATCTAAACAGTACAGTGGCACTGAGATACTCAGCATCACCACTATGTGGCATTTGTGTGCATTTCTGAATAGAAATCCATGCTTAACTACTGTTAAACCTTGTTTCTTTCCATTTTATTTTCTGTGACTGTTTTCCTGAGCAAACCCAGAAACCACAAGGTACAGCAAATATGATTATCTTAGAGTAGCCTCGGTACCAAAGTATTAGCAGTTTTACTAACATTGTTATGGGTTTCTGTGGTTTCCTTTCTGCAATAGTGATGCCCAACTGGAAATCTTAACTGGAAACCACAGGTCCCAGCCTGCAATGAACTCATTCAGGTACATATGCCCATTTCTTCATTGCTGTCATCTTTTAAAATCAGACATTATAAACTTCCATTGAAAAGAATCTTAAGTTATAGTGTTTGGTAAATAGTACCTCAGATTATCTCACCAAACATAGTGGTGACTTTTAGGGAATTTCACTGCCTCAGTATTCCCTTCAGTGCTGGACTTAATAGTAACAGATACTCAGTGTTGATTCTTTCTTGCACAGTGCTCATTACTGGGTGAAAAGTTAAGTAGGATTATACTTCAAGGGACTGAGGAGCCAGCTTCTGCCGCTGCCATCTAACTGTGCAGAGGATACTCTGAGGAACTCACTCAGAATTTCTAGTTGTTGTCTTTCTAGCTCCTGCATTTGGCCACAAAATACTAAAATGTGTCTTAGACCCTCTTCAAAACTATGGAATATGAGTAAGGTTTTCCACCCTCTTTTGTTATCTGCAGATCAGTATGAGTTTATTCTAAAACTACTTTTTTTTTTTCTCAGAAGCTAATTTAGAGTCCCCAGACGACTTTTCAACAGTGAATAGAAATTTTCAGTGACCAAAATAAAACACTTTAAGATCTGTTTTTCAGAAAGTATCCAGAGCACAAATATTTAAGTCGTGAAAACTGGGGCATCTATAATCACTAGCTGAATCTGGGTTTTAATTTTTAATCCTTTTCATATTTGGAATTTGCATGTTATTGCCATAGGGGCTATCTTTCTCACTTTGTATGATGTGTTGACTCCTTCTACAGACTTTTTCATTGCAACAGATACTAACAAAGCTGCTTTTCTTCACTGGATTTGCCACGCATGATGGGACTGTCATTAAGGCTAAGCTTCAATCTATTTCTTCCATTCCACTGACAGTGTTAGATGAGGAACTAACATAATTAAACTGCAACCAAACTAAAATGGTGCTATAAATAAAAGCAAGTGGCACTGTAGCAAAACGCCTGCTGATATTTATCCATTACCTAATGCCTTTTCATTTGATGGAAAGCAAAGTTTGGGAGAGAAGGAAAAATTATGGAGAAAAATTTAAATCCAACATCATCATGACACCCTAGAGCTCTAGAGAAATAGTCAAGTGAGAAAATACTTCAGAAAACTCCTTCCTCACTTCCAGGGCTCACAGATATTTTTAAACAAATAATTGTGACATATTTAGAAACTGGCTGAACAGCTGCTATAGTTTAAGTCAAGAAAGTGCTTATTCTCATGTTCTATAATAATTTCTAATACATTCAGTAGGTGTATTTATCATCATCTGGAACCCAGATGTGTTGGTAACATGCTGAAAATTTGCATCAACCCTTAGGGTGTTGAAAATACCTTGAAATGTACATTATATATAAACTATCATTGAAAGGAAACCTACCATGTGAATATGATGTAAATCATTTAGAGTGACAGTATCTACAGCAGAATGAAATTCTGAATTTTTTGTTGACTATTCAAAGTTGTTCACCTTATCTAAAATCCACTGGATCAGACAGGAAGGAAATAATAGACAATGGTAAATAGAGAGGCTTTCTATCTCAAAATAAATAAATAATGTTTGGAGTGCGGCAAGTTACCTTTAAAAATTCTAGTTCAGCTTCATCCTCAAATAGGGAACGATTCATACGATGTAATTTAGCAAGCTCTCGCTGTACATACGCCAGGGTCATTTTCTCTATTCGGCTTACTGGAATGTAGTCTTCAACACGAAAATAGTTCTTTCCATGCATCTTCGGAAGAGAAAGAAACCAACCAACGAAACAAACAAAAAAAGACTTGTTCTTTCCTGACTTTTCTTATTTGGTTCATTCCCATTTTCAGGGTGCAAGCATGCTGAAGTCACACTGTTGCCATTTTCTAAAAGAAGATGTGCAACAGCAGGTACTGTCCTGACAGCCAAATGCACCTCTCACACCTGTTCTCAGCCAGATGCTCCAAGAACACACTCCTTGGCTGTGCAGAGGGAAGCAAAGAGCTGGGCCTGCAGGCATGCCTGCGGTCTTGCACTTCCAGCTGTCAGCTACAGCTGTATGAGTACAACATGCAGTGGGGGACCCAATGCTGGGATGGATCTGACCAGACAGATCAGACCACTCAGAGTTCAATTAATAGAATTACACTGGTTTATGTAACTGAAGATATGGCAGATAACATAAATGGCTATTTTCTGTACACTTCAGATCTAGAATAACTAGTTCAGAGACACCATCAGCCACCTTCTTCTCTTTGCAGCTTGTGGATCTGAGCCTACACACAAAATAGCTGTGAATTCTTGAGTGTTTATTTAGTTTTCTCTTCCATGTTTTCTAATCTCTTTGAGCCCCTCTGTACATCCAAGCTGTGCCTATGGTAGAAATTTTCTACAGGTTTTCTGGAATTTCTTCTGTTATCAATTATGAAGACCAACAAGTCTTTCATCATTCTCCTATATTTCCTGCCAAATTAGTCTGGCTCATTACTGCTCCTTAATAAGGCAAATTTTGTAAATTTTCAATTTAAATCTGAAATGTGATTTCTGGAGGACTGAGCTGCAATTATGTGCTATTCACACTTCTTTAACTCTATGTGACAAACAAAGCTTCAAAGGCTGTTGTGAGAGACCTCTAAGAGATATATTATTTATCCACACCTCAGAAGCATAATTGCCAAGCTCTGCCTGTAAAGCCAAAGCGCCGAGTTTCAGGGCAGTCTCATCATTGCAATATATTCGCTCCTCCAAAATATCTTTACGAAGCTGTAGGTAAAACTGGTGCCTTGTCAAGCCATGCCTGGAACACAAAAGGGTTTCGGAACACAGGAGTAGCTTTGGACAGTTACCCTAAATGCTACTGGGTTTTCTGCAGTCAGCAAAACCATGCACTTACTGGATAATATTAAAGTGATTGACGAAGAATTTTATCCTTAGAAAGAGTGTGAAATTAATGATGGAGGTTTTCTTCTTGGGTTGGTCATTCCAGCCATCTGGGGCCACTTTGTAAAGTTTGGTGTCTTCATCCAAAAAGAAGAATTCTTTACCTGAAATGAGAATTTTCGGCTCTGTGATAATTCTAGAGATAATTCAGTTGCTCAAAGTTCTGCTATCTTCATTCAGTGTATCACTAGCAATAAAACTTAAAATGGATGATGGATGTCAGTTAAAATTTACTTCCTAGTGTCATGGCTTAACTTATTGGTTCTTTGATGGAGAATTTAGGATAAATGTGTAATTTAGGATTACAATTTCTAGATGCTGTATTCGTGTCGTATCTATGGAATCACTCAAGAATTGATGGGACTTGCAGTCTGCTCAGCATTCAGGTTCTGCACCCCATTGTAACGCTTATGCCCTATACACACGCCGTGCTTCTCTTCCTAGTGCCTCAGCCATGCTTGCCATCAGAAATGGGATAGGGACATGTGAGTCTTGCAGATGAAATAGCTGAGCCCATACTCGAATTCATATGTAGGAACAAAGACAGTCAGCCTTCCTCGGTACAGTGCTTCCTGGAATTTCTGCTGGAGCTACATAGCTCAGTATTATTCCAGTGAAAGGCTGGGACACAGCCTTTTGTGCATGGGAATATCAGCCAGTAACAGTATGGCTGTGCTGATGCACAGTCCTAGAGTAGATATGTTTTACATTAGTGCAGTACAGTTTAGAAGAAATGCACCTTACTTTTGATTAAGTTTGGACCTGCTTTCATCTGAGGATCTTAAAGGATCTTGTGGGAATTCATTAATAAAGTGACTACAGAGGCACTGAGGGAGAGAACTGTTACTATAGTTAGCTGTGTCTCGTTACCTTTCAGGTAAGCCAAACCAAAGTAGAAGTGTTCCACCAAGTTCGCATATGCCACCACGGTGTTGAAAACATCTCTTGCCTTGGACTTGATGTCACACTGCACCTCAAGGCACTGCCCGTTGAGTAGAATCACATTGAGATCCCTTTGGGACAAATAGGATTTCCCTTTTTTAGTCTAAGAACATGTAATAAAGAGTGAACAATGAGTGTCAAGTACAAGCAGTGCAAGTTCCCCAGCATTTTATTACTGAGGCCCCCTAGTCTCCTTTATCTCCATAGCCTGATGGAATTGATCACAACAATATGCTGTTCCTTGCCTCCCTTCTCACAAATTAGTATCCTAAGCATTTCTAATTTTTAAAAAATCCAGGGAATCCCAACAAAAGAGCTGAGCATGCTCAGGCTCTACAATCATGAGGGTTATTCTAGATTTGAGGGTATTCCAAATTTTCTTTGCCCTCATTTTTACTGCTGTATGCTGTAAGCCTTTTAACATAACTTAATGAAAGGCAGAGGATGTGCCTGAAAACTGGAGTCCAATATATTGGCAAGACATGTCCTATTACATATTTGCTGTATAATCTTCATCTCAAAAGTCTTGTGGTAAAGTGAGCATTCTTAGTTCAGAAGGATATATGAAGCTATTTTCACACTAACAGAAATAACTACGTAGCACTGAGAATTAAATGGCCTCTTTTCAAGCCTCAATGCCTCTGCAGGAACCCTAGCTTGTTTTGGGAGGAGGAGATGGCAGGAATCCTGGGTTGGGACTGAGATGGAACTTACAAAGGGCCCCAACTAAAAGGTCACTAGATTAGTTCTAAATTCTTCATGTTCATACTTACCACAATTGATCCAGGCAGCTGTAAGGTCACTGGTGGTTCACTAGATAAAATAATAAATTCTGGACCTGAAAACTGAAAGGAGGCAATTTAGAAATCTACTAAATGTGTCCTTAATGTAATGAAGATCCCAAACACCAATACCAACGAAAACCACGTCTGTTGATCTGTATGCTGTAGCTAATTGACTTCAGTGTCTAATAAGCTGTAAATGCTGGTTGAAGACTTCTCTCTGTTTGGGGTTTCTCCTGTGTGGACTCTGGGGTTTAATTAGGTGTAAGGTCATGCTGAAGCCATTTCTTCTGTAAAGGTACTTAACCAAGATTTCCTATGCCAGGCGCCTATTTGCATGACACAGAAACCTAATTTCTTCAGAGATATTTTCCCATTTGATTTCTACGTTACTGTGAAGTCAGACAGAGATGTGTACACACATACATACACACCACTGTGGTTACATAAGCCTAGCTTCCATGGGGAACCAGGCTAAAATGCAGAGCTGCTTTCTTCCCTGTAATGATGGTTGACTGATATTTTTATTAGCAGATACTGTACGCTTTTGCTTTAACTTCAACAAACTTAGCAGCATGAGATGCTTTTTTTCTTGCTGAGCATCCACCTTAAGGAATTTTGCATATTGGGGTTTTTTGGTTTGTTTTTTTTTTTTTTTTTTTTCCCCAGGTTTATCTATGCTTTTAAGTCCTTGAAGCAGACACAAATAACTGAATTTCTGCAAGTAGTAAGACCTGCATCCTTCTAACCAATCTCCAGGACATCTGTTCAGATTTTTTTTTTTTGAGAAAATATATGGTTTGTTTCATAATACTAGTGTTGTCCTGCCAACAGACAATGCAGTTTTGTATCACATATAAAGACGATCTAGCACTTTGTTGTAACAGTTGCTGCACTCCTTCTGAGGAACTCAATTATTATCCTAGCAAAAATCATATTAACAACATTTAAAACTAATTCTATATATAAAAAGACAATTTCCCAAAATATCTAACTGAAACTCTTGATCAAAGTTCTGCTACTGGACAGTCTTGAGCTTGTGAACTGAGCACAGGTGAAAGTATTCATCAGCTTGAAACCTGTCTCTTCTATTTCCACAGCAGAAAACTACATAGACAGCAGCTTCATGGCATTTTCTGTGGTTCAGTTATTTCTGGATTTTTGTGATCCAACTGCCAAAGAAACATTATCCTTCCCATTTAACAAAACCCTATAACAAATTAGCAACTAGAAATAGACTCTTAGGTGGTCTAATGGTTTGAGGCACTGACCACCAACATGTGCTTTCTGTCCAGGCATACACTGTAAAAACCAATTGGAGTCCTTTCAGCACCATTAACCAGCAGGTGTTTAGGTTCAGCATCTCTAAATGTTTCTGCTGTTCTGAAGCTCCTGTCAAAGTAGTTTATGAAAACAGTCCATATGATGTTTTCTGCTTGCAGAAGTCACACGTGTAGGCCAGAGGGGATCCAGTTATAAGCTTTTGCTTAGTCTTTATGGACAAGAGCTTTCACTGCCTTCAGTTCTGAGTTATCACAATAGGATCATGCCTAATTTGGAAGCTGTCGGTTTAGAATACTTGTCTAACGAGATGACTCAGTAGCTAATATGCACATCGCTGGTCAGTGACAACTGGATAAGAGGTTACTCTTTAGTGATATTTACATTATGAAATCAACTTGTATGTTTTTCATTAGTCACCTTTTCCTTCCTGTGGAACAAACTTTTCTGTGATGCAGCAGCTGCTGCGTAGTCCTTTGTAGACACGGAGAAGGTGGAACCTAAACTTATCAGGTTCTGTCTGCTGTTCTTCTGAGTTCCAACAGGGATTTCTTCTACAGCGCTGACAGACCTTCAAATGAAATCTCATAGTGAGCAGCATATATATATATCTATCTATCTCAATCAACCAATCAGACAGCACAGACCTGGGAACAAAGAGTCTAAGGTACAATGACTGGCAGAATATTATGAAATCCAGGGCAATGCCCATTATAAGTTGTTAAATGTTTCTTGACAGAAAAAGAAAAATAATTTCACAGGGATAATATTACTGATGACTTTTATAAATAAATTATGCTGTAATTAAATAGAAGCTTGATAGGTTGATTTTTATTTGGTGAGCCAGATCTAGCTGATTTAAGTATGGTAAAACCAACAAGCAAAGAATTTTGCACCATGCCTTTCTGGGAATTCTACGGGATGAAGGCTGTTCCTCATTTCTTATTTTTGGAAGCAAAATGCTTCAGAAAACAATAACATTGGTTTTCACATTATTCAGAATTTTCCAGGAATGGGAACTAAATTATTTGAATACTAATTCATTAGATAAATTACTGTCTTATGGAACTGAGGGAACTTTTAATTTAATCAAGAAGATGTGTGAAACCTCGTATCAGAAAGCTGTCTTTATGCTATACTTTTAACACATAAAGTAATGGTGTTTTCCACATGAGCAGAATCATGTATGCTTAGAATAAACATAAACTTAAAATATAATATATACTCTTATCAATGAGGAATTAATGGTTACAATATGGTATAGAAGGAAAGGGTTTTTTTTTTAGATGAATCTTTAATGAAATTTTTAACAAATGACAAAGTCACATGGAAGCTTTTTTATCCTACATTTTTATCCTTTCTTTTGCATGTTGCATAGTTGCTTTAGGGAACTCTTCAGGGATATGCAATAGGTTTTTAATAAATTATTGCAGTTGATGCTGATCTCTTCTTCCTGATGTCCAGTGACAGGACATGTCGGAACAGTTCAAAGCCATGCCAGGGATGGTTTAGGCTGAACATTAGGAAGTATTTCTTTATCAAGAAGGTGGTCAAACACTGGAACAAGCTTCCTAGAGAGGTGATCAATGCCCCATGCCTGTCACTGTTTAAGAGGCATTCAGACAATGCCACATCAATTTAGACAATAACATGTCTTAACTTTTGGCTAGCCCTGAAGTAGTCAGGCAGTTGGACTAGATGATTCTTGCAGGTATCTTCCAACTGAACTATTCTATCCTGTTGCAGTCCTCTGTCTATAAAGATATCTAGATATTTTTTTTTTGTTTCTCTCAATGCAACTTCATAAAGATCAACATTTAACAAGAAGTATGCCTAAAAATGACCTGAAGTGATTTTTGTGGCTATAAAAATACTGTTAGTTCAAAACCAAGATACTGTATTAAGAAGACTTTCTTTTCCTATAGAAAACATTCCTGTTAGTCCAGTGAGGTGAGAGATGACAGACTTGAGAGCTGTCTTACTTATATATAGGCTATAACCCTGCAAACATAGCCCTTATGAACGTGTATTTATAAGAAGTAATTATGTCAGTTGGACTGCTTACAAAATTGACCATGATAATATTAGTAAGCTTTATGGATAATAAACCCATCACTAAGTTTTACGTTCATTGTCCTCCTATATGGGAAGTTGGTGGTTTCCAAACAAATTATTTCAACTGCACTGTTGTTATGGTACTTACAATATGGTGGTGACCTTGGTAGAAATTTAATTGCAGATGCTTACCACCAAAAACAGTCCTATGACCAAAACCAGTTCTATGGGAAACAGTTTTCTGCAAATTTGGAGAGGAGAGTTCATCTTTCAGCAGAGGAGGGGAACATTTTCTTGGTAGCATGATTTTAGATCAAGGATATCAAGATGCTACCAGACTGGTAGGCAGAGGCATGACATTTGATCCAAAATACTGAGTATAGTAATACTTTCTATTAATGATATCATTGCTATGTATGTGATGCATATATAGATGCCTGTGTACACACATATATATGTATATGTGTGTAGTTATACAGGTAAACAGAGAGGTTTGGTTTTTTGGTTGGGGTTTTGGTTTTTGTTTTTTTTTTTTCTTCACAAAAGCTGTGACTGTCCAGCAACCTGCTTGTAGTTCTTTCTTACTGCAGGTTTAGAGGTGTACTTGGGTACCTCACATCACTCAGGCTATTGTGGCTGATTTATCAGGAAGTTTAAACTGTTTACTTGGGATACATTTAATTGGGAGTTGATCTCAATGAAGCATTTCCTGTGGGCCTGAATTACTCACGCCATGGTTAAAAGAAGAAATTCCTATTTAACTGGGTCAAGAACTCAATTTAAACGGGATGTCTGTAGGGATTACATGGTGCTTAACTATGGGTTTCTGGGTTTTGTGGTGCCTAGAGGCTATCAGTACTCACACCTCTCCTTCATTTGGAAACAGCCATGATTACAGCTGCACTATGATAACACCCAGTATAGGAAACTCTTGTTTGGCAGCAGTGGTGTTTCACTGATTTTAAGAAGGAGTTACTATCAGTTGTGCAATTCTCAGCTTTCTTTGTCAATGTACAGGGCTTCTGTACCTGCCATGGCTGAAATGAGGTTAATCCTCACAACAGAGCAGAGGTCTTTACTGCTTGTGTCCCTGGGTTACCTATAACTCTTCAGTAAAGTGTTAGCACAGTGCTGGATATGGCTGACACAGGTGAGGCAGAACAATCTAAGAACTGAGATGGAAATGCAAATAATCCACTATGATGGATCATATACATGGTCTGTTATAACCACTCCAGAACACATCAGGCCTCTGCTAATGTGACAGCAAGGCAAGACCAGATCCAGAATCTGAATGTAGACAAATACAGACTGCAGAATGCCTTGCCAGTGAAAGCAATGGCTGTTCAAACCTTTTCAACAGGATTTTCCTTTCCACACCCTCTATGGAGCTGCTTCCCCCTTGCTTCAGTCACAGCAAGCTATTGCTGCTTACCTGTGTGATTCTGATGGAGCCATGCTAGGGGCAGCTGTTCTGGGAGGCCAGTGACATCTGACAGGGCACAGTGGTAAAGAGTAAAGGTGTCAAACATCAATGTGCCTGTTTTGTATGGATTGTTCAGTGCCCAAGCTCCATTTCACTAGAGCATTTGGACTCTCTTGCTTGGAGCCAAACCGAGTCTTAGGTGCACTTTGATTCTACATAATCCTTATTTATTGTCAAAACGGGTTCAGATGGTGATCCAGGCGTTTTCTGAGAATGACCTTGCTACACTAGTTGTCTCCTTCACTTGGTAATAAGACTGCTTCCATCTTTTAGGAATATGAGTTTTGATTACCTGTTTATGAAGAGCTTGTAGCTACTTTGTGTCCTTGACCCACTAAGGGTGGGGTCCCATGACCTGTGTGTCTGTGGAACTCTCCCTGAAATGAATAAAGGAAATGTCATAATTGAAGCAATTGTAGCAGCACTCAGCATCAGATCTTGGGACAATTACAACAAAGAGGAAATTTAGACTGGCTACTTCCTCTCTTGTGTCCTTGCTTGGGCATGATAAATGGCTATTTGATAAGGCTAACTGAATACTACACCAGCAGCATTCCCAGTTCTACAGTTATTGTTATTTCCTCCTCATAACCCTCCACGTGAATGTAATCTGGAAAACAGCTGTGTAGGTACAGTGGCTGTTATTTCCATATGTCTGGGGTTAATTTGCGAAACAGTTTTTGCTCTTCAGAAATTGCCCCTGGTATTCTTTGTACTTCTATTTCCAGGCATAATTTCAGGGCAAGGCAAAACTGTAAATATTCTACTGGTTATTTGCTACCTTAAATATATTGTCAATGTTTTTACATCATAAAAATCTGGTGAGAATATAAGATGGTTTGTGAGTCAGGAGCAATAAGATTTGTATAATTTTTCACCTTCAGTCACCTCTGCTGCTACAGAAAGGATGGGCATTGCTTTGTCTAAATACATGAAGGCTGAAATTTAGAGGTAGAACCAGAAAGGTTTATGCAAGTGGTGATTCCATGAGCATTTCTTCTATCAGCGGGGATGTTTAAAATCCTTTTGGGAAGGGTGGGAAGGTTAAATGTTTCTTCAATTGGATCATTTCACTGATATTATTTGAAGAACTGTATATCAAACTGTTACATAGGCAGAATGATAGAGGTGATAAGATGAGCTGTGTGGAAGCAATCATATAGGTCAGCTTTTTCTCTGGATAAAATATCCATGAATTACACCCTGAGACTTCACTCTGAATTCCAACATGAAAACATGTCATTGAATTCTGGTATACCAACCACCAATTGCAATTTTAAAAACAAGAAAATCTACAGTCGCATTGCTAAAATATGCATAAACATGTTTTTTCAAGCTGCAGATGGTAATTACAAAATGTGAGATTTGAGATAAGCCAAATAGTCAGAGCTAGTTACCAAAGTTAAGATTCAGTTTTGTGTTCTGAAACTACATGCTTTTTAATGAGAAAGCCTTGCAAAACTCTCTGTTTACATTATAGGTTTCACATAGTTGTATAAATACACTTTGTCAAGCACATATCATTTCCCTTAGTTTTTCTGTCTGCTGTTAGGGGACTGGGACAAGTTGGCTTGTTTCAGTGGCCAGACTGCCATGCTTTGATCACAAATCCAACACGTTCCTGATGTCTTAGTGGCATGTGGCCCTCAAAAAAGTTGTTTCTGTAGATGATTAATTTATTATATGTTAAATGAGTTTCTAAAGTACAGTCTGGATGGAGATATTGATCTCCCTTGATAACGGTGCTCTACTAGATGGTAATATTTCTTTTCAGAGAAAAATGCACGTTTCTAATCCATTATCTCATTAAAAGTTACTGCAACAAACAAGCTCTCACATTATGTGTTTTCTCCTAAACTTCTAGAATTTTGTCTCACAAAATCCTCAGTATGAACAGCTACCAGCGTTGCAGGGGAGACTGAGACACACACAAATTCACTGGAACAAGCCTTTGCCAAGTTTATGACCAAATATTTTTTAGAAGGACTTACAAAACAGGCTGCTGAGTTTACCTTCACTATGTGCCACTAGGTATGCGTCACACAGGGAGCAGCTGCAAACCCAGGTTTTTATTACTGCTGATATTGATTGCAATTCTGGAGCTTAAGAAATGCAGCGTCTTTCAGGAGCGAGAGTATCAACAGCAGTTGTATGAGTAAACTTACCTTCCTTCTGCTTGGGGCTGAGAGGCTATTACATGTTGGTTGTAAATTAATCCCTTGAGATTGAGATCTATGCCTTTCATTTTTGCCTAGTAAATTTTAAACCTTTCAAATTTGGAAGAGTGTGGGTCATATGTTCCTATGGATTTCATGATAATCCACAGCTGAATATCATAAACTCATATTAACACTCCCCAGTGACAAAAAGCAAGGAAACTCAGCAGTTTTCTGTTATTTATGTCATCAGTGAACTAACCAGTTGCTGTGCACACCTTGTTGCATTGTAACTGATGTAATGGATGGTAGGGTTATTGCCTTAGGGAAGAAGTTTGGGCAATAAAAACATCCACACACGCTTAACAGAGCACGTTTGAATCCATGTCACAGCAGGACCTAGTGCTTCTTTTTTCATGGAGGCTCATAGAGGGAGGAAGTAAACTCCAAAGTACAGAAATAGACTTCCACCCCTGGGTCTGGAAGCTCAGAAGTGCCACAGGCAGGACAGAAAAAATGGTTGAAAGCAGATGGGAGAGTGGGTAACTGTGGAATGGAGAACACGAATGGGCAGGAATCTGAGAATGGGGAGCTGGCATGCTAAACTTGGTTTTCTAGGAGACACTGATGACATTTGGCAAGAGGAACTTTTTGCTCTTGGGCAGTATGAATGTCCTGTCTAGGTGTCTGTAGCTCAGATTCCTTTTTAAACATGAAGATACACATGCACAGCAGTGCTCCCCATCCTATTGAATTCCCTTCTTCATAGTATCCCCCTACGCTGTGATTTAAGTGACTTGGGAAGGACCCTGACTGATGTCTACTACAGTGTCTTCACTGAATGGATACTCTCCCAGATAGTTGCTTTCACGCTGTTCCTGCCATAAAAAATTTGAAAGTGGAGCTAAAATTCCAACTCTGATATCTCCAAAGTAAATCAGAAGAGCAGCATTGCAACCTGGCATTTATCACAATGAAAACAACATGCTGAGCAGGAAATACACAGTGGCTTTAGGGCATAAATAAAAAGGGTTGTTTGTTTGTTTTCTTCCTCTAGATTTCAGAAATAGTCTGTCTGGTTTTGAATGGGCTTGAAGAAACAGTAATTCCCACCATTCAAGTCCCAGGTGTTCAACTAATTTCAGTGCTACATCTTGACATTGCCCACCATATGCATTTCTGGGGTAGCACCACCATTTCTCTTCTGTTTCAAGAACCCATGTGCCAGAAACATGCTGTCAGGCTTTGTCTGTGATCTGCTGAACAGCTTCACCTGGCAAAGTGGGCATAAAGCAAGAAAGGAGATGGTGCTGCATGGCAACCAGGGAAAATACAGCTTAACAGTAGGGCACATGTGAAAAGGAATCCAATATTAAAGGTACTTTCTTCTCTGTAGGTTAGCATAAATATACCTCCCTAGTCACCTAAACACAAGTGCATGGGAGTATCTATCACTTCTCCCTACATGGGTAGTCTCATATTTCAGGGGACAAAAGAGGTGAGTACATAATTCATAAACATAATCTTTCAGTAAAATCTTACCTCTCCTGTGTCCTCGGTTAGACAGTATCAAGGATGTACTTTCAGAAATACTATTAGAGTCACTGTAGTCCACAGAGAGTTGTCTGTAATCTTCTGTTGACCGGCTGTAATTCATTAATCTGGACCCTTTGTCTGGAAACAGAAATATGGTGAATTGAATACTTTAATTACAAATCATGATCTGCATGATAACATAAATAATATTTGGCTTGACAAATTTTTGTAAAGTCCATGTCTGTCTGTCTGCTGACCCTGACTTCAGTTTCTTAAGGACCGAGGAAAGCTTGGTAACTTCATTCTATTACTTTCATAATCTTATTCTGACCCAAAATAGTTCTCATAGTCCTCCTCAAACATTCGAAATGAAAAAAAAAATCTAATATTTTAATTATCTTATCCGTGTTTAACTGAAACTTTGCATGTTGCAAAGTTCTCCTTCCTTATATTCTGAAGCCCAAAACTTTCAGCTATAAAATATTCTTTCTGTGTACTGGATGGACAGGGCCCAGACACAATCCACTATGAGAGTCAGCTGCAGAAGTTCCATTAAGGGGTCATCCTAAGTCATTAGGAAGTATATATTTCTGTTGCATCCTAACTTTACTTTGGTTACTTTGTCTCTTGTCCTTTTCCAGAATATCTAAAAGTCATAATTTTTAATTTAAAAGAAGAAATAAATGGAATGCTGCCTTGAAAAGTGTGGCTCACACATACCCAATGTAATCAACATCCTGATTCATTGAAGCCCTTAAGCAACTGTAAGCCACGTGACCTGAATCCCTAGAAAACACAGAGATCACCCCAGATACATAATCACTCAAACCAGTAGAAGGGAATTTGTGGCCAATAGGGTGTTGAAGATGGGACCATCCCTTTTGGCAGCAGCAGAGTTTTCATCAGGTTATACAAGTGTGAATCTATAAGCTGAGTTTCTGAATGAGTGAGCCCTAATGATTTGAGGGTTGGGTTTTTTTGTATGTTTTCAGAACAATCTCCTTTTTCTATGACCAATAAGAATAGAACCTAATAGAAATGTTCCACAGGTATGTAAGAGTGTGTTTAATTGTAGCTGAAGTTAATGGGGTGTATATGTGATTTGCTGAACAGGAATAATTTTTTTTTTCATATGCCTAATGTTGGGTGTATCCAAAAAAGAAACCTGCATAGCTTAGACCAACCTTCTCCTTGCCTCAAAATCAGAGATTTCTGTTGAAGTGAACAGTACAATATAGAGACTAGAAAAAAGAATTATCTGAACCCGAAGTCCGTCTTTCGTTACAGTTAGAGATTTAGTTTGAGGATTAATAAAATCTTGATCTTAGTCAAATGAAATGTGAAATTAGTATTTGCTGGTTTATTTATACAGTGAGCAGAATTTGGCCGTGTCTTGAAATCACTCCACCAATCCATATATGAATTTATAAAATATCATTTGAATAAATGGAACTAAAATTACAAAAAAAAACCCCCAAAAACATACAAATCTCTGCTTGAGTAATCAAATAGGCAGGACGAATACATATTCCTTAATGGCAACAGGATAACTTCAAAGAATCCCACTCTTTACCTTGGAAAATACACTGGAGTGTACAAAGTACACGAGCCGTTTTGAAAGTAGTTTTATTTTATATGCACAGGTTTTATGCAAAGTGTCTTAAGAGCCAAATCTGTGCAAGCTGATTTGTTATCATTGCTTCACAGCCCTCACACTACTGTCCTTTGAGGAAATCAGGAACAGAAACCTTGCTGTCTTGCCTCAGAGTCTTTCCATTATGAAGTCATTTATATGTAAAGCAATAAATATCCTGTCCAACACTACATGTAATCACTACAGCATGAAATTAAACAATTCACCTAGCTGGAGAAAGACTCAGAAAAGGCTGGCTGTATTCGTATTTGTTCAAATTGTAGGTCTTTTTTTACCTTGGTGAAAATTCATCTGGGAGGACAGTGGTGAGGTGTCCGATATTTTCTCATGCAGTCTTTTCCTTATCACATGACTTCTGTTAAGCTGAGAGGCTGTGCTGTCTTCGGCGACTACCCGCTCTACCTAGAAGACAGTGGTACTGCAAGTCAATGTCATGTGATACGTGGACTTCAGACTCTCATACTGAAGTGATCCTTGCCCTCTGCTTGTCAGAGGCTGCTGATTTGCTTGATATAAGCAACTTCATCTTCTCAGATTAATACAAAGCAGGATGGAGTTTTGATGGCTTCATGGTCTCATGCTAGCTGTGTTTAAGAGAGGACACCCTCTGCTACAGTGGGAAATAGAGTGGGTAAGAGAAAAGGCCATCTCAGAACGTTAACGAATACTGCTTGAAAACAAAACAAAAAGTATTTTCTATGTGTTTTCTTCCAGTTTCATTCAGCTTGCCAACAAAACTGTTTGTTGATATTTCAAATCTTGAAAAAGGCTCAGGTGTTCACTTAATGACTTCACGTAGTCAGGCTTGATTGCATGGCAAATGTTCAGCTCCACTCAAGGATGATCAATGAAATTCTCAATATGATGTAAATGTGATTTGTTTGAATTTCACGAAGTCTGAAACCAGAGTGGCAATGAGGAAATCTTCTCTTGTGTAAAGTTCATTCCTTTGGTTAATATGAAGTCTCTGTAAATGTTATGATTGCTTCAATATTAACCAAAGAAATGAAGATATTGTAAGTGCAAACACCAGATTTGTATCATTTCCAAGGAGTGTAAGAGTGGTGTGAGACATGGCTTCATTCCCTCATTTTCCTTGTACACATGCCCACTCAATTTCCTGCTTAGAAGTCTAGAACCAAATCTCACTTCCTTAGTTCATATAAGCATTAATTCCAGGCACTTGCTCACCTGTATCCCAAGTTGCTGCTCACCTCTCTCGCTAAAGATAAGGAGACATTTAGAGTATGAGAGTAGTACCTACCTCACTTCCCACAGCAAACTGGACCATTTTCTTTATGTAGACATTTGCTGGGAAGGAAGCAGATTCCTTCTGATGTGCCTCACATGCTTCCAGAATTGATTCAGGAGAAAGTCTTTTATGTGGCAGATCTTCACATAGTGTCAGCAAGAGTGTGTGTAGTTGGTCACTCAGCTGGAGAGACTGAGACAAAATGGAGATACTGTTAAATGACATCTCTCAGTATTATGAAATCCTGTGTAAACTGGGACAAGGAATTTCTGTAACCCTTTCACCCTGAGTGAGAAATGGGCACTTCCTTTAGGCTTTGAGAAATTTCCAGACAGGCAGAATAACAGCTCTAAATGAAGCCTCCAATGGGATCCAGGATAGCCTTGGAAGGAGATGGCATGTACAAGGAGGTTCATCAGCCTGTACAGGGCCTTCTTGGTGACAACAGCTCAGTCTGATCCACAGCTTTGCTAATTAGGCAGCAAATCTTACAGATTCATGCGAGTAAGACGTGGCAGCATTAGCTTCAAAAAGGTGAGGAGTTCTACCAGCCAAAACTGTTCCCATAGAGACCAGGATATATAAATTTTGGAGTCATGTTACTTATAGAGACTTATCTCTTAAACCATGTATATCCATGAAATGGAGGTTGGATCTACTAAAAGCTCGTGCTCTCAGAATCAAAAATGTGCAATCAAAGGCAATGATATAGAAATGAAAGAAAATGTGTGGCACAGGTCTTGGAAAATATTCTGGATAAGCAATAAACGCAAAATTTCAGCTAGCAGAGATGCTAGTAGAATTTGGTTGGAAATAAGTGTTATTTAGTTTTATTCCAGCATCATGTTCTTTGAAAATGTACATAAATGTGCACAGCATCACAATCCTGCTGACATATTTTTTTTTCTTTTAGCTCTTTCTATCTTAAAATCATAGAATTGTTTAGGTTGGAAAAGACCTTTAAATCAGGGAGTCAACCTGGTGCTGCCAAGCCCACCACTAAACCGTGTCCCTACGCACTACTTCTACATGTCCATTAAATACCTCCAGGGATGGTGACTCAACCACTTCACTAGGCAGCCTGTTTCTTATTAGTCTTGGAAAAAATAATCTTCACTCTTAAAATCAAGGAACAATTCATTTCAATGGGAACAATCTTTGATTTCAAAGAAAAAGGAATAAAGAATTGAAAGTAAAGGCGAGGCCTAACTAAATTCCTAATTTGGATGAACTGGTGGTTTTGGTGAAGTCTGTACCTTGACACAAGCTTTCTAATTCTTTCTAGTGTTTCAAAACATAAAGCTCCTCTTACTGAGACTTCAGAGTATGCCTCTCGATCTCTTAATATAATGACATAAAACAGAATAAATGCAAAAAAAAAAAAAAGTTTGTGTTACTGGCCTGGTTTGGAGGAACCTGGTAGTCTACTGACCAGTAGAGGGTCATTCCTAAGGAATACACCAACATCTGTCAAAACAGAAAAGGAAATCCTTTATGAAGTCAGCATTAAATACAGAAAAGCCTTGTACTAGAGAAACCATCTTTTTGTGTCTTCGGTCACAAAATGGCAGAAGACAAACAGATCATTTTTTTAAAAACTAGACTAGAGGAAACATATATAATAGCACAATAGTGACTCTTGGCTTACGGACTAGATAGCATGCAATGAGTATTGCTCAGCTTGAGGGGCTGAGTCAGGCTGCCTTCTATCCAGTGATTAAGAAAAGAAATTTGAACTCCTTTCTTAGTTTTGAAGCTCTCCCCTTGATGATTAAAGCTCTTCCCTACCTGACTAGTAGTCTTGCCCAGAAGGAGGATTACTGAAATAAGGACCCTCTATTCCAAAGCTTCTTGATTCTGCATAGCATTTAAGTGATCAGTGAAGTCGGAGTCTGCCTGAGGCAAGTATGCACTGGTGTGGTGGTAGTGCTATTTAAAACTTTTAGGTGTCTGACAGTTGTATCTTACTGTCTTGCCAGAGAGATTCATTTGGTATGGAGAAGAAGAGTAAATTGTTAACAAAGCTGAACATTATTTCTGACTTCCTGAAAGTGCTTCTACTCTCTGATTGTATAGATAATACAGTCCTGCTGCTTCTGGGACTAAAATTACCATATCTGGTCAAACATCATGTTCATAAAAATATTCTTCCTTTCTGTGGGCATTCACAAATAATACAATTCTGCAGACCTTGAGCACTGATATTCAGAACTGATTTTGATGTTGACATGCCTGCTAATCTAATGGCAAGCTGCAATATACATGTAAATCTTTCTAACTGTAGCCTAATTTGTTTAGAAAAGTAGTTTTACAGTAGATACCTGTTGTGCTGCATTAAAACCCACAAGCTTGTCTTCATGAGGTAGTGTCAAGAATTATTTTGTAATATACCTCACCTTTGTTAGTCCAATGCGCTGGTTTTTACTTTGTCTGTGGAGCAATTCTGGTGCACTGAAAGGGATGGTTTCTATCTGAGGTGCATTGTTTTGGAAGGACAGATTTCCTTCAGAAGACAGTAGTACTGACCATGGACAAATCACACAGATGGCAGAGTCTGAAAAATGTTGAAGAAAATAATGGAGTTCTTAGTGTTGAATTCCCTACACTCAGAAAATCATATTGCTGGCTTCTCACCTGCATGACTAAACCAAAGTTTCCCGGAGCAGTACCCAGAACTCAGCGGAATCATGTTCATTTATGCCCGGCTGATTTTGTCAGCTGGAATTCAGTGATGATTAAAGACGATTTCTCTCTCACATTATCTCACACATAGAAACAATATATTGATTTCAGTGGGTTTCTGGAGCCTAAGGAAAGGCAGAGTTACATCCCAGGTGTAGATTCTGGAGATCTTGACATTTTTGGTGGATCTCTTTATGTGAAGCACAAGAGAATACCAGAAGAATAGAACACTCCTTCCAATAAAGCACAAATACTTTGAAACTGGCATTTGCAAAGGACCTTAAGTTAGCTTCCACTAAGATGCATGACCATGGTACAAATCTCTTCTCTGTGATGGTATTTCTTTGTTCTGTATGCTGCTTATAAGTCAGTCAGCTCTGCATTTTAGTAACTTCTCTTCCAGTGTATTGTGTCTAGCAAAGCCAAATTACTTTGCCAGAAAGTCAGTGTCAGGAATCAGTATCTTTTCATCTTCATTGTACAGATGACGATGCAGAGCCCAGCTTCGATGACTACACCATGTCAGTCAGCAGAAGCTGTGGTAGCAGTAGAAACAAACCTCCCAAATTCCCTTGCTATAACCTATTAAGCTTTTTCTTAAGTGGAAACATAATTTCCAACTAACCTGAACTTTGTGATTTTTTTTTTTACTAGAATGCAAATATAAAAACTATTCAAACTAAAAATTAGATAAGATTCTACCAGTAATGAACAGCCATGATATTTTAGCATTATTCACATTCATTCTTTCTGTCTGTGTGTCAGTTCTGTTAAAACAGAGGGTATATTTCAAACAGAAGTGTTTTCAAAGGATAAATGTAGGCTACTAAACCTGACAAATTCCTGAGGACATTAATAGGCCTTAATGGCCCTGACCAGCCTCGCTTGAGAACTGTCTCCATCTTCTACCCATAGTCCCAGGCTCCAGTTAAGCTTAACCTGAGGCCATGAGTCCCTGCCTGAAGTATGATGTAAGAGTGCCTATCTCCAGCTCAGCCACAGCCATGCCTTGCCTGGCTGGACCTCATTGATCCTGACCCTTAGACTGACTTCCCAGCCTGACTCCAGACTTGCTGTGTCACTGTGGACTTGCTTGGTGGTTGCTGGGCTGTCTGACCCTGGTTGCCCACACCAGACCTGATCCTGACTCAGCTTCCCAGCTTGACCTTGGACCTGCCTTGACCTCACAAACTTGTGTGATGGTCTGGATTCTCAGTTGTCAAGCCCTGCTCACCTTATTTGGGTATTGTGGAATAGTACCCTGGCTGGCAGAGCCCCTGCCCTGCCACCCTTTTAACTGCACTTAGGTCTGGGCAGCCTGTCCTTTAGGGAACAGCTCGCCTTTGCTGTTCCCTGAAAAAATCCATTTGAAGGTGTCTCAGTAATGGACTGGATTCTTCTTGCAAAGGGCTGAGCACTCTTATAAGATATCATTGCAGAGATCCACTGAGGTCAGTCCCAGTGGTCTGAAGCAGGAGTGGAAGTATGAGGATGAGCAGTCTTCTAGGTATGATCCTAGCTGGCACTGCCTTTTCTGTGTGTATAAGTTATTCAGACTTTAGGAAGGACTCTTCTGTCCTGTTCCACTGTGTATAGCTGTACTTTAAATGAATTAATATCTGATGCATAATTAGGGGGAAAAAACCCAACTGTGTGAAGATCTCTTATGTAGGCAGAGCAGTCTGCATGTAAACCCAGCAGCACTGAAAGATTTCTCATTTTTATTAACATTATGCTGTTATTGTCATTAGTGCTTTTTGTCTGGAAAAAAAAACAAAACAAAACAAAACACCACCCACTCCCCCACACCCCCTCCCCAATCAAAAGAGCAAAAATAACTCATGAATGAATTTTGAACAGTAAGAACTATAAAAAGATATTTTTTACCTCACCTTTGTGAAGGTCCTCCAGAAGCTGCACAGTGGCCAGGTACAAGAGTGCCCATATTTCTTCTTCCTCCAAAGGGCTTCCTTTTGCCCACAGGACCTCGGCCAGTGTCACACAGGAATTGCTCATGCCTGCTGCAATAGAATCCAGATTTTGGACACACTAAAGTAGGCAGACTTGCTCAAGGTAAATCATACTGATTTCACCTCTACCCTACTTTCTCAGTAAGAAATACGTTGTGAACCACCCTGCTTCTTTGTTTACATAAGATAGGTATTGTTCACCCCTGTCTTTAAGTAAGAGTAAATAAAATTGACTGAACTAGTGGCTTCGTGATGGGTTTTTCAGTCCTTTTATGCTTCATTTGAAACTAATCACAACATTCTGTGGGGCAGAATTTGTTTTTGCTCAGGAGATCCTTTGTGAATATGGAATGTTCAGACTTTGTCAGTGGTTATCTGAATGGTAGGGCATTGATTTTACTGTTTAATTGGATTCTCTTGTCTATAAAAACATGACAGTTAATCTAAGAGGAAAAAATGGCCAAGCAAAAGAGATGCACTGTAACATGAAAGGTTTATAAACACGCCCAACAGAGCAATTGAGTTTCATTCATTACTCAGCAGATTGATCAGTAAAAGCTTGTAGACTCTTACTGAATTCATCAATGATTTTCTTGGACAGATATCTGAGACTCAAAACTTGCAGTTCATCCATACCAATACACACATAAACATGCTTTGTTTCACTAAACAGAATTCAAATATTGTTTCCTCTGTGAGCTGGTGAACAGCAATTTAGTAGCTCCCACCACAATGTCCTGTCTGACAGGTACATGAGACTTGGCATACTGCAGAAGAATGTTGGTCCGCACACTCCCCTTGTTTTATCTCAGCTGCAATATAACATCAGGTCATTTAGAGAAAGGCACCCTGTAGTAAATCATAACTTATTATCTTACTTATTACAAACGTATTTTCCTAATCCCGGCCAACTAGAAACTGACTTGTGACTTGAAGTATCAAGGGGTTTTTTCCTCTGAATGTTTTATCATACTAAATATTGTCAAAGAAGGTCTTCTTCTTCATAAATAAGTCTGATTTTTCCATTTCACCAGTTGTGCAATTCTGTAATATACTAATCTAGGCAGAGCTGCTCTAGGTCTACATATCTGTAGGGAAAACTGAATCCAAGCCTAAGATTTGCTAAAAATTTTTGAACGTAATTTATGCTTTTGCTGTTGTTATCCTGTAACAGTGAGCTCCATAGGTTCACTGTATGCTGGGTAAATAGGGACATAATGAGAAAAGTTGTGCCATGGTTTAATCTCAGCTAGTAATAAGTACCACACAGCTGCTCTCTCACCTTCCCCTCCCCTCCAGTGGAGGAGGAGAAATGGAGGAAAAGACAAGGAAGCTCATAAATTGAAATAAGAACTATTTAATAATTGAATATACATAAATATTATAGTGATGCTAATAATATTGACAATAGTACTAATAGTAAGTAATTAAAATAATAGGAAAAAAAAAATACAACTTCTCATCACCTGCCAACTGATACAAAGCCAAGTCCTGAGTAGCAAGAGTCAGAGCCAGAGAGCTCAGGAGCTGGAGCCCGAGAACAATCGCAGCAGAGTCCAAGCAAGCCCCATGAATGAGAGTATGCATGAGAAAGCCAACTGTCCCACCAAACCACTATTTAACGAATGAACAAGCAAGCTGACGAGCAACAAAACAAGTGAGCTTGCAAAGGAGCTATACAAACAAGCAAGCTATAGCCCCCAGTCCCACTCCTGGCTTATGTACTGAGCTTGACATGCTATGGAATGAAATACTCCTTCGGTCAGTTTGGGTCAGCTGTCTGAACTGCACATCCCCCAACACTGCTTGTAGTGAGAAAGTTGCAGTATCAGAAGCTGTAAAAGTCCTTGGTGCTAACACTCCTTAGCACCAACTGATAAACATCTCATCTGTACTGTTCCCAGGGCAAATCCAAAACACAGCCTCATATCAGCTAATGTGAAGAAAATTAACTCTGTTCTGACTAAAACCATCACACTTGGAAGAGATCCATCTATTGCTTTGAGGTTTTGGCATTGTCTGTAGGCCACCGAGTGAGGACGCTACAGCCTAGGATGCTATTATGTATAGGATTATAAACAGCACTGTAAAATGACTTCACTTACAGCCTGGAAATAGATCTTCCCCCCTTTGTACACAGCCCACTTACTACTACAATTTGCTCTCTGCCTGCACTAGAATTTATTATCTTTTACAGCTGATTTCTTTGCCAGCTTCCCATTTATTATGCAGTCTTCAAGGAATCACTGCAAGAGCATTGCAATGCTCTGCAGCACCAACCTGTTGCTGATTAATAAACTACTCAGACTTTGATTCACGGGGTCTTGTCCTAGCTCACTACCTTCAAAACAAGGAATCACAACATTGGAAGAATGATCCCTTGCTGCAATCACTAAGGGATTATGGACCAACCTAGTGACATTTTAAACAGAACCAGAGTCCTAATTTTAGTCTCTGTAGCTTCAAAGGATAGTAAAGCTTCTTAAGAACCTAACCTTAATTAGAAAAGACAGACAGATCTTCTTAATCTAAGCCAACACCATTTCTCTTAATAATAAATTACTGTGATAGCATTTCACTTAACCCTGTGGTACTGGGACTAAGCAATCAATTCATGTCCCCAGAGCTAGAATGTATGTGGCTTCTCCATATGGGTAACCCACCAGACTGTGCTTAGTGCTGTTGTATTTGAGACCGTGCTGAGGGAAGGGGCACTGGCTCTCTTTTAGATAGAAATGCTTATACCAAGTCATTTCAGTGCTGATACTTCTAACTAGTTTAAGTTACTCAATAAGCAACTATCCAGAATGGAGATGTAACAGCTTTATAGAGCCCAAGTGAAATCAGCAGTTACATCACAGCTGCTTAACTTTTGTAGTGAATTTCTCTCCTAAGAGTAAAAGTAATGTTTCAGATTAATACTAAGTATGAATTAAATTAATTCTGGTAGCAATTATGTGCAAATTTCTTCCAAAAATTATTAAACTATATGGCCATGGAAATCATAATCTCTTTAAAATGTAATATATTTTTGGTTTAATGCAATGTGGAGGTAAACAATGTGTTATTTTACAAGCAAATAGGCAATCGATTTTTGAACACACTCAGAATATCCTTTAATTTTGGGCTCTGTTTTTGACTTTTGGGTTTCAAGACCAGCAGGATGTGATATCTGACAGAAGTAGAAGTGTTTGAGTGCTTGGGGAAAAAAATGTTTCATTTCCTTTTACAGCCAAGCTACAATATGTATATTGTATGAGAGTAATAGTGATACAGAGATAATTTTATCATTGTAGCACTGCACATATTCATGGTCCCTCAATTCAATAAAAGCTGTGATCCAGAACCAAACAATTCTGACCTTCTAACAAGCTACAACTGATAAAGCAAAGCAGACAGATTAGGAAGCAAGGAGGAAAAAGTAACAGTAAACTCTGCAAAAAGGGACTTGATTATTCACAGTAACACTACAGATCAGGAAACGATGGTAGGTCTAGTTGAGCCTGCATGGAAAAATTAGAGCAGCAGAAGGTGGTCACCCACTTTGGAGTTTAACACTTCTGTGCCTTGAAAAAGTAGCAAATGGCTTTCAGTGCCAATTCATGCTCTGGGGTCAAAAACAAATCTTATGCTGACTTCTGTATAAGGTAGTGCCATCCAATTAGGCAAATTAGCCTAAAATATCCTCCCAATTCTAATCTTTGCAACACATTCATTCATTACATGAACTATTTCAAGACAATAGATTTTCTCCTGGAAGAATTTAATCTACTTTTCTTGCGTAGATATGAAAGGTATATTTGGCTTTTGCCAACCTTCATCTTTACTTTTGCTGCTCTGTTGACCATATAAAGACAACAAAAGAGCTAAAAACTATTACTTTCCTAGGGAAACTGACTTTCCCTTGTCAAACACAGTCGTGTGAATTAAACATCCTCAAGGGGAACTGAGCATCTGGATTTCTAACTAAACGGCAGCACTTTTCACACAAGCCTGTCAGAGGAAGTTTAATGGGGAGTTGGTTTATCTGTAGAATCAGTTTCTATAGTATGAAACTCTCCACCCATTATCTGGATGATGGTGGAAAAAAACAGATAAAAAAGGGAGTTCATAGTACACAAAGTTAATAAGATGGCGAGGAAGGAAAAATCAGGTTTAGAAAATATGGAGTCGTTTGTTTCTTGTGTACATTTAAAGGTGTGAAGCAAGAACAGATTTGCCCCATTTGGGCATCCTGAAGAACAATTGGAAATTAGAACTTTGGCAAAAAGTTTATGTATAGATACAACAACAACAAATTATTAACCTTGGGTAGGGACCAGGCATCTGTGAACTGGAAAGGCTTCTATTAAAGCAGAAATACCTTTGAAATTTTACTGCCTGGAAGCTGTTCTTGCAGAGGTCTTGCTTTTCTTGTGACTGAACATCCAGTCCTGCTTCATTACTCTATCTGTATATTGCAAAATACCTAGCTGGAAACTTAACCAGCTTTTAAATTGCTTAGGAGTGTAAACAGATGTAGATTTTGTAAACAGTTATGTCTGAGAAAGGTGTATTGCCTATTTATGGCTTGGATATAAATGCCCATCAGAGCCCCTCTACTACAGGGGAGTAATTGATTTTGACATGAGTGAGCCAGAGAGAGGCCACATAGGAAGGTCCTCTGACAGATCTGGGAGGTTACTAACCTCACTAAGAAAGTGTGAGTGTAGGCTTGTACTGGCAGGCAAGTGAGAGGGGGCTTGGACTGTAACCTCTTCTATTTTCACCACTATATCCAGAAAAAGTTGTCTACTCACAACAGTACATGTAAGCTGGTGCAAACCCACTGTACATGAAGACACATGAAGCTGGCTAACTCTGATTTTGTTCAGTTTAACCACCCTGCTGTGTGGAAATTTCTGAATATCCATTGATAACTCTTAAGGGCAACTTTAGAGACCAGGAATTAATTCTTCTAGTGCTGTATTGAAGGACACACCAATAAAGCTACACACAAGTCTGTAAAAGATGGTCCTTAGCCAACTTTTTCTATATACACTATTTTTCTTAGCCTTCTATCCCTTCTAGCTGCTGTACTTCAATTTCCTAGCTATGTCTAGCAGTCCCCTTTAGGCCTCAGTTGCTGCCTGATGGTGTAAAAGCACCTTCTGTAAATAAATGACCAAAACCAAAGGGACCTAATCCTCCTTCACTATAGCCAAAGGCGAAACTTCGTTTATCAGTGTCAGCAAGATGAAGTGGGGGGAAAAAAGGCTTTTTGGAAGGAAGGACTTATCCAGAGGACCTCAGGTGCTATTCTGCAAGATGACGAGCAATCTGCTTTCACATCTAAGTTGATCAAATGCCAGGAATGATGGGAACTTGAAGTGATATTTTCCTATGGTGTTGGAGGGCTGATAGACTGATTTTAAGGGCTGAAAACGGATCCATCACAGACTTCCTAATTCTTAAAGATCTTTTAGAATGAAAAGCAGCTCGAAAAACGTATTTTTAGTCAGCATCTCTTTACTTCCCACGAGGTGCTGGTTAATTAATGTATCAAATAATTAATAATGGGGCCAATGTTAACATTTGGATTGAGCTATGGTTCTGAAATCATCAGTAATAATTCCAAAGTAAATTTACAGAATTTATGAACAGTCTGTCCTACATCTAGCAGTACATTAATGTGACGTGACAAAGGCAGAACACTTTCTGTAGTTACAGGTGGAGAAAGAACAGATGCAGCTAGCATCAAGCTCACTGCCTCTGATTTTCCTGAGTCGTGGTGGCAGGGACAGCATTTGGCACAAACCTGAACCAGGGTCATAATGACATCTCTGCTTTCTGCAGGAAGTATCTCCAGGAAGATACTTAGCTGATCTCTTTTATGCATGTGTTATATAGGTATGAATGTGAATGTAGAGATGATTTGGAAATTTAAAATTATCCTAGTATGCATACAAATTAAATATTTGATGTACAGAATAATTTCTGAATTGAAATGGGAGGATAGGGCTTGTTTTTTATAGAGGCACAATATTATTAAACTGATTCTGGATCTCTACAGACAGTTTGGGATCAGTGAACTAATTCTGCCCAACTTTGAAGAGTGTCTACACTTAAATATTCCTAAATGAAAAATTTTCACATGAGGATCACGATCTTTTGTTGGTCAAGGTTTTGCATGGTTTTGCTTCTCTGAAAAAAAAGCCAGATCTTATTTGGAATACTCTGGAGATTTTGAGAAGTGTTGGTCTCCAAAATAACTCAGACTAGGTAGTTAGGAGATTCTGAAAAAGTACTGAATGCTTGGACCAAACTGTCTGTCAGTGAGAACCCTAAACTTGTTTTGTTTTGCCTCTGATTCATAACAATCCACAGTAACACTCCCCATGCAATTGGCTATAGAGTATACGATCATTTCACTCTGTAATTGTTGGCTTTGGCCAAGGTCTGATTGGATCTATTGTGTTGATGACATCTGGTTTAATACTTCAGATTTTATTTTGGTTTTGAAGAATAGTACTTGTCTGTAAGAAAAATTATTCTTATAAAAAATATAGCATAGAAATTATTTACTAAGAAATAGAAACTAAGTGTATTGGTTTTATAGTCTATAATACCTAAACTTGAAAAACTAAGTAAATTCTCAAAATATATTAAAATGTACTTAAGTTGACTTAAGGAAATGTTGTTGCTATTACCAGCCTAATGACTGTTACTGGGAAATACAGAAAAATACAGAAATATTTAGGGGAAATTAAAAAAAAAAAGTATTGAAAATAAATGTAATATAATATCTTAATCATAACTATATTAATGCTTTAGAGAAACAAAGAAGGAAAGAATCTGGGCAGACTAGATGCCCTAAATGTGTACTTTAGACTATTTTAAATGTCTAAATTAAACTCTGAACTCTTTGTGTATATAAGGCATCTTAGGGACAATACAGTAACCCTTTAATTTATTTAAAGGCAGTTCTTGATACTTGCTATCATTCATGACAACATGTTTTTTACCGAGGAATATAAGAATAATATCTGGATAAAAAGCTGCATAATTACTAATTACTTTGCTTAAGTACAGCCCACTAGTTTTCAATGCTGCTTGTCTATAAAAAACCAATAATTTTGAGTTACATAACAAGTGGTAAGAGATTAAAAAGAGCATATTTTTTAAAAGATTTAGTTTAAAATTAATTTAAATCATTACATGATTTATTCAAATATACTCCATATATTAATTTTGTATACTTATTATTATAATTTTGAAGAGAATATAGTATATTCTTCATACCACATAGATGAATCTCATTAAGTATGAAATTCAACTCTCTGAAATATGGGGTGGAAATTTATGTGTTTATAATTTGAATAAACAATAAAATGATGTTTAAAAAAATCTGTTCAAATAAAGTAGATGGGTGGAGTCAAATCTGTAAACATTGACAAGTCAATAAGGGAGTTGCCCGGTTGCTAAAGCATGACTTTTCCTTATAAAGATTATGACAGGGAAATTGTAGCTGTTATGATACAGCCTTCATTACACAATATCTTTTCATCCTCTAAGGTAATTTTTTAAATTTCACTTCCTTTCTAGAAACATGCACTTTAATCAACAGGAGAATTAACAAGACTATTGCAAAGTATTCAGTACTCAAAGGTGCAAAAATTTCATTGATGAAGAGAGTCAAATTTCTTTGGTAGGAAATCATAAACATCTCATGGGTTGGGCTAGTCTTTTAAAAGTCTAATATTTGAAGAAGAGAGTTGAAATCTGATTCCTGAGCAGTGTGGTTGTGTGCCTCTCTGTAGTGAATTTCATGAGCTGACAGGTAAGGGTGTTAAAAAATGTGGCTTTATTAGAAGATTTATGGACATTGTTCCTCAAAGACACAAAATGTTATTGATGCCAAAAGAAAATGTGTAAGAACTCAGCATCCTACAGTATCAGACTTACAGGGCCAAATTCTGATTTCCTCTTTACTTCTAAGGGAACCTACCTGTGAATTTCAGAGCAGAATATTACACTGCAGTCAGTTTGCAAGTAGATATTCTTTCAATAGAAATGCATAAAACCACCTCTTGGATAACTGCATTCAAAAGAAAGTGGTGCCATGTTTGTTCTTGCTAAGCTTATACACCCTATCTCTTCCTCCCTAGCTGACATCGAACCCCAAGGATCTTATAGAATATCTATCTATGATAGAGAATTAGTGTTATTCTTAAGGTTTTTTACACACCTTTTATTAAAAGTTCAATCTGCAAGAGAGCATAACTGACTGGTGGCCTAGAACTGAATCTAATACATCATCTACATTCTAGTGCTTCAAAGTGATCCTGTCTGCTGCTGCAGTGCCAGAAATAGTACGACAGTAGAACTCAAACACCACAGCAGCATTTCTCTCTTGTTTTTATTGGCTTATATCCTTTTTAGGCATTATCTAATTCCCTGCAATGTGTCAGATCCAGACATAGGAATTGGGAACGAAGAGTTAAATGACGTGCTGATGCTGAAGCTAAAAGTTAGCACCACAGTGCATGTAAAAGTACCTGAGTAGGCTTTACTGTAGGTTCTTGAGATGTCAAAGAAGAATGAAGTCCCAAATTAAAGTTAAAGATCTAAGATTTTAGCATATACTGTTCAGGCTTCCCAAAATCTCTCCATAGCTTCTCAAGCAGCTAATCCTGCTGTAGCAAATGCTACTGTGGTTTTCCTATCATTAATATGTTAAACAGGTAATCTAAAGCTAGTTTTAGAGTCCTAAAAGTGTCACAGTTATACCTTTGTTTGCAGTAAAGAGGTACCCAAAGCTTCTGATCTTGATTCCACTGCTGACCAGCTCTATCACCTGAGAAAGTCTCAGTGTTTTCTTTCACAACCTCACTGAGGACAATGGGGTTTGTTGTCATTAGTTATCTGTTTAAGATCTAAATAGTAAGTGATCATTATTTGTATTGCTCTGGAAACTTAAAATTTTCTAAATCAGAAATGTTTAAGAAGCATATGCCAAAACTTCCATAACAGAAAGCTGCTTTTATTTTAGAAAATGTGAACTGTAACGAAGGGACTTGACTAAAAACACATTAGAGAGAAGTAGAGAAGATTTTAGGGAACAAATTTCTTAACTGAGTGTCTTTAGTCCCAGGTTGTAATCCCAAGAGACATTTCTTTCCAGTGTTTGGAGTTCAGTGCTGTTTTCTAAATAACAGTAGTCAGTATAAATCCCTGAACAAATAGCATACTTAAGTATGTTTTCCAGAATCATGTGAACTGTGTTATACAAATGAAGGCCTATCCTTGCCATAAGAGAAGGGTACTCTGAATTTTTGTCAGCGAAATGCTGCCATAGTTGAATGTTTCTAACTCCAGAGGAAGGCAGGAGGGACTGAGCACTGACATTCTCGACCACAATTTGACCAACTCTATATTATCATTTTTCATGCAAATAAGCAGCCTTCTGATCATAACTAGTTAATGACATGAGAGAAATTAAATAAGTTTTAAGGTAAAAAACCTCCCCAAAAAACCCAACAACAATCAGGGTAAATATCAAATACTTCTGCACAAAGTCAGGATAAATGCTTTAATGCTTATTTAATTGATAATGAGATTAAAAGGAATACATAAGAACCTACCTGAACAAGTTGGACAGATGCTGCATCCAGAATAGTCTGAAATCTTCTGTATTTTTGCCCAGTACTGATTGTTTAGATCACCATAGCTGTAAATGTCATATTAAACATTCAGGACTTGCTTGGACTTCTGTTTCTTGGTTTCTCTGTCTTCTGTTTTCTCTTCCTCTCTCTCTCTCTCTCTTTCTTTTTCTTCCTTTCTCTCTTTCTACTGCTTTGTTTATATCTTGTAACTAAGCACTTTGTGGTCTGGCAAGTGGCTAAGCAAGTAAACAATAAGGTTCCTTCTCTTGCTTGCAAACCAAGCCTAGCAACTCCTGGTTTGAAGTTGAGGGCAACGTCATGTCTGCTGAGGCTGTTTACAGTCCTTCTTTTTACCTTTTTCTTTTTTCTTTTTTATTGATAGCTCACCCGTCAGGTAATAGGAGTCCGCTTTTAAGAAGGGACTCAATATAAATCTCTGGGTCCGTCGACATGTAAGAACTCAATTGGATTACCTGACGCACACGGGAGCATTAGATCTAAAGCCCTGTAGACTGATGTCACTTTCAGCCTCCTGCCAATCCAGAGAGAAGCAGTACTCCAAATCAGAGATTGATGGTCTAACAGGGTGAGTGTGTCTTTTATGAGCAGCAAAATCCTTCAGACTAAATAAACAATGCAGATAAGATTTTGATGGTTCTGTCTGGCAGAAAAAACAACTGAAAGAATGGAATTTGATTGTTTTCTTAATACTTCTCAATCTGAAAAATTCTGATTAATTATTGCAGGGTGCAGCTGTGCTCAGAGCAGGGCAAAGGGAGTTTGTGGGATGCTGCAGGGCAACTATGAGATGGGCATAAGAAAATGAATGAAAAAAACGCCTTAGCAAAACAAAAGAATGTTCTATTGGACTTACCCAGTAAGCTCTTCACAGTAATTGTTCTTCCATTCTTCCCAGCTCTGTTTCTCTTGGCATTCTGTTTTGCCCCTTCCATCTTCAAAACAGCTTTCTTCTGCTTTGAGCTAAATACAAGTCCTTCTGCCTCCAAAAAGCCTGAATTCATTCATTTGGTACAAAGTGATAAAAGCCAAGCAAACAAAAAAAAACCCCACCCAACAAAACAAAACCAAAAAACCACACACCAGAAGAAATTATCAAAATGCATGTTATGTATTGCAACGGCAAATATCCACTTTTACAATAATGTTAGAATTCAGACAGAGCAGACAGCATTTTATTTTTAAAGAAGACCCTCAAAAATTGGATGACACAACAGAAAACATGGTATCATACACAAAGTCAAAAAGTTACAACAAGAAAGTATTCATATCAGGCACTTTTTTTTTTTTTTGCTATACATGTCTGTGGTAGACACACATCAAGATTATCTTGCCTTCAGAAACTGAAATCATCGTTATCCTAGATCCTCATACTATCTGATTTATTAGCTGACATTCAACCATGTTACTCTTTGTCTTGCTCTTCCTTGGACTCTAAGACTATGTGTAGTCCTGATTCTTCTCCATAAGTGTTGGTCTGGGAAGTAGCTGAAGGATCCCTCACTTTCTCCCTCCAGCTTTGTATAACCATTCCACAAAGATACATCTATTTTTTTTTTTTTTTTTTGCTCTTTCTCCCTATACATTGTCTCTGAGCTATGTGATTTGCAAATACAATTTCAGCTGCAATCTTTATGCCAATGCCTCAGAGATGTCTCCACTGTAGGTTTCTCTGTTCATGTCCAAGTGAAAACCTTGGATTGTCTGCCTTTGCCTAACTTCATGCAACTAGGCATTTAAGTTCAACGTGGACAAAATAAGCCCTTTTATTTCCATATTTCTCACTCCTTTTTCCTTTCTTAGTAACTGTGAATAATGCCACTGTTATCCCTAGCCGATACCCTGGGATTCATGTTCAGTTTGATCTTCTTCCTAGGTCAACCCTTCCACCGTATCTGGATCTTGACATGTGCTTTTGAATAGAATTTACAAGTTGTGGTCTTCTTTATCTGTCTTAAGACAAAATTTATTCAGGCTTTCATAATCTCAATTGCTGCAAATCCCTCTCTCCTGACACTGACAAATGTATTATGGCCTTATGCAAAATGTCACTGAAAACATTCATTTTGCTATAGTCTCACACTGGGCACATCACCTGTCTTTTTGTGTCCCTCCCCTGGTCTCTTTTCTTTATAGCAGCAAAATAATTTTTTTTTTTTCTAAATTTGGTCTTGGGCCAGAAGTCATAAATCTAATCTGAAGGGCAGTCCGCCAGGAATGCAGGCAGGAATAAAACTAGGTAGAAAAGACCCACATGTGAAACATTTCAATCTGAACATTTTAGAATCAGCAAAACAACATAAGTCTTAGCAACTGTGCAGTAAAGACTATTTGTTGATCCTTTTGCTGTGACCAGTGGGAGTGACATTGCCCTTCATTTATTTTTGGTTAATGGATCCAAATACCAACAGATCAGCAAAAGGCTGCTGCTGATAAAAAGAAACTGAGCATTGATGTGTATATAATGCTGTTTGTGGTGTTAATAGGGTGTGTGGCTAGTTGAATAATTTTTCTAGAAATAATATGTGGTGTGAACATGTTCCTATTAAGTCAGGTAGAAATGTTGATTTCATTAATCAATGTTCCTAAATACTTTGTGCCCATTGCTTTAAAAAAGACTCAGTCATTCTTGTCATGAAAACATGGGCTTGATGCAAACCTGTGGTAGTTCTGCTGCTGTAAGCAATGATTCTAGGTTTGTGAAATCCAATTCTCACCCATGGTTCCTTCTGTATTCTAAATAGTTCTTGAAAACAGCCATTTTAGAAAATTACTCACAGGATGCTGGTCTGAACCGAAGTGGCATTTCAGACTCATAAAGTCAAGATGGACAGTTCATTCAATTCACCTGTTGAATCCTTTACTGTATATAATTATGGCAATGTTTATGTAACTAGATCACTATGAAAGAAGGTTAACAAGATGAAAGACTATTTATCCCAGTGAAGGAACTGCTGGATGGAGGCTTAGTATCTCCCTTATGCTCCGTCCAGCTTTCTGAGAACTGGCCAGGGTTAGAATCCAATTATTCTCTGACATTAATGCCTCTTCATCCCACAGAAGCTGAAGTGTGGGAAGTTCTTAAAGTTTACATAAATGTGAGGATTATTATTTACTTTTCAGCTGATGGTTGTGCAAGATTGCTGTTAAAACGACAACCACAGGTCAGGCATAATGTTTCTGTTAAACAGAGTGCTAGTAGTGCTTTTGTTAAGTTTTAACTGGTTTTAGTTCAGAGTCCCATAGAGTGGATCATAAACTGCTTGAGCTGTCAGAGCTAAGTGGAGATCGCTTGAGCTTTCAGGAAAATCAGGGAATCTGTCTTTGTGTTATAAGTCTGCCCAAGTCATATAACAGGATGTAACCGCTTCATCTGATAGTGAACAGCCATGCAGCATTCCTATGCTCAGTATACATACAAATTAAAGATTTATTTCTGTGTGGTTTCTAAGCAGATTGGAATTGGCCCAGTCATCTATATTTAGCATAGCAATGTAATATAGGGATGTGAGCCTGTGTTCTTGTTCTGTTCTTTGCAGTCAGGGTTATTTCGCAGCAGCATCTTCATGAGAACCAGGTCTGAGTTGTGTAGCCCCAATCTCTGTTGTGAAGAAAAAGAGAAGAGGGCAATGTGTGCACAAGAGGCAAAGAAAGGATCTATGTCAGGAAATGAATTTTAAATAGCAGAACAAACATATCTGAAGATCCTGTTTCCCACTACGAAATCATTCCTAAGTTATTAACAAAAACCCTACTGAACTGAGAGTGGAGGTGGTTTTGAGTTTCTCTTTTAGTTTGTGTTTGAAGGGGGCAGAAAAGCAGGATAACTCTGCCACCGGTGGCAGTAACTAGTTTTCCTGAAGAGTAATAGTTGGCAAAGGCTGGATCAAACCCCTGAGAGTTTCTAAATCTTTAGAAATGTTTATGAACGGATAAGAACTGGTTAAAATACCACTTTTAAAACAATTTGTTTAATTTGCTTTTGTTTCTTTCACTGCTTTTGAGATATGATGTGAGGTGGTAAAACATGATTGGACAGGTAGCTCATGTTTGTGATACCTGATTGCAAAGGCAGTATTCCTATGATACATCCTTCCTATGATATGTCTTTCTAGGATACAAGAAGAGAGGGTATGAAACAAGTAAGTAATGATGCAGAGTACAAACTGGCACTACTTAATGGTCAAATGTGTGCAGACTGTAATGTAGTCATCCTCTAAATAACAGCTGTAAATTCAGATAATTAATCTGAGGAAAGAAAAAGTTGAAGTTCCTTAAAGGTTTCTGGACTATGGTTATGTAATTTCATGTGTACACCCCATGCATAGTTTCATTAAACAGCCATTTTACCCAGCCATGATATGGATGCTGGTTATAAGGAAAAAGATCTCTTTTCTCTCTTGGAAAAGAGATATTAGATCTAGTTTGCTCACAATGAAATCTGCATGCATTCAGATATACTTATGTATACCAGATTATTAATTATGGAGTGAAAATAATTTTTCTCTACAACAGCTGAAATGATCAAAACATCTCTTCATTTCAAAATCCTAAAATGAATGTACGTAAGTGGTCACAGGCTTGTATTTCACAAGACAGAGATGTGTGCAGACACCAAACTAGCTCAAAGAGGTACAGTTTCACTCAGGGGGAATCGCTTGCTATGCAGTTATCCTTATTCTGCCTGGTGCAAGTTCAGGGCTGAAGAGCACTGAATGCTGGTGGAAGAGAACATAACTGAAAATATGCTTCAGTATCCCAAGTTCAGCACCAGAGTTATCAGTGGTGTGGTTCAGTGTAAGGTCACCAAATTTTGGTCAGCTTCGAATGGTCCCATGTAGCAGAAACCATAACCAGAGGGGCTTTTCCAACTATGATCACCTTATAATGGCAAGGGAGAAACAGATTATATAAAACTCCCTACAGCCTTGTTCTGAATCCTGGAAATGCCTTTTGCTCTGGAATTATGCTTAGAAAACCAAATACAAAGTCTTCATTGATGAGGGTTCAGGAAGGGAGATCAGGCGTGTCAGTATTTCACTTACAAAGACAGGAGTGGGGTACAAATGTAAATTAGTAATATGTTTGGCAAATTGCTGATTTAAACCCCACTGCTGAAATGCTGTACACTTTTACAATCAATCTTTCTCCCATAAAGTAACCTCAACAGCTTGGTTGTGACTTAGGTAGAATATATTGCCACAATCCAACCCAGTGAACCCACTGTCTGATGTTGTCCTCAGATAATGCCAAACCCCAACAACTTCTCCTAAATTTGCCCATGCAAAATTTCAATGGAATAGTAGTGTAAATAAAGAACACCATATGCTCTGCTAATATTGGTGTATAGAAACCTGAGGTATGTGATACCATAAATGCCGTTTTCTAGTAGTTAAACTACACTTGTCTCCACAATGAGTTTCCAGTTGGCTGAGTGTGTATAATGACTGTATGTACTTTGCTGCCTATTTACTCAGTATACCTATCAACATAAATTGGCTGTACATGGAATTAGGGCAGCTCAAAAGAATTTTGCAGGATGAGGAAAGAAGGGGTTAATAGTATTAACGTCATTTCAGAGAACACAGTCTCCAACATGCAGAAATGTCATTTTTACTGAGCTGTATCATCCTTTGGCCATGAACGTGGCCCTGCCTTCAAGTTCACATTTATAACCTGTCGCATGGTGCCCCATGGTGGCTGCTTGCCTTCTGTTACATTTGCTCAAGCCAGCAAGTGCTCAATTCGTTTTGGTTACTACTAAAAAAATATTTACCTCAGTTCAAGACTATTTGCTGGTAGTCATAATTCAAGTGTAAAACAACATTTGGCAAATACTGGCTGTTTCTAGTTCCGTTCAAAGAGGGAATACAGGTCCCTCCAGCTACTTACTTGAAGTTGATTTCGCACTGCTTTTCAAGACATAAAAATCTAGCTGTAACAATATTTCCTTTATTGGTTCTTTTAACTCTATTTCATTATTAAAATGAAACATTTAAACATCAGCTGTACTTATCAAAAATTAGAATGTGTGAATCTTGGTTCATTTTTCTTTGCACACTTTTTTAGGCTATAATATGCCAGTTAATTTGGGGGTTGGTTGTAATTAGTTTCTAGCAAATTTCTGTTTCACTTTCTTAGGTGAAATGCAGCTTCTGTGCCACAACTAATAGAAAAAAAAATATTTCAGAAAAGATGTTATACCAAACTCTTTTGTTTAGTTCACATAAACATTTTTATTGCTTCTGGAGTTTTCTAAAATGTTTCAAAGTCTGAGTTTTCTTTCCACATATATCTCCCTTAGCAAGCAATATTTATCAACCTGTTTTCATAAGAGGAGATGAATGTTGATCCTGACTGTGACTTATCAAGCCTTAGCATGGAAAAACTGGGCCCCCTGAGTACCCACAGTTCCTGTTGATCTCTTGATGAAATAAATAGTGAGGTGAGGAGAGGGTTTGTTAATTTGGTTAGTTTCCAGAAGGCAACTTTTGCTGCTGCAAGGTACCGAGGTGCCTCTGTGACGATGACATATAAACATGTAAAGTGACACAATTACAGTGGCTGCATGTTTGCACTGGTGGCTCAGCCTGAAAAGGCCCATGAAATTAAATTTTTGGCAGTGCAATCTATTGAAGATTGCTTAAGAAAAGAGTGGTTCGATGGTCCATTCTTGCAAATAAATAATTTTAAATACATAACTACAAAGATTTTAAAGTAATCGCTACATGCAGTTCATTCTTTGTCTAAATTTTGATATATTGTAGTTACAACACATGCCTAGAATATCTTGTTTCTATTTTCAGCTTGTCTAAAAATGACTGTAGGCAGAATCAGATATTTACTTGAAAAACAGCTATTGTGGTTTAAGCAGTTACCACCTTGTATCTGTTTACTACAGTCCCACGCAGCTGAAGTGTATTGAGTTATTATATGTATTATGCTAATCCATTTTTGTGCAAAAATAAATCATTATTCTTTTCTGTGGTGGTTTTGTGGGGAGAAAAATGACTACTCCATATAACTTTGGGACTGTAATTTTATGTTATAATTTCTAATTTTTGACATTTTGATTGTTGTACCTCAAAATTTGGGTCAGATATTCAGATCTGTTGTCTTGACTCCAAAAATTTCAGTCTTAATTGTTGTGCTTTGCAGTTTATAAACATCAGTAAGTTAAAACCATGCTTTCTACCAAAAGCGTAGTAACTGATAAGAACTTAATGAAAATATTAAAATATGACAAAACTCCATTTTTATGTAATTTCATAACTGCTGAATCCAGACATTTTAATATGATATTCATAAACATACTTGTATACCAATGTATGGGAGTGGGAAAGCTTGCAGTATTTTGACATAATTCAGATTTTACTGACTGTTTTTTATCAAAATATTTATTAAACACTCAGCAGCTGCTTATTCTAAAGCAGCAGTCAAAATCCAAGATTAATGCTACACGGACACTGAAACTGAGAGAATGATTAACAATTAAATGTAAGCAGAGGATTATTTTCATGCTCCAGATTGTTCATTAACTTCATTTTGGAGTTTATATTATTAAATAAAACTGCTCATCATATTCTCCTTATAGATAAATTTTTGTGTCCATTATGGAAAGGAAATTTCAGGTTTAGAGGCTGGTGATTCCCAGGGCCACTTGCTGCAAAGGCCTTGGCCCCTGCCAGGTAGCCATGCTTCCCTGTGCAGTCTTCTCTCTTTATATTGTTCTGCAAAACTTAGTTTCCCCTTCTGCTACTGATCCTCTATGAACAAATACGAATCTCCTGTATGCTTACTTCTGTTGTAAGGCATCCATACTCTTGCTGTCTGCTGTGTCCTTCTAATCTGTTAAGAGGTCCAGAGAAAAGTGCTGGTTTTGTTGAAGTCCATTGCAAAATAACTGTTTACTTTCATGGATATCAGGACTTCAGTCTTTTATTTTCTTGGATATCGGTCAGTGCAATCCAGAGAACAGTTTTCACACAGACATATGCGATGTCTGACTATAGCCATTCTGCTTGTAAGAAAACACTTCTGCAGAGCAGTTTTGAAAACAATACTGTAGTGATGCTCAATGACATTCTCAAAGTTTTGTTTTCTCTTATATAGTGACTTGGTTTTGAAAAAACTTGATTATACACACAAGCAAAGAAACCTTTGTCCTTATTTAGAGAGGTATTATTTCAGTGTCTTGTAAATTTTGCATAGTGTACAGGTACTTTAAAGCCTACCTATCATGTTACCTTTAATTTTTAAACCATTATAATGGTAAGTAGCCAATTTATGGTGTGAAATTCTTATTACTCTTTCAGAGTTTTCCTTCATAAAATCTTTACAGATTTTGGAGGCCCTATTAAAATATATACTGCTCCTTCATCATGCTTTACCACAACACCCATCTGATCTTTTTGTGTAATTTCTGCATCATTATTTATGTTGCTTATCAACTCTACATGCAAGATGACAATAGATGTTGATGGCGTACAAGGTTGTGAGGGCTATTTTTAAAAAATCACTTTGAAATACATCTGTTTAAAGTATAAAATCTTAATGAGAATTTGATTATGCTCTGAAAAAGAAATGTGACAAATCTGGATCCTAAACAAAACACCGAATGGTACTTTAAAGGGACTGTTGTCCTCCTTTGCTTGCAAATCTCAAGGCAGTCTCACTTCAAATGAACTGGTCAGGAGCAATAACTCTCCCTAAAAGATTAGAAGTGACATCAGTGGTCTGTAAGGCCCTGGGTGTTGTTGTAAATAACTGAATTGGCTGGACATGGTGTCACCCTACCTGCTTCTTGCTGGGCAGAGGAGACTGGAGGTTAACACCTGGGAAAATAGAAAAAAACACCTGAAAGGGCCTGCATTAGCCAAAATCAGCAGGGCTAGTTTAACCTGCTGGTGGAGATGAATATGACCTACTCAGGTTAAATTTTGCTTGCAGTGTATGTTGGGGATTCGTATTGCCCCTTCTGCCAGCTGAGCTTTGGTTCTGGCATACATAAATGTGGAAGGGCATTCCACATTGTCTGGCTGGGATCTAACATACTGCAACAAGAAAAAGCCTCAAAGCTAAAAACTGGCTAATTCTGTTCTGGGAATTTTCCCACAGAAAATGATCAGAGGTGAGGTGGGAGGTGTGTCTTAGAAACACAGAGCCTAGTGGCATCTAAAGAGGACTGGGGACAAAGTGTGAGCAATAGCTTTGGTTTGGGTTTTTATATAGGCATAAAGGAAGCATCATATATCTGTCCGTGGGGATCTGTAAAAGAATCACTTCTAATATATGGAGTGAAAATGGGCTTGCTTAAATCAAGTGAGAATTTTACAGGCAGAGAGTGCAGACGTCTCACTAAAACGGACATGTGAGCGTATGGACAGCCTACGGAAGTGAAGCTTTTAACACCAAGAGGGGGCAAAACCAAATATTCTGAAGCACCACCTTTACTATGTAAAAACCCGTTCTTATTACAGGCGGATAAAAGCTGCAATATCAATATAATCTTTGGCATCTTCAAAAATGTCGCATAGGCCACTCACATGTTTGACAATGAATTCCTGAAATAAAAAACAAAAAAAAGAAAAAAATAGACAATGATATACCAAACAAAATATTGAAAACCAAGGAGAGCATGCTCATGTCAGGTGCCAAGAGCCAAAGGAAATGGTAATGAGTAACTCAAAATCTCACAATGAAGCACTGAAGATTTAGAGGAAAAACAGCGCCAAAACACATACAGAACAAGAAAATTCTACAACGCTCCACTGACACCCAAAAATGAGATCAAGTGCTGCCATGCCAGGCATGCAACGGGAAGCCTGGAGCTGCCAAGGCCGTGAAGGATGTCTAGGAGCAGCAGAAAAGCTGATGCCAGAGTGCAACGGTTGGGTGCCAACGCGCTGGCGGAGAGCATGAAGGCAAAGACCTGAAAATGCAAATTTTTAATGAAAGGCCCAGCAGGAAGAAGGGAGGCCTGGCTACGGGGCGTGATTCAGGAAAGGAACTGCTCCACGGGAAAGGGTGCGGAGGAGCCCGAGTGATGCTGGTGCCAAACAGGGATGCAGCCTCCGCAGGGACCAGGTCGGGGCCGGGAGGGACCCTCCACAGCGGCGGCGCCGGGGTCTTCGGGCGCGGCGAGGCTGCGGTGCGGGTCAGCGCCGGCGGGGGCCGGGAGGCGGGGGGCGGGCGGGCAGCGGCAGCGCGGAGCCCGGGGGGGCGGGCCGGGGCGGGGCGAGCGGAGGAGGCGGGCAGCCGCAGCCGCGGCGGACGGGCGGAGCGCGGTGCGTGTGCGCGGCCCGGCCCCGGCTCATTACTCAGCGGCCAAGGCAGGAGGCGGTGAGCGTGGCGGCGAGCGTGGCGGCGGGGGGCTGCGGCCCTGCTGGAGCGGCGGCGGATGGGTGGGGGGGAAGAGCGGGGCCGAGCCGGGGCGTGGTACGGTGTGGTCCGCGGGCGGGCGAGCTGCTGCGCCGCGGGGGCCGGGCCCGGCCGCTTTGTTTACGTTTCGGCGGGGCAGCGGGCGGGGAGGGAGCCGGGGGCGGCCCATGCCCTTGGTCCGGAGGCGGGGGGTGGCGCGGGGCTATCCGGTCCGGTGACCTTCTGTGTCTGCTCGGGGCTGGGGGGGCTGGAGGTGTCTCGGTGGATAATGGCGGGGGCCTCTTTGTTGGTGTGGCAGGAGGGGCAGGAGGCTCGGCGCGGGGCTCCTCCTCCTCCTCCTGGGAGCGGGGGCACCCAGGCAGGCCGGGCGGGCGTCTCCTTCCAGCCCCGGCTCGGTCATCGGGGAGGGAAGGGTCAGTGGTCGAGGAGGTGGGAACGCAGCCCTGCGAGTGGATAAGCCATCTCTGTGGTCAACTTCCATGACCTTGCTCTTAAAAATGCCTCTTGAAGCAAAGAATGCCCCTTTGGGACAATGTGACTGCTCCAGGGGCTTGGGGAAGTCCTGCTGCGTCTTTGAATCTTTTCCCTTTTAATCCTTATATTTCTTGCAAAAGGAGCGAGTTGTCTCTTTGCAGAATTTCTTCTGCTCTTTGGTTTCTCTGTGTCGTTAACATCATCCCGTTGTAGTGCCCAAGCCTGTTTCTTTATGCCTCTCTGTCTGGAGTGGTTTCATCAGTGAAGTTTCACCTGAGCACCGCTAATAACCTGCAGACACAAATCCCCCTTGATTATTTATTTCTACCCTTCCCTTCACGACAGTAACGGGTTTGAGCGTACAGCAAGTTTCTGAATTTCGGTGTTGTACTGAACAAGCTTGCCGAAGCCTTTCAGTGAATGAGAAACCCTATGGGCTGTGGCCTGTCTGATAATACAAACACAAAGGGTGTTACACTTGTCCGGGGAAGGAAGGTGTTACTTGCCCTAGGGCATGTGCGTGTGAAATTGAGCAAGCCTTACTCTTTGCAGCTGGGTTTTATGTACAGGTGTGGAGACTTACCTAGTGATGGTCTCACAGGTTACATGACACCTGGTCTCACTTTTAGAGATGCCAACAAATGTGCTTCTGGGGTAGAACAGTATATGACATGCATCTCTGTATTTGCAGGTCTGTCAGTGTATTAGATAACTTGGAAATGGTTTGAACTGTAATGTGAAGAGAAACTGGGCCAAACCCAGTTAAGGGTACTGACAAATTGAGTTCACTTGGGTATTGCTTGTATATAATAAAGGGAAACTCTTGCTTCTTCTAATAGTAATTAAGAAAAATATGTTGGATTTTGAACAGTTCCCTGCTTTGATCTCAGTCTGTGGGGACAGCCATGTTCTCTTTTTTCCCCCCCTTAACTCAAAGATGTGTGACATAGGCTAGTTTGATAGTAGGATGCAGGTATGGAGTTCTGCAGAACATGTGATGCAGGTGCTAGACAAATTCCAGGCTCCCTGTCAGATCCTGGCACTTTTCAGGGCCAGCTGGGTAAAAGTGTGATAGAGGAAGGGAGAGAGAAACATCTGATGAATAAGACTAATTGCAGAGGATGCATGAGATTGTTTTGTCATGACTCTGAGAAAGGAATTTCAATGGTGTCTTCCAGTGCAGAAGTTTCTGAGCTTTTTGGACCATTGGCTCATATGAACATTCAGAGTAATCTTGTGGGCTACCATGTATTTTATGGAGGCTTCTAGGTCAGAAACTTTAGTATCATATCGTATCTGATATGATTTTGAGTCCTGTAGTTTGGACTGCTCATTTTAGGCAGAAGTAGAGTTGCCTTTTGTATGTGGTTTTTGTGTTTTAACATTTAATACCACTCTTTAGGGGCCAAGGCCTTTGCTAGTTTGATAAGAGTGCAGGTATAACCTTTGCAAAGTCTTCAGGTAAACCTGTTACACTGGTGAACTGTTAAGTAAATATTAGGAAATAAGCAAGTGTTTGTAGACCTTAACAGCTGAATTTATTTTCTGACTGCTACTTACCTGAAATGAATCAATGTGTTTATTTCATGTTTTGTTTGTTTATTTTCTTAAACATTAAGCTAAGGGGATAGTATTTGAGATTGTAATGATACTTGGCTATTTGTTTATGTGGTTTTGGTTTCTTTCATCCTCAGATGTCTAAATTGTTTGAATGCTTACTGTTTAAAAGATGCATAGAAAGTACATGCTTTCCTCCTCATATTGTGGACAAATACAATTGTCCTCCTTGACAGTCTGCTGATAAGTATGGTGTCCAGTTTCTTAAACTTCATTTCCCACCCACCCTCCTTGGGCACCAAGTGCTCTGTGTGTTTACAGTTTTACTATGTATTTTTAGTGTATATAATGTTCATTGCTGTACCACTTTGGAAATAAGAATACTCCGGTTCTGATCTTGTGTTAAATGTTTTTTTGGTTTTTTTTTTGCTGTAAATATTTCCTTTAAAAAAACCCTTATTCCTTAATTCAAAACCTGCAGAAACAGACTTCTCTTTATGTTACAGAAAGATCTCTTTAAAAATCTTGATACTATTTATGTTGTTTTCCTGCTGAGAATTCACCACAGTTTGGACACAGGTTCTGAAAAACAAGTTTTATTTTAAGAATCGGAACATCTAGTTTTCAAATCTTTCAAGAATCTGCTTGTTTAAATGGAGATGGAAAGTCACCTTTAAATTTGATAAAGGCCTTTTCTGGCTATCCTCAGGAGAATGAGCTATATGAAAGAGGTATTCACTGCTCCTTTACAAGGTATATTTGTATGAAAATACAGCAGTAGTCATTTTTATTTGCATACCCTCTTTTTAAGAGTGACTTTAGTGTCAGTGAAAGATACATGCTCAAGTCCTTGAGTTTTCAGAGTAACAAGTGTTTATGTCACTATAAAATCATGCCATGTTTTCATGTTCAGTGGCTACCTTCCTTAAGCACTTTCTCGTACCTGCTGCTCCTTCTTACCAGCTGCTGTGTGGAAAAATAGATGAAGGACCTAACTGATCCAGCTGAATGAAATCTTCCTATTAGACTGTTTTTCAGCTGATTAATTCCCTTATGTGTCTGAACCAACAGCCATGCTGCTGGAAGTCAAGGAGGCTGCTTAGGTGGGGATTGCTATCAGTCATGCATATGCACAAAGGTATTCACAGATGAACCTCTCGTGTGGAGAAGTGTTTGTTTAAAGATCTATTTGTGGACTTGATCTGCTGCTGTTACTGAAAAGCATTCTGAACCCAATGTTTATTTTGGTTTCTTGAATGCACTGTAAAGCCCCGAATGAATTGGGGATGAATACCCATTTGATGATGAATGTTGATCTAGAAGTTACGAGTCTAACTTAGTGTGGATGGTCATTCTCTTCCACATCTAGCTATATTAATAATTTCAAAGCATATGCGTTGTATCACTAGGGGCCCTTAAATAAAACAATTGGAAGGTTTTGGCCTGAGGCAGAAGATGCATCTTGCAATGCTGATGACTCTTTGTGTTTTCTACTTCCTTTAAATACTGTGTTTGTGAAGAAATGCTTTCTTGGTGAGGCTGTGATTTACTTAGTGCTCTTGCAATCCAGGTTTTTTTTAATCTTAAATGAGTTAATATTTTTTTTTATTCTAAGTTAGGACTGTATTTTACGTGTAGAAATTCAAATGCTTGTTTACCTTTTGTGGCACTTCAGAAATACGTAGGGATTATCTTTTAGATTATTCTGCTTGGTAGGGGCATCTTTTAATTCAGTGTTCAAAACTTCCCTTACTATAGCTTTTCACAGCTTATTATCTCAGTAATATATGAAGTCTTCAAGAAAAAAAAAAAGTTTAAAATACCCTGCTCTTTTTCTGCCCCAAATCTTACCCAAAATATAGGGCTCAATATGTAGGTCACTGAGTAGGTTCCCAAGTCCTTTGTATTTACCAAATACTTAGTGTAATTATACTAGCACTGTTCATCTGTGCAAGTTTTTCCAGTGGCAGAACTGTAGTCATCTTACCAAACAGGGATTGATATTTTTAAGAAATGTGTTGCCTTAGAGGAATTTGAAGGTGATGCTGATAAGTTTGATGACTTGGTGGTGGGTGGAGTATGTTGCCAATACAATGACTTGAAATTTATGGGAAGTAAATAGCAGTAAGAGTAGTTGTGCATGATACACTCTTTAATTAAGGGGAATTACTACTTCAGTTTGAAGAATTAAGTCCCAGAAAACAAAATCAAAACCAACCAGAATTGCTAGATACTTTAAAACTGTAACTTAAGTTTTCCTTGAGGTGAACTTTGGTGTCCAAGCTCCACACCAAGCACATGGTAGCGAGCCTCTTTTTGTGAGCTGGAAGACTCTTCCATTCTGTGTCGCACCAAGAACAATTCAGCTTATCGTATAGCCAGCAGTGAATAGCGGTTTGCTTCTGCTATAGATATTACAAAGCCTCTGGGTGAGAACTCCTCCAAGAGACTGCAACTGACTGTATCAGACTATGAAAAGAGATCCATTACTGATGTTGAATCAGATCAGCGTGGAGAACTGCCCAACCAGCTGTTTATATAGTGCTGTTACCTTGACTGTTATTTATTTTTGTAAAATATTTTTGTAAGGTTTTCTAAGGCCTGCATTTTTCTTTGATTTACGTGTGAAGAGATCATGATCTTGGTGTACCAAGCTTACAATTAAGAGCAACACATTTCTTCTTAGCTTTAGATACTTTCCTCTTCCAAGTGATTAAAAATGTTGTTCTTTTTTCTGTCCAAGTTGATTGCCTGTAAGCTTGTTACTAGAATAAATCAGATAGTCGTCGTCTGTATTGTCACTTCTATTATTGGATAAATGCTGCTTGATATGTCAACAGACAGGATGCTTAATAATTCTCAGTTGGATATTGTAGACTAATGCTAAAATGGTGACTGGCAGAAAAATATACTTAATGGTCATTTGTGTTGCAAACAAAGCAAATCCTGTATGTGTGCTCATATGTGTGTACACTTGAAATAAACAAAAAGGGGCAAATATTAAATCAGTAGTGCTGCTGAAAAGTCTATCCACTGTAATTATTGATTTTGCATGTTAAAAAAAATACACAAGCTCCAAAACCAGCTCTGAAAATCTCCTGTTACTTAATTATATTGACATTACACCAATAATTTTTTTTACTACATATCTTTAAAGCATGCATGAAAATGTCTTAACCCAATGTTTACTCTTTCAACTACATCACTGAGCCTGTGTCCACTCATTTACTTTGAATCTTAGTCTGCTAAGCAAAACGTGAAATGGCTCTGGTCTGGTGTTTTAATTGTCGCGAAGCAGAAGGACTGAATGTCAGGTATCATACTTCTCACTGTGATCGCAAAGTTATGGAAATGCCCAGCTCTGTGAGTGTGTGTCTGTGTGCACACATGTGCTTAAAGTGAAAATTATAAAGCTCCTTCTGGTGTGAATTGCTGGGAGCTGCTGACTGGGCAGCAGCTCTTGCAGAAGAGGACCTGGGCCTCCTGTTAAATGCAATGCTGGCCAGGAGTCAAGAGTTTGCTTCTGTAGCCCTCAAGGCCAATTACTTACTGGGCTGCACTAGAAAGAGCCTGGCCAGCAGGTACAGGAAAGCATCTCATCTGTGGTGCAGCTGTGAAGCTCCAGCTGTGGTGCTGCCCAGTAGGTCATGCATATATGCACCTTGTGTGAGAGACACTAACTGGAGGGAGTCCAGCACTGGGTTGCTCAGATGTTTGAGGGCTGGAGGGCCTGCATTTGCAGCCTGAGGAAGAGAATGCTAAGGGAGAATGCAATTGCTGTACTTAACCAACTTTAAGCAGAGGGTTATAGGTATGATGAAGCCAGATCCCACTCAGAAGTGCCCAGTGAAAAGACAAGAGTCAGTGGTCACAAGCCATAAGAATGAAAATTTCAGTGGCATACAAAGGGAATTTCTTGATGCATGGGTGCAGGTGAGCAGCGCACCAGGAGGCTGGAGAGCCCATGGACTCTATCTGCAGACTTTTTTGACTGGACAAGGCTCTGAGTGGCCTGATATAAATACAGATTTAAAGTTGTACATGTGTTGAGCAGGCAGGTGATCTCCAGAGGTTGATTTCAAGTCATATTATGATTCTGCTGTTTGTAGATATTAAAAATTTTATGTTCAGAGTAGCTTGAGGAAGTTGGCAAAACAAAGGCACGGTGATGTAGTTAGACAAGACTGCTCAGAACTGTTAGAAGTTGTGGAGGGAAAAGTAATGAGATGTGATAAGCATCTTCATTCAAGTCTGCTGGTGGCAATACTGGCATTTTTCTGCCCTGTGTTGAACTTTCTAGCTGACTAGGCCTAAAGTGCTTGCAGGCTAGCATAAAGGATAAAAAAAGGTTATGATACCTGTCATGCTTGTGATCACTGTGATGAACACAAAACCCCATCTCCGAAGAAACAGCCTGCAGTAAGCAGCCTGGTAGCCAGCTGAAGGTTGTCCAGGTCTTGCTTTCTATAGCAGAGGAGCGTGTTGGCAGCTGCTGCTGCAGAGCTTTCATTTTCTGCTGGGGGGGTGTGATGGTTCCTGACGCTTAGCTGGAGTAAGGTTACTCCAAGCAGTGGCTTCACAGAGCTAACCAGCTGTGATTTCCAGTTGGTTACAATAGCAGCTTATGACTGCAGAGAAGTGGTAGGACTAATATCATCTGGGAGAAAGCTAAAGAGCCATGGCTTGTCCATAAATCCATTTGCCGTTGTCCTTGATGCTTGTGCCACCTCGAGAAGACAACATCCTGCAGCTCATTTGTTACTGTTAATTCTTATGTATTTGTCCATTTAATAAAGTTAACGTGAAATCTTGAGGAAGGGGAAGTGGACAGAATACCAAGCCACAATGCAGAGTGTGTGTGTTTGCCACTGGACAAAACAGCTGTCCCAGGTGTTGAAGCTGTAGGTCGTTAAATACATGACCACAGCTGCTCATGTGTGACTTTTAGAGTTGCCTGGAAAGTCTGGTGTTGGGGATAGCACATCGTTGTAAGCCCTAGATGTATTCTTTACAAGTTTTAATGCCTATGTTTGTGTTGGAGCAAGATTAATAGGGCTTAATATGGAGCTTACTTGCAGGATCTTGGGTATAACAGTACAAACATAGTTTCAAGCATGTTAAGTTTTGCTTTGAAAACAATAAAAGTGAGTGCCATGGTTGACATGCTCATCAGCATAAATATTAATAAATTCTTGGTTTTCATTGTGTGAATGTTTTGGATGGTGAGAAACATCCTGATCGCTTTCAGATTAGGAAGGGTAGTAACAGGATATCCTAAAAATCTTTATTGGAAAGGTGTGGGCTAGGTTCACTTGTTTCATTTACTGTCAAAAGTGAATACTCAAGAGATGCATAGTAACAGGAAGGTCCTTGTGCCTGGCAGGGGTTCACATAATGAGCAGTGAAGCCTTCCAACTGCGAGTGACTGATTCTCAGGGTTGCTGCAGTGCAAAACTCCTCCTTGTTGAAAAATAGCTAGTCTCTTTTGCTGTTTTTTAAATTGAAGCATGACGAGATTCTTGTGCCACTTGTCTGTCACGATGGGGAAAAAAAGACAGTTTGGTTTCTAATATGCTTATGTTGGAGATAAAAGGGCTTCATTAATATTAGCATGGTGTCGTGAGGAAATTGGAAAATCTTGGTGTGATTAGAGCTGCTTTATTCTCCTTCATTTGTTTTTATTTGAAATTCTACCTACTTTTCCTCAGAGATTTTCTCATCACAGCTACTAGCATGTGCAGCTACTAGCTCTAGTATGTGGTGCACAGCAGTGCTCTGAAGTTGGGTTTTTGTGCTCTTGCTTAAAGAATGGGAATTCTCAAGCTCTTCCTAGTTTGAGAACTTCTGTCTTGGGAATTTTGTTTGCTAGGACAGTGTCAGACACTACTGAAGTCTAAGGGAAATGGGACAACAGAACAGACCATTGCCATTAGTAATGAAGCCTCTGGATTGGTGCAGTTTCTTATGAACTACCTAGAAAGTAAAACCTTTATCTTGAAGCGTACTGCCTTCCTATCCCACTCCCAGTAAAATATTGTGCACAGTACTGTACTGCATTAGAGGAGGTATCATAGAATCCTAGAATGGTTTGTGTTGGAAGGGACCTTAAAGGTCATCTAGTTCCAACCCCCCTGCCATGGGCAGGGACACCCTCCACTAGACCAGGTTGCTCAAAGCCTTATCCACTTTTGAGCAACCTTGTCTAGTCTAGGGTGTCTGGGAAGGAATTGCCAGTGCTGAGGTTAGAATATGTTTTGGAGTTCTTTGTTCCATTCTGAAGCTGTTATTACTGAGGTATTTTATGCCAAATACTTCAGACAGGATTTCATAGCACCATAATCTTCTTGGACTTAACAGATAAATGTATGAATTAGTGAAAGTAGCACATTTAGAATTGGATTCTAAGTTTTTGTAACTGGGATTTAAATTTAAAGTGTTTTAAGATTTATTTTTTGTGAAACTGTTGATGTGATTCTTAAATGTTGTTTTAAAACATTCTGAGAACTTTTTTCCCCAGCTGTTAAGCAACTCCCTGCTTCCTTTCATGTTCGGTAGCTATTGTCCTTTTCATCAGATAATTTAATGAGTATTTTAGGTCACTTGCTATCTTTTGTTTGCTTGTGTCCTTTCAAAGAATCGGAGATTGTTTTTTTATATATGTTTCTGCTGCTGAAACATTTAGTCTCCATATGCTTCATCTTTCCCCGCAAGAAGAGGTTAAAGAATAAGCATTTCTTCCTACCCCAGGCTACTCCTGGAATGGGATTTTACTTCTAACCCTGTGCAGATCTTACTGAAGCACTGAGAGTCATATTTACTGGTTTCCTTTGCTGATGGTTTGCCTATTTATTCTATATCACTGCTTTGCAACAGTTATTAGATGGGCAGAGGACTAGCATATGCAGACAAACTTTTGTGGTATGGTTAGAAGTCCCAGCCCCTTAGGTAGTTAGCTGAAACACTATAGTGCCAAGTTTAATAATTTAATCTCTTCTTGTGAATTTCAAGGTAGATTACAGTTAAGCTTTTTCAAGTACCTGAAAAAGTTGAATGGGCCGTGACCTGTGATTCAGCACAAAAGGGAGGTGTATAAAACAGTATCGAATAGCATTTCCCTGAATGCAGTAGTCCCAGTCATTTGGCAGGATTATGGTTTAAATGAGAATTTTAGCCAGTTTTCTGTGTCCAGCAGCATCCATTCAGATTGCAGTTCTGACACAATTGAACCGGGTACTTAAAAATGTGTCAGCTTTTTCAAGTCTTACTTTCTGATTTTTCACTGATTTCAAATTTTAAGAACATTGTTAAAACCAAAATTGGAGTGACAAATAATGTCCTGCCATAAACCTGAATATTTCAAGCCTTTTTAAAAATGTTTACCTTAATTTTCTCCCCATCTACTGTCCTTTTGTATAATCTTTTATTTGAAAAAGGATTGAGGAATTGGAGTATCTTTGCCTTATCCTATTATTTCTGAAAAAGAGAGGTTTGCTAAAAATAGTCTTTTAATCTGCTCATAGCAGCTTCTTTGCCAAACTGTAGAATTACACAAGTTTTCTTTTGATGGAACCATTCCGGTTTATGTTTTCTGTGGCAAAACTGACCTGCAAGAGGCAGTTGGCAAAGTGTTTCTTCATATATTGTGATAATAGGATTCATCATGGAACCATCTGTGGCGGAGCTTCATGTGACATTACACTGTAGAGCTGTAGAGATACTCTCCTATGAAATGTAGCACAGCAGAGTGTTTGCAGAGTCGTGATTTTTCTTTGTAGATGTAGCACTATTCATTCTGATAATGCTTGTTCTAGAAAAATGTTACTACATTTTTTTGTGATTAGTTAAAGTCACAGTTCAGGAGTCCATTAAAAAGATAGTGAGAGGAATGGTAGGGTGAGAATCTTCAGCATTAGAAACAGCAGTTTACAGGCTGTTTAATATTGCATACAGCACCCTATCTGGCTCTGCATTTACATCTCACTGGCATATTAGTCTAAATCCTATTTTAAAAAGGAAGGAAGACATTTATCTTAAAGGATCTCTGCTGATGTCTAATCACTTCTTTACAAAAAAGCTTTAAGAATAGAGAAACTTGGCAGTATATTCTATTTCAAATACATCATTTCATTGTGCAACCTTCTGTGTTGTTCTCTGTGTCATGTATACCCGTATCACAAAATACAAAATCCTGGAACACTTACAATACAGAATACCAAATGGTAGCAGAGTGTCATTGTAATAAACTAAATCACAAGTGATATGTAACTTACTGAGGATATGTATGTTAAATCAGTGTTATTGGCCACAGATGAGGACTTTCCAGACGGGGTGCACTAGAGCAGCTGTGCTGACTTACTGCTCCTCTTACAGGAATTGACTTGACCATGAGAAGAGCTGGGAGGCTGTATGTGCTGCTGGCTTATTTGTTGCTGATTTGGATAACCAGGGCTGGTTTGACTGTCACCAAAATCAACTCTAAGCCTTACATAAAGTTTGAGTAAACTTCACTACTTTTAGTAAAGTTTTCAGGATGCTTATATTGGTGACTCTATCCAGAGATTGCTTCGTGTTTGGAATACGTACCTCTTTAAAAACTATATTCCAGAAACCGGGAAATCTGGATAGCACCAAGTTTAATATTCACAGATGATGCTGAAGTGTCAGGTTTCATCTCCCCTGCCACAAACCAGCAGACTTCCCTGCTTCCTTAGAGGAGAGGGAGATGTCTGAAGGAATGGTAGATACACAAGCACAAATTTTCACATCTTTTCAAGAAGCCAATAGCATGAATTCACTTATATTTCTTTCTTTCCTTGCCTTCAGGCTACTGGAGGTCTGATTTTTAGACTGTGCTGTATATCTTCACTTAGCTTCTCATTGTTCTGTTTTCTGAATCTTAATTTTGTTTTATTTGAGCTTCCTATGTTACAAAGTTGGAGCTGCTGGTGTCCATAACGTGTTTTACCTAACTACCAGGCAGGGTCTAAACCAGCAGCCTGTGGCTAATTTTATTCTGTGACCAGCTGCTTTAGTGACTGTCGTAATGGGGAGATAAAACTGAGTAGCACTGAAAGTGCCAGATCTAATCAGTTATGTGACTGTTCTAGGTAATATGAGTGTATAGAAGATAAATAGAAACATGCAGTCCTATGTGAGGGTTTTCCTGTGCTTTGTGGCGATCCAATTTATTGTCTGTGCCATTAACAAAAAATACCTTAACTCTTCATGAATTACTGTTATATGCTTGTATTTTGTGTAGTTGAAGGGCTGTAACTTAGAAAGTGGCATTATGTGCCAGTATTTCAGAGTTAAGAGAAACTGAGGTGCAAGATGAGGAAGGTGGATTGGGTGAAGTCCTCTCAAAAAGAACTTTATGGATAAAAGCAGAAAAATGTTTTGAAAGGAGAATCATGGAAAAACTTAGGTTAGTTGTGAATGATTTCCTATGCGTGTGCATTTGTTAATTAGTTCTTAATTTTCCTGCTTGTGCATTGTATGTGGTGTATTTATCTGACTATAAAGAATTTAGTTCTCAACTGAATGTGATTCAGTATTCAACAAAAATGTTTTAGAAGCAGCAAAAATTATATTGATTGTCTCATTTTGGATATTTCACAGTATGAGAATTCTCTTTAGTTCAATATTGATTTTTATATAGGGAATACTCAAAAGTTGTGGATTCAGGTTCAGCATTTGACGTTGGTGCTGTTGACTCCTGTCCAGGAATAACTTTTTCTTCAACCGCTTTAGAAAATGTTTCTATTTGATAGTTAGCTTGCATAAATGCATGCTTTGAGCTTCTGAGGAAAATGTGATGTGAAGTGGGTATGTTGGCCTCGCCTGTGCTCCATGGGGAGCAGTGTGTGAAATCGCTGTTGCAGCTTTGGTGGTTCTGTCCATGTCAGCTGGCCAAGCAGCGCTAGGAAATGGTTCAGTTGGAGCAGTGTTTAGGAATTGCTTTTCCCTTTGTATGTGTCTGGATGTGATTTTACACTACCTATTTCTAGACAAATGCCAGTATCTCAATATTCTGCTAGTTACAGTCTTCAATTTGTTGTAGGTCTTTCCTTGCCATTAAATAACCTCTGTATCGTTAGTTACTTCTGGTGTAATATCACACCATTTGAAGTTACTTGACATACAGAAGCAGAAAAGCTTAAAGTTCCAGTTGCCTAATACAAAAGTCACTAAGCACTGCTCTCTTTCTGCAATACAGGTTTCTTCAGTTTCAGGTTCAGCTGTTGACATTTTGGCACTGATGGCTGCAACCCGTGACTGATGGCTATTTCTGGCTGCCTAGTATTTGAACATAATTTGATGCAGGGAATTCAAGCAGTGGTGCATAAAACATGATGTTGAAAATGAGATGTTTGCATGCTGTTGTGTATTCCTGGTTTTATTATTAACCTTTTATCATGGCTGGTGAAACATTTGAGGAGAAGTTCCCAAAAGGCCACACTGCTTTATGGCAACAGCTATTTTTGGCTGAGATGCTACAGTATTGATCACATAAATCTGACAGGAGCAGTGCTAGAGAACATGCCAGCTTCAAGTTCCTGCCTGTATGTCTAACCATGCAAATGTAATCCCTGGGGAGTCCTAGCATCAGTGACACCACAGAACATGTCCTCAGCCTCTGTGAAATCGCCTTGTTTGAGAGAGGACAAGCAACAGCACATAAAGTGGAAGCTCAAGGGGCTGCATTTGCCAGCAGCTGCTACCGAAGAGCTCTGCTTGGGAAATAAGTATGTTCTTCTTCCCTGGAGAAATCCTTGACTGGCTGCCAGTGGTAACTCTCCTCTCCCTTCCCTCTCTCCAAAGCAAACAAGAAGCTCCCAAGTGCTAGTGGTGCTTGTAGGTCAGTCAGACTGTTTACCTGCGCTCTGTCCCGGTGCTGCACCTGCTGTCAAGGCCAGTCATTCACTAACTGAAATGACTAGAAGAAGGAGCAGGTCAGTTTAATTAAGATGAGGAATGAAGAATGTATTTGCTATTCTTGTTTGCCTTTTTTTTTTCTTTTAACAACTTCTAGTCTGTTCCTAAACTTGAAGCGTACATTCAATAGGTGTAAAATTCAATGGGTGACACAGTGTCTGGCTTGGGCATTACAGTTCATAAAATGTGTCAATATTAGGCTGGGAAGGATTTAACTTGCAAGAAGTTCACTAAAACTAATTTATAAATAAAAAACAAATGACAACCTAAAAACAGTTGCTGGTTGCATGTTGGTGAAGAAGTTCTCTCCTGTCCCTCAAATTCTACTGTAATAGTATTAAAGGTAAAAGTTCACCCATTTTTTCAAGAGTACAAAATAGTGGGCTGTGCTTGGGTGTCTGCTGAAGAACAACTCTGAATTATTGAGAAATTGAGTGGCATTTATCAGCAGCTCTGGAGATAGCCCTGGCGTCCCGCCTAGAAGATCAGTTCATCCTCAGTGTGCTTGGATTCTGGCCTGCTGCCTCTTCCTTACTGTACCTTTTACATGAGGGGGGAAAAAAACCCCAAATATTCCACTATTAATTCAGTCTCCTCTTTGTTGCTCTTGTTGTCTTCATATTATCTTTAGTAAGTCTTAAATACATATTTCTGCTTGGATTCAAGGTCTGGAAAAACGCTTGCTTTGTTTCTGATTTTTAAAACTGAAGTTTTTCTTCCATAATCCACAGTCATAACAGGTAGACAGATTTCTTTTTCCAGGGTAGTCCAGGCTACCTTGACATTTTAAAAATGTTATAGGGAAGGCACAGTTTCTTACCTATGTGTGAAGTGCAAGGTCTGGAGTTTGCAAGAATTCAAGGACCTGCCTCTGCTGTGAGGAAGCACAGGAAAGCCTCTGCTGGTTGCAGGGGAGGTTGGCCCTGAAATTGGACTTGCTGGAGTATAGGATGCAAGTATTATGAGAGGAAATAAGGAATGGATAGTGTGTACTGTCACATCTGTGTAAAGAAGTATGGGACTAGAGAGTAGAAGCAGCCCAAGATTGGAGAGGTTTATGTGTTGCAAGAAGGTGGCCTGGTGTTCAAGGAATGTGCAGACATGGTGCTTGAGGACATGGTCTCGTGGGTACGGTAGCGTTGGCTTGATGGTTGGACTAGATGATCTTATAGGTCTTTTTCAACTTAGTGCATCTGCAAAAGGTTCTGTGTGAACACTGAAGTGACCGTGTGTACTTAAGCATGTTCAGTCTGAAAATTGCTCAATTTTCTTTGAGTTCCTACCTTCAGTCACTACTAATCTGGGTGAAGGCTCAAAGCTCTTCATGATTCTTGAGGTCCTTTATACTTCTTTTATACTTAGATCTGGAGATGATGGTAGTAAGAAAGCTGTATGTGAGGTAACAGGATTACTTGTCTGTTCCAAACAGAATTGGGATTTGGGGAAAGACATCAGTTCTGGAGATTAAAATCAGATTAGCAAGCTGTTTTGTGAGTGGCTCTTTCAAGAAGCAATAGGAGGTCCTTGGAAAGCTCTTCTGTAAACAATGAAGTATTGAATTTAGTAGAGTTTTAGGTCTTACGAAGAGAATTTTTATTGACAACTGATAAAAAGTCTGTACTTAATCCTTTATTTACCAGGTTGAGAACTTGAAAAAAGAAATTGAATTTTGGATATCTTGTGAGTAACTTACAAAACCAGTTTTATGTAAATATTCTTTTCCAATCAATGTAATTTGTTGATGTTCCTTGTTAAAGGGAAGACTTACTTCCTCCTTTGCTTAAAGCCTCTTGTGCTCCTTACTGCCCTAAATACAGACTGTTTTGTATTTAATAGTAAAGCCAACATTCATTTTAATTTTACGATTTATTTATTTTACATTTTTATGGATGGGAGAGGGGTGATTGTGCAGATTTGCACTGGAATTCAGCATGGAGTGTGGGTGCTGTTGTGTGAGCCTGTGCTGTTTGAGTGGTTGACAGGTCCTTGTCACTGACTGGGGCTCCAAGTGATTTTTGGAATGCAGAATTAAGTTCAGTTTGTTGCGGTTACATTCAATTAGGTGATCTTCTTATGGAAAGTGTAGTAAGGTGGGTATTGGCCAAGAAAAGGCTGGTGGACTTGAGAAAGGGGTGCTTTATTTCCCTGCATGTCCACCCATTCTTAGTAGGTTCCTCAGATCACAGTTAGTGTCTTAATGTTCAGATCAGATGACAGAAAATAATGATACCTAGTTTTTTAGATAAGTATAAAAGGTCATCCTGTGGTGTGGATGTGGTACGAGGTTAGAGCCACGACTGTAAAGTGCAACATTAAATCACAGCAAAGGTTGCATTAGTATTAATGGATTTCATGCATTGTTAATTTAGGACTCTGCATTGTTGTCTCCTGTAAAATGTACTGAGAACAGAGTTTAACAGAGAGGGTTCTAAGTCTTCCCAAGAGATTTATCAATCTGACAATGATGTTTGCTGAACCACTGAGGTAATTCGTTGGTACAAACAGCCTGTATTATATTCTCTTAAGTTTCATTTTGCTGTTGCATACTCAAAAGTTTTTTTGCATTCAAGCCATATTTATTTTTCTTTATGAAACCTCTCATCTTTTCTAGAATTGTCATCTTTACTGGAGAAAGCCATCTATTTATTGTTAAATATTTAACAGGGTCTTGAAAATAAAGAAATCTGCTTTGAATTTTCTGTAAAAAATGAGTGTTAAAAAAAGAAAAACATAAGTCTTAAAGTTTAAAAAATTCAAATGCATCTTAAGTCTCTTTTCTTCAGGCAAGCTGAAGTGACTTCCCCTTCACTGTTTGAACTTGAAAGCAGCAGACAAGTCAAGACAGAAACCTCAATGTGCCCATGTTGCATTTATGCAGGTTTCTCCTGCCTCAGTACTTTTCTGACTGAACACTGAGATCTGGTGTCCACCTTTGCTGAATCTGTAAATAATGGAGTTTGACTTTCTGGTGGCCAAAAGATATGTTAAAATATACTGTTATTTTAAGAAAGGTACCTGCATTGCACTTCTGACCTGTGGTATATAAGAATCACTCCAGTATATATGTGGTCTTGTTTAATAGTTGCTTGTAGAAAATAAGTCCTGAGATGAAGCTGTAGACTCAAAATTTTGTGTTTTGCCACTCCTCCTGTGAGTGGCATAAGCCAGAGAACTCCTGTAATGCAGATATACATTAGGTTAAGCGCGAGGCAATTCCATATCAATTATGCACAACCTAGAGACTTCATTAAACGCATGTCAGCATTAGGAGTTATTCAGGCAATCGTGTGGAAGTTGTTCAACTTAAAACCAGCTGATATGTGAAGGTGTAAGTTGAAAGCTGTGCAGAACGTTAAGAAAATTAATCCTATAGTCAGCTATGGGAGTATTTCATTGTAGAATAAGCTTCAGGTTTTTCAGACATCTTTAGCATATATAATGGTCTAGTAATATCTTGTTGCAGTGTTCACCCAGCTAATGTTAGCTACTTTTTTTCCAAATTCCTTACCTGCATTAGCATTTAACAGAGCTGGAAGTAGTGTGAAATATAACTTTCTGTTTCAAGGGCAGTATGGAAAAAGAAAATGTTAAAACTGTGGTTACTTTTGTGAATGACTGAACGAATTATGAAGTTACCTTTAAGAAACAGAATGCTTTGCTGCTTTCATTTCCTAAATTTGAGCCTTTGAAGCATTTGTTTTATTAAGTATCTGAAAACTGGGCTCTATTTGTGATATCTATTTAAAAGCAGATGTCCAGAAGCCATTAAATGTGACAGCTGAAAATTAGACAAGCATTCACAAACACATGATGCATACAAATCAGCTGTGTGAACTGTATTTTCAGAAAGAAATTAAAATGAAATTCATAAATGCAAGAACTTTATACACACTGTGCATTTGTTTTGCTTTCAGTAGCAATCTAGCGTGTACTTGAAATACTGTTGACTTTCTCTAGGTCAACCACAGATTCCTACAGAATATTCTTTTCAGTAGTGTTGGATCCCCTTCTAAATGGAGTTATTGAATCATCAGTTATATGTAGTTTATATCATTATAATATTGGCTATATTGCTAATTAATTTGCTAATGTATGCAGTTGCTTTATTTTAAAATTGCCTTCTTCCATTTCTGCATCTAACAGTCATGATCTTCATCTTTTGTAACCCTACTTTCTGAGCAGCTTCTGTAGTAATCTCAGGTTGTTGTCTTAGTTGATATTTGTGTTGTAGTTAAGTGGTGCCCCCAAGACTCTTTGCTGGCTTAGCATCCTAATTTTCTTCTAAGGCTAAGCCCATTTATGCTTTCTTTTAGGAAAAGATTGCTTTAGAAACCATAAATACGAAACCCAAGTCTGATTCTACGCAAAACTGATGTTTTTTCCCTCCTATGACTTTTCTAATTTCTTGTATTTTATTACATTTCAAGGTATTAGGGTATGAAAATACCTTCTCAGCTGTACTTCTTCACTGCAGTAGGAACAAACTGAATATGTATAATTTCTTACATAAAAGGATATTTAGGGTAAGGTATTGTGCACTACAGCGTGGGAGGAATCCTGGATCTTTATTTTATGTTGTCTAGGAAAGGTATAAAACAGCAATTAAGGAGCAGTCTTAGAGACTTAGCTCTACAGAGCATATGTTTCTCCACCCTTTAAGTTGTCAACATTCTAGCAAATTCTATTTCCATGTCCCTAGTGGGAAAATTATCTCCTAGGTTTCGTTTCTTTGTCTGAAGAGACATCTCTCAAATATATACTTTTTGTCAGTTTGCAATACAACCTTTGAAGTTTTTCTGTTAATTGTTACTATCTCTAGTAAGGGAAAAGCACAGAAGGGTTCATAAAATATTTTGTGTTCTTCTGTGAACTGAGAGATCCTTTCTTCCACAAAACCTGTTCCATTTCTGTTCCTCTGTATGCCTAGAATGCATGCATTCAGGTCACTGCGTGAGAGAAATAACATTATGCATAATTATGTGTTGTTTTTAAAGTGATCTCTGATTTTAAAGGCACAGACTTGGTATCTAGTTGATGCGAAGGGTAGCAGGTGTGATAGCCAAGAAAATACTATTTGATGGTAGTGCTGTGCTGAAGGTAAATTTTCAAATGTCTAGTTGAAAGCGCACGGTTTTCTGATTAAATGCTAATTGTGGATACATAAACTTGCTGTGATTAACACAGGCGTACAGTGCTTAGGACCCGTGTGAGCTGGGCAAGTTCTTGCAGTTGGTTGCTGTTTCAGATACAGAGTCCTGGAGCAGATGAGTCTGGGTTCATCCTAAAAGCAAAATGTGTGATTGCCCAAGTCCAGCTATAATGACACAGTGGGTGCAGGTTGGGTAACTGTACCACAAGCTCTGCACAGCCATAAACCTTGACTGAGCCACACTGATGCCAGCTCTAGTTCGAACACATTAAGTTCGTTTACATTTTGGGAGTTTGCTGTTCACAGCTGAAGCTCTGTGACTTTGGAGTCCCCTTTATAGCACTGTCCACTGGTATAGATCATAGGTGTAAAAAGCATTAAATAAAATGGGGTCTGGAGTGAGCATCAAGTCATCTCTTTCTGCCTTCTAAAGAAATCAATTTACACTTCACTCTGTGAAGGCAAGTTTACCAAATATATTGCTACTGTATATATAATTTGATGTTGTGATTTTTAATTTTATCTATGTCTAAGTCCATCTGGCTCTTTCTAAGGTTTTTAAGGCACTTTCAGTAGGACTTTTTAGGCAAAAGCTGTGTGAGCAAAGGATCAGCTCCTCTCTTTCCCACCCCACTGTTCTGTTCCCAAATCCACTGTTCCTCTGATGTATTTAGGTTGTACTGGAAAAATATTTTAATGTATATTCTCCATACATTGTCCTGTATCTTGATTAATAAATTTAATGCTTTCTGTATTAGAGACAAAGTTTGATGTTAGTATTAGAATACAGCATTATGTTATCTTCCAGATACCTTGAAGTCATCAAGTTTGTGTAGAACAGTCTTGTTGAGAAATGCTAAGGTACATGCCTTTCTTCAAACAGCAGTAAATGGCAGGTGTTTGTGTATTTGTATATAAACATCGCTATACATGGTTTCTTTTGTTCTAAAAAGAAGTTTTTTATAGCACCTTACTGTTGGTTTAAGTATGTTTATTTTAAAGCTGGGTGAAGAAATTTGGTCTAACTTCATTGTGAGTATTATTCACTTGTGAAGGAGGAGGAGAATGGGGTGCCAATCATTTTATAAATGTTCATACTTCTGAAGGTTAGCCATAATATTTACTTTCATAGATACGTGCTACTTGTCTCTTCAAGGACCTACAAGTTCAATGCGTCCATGTTCATGTGTTTACAACTTTATCAGGCTGTATAAAAGAAGTGATGAGTGGAAATTGTTGACTATCTTAAATCTCCTGCAGGACTGTTGAAATCTAGTTGCTGTTAGTGGAATCAGACTAAAACTTATGCACAGCCTTGCAGGTCCCCAAGGAGACTTTCACTGTATAGATGTGGTGTTATTTGCATTTGTTGTACTTCCTTGGGTAGATACTACTTATGGCAGTCTGAAGAATTAGAAACTTAATACGCCAAACCACACCGTACTATCTTAGGGTTCAGTTGCGGGCTGCCACTAAAAGGTTTCCATGTACTGAAATTTGATTAGGCAAGGTATTTTGAAGGAAAAGTGCAGTAGTTGATGTATGAGAGGAAATTGAAGTGTTCTGCGGGATTCTTCCCCTGCTGACAGTTGACAGTGTTCTGGCAAGTTGACAGTTAATGGGACAAATGTATTATTAGTTTCCTCAATAATAGAAATCTGGAATCTACATCCTGCCTTTTTTCCCATATGTGCTTCTGCAAAATTGCTAGAAAATGGAACAAAATGTCAAATTTCAGGCAGGCGATTTTATCTGATAAAGCTTAATCATGTTTTAATGAAAGAAATTGCAGGCATACGTTGTATAAGAATCTTGAAAGTCTGCCAGTTTCTCAATTTAGACTTAGTTTAAAGAATAAGACTTTGGTGTTGTGGATCTTTGAAGCTAGTCTTCATAAGACTAGTCACCAGTAAATTGGCAGACAGGAGAAAATGAAGTCTGGCTTTCTTCTGGGAGCTGTATTTACAGAGCTGAGCAATACCAGGCACTTCTGAGGATGCATTTGTGAGAGGTCAAGAGACAGGGAGCACAATGGGTTCTGAGCTGAGTGGGAGCGAACCATTGAGTTGAAACAAGCTTGGTTATAAAATGTGAGACTTACACTTCCTGTGGTTGTTGGACAAATCTGTGTAGAAGTTTGAGGTGAAAGGCACAGAGGACACGGATGTCAGGGCTGGTTCAGGCTAAGGATCCTGTAATGGGCAGATGAAAAGCTGGAAGACTGGAGGTGAGGGGAATGCATATGTATGTCCTGAGACTTCTGTTATCTGTGCTGAACTGAGTGTGTTAAATGCAAGTGGCATATTTACATCCCACAATAGCTCACCGTACAAAATGTGCAAGAAATGGCTTTTCCAAGATGTGACTCCAGTTCTTCCCAAGCTGAGCAAGTCAGTTTTATGCTAGAAGAGCATGCATTGAAAATGGAGAGAGACTATACCTCTTGCTGACACAGTAAAGGCTGATAATTCTTGATGAACAGCACATGGGGCTGCAGAAAAAAACAATGATAATTTAAATGCAATTGGAAATATTCCTCCTTCCTCACACCAAGATACCTCTCCCTCCTTCCTCATTTATTCGCTTTTCTCTCTTGCTATCGCTGTTACACTGATACCATTTTTCTATCTTATCTCCTGATCTGGGGTGGTTTGCATTCTTTCTCTGCTTCAGCCGTTATTATAAGCCTACACTTCAATCCCATGTGAAGCTTATAGGAGGAAACTTCATGGATAATGGGAAAGAAAGCAACTACTATGATTCTGACTGCATGTGCTTGAGCATATGTTTAGCTACATGAAGATTTTTCAGGACTGTTTTTAAGTCAGTTGGGCAACAGCCTAATCTATGTGTTCCGCTAACCTGTTTGGTATCTTCATCGTTCTCATGTTTTGAACTGTTCTCACTGTCAATACTCTGAGTAGTGGTAAACAAGAATATCCTAATCCAAAGTAGACTTCTGCACGTTGGGTTAAAAGACACTATATATTAGTCTTTCAAAGATCTATTATTAAATTTGGAGTGGTGCTTCAGAGCTGCTGTGTGCAAATGTATATTGAGGTACAAAAACTTCCTAGTTGTGTCTGATTATTTGTATTTCTTCTGTGTTTTGACTGCTTTCACTTGTGCATTACACCCTGACTTGAAGTTTTTCTGGAGATCATTAAACTTTTTTTTTTTTTCCAGAAAGTAGTCCCTTCCCTGAAATAGTGCCTTACTGATAGTGCAGGAGTAGTTCAGTTTTGCTGTGCGTAAGAGCAGGGCTGTTTGTTTTTACTAGCTTCCCCCTGTAAATGGTTCCTGCAAAAGCAATCTTTGCACTGGAAAAACCCATCTCCTCAGTTCTTGCTCTTTGCTAATTTCCTAGGACTTGGAAATATTGCCAAATAGTGATCTGAGAGACCTTCAGTCCTCGTAGTCTTGCAAGGCTAGTGGTGTATGTACAGGTCAAGGTAGCAGTGGCAGCAGTTTAAGGCAAGATCTCTAACAGAATACCCATGGCTATTACAAGAACGTCTGTTTTAAAGAAGAGTTACCTAACAAGTTTCATGACTAAGGGGGAAGCATTCACTGAAACTTTCTTATAAGTTACTTTGTAAAGAGTTAAATAGATGCACTGGCAACTAGAAGACTGAGGTTTTTCAACTGTCAATAGAAAGATACTGTGCACTGTAGGCTGTTCAGTAGTATTCAGATGCAACGTATGGTGTGTTTTTTAACAACATTTTAATGAGTCCAGTAGCAGGGAAAGCCTTTTAAAACATAATCTGGTAGATATATAGAATGTTATGGGTTTTTTCCCCTCTTTATTCTTTACTAATTGGTGTTTTTGTTTGGTTTTGAGGGGGTTTTTAAATGTTAAGTTCTAAGTGTCATGAGTGACATCAGTTGGTGAATTTTTCAGCAGGGTAGAGGCACATTTAATTATGTTCAACTGTCACTGAATCATGTTCCTCAAACATTTAGTTCATTCTTTTTTAAGAAACCAATTATAATTAAACCATTGACAGCAGGAGTTTGTAACTTGTGTGGAATTAGGATAGGAATGTATAATTCTTGGGACTCGAATGTTTAACAGATTTCTTTTTTTTTTTTCTTTAAATTTATTTCCTAACTGTAACTCTTAAAATGCCCTGAACTGTGATACGCTGTATCTACTAAAAAATATTTTGCTTTAGGAATCTATGTTGGACTAATTTCTTTATTAATTTTTTTAATAGGTACTTAAATAGATTTTAAATATTTAAATTTTTGAATGTAAATAATATTGATTGTTGAAGCAGATGTTTCTTTTCTCTATTTAGGCAGTTCAGTGAAAAGACACTTTGCCTCTAACTGATTTCAAGCCTGGGGAGCAAAACCATTTCATACTTATCCAAAGGCTTGTAAAAGCCTGGTTAGACATATCTTTTTCAGATAAGCCTGGTTTTCATCATGGGTATAGAAAGGCAAGTGAGGACACAGCTCTTTGAGAGAGGTGCCTTTTCTGTTCCTCATGCACAGTACACAGTGGAAGTGGCAAACCCAAAGATTGTTGAAGAAGGGGAGACTCAACCTAGAAAGGGTGAGGTGGTAGGCTGGTGCAGGGCTGGCCTCCTGCATGTTGTAGTCCTGGCTGCAGCTGTCTGTTGGTCAAATACTGTGGCACCAATGCTCATGTACAGGCAAAACCATCCTTTGTGCTTTATTTCTCTTTGGCCAGTGGGTAGATTCCCTGTATTCCCCCGGCATCTTTGCTTTGGGAGACACCTGCAGAGTACAGGGGGATGAACCATGAGAGTGTTATGCTTCCTGGTGATCTCCCCTATACATGACACTGGCTAAAGTGAAAGAATTTACATCTCAAACCTTGTCACAAGCTTGATTTTCGTAGGATCAGCATAGCTACTGTAATAGTCCAGTGCGTGGGCTGTTCAGTTATGAAGCTTAGACTTAGTATACAAAGGGTTAATTTTCTTTAAAAATTATCTTTGGAGCAGGGAGGGGTAGATTAATTTTTATAAACAGTACCTAGGTGACTGCAAAGCTAATATATTGAGAAAGGAGTGAAAGCTTTATTACAGAAAGATTACACACACTTTTTGTTAACATTAGTGAAAATAAGCAAGGAATTCTTTTATATGCAACCGTATGCTAAAATATTATTAATTATAAAATGCTTAGTTAATAAAGGTTTCCCAGTATGTATTGCCAAGCACATTTTAAAGTATTGAACATGTGACAAATGACAAAGCTCTAAGGCAATAAAATCTGCTTGGTAATAATACCATGTATGATATACATGTAAAATCTGTTCAGATAAAGGAATTCTTTTCTAAGAGAATACTGTCTCTCAAGATCCTTTACTTAAACTATACTTTGTTTGTTTCACTCTTTGATCCTTGAAGTTTACCACACTGAAAGAAAATTCAGTTAAACACTTGGCTTTGTCTATTCAAAATATTGACCTTTAACTGGGAAGGTGTCAACATTCATCAGAATACCACCGATGGAGAGGATCAGTCCTTCCTGGATTTTTTTCTGAGGAATTAACCAAAGTGAAGTATTAAACTTGCATTATCTTGAGGTTGATACCAAACAGAGCTCTAGCTACTAAGCTGTTCTGACTAATCCTACATTGTTCAATGTCACTGTGTCTTAATACAGTTTTAGTGGATAAACTCAAGAGTGTTTGTTTTATGCGCTAGCAATGAACTGTGTAGATGATTGTCTTAATTATTTGTTTTCTCATTTTCAAAAATTTGTTTGGCTCCACAGTTTTTACTAATTTCTTTTTTCATTTTTAGTTATTATCTATTTGTTGGGCATCTTTACTCCAAAACCTTTGTGTGACTACATCTGTGAACAAAGTGTTGAGAAAGAGTCCAAAGATGCAATGATAAAGGATATAGGGAAGAAAGAGATGGGGTTGGTGTCATGTATTGCTGAGAAATTGGGCTTTTTGGTTCCCTCCAGGAAGCCTACCTCCACTCCATAGAGCTACTCTTTACAGTCTGGATCCCCAGCTTGTATCCACTTTTTCTTGAGCTAAGCAACAGTTCTTGTCTGATTATGCCTTTCCTATCAACTGGGAAAGGAAGCCTTTAACAATACTCCTTATACATTGATACAAACTGCTTTGGCATTTAGTTAAGGCTTTGTGACAGAGACTCTTTTTTGACGGTATTTTGGAAAAGGGTCTTGTTTAATAGACATTTCTTTTGAGATGTCTTTTAAAATAGTGCATGGTAGTGCATTTTTAATTTATCATGTACCAAATAGTTGAAAATGTGCTCTTTTTAGAACTTCACAGTGCTTTTTATTGCACCTGCATAGCAGAAATGAATGCAGATTAGCTAGTTGAAAGTGGAATTTGGTAAGTTTACAGATTCTTAAAAGAATTCTACTTGTACAACATTTGTGATTATTTGTCAAGGCCACATTTGCATGGTCCGTGTTCTCAAAGCTTGTTCAGAATTTAGCAAATGTATAGTGTCACAGCGTACAGAAGCTAAGAATCTGTTTGGGTCTGCTGGATAGTAGTATGGGAAAGTGTTCCTTAAGTTAGGAACAAAGGAAGGCAGCAGGCTGTTGCTCTTGCAGAAATGAAGAAATCTCTTGTTCAAATGGGAATTTGCACTACTAGACATCTATTGCAGCTGCACCCAAAACCCATGTAAAGAGAAAATTGAAAGTTCACAGTGAACAGCAAAGAAACAGGAAACGATACAGTAACAGCCACTGTGCAGGGGGTTTCTTTTTTGCCTGTGGACAAAGGCAAGATTTTGCCTTTTCTTTTTTGGGTGGAATATACACCTTTTTCTCTTACTCTTGTTCTCTCTTTCCCTGATTATTACTTTTATTTGTAGGAGGCAGTATGTGAGCTGATCTCTGACAAGGCCAGTTTTTGTTTTCTGGCCGAGATTGACTGCATGTGTTTCCACATCAGTGACAGGTATCCCTGGCAGTTGTGACAAGAGTATTTTGATGATTGCCGTGTCTGGAAGACTTGTTGATATTTATAGAGTCATGCAACAATTTAGCTTGGAAGGGACCTCTGGAGAGTGTCTGTTCCAAAGCTTTGCTCCCTTGCTGCATGTGTGTGGAGGGATGGCAGCCCTCTTCGAGCTAAGTGGATGACATGTAGCTTTCTGCCTTTTGATCTTCTATTCATTGCCATCTAAGGTTTTTTCCTGCCAATGATTGGCTTCTGTTTTTCTGTTATTTTTGCCCCTCTAGAATCCTATCTTAGGAGCATTCCTAAAAATAAAACATTTCAGACACATGCCATCTCATTCCTGCAGGCATTAAAAGTAACATACATTTGCATATAGGACTTATTTGAGAAATGTCTTTTGTCAGATTACATACAGTTGTAAAATATTAGTGTTTCAAGTATTATTTCTTTACAGGCCAGAAGCAAAATTTGGATGAAGCGATCTAACTAAGTTGCCGTCATGAGCAGAAGCAAGCGTGACAACAATTTCTACAGTGTTGAAATTGGAGATTCCACTTTCACTGTACTGAAACGATATCAAAACTTAAAACCAATAGGATCAGGAGCCCAAGGAATAGTATGGTAAGGTTTCTTTAAAGTTTAAATGTACTTTTAGGTTCTCTTGACAGAGTTTTCTGAGTCCTTTAACTGTCCTGTGTTACTGAGTATGAGCGTGGAGAACTACCTTTTATGTGCAAAATGGCATTAGTAATAGCTGTTTTTCCTCAGCAAGAGCTGTTGCTGTTTGACCTATGTCCTTTCCCGCTTCCAAACCGTTGCCCTTCTGTGCAAATTCAGCCAGCTGTACTGAGTCCCATAAATTAATGGAGGGGGGGAACCCAACCTGGATAAAGAAACTAATCCTAATCCTAAATCACACTGATTACAGGGAAATGAAAGCCAGAAATATTCTGTATAATAGCTGATGCTTGTAGATGCTTTTACTTGTTGAAATGGTTTGTTAGGGGCCCGTTTCACTTAGTTTCATAATCTAACTAGTCACTGATACCAGTCAGTGATCATTTGTGGTGTTGCCTGTCATTGCCTGATGCGGTTTATATGACTCCATAGAATGGTTTGGGTTGGAAAGGACCTTTAAAGATCATCTAGTTCCAACCTTCCACCACACAGCTTGGAGTCACTGGCGAACTTGCTGAGTGTGCACTCAGTATAATTCTTTGACAATATAATGCTTTGAGTAAGACTTAAGCTGTGTGGACTGAAGGGTGTTTGATTAATTTAAGACTGGTGGCAACTTGGTACTTGCAGGCACTACTTCCTGCTCAGTGTCATTACCCCAAAGATCAATGTTGGTTTAAGCTTCTTGAGAGTTTTTTGAATGTTCAAGAAGGATAAAGATAGCACAGGAACTTGCAGACTTTCCAGTTTATTATCTTAAGATGTTAACCAGGGACATAAAAGTACAAAAGGAGAATCAAGGATGAGAAAGGTAGGGAAAAGCATAATCTTCTCAAACACTGTTCCTTGTAACCTCTTTACTGTCCTGATCAGTGTTTAGAGAATGCGTGGTATAGGTGTGTTTTAGATTCTTATTTGTGTCTTGGCTGGGTTGGATGATTGTTTAAACTGACCCAACTTGATTTGGAGGAATATTAAGCAGATGGCCTAAAGACTAAACCATGTCTAAGACTGAAACAGAATGCTGTGCTGAGGATGCAGAAGTTTAAATACTGGTACAGGAGTCCCGTGTCGACAGTATTTCCTGTCCACCTCTTTGCCATGCTTTCACAAGATATTCCTTATCTTGAGGGAGGTGGGGGGAATTCCAGATATTGGAAAATGTAAACTAAAGAAAGTTACCAGTATATGTTGTTTCCATTTTTTTCTTTCTTCAGTAGTGTTGAGAGGTTTTGACTATGTTAAAATGTTAATTCAAGCCTACCTACTGACTTTTTAAAGTTGCTCGTCGGGTTTAGTAGATGCTGACTGTTTACTGGTGGGTGTTCTTTCTTCATTAGGTTTGTGTAGTGTTCTTGATAAGAGACAAGAGAACAGTATTTTCCCTGCTGAGGTTTTTTTAGTAACTGATAGATATTTCCTGAGTCTGCACTGTAGTCAGCTGTTACCTCTTACAGGAACAGATCTGTGCCTTCCTGTCGTGGAAATCTGATACCTATGGGAGTTGTCCCCAGTAACATTCTTGGTCAGTTAAACAGCCTGTGTCACTGCATGCATGACAATCTCGGCATTAGTCTGCAAACAAAATGTTATTCTTCCTTTTTACCAAGTAAAAGCCAGTGACTTCAAGGTGTTAAGGTTTTCTTAACATTTTCTTTGTTTTATCTTGACATGGATGCTTTCAGTGTCCTGAGGATATTAAGCAACTGCATAAGTGAAAGCATGGGATCTTTGTATAACCTACTTTTTCCTCTCCTCCCTTCCTTTCAGTGTGAAGATTTGACATAAGATTGATGTGCTTTTTATGTTTTAAGTGGTTTGGATCTTTTTTAGGTGGTCTGTTCTTGAGTGCCAATGAGTGGCAACAGCTCAATATCTTCAGTAAGATATTTTAGGAAGCAGAGATCCTGCTTTTTTTTTTTTTTTTTTGCGGAGATTGTCGTGTTGGTACTGCAAAGCTGGGAAACATTTCTAAATTTTGAATCACTCAGTGTAAAAGAGTACTTTGCTGTTACACTCCTTAAAGATGAATAATACTGGAAATTTCATTTATCTGCAGAGATGATACAAAGTGTCTGAAAAAAGGTGGCAACTGCAACAGCTTAAAGGACCTTGATCCTGAGATGTAATAATGTTATTTTTAATTACAGTGCAGCTTATGATGCCATCCTTGAACGAAATGTTGCAATCAAGAAGTTAAGTCGACCATTTCAGAACCAAACCCACGCCAAAAGAGCGTACAGAGAGCTTGTTCTTATGAAGTGTGTTAATCACAAAAATGTAAGTGCAGTGTCTTGCTTTAAATGTTGAAGAATTAACTAGGAGGTTATTCTGTGTAAAAGTCTTAAAAGAGACTTCAGAAGATGGCATCCTCTTTACATTATAGAGATTTTCATTGCATGGCTGTCTCTCCATGATAAGTGCAGAAGGATATTTCAGAAGAGCTGTTACTGGTTAGTTTTAATGCCTGTTTAATCTTTAAATACCCCCTTCAAACTCAGGAAAGGACTGTTACATTGCTACATGTTACAGGCAGCTGTCAAGAAATACCGTGAGTGGTAAGCACATCCTCCTTCTTTCTGTTGCTTCCAGGACACAGATAGGAGGAAAAAAGGCTGTAGTTTTGTTTTCCTGGTGCATGGATGAGTTAGGAATTTTGCCTTGTGACAACAGGAACTGTCTGATGCTTTAAGAAGCTCTGGAGTAGACGAGATCACAGAAATGGGGAGAGAATAAGGGATACATTTATCAGAGATGGTCTACAGAGGGCTGGTATTGGCCATTTTCTTCCTTCAGAGGCATATGTGTGCTGTCTTCCTCACCTTCCCTCTTAATCCCCGTTCAGCAAGATAAAATTCCTCCTGCCTGTTAGGGACAGAGTCATTAGAAGACTTACTCTGTCTTTTAGCTACTTGGGGAAATTTTCTGTTTTCTGTAAAGCAGAGATGTTTTATATGTGGATTCTCTGAAGGATTTCTTACCTAATAGCATAATTTGTATGATGATGAAGTGTTGTTAGCCTGCCTGACTCTTGAAAACAGCTTGAAACAGACCTGTTTCTGCACATCCCATCCGTTCTTAGCAAGTGGGAAATATCCTAAAGCGGCTCCAGGAACCTCTCAAATTTCTCTTTGGGTGGACTTGTTGCTTCACCTCTGTCAATAGCAAAATGGTATCCCTTAGGTAGTCTTTGTCAGTTTTTTATTTTATTTTTCCCCATATGCAATAAAAATCGTACCAGCTCTCTTCAAACTGTGAATCTGTGTAAACTCAAAGTAGGAGGCAGGGGGAAACCAACTTTCTTAGGCTTCAACCTTTGAATATCATCTTGCTAATGCACTCAGAGTGTCTTAAGATTGTGATTTGTGGAGGAAAAATATTCCTCCTAAAATCATTAGCATGTCTTACAGCATGTTAGGTCTGGTTGAGCTGCTGAGCATCTTGAGCTTCAAGGTATACCAGGAAGTTTGCATCAGGATAGTTGGGTATTGGGTTTGAAATGTTGACTTTGCAACTTTGCTGTTGCTGTGGTGCAATTATACTTCCTCTCCCCTTTCCTACAGATAATCGGCCTACTGAATGTGTTCACACCACAAAAATCCCTGGAAGAATTTCAAGATGTGTAAGTCTTATTTGAACTAAAGCTGAGAATTAATTTTTTTAGTATTCATGCAGAAAGATGAACAAGGGAAAGAATACAATCAAATGGCAGTATTATCTGATTTTAATTTTTTTTTTCTTCATAAGCTACATAGTGATGGAGCTCATGGATGCAAATCTGTGCCAAGTGATTCAGATGGAGCTAGACCATGAACGAATGTCCTATCTTCTTTATCAAATGCTGTGTGGTATCAAACATCTTCATTCAGCTGGAATTATACATAGGGTAAGTGAGCTTAACTGTGTATATTTCGTATTGCACCTGCTTTAGACTTGAGTATTTAAAAGACAAAAAAAAATATTCAAAAATAAGAACACGAAGGGTGATCCATAGCCTGTCCCATAGGCAGAGAGAAAGCTGAAGGGAAATCATCACACTCACCTTTCTCCACTGTAATTCTGGAATTAACTTTTTGAATGCTTGAATGATTTGATAATAATCCGTACACAGCAAATAAAGGTTTTTGCAGTGAGTTACATTGCCTCCTCTAAGTCTATACAGTGTTCTATTTTAGTTGTCATGGCAGGAAAGAATATCTGAAAGCATCTCTGCCTTTATTGTTTTGGTAACCAAACCTGAAATCCCATCTTTTGAAAGAACTGCCCATTTTATTTCTGCTCTTCTACTACCAGAATAATGAATAAATATATGTATTCTCCAGGTAATCCGATGTTGATAAAGACCTGTAAGTGGAACCTTCATACACCTGTGTGTCACAAAGCATTCACTCAGACTGCACTCAGGCAAAACTGACTACTGGTTATTAAATGGCATGTTTGTTGCCTCCAGTCAAGAAATTCTGAATTTAAGGTTTGCCTGTTCAAGTTGAACATCTTACATATTTGTACGCAGTGTAAAGATTGCTTGAGATTGTCTAGTTAAAACTTTTCAAATATAACCCCTGCTATTTTGGGAAATTGTAAGCCTGTGTTTCTACAGTGCTTCATTTTAAGGTTTTTAGAGAATTTCAAAAGTTTTTGTTTCTGAAATGATGCAGAAGATAGTTAAACTTATTAATGTGCGATACATTCAGTCGTTACTGCATAGTCTTCCTCACGCATGGTGTACACAGCAAAGTAAATCACGAATGGCAATTCAGAGTGCTACTACAGGAACAGCTGTGTCATGACGCTTGTCCAGCTCACCAGTCCACCTCATTGTGTTGAACGGCCTGCAAGCTGGATCTAGCAGAATGGCACTCCCATTCAGTATGCTGTTCTTCCATCAAGGCAGATTTTCAGCTGACAGCTTCTTCTCAGACTTTGTTAGAAGATTACATTCAGGCAAAGCATTTGCATTACTTACCTGCTGTGTGCGTTATGCCTTTATACTTCAAGGTATCAAAATCCTGTTTCTCTGTGGAACAAGTTAAACCAAACCTCAGAAGACAAGAGGGGCATGCTTGAAAAGGGACATATGTCATATGGACTCTGTGGTTGCAATAGTAACTCTTTGTAGTGCTCTTCTGGGCTTTCAGCACCACTGTCCTTAATGTCTAAACCTAATTGATTTGTTGAAACTAGTTACTCCTTAAACATAGTCTGCACTCCTGTGGCTGCCCACGGAACGTTCTGGCTATGAATCTAGTGTACTCTAAAGTTTTAAGCTTTTCTTTTTAGTGTTGGTAGTTTTGCGTGGTTTCTGTGTTCCTCAGCTTCTAACAGAGCTGCAAGCATCTCAGCAACGTTGTCAAAGCTTGCTCAGTGACTTAAATTACAGCAATCTGTATGTGTGCCCGCAGCACTGGATACTACCTGCCATAGAAATAAGTGGTTTTTTCGTAGCAAACTAGAGACACCGAACAAGGCAGAGATCAAACGCACAGGGTTTCAGACAGTTTCACCTACAAGTTGTGGGGGGCATACTTAGCTGCCACATCAGTGGATAAAGATTTGATCTTGTTAAAGATTTTACTGTAGCTTTACAGTGGCTTTAACAGATGTTGGCAAATGAACATTACTGTGTTGAAAACATTTTGCAGAGGCAGTGTTTCTGGCAAGTGTAGAAATACACATTCAATTATATTTCGCAGTCTGAGAAGGATGACTGATTGTTGTGGAGTTGTGCCTCGCTGACTTGCTGAAGGACACAGAGTGTCTCATTAGTCTTGCATGGAGGCTCTGAAACATTGTATTCTGCCTCATTTTGAGCACTTAACAATTCAGTGCCTAGTTATGGAAGCCATTCACACAAATCTTTCTTTAGAAAAGGAAAAGCCCATTAGAAGCCATGAATTGACTTCCAGAGATGCCCCTCTCTCCCTGTCTGGTTAATGTGGAGACAGCCATGAATAATCTCTGATTTTTAAGCCCTGACATTTTACATTTTTTAGGTTAGATATCTTCTGCTATAGGTTCTGGATATACTTATACAGCTTAACTAACTTGATCACTCTTACAGGAGTTTTTAAGTCCTTGTTTATTTAAAACATAAGAGGTATTGGTTCTGCATAAATTTGGATGCAGTATAAGTCAACTCTAGCCTCCAGCATTTTGAAGGACAGTTCTGTATTCCACATTACAATGTGTTTCTAGGCTTCATGACATTTTAACAGTGCTTAGAATTTAAGGATGGACAGTACTTTGAGAGCTCTTGGGCTTTTGTTCTCATAGGGATTTTTCTCTTACAGAGGTAATACCTCTTAACATTTTCATTGTTAATCCTGAAGCTTTGGGAAGGATGAGTATAGTTAATACTCCGAGCACACAGCTGGGATTCTGCAGTGAACATCCTCCAAATAATAGAGATGTGCAAAAATAAAGGTGATAATAAACAGGATTGCAGCACAGTCTGAAACATGCATATTAAATATCAGGGATGCCTTACAATACTTGAATTAATTTGTGGCATTTTAGAGTCTTTTAAGCCAAAGTCGTCTAGAGAGTCTTTGTGTGTGTGATTTGGAAGTGCATGTGTGCATATGTAAGTATGCAAGATTTTTAACTACACATTAGAATTCTATTATACTGGAAGTCCTTTTTTGTGGTTTCATCTCTGTTTTTAATGCAGTTTTCTTAGCTTTCTCAGGAGTTTGGTAAAAGCCTTGCAAGTACAAATGAAAACTACATAAATCTTGCAGAGAGCCACTTTAAGTCTATGAAACAGTGAAAGACAGGGCTACTTATCAAATGCCTGCAGCTCAAATGCTGGAGTGCTCTGCCACATCTCAGGTTTTTTTCTCATTAGTCTTAGTAGAGTGCTTTGTGACATTCAGATGTGTATAAGATCCTCCTGAGATAATGACCAAGTATGTCTATGTATTGTCCGTATAAATAGATGTTGTAAAGCCACTATTGTCAAATGTGGTTTTAGTATTCAAATGAAGGGAATACAGTTCCCAAGTTTCTAATTAATATCATCTGAAGCTCGATCAGGGCATTTTTTGCGCCGATTTCATGACTGTGTTAGTTTCTTGCATTTTTTTAATGGTGCCCTTTTGGGTTTGGTCACCAAAATTATTATAAAACCAAATCTGAATTGGAAAACTAAATCTGTGTGAGCATGGGGATTGCCCTCCTGTGCAGATAAACATCTGCATTGGTTCAGAAGAGGTAAATGTAGCCTTCACAAGCGAAAAAACCTTTCATTTTTTACAATCGTTAAAATTTTACTAATTCTTGTATCAGGATGATTATTGCATCAAATAATTTCAGTAATTGTCATGTTACTTGTGTTCTGCATTGTAGTAATAACTTGTTCCAGTGAGCAGTTTCTAGACCTTCTTTCAGAGCTAACATTTCTTACTAACCTCAGTTTATTTCAGACATTGCTAACATACCTGGTAACACTAGTTGTATTTTCCTTCTTAAATTGCTATATAAATCTGCAAGCACAATAAGGGAATTAATTCTGTAGTCTGCTGAATGCACATGAATTAATGCAAGGGGAAAAGAAAATGCAGTTATAGCAATAACCTAGTTGTATATGTGGGGTTTAATGTTAGCAGTATTCTTTTTAAAATGTGAACCACAGAGTACTTTGTGCTTGTCTTAGCAGTCACATATGATGTTTCTTTTTAAAGGATTTAAAGCCCAGTAATATAGTAGTAAAGTCAGACTGCACTTTGAAGATTCTTGACTTTGGACTGGCCAGAACTGCAGGAACTAGTTTTATGATGACGCCTTATGTAGTGACTCGTTACTACAGAGCACCAGAGGTCATCCTAGGGATGGGATACAAAGAAAACGGTCAGCAAATATAGTCTTTCTTTGGCATAGCTTTATTTTTTGTTTGGCACACCACATTTTACATGTTAATGTTTTTTTCGAGCTGTAGAAATTTTATAAATTAGCCTTGTGACCAAAATGCAGATTCTGGGTACACAAATTTGTTTATTCAACTCAACCCATTAGAAATGTTTGCATTTAATAGGAGAACAAATTGAGGGCCTTGTTTGTTTAAAAATTTAAATAACTTGTTTGGTAGATTAAGTTTCATCCAGGAAGAACTAGAAATATATTTTCTTAATACATGATATGTACCTTCATATAGCTTCACCTGACTTTATTCCTGATGAGGATGTAAATTGTAATTCATCAGTAAATGTGTGTCCTAAATTCAATGTTTAAACAACCGTATTCAGTATAGCGTTTCAGGATGTAGGGAACTTAAAGGCTACTGAGAAACAAGCAATCTAAAACTACCTACTCTGGCATTACTTTTTATTTAAACCAGCCTACTCTAAACCTGTCGCACTGAGCTCTTAATTAATGTTGCTGAAGAGAAAAAAATGATTATATACTTGAGGCAAGAATGTAGAGAATACTGTCACGAGGCATCATAGATTCTTTGAGGTCTATGACAAATTCCAAGGAAATTTTACTTTGTCCCTCTGCTTGCATATAATTCCCTCCTTTTTATATTCTTTTTGTGGCCTGTCTCTCATTATCTTCTACAAGAAAATAAGGAAAGGCTACAGCGTTTGAGGGAAAGACGCCTTTGAGTACATTGCATCTTCTGAATGAAACAGCTAGTATCCTTTAGGAAACCAAAGAAAGTAACATGTCATTCCTGAAGTTCTGTTGTAGCAGCCCCAATTCTGCTGTCATTTCATTGATCCCGTCACGGTGGTCAGTTCAGCTCACTTGGTATTTCCAGCTCAGGCAGGCACGGCGCACAGCGGTCACCGTTTCCTGAAGGTATTTAAACCGGCTATTGATTAGTCCTCCAGTAAGGCTTGAGAGACACCGTGATGCTTGAGGCTTTGTTAGCTGTCTCCTGGTGATGCAAGGCATGGCTCCTCAGGTTACTGACACAACTGGGGCTTGCTCTGCTTTTCAGGATTCTTAATATAGTCTGCAGACTTCCCTGGCAACTGCATACCAAAACAGCAAGTGACTTCAGGTTGTGTGTAAATGATAGCTGCTGTGTGCATAGAGAGTTGATTTTATTGTTAATTATAAAAGCCAAGAAGAATAACTTTTATTAGTGTTGGCGATGAAAGAAGCTAGCTCAAAGGAATGAGAATAGATCTTTTTTTGCAAGGTTGTGGGTTTTATTTCTGTTTGGATTGTGAGTAGGCAGGAGAGGATGTACCTTTCTTCAAATGGCCTCCATGATTGGCTATTTTCCCCCATAATTTATAAGTCAGATATTGAGTGGAGCAAGCTTAAAGTTATTTTTTTTAACTGCTAACATTTTGTAGGAAGCATTTATTTGTCTTTCCTTCTTTTTCCCAAGACTTTACGTTGACCAGTTTAGGTTCCTTTATCTAGTGTCTCTTACGCTGTAGGCTGAGTCATGCAGCTGCCAATACCACCACTAAACTATGTCCTTCAGCGCCCCATCCATACTCTTAAATAACTCTAGGCATGGTGACTCAGCCACCTCTCTGGGCAGCCTGTTCCAATGCCTGACAACCTTTTCTGTGAGGAAATTTTTCCTAATACCCAGTCTAAACCTCCCTGGCACATCTGGCATTTCCATATGCACTGTTGTCATTAAAAGACTATTTACATAAACTGTTACTCTTCTCAGTCGCTCCCTGATGAGTTCCTCATTGTGGAGCTCCCCTGACAAGGAGGCAGGGCTGCAGAGGCAGGTATAGAGATGTACTTACAGTGAGAACCAAGGGCTGTCCAGGATCCTCACCTGTTATCAGTGATGCCTATTTTAGCCCTTTAATCCCACAGTTAAAGTAAAAGCTAACTTATTTAATTTGGAGTTAGAATCTGAAATTTGACAGCTAACTAATGGTTACCATCAACATTTAGTTTAATTGAACAAGGGGTCATCTGGCAGCTTTATGCTGTTTCAGTGCCTTACTGAACTTCCCCTTCAAACAAGATGTGGGAAGGTTGCAGTATGTTTTGATGACTGAGATGTACATACTGCAGAGTAGTATCCTTTTGGTACTGTACTATGCTAGTTTTGAAACAAAGATTTCAGATGTGCAAAGATCCTGGAGAAACTGATGATAGCGTTAATTTCTACATAGGTTTTGAGACTGAAGGAGGTAAAGCACATTTGGGTATGTTACATTAAAAAAACAGGCCTTGAAACTCAAGAAATTCAGAACTGAAGGAAGACAAAAACTGGTTGTGTATATGTACCTTAACATATCTAGATAACTGTGCAGTTATGTGCATGATTATCAGGAAGGAAGCACTGAAAAGCAAGGAAAGCCCCAACCCTCTCAAACTACTGCTTTTAAGATTCCTACTACGTACACTGGGTTTGAACTTAATTTTCACTTAGATTTTTTTCTGTTAGAATCATAGAAAATAGTAAGTTCATTCCAAATAAGGTTTTTAAGAATAAAATAGACTCTGTAGGACAAGCAGTAGGTCTTATTACAGATTTGAAAAATCCTTTAAAAGATTTGACTCAGTCTCCTGTAGAGGTATTCACAGCAGTCCTCTCTGTACAAGTTATTCTAGCTTCATGAAGAAGTTAGAGACTGTAACTAGATAGGGTTTTCTTGATTAATGACAGCAGCAAACCAGAAGACCCCAGACATCACAACTTCATTTTGTATGGTGACCAAAGAAATTGTTTCTAATGCTTTTCTTCACCTCTGAAGTCATTTGTCTTTTGAGACATGATGATAAGTCATTGACTCATGTTATTTCTCTTCCCACACTTCCCCATGCAATTATGGGCATTGTTTTATCATGTCAGACACAAACTATGTACAGTAGAGTTTGGGTATATTTTGCTTTGTGATGGTGGCAGATTGTTTTGCAGGTGAAAAAGTCAACATTCAGACTTTTATTTAAAAGTCAGATGCAAAACCTGGCTTCAAATCGCTGGGTCTCTGAGCCACAGAACATGTACTTTTCTTAAGTATTTGAAAAGGATTTTTGAAGAAAAACCACCACTAATCATAAATCATAGGCAATGATTTTTTTAAATGAACCAGGCCCTTAATTTTGACCTATTAATATGCACAACTATGATCTCTTATCACAATTTAGATACTATTTTAGAGGAACTTGTAAATAAGTGGGAAGGAAGATTTTCAATAAGCAGCAATGTTGTTTGCTTGTCATTGTTCAGCTCCTTCAGAACTTTATCATGTGATTTTTAGTATACAATTTTTCTCATTTAAATCCCCTTCTTATCTGCCTAATTGAAATCCCAGTGTCATGTTTGACATAAAAGTACTCATAATACAACAAATTCATTATGACTTAAAGAAAACTTTTGCATACAGAGTTAACAGTATCTCTGGAAGCAACCAGAAAAAAAAATTGGCATACCTGTAAAAAGTAAACTTGTGCATCTTAAATTATGTCTTCTGAGTGATTTATTTTAAGGTAATGTAGAAAATGTGTATTTCATAAAAAAAAAAGAAAAGAAAAAAAAGGCTTTGGAGTTTTTCTCTTGTATAAAATGTTATTTCAGCATAACTGGAGAAACATTATTAACCAAATAATTTTAACCAAAAATCTTTTTGGAGCACACTAATATTGTCGTTAACTGATCCTCTAAAATTCTAAGTGATCTTTTACTGATTGTGTTTGCTTTTTATTTAAAGAGAGAGAGAGATGCATGGTAATCTGACTTGTAGGCAATACTTCATGGCAAATTTTAATTCCTATGTAGTAACCAACTAATTCTGCTCCTAAAAGTATAAACTGCTTTGACAGGCAGTATTTTTAAAGGTCATTTTACTTTGCTACTTTAAAAGTTATTCCTACAACTACAACGGAAATACTTTCAGGAAATAACTTTATCTTTGGTGCTCTGATCTAGTCTATTGGCAGAGGTAGCTTTGCAAGCCTCAGAGTTTGGAGAAAGGCTTGACTCTGCTTGATTCATGTGTGTCTCTCTCTCTGCTCTAGCACTATATTAAATAAAAGGATGTTTTTCTGCCTTGTATTTGAGACAGTTAAAAGCTAATCCTTATTTATGGTGCATTTTAAAGTGTTTTCATTGATTAATATAGACTTGCTCTTCTTCTTGTGCTGTCTCTGCAGTTTATAGGATGCAGTCATGTTATGCTTCTTTTAATTTTAAATGACCGTTTGCTTTGCTTTTCCTTCTTTTTGTGCTACAAACATAGTGGATTTATGGTCTGTGGGGTGCATTATGGGCGAAATGGTTTGCCACAAAATCCTCTTTCCAGGAAGGGACTGTATCCTTGTGCTGCTGCAGCAGGTTGAATTAGTTAGGAAGTGATTAACCTTTTTATTGATGTTGTGTCATGAAAATGTGTATTGTACAATTTTTTTTATTAAATGAACATGGATTTTTCTTGTGATACACTTGGAAAAAAATTAAGAACTTCATTTATACTCAGGCTGCACCTAGCAGTAGGACATAGTCTCTGCTGGTCCTGTAGTTAGCAATCATTCACCTTCACTCATTTTCATTACACACGCTTTTTATAGTCACTTCATGTGTGTGTGTCTAGATATTTTTATTTACTTTATTTTAATAACTATCTTTTATGTTAATATCATTGCATTTTGTTTTCAGTTGACATTTGGTCAGTTGGGTGCATCATGGGAGAAATGATCAAAGGTGGTGTTTTATTTCCTGGTACAGATCGTATCCTTACCTTTGGCCTAGGATGTAGTTGTAAAAGGTCAAAAGAGACCACAACAATATAATTCCAGGTTAAGGTGGTTCCAGTTTTTAAAATACTGGTTTCAAAATACCATTTGCGAGTTCATAATTTTGATTCCAGGATGCTGTGAGCATGTTGTTACACCATTTGAAGTAAAACCACAACAGAGCATTAGTGTGCATGACTGTCTTTAGAGATTAATAAGTGAGATAAACAAAATACCACTTGGGCAAACAGGTTTATTTTTCCTTTCTCCTTTTTCCTTTTTTCTTTCCCTCTTTTTTCTTTCCCCAGTGTAATATAGTGTCTCCATTGCTTTTGGATGTTGTCACATTTAAGATAGATTTTTGGTTTTTGTTTAGGGTGGTGTTTTACTGGTTCACATGCATTGATTTTTCATTAGAGATCATATTTTATGTAATAGCTTACTAATCTTGTTTAGTATTCAAGAATGGTAGCAGTTGTTATTCCTTAAATTTTATAGGAAATGTTTACAAAAAAATCTTAACCAGCTTCACTAGTTACACTCTGGAGTTTTATACTTTTGTATGCAGAAAGGATGCTGCAAACAGCTTTCAGAAATACCTGGCACTTCTGTCTTTCTAACCCATGAATGGCTTGGTGGTATCTGAATGGGTTGTCCTGCAAACAGTATTTCAGACAAAGGGTCTGCTCTAAGCAAACAGAGGTGAAAGCTCTGCATCATTGCTAAAATTAACGAATATCTAATTGGAGTTTGTCATCTTACTTGTTTTGCTAGTAATTACATTCCTTTTTTTTTAGATGCCATCAGAAACCTTTCCTGCTCTTGCTGCAGGTTAACTGTTTAATAATTGATACAGTACCATTTAGGGGTGAAGACTGTGGACGATTTCGAGACACAGTGAGGAGATCCAGGGCACCTTTGCTTTCTCACGGCTCTGTCATTGCGTGAGCTGTACCATGCCTTGCTGGTTTGCTAGCATGGCTTTTCAGTTTAGGCTCAGGGCCGTACAATGTGAACACTTTTTCTTCAAGCCTTTGCTAAAGCACCGTGGAGCTTGAAAATCCTTATATGAAGGTCTGCTTTTAAGTTTTAAGAATGTAAGAGAGGGCCTGCTACACCCGACTGAAGGTTTGCGTAGCCCAGTATTCAGTCTTTGACGGTAAATGAAAAGAAAATATGGGGAGAGTATATGAATGAGATAAGCATATATGAAATTTTACCTGCTCTCTTCTCTGTGAGTGTCTCATCATCTGCAACCAGGAATTCCTGAGCCAAACGTTGCTTTTCTTTTATTCAGTAACGCGTATTAAATTCTTCTGCTGTGAACTGGTCAATCTCCCCTTAAACTTGTGTAAACTTTTCAGTCAAGATATTCCTTACACGTCCTTGAAACTCTTCAACTTCTGCATTCAAGTGTTTGACAAAATTGTCCTAGACCTGTGTGGGCCAAGATATCATCCCTTACGTGCCCGCCGGTGCAGTGTTGCATGTCGTTAGGAAGAGATCCCTGACTAGGGAGAGGCCAGGACTGGGCTGAGGAATCAAGATGAGAATGAAGGACAAAGCACCTACACGAGTGCTGTGGTGATTTGCTGTAGCTTGACTGCTGTGAATACATGGTTAGATCAGTCAAACAATGCCTTTATTTAAAATAATTTAATACATTTTGCGAGTCTCTTAATTTTCTCTATTTCTCAGAAATATATCCTTTGCTAGTTAATCATGATTTTGAGTAAAATACCTGTTGCCTTGACTACTCTGTCATAGTGTTGCTTTGTTTCACTGTTTTCTTCAAGAAGGTAGTCCTGATTAATGATGATGAATGTGATTATTTTATTACAGTTTTCTGTGTTTTCCCTCTGTTGGTTATTTCATGTGATTTTAACATAACTTTCTAGCTGAAAATTAGAAACAGTGTTTTTCTTAGCTGTGTGACCTTAGATATTGATCAATGGAACAAAGTTATAGAGCAGCTAGGAACACCATGCCCTGAATTTATGAAGAAATTACAGCCTACAGTCCGAACTTATGTGGAGAACAGACCTAAATATGCTGGATATAGTTTTGAAAAACTCTTTCCAGATGTCCTTTTCCCAGCAGACTCTGAACACAATAAGCTTAAAGGTAAGGTCTGTCTTCTGTATGTTGTATGTCTTGAAAGTTTTAAAACTGATAAATTGAACAGAAATGTATCTTAGTTTTGTTCACTATAAAATCATCTCACTAAGAATTTAAATTTTACAATATTTATATCATGGGAGTGGATGAACATGCTGGTATATGCTTGCCTCCACTTTCTCACCTTCTCTGAAACAGCTCCTATTCTGGAGATACCTTTATAAAGAAAAGCAACTATATGTATTCCTCTCAGTGACAAGTGCCGGTGTGATTTATAGATGAGTGGGGAGAGGGTGGAATACAAGTTGTGTAGGCAGGCAGATCTTCGTTCTCCAGAGATGAAAAGAAAGGTTCTATATTCATAATACATAGGTATCCTGTAGTTACTGAAATAACTTACTGGTTCTAAAAGTCACCTGCTCAGTGGAGTCACAGACTCACCATATTTTCTGTGTCAAAGAGTGCGTGACAGTGTTTTCCACATAACCTGTAAGAGGGGCAGTAGGTACTCTGCTATTCCAGGCGAGGCTGTACTGCCAGCCGAGTTGTCTTGCACAGAGGGATGTCACGCCAAGGGGCACTGTATGCTGAAAACGTATAGTGAAACATGTTCAATGCCTTTCCCAACTGTGTTATTCTCTTCAGCGTTTTTTTCCCATCAAATAGACCACTTTCCAAACCCCCAAATTATGTGAGGGTTTTATAGGTATTAAACTGGAATTCGTTTACTCTGGGTCTCACCTCCTTATGAGCTTTGAAATACTGTATTATGTGTGCTCTATGGCAGTAGGCTAAATAGAAAATTTCACTTTTGCAGCAAGTCAAGCAAGGGATTTGTTATCAAAAATGCTGGTTATAGACGCTTCTAAAAGAATCTCTGTGGATGAAGCCCTGCAGCACCCGTACATCAATGTTTGGTATGACCCATCAGAAGCAGAAGCTGTAAGTTCTTGGTTTAGGTCTTCGATGAGGAAGTTACAGTGCTAAAGGAAGCTTGCTGTGATGCTTGGTGTAACTGCTTGAAAGAAAATTATTACATGATCTATACATTTCATTAGAAGCCTAACTGAGCTGTAATCATTTGTATTGACATCAATTGACAAGCTTATTCAACATAGTATTAGGCATGGGCACAAACTTGTAGGTAGCTGAAGTACCTGTATGTCTCTGTGTGTGTTCGTGTGTACCTGCATATAATCTCCTGGACACATAGTAATGCATCTGAATTGCTTTATATAGGGTTGTGATTTGTTGAGCTCCAGTTGTTTCAGTGTGGTTTGATTGCCCTTGATTAGGATTCTGAGGTATTTACTCCTGGGCATAAATATTTTTGTTAGTTGTATCAATTGTTAGTACTCCTTAACTAGAAAATAAGTGTTTCAGCAAAATCTGAGTACAAGATCTTGAACTTTCTATTGTCAACACTAAGAAACAAAGGGATTATTTGAAATTTTTTCTTAAAAAATAAGTTTCAGGACAATTTAAGCTTATGAGAAAGGACATCTTTTTAAAGAGAAAGGTAGTTGGTGATGGGCCACTAAGAACAGGAAAAGATGCTTGATATAAATGGTGCAGTTAGAAATCTGCTGATCTGTATTAGGTAGAGTGAAAATTTAGTAATTAACAATAAGTAGGTAAAAAGGGCTGCTTGGGTTGGAGATTGCTGCATTTAGGTGCTTTTTTTACCAGGCTGTTCAGTTTCTATTTTAATTAATACAGTAATATAAGCAAATTAATTAGAAGAGGTTTAAAATATCTAGCAGCTTCTAGAAAATAGGCCAAGTATGAGAGAATACTTGAACGTCTAAGTACACTGTTTTTTAATCAAATTCATATTCTAAATGCCTTAATTTTTCATTTATCCTGGTTTTGTATCCCTTTTTATTGCTTTATCATGAGTTAGTTTTGTTTTTCAGCCCCCACCAAAGATACCAGATAAGCAGTTAGATGAGAGGGAGCACACGATAGAAGAATGGAAAGGTAAGGAGGACGTTTTAAATACTAAGGATTTCCGAAGTCGGCTGGACCCACAGGTTTACTGTTCCTAAGGTTCTTCTGAGCATCCTAACAGTACATGCTTAAACTGCTTGGCATGGCAAGGGAGTAGATCAGTGCTTCACAGCCTCTTGATTTTTAGCCACTAAAAATTTTCCTGTAAAGATGCTGAACCCTTGCAGTCAAGTTCACTCAGATGTAGACCCACTTATTTCAGTTACCTTTTGCAAACCATAAAGCAGCGTTTTTAGGGAGTGTAACTCCTGTGCACAAACTGTTACAGTTGAAAAAGATGCATGAGCAATGTAAGTCTGAAGTAGAAGCACTTGTCTGCAAGTGAAGAGCATACTAGTGATAAGTGTACTTTTTTAACTCAGAGGATTTGAAAGAAGCCACCATACGGAGTGTTAGTCATGGGCGAGATGGTGAGGTTACAGCTGGTCTGGGGGGATGCTGGTGGTTATCAGCTGTGGGATCCTGAGGAAGTAGCTAGGGTTGAGGTGTGGATTGTAGTATATCACAAGGCTCACACCTGCAACAGCATGTTTTTAATGTTCAGTATTGGTTTAGTATCCATATTTCCTGGGCATAAATGAGGTGTAAAATGATAAAGTAACAGGGGAACATCTTTGTTAATTGTAAAGCTTATGCTTAATTTTGAAATTGCTTCAAAAAGGTGTGGGTGGTGTTACTGCAAAGGTCCTAGTGCTAAGAAAAAATGCATATCCAGAGAGCTGTGCAGGCTATAAAGGTTGCAATTAAGCAAGAATTTAGTGCACTGAGCAATCTAACACTTTGTACTGTAAAAGTCTACGGAGGGACATTGGACCTGCATAGCCTTTTTATCTCCAGAGGGAAAAAAGCAGGGAGAATGTTTCACAAATCATTTTTGACAGCTTCATTGTGTTGGCTGGTAACAGACACAAGTCTGTAAAATCTACTGCTACCTCACTTTTAAGTTGCTTTCTATTAGACACTGAGTTTTAATTGTAAAGACAGAGAGAGAATTGTGGAAATTCTCTTACCATTCTCCTTCCAAGCAAAGTTATTTCCGTTTTGAAGCAGATGTACTGAGGGTAAGTATTTCAAGCAAGACGGAGTTTACTTTTGAGACACCCACAGCCCTTGAAATTATAATTCTTAAATGTTTTTTTCTTCCAAACTGTTTGCACCAGTTTGCCAGTGACAGATAAGTATTCTGACAGTCAGTTCCTACGAGTTGCGTTTAACGTGTTTAGTCCTTTTCTCCTGTTGTTACTTCTGTAGATTCACAGCTGAAGTCTGGTCTTGGTAATAAGCTGCCATTAGGCTAGAAACCTTCTGGCCAGTACACAGGGCATATGATTCATGTCACAAACTTCTAACCTGTTTAAGGATGCGGAGACTCTGTAACTGGAAGATAAAGCTGCTTCTTTCTTTTAGAGTGACTACTTATATGTCAGTATTGTATTCCATTTTATGGTGATCTGGACCTTTAGATGATGTTGCTGAGGAAGTTTAGTGGCAAACGCGTGTTGGGAGGATGGCAGTGCTGTTCGGGCCTGTTCTGTCGAAGGCTGTTCTTTTGAAGGCTGCTGATCTAGTTCACCTGCATTGAAGGTGCCGTTGTTAGAAACTGAATGGTCATTAAGTCTTAGTTTAACCTCACGCAGCCTGGACAAGAGGGTCGTGGAGCAATGCCAGTGTGTTCTTGAGGGTGCCAGACCATTTTAGCTCCAACAGAAAAAAATTGTACAGTATTGTATCACTTGGCAGTTGTTCTGCAGCCTACAGCCTGTTGTTCAAAACCAATTCTGCACAGTAATAAACCTGTGAAATTTAAATGTACAGTTTAATGGGTGATGTATTATCAATACAGTCTTGGGTTTGCAAATTAATTTTTTGTCTTCCTTTCCCTGTGTTTTCAGAGTTGATATACAAGGAAGTTATGGACCTGGAGGAGAGAACCAAGAATGGGGTTATACGTGGACAACCAGCCCCTTTAGGTTGGTTACAATAAAAGCACAGTATAAAGCTACGTTGAGTTGTAGGTTGGGAGGGAGTAAAGCTGCTCAAGACATCCAAGAGTAACCTAACTCAAAAATATGGCTCTTAAATGACCAATAACCTCTTGAATTCTCTTTGAGATATTGCTTATTTGAATGTATGGAGTTGACACCTCTTTATTAATCTGGTAAATTCCTCTACAGTTTTCCCCATGTAACTAATGCTTCATTCATTTCAGTCCTCAAGAAACATCCAACTTGGTATGTCCTGGTCCTCTATCACCATAATCTGGTGAGATGTGTAACTTGTAGCTGGTGCAGTTTCAAATAAAGACGTAACCACTACTTATGTCCATTAAGTAATGAAACAGGATTTCTAGGTTGTCTGCCTTGAATATTCCTTCTAAACAGAAAGGAAAATTCTGGAGCACTTTCGGAAACTCTTGCTGAATTTTGGAGCAAAATATGGCTGTTGGCTGACCATTGATAGGACTCCAATTGCACGGTTCAAAAACGATGGCAAGAGTTGGATGGCTATTGCTGACTCTGCTCAGAGTTCACTGAAGTCCAGACTCTGAACAGTCACTGTGTGTCTGAGACTGAATGTAAACAGTGTGGCTGAACACCAGCGATTTCCCAGCCTGAAGGGGAGGATCTGATGGAAAACAACAGTCCCCTTCTTTTTTTGTCTAAATAAGTAGATATATTCTAGCTTTGCGTCTCAACGTTTAGTAGGATGTCTTAGCTCTGGCTTTATGCAGCACTGTTTGTGAATTTTAACCTTCAGCCATTAGCATTTTATTGTAATTTGACAGGCATCGTGCTGTGAGAGTTCTGTGGTTCTTGGCGTACCATTCATTAAGTTAGACGTGTGGGTTTTACTTCGACAATGGATTGAGGTGTACCTCTTCAACCTCGACAAAACGGGAAAGTAATGGCTCTTAGGAAGAGACAGACTAATGCAAGTACTGAGCCATGCAACTGTATCTGCAACTGATTTGCTGTTTTGTTTCTCATAGCACAGGTGCAGCAATGATCAATGGCTCTCAACATCCATCTTCATCGTCATCTGTCAATGATGTGTCTTCAATGTCAACAGATCCAACATTGGCCTCTGATACAGACAGCAGTCTAGAAACCTCAGCTGGACCTCTGGGTTGCTGTAGATGACTACTTGGTCTTTTGGGGGGTGGGAGGGGGGTCCTTTTAGTCATTAATAGGGCACCTTTAAAATTTGGTGGTATTTTTGAGTGTTTTTTCAAAAATAATCGTAGAATTCATCATAAAGTGCTGTAATTTTAAACTGTAAGTTGTGTTAAAAGCAGCCAATTTTTTTGCTGTAATTAACTGTAAAATATTAAACCTGATAATTTTTATCGTGGTTTTAAAATCTGCATATTTGCTTTACTATTATGCTGCTGATCTTTTTTTACTGAATTTGTAAGATTTGTTTTATCAAAGCACATATTAATGTTGTGGTCATTACCATATAATGAATTATTTAAGATTTTATAGGTTTTCAATTTTTTAATTAGAATTTATTCCTGATGTTTTGTTCATGATGTCCTTCAAAGTTTTATGCTTGGTCATATGTCCATGTCCAGATGGATGGGGGAGAGAATTCCATGCAGCCAGCTGTAGCTTGGAGCATACTACTGTGAGGCTGACAGTGAACAAAATCCTCTTTTATTTTGGCCACTTGCCTGTCATACTTCAGCAAAAGCAACAATTAGTGAATTTTTTTCAGAGAAATAGTATACAATCCTTCGCAGAGTAACCTCATCTGAGTGGTTCAACGAACTTAAGAAAGCAAAGCCTATCTTCAAAGCTGCAGAAATATCTAGCCTAACAAATTAATGTGATGTTTTCTGCAGAGTTGTGGCACGCCAAATCTTGTGATCACCATAAAACATGAGGATACTTCATGAATAATACATTGCAATGCAAATAAACTGTTTACTTCTAGCTTGTAGCCTGTTTTTGTACACACAAAACAAAGTGTATCCAGGATGTCTAGACTGCCAACAGGGAAGATGAATATGCTGTAGCTATACTTTCATGTAATATGTGATTCTTGGGAGTTTGTTTCTTACTAGTTTTGTCTACTAAGGCGAGTGCTTTTTGGGTAGAAGAGGGAATGACATGAATGCAATAGGGGCAAAACTTCAGCTGTTCTTTCTCCACCAAAAGTAGCTGATTGCGGAAAATCATTAAGTGGTAGGAGAACCTCAGGATTTCTGTAGCTAATGCATTGAGCAATATATGCCATCCAAAGGAGGGAGAAGTAGTGCTGTATAAATTAATATTTATCTCTTTCATTTCACCATGAGACCACTGTAGCAGAAATCTTAATAATGGTTCAATTTAAGTTATAAATATTCAGTAGTTTTCAGCACTGAAGCTCTAGGTTTCAATACACTTTTTAAACAAAAGATATATTGAAATATATAGAACAGTTACTAAATAGTCATGTAAAATGGTGCTGCTCCTCACAGAAGTATTTTAACTGTTTACATTTTATATTTACAGAATGATTTATGTATAACTGACTTAAGTTTATGTATGAGTTAAACAATCATTCAGATTTATTCCTTTGGAAAATGCAGATTTTTAGTGAAGCTAGGCTGTATAATTGGTTGCCTTGTGTAGATGCATATTTTGTGTAGTGGATTAGAATGTGAAGAGGAATTTAAATTGGTAATGCTTACAAAAAATGAGCATAAAAAAAATACAGAAGTCTTGCCAGGCGCAGAGCATAAGCAAATAATATAACTGGCTACAGAGGTCATCCAGGAATGACTGATGCTCTTCAGTGTGGTTCCTTCTGCTTGTTGGGTTAAATAGGTATCGTTTTGAAGCTCTAACTGAAAGAGGAAGATTTGTCTTTGCATTAAGTTTCAGGAAAACAGAAGCGGTAGTAATGCTTTCAATATCTAACATGTCTTTTTAAAAAACATACAGGGTTACAAGGAATGGTAATGTCTCAAAGATGACTAAATTGATATACTGCAGAGTTGTTTTCCTGGCCTGGCTAGACTGCTGGTAAGTGCTGTGTGCATGTAATTTTGCTTTCCTCACTTGTATCTAATATTTCAATATTGCCTTTCTAAACCACATTTGTTAAGGCAATTATTTTTAGAGGATCCTGCCAAATTGTATATTACCTCAGCATAGGCAGGACGTGTTTGGATTCATCTAGCACTGGAACATAGAAAATCTGCTCAAGTTGAACAGAGACCAACAGAACAGTCTATTTTGTAATTTTTTATCAAAGTTTAAGCTGTGAATTGAGCCAAAATTTTTGGTTGTATAACAGTACTGCATTGTTATATAGGGTCAAATGATATTCTCGGCAACCCAGTGTAATGAGTTTAAGATGGACAAAATCAACTTCTGATGCCTGTAAGTGCTGGTAAAAGAATTTGGTAAATACAATTCCCGTTTGTTTTGGACCCCTCTGGATTGCAGTGGTGACTGAAATATTTTGAAACTGTACAACAATTTTTGCTAGCACTTTCCAGTGTCCTAAAGAAAAATTGCTTTTAAAATTGAGTGAAATGGTTACTGGGCTTTTACCACAGTTTGCTATCAATAGTAACTTCACTGAGGGGTCATAAGCTCTAAGGAGAACTGAGCTTTTCTTTTTGGTGAATGTGTGGGACTGTCACTGCAAGTGAGCTACTTTTAAAGGGATTATTTCAGTAAGGTCAGAGCTTTGCCTGTGAGAACCTGGAGTTCACTTTTGGCACCATCTTCATAGCAGTGTTGCATTTTTTGGGGTTTTGGGGAATTTTTTTTGTAGTTGCTTGCATTTGGGGCAAATTAAAGTGATGGCAAGTTTCAAAGACAAGAAAATCAGATTGAGTAACCGAATTATCACAACAATATGCTATTCTTAAGTTCCCTTTTTATTTGTTGAAATATAAAATTATTCCATAGATAGTTGTACACTGCCAGAGATAGCAAGCAGATGGGTAGCTAGAGTTTAGCTTTGTCTGTTGTTAGCTCATATACGATCTAATACGCTGTACACATTTATTCTTAAAGTATTATTCAGATTTATTTCAGTCTCATTCCAAAATCTTCTCGTGACAACAGGCTTCACCAAAGTGCATGCATCTTTCCTCTACCAGGGCCGTTCCAACCCACTGGGAGTTGGTGGAGATTGAAGTACATTGAGCTGGTGAGGTGGAAAATTGGGCAGCAATGACGAGGTTAATTTCCATCTTCTGTAGTGAGAGCTGTGGCAGGCATCAAGGATGAAATAACTCCTCTCCTTGTGTAGAAGTAGGTCCTTCAAGATTTTGAAATAGACGTGGGGGGGGACATCAGTACTGTTAGTGCGTGCTGCACCTCTGCTCTGTTGTGAGTGCAGGGCGGCGGGCTCGGGGCTGAGGGGTTTGTGTGTCAGTGCGTGAGAAGCTGCGCTGCCAGAGCAGTACCGGTCGGCTGAACCGCCTTAGACCTGACCCGCCCGGTCACCTCCCGAGCGTTCCTTCGGCTCAGCCAAACAGGCCTGGCACCGCAGCACCATGGCACTGTGGGCACCATGGCACCCTGCCCTACAGGGCAGTGCCTTTGTGTGGCAGGCAGCAGCGCCCCCTGCTACCCCAGGGCCCGGGGATGTCGCGAGGTGCTGGGGGGGCTGGTTTGATGGACAGTTGCGTCTCTGAACACGGGCTGTTTGGTTTAGCGCCTTGGCAGGCGTCTGCATGACTACTGCATTCATGCACAGGGCGTTCATCTCAACGTGGCATAAAGCAAAACGATCAAAAAGGTAGTAGAGGCGGGTAGTTCCTACAGAGCCTATACTCCCAACGTGCAAGGCAAAAACGTGTCTCGGTTCAGGTTATGGAGACATGGGAGACCACAGTTCAGCTTACTCTTGGTCTTGCTGTTTCACGTCACTAAAGGGAGTGAATACTGTCTCTAGATATGTTTTCGTTTGCTGTCAATGATAGCTGGTCAGTGCTTTTACATTTTATTATTCATGTTTTGGTTTGTTCTTACTTAGCTTAAGGACTGGAGTTGAAGGCGAGCTGTCTGCGTTTTTCAGCAGGATTAGAAAGAGGGTTTTAATGGAGAAAATGGTGAGACTGTACTGCCTACCCAAATGTTCAATTAATTTAATTTATTCTTAGTTAAGGGCACTGGATAAAAGTGGTATTTTACGTGATCTCTTTCACTCCCTTTTCCTCCTCTAGATATCTGCATTACAGAAACGTGTTACGAATCAGATCACATTGTGTTTCTACTTTTGCAGTTAAAAATTTAAGCTAGGTTTTCTTGAACTACCTCACACAAACTTTCTACGTTTCTTAAGTAAGCAAAGCTAACCCTTGCTATTGGAACTACACTGAATGTGAATAGAAAATACACTTCCTTTAGAAAAACAAACCTATTGGCCAATGTTGAGACAGTATCAGTAAGTATGTTTCTTATATATTTCACGTAAGATGTTCATGTGTAATATATAGCTTGTGTACAATAATGTACATCTAGAATATTGTGTTAGCTGTAAATTGGTGATTTTATTATTGTAGTCTGGTTTTGTAGGTAAAGAAATAGCTTACTAGTAATGTCAGCTCATCCTTTACATTTTACAAAAGGAATAATTCTTGGTAAGCTTTGCATACAGATGAATTACTTTTGTAGGCCCAATATCTATCTAGTCTATTTTTGAGAGTTCTTTAACTTTTATTACTAAAGTTGAGAAAAAAACCCCTAATTATTGTGATCATTCCTTCTGCCCCTTTTGAAGTATATTCTTGATTTTTTGTCCCAAGAAATACGAAGGGGAAGATACACCATTAAAAATACTGGGAAAAAATGTAATTTTTCTTTTCTTCCCCACATTTGATACCTTTTCCTGCTTTTCCTTTATTCCCTCCAAATAAGCTGTTGGTGGGGCATTACTGAGAACATTGTGGGTTTTTTACTCATTCATGCCATAGGTCATTACATGTGCACCACTGGAATGTATACATTGTTATCTAGTCTGTCAATTGGTTATAATGATATTTTAAATAAAAAAGGAAAAAAAAAAAGTTTTGACCACTATGCATTTAGTGTTTCTTCACTAGGCTGAATGGATTTCGTATGGATTTCATAAAAAAGGCTGCAGTTGGAGTTTTATTAGCATAAGTCCTTGCTGAGAATTCATCTGTGTTTCATGGTACTTAAAGTCCTGCCTTGCGTGTGAGCGGAGTGACATGTTTCTTCTGTTTCTCCATTCCCATGGGCTTTGGATGTGCCACAGGCTGCTAATACACAGTGTGTTTGTGACCGTTGAGAATGCGTTCTTACCTCCTTGCTGCCAACTCTAGCTGCCTTCTCTCCTGGAAACAGCTGCTGAGCCCCTGCCTTGCAGAAAGAGGTAAGCCATGGGCTGTCTGGTGTATGAAAGGAGGGCCCAGTCCGTGTGCCCTCAGGGAAATCTTTCTCAAAACTGAGTCTCAGAGAAACCTGAAGGATCTGACTTCTGGAGCGCTAAACGGCGTGCCAGGACCCCTTCCTGCACTGGCACCTCTGCAGTGGGGCTAAATCCCAGCATAATGTGTTTCATTGCCTTCATTTCCAGCAGGCTCTCAGTGTCTCTCTAAAGGAGGCCTCGATCCCCCTGAGTTGTGTTTGGCGACCTCTGTTACGTGGTCTTTCTGTACTTTTTTACGGGAAAGGTCCTGTGACCGTGGGCAGTACAGTGCAGCCTGCTTTGTTTCACTGGACCAGCTGTTCGTGAGGTGCTCTTCTAGGAATGTGGTGAGGCTCAGAAATGCTCTTTTTATTTGTATATGTTGCATGGAACTCGCCAGCGAATGTAGGTAATTCAATAAGCTATTATTATGAATTTTCATAGTAGAAATGTCATGGAGACCTACAGAACTTTGTTACTCTGGTGTGCTGCTCTTTGGCTTTGTTGCTTTCGGGGTTTTTTAAGCCTATACTTGTGTTGGGTTTCTTTCACTGAAAATTTTTTACGCTTTTTTTTGCCTGCATTATACTGGAAAGGCATGTTGCAGGCTCAGAAGATTGTAAAGGTAAAGCTATGGTAAAAATGTATCTACCAGATTCCAGGAGCCTTTTGTCATGTCTTAATACTAACAAACAAACCTGTATCTTGTAAATGCTTGCTAAGAAAGCTGGCACGTTAAACTAGGGGCTGTAATAAGCAAAATGTCTGTAAAATAAGGAGTGCGCGCTCAGATCCATGAAGGAGGGAAACAGAGTACAGAGGCAGGAGTTAAAGCTAAGAAAGAGTGTATCATCTTCCTCAAATAATGGCACAGTGTTCTGTAAGGTTGTGTAGCAGGGCGCAAGTGTGTTCCCATTTCTTGTGTTAGTTGCCCATGACAGGCTGTTAACATTGTGCTCCTGGTGCTGTGCATTAGAGGTAAAATCTCACTGTGGTGCATTTTAGCATGAACTGGGTACCTTGCAGCTTCCTGCAGTCTTTATTTACTGCAGTGGATCATCTTCAAAAAGACTGGAAATTTCTTCCTCATGAACAAGAACAATAGATGTTTGTTTCTGGAGCGTGACAGTCAACCAGATAAAAGTTAGTTCCATTAATCGCTTTGAGTGGATACCATTTCATTTGGGAAACTGAAAAGAGGTATTAATTTTACCCTGGATGCCACATTAAGAGTATATAGTGCCACGTAGCTGACATGATCCTATCCTGAAGATTTGGGATACGTGCTTTTGTTCCCCAGTTCTGCTATACGTAGTGGTTACCCAAGTTTAAACAGTTGAAGAATATTCTGAAGTCCAGCTGCATTTGATCTCACTGAGAGCTGGCCAGCAGCCCTTCTCAGCGCTCATCTGGTGTATTTGGTGTTTAGGCTCCCAGTCAGTATGGCTTAGTTCTGAAGTTTGTAGTGTGCCAGAACTGAAGGGAGTAGCACACACAGGAGATAATGCAATATGGATAGTCTAAGGGATGCGAGCTGTCAGGATGGATGTAGTGGAAAGCACCCATATTGCAGGTAGAAATAAGAGAGGGTATGTAAATTACCTGGTTGCTACTACAACTTGGATTGAATGTCTTGGTCTTGATGTTCTAAAAAGAAAGTTTCTAATTGCAGAGAATTACTCTGGCCAGGTCAGGCCACCGTTAAAGGTTTATTTCGTGATGACTAGCATGCCACCTAACCCACTGTGCTGTTCCAGCTCAAAATCATTGTTACAACAGTAGTTTCTCACGTTACGCATCTCATGCTGCTGTTTTAAACAGGCCATCACGTTGCAGGAGCAGCTGTGAGTCTCAGGAGTGGGGAAGGCAGAGACGGGGATGGTACTGCCTGCAGGTGGCAGGTGGCTCCTGCAGAACCCTCAGTACCTGCCACAGTCTCGCTCCAGGCTGGGCAGGAATCAGTGCGGCAGCTGGATATTCCAGGACAAAGGGACAATGTTTTGAAATAACTGAATTAACTTGACTTGCCTTAACCAGGAAATATTAGGGCAGAATGTTTCTTTTTGCTTAAAGTGGTTTACATTTCTATGGGAAGGAGAAGTATTACAGTGAGGTAGAAACAAGTTGATGTCTAGATGTTTAAATATTGAAATACCTGGATAATCTGTGAGATGATGAGAAGAAAGTCAGTACTGGAAGGTGTACAGTCTGCTGGTACATAAAAAATCCCATTCTAAGGTTATTTCCAGACAATGAATCATGTTGTTCTTTAGTAAGAAAAGAGAGTTTCAGGTAATTTTTTGAAAATACTTAAATAGAGCAAGCACCTTCACTACAGTCTATACTTCCCCTTTAGCCAGTTCATGTTGTTGTGGCACTTTTCTGTTAAAAAAAAAATCTTTCTCCTCTGAGACTCCCAAGCTGCCTCAGCTATCAAAGATACCTGCCAAGAGAGCGAACAGTGCTGTCAGCGCTGGGCTGGCCAGCGGAGTTCAGCTGAATCTGGTGGGTATGTTCTGTGTGCAGGCTCCGCACGGCTCAGGGCACTAGGAATGTTATGCAGACCTTCTCAAGGGAGCCCCTTCAAGGGAATTGAGCTCTGGGAGCTAATTACCTGATATTACAGCTTCAGCCAAATGATATTTCTTTAGTAGAAGCAATGAACTTAGCCTGCTGGGTTTTGTGCTATAGTCCTCCTGTCCCCTCATCTCCCTGCGAACGAACAACAGAAAAACAACTGGTGTAACGAGAAATGTTACAAGGCAAGCATAAATTGTCCTGAAAAGGTTAAAGATAGATCCCACCCTTCCCCCCTTTCCAGTGCTAATTGCACTAATTTCTTTTACCGTAGGTTTTGCTATTGAAGTTTTATACATAAAAACCCTCAGCAGCTGGATGTATTTTGATGATAAGAATCTTTCTTCTCCCACCTTGATGTCTGATCAGTACATATCAACCCATGACATTTCTTCTTGCAGCTTGTACTGCTCTATTTTTGGCTCAAACAACCTAGGTACCTAGGGCAAAATGTGCATATTTAAAGTTCCATGGAGTTTGTGTGGCCAATTGGATTATTAATCACCCTTTAATAAGTTGCAGTTTTGTGAAGCACCAGAACTGTTCAGTGAGTAAAGGACAACTTTAATGAATTGTCGAGATTTTGATATCTTCAGCTTGTTTGTAGACTTCGTTTTCAAAGCATCTTCATAAAATAATGCCAGTTTAAGGAATGAGAAATTTGAACAAACTTCATGTAGGGAGCGGGAAGGAAAAACACCTCATACATATGAAATCCATATGCTAAATCACATTGGATGTGGCGACATACTGGAACTGCCGTCTTCCCAAGCACGAGTGTAGGAGGCCCTCAGCTCCAGGCTCAGCCTGTTCCTCAGTTCTGGCCATCCCACCCACCCTGCAGGACTTTCCACTGTCCTTGAGCCAGCAAAAGGATGGTACAGTAAATCCAAAGATGGGAGCAGGACAGCTATGGAGAATAGTACCTTTTGATTTGTGGATAAAAAGGGTGCCCCACTCTCTTGGCAATCTGACATCTAAACTTCCAAGCATCATGTTTAGCAGTCTTTCCCAGCTGGCCCAAGTACTACAGCACATGTAAAGACAACAGAGCAAGTGTCACCGAGTGCACAATCACTGTAGAATTACTCATGATACATGAGTATACCAGAACAAAATGTGCATTTTCACTGGTTTTGCCAGAAATAGAATTTTCTATGCTGTACATCAGCTTGTTCTACTTGGGGTCTTTAGCATTCTGATTCCCAACAGTTAAACATCCTAATGTTGAAAAAAACTCTTCCATTTCCTTTTGCAGGAGGTGATTTCTCTTCTCAGCATCTTCACGAGCACGTTCAGAATTCCTCAGCTTTATCTCCAGCATCGTGTACTTCTTTCGCTCTTGGTCCAGTTCTTCTTCTAACCTAACCACTTGTTTCCTCAGGTCTGCGCTTGTTTCTTCAATTCTTAAAACCAAAGGAGAGAGAGAAGAATAAAAAAAAAAAGAGGTTTTTAAAGTGGCTGGAAAAACACTGCCAATAGTTATAATAAATATAAGTTGTTCAACTTAGAGCTAAAAATATCATCTTTCTTGGTGGAAGTTTTAAAGGAGGGCACTAATTGCCATTTCATTAATGTTGAGTTTAAGGGAAGAAACTCCCTGAAAGCTGAAGCCTCCCCTATTTGTATCTCAAATATGCTCAAGTCTTACAAAACAATGCTTACATTTACTGAATGTCTGAGATGTATTAACTCCCCAGTTAGGCTGAGTTCAAATACATAATTCCAAAATAATGTTCTAACCTCTGTTTTCATCCTGATACTGTGTTTCCCTATATGGATATCCAGTACAGAGGAACATCCTTGGAGGTCAGGTAGAAATGGGATCACAGTCTTCCCTCACCATCCATTTTATGGTAGTAAAATGGGAGTTTTTTTCACACTGTACATTATTTTAAAAAAGCTAACATTTCATATGAGGAAGAATCTGAAGAACAGACCTTAAATAGTTCATCTGTGCACAAAGCTCTAATGCAAGACTCAGAGCTTTTCTCTAGGGTGGTCAAAGACAAGATTCATGTTTTTTGGTTTGAAACAAGCGCAGAAGGCACATCACTTGCTCTCCTCCCCATTGTGCCTCCTAATTGCAAGACAGAGTAGTGGTGTTAATACAGAGGAGGGAGTATGCCCAGGAAAGAATCTCTCATCACTAGAATATTCAGAAAGGGTGATTTTAACAATTAGGCTTTTCCTAGGAAAAATATCTCCCTCTGACTTTACAAACAATAACAATTAGGCTTTTCCTAGGAAAAATATCTCCCTCTAACTTTACAAACAACAACAACCACTAAAAAAAAAAAAACACCAACAGAAAAACCCCACCACCAAACCCACAAAACTAAAACCAGCCCCCCACACCTCTTAGGTTCACTGATCGATATAATACCCAACTATCTAAAGCCTGGCTTTCCTGTGAATGGGTTATTTTTACACAGGGTGACACCCAACAAGGGCATGCTACAGACTCAACAAGAACAACAAAAAGCAGAGGGGACACCTTTGTGATAGTCCCAGAAGAGTCTGAATTCCATTTTGTGACCACCAAGAGGTGATTATGCAGGCAGTGCAGTGCATCCCATTGCACTGTTCCATCACGTACAGGTAAGATTGGCAATACGACTATTGTCACCACTCCACAAACTAGCAAGTCACACACAAATGGGCTGATGTCCTAATCTCCAACAGGCCAACAGCTGCACTGATGGGTAAAAAGTACAGTATATCTGCAAAAAAAATTGCCCATTTTGGTGAAGGCAGACCTTTATCACCCAGTTTGCTCTCTTCTGTAAAACAAGTGGACTTTTCTGGAGCTAAGACGCTCCCTATATGCACACACCCTTTATAACATTTTTGTTACATCCTACACCTCAGAGCTGCCAATTAAATTTTTCCATCCTCAAGTTTAGGGGACAGCTACAGCAGCCTAGACTGGCTGTCCATGTTCTGAATTACACAGGGTCACAGTACTTACTACGTTTCTATACACACAACATAATAGTTCTCTCCAAGATACCCAGTTTCTTAAGAGTCCCAGGTGGTAAATGTGAATTACTGAAACTCAACAGAGAACGCCTGATAATTATACTAACCTCGAGGGAGAAATGCTCTGGAACAGACTGGTTACAGGAAGGCCATAAAACTTGCCTCCCTCTGACTAAGAGAGAGAAAATGGGCAGTTGATGATGATAAATAACAGCTTTTCCATCAGCAAGTGTTCCTTACCTCTGCCCCAGGCAGGTACCGACTTCGCTTTTCCTCCACTTATGTATGTGCCAACAAAAAGCTCATATTCCTTCATTAAAACATGCCCTGCTACACACACGGAATTCTGCAAACCACACAACCACATGTACAATAGTAAAGGAACTAATTATTACTTTTGGGGACTAAATTATCTTCAATAAAGTAAAGCTAGTGAGGCAGCCCAAAGTTTTCTTGCTAAGTGGCCTCCCTATGCTAGTTAGCTCCTGTCTTTCCACAGGAGCAGACTTTCATGCAGTCTCAAAAGGAACATATTTTTGCACATGTAAATTGCTGCAGATGTGGTAAAGACATTGCAAAATTTTTGAGAGCTGAAAACTTGGCTTGAAATTCTTAGACTTGACAGCAAGATCCTTAAGGCTGTAATCCTGAACAGCTGGAGTCATCCTGTTTAATACAAAAAGGCAGTGATTGCATCTTGCCTGCTTTTATGAAACTATTAGTTCATTAGGCATTTTCATCTTAGCTTCTTTGCCCTGTGAGACCTGGCCAATTTATAGTGCTCCCCTCCAGCCACAGTGCTCTCAGTCCCTGCCCAGCCGAGGGGGGGAAGGCAGGTGTTAGAGCTGAAGCAGCTGAAAGTGCTCAACAGCTGGAATGAAGAACAGGTCTTCCTGGATGCCACTGATGGCAACAGCTGAAGGCTCCACTGGAACAGTTTTACTGATAAGAGGTGGAAAGCCCCCTCTTCCCCCAGGCAGCAGGTGAAAATGTGCAGATACACATTTCCAAGTTTTGCAGCCTGGTCTCCCTTCTGTTTTTTACTCTCCCTGCAACAAGGTTTGCCAGGGCAGCTCTGCAGAATTAAACGCAAGGCACATTTCCCTCCCACTCCGTATCAGTAGGGCATCTAGAAAAACCCAAATAAGCCATGAACCCCATGCTAGCAACTGGCGGTGCTCTCATCAGCTCTGTGATTCTACCTGAAACACAACATGGCCGGGGTAAGCTTGTCTGCCACTCGGTGATGTTAGGTGGGAACTGAAACTGCTACGTGGCCCAGTTCTCCTTCCAACCTCACATACCAAGGCCATACAATGCAAGAGGCAGAAAAATAAAGCAGGAAGTTAGCAGGTGAACTTCCTGCCCTAACAGCTGTCCCACTGGCAGAGGTCACTGTTCAGACACATATTTTTTCAATTACTTTAACAAGAAAATGAGAAGAAACAAACATACACTAAAGTTGTGCTATACAATCCCTACAGTCAGTCATCTGTGCTTTCGGCTCTATGTCTGGGAGACTGACTGGAAGTGGAGGCATATAAATGCTACCAGAGTTCAATAATTGAAGGAGTACAACACTTTTAACACACAAAGCAAGCTGAGCACTACTGGTAAGAAGTGGGACTGCAGCCCTTCCGTGCAAAGTACCAGTGCTGCAGAGCCCAGGGCAATGATAATTTCTCTGTATAATTACATGGCACACAATTTTGCATATGGCTCTATATTAAAACATCTAATTCCTTTTACCAACAGTATTTCATCTGCATATTTCCAAGTACTTGCCTGAAAGTCATTCTATTGAGCACTTACACTCATAAAACCCAATACACTAATTCACACAGATAAATGTGACCTAGTCAGTAACACTTTCTACTTCCTACAGCCCCTGCCCTCACACACACCTCTTCTGGAAACTGGAAGGCATTTTTCTGAGCACAGATCTAAAGTACAGCACCAGCAGTTGCAGCTGTGCAAGATCAGAGTGGGCAAAGAGCTGCTACTCTGAGTCAGTGGCTGGCCATGTGAGCAAAGGACTGCTGCAAGTACAGCAAACACCAACAGCAAAGTTTCTAGAAGTTCAACACAAAAGGGCTTCTGAAAACACTACAGCGATGCAGTCCCAACACCACCACGAAAACTCTGGAGAACAGTCAAAATCAGTTTCCTGAAGAATGTTTCTGTCAGGGAAAGCAGCAAAAAGCCCTACATTTCAGAATGATTTGCACAGACCAACAGAGTTCCTTTGAGGCCTGACCACTTTGGGTCCCAATCCCTCCCTCCAAGACAGGTGTTTGCTGTTTCTCCCAGGACCCTGACACAGACTTTTTCATTTCCTGTGCAGTTCTGATTTTCAGTGAAAACACAGAATGTGAAATACCAGAATTTCCTGTGTGATGGAAATCCCATTTTTTTGATCCTCTCTTAGGTCACAGAGAGCAAAGTTGGATTCAGAGACAGTGAGGAAAAAGCAGAACCAAATCAGGAGACAGTCCCAAAGCCCAACTCCAGATCTGAGAACCCGATACGCTTGGTAGCCCACACCCGTGTCCAAACAGGGGTAACACTGACGGGTGACTTCACTGACCACCCTGCAGATGACATTACCTTTTGATACTAGTCTCATACTGAGTCCTCTGTTTGCCCAGTTCTGTCTTTAGCTCCACCACCAAGCTCTGCAAGGCCCTAGAGCATTTGGCAGAGTCTCTGGAAGCTGCAGCCGGGTTGCTCTGTTCGCTGCTGCTGCTGCTGCATGCTTCAAACCTGTCAATGCTGTTCTCCAGATCTGCAGTCTTGACTTCACTCTGAGACAGTGAGCCCTGAGTTATCCACTCAGTTTTGAGAGAGCTTAAAGCAGAAGAGTCGCTGGCCCGGCAAGCTGGGCAGCTGCTGACAGAGTCCACCACGGAGATTTCGCATGACGATGTGGACCATGTGGTGCTGGCCATACTGTGCGTGCTGAGGGAGAGGCTGGACGAAGGGACGTTGTCATACGTAGAGAGTCTCTGGGAAGAACACGAGTCTTTAACTCGTTCCCCAGAGGCTGTCCGGCGGTGGCCTCGGAGGGAGTACAGTCCATTCATCAACCAGTTCCCACTGGAGGAGAGGTTGGGGATATCTAAGGATGAGCTGCCCAGCTTTGGACTCACAGACCGTGCTCCCTGCTGGCGGAAGGAGTATTTCCAGGGAGGCAGCGTCTGCACTCTTTTGCTGGGGCTGGTGGCAGGCTGAGTCAATTTGCCACTGTGCTCTGAAGAAGCGTTTTTCACCGCAGGTCCAGGAGTGGCATCTAGTGCCCCAGCATTGCTAGCGGGCAAATCAGCGGGGCTGGGAACGCTGTTCTCTGACCTGCTGTCCTCCCCGTCCTCCTCAGAGATCCACTCCGCAGTACTGCGCTGACGCACAGGTCTGATTTCCAGCTGGCTCCCTGGCACATCTGCCTGAGGAACAGCAAAGATTCGCCCCTGTTCACTTATCAGCACTGTCATCAGGTGCTGAACCAGTGAGGTGCCTGTGGTGGGAAAGCAAAGGCAAGCAGTTGATGAGACATGGAAGAGCTCAGACACTCAGTCCGTGAGATGCCCTGCGAGCTCCTTGTCAGGCGGGTCTGTGTCCACCACACCCTGCACAAACTGCTCTGGGCCTTTCTGTACGGAGACAAGAATCATTCCCAGTGCTGGAAATGGGGACTGAGGGTGCAGGTGTCAGTCCATCCCATGGACATAGCTGACTAGCAGAGTACAAATGATTGGCAACAATGATTAATAAATTGGCCTGCTTAAGGACACCTTTTAAGGTTGACAGAGGAAGAGGACACCTGGAAAACAGGGCATGTCTGTACCACACCAAGGCATGGGGTTCAGAGCCAGCATCAATCTCAGCCTGTGCACCCACACAGGACAGCACAGCCCCATGCAGAGACACATGCTGCGATTCTGAACACACTAACCGATTAGCCGGGATGGAACACTCTCCATCCAGCTTTCAAAACCAGCAGGTTTCCACAACTATATTGTACCCAGTTTCATAATCTCAACAGGCACAGAGCATCTTCCCATATCTCCATTATTTCCATTTAGCCAATCTTCTATCCTCAACTAACAACAAACCAAAACATGTCCAGTGCTGTTGCTTATGAGTATAATTATTAAGTCTAAAAATCTAGTCACTGGATCCCTTTCTTTCTACAGTTCAGGTCTGTAGTAACACAGAATCCCAGGTCACATCACTGTCTACTTTCATAGGATGATTAGGAGAGACAGGAGACCTCAGCTTCCGTGCCATCTGCCCATCTACACACAGGGCAAGCACCTCTGCCAACAGCTGAACGGCATAATGAAATGCCTGTGGTGAACTGAAACCAAGCTTCTCATTTGTACCAACTGAACAAAAAGCATGTTGTTGGCCAAGAGTCTTACCCACCACTGGCCAACTGGCCACTAGGGCACGTCACAGTATCACACAACAGATTGAGGTTTCAGCTAATCCTACCTTCCTAATGCTGCATAGCCCAGCATCTGCTCCTGCACTCCCTTTTTCTCATCCCCACATTTCGTACCCTTCCCTCTTCAAGTGGAAGGTCTCAAAATAGCCTTAATAATATGGCCCACATCTCTGTGGCAAACTTTGAGCCCCTGAACAACCATAGTATGTCAGGATATGCTCTGAACTTGGCCTGTCACTTCACAGTAGGTTGCCACCTGTGAGCCACCCATCTGCAGTGCCTTTCAGAGGTCACTTGTGCAGAGCTAAAGGCGCTGCTGCTGCTAAGGCGTGATAATGCTGGCGTTCTGTGGAGGATTTCCATCATGCAGAACATCACGTCGGCTTCCCTTCAGCTAGGGAGCAGTGCCAGGGCTGAGTTGAGATATCCTGGGCACAGCATCTCCATCTATCCCTAATGCTGAATGAATCCATCAGTTCTTTTTGCAGGCTTGCCAAGATCCCACAAAATGTGATGCAAAGACCCTGCTAAAACTTACACCACAGAAGTTGTGCTCAAGTGCCACTTGGGAGAGGGACTGTATCCCAACCCTAGTGTCAGCCAGCCATAGGGAGGGAGGTAAATTTCAAGCTTCAGATTTTTACATCTAAAATTAACAGATTTTCAACTTATTCCTTGGGTTCTGTGAAGTTCTGACCCATACACAGCCTGACTAGAAGACAACACTTCTAAGACACCTAGTGATAGCTGCTGTGGCACAGCATAAGCTACACTACCTCTTTCATTATGGACTGCATGTCCTTTACAGGGAGCTGTCTAACCACCCAAATGTACCAGTACTAAATTACAGCAGTTTGGTTCTTAAACGTGCTCCTTCTAAAGAACACCTCAGCTTTCATGTTAGCAGTGGGTAAAAAAAGTTTCACATAACAGCTTTCAAGAGGACAGAGGCATCTCCATGTGATGGAGAGGAGAGACACTCCCAGGCCAGTGGTGAGTGGGACAGCAGAGGCCAACTGGTACATCCCCTCACAGGCACCGATGGAAGGGACTGCTTGACTTGTTGCTGACTGCGCAGTCAAGTGATACAGCTACCAACAACTGTGTGACTCTCAACGTACTCTTACAGCTCCAAGACACAGGTGGTGTGTAATCTCACAAGAGTAGTACCTACCTTCCATCATGGTCACTGGATCTTCCATTTTGGGTCGCAATATATTTGGTCCAAATACCGTAGCCAAGTTCTGGACACTCATCTTGTTAATGCTGGAGTGAGCCTGAACTTCATCAAGGAACCTTGAAAAGCCCCCCAGAAGAATCCAAGGAGGAGAGGAATAACACGTAAGTCACTCAGACCATAGGCATTCTGGGGCAGGAACAGTTTTATCCTGTGTTTATACAACCCAGTACCTGAAATGCTCCTAGGGACTAATGCACAGCTTAGATACTCCGTAATAACCCCAGATCCCTCTTAGTGTATGAACAAGAGAGAACACAATGGTTTCTGCCAAAGGTACCAGCCTACCAGGGATCCAGCCTTCTGCTGGGTATGAAAATACAGAATTTCACATTTTTATAGGAATTCTCCAATTACGCAGATTGACTTCTGCCACTTTTCACTTACAGAGGTAACAGAAGTAAAAAGACATTTTACCCATCTCCTTGCCCTACAACTAGCAACCTTTCCTTTCTGTCGAAACAGCTTTGCTGGTTGAATCTAACAAAATACAGCTAAAGAGGAAGCCCAAATGCTTCTTGTGAACGCATCATCAATGTGGGCAAACATCAATACGAGAAGAAGACTATGCGAGGCAAAGACTGCACATGAAGAAATCCAGACAGACTGGCTATCCAGATATGTAAGCTAGAAATCAGCAGAAAGTATCTAACAGTTAATGTTTTTCTAATTTGGAACAGCCTCCCAGTAGGAGTTATAGTAAGAGAAAGGCTGTAACAAACACCTAAATAGCCTGTACATAATTCGCCAAGTTGTAAAAAGGACTACATGACATGCAGATCTACAACAGCAGGAAGTAAAACTCAGTGGCCTAAAAGTGAACAGTCTCACTGTGTCTGTACTCTCTTTCCTAAACTATTGTTAGATTTTGGATGATTGGATGAATTTTGGCCGGCAAAAAAGTTTATTTGTCATTCTGCACTACCTGGCCAATTTTTGAATGCTTCTACTTGCAGCATGAATCTTTTAGGCACTCCCATTATCTAATGCAGCTTTACCCTGTGCTGAGACACAAGAACCAGTTTTCTTCACTAAGTCAGAAGCAAATTCTACTTGCCTTTCCTTTCCTCAGTTCTTCAGTTAGAAACATGTATAATTATATTCCCTGCCTCAGCCATTCATGTTTCGAGGTGCTCAAATGGCTATAAGAAGCACACGGTGAAGCAAAATATTTTTTTAAAACATTCAAAAAATACATTTCAGAAATGCTATCTGTCTGTATACTTGGGAAGGGCTCGACATATCTTGAATAAGTCATAGGCTTCATGTCAGTGTTTGTGTCTACTGCCTGCTCCAGATGTGCAAACCCCACTGGTCATACAGCGACTAACTACCACGGGCACTAGAGTACAGCATGAAGCTCACTACGTTGTATCTAGGGTAACAGTCTGTTCCAGCTCCCACAACACATTCCAGCCCACTTTGCAAAAACTGGGAGAGTCAGCAGAGAAGATGAGGGGAGACAAGGCTGTGCCTAGTACTCCAAGAGGAAGCCACTGCCAATCCCACTTCCAAACCAGAGCTGACCAGACTGGCTATTCTGACTGCATCTGCTGCTCAGTTTGTGTCATAAATCTTTAAAGTGTGCAGTACCTGGAAAAAATGCCTTTCTTTACTGGTCTTTAAGTGCTTCTGAAATAAACAATACGATATATCGGTATCATTCGTGCCTGTTGGCAAGGTTGTGGGTGACAGCAATTTGCTTGGCTGATCCTCTGGATAAACCAAGAGCTTCCTTCAGGCAGGCTGCACGTTTGCCTCCACGTGTTTTATAGGAGCAGTAACTTACTTGTAACTGGTGTTTGAATATTCATCATTTCAGAGTAAATTATTGGCATATAAGACTAAGCCTCACAAAACTCAGTGGCTTTGCCAAGTATTAATTAATTTCACTTACTTGCATATGTATTTGAGGAGGTTGTAGTTGGCTTGGGGCAAATTCTTCACCTGTTTAACCAGTTCCTGGGTACCCTGAGGGACAGGAAAAACAAGGAGGAGAGTTATGAATATAAATGTTGTAGAACAGACATGACTTTCCTTCAGTTCTACAAATTCCTCTGTCTAGAGTCAAAACCGTGACCAGCAGATGATAACACAAGGAAGCTTTGGTTTTTTTCGAAGTGTCATCCAGTGTGTTGTACCTTACCAAAACCCCAACGTCCAGAATTTGATTCGGTTCTCAAAACCAGTGGAAATCCTGCTGTCGACTTTAATGGTTGATGTAGAACCCTTCAATTAGCGAGGTCTGCTAGTCTTCGAAGTCTGCCCACTGGCACTGATATAAACATACCAGCACAGGTGCCTTTTCAGTACCTGGCCTCTTTGAAACTTTGAGGCACTGAGTGTAGTATAAACATGTCATAGTAATGCTCAACTGAGCAGAGAAGAGTTTGTTCTTAAAGAAAGCTAAATGGCATTCCAATTCAACTACCTCCTTTTAAATTACTTACTTCCATTTGCAGTCATTCTGAGCTGTGACATACTTCCTCATAAAATTTCTGTCTTTACATTACACTGTAAAATAAGACATCGGCTGGGAGAGTGACTTAAACCCCTGAAACTACCCCAATCATCTAATGAAAACCTTTGACTCAGGAGGTTATTGTCCTTCCTAGTCCCAAACACCATTTGCTCGTTCCTGTCGACGCAGCAGTTGCCCTGGAGATTCGCTTGTTTTTTTGAGAGAACTAAACCTGGTGTGCGAAAAACAGATACCCACGCGCTTTAGGAAAGAGCGATAGGGCTGCTAACTAATGGTGGAGAAATTCCACAAGCACCTGGTTCCAAGCCAAGGAAGTGCATTTGGACATTCATTTCAAACTTTCCTTGATTTATTAAGGACTTTTAAGGAGGGAATTCTGTTAGCCTTGCAAGATCTTCCTGATATCTCTGGTCCAGACAGGTCAAAAAAGTCCAGAGAGCAGCCTGTATTCCTGCCTCCATCCTTAACATCCTAAATATACAGACACTTTTTATTCTCTATGTCCCAGCACAAAAAAGTCCCCCGATAAAAAAACCCTGAAACTTAAAAAAGAATTCTTAAAAGCAGTAAGTCCTTTTTCATTCCTTATCTTAAAAATTATGCTGGTTTAACAGTGACAACAATGGAGACACCAATAAAAGACTAGGCACTTTTGAAAATTCTCAATCCTCCTTTTAAGCTTCTGAAAACATTTGAATTAAGGACAGCTGCTACTGATGTGAAGGTTAAGGTCAGTTGTTCAGGTTATCCAGCTTTCAAGTGAGAAGTTTGAACTAGAAATAGGTGAGCTAGCAGACCTAATTCTCTGTTGAATTTTGCTCTGTAACCCAATTTATTTCAAATACAGAAATCAGGATGGTATTTCGCACTATTTCAGGTGCTCTGAATTAAAATACCATGGCTTCACTGCATGCGAGAGGGGGTTTTCACAGTTGTGAGCAGCTGGAAACATGACCTAAAGGTACAAGATGCTACCTGAAAGGAAAAAGGGTTCTACAAACTTATCATCCATGCTCTGTCACGAAGAATCACAAACATGGTATTACATAGAGAGTGTCTTCATATTTGCCAAGGTACAAACAATTGTCAGGTTAAAAAAACCGCTTAAAAGGCTTTCTGTCCAGCTGCAGCATTTACCAGCTCTGCCACAGATGTGTACCCACCAACCACCTGACCAACAGACAGCAGGAGGCTGAGCCTAGTAACATCACAGCGGAAGCGTGAAGGAAAACGCAAGCTAGAAACGGCTGTGTGATTAACAAATAGCACTGATCATGCTCATGGCCACAGCAGAGCAAGCAGCAGAGGCACTGCACTGTCATCCTTCGGGGTATTTTGCAGTAATAACTCTTACCTCCTTCAAAGTGCTGCATGTCTAATTGGCTACAGATGCACGCTTTCCAAGGAGTGATCCCAAATCCAAGGATTTTGTAACGTGTGTAACAGATCAGCACTAATTAGGAGCTTCTAGTTGGGCTGGAAGACTAGCAACACTTCAGCTGTTCACCCAAATTCAGAGCCCTGTTTAAAACCTCAGTCACATGCTTAGCCCACTGAACTGCTGTGCGCATCTCTAGAGTACAGGCAGCAGTGAAGGCTAAAATGTCAAGTCAGCTCAGACTCAAATGAGTGTGTAGAGATTTGAAGATCTTACATTCATTCTTACTCTAAAACTGTTCTCCATTCTCACTCCCTCCTCCCAACCAATTGGGATCAGAATCAAATCTTTTTTAGTGCTACAGTCCTGCGGAGATAGCTAGAGGCCTCGGCACAACTCAATGTCTCCGTTATTTTCTGTTTACATTCCAACACCAGAGTGGAGTCTGGTGCAGAATGAAGATGAACAGCAATCTGAATGAAAAATAGAAATCTTAGGGCAGTGCTGGAGTATTTTTTGTGGCAGACGGAGATTAGGCCAGGATAACATCATAATAATTCTTATCTACTGTCACAAAGGGGCACCATGAGGTGCCAACAATTTTATCTGAACAGCTATTTTGCCTTAAGTAACTCAATTTTTATTGGGGGTTGGGCGTACAAACTAAAGAAGGTGATATTTGGAGTCTAAAAGACTCATTCAAAACTTCCAAGTGAAAAATGAAAACAAAATAGGACTTCAAATTAAAACAATAGTTTTCATTTTGTTTCCAAATAATTTTTTTCAAAATGAAGCATTTGATTCTGGAATTCCCTGCTTCTAATTTTGTTCTAAAAAATTATGGTTTCAATGAAACCACGTTTCTGAGCAGGGGGACTTTCCATGTGAGAGGAGAGTCAGGCCCTAGAGGCTGGGTATGACTCTCTGCTACGTTCTGCTCCACATGCTACTGTGCACGTACAGCCTCTCCACCCTTGGTGTGTGGACTCCACCTTCCTTTCTGAAAAAGTAAACAGCCCTTGTTGAGGTTCCAGATTTTCCTGGCAAAATGAAAAAGGTTGTTTACAACAGCAGCTTAACAAGTCGACTTTGTGCTACCATCAGTACTGTATTTTGTAAGCTTTAATTTTGGCTATCTAGTGCTCCTCATCGCTTTCCTAATCCAAAGCGAATACGGCACTACAAGCCACTTGAGTCTGGCCTTGCTCCCACAAAACCAACACAGATGTTGCTTCCCAAACTGCTGCAGCCTGTGCAGGCAAAATCAGGCAAACTACGTAGTTAATAAGCTGAGCAATTGATATACAATTATGCTTGCCCAACTTGGCAGTGCCTCTACTCTTGTGCAATAGGGCTTAAAGGATTCAAAACTTCCCAGCCTGCACATCTTATGGCCACAATGAAACCAGCTCCGCTGCCGTAGAAACGCTGCTGTTTCTTGTGAAACCGACTGTTGTGCTGTCTGCAACACAGCACCCTGCAGAGATGCCCGAGTTGACGGAGGACAGGTAAGAAAATGAGCAAGTTTTGGAGCCAGTAGACACATACCTGTACCTATTAAAAGGCAACACTAGTGCGCTGACACACTGATGTGGCTGTGTCTGATGCAAACGCATATCCACGTGTGGTAATATGCTGTGTCACGCACAGAAATTTGCTTTCTCAGAATTAGCAAGAGGATGCATCATGTGACTACAGACAGTAACAAAGTAGCTTTTTATCTGTAAAAACCTGGCATTACCAGATATGCCATATTTGATGCATGCAAACAAGCATCTTCCTATGGGCACCATGAGGGGCTGAATCTCCCCAGAGCCTTCTGCCATTTGCACTGAAGATGAAGCCCAGGCTCTGTAAAGAACAGTTCTTACACTCCCCACCAGAGACAAAGACGTGAGCACGCTCTTGAGGCCACACACAGAAAAGGGATGGAACTGTGGACTGCGACTTATAAGCCCTTAAGCCTTTGCTTCTTTAGCTAACACTAGCAACAACCCTTACAGCTTCTTTAAACCTCTGTTTTGGAAGGTGGCACAGTTCCACACGCATCAGGCCAGATCCAACGTGCCTCTGCAGTCAGCAAAGACCTCAGGCATCACCACAAGAGGAACAATATGGATGAAACAGATCAATCAGTCATATTGTAAATTATCCTGCTCCTCCCAAGCAGTGAATCAAAATTTCCATGATTGCCACAGACTTGGAGGTTTTTGTCAGCCCCTTCTCTTGCCTGGAAACCAAAGAGAGGAACAACGTAAGAAGATTCTGGCAAAGCATTTATAGCATTATTTCCCCCATTTTGAGATAATATTATAGCCTGCCCCTTTTGTAGTGCCTTTCCTCTAAGAAATACAAAGACCACTGCACTGATCAACGTCCCATCCACCAAAAACTTTGGGAAGCAGAACGTGCTGTTCTGATAGATGAAACCGAAAACACAGGAAAAAGGAATGACTTCATACATCTTGCTAATGAGTCAACAGCAAGGCTGGGAAAGGAACCCAGATCGCCTACCTTGCATCTCTTGCTGATTATGCTACAAAACAGCTTTGTTCAGAAGAAAGAAGCACCAGGCCACAAGACTGACTTTGAAAAAGCTCCTGCTTCAAGCAGGAACCTGTGATGTAACGCCCAATTCACAGCTCCAGAAAAACTGAAGGTTCCCAGTAACTTCACTGATTTAAATCAGGACTGAAGACTGATGAGAAGAAAGCAGTACTACATTGAGTCTTGGGAGCAACCTTCCAGGTAGAAGGAGGCAGGTTAGAAGTATCACTGACCTCTCCCTCATCTTTGGAGAGTAGCTGTCCACAAGAAAGAAAGTCTTCGTATTTGGCAAAGGGGATGACAGGCTCTGGCAGCTCTCGAAGGTAAAGCTTCAGGAGGGATGCCACAGTGTGAACATCCGTGTTGCTGCAATAGAGAAGAGGGAAGGAAATTTAGAAACCCACACTACTCCAAAGCTTGGTGCCTTTCACTGGGAGTGCACCAAAGTTCCTCTTAGTGACAGGGACAAAGTAGGCACATGGGAGGAAGCTGTTCTGCCACAGGCTTGTACAAGGCAGGGGGTCTACCTGGGAAAAAAGGAAATCTCCCATTTTGTCAACATACAAATGCATCTCGGGCAATACAGGCAGCGGGATATGCCCATGATACTGTTTAAGGTAGGATGATGCTGTGGTTCCTCACCCAATGTGGATCAGGAAGGTGAGAAACACAGTCAATGCAAGTGCACAGGGATCATGTGGCATTAACAATAGAGCTCTGCATCCTTGTGCCAAACATAAACCTCTAATCCTTTCACGAATCCCTCCTGCCTCATACCCTCCAGCCAGCACCCACCTGCATCTCATGGGCCAGATTCCCAAATGCCCTGATCAATCATTCAGAAAAAAACAGAGAAAGCTCTATTTCCTCCAGGCCCTCTCTTGCTATTTAGCACAGCTGCCTGGCTTGCGGGTCACATCTCCTCTCCCAGTCTGGGATGTCTGGCATTTTCCTAGCACATCTGTTATGCTGGGATTTCAGCTTTTCTTTTTGCTTCCACTCCAGGAACTTTTTTCCTCTTCTCTCACCTTTAAGTTGGGGCTGAGGTGTCAGATCCCATGATAAAGATGCATCTGTTCTTCCCTTTCCATTTCCTATCCAGCTTTTGATGTATGGCAATACCTCTCCCTCATTTCCAAGTCTCCCACTGTACAACTTTTTAATCTTTGCAGATAACGTTTGAGGAGGTTTCGACCATGGGAAGTCTAAACAGATTCTGTCACCAGCTCCCCACTACACACCACTGCCCTGACAGCCTTTATAGAACTCTGAGAAAAATACATTAGTAACCATCAGGCAACAGAGCTTCAAATCCTCACCTCTATCTAGAAGCTGAATCTCTTCTGCTTAGTATGTTTTTTAAGCATTTTTGGAACACAGCTGAAACAAAACAGGAAAAATTACAATAGGAAGCTGCCAGCAGCTACCACTTGCCACTAATCCTGATAATGCTAGTCCTATTAAACAGATCCATCATATTTGAGAATACTACAGAGTTTCACACAGCGGGTTTTTTCAGTTGATTGCAGATGCTTTACAAATGAGGTCAGTACCCCTCTTCTTTTTATTTTAGTATGGAGTTTCAGGCATGGATGGTGGATATGACTATCACTCAAATAGAGCACTGGCTACAGCTTCAGCTCTGCTGACTGCAGTTACTGTTTCATCCACAAAGCCAGGTGAAATCCAGCCAAACTTGCAGCGGCATGGAAGTGCAACAGGAGCAGACTGCTGTAGGTGCTTTCAAAACAGCAACATCTAGCCTTTCATGAGAATATGCATATGCATTTAAAACACAAATTGGAAAAACAAGCCTTTTAAAATTAAAAATTTTAATTATCAGTTATCACAGTGATACGATACACCATGGGGTAGGCAGGCTCTAGCACGCAGAAGATGACTGTAGATACAAGAGACATCTAAAAGATGTCCTAGACTGCAACCAGGAAAAAAAAAGGGGGGGAAAGAAAGGATATTCCTTTCACTGCACCTGTTTTGGAACCAATTTGGATTTCATACTTACAGAAAACATTTGCTGCTGCGTAGGTATCCTAGGCCATACATAGATAATTTTAGTTACACACAGAGACAATTATGCTTCTAGGAGGAGAAGCATTTCACTTAGCCAGGGGGGAACTGCCTCTCCCTTGCTGCTATCTGTGACTGTACATATCAAAGACCAGAGGGGTGGGCCTACGAGTCACAGTGGACATGGTGGAAAGAGCAAAAGGCAATGACTGTGGGACCCTCACTGTCACATTACTCAGGTACCCCGAGGCTCACCTCCTTTAATTCCGTATTGAACCTTTAGTTATCACATTTCAAATCGACTAGCCAAAAGGCAGGCACGCCTTCATGGAGGATCTTTACTGCCTCTGTTGAAGGTGAGACTTTCCACTGATCTATTTAACCAGTGCAAATGCCTATGGAAATAAAGGTGCTTTCTGCTTTAAAAACGCTGGGGGGAGGCTTGGTTTATCTTCATGACAATGAATTTAGTATGGATGAGACTACGGTAAAACAAGAAAGCGAAACTGGCATTCCTAATTAACTTCTTTTGTAGATACTCCTGTTCCAGAACACGAGTGCTTTCTAAAATAACTCTGTTCACTTCTGTATGAATTAAGATAATTCTCATTCTGAACTAGAACACCCAGGCATTCAGTTAAAAATACAAAGATTTTGTTTAAGAAAAGACAAAGTGAAACAATGTGACAATTTCAAGCTTTTTTTTTTTTTCATTAAAATATCTCTAAATATTTGACACTTCCATTTAGGGAGCAAATAGTGACTGTGGTTAGGAATCAAAGAAAGGAGGATGGGTGGTCTGGGAAGCTGAGGGGAGGAAAGAATTAGAAGAATGTTCCAAATAAACTCTGAGTATATTCTTCCCAGGATGGGACCCAAAGATGCAGGACAGCGCTAGCTCTTCCTGCAGCAGTTGGCAAGGATGCTATGGGCAGCACTGAGACTGGCTGCAGGTCCAGGGGAAGTGATCCCCTGGGTTAATGTGCTGGCAATACAGCAGATGCTGCCTGCGTCACCTGGGAAAGCGGTGCTAGTGGGTTCCAGCAAGAAATGGAGCCAGGTCTCCAAATCAAGATCCCACTTCTGAACCTGTGACAGAGATTATGACAGATCTACACAATGGCCTTGGATCCAAACATTCCTGGAGTTCAAGGTCTCTGTTAGGGTCAAGGCCAATTTCCCAAAGCACTGTTCGGGTTAGCACAATGCTGACCCTCACTCTGGGTAATGTGGACTTAAGAGGGGGAAGAAAATATTACAGAGTATGGACAGGATTTGGCTGCAAGGGCCCTGAGAGCATCCATCCTCTTGATGATATGATGGCCTGGGCTCAGGCTCAAGGCCAACACAGGGATAACACAGCTGAGAGCGGCCCCTCTTCCCTTGCTGACCTTGGGCAGAGCACTCTGAGCTAGGGCTGACACACTTCAGCTGATATTAAGTTGAGCCTCTACCATTTATCCCATGTCTGAGCTACAATTCCCACTGCCTCCCAGCATGCCTGTGCCTGGCTACAGACCCCGTTGATCTGGACTGTGGTTCACAGACAGATTACCCAGCCTGATCCTGGACCTGCCTCACCACTATGGACTTGCCTGGTGATCACTGGGCTGTGTCACTGCCTCTGCCAGCCTTGTTACACTTGGCTCCTGGCTCACCTTGCTTTGAGAAGCAGCTGGCCCTTGCTGCTACCTGACACTGGCACGGTCAGTAGGACAAAAAAGGCAGCTATAGCATGTCTTTGTAGCAGGCAAGGAGTGATTACATCAACATTTTTATTCTGGGAAGAAAAATGCAAAATTGCTATTTTTATTTCAGAAATATTTGATTCAAGTTTTGTTGAAAAATAAAATATTATTCATAAGATTATTATTATTCATCATAAGATTATTTATTATTCATATTAATTTTTTGTAATACATATTACAACTCAGCTGCTGAACTTGTTGTCAAAGAAAAAATCATTTTGGCCAAGAATTCTTCTGGGGTCAGAAAATGCTTTGTTATGACATGTTGACTAATTCTGTACATTGCACACGTAACAGCAGGGAGGATGAGTGAGATGGTGGTGACTGTGCTGAAACCTATGACAAAGGAAGGGGAAGAATCAAGATATTGCCCCTAGGCAGAACTGCCGTGGTGGCAGCAAGGGAGAATGCAACCTCTGAAAGCAGTAAAAGACCTGGTTCACCTCTGTCATATTCATTTCTACAGCAGGATCCCACCAACTAGTGATTCTGCTGCACCCAGATCTAGCAATTTTATTCAACATATGCTTAAGCTGAAACACTGGAGTACTCCCACCTTGACTACTGGGCTCCATTTCTCCCTCTGCTCAAGCACTTAGCGGAAGGAAGGTCCCACACCCAACGCCATGCAGGAGAAAGCCCCAGCGGCACTTTAAACAAAGAGAATGATGGTGTGGAAAGAACATGTAAATTAGAACAGCTACTGCACTGCCAGACTTTATCTGCCACAGGTAAACCAGCCTGAATTTGGTGATGTCAGCTCACCTGTCAAAAAGCGGCTTCTCTCCACAGTCAAAAGAATCCTGCAGATCTTTGACAAGGTTGGCTTGGCCAGGCATCCGAAAGAGCCCCTCCTCTGTGAGACCTCGCTCACGAATAAAATCCACACACTGTTCCACCAGCAGTGGGGCCAAGCGCTGGCCATACTTCCTCTCGTACTGTACGGTGTCCTCCAACCGCTGTCCAAAGATCCCTGCCAAGAGAGAGCAAGACAGACATCTGGGTGTCAGCTTGACCTCTTCTTGAGCTACAGCTCAGAGCATACAATGAGGGAAACTTTCACATGGAGGAAGTGAACATCCAGTTTCTAAGAGACGCAGACGAATAAAATCATTTTTAAACCCAAGAATTATATGCTGAATGATTTTTTTTTCTCCTGCTTAAGAGTGCTTCAAACTATCCTCTGCCAGTTTAGATCTCATGCACAATGAAGGTGGGGTTAAGGTTCTGTTTATGGCTATCTGCAGCTGTCCTGAATCTGGATTAAGTAATGATACTCTGATTACATCTTCTGTCCCAAAAATGCCAAAACAAAGGCTGCACTGACTTTATGGGACATAGTTCCTTTCTGCATACACCCACCTTTTAGCTGTCACACCATTGCTCTTCAACAGTTTGCAGCTACCCAGCCCAACAGGTAGCAATCCCACTAGCAGGGGACTGCTAACATGACAGAATACAATTGTCAACTTTAAAACTGGCTATTGTGAAAATCCCTCACCATCCTGCAAGCTTTGTACTTCTATTTCTTTTCCTTTATTTAAAATTGCTGAATGAAAACTGAAACAGAGAAAAACGCATGCAAAATACATTGCCCTACCTACTGGCATACGTGTACTGTACTTGTACCTTGACAATACTGGAAGCACAAGATACTCTAAAAAACAGACTGGCCGAGGTGATTCTTAAGTCAGATCTCCTGTAGACATGTATCACCAAGTGTGAAGCACTGTCTCTCCCTGTGGGGAAATTGGAGCTCTTGGTTAATACCAGCTGCTGAATGACACTATTGACTCCAGATGTTTTCGACAACTCAGAAGGGCTCCGGCTGTAAAACCTAGAGGTCTTAGTTCAATCCCTGCCTCTAGAAGAGTGCTCCATCTAAAAGGACAGCTGCGGAGCTGTGCCCTGAAACCCTAATTCTAGCACCCCACAAGGTGTGGGGGAGTCAGGGAGGACACCATCCAAGTTAACCATATTTTGGTAATAAGAATTCAGTAGAGAATCCCAGAATCTACTCAATTTCAAATGAGACCAAACCATAGCAGAACGGAAATTCTATTCATAGATTTCTCAAAGCAACAGGAAGCTTTCCACTGATAGCAAGGAGCTTTAGATCATGCATTAAGTACTCAGTTAATCCTGCACGGTCTGAAAAAAATGCAACATGAAATATTGGAGTTACAGTATGTTTGCAACCAACAGCCATAAGCAGTGTTTAATAGATGCAGGCATGTGCTTATACCAGGCCAGGGGATTTGGTCATTTCTTAAGGCTCTGCTTCCCCTCCTGCTACTAACCACATTTTCCCTTTTTATTTTAGTGCCATAATCATGGGAGGCTGATAACTCCTTGCAGGAAGTTCCCTAACCACCATTCACTCACTCTCCTTCATAGGAGACAACATGTCAAACTCTACCTGCTTTCTATATTCAACCCTGATCAATCCTCAGTGAAGCAAGCCTTTCACTAACTTTCAATGCCCTGAATGAAATGCACTAGAGGGATCCTGACGTCCAATTTCCTTTCCCTGCCAGTTTTTTATACATCAGAAGACAGAAACCTTCCTTACACCCCAGCCTACACAACTGCATTACAGTATCAGAGCTGGAGGGCCATAAAGAGCCTCAAAGGAAATTCCCTCCCTATCCTGGCATGAGGGCATGCCCTGCAGCGTGGGAGTGTCTCACCTTTATCACTGTAAATATTGGTTTTCTTGCAGAGTAAAGGTTTTACAAGCTCTCGTTTCTAAGTGTTTGAATTTTAATTTAGATGGGTGTCTCTAAAGTCACGTTCTAGGACAGGGAATCTCTTCCTGCTTTTGCACAGGTTGCTTCATAGTCTCATCACGTAACCCCTGCTGTCATGATGGGGGCACAGCACAACTGCTTGGTATGTGGGGATCAGCACTGCTCAAGGGTTTCCAGGGCACTTACAGAGCAGCCTCTGTAAACTGGCAGCCATAAAAGAAACACCTTTTCAGCCATTTCTCAGATAACTCCTGAATCCAGATGACAGCTGAAAAGGTGAAGTCTCTATGGCCTGTTCATCTCAGCCTCTCTGCGGATCCTGCGCGTGGGGAATAACTCTCAACATTGCATACCCTAGCAGATACACACAGGAATGATCCAGGTACCAAGAGTTGCAAGCTACAGTGCAGCTGTACAGTGCAGGCCCCTCAGCTGTGAAAACCTCAGCAGGAACATGTGTCCTGTCTAACCTTCCTCATGCTATTCTGCTCATGACCATTTCTGCCTCTTCTTTTGACCTGAAAGTTTGATCCTGGGCCATGGGCCAACGCAAAACAAGGTCCTTCAGCATTAGTTACAGCAAGCTTGGGTCAGATTTCAAGCTGTGCACCTCAGAGACAAAAAACTCCATATCCTGGCATCAATGTCCAAGCCAGGCTTCCTCCCACCAAACCCATCTATTTCCTTAAAAAGACACCTGGTATTCACTCTTTTAGATGCAAGACATACAGGTTTAGGGAGGTCAGGATGTCGTAGATTACACGGCAACTACAGGATAGCAGCCCTGTTTTCTCAAACTTTTCCTGGGTGAGTCACAGCCCTGTTTCCTAAAGGGGCTGTCTAGAGAAGGCTCTGGGAAAGAGGTAAATGCTCTGCATTCAGGATTAACTGAGTCCTTAGTGCATGACCTAAAGCTCCTTGCTATCAGGTATAGAGCAGAGAGATGATGCTTTTCTAGAAGCCCATGTTCTGGTGTTCCGGACTTGACTCAGCAAGGACAAAGGCAGTGTTCAGACACACACACACACGCAAGCACACACAGGACACAGCATGCATAATCTCCACTTGCAGTGTGAGGCTTTGTCTATTTTCGCTAGCCTTGGCTGGTCTGTGGTCAGCAACGCGCTCTAATGCATTTCAGGTACCATCAGTTCTGGGCTTCCCAGTCAACTTGGATCGCAATAGCTTTCTGTAGGTACGATCAATCAGTGATGCCTGGGTAACGAGCTGACTGCGGGCTAACAGAGACCACGGACACAGAGGTTAAGGAATGTCACTGTCACGCTAAGATAACAGAAGGGTGTCCTGCTTTGAGATCAGAAGGAGCAGCAGATGGACCTTTTACACCTTTATGGGTGTCTGCTGCAGAACCAGATGGTGGTTTTCCCCTTTCTCAGGCATGGAGGTTGGAAACACCTTTTTCTCCTGGATGGAAACTTTGGATCTTTGGAGGAAACAAAGGCACCATAATATTCTTCTACTGCAATGCTGCTCACCTCCCTCCACACCGTTTCAAACAGATAAACAAGAAAAACCAGCCATGAAACCAAGACTGACATGACTGAGGATGAAGCTGATCTACCCATGTTACGATGAGTGGAAGGAGCTGGCGCAAGCATGGGTTTCTTGTGTGACAGTGTGTGTGGAAGAGCCGTGCAGGTTAAGATCACACAGCCCCTGCAGGTCATTTTTTGCTGAGGGTAAGAAAAGACCCTGAAGCCATTTCCAGGATGAAAGACTTCTCCCAGACTGTCTCTCTTGGCTGCCTAACGCCTTGGTTTGGCAGCCCCACTTTGGCCCAAATGTAATTGCAGATCTGTGTTTTCTCTTTCCATCAAACCTGAACCCTAATTTTCCAGGGAAGCAGTACAAAAAGTCACCAAGCACTGCAAAGACAAAATGTTATGCCCAAGCCAAGTCTACCGGTAACAGCAACTTTCCCTTTGCAGCCCCAATTACTCTGCATCCTTATGCTTTTTCTTTCTCTCCATCCTAGCTCTGATTTTTTTTACTGAACCATAGAAAAGGACCCCCTCAGCTGCTGTTCTGAAGACACACTGCTCCCAGGCCATGTCTTTTGGCAGTAAGAACATTAGGATTGGGGCTTAGAAAGAGAAGGTACAGAGCTTCAGTTAGAGTAGGACTGGAAAGTTGGCCTTGGAGAAATTGCTCGTCTGTGCAGAGGTTTAGGAAAGGAAATTAGTGTTAGCTTGCTCCTTCTCTGAACTCTAAGAGCTATCTTTGGAGTGGGGCTGGAAAGGGACTGTTTAAGGCAAGCTGGAGCTGCTGATGGTTTGGGGCTTGCAGAAATCTTTCACCTGGGCATTTGTTGGGTGGCCTTGATGAAGTCTACCCTCAGGAAAATTACTAGGGCTATGGCTCTCACAGCTACACGGGCACAAGACACACCAGATGTACCTACTTCAGTCTCCCAGGGCTAAACACAGCAGATGGAGAAGACTGTGTCCTGCTACCTCTGTACAGCTCATCTCATTTCAGCTACGTCTCAAAAGGACTTGTAAAACTGATGTAGTAAAATGTCCCTGAAACTACCAGGACATGACAGCATCACTGGGCTGGACAGGGACTGCCTGCCTTGCAAGGAAAAGCTAATGTGGAGCCAGTCACACACAGCCTCATCTGCTGGCTCCTGCAGGCAGAGAGGCCTGTTTTTAATCACTGTGGCCTGTAGCTCAGACTGAACTTGGCAGCGCTTCACTCCATTTGATGATCCTGCTGGAAGACATTAAAGTCTTTCTCTTCATTCAGAAGAAGGGGAGCTAGTTCCATCCAGTCACACTCACAGACAGTTAGGCTGGAAGTAAAGCAAAAAGCTACTAGCAACCCAAGAGTTAACTCTCCTTGTCATAGCCTTATCTATAGCCAGGCCCTTTTGTTTGGTTTCAAAGCAGAAAAAAAAACCAAAACCAACCACACCAGCATGCCTGGGACCACATCCTTAATCTCAGACAGATTCAAGAGATACCAAAAGAAACGGGCTAGCAGAGCTACAGAATTTTTCCTCTACTCCAACAAGCTGTCTCTGTTCTTTAAAGATTTAGGTGGCTCTTTGTGGAAAAAGCGAGCCAGGAATGATGTACTAAGACACAGACAGGCTCTCTGTCCTGGCCTGAATAGCTCACCCACCAGCTCCAGGCATACAAAGCCTATACATTCAGCTATGCTGTCCAGACATGCAGTGGGCAGGAAAATATATGCTCTCTGCTTCATTTTTCCTCATCAGAGCTCTGATTTCAACTAAAATAAACTAAATACAGAGAGAATAAAGTCAGTTCTTGAGTAGATTTTCTTTATGGGGAGGATCGAGGACTCCGTATGCCCTTAAAGTGGGAAAAGTCCAGACACACCTACATCAGCTGTATATGTACAGCTTAGTACACACTCATTAAAAGATGTGCGGGAAGATAACCAGGCACACACCTGGATGCTGCTATACAGCAGTACATACACCCGCGCATGCATGTGGTGCCTCACAGACAGGCAGCTTACGGATATAAAGATTGTGTACGTGCTCACCTGCACAGGTAAGCGTCTGCTTTTACCTTCCCACGTTCATGCTTAGGCTCCTATTTATCTGTCCCTTTCACACATGAAAGCACTGAGAAAAAATCATGGGCAGACATTCAGAAATGCATATGCTTCCACAGCACAAGATGCACACAAACCTGTAAGTCTTTTCCCCCCTCCCCTGGCCCACCCAAGCACACACTATGTGAAGTACTGAAGCAGCAATTGAAAAAGGAGTTCCATGTTAGGAACTGTACGTGCCTAAGAAAAGATAGTCCCTAACAATTAAACAATCCAGCCAGACAAAGCATGCAAGAATGGGGGAAAGGAAAGGAAGCAACAGATGATTAGGACTCGAGAAACTGGCAAAGTAACTTGCCCAGAGTCACAAAGTGGATCTGTGGCAGAACTTGGTGTCTTCTGTCCCCATTCCCCACAAAGAGCAGCCTCCACATACTAGGAGCCGATTGCTCTCATCCACATACATCCATTTAAATATTCTGGGGAAAAAAAGCAAACAGAAACACACCTCCCCAGAACTATCTTCAACTGCTAGTTTGGCATCTGGTAGTATTTTTGGCCATAAACCAGGTCCTTCCCAGTCTTTCCCCCTTTGTAAAGCTAGCTAGGTTTCTAGATTCTTAGCTTCTGTCTGAGGCTAAGCTAAAATAGCTGCTTTTCCTCTAGGAAAAGAAAACCACAACAAATCTAAACTCTGGAAAATCATCTCATACCTCTCGTTCTTGTGCAGCACTCCGCTACATGACAGGCGCTGAGCTTCAAGCAAAAACCAGGCAGTGTCAGACAGCAGGAGCGGCAGAGAAAGAAAGTCCTGACTTCAGGCATCAGACACATTCTGAGTCCCAGCACTGGCAGCTTTCCATTCACCCAGCGCTACAGAGCGGAGAGCAGCCGATCTGCCCTGGGAGATAATCTCGGCAGCACATCTGGTCTTAGCTCCACAACTCGGCATTAATTATGACTTGTGCAGAAAGCATTTGAAATATCCAATGAGATGCAGCGCTCCCCAGCTCCCTCCACACGGGGAAGGAGAGAGGAGAGAGACAGACAGGTAGGGTCTTGCCCACCATCGAAGCTGCCGCCAATGTAAACAGCAGCTACGTATGGGTCACAAGTTTTAACAAAGGCATCCCCCATCGGCTCTGTAATATATTCATGCTCTAATTGCCTGTCAGATCTATTCTAGATAGCTGGAAAAGCTGAGCAACAGTTGCTGTCTGCATGCCACTCTCTGGATCCCTTCATGATACGGGCAATGTTAGTCGTGCTGCAGGCAACCTGGTGCCCAGGTCTGGCCTCTGATCTGATTGCAAAGCACCAGAAGCAGGAACCTCCTTCTGGAGGAAAACATCCCGCCACCTTAGCCCCCACCGATGCTGTGAGAGCATCGCCATAGCTCTGGGGCACGTTGGGAAGTTTTGCACAGCTTAGGAATAGCTACAGTCTTTGACCTGCGCAGCTCTTTCGTGCTTTATCCCTTTACAGAGAAACTGCCTGATAATGAATAGCTCAGTTGAGTAACTGGTAGGGGAAGGAACTACAAGCTCCTTGCATGTGAACCAATCCCCAGGACTTACTTGCAGGGAAATATTCATCTTTCAGCTCCTGCTCCCAGGGTAAGAAGATGGTAGTTAAGAAAAATGCTTATCATGCAGCGCCCCATGCAGTTAAACAGAGGTCAGCCCTCCATTCCATTTACAAAATGCAGATCTTCAGCAGTCACCACCCAAAAACCTTGTACCGATCTTCTGGGGAATTTTATCAAATTTGGCTAACTTCAACACCCTCTGCAGGAAAAAGATTTTATTCCTGCCTGCAGCTGCTCATCTGCTTCTGTTATTAAAATATCGTGTCTGTGGTCACTGTATAGAACACACTCATCTGAATTTAGTGGCCTGTCGCTTCTTAGCTACACTGTGGCTGACTCTGAACATACATGTGAAAGATGATACTGACCCAGTAGTCAAGCTCTAAGACTCGTGTCACTGAGACACTGTTGTCCCACAACTCAGGAAACTTGAGATCAAACTTTGTCTCTACATTCTCTGTTTTGATCAAAAGCTCCTGAAGAAATGACTGTCTCGCTACAGGTGAAGGCAGTATCAGGACCAAAATCTCCAGTTCTTGGATGGCAAGGTAGTAATGTATTCCTTAGCTCTTCAAGGTATACCTTGAGTAGCACAGTATTGCACAACTAGACACCAGAAGCCCAGACAATACACTAGACAGTATTTAAAGCTCACTAAAGAATATTTGGAAAGTGATAGAGATCCTTAAACAAAAGGAACAAATAAGATACTGTGTATTCTTCATCCTTTTATTATCCTTTCTTCCCTTGTGAACACAGCAAGCAACAGGTTAGAGAGAGCCTGCCCACAGTGCTAACTGGTAAGTAGGACCAATCCTCTTCTGAATGGCTGAGACAACATCAGGATTTTTGGCACTATTCCCTGGAACAATGCCTCAAAATGTGTCACGTCTGCTAATAACATTATGGAGCCCAGGACTTGATGTTTGGGATGGGAGCCCAGGAGATAGCAAATGCAGACTTTTATTCTTCCATTCACTTCTCCATTTGTTTTCCATCTCTGAATACACAAAACCAGGAGGTAACTAATGAAATAGAAAGTCATGTTGTTTAACACGGATATTCTTATACCCAAGGTATAATTAACCAGTGAAATTCACAGCCTCTCTGGGACCAAGGACACAACATGACTCGAGGCATGATTAGACTTAAGCACAGCTTATACTACCTTGAGTTGTATGACAGATAATGAAGATGATATAAACTCTTCTCCCAAAGAATGAGCGAACACAGATTTCTGTGAGAAATTTCTCAAATTTCTGTGTGAACACAGATTTCTGGTGAGAGGGAAAAAGCAGAAGCACATGCTTGCTCACATGAGCGTCACAACTAAAGCATAAAGTGGCAGCTGCTTCAGTGTGGTTGCCTGCACATGGTAACTCTGCAGTTATAGGAATTCTGTCAGAAGAACGCAATATTGTGCTGCATATCTACACACTCCACAGTTACCACCTATCTCCTTACATGAAACAATTCTCAATACTTTTCAAAGCATTGTGTTAAAAATCACGACTTAGACCACAGAATATGATGAGACTGGAATAAAAATCACTCTCTATATATATATTTAATTTGTCTTCTGTGCTTTGAATTTCCAGGTCACACTTTATCAAAAATGAAATCCAAGATTCACACATAATCATTGGACTGCCGGGTCTGCAGACTCCAGAAGTATACTTGATACTGCAAGAATAGCAATAAAATCCAGAGAGCTGGCCTCACTGCATATAAGCTACCATCAAGATTTTCACCTGGAGATCTTCCCATATACATGTGCCAAGAAGAGAGGGGTAATGGAGAGTGAACTCCCTCTTCCCCCATCAGTGTGAACTTATTTAGCTGTAGAGAAATTTACTACTGGGCAGCTGCTATTTACCTAAAGAACAACTTCAGTCTCTACAACTGTTTAGCAAGTAAAATCTCACATGAACTTGGTACTGGTGAGCTGGAAGCATTTTCTTTCCTGGTGTCATATGGAGAGTGTCCTAGTAATGCTCTCATGAGCTAGCACCACCACTGTTGCTCTGCTGCAGGTCCCGGAACGGGGAGAAAGCATCCTGCCTGTACATGTCACTACAAGCCTTGAGACTGTCTGCGAAGTTCACTACAGCTCACACAACCTCTGAAAATCCAGGCATGTCTCAGGCTTGGCATCTAACTCAGGTCAAATTCAGTCTTGAATCTAGTTGCAACAGACAGGAATGGTGAACCTGTATGAACTCAGAAAATACTCCTCCTCATCTCTGATTGTGAGCAAACTTGTTGGCTTACAAAGGTCTAGCAAGTGCCCATAGGGTGTGGGTATTTTTAGACACTGGCTTACACAGAGTATTAGCTAATATACAGGTATACTCAAGCAAGCCTGTCTGAGGGAGCTCAGATCTAGGAAATTGCTTTGTCTATTTGTACAGGAAGGGTCTAGTATCAAAGTTAGAATCTGAGCTGAAGTTTCCTAATTTTCCAGTAAGTTCAGCCTTGTACAGACTCATTTTTTAACCCAGACTAACATGGGTGCTTGAACATCTCCTTCTATCTGTTGAAAGCTGGCAGTGAAACAGCTACAGGTGATCAGTTACAGGGAAGAACCCAACTGGAAAGACTTCAACAGTACATCCATCAGACAGAAAATTTCCCTTCCTTTTTCCTCCTTCTTCGAACACTTTGGACAGATCCTTCTCTGAATAAAATGATGTCCCCACACCCCTCCCCTTGTTCTGGGTTGGGATCTCAACCTTTACTGGCAAAATGAAATCTTTGGAAAATAAACAGGATTCTGCTTACTGACTGATAAACCAGCTCACCTTGGGTTAAAAGGTTAGCAAATAGCTATGTCTATCCTTCTATCACAGTAGACACTGTGAGGTGTCTTCCCATCTCTATAAAGTATGTCAGGAAAGGAACTGACTGAGCAACACTGTAAATTACTCTGCCGTGGACTCTGACCAGTTTATGCTCTGAATTGAGATTGTAATTGTTTGCTCACAGAGAAAAGATGATAAACAGACCTAACATCACTTAACCACAGCATTCTGAATCCACAACCAAACCCCTGTGTTTATTGGTCTATTTCTCACTAAACAAAGGCAAGAGGCATTTAGAGAACAAAACATCAAGAGCAACGAAAAATGTCTCATAGCAAGCAATGATCTGGACAAATGTGCCTTAGAAAACTTCTTTCTCCCTGCAACATAACAACATCTTTTACAGAATTTTTTGTTTACTAACTCTTGCACATGCCTGTCTACGTTTAATAGAAAGCTTCCATCGACTGGACTGAAGATCTTCCTGTAGAAAGCATCTGACCAGCAGATCTTCTCTTTCAAGTATGCTGTGTGCTGATGCCCCCACGGCACAGAAATGTTTTACAAAATTCTGGATGTTCATAAGTAAAAAATAGTTATGATATAGTGTAATTGTTGCCACCAGTGTTTCATCACTACAGAAAGATGAGAATTCCAGCTGTGGGTTCAAATTCAAGGATCACAGAGTCTGAAAACTACTGATGATTCTTGTCTCTCATACAGAATGAAAAAAGCCACCTGGATTTTTGGCCATCCCAGAACACAGCAGGGTCTGTGATACTGATTCACAACCACAATTTAGAAGACCAGTCCCTTTTATCTATCCAGAGAATCAAACAAGCTTATGTCCTCAAGCCTTCCCATATCCCAAACCTGAGAGGCTGATAACCTAAGCACAATCAGCCACTGAGAAGCAGACAGGGTCACTGTTGAACACATGGGTACTTACCCAAATCAAACTTCATCATAAATACCTCTGTCAGTCTGTAACCTACAATTGTAAAACTCACTGCCAGGTAAATGCTATATGGTTTCACTCTGTTGTCTCCTCAAACTCAATCAATGATGAAAAACTGTTAGCTAGTTCCCACACACCTTTATCCTCCACTACTCAACTGAAATCCTCAGTCAATATAAAACTTACACCTTCACTATCCAAACATAAGGTCACGGTCTAAGTTCTAGCAACCGCGGAACCTGACTGGCTGTGCTTGGGGAGAGGATGGCATTTAGCTCCTATCTGTAAAATGGATAAAACATTTCAAGAGTAAATCTGCTAGCCTTTCAGAACACTTCTAGATGAGGTCAAGGGCTGAATGTTCCCTTTGCTGACCTGCAACTCAGAGGGTGGAAAGGGGAAATTGCAAGACTGATTATGTGAAGACAGAGGAGAAGAAAAAAGGATCAACTGTGGTGGGTAGAAGGGTAACCTTTAGAAAGGAAATGGGGAAAGAGAGGCAGGATTAATTTCTTAAATGGTTCCTAAATGGTTAAAATTACAGCTTGCAAGGAGCAGGCTACCATTCCCCTTCAGTAAGCATATATCCTCATAACATTCATCAAAGGACTAATACAGAGATATTAAAATACTTGCCTGCAAGCTGAGAAACACCACAGAAACATGTTTGTCCCATTAATCATACACTGCCAGGACGTGCAGTGAGAACCATCAATGTTTTAAAGACGGAGAGCTTTCAAACATCAAACATGAATCTAACGATTACAGAAATGGTCTCACTGCAAAAGCACCAGTGTAGGAGGTGGCACTGCTCAGATTATGTGCTACAGGCAGTAGCCACCAAGAACACAACAAATGTACAGCCACTATTGTCTCTCCATGGCACTTACTAGCTGAAAAGGAAAACAATCTTATCGAAGCAAACACAAGCCCATCATATTTTATCTAAAGCTGGATTGCTCTTAGCAATGCAAGGTATATGAAGCCACTGACTCCCCCCAGAACTTTTTCTTTGATAGCCCAGGTAAAGTTACCTTCTATGAATCTAATTCTATTTTGAATCCATTTATTCTTTTTGTTTCCAAAACATCTTGTAACAGTGAGTTTCATAATTTAATTGTTCACTGCATAAAACACTTTCTTGGTTCAAACCTCATGACCAAGGACTGTTCAAATCCTCCTTACACATGTAATTCTATCCATCAGACCTTCCTGCAACCCAAGATCCTTCTCAAAGTAATTTCTCTGAGGGCTTAAGTTGGGTAGATTTTACATCTTAATAGCTTACACACACCCTGGAGTACAAGACCAATTCAGGGGAGAGAGTGTATTAAAAATTCTACCCTAAGCTTGAAAAACCTTTCCTAGCACAAGTTTCATCCAAACAGAAACATTCCGATGTGACATTTCATTTTATCAAATCAGCATTTCCCAAACAAAAGACATTTAATCAAAAATTAAATCCCATTAAAAGCTTTACCCTGTTCAGCTGCAAATGTAACAGAAATAACTGATATTTGTAGTTTTTCCTCTATCTGGTTGAGCAGAGTCACTGAGAAGTATTCTTGCTCAGCTGCCTGTCACTCCCCAGCTCTCGATGCCTGCTCTTTGGTGCAAACTGCATCATCCTTCAGAAGCCACTGGAACTATCCTGCTTAATGACAGCTGGAGATAGGGCAGTGGAGTGCAGAACTCATGCTGCTGCCTGGGGGTTTTTAAACCAGCAGCATGGAACCTGCCCCTCTGACAAGCCCTGACAGTACTCTGAGAATACCCATTTCTTGCTCTGTGATAACCAGGCGACTGCATGGTCTCCACTCAGAGCACAGATAGGCTTGTGCACTGGTACTGAATGTCACTTAAAACCTTTAGTCAGCAGCTTTAAAGGTGAAATATATTCAAGGCATGAACCAGAGACATGACAGTTATGAATTTTATATGGAAGTGGAGCAGCCATATGACTTCTAAAGGCAGGATCTTCAAAAATCAGCAAGGAACACCTTTTGCCCATGACATGCTTTAGTTTTGCTTTTAGTTTTACACACTTCCATCAAGTATTTATACACACTGATAAGATTCACTCTGAACTCCAGGCTAAACAATCACAGCCTTCTCAGCTTCTCTTAGTATTTCACTTGCCACAGTCCTTGAATCATCTTAGTGGCCTTTTCACTGGACCAGTAAGCTCACATCCTTATCCTGGGGAGCCCAGAATTGGACAAACCACCTCAGATGTGGTCTTACTAGTGCTGAGGGGAAGGCTCAACCTGCTGGCAATGCTCTTCATAATGCAGCTTGGGAATCTGTTGGCATTCTTTGCCACAAGGGTGCATTGCTGGCTCGTGTTCAGCTTGTTGTCCAACAGCATCCCAGGTGCTTCTCTGCAAAGCTGCTTTTCAGCTGGTCAGCTCCCAGTACGTACTGTAGCCCAGGTTTATTCATCCCCAGGTGCACGACTTCGCATTACTCTGCTGGGCTTGGTGGGGTGCCTGTACACTCCTTTCCCCAGCCTGTTGTGGTCCCTGTGTATGATGGCACAACCATCTGATGCACCAACCATTCCTCCTGGTATCATCTGCAAGCTTGCTGAGGGTATACCATTAGCCAGGTCGTTAATGAAGCTGTTAAACAATACTGACCCCAGTTACCAGCCCCTGGGGTGTAACACTGACTGGCCTTCAGATGGACTTTGGGCTGCTGATCATGATCCTTTAAGCACAGCACTTCAGCCAGTTTTCAATACACCTCGCTATTTGTCTAATCTGTACTTTATCAATTTGTAAATGAGGATATTACAGGAGACAGTGCTGAAAACCTTGCTAAAGTCAAGACAGACAATAATCACTGCTGTTCCCTCATCCACCCTTTCATCACAGATGGCTATCAAGTTGGTCAAGTATGACTGTCCCTTCATAAATCTATGATGACTACTCCCAATCACCTTTTTGACCTTAATATGTTTGGGAATTATTTCTGGGTTTGTTTGCTCCAACACCTTCACAGCAACAGAGGTGAGGCTGACAAGCCTGTAGTTCCCTAAGTTCTCCTACTTGAAGATAGGAGTCTTCAGCAACCTTGTCCAACCACCACGTCTTTTCAAAGATTATCAAGTCACCTCATATTGGCCAGCTCCCTTGGCACTTGTGGATGCATCCCATCAGGACTCATGGACATGGGTATATCCATTTTTTTTTTAAGTGTCCCCTAACCTATTCATCCCCTACTGAGGAGAAGTATTTCTTCTTCCAGCTTTTTCTTGGTTTCCTGCACATGGGGGAAAACTGGTTTTGAGCTTGGAGGAAGCAATCCTTGAAAATCAACAAGATCTCCTGGACACCTCTTGTCTCCAGGACTATATCCCATGGGGTTCTTCCAAGCATTTTCCTGAGAAGGCCAAAGTCTGCTCTCCTGTGGTCCAGGGTTGTGACCCTTCTATTTGTCTTGCTGAATGATGCCTTCAGAGTGGCTTTTGTACAGATAGTAGATTTGTGACCTCGGGCAAGTTACTCGATTGCTCAATACCTCAGATTCCTCCTTTACTAAAAATGAGGACAATACCCTTTCCCTACCTCAAGGCTGCGTCATGATAGCAAAATATGTTGGTCATAAAGCAGTAATAGAAGGCCCAGGTATATCTGACAGAGATAAGTTAGAAAAAATAACTTTATCAGATCTCAGAAACAGATGTTAAAACTTCCTCTGTTGTAAGCAGTTTCAGCAACAAGATCCACTCCCAACTTGCTTTAGTTGTACTCTGTGTCTCAGTTTCTATATCCACAAGTGTACCCTCTGCTTGTGATACCTTTGCCTGGGGTAAGGCTAACCAGCACCTCCTCGCAGATGATTCAGGCATCCCCTAGTCCTGGGCAGATATGTGAACTCATAACTCCCATCAACTTTCTCTTCCTCTTCCCTTGGTTGGACCCACCTCTCGGCAGGAGACAACACTGAAGAGCAAACACTGATAAGCTGCATCAGGCGCCAGCTGTCTTCTGTGCAGAGATAATGGCACTTATCAGGCACAACAAACACCCAGTGCCACTCCCCACACACTGGTGGGAGCCAGCACAAGGGAAACCCAACCTGTCACCTAGTGAAGGTGCTCCTCTTGGCCCAGCCAGGAATCCTACTTGAGACTGTGACTCTGGGGGAGTCTTTTAGCAAGTCAAGGAGCAGAAACCTCCTCTGACTTCACACTGGGCAGGTAACAGAAGCCACCTCCCTCTTCTTCATTACTGTGGTACCTTAGCATCTTAAATTCACTGATACAATTCTACGTTCATGATGCTCTTACTGGAAAATACCCATCTTACAGATAGAGATTAAACCTCAGACTACCAAGACTTAACACCATATCCTAGCTCCTAAACAGTCCAGCATCCTGGTGGACATGCATCTCATACCAATATCTGACCCTTCAAAAGTCATGTTTTGTTCCCATGCAGATGTTATCTGAAAGACATTTACTCAACAAAAAGAGGATCTCTAATTAGGCCTATGTAGGGCTATTCTTCCATTACCCATAATGATATTGAGCCAGGTATTAAATGACACCTCGGAGACTTGTCCCCTAGTCTGCAGCTGTCCCCTAATACAAAACACGGTCCGCACAGGGCCCTGGTTGCCAGCAAAAACATTCTCTGCACTGTTTTGCTGGCAGAATAAGAAACCGCACATCACAGTTTATCTATATGGAGGACTGGAATTAATATAGCAGAGTGGCTTCCTCTGAACATTTCTCTGGGCAACCAGTGATAAAGAGACTATTCCTCCTGAATAGCGAAACAACTTGTGGAGCTCTTGCAGCACAATTACTTACTTTGTCACAGGGTAAAGAGCTCTGTGTTTGCCTAAGGGAAGCACATCTCTTCCAACTTCTTCACCTCCCCTCCATCACAAGGAACTGATGAAAACTTGGGATGAGGAGGAGGATAATTATAATAAAGTAATGGAGAAAGAAAAGGGCTGTGACATGCATTTCTGGCAGAGGAGCAAGGAACTGCTCATGGCAAGAAAGAATATGTAAACAGAAGAAAACAAACACAAACACCACAAAATTATCACAGAATGATTCTGTCCCCATGCAGTGCTGGTTGTGTGCAGAGCTCTGAGTGTTGTTTTGCTTTCAACTCAGTTACCAAAAACCCCAGCTTTTGTACCTCATGGCCCAAAATGCAGTCCTACATACATTACGTTTTACATCAAATGCAAGACCAAACTGAGGAAGGCATGCCAACTGAGAGGTGAGCAGATGGAAAGGCATTTCCTTGAAGTAGCTCTATTTCTTCAGACTAGAAGTACAGCCCCAATGTACACGTACTGCGAGGAGTGAACTCTCCTCCCAGCTACACCGAACATTTTCAATGCATTCACCTTCAGAGGACACTGGCAAGCTCACTCTCACCCAAGGCTATGGTCACGAACCCCTTGCATTTAGCACTATGGCACTGCTACAAGCATTCCCTATTAAAGAGCAGCTGCAGAACAGTAGGGCACAGAGGGACTCCCCAAATAAACTTTTAGTGGTGTAAACTCAGAGCAAAATTTGTTCATCGTGGAGGTAAGAAGGATCATGGGGAAGTTTCAATCACCCTCTGTCAGAATATGCTCCAAAACACAGTTTTATTAAGCCACTGTGACAAACTCTATTCTTAAAACCATAATCAAAACATACTCTCAAATCTCAGTTTACAAAACCTTCTGCTCTGAATGAGATGGACTAGACTCAAGTATTCATGAGTCTGAAACTCAGGAAAACTCATTAGAAATTATTTTCCCCACAAACAAGACAGCTCTTCTTCAAAAGACTTAGGACCTCCAGGATTTTATTTTAAGGCCACATTTGAAGTATATTTCAAAGCACACATTCCATATGGCTTTTAAGCCTGAATGTGTCTCCTATTAATAATTTGGGATCCTCAGCAGCTTTAGGGAGTTTTCTGTTTTATTTTAAAAAGCCTTTGCTGTTCACCTTTAAACACAGTTCATGTGCCCGCATCAACACGTAGGAAGATACCCTCAACCTTTTTGATTTATTTTTCTTCAATACATCAGCGAAGATTAAAGTGTGGCTAAGCCTCCCCTTTTATCTTGGCATAATTCATTTTTACACCATATCAACCTTCTCCAGGGCTGGATATTTACATATTAATAATGAAGCCTGCTTTTTAATTCCTCCCCCCGTTCCTTTAGTTTCATATATTAAAAAGTGTCGATAGATAAGACTTGGCTCTCAGACTAGTGGTGGTAGCAAAGAAGAGTCCAAATTGTTCAATTAAAACACAGAGACAGCTATGTTTACTGTCCTCCCACATTTGAGCTAAGCTGGGGTTTCACTCAGAAATTTCCCTGCTCAGGTTCTGATGGAGCAGGAGTAGGTTTGATCATTTCCCCAAACTGGCTAAAACCATCTGGAAACAATGTTTTGAACATCTTAAGTATTTCCTAGTAATTGAGATTTCTATAAATAATTTGAGAAGTGCAAAGAGACAGAGGATGCAGCTCCATGGTTTAACTCAATTTATGTGTGAGTTGCAGTCAGAATGAATGAGCATGCCCTCTTCCACCCCATCATGTCTCCACGCCATCGTCTCTCCCCCACTGTCCTCATTGTGTAAGAACTACTAGTACAGCAGCTGCATGGTTAGCAGAGCCAATCCACATATAAACTAATCCTTACCCCCTTTTTTTTTCCTGCCAGGCCATTTCCTACTGCACAGCTACATAACCACCACTAATATTAGCAGAATGAAATGTGGTGGGAACACATGGTTGCAAGGTGGGAAAAGACCACTCCTTGCAGCAGCTAGCACTTCAGTAAGCTCAAAGAAGTGAAGAAGCCATAGCATAAGCATCTGTTCATACAGTCTAGACTACAAAGCACACACAGCCAAGCTAGCTTTAGACTGATGCATTTGAGTATTAGGGCAGAGAGCTCAAGCCAGACTGGCTGCCCAATATGTACCCACGCTCTTGGGCAGCTTTAGTCCACAGATAGAGGAAAAACACCAATACACAACTGCAATTCTTTCCAACTCTGCAAAAGGCAGTGTTTCTTATCTATAGGGCCTAAGCCAGCTCTCACCAATGGCCAAAGGAGCCTTTACACTGACACTGACGGAATGAGATCAGATCTGCAGTATGCGAAAATAACAACAAACAGCAGCTGCTGTATTTCCCCCTGCACTGCCCTGCTCCCGCATCCTTATAATTTCATTCCATGTTTTTTAGTATATTTGATTTCAGGAACTGCAGCTTTATGAGATAAGAGTATCTGCCTAATTTAAAGGAAAACCAAAATATTATCCAATAGCTTTGCAGAGCTTAGAGGTACAGAAAAAGAGCAGATTAATTAGAACAATACTGCCCCCATAAAGAAACAAACAAAAAGAAATCTATCTCTACCTTCATGCTACCCCCATGTTTTTGCTTTTTAAAATCTTAGGATTTTCAATTATTTATTACTTTAATACTTAAAAAAATTATGCTTGCTTTGGAATTGTTCCAACAGACTGTCAAAACATGAACACTAACAAAAATAAAAGCCAAATTTGCACTGATACCAGCAGTGCTGAAAACCTCCTGCCCTAAAGAAGGAGGCTGCTGTGGGAATGTGTACCGTTTATCATGACTGTGTCCTTGTTCCTCACAGTATTTATTTGATGCACACAGCAAAGCTATAAAACACACACTATAAGGTCCATGACACATGGCTACAAAAATACCATCTCTGACATTCTGAGACTTCTGATGGAGGAACTGCAGAGACCTGCACTGAGTTCAGAGTCTAAAAGACCCTTCACAGTGGACTGGCCTTCAGAAGGAAAGCAAAGCAAGCACATACTCATGTTTGAAGATAAATCATGGTAGATCAGCTTCTACTAGTGAAGAGGGCTTGTTCTGCTCACAGCACAACAGCATTGCATGCGACCTCTCAGAATCAGGTGCAAGCTACCTTTTGTACATATACCCCTTCTTTCTGCTGAGTGAAAGGAGGACCTGTTACATCATCAGCAGAGATTGTATCTCCTCCAGACAAGCCAAATGCTGCTACACAGAGACACAAAATTGTACGAATCACTTTAAAAAATTCCCAATAAACAAGCACCACCCACCCAGCACTCCCCCTTCCCCCCACCCCACAAAAAACAACAACAAAAAACAACTCAAAAAACCCCAACCACCAAACTAAAGAGAGAGATTAAAAGTTACTAACAAACACCGGGACTTCTTAGTGACCTCGTGGTACTTGAGCCTCCCTCAACCGCATCAAGGTCACTTTTCTCCCCCCTAGCTCCAGGAAAACTAGCAACTTCATTTCAGCAGAAGTAATTGTATTACCTAACCCTTATCTGGCACTTTTTTATCTGTACTTCTCAAAAGAGGTCAATATCACTATCTGCATACGATACCACTATTTGCATGAACTCCATCATTAGCACACAAATCACTTCAAAGCGTACAGTGTCCAGTCCCAAGCCAGTAGCTGCTGTCACCAACAATGAACCCAAAAGAAAACACCCGTGAAGCCTTGTTCTATGCTAAACCACAAAACCACCTCCTATTTAATCTACTGACTTGAGAGTTTTAAAATTATGGAATAATATCAACACTGAGAGTCTGGAATTTTTGTTCGTTTTAACTACAGGAATTGTCATCAGCTGTATGACCTTACAGGTGTTCACTCAGCCTGACCCTGTTGTTCCTCAGCCTACATGCCCACTGAAGCCAGTGGAAGCTTTGTCTTCTCAACAGTGCTACATTAGCTAGATGAAAAGTTTTGCTGCCCCTGGCTGTATGGAGGTTAAAGATGGGCATCTGCCCTTGTGTTAGAAAACTGAGCTAACTGGACACACTCACAGATTCACAATTAGGGGTTGGAAGGGACCTCTAGAGATCATCTAGTCCAACCCCCCTGCCAGAGCAGGATCACCTAGACCAGATCACACAGGAACAAGTCCAGGCGGCTTCTGAAAGTCTCCAGAGGAGACTCCCCCACCTCTCTGGGCAGCCTGTTCAGTGCTCTGTCACCCTCACAGGGAAGAATTGTTTCTTCACGTTCAGTTTGAACCTTCTGGTTTACAGTTTATGGCCATCGCTCCTAGTCGTGTCACTGGACACCACTGAGAAGAGCCTGGCCCCGTCCTCCTGACACCCACCCTTTAGATATTGATAAGCATTGATAAGATCACCCCTCAGCCTCCTCTTCTCCAAGTTAAACAGATCCAGCTCTCTCAGCCTTTCCTCATACGGAAAGTGCGCCAGGCCTTTCACCATCTCAGTGGCCCTGCGCTGGACCCTCTCCAGCAGCTCCTTGTGCTTTTGAATTGAGCCCAGAACTGGACACAGCACTCCAGGTGAGGCCTCACCTCACTCCTTCATGACCGTAACGGTAAGAAAGCTTCACAGAATAGTTCATAATTAGCTGTAAAAAACTGAGTACTGACAATAGTGATATGTTTGTTATCACCACCTATTTCTGACTGAGAGTCAGTTATACAGCCTGGATGTGCCCTCCCCTGTCATTCCAGCCCAGCCCAGCCATCCCCTGGCAAAAAAAAAAAAAAAAAAAAAAAAAAAAATCAACCCAGTCCCTTTGCTGCAAAACACTTCAGACAATCAAGAGCTTATCTAGGCATCTCAGTGATTTTACAGTGTTACACATATCCTAGTATCACAAGAATATGTTTTACCTTGAGGCAAATGTTTTAATTTATGTGCATGTGAGCTATTTGCAATACCTCCACCAAATGGAGCCCATATAACCCGTCGGATGGCTTTCACCCAATCTTCCATTTCATTCTGGGAATTAGCCATGAGCAGGAAAGCCTCATGATTGACAGGCATCTTTTCCCGGTCCCCTGCACCACCTGAAAGACAGAATACAAATCTCTTAGCATCTAGTTTAGAAGACAGCAACCAAAACCACCAAAAGTCAGGGTCAAAAAGATCAAATTATTATTTTAATTGACCAGTTTACACACAAATCCTACTCATGCTGCAGCACCCAGAAAGCACAGGTTGGTAGAAGATCAAAGCAGAAGTGCAAAATGTGCATTTCCAGTGTGGGAACCTGGAGATGTTGTACCTGCTGTCCCAACAATAAGCAAAGTGAAAGCACAGGCTGTAAAACCCTGCAGGAAGAGTACAAAATGAATTCCACATACCTGTGCTGAGGAATTGAGACATTATTACCCAAAAGGGGGACCAAGCAAATCATAAGACATTTTAGTACTTGAGATGTAGAAGTTGCAAGATCATCCACTTTCCCCAAGTTCCTGGGAATTTCTAGTCTCAATACAGAAAAAGGGACTCATTCTGATTGGGATCCAATTCAGAAGGAACGTTTTGAAAGGGAGTTAAGACTTGGAGATATGAATCCGACTCTTCCACTCGAGATAAGAACTTCAGGATGTATTAACACTGGCACGCAATATCTCAGGAAAGTACTGACGAGAATATCAAAGGCACAGAATATTAAACACACTTAAATTGTCATATATCCGGCTACTCCAAGATTTACAACATTTTCACCCTTCTTTCCTGTTTTCTTTTTAGGTCAGCAACCACTTCAAAGCCTAAATCTCCCCTCACCCTTCATTTTATGTTCCAGAGCTGTATACCACCTAATGAGGGCCACATAAATGCATAAAAGCTTTACTGGAGCAGTCTCTGTATAAAAAGGCTACTCATCCTGTCCAGCACAGCAGCTGCATCACTAGCAGCCTGGAGCTTCTCCATCACCATGGAAACTGCCTTTGGCTTTGCTACAGAGATAACATCTTAGCCGTTGTGTCACTGTCATTTCCACCTTTACATGTTTTTCAGTGCCTGCTGGCAAGCTAAAGCTGCCAGCCTGCGCTGAGGAGCTGAGACTGCCTGTCCATGGAATTCAGAGATAAGAGCAGGACGATGGTATGCAGTGTTTTCTGCAGAACTGATTTAGCATACACGGAACGTGGGTCTCCTAAATCCTCTCTAATCTGGGGAAAGGAACAAGCTGGGAGCTGCCTGCAAGTAAAGGAAGTACTTTTACTTGCTATTAATTGTTTCCTGGCCTAAACACACACATGGATCATATGCTGATTTGCAAAGCAAAAGGGGTGAACTGACATGTGTTGTGAAGGATTTTGTGGCTGAGAAGCAAATGACTGAACTGGGAAACTGAGGCAGTCTTTCAGTAAAGAAGAGAGAGAATGGCCACTCGGGACTAGAGATGCAGCTTAAGAAACAACAGCCATATTGCTTTTTTCCCCACAAGTACCAAATTTTTTCTTCTTTCCTCATAGCAACTTCCCAGACAGACTCCCATTTTGAATTTACTGAATGATTCAGTCTTTAAGATATATGAAGCAGAACAGCTCTCTAGCTCAAGGCTAGGATGCAGGCATCTGAGCAGATCAATGCTCCACCATACTCCACTGCAAGAAGGACACACTTCATCCTTTGCATACAGAACTGCCAGAGCAGGAAATTAGTCTGTGAAACTCCTGTCACAGCCTAATTCTTTTACCAACATACTCAGCCTTACAGTGAAAGCTGAGGTCACCAAGTCTAATTCTTGTACCTTACCAGGCAGATCTATTGCCATGCCTTTTCACAACCAAGTATCTTACAGGAAATATATCGCAAGAAAGAAGATTTTCACAGCCCTCAGTACACATCACAAACCGGGGTTCAGGATCTGGCAGACTGAAGAGCTAGCTCAAGGTCAGGCCACCTAAGGAATGAAACAGTCTCAAAAAAACATGTACTGTATGGGTCACACCACCAGCAAACAATGAAGCCTAGTAGAGGTAAAGCACAGATCCCATTCTTAAACTGAAGGAACCCAGCTGAAATCTTGCCCACCCAAGCCATGAAGGACCAATAAGAGACCAGAATCTTTGCATAGAATTAATTAAAGACCACAAATTTAGTCAGAACAGCTGAACTAACCCACACAAAGATTGACATAATAAGCTTAATAAACAGAGAAAGATGACTTCTTACTGGACTTCTGCAAAAGTGGTGTCTCAGTACATTCCCACTGAATCACTGTGTACCACACGGACCTGACTAAAACTCTCCTTCCCCTAAGATATTACTTTGCACCAGCCAGCTGCCTTCTAAAACTTCTTGGGCTTTTTCATGCAAGTATTTAGGGAAAACACATTTATATTTCTATTTGAGTCTGTAAAAAGTAAAAACAGGATGGGAAAAAAAAGATTCCTCTACAGTCTAGACCTGAAACTCTGCCAAAAACTACATACAGCTTCTCCGTGGTTGGTGTTCCCCACTGAAACTTTAAATAGGAGCAAGGTCATGACCTTACACAAGCTGCCTGTGGGATAGTCAGTAGTGACTAGTCACATAAGTACAAGCAAATGAAGACAGCTCCATGCACGGAGGCTACCTTAGAAACCAGAATGCACTTAAGAATTGCTTCTTAGAGAAAGCCTCATACGTTCGTATGACATGAATATGCAGCTGCAGAGCATGCAGACCCATGTATAAGGTGTTTTTTTATAGGGTTTTGGGTTTTTTTAATCACATTTTAATCATGTTCCTTTCCACACGACCGCCTCCTTTCTCTACATCCTTGAGGCAACAAGCAAAACTAGAGTTCCCTGAAGGGCACAGTTCAGACATGTCTCTCTACATTGTTGTAACATTCAACAGGTTTTGAGTCTTAGTAGTCACAAGAATGAGAAACAGCTAAGTTCAAACACTCAGATCTTCTTAAAAAAAGCCCAAGTTAACAATACCACATACACCTTCTGAAGTCCAGAGTTTTACCAAAATTCACAGATGCTTTCTTTTCTAGGCTCAGACCCAAACCAGGATCTTGTTAGGAGTTTCTGATCTGAGCTGGCAACACAAATGCTGTATCAGTTCCAACATCCTAGTCTTTAGGAAGTGTTTTAGGAAAAAAATTTAAACTTTCCAGCCTAGAAACACTTGGATATGGAATTTTAGTTTTCCCTCTCACAGCAATATGAAGTTTGCATTCAGATACTGCATTCACACCTCTCCTCTGCCACTAATGGAGTTCCAGACCTACTACAGTTGCCATTAGAGTTTAACCCTGAAGCACACAAGTGCTTTTTCTATTGCATGAATCAAACAGGGCTCTGGCTACTCAGCACCATGATTAGAACATTCTGCTAATGATTTTAAACACAGACAAGGGCTTTTCATTCCCTTGAACAGAACTTCTCACTCATCTTCAATCAAGTGCCCATACAAACACGACTGGCCCTCAGAGACCAACTCTGCACAGCTCAGGATTGCCACGGGCAGACATTTCAGTCCTTCTGCTTAAAGCTACTTTCATCTCCAGACCAGAGGAAAAACAGAACTATCTGCAAACACAGAGTGCCAGCAACCCAACAGATGTGGCAGAAGCAGGGGGTTTAACTTCAGGAATGAATAGTCCATCTGCTTCAGCATTAACTTATGACCAGGGGGATCCCTGCATTCAGCCGTGCGCTCTGGCGCAGATTTCCAGTGCACGTTGGACTAGATGCACTGGATTCCACCCCATCCATAAAGCAAGTTGGCAGCTCTACTTGCTTCTGTCCTAGGTGTACAGAAACTGAACAACTTCAAGACTGGGAAAGGTGACAGCAACCATGCAAGTACATACAGTAAATGTAATAGCCTAGAAAGATTAATTGGTTATTGCTCACCACCCAAAAGGGCTGCAGGTCCCATCTGACTTCAATGATTTGACACCTCTGCCTCAAGATACCTTTGTGCAGTTGCTTTAGTTACACTGGTAGGCATCTTGCCTCGAGGGAACAGCACAGCTCCAGGCCCCTAGCTGCACTGCATGGATGCTCTCTCCCAGGCCCAGACTAGTCAAAGCTGGCAGAACTGCTCTCATATGCCGTCTCCTCTTGTGGTTTGTGCAACTGCATTTCATATGGCCTCGGAGCCACCTGCTGCTGATGTCAGCTGTATAGCATTCACCTCAACGCACCACCTCCTAATCCTTAATAGCAGTCCTCCTTTCAGCTCTCCTCTGCGCCCCACAAGAGGAAAGCTTAAATACTGAAAGACTGGGCATACCTGACTTGCTGAAGGTCAGATGAAGTGCTGCAGGAGCAGCAGGAATCAGAATCAACACTTCAAAGCCCTCTTTACCGAAAATTCTTCCTTTTTTTACCATCCTTAGTCCGGTAAGCGCAAAGCAAACCATAACGCTGTCATTATGTGAGATTTACCTGTGCTGCCCTGTGTTCCTGTTCAAAGAACCTGTAAAAGATGTCCAGTTGCATCACTCCCTTTATACAGCTGTTTTCAATGAGGAAACATCGTAATTTTTTGTTTGCCTTGAACTTCATTCACACAAGCTTAACCTTCTTAAGATCAACATTTGTGGAGCCAAGCCTTAGATCCCCCTTGTCTGTATGGAAACAGAAGTTCAGGAGGAACAGAACTGGACTTCCTAGTAGAAGACGTTACTGCCTCACTGCCTGTTAAAGGAGGAACTTTTCTATTCTCAAGTAAAGCTGCTGTTGGGTTCTGCTGATGTTAGCAGCTTCTTTTTTCGTTCAGACCCTTTCCCTTCCTTCCACCCTTCATCTGGTTTGCTTTTCACCCATTTCTTAAATCATCCTGCTTACTGATGTGCTTGTGTATTGCCATTATATCAGCCCTACTGAAAATTTACACAATTACAAACGCTTGCGTATATGTATATATTTACATGTTTGTATTGCTTTGGTGTGGAGTGGTATTTTGGGTAAGGGTGAAATTTAGTTGGCCATGTGCATGCTGCTGCAGTGTGTTGGGAGGCAAATGGCAGTTCAAGGTTGAATTATGAAAGGGGTGGCTGGTGGGTAACGCAAGGCCCAGCTGACATGTTTGCCCTCAGTACTAAAGCAAGTAGTGGCTGGAAGCCTTTGATTACTGACAAGCAGCAACAAAGACCTTGACAAATGGACAAAAACTAGCACCCACAGCTGAAAAAAACCCAATTGCAATGATTCATCTTCCCTGACCTTCTCTTTATGATTGTCTTAATGGTATCAGATTTTGGGCTCTAAGATATCCCCAATAATAAAAAAAGGTGAAAAATTAGGTATATTAATGCTCTCAAGATTAAAGGCGGCTCTATTAGAGCTGTTTGTTTTCTGGATGAGCCCTTAACAAAAGGGAAAACTTGCTGTGAATACAAAGCTGATATTGAAATGCTCCATTTAAGCTACTTAAGAAAAAATAGTAAGAAAAATCAGAATTATTCAAGGAATGACAGATAAAAATAAGGACAACCGACATGTTCTACAAGGGTATAATCTGTTAATAACTGAGTAGTAAAGAGCAATGCGGTCTTGTCATGATTTTGTATTTGTAACTATCTGTCTATACCCACCCACCCATCTATTCATCTGAGATATCCAAGTTGGATGTTGATTTAGAAGCAAACCCGTGATCACACTTCAAAAAGCTTACAAATTAGAAAAAAAGAGGTTTGAGAATTTAGTATTATACTAAGTGCAAATAAAAGAAACAAGCTTTGAGTGAAATAAATGCACTCTGCCTCAGTTACAATGGACAACATAATGACAATTGTTCCTAAAGAAACATGCACCTTTGTAGGTGAAGGGTGTTTTATTTCCACAGTTTGGAAGGAGTTTGAGGAGATTCTAACATTTCAAGTTTTATTTTGTTGTGTCAATGAGGAAACTGAAATCTTAAATTCCTTTTATTGTATTAAGTTCAGCTCATAAACTGACATGGTTCAGATTTTCTTAGGGCAGGATTTACAAGCATGCACTAAAATCTCATTGACTTTTCAGTCAAACATAAATGCCTAATTTCCTTAAATGCTTTTCAGTCCACCAGATTTATTGATAGTTACAAGTAGGTGATCAAATTGAACTAGATGTCCTTGCAGAGGATTTTCATGAGTCCCGAAACAGTTTTTAGATCCCAGATCTTAGACTTCATCCCAGAGAATAAAGAAAAGCCAGGTAAACACTCTAAAGACATCTATGAACTAATCCAAAGGCCCTGTGATCTGTTCTCCCCTCCCATGCCTTCTGTGGTTTCAGACACCATTAAACGGCTTTTAAGAAGCACCAACAAAGAGATTAGACCTCAGAACTGTGGTTTGTTATGTAAAAATTCTGACAAGACTTAACATGAGCAGAGGCACTACAGCTTCTCTGAACTGGTACACAGACTACAGAAAACCCTTCAAAATTCAAGGCTAGTGTTCTATTTCAGTTGTCAGGATCAAGTATATAATCACTAAAACTGTATGCAAGAAATAAAGATTTGGTTTAATCTTTGGCCTTTTATATATCTAAAAATTGTATCAGGTTAGCTTGACTTTCCTCCCTGGAGCTGTCTTACTTGATAATGTGTGTAACCTTTATTACTCTAGACTTATCTATTAATTAAGCTGAAGAACTGGTTAATGCTACCAATCACTTCAAATAAACCAAAACCTTGAAAATAAATAAAACCATATTCCAGGTAGGCTACACACTGGTAAGTGGTGTCACACTCCAGGAACTATGGCAAACAGAAAAAAAGATGCAAGATAAGAGGGAGAAAAACAGTTTCAAGTACACTTAAAGGAAAAGAAAGTAGCATTGCACATAAAAGCCACCTTGAACCCCTGCTTATAAAACCTGCTTACATGCATTCAGTGCTTTGTAATGTTTAAGTTTACTTAAGCTGAATTCCTTTTTAATGTGATTTATCTGCCTCAGGCTGAACTGTGAGAAGTTTCAGTAAAAAATCTTCAGTCATTTTTTAGTTACACTTCTGGAATTAAAAACATATTGTAATAGTACTCCAATGCACTCGTGCCTCCTTGTTTTCAATGATTTGAAATTTCAAGAGAGGAGACTACTATGCTGCCTGGGATGTGCTGCTCACCATAGCCACAACGCACAGTTTAACTTGGCTAAGGTGAATTCACAACTGTGGGAAGGCCAGTTCTACTGTAGCAGACCAATACGTAGGGTTGGAATGAGCCCAGGTACAGCATGAAACTGCTAAGTACATTATTTTTTTCAAGGACAGAGTATCTCCTTTGTACCAACACAGCTCAGGCACCATTCCCTCCACCTTCTCTCTACAATTACTTTGCACCAGAAAAGAAATGGCCATTAACAACAATCATGCTGCCTCCCTGACTAGAAAGGATTTGGGAGCCTGTGAAAAGTGCCCCCAACTCCACAAAGTATCCCTGTAAGTAAACTGTATTGTTATTGCTTCTGGTTTTGTATCAGGTTCTACTAGCTAGCAGCAAGACATGAAATCTCTCTAACATGGTTAGAGCTAGTTTAGGATGCCCGAAGTATTCCAAAGAGGAATCAATCAACAATAATTAACATGAGGAGCAACTGCTACACCAGCAATTGCTAGGAGCTGCATGACACCATTTCGCCACTGCTGCGACTTGTGCATTTCATCCCTAGTGTGAATTCTAGAGTACTGATGGTCTAATTATGTCCAATGATGTCTCAGGGGTTAGACTGTCAAACAAGTGACAGTTTGCTCAATTAAACCCTTGCAGCTCTTGACTCAAAGTTTCCTGATAGGGGGTTACTGTGGAGACTGAACATGTTCACTTCAAAACCTAGATCATGACAAACATCAGCAGCTTCTTAGGTGGAGCTCTCAGTGTGCAATGGCATGGTCACGGCCTCTTAACAGCAATATCTACTGACAAAACAGACACATTTAGGGTACAGTGTTGCCTCTGCTGACACTTACACTCTTTTGCCTGCCAGGCAACATTTCTGCCACCTTGGCACCAGCTTCACACTGGAAAAGAGAAAAAGTTCTTACTGGAAAAGAACCTGAAGGTTTTGGGAGCCCAGGCATAGCTGTGATTCAGCTTCTTCCATTTGCAGAAACTTGAACTCTAGAGCTCACAAACCCTTCCTTCAAAATCTGACATGTTGCCAGCTCTTAGGGAGATGTTCACCTCATGAAGTGTCTGCCTTAGAATGACAAAAAGAACAACTTCTGTCCCTCTCTACAGGTGTGCTGGAAAAAAGGAAAAAGAAATGCCACTTCTTCCCCTCACAAAAAGACGACCCTAACCCTGCAACAAAAATCAAGTCTGTGGTGGTGATGGCAAGCGGGGATGACAAGAGGGAGAAAGAAAAGGTTGACTAGCTTTTTCCTCAATATGTTCCACAGTCTTGTACCAACAGCAGGCTGTTTTTCCTTACTCTCCTTTCATCCACTCCAGAAAACTAACCTTTGCAGTCTTTCCTCAGTATATTCAAATCTAGAAAGTTACAATGAGCTTAGTCCCCAAATAGTGACGAAACATGGAACTGCCTGGGCTACGTAGAGCCCCTGGGTCATTTCACTGTCCTCTGGTTTGGATGGAAAGGAAATGAATTTTTCTCTGGCCAACAGAAGCCACACACTCACAGGGTGGCAATTCAGGCTAGCCTGCTGGCAGACGCTGTGTGCCTGTCCTTACCAGGCACGTTGGAGGAGACATCTAAGTTAATAAGGCAACTATGAATTTGAGGGTATAAAAAAAGTTACATACGTGTGTATGAAAGACTCAGAAAATAGTGGCACATGTATGGAAAGCAGGCCACACAGTTCCATGTAGTTCTTCAAGGCAGCGAGTGCTCAATGCTTCTAAAGAATGTACCAAATTATATATTCCAGCTGTGGTTATGTTTACACGCTATTATAAAGGAGGAAATTCCTTCCTGACCAAAGACGATGATACTTCATGCTTTGAAATATCTGAATGAAAATAACTGGATAATTTTTATGCATTACCATGCAACCACAAGCAATTTTCTAATTCTCATAAATTTCTTCAAATTTAACACTGAAGACAAGAGTTGAGGGAAATTTTAAAACCTGACAAGAAATTACTTACCACAGCATCAGAATGGCAAAGTCTGAGCCATTTTTCTTTAATAATTTTATATGGGAGAGATAATATCCAACTTCTACATTCTTCTAGAACTGTTGTGCTCACATTTTCCAGGTCTGCTGACTGAGAGGAATGAAGTGGGGTTTCATGCCTTCTAAGTAAGTATCTCTACAACTACCTTCTCCTCCTCCTTACCCCTCATAAGCCTATTTTTTCTTTCCTCTGCACCTAGTCCACCATGAAACCAAAGACATCCTTACTTTATTTTTAAAAGACTACATGTCTCCCATCTTAGTCAATGCTCTGGACTTTAAACTAAGGAGAATGGAAGTGAAGCCATCAGCTACTGCATCTTAGGCTGTAGACACCAGAGCCTTTAGCATGTAAAGACTTCAGTTCTCTGTAGACTGAATACAGAGTTCTACAGTAATTCAAGCCAGAGAATTACAATCATTATTATTTTCTTTAGTGAAGTGACTGAAGCTTTACAAGTACAATTTTGACAGCAGCAAATAAATGGACTATCATTAAGGACCCAATAGTTACAGACCTTGTTTTTACAAAAATGAAGCTATTTGTCACATTAATGCAGAAGAAGGATTGAAATGCAAAACACTGCATAATGTAGGCCTTTGGCAAAACGTTGGCAAATGTGGAAAAAAGACTTGCCAAATTAATGAGACAATGTAGATGGAAGTACTACTGATCTAAATCCAAACTTAGGAGCTCAGGGATATTCTGACCCAAGTCCACAGTTTGTTATAATTTGCACAAGTTGCCCAGAGAAGCTGTGGATGCCCCATCCCCGGAAGTGTTCAAGGCCAGGCTGGATGAGGCTTTGAGCAACCTGGTCTAGTGGAGGGTGTCCCTGTCCATGGCAATGGGGTGGGAACTAGATGATCTTAAAGGTCTTTTCCAACCCACACCATTCTGTGATTCTAGGATTCTTTACTAACAAGGAAAACTAAAAGAATTTCCACAAAGGAGCACAGAAAAGAGAGACATGCTTAGGAAACATTGTCATTAACAGGAATGTGCCCCAAAAGTCCTGAAGTCTCACACAGGTATGTACAGCAACCAAGTATTATAGTGCAACTTTCTCCTGGTGTGAGAGCCTATTTGCAGCATGGATGTTCACACTGACAAGCCAAACTCTGTAACTACACTCCAGTTATCACCAGAGCAAGAAACATTACCTTATGAAAAACCTCCACTTTCCCTAAGCTTCGAATCAAGTACCAGGTAAAGGGACAGAGCATGTTTACCACATGCAGTTTAGGACCCACATATTATGGGAAAACCCAGTCATGAGCATATTTTATGCCATTCAAATACAGAAGATTAAGTTCTTATCCCGAGGAACAAAAAAAGCCTTGCTCAATGCAAGTTGTAATATATTGCTTCAGAAATGCCAGGGTTGCCAGTTTACCTGTTTTTGCCGGAGTGACATTAACTATAATAATTACACGTAATTATTATGCAGATTTAGGCCACTGAGAACTAGAACTTGGGTGAGACTGGTGGAATATCAGCCTTATTGCTTGAAATGCTCTCTGTAGGCAACATATTTGTGTATTTTTATGCTTACAGAAGTAGAAAGCCCATTTTGACAATGCTGACATTAGTGGGCCTGCTCCACAGATACATTTAGCCCAGTTGGGCCCCTAAGAAAATGAAAGCAGGGAACAGGGTACATGTATCTGCCTTGTGAGCCTCCTCCCTCTCCTCCTTTCTTGAGTGTGCACAACTATATGCAGCCATTGCAGGCAGCATGCGTTATAAGAATTTTTGTCTTTGCAGTCAAAGGCAGGATAACAGCCAGAAATCAGGATCTGCTCAGCCAGTGACATGGTATATTAAAAAGCCTTCCAGCTTCTGTTTCAAAACAAAGAAATCTTGATAAGCCTGAAGCCAGCAGCTGCTGCCAGCAGCATGCTGCTTTCCTTACCTTGGGGACACCTGCTGAGCTGGGGCCTGTTTAATATTACATTAAAACAGCGGCTATCCAGATAATGAATTATGTATCTGCAGTGACGCTGTGGTATGCCAGGAGCTGGGGAGGACAAGGTTCGGAAGTGGAAGAACCATCTGGGTTAATGGTCTGCAAGGCTGTTTAAAAAACAACCGCCACCACTGACGGCTTTATGGTTTGTGTGAGCTCCAGTCAGGTAACAGAGGGAACTGGGGGAGCAAGGCAAGTGACTCCTCCTTCCTTCCCCATTTTTTGAGAGCAATCAGGTGAGTTTTAAAGTCCCTCAACAGTTACACAAACCTAAAATGAGTGAAAAAATGACAGAGCTATAAGCTTGCATGACTTGTGACTGCAACCAGTTTTACAGGCCTAGCATTAAAGACACAGAAGATTACCTTTTACCATCATTTTTATTTAAAGAGTCCATAGCGTGAAAGCAAGAACCTGAGACCTGCCTTGAAAGTCTGATCCCTGCCCTTTACCTCTCCCTGAGAACTCAGTCTACAGTCTCTGAACCAAATGTGCAAGCACTTGCCAAACAGATGCTGCTACAGCCTTCCAGAGAGGAGATGTAACAATTTTTTTGCCTTGTTTAAGTTAAGTTAGGTGATCTGGGTGTCTAGGCATGAAAGCATTACATAAAAATGATTGTAAGGAGTGAGCATATATGTAAATGTATAACCAAATATCTGTAGGCTTTAGATGTTCCTGTTTGCAGATATTCCAGTCCTGTCCATGTTAGAGTCTAAATATGACTGAAAGCTGATTCTCAGGAGGCAGCAGTCAGTAATAAGAGCCCTTCATAACATACACCTTATCCTAAGATACCTTATTCTAAGACCAGCTTCATCCAGTCCAGTTCTGTTACTTCTCTGTCCAATTTTAAAAAATCCAACAGAGTGGTGACTGCCTTTTTCAGGTAAGGAACAGCCACACCACAGTAACTGCAAACCAATCTTATGACAAGCATAAGAAAGTAGAAGTGATTTCAGTGCATGCTTTAGCTATTAACAAATAAATTAAAAGAAATCAAAAAAGATGTTCCATTACTACAATATGCTTGTCACACAGAACTAAACATTAGTGTTTTGGGGGAACAGGCACAGAGAGGTTAAAATTACTTTCCAGGTTATAGTGTGCATCAGTGGGGAAATGCCTTCTCTGTATTAAAAAGCAAAACAAAAAAACAAAAAAAAAAAAAAAACCAAAACATAAACAAACAAAACTCCTACAAACACAGAACCAAAAACTTCACATTCTACAGTGAGAAATTCCTATATACCTGTGGAGAACTGAGATAGAGAGGCACTATATGATTTCTAGTATGACATTGGCTAGCGACTAGCAGAGCCAGGAATGAAAAACAGAACTACCACATCCAGGCATCCTGGATTAATCAAACACTGATTCTCATAAAGCGAGGAATACTGTTTGGAAGGTCAGTCGTGTGCAACTGCAAAGGCAGTGCCAGACCTAGACAGCAAAGAATGAGAGAACAAGTTGAACAGCATAAAGATTGCTCCCCTAGCACAGGATGAAAAGCAGGCGACTTTCTCACCAAAGCAGTGCTCTCAAAATGGGAAAGTCACATTAGAAATTAGGAGTCTGTGTATATCAAAAAGCTGTTGCTTTGCTCAGCAGCCACAGTGGTTGCCTGACACCTCCTCTATTTGGAGAGCTTTAACTGGTGAACTGAAGTCACTGCTCTCTCAGCAGCATACGCATGACTCATTGAGAGGCACAGCAGTGTGCTGGCCAACTCTACCACTTGAACGCTATGCTTCTTGGCAGCACTGGCCTCTCAGGCTGCTGAATCCCAGAGCCCTGTGGAGAAAGTGGCCTGGATCCCACAGAAGCCTAGATTCTGGTTGGATAAACCCCCAAATCCACTCAGATTTCAGTACTGACGGGGGAGATTTGCACCAGAGCCACATGGCTCTGCAAGTCATTCGCTGAATGACAGATGCATCTCTGTGGTGCCCTGCCAGCTCTTTTCATGTCTCCAGGCCCATGGAGTCCAGGACACCAGTTCCCTGAGTCTCCAACCACCCAAAGCAAGAGTATGCAGTCAGGATCCAGACTGTATCCTCTACCCAAATGCCTTGCTATGATCCCAGATACCTCACCACAAAACATTTGCACCCTGCTGCATCCCAAAGTTACGGAATGAATTTATTTTAGGAGTTTGTAAGACTGATTTCTAATCAAAGCAACAGTCCTAGCAAATAACACTCACAAGTTGAAAAGGTAAGTTATCTCCAGAGTCCTTTTCTACCTCATTGTGAGGCTTTTGTTCTCTTCTCTCTACTGAAGCATCCACTAGATATGTGGATAAGGAAGTTTAATAAAACACAAAGGGTCAGATCACACTGCCTGGGCTTCAGAGTTGGAAGTAAAGACACATACCACCACAATTTCTAGGTCCATCTAATGATGGAGCTATCCAGCTCCTATTCCCTCCTCTCCAGCCCTACAAGACTGAACTGGTGACACATGGTTGACTGGACAAAGTGTTAACATAAGAGCAAAATCACGATGGCTGCTTTTCAACATGACTGTCATAGATACAGAGCATCCTCATCTCCAGTCCTGGCCCTTACTCCCCTCAAACCATAGGGTGTTCTATGGATTGAACGCTTCCTTTCACTGAAATAGCCTCTCTCAACTTCCCTAATGCATACAAAACCACCCACCCTGCAAGCACATCGTAAGAGGAAAATCAGGCACAGACAGAAAGGAGCAGGAGAGGCAACAGAGATCAGGGCCAAATCCTGCCTTTTAGCATGGCCACCTCTGAGGGTCCACACAGACTCATGCTCCGAAAGCATACTAAAAGCAGACACTGAGAGTCTCATAGGTCGGCATCAGGCAAAAACAATCTAATCAGCAGCCAACAGACACCCTGAGGTTGCTGGGCGTGGGCTGCTCTTTTCAGGCAGCAGCGAACAGACTCCATCCCAGGAGTGGCAGCCACATCACTTGTCTGCTGCACATGGCATTTTCCCCAGCAGCTTCGTTTGCTGAACACAAAGTCAGCCCACAACATTAAAGAACACCCCCCTTCTTTGAAGTTGAGATTGTTTGGCTTGCCTGGCTACAAACTAAAACTGCACCTTAATCATTCAGCTTTGAAGTCCTGCAAATCTACAGCTGTGGTAAAGTAAGGACCACTCGGCAATAAAACATTCTTTATTAATTTTTTTGAATTTAATAGGAAAAGGCTGCTGGAGCTGAAACTTTCTTTTTCTCCCACTAGAATTCAAGGGGCAGGTGAAAACATCAATGGTGACTTGCCAGATCTGAAAGAAATTTGACTGTATGACATTTTATAGCCTGGTTTTGAGTAGTGTTGCGATAGTGCTCAGTGAACGGCGAAAGGAAAACAAGTTTTATTGTGGGAGGGCATATGAGTGAGTAAGAACAGTGGGTTTAAACAACAGTCTGCAGAGGTTGATAAATGTTTTTCATTGTTTTAATACCTTATTTAAGGGGGGAGAAAGAGGGGAACGTAACCGGTAGGAGTTTGCTGATGCTTAAAACTGGTAATAGGAGAAATAAAGAAGCCCTTACTTGTATCTTTCCAGAGTCTCTTACTGCTGTGGGTTTCACCAGATGTAAGAGTAAGCTAAGGATACATTACCAAATGAGACCCACAGAAAACCTCCACAGGACAACTGCCTGCAAATGAAAGTATTTTGGCTGTTTCATTTTAGGGGTGTCTGGAAGTTCTCTCAACCCCGACAAAAATAAACAGAGAATTAATTCAGTGTAGCCTCACCTGGAATACTAGTGAGAAGAGAAAATGGAGCACGGTGAGAATAAAGCTCACTTGGGGAGAAACAGGCTTCAGCTACAATTTGGTACAAACGTTGTCCAAAGAGTTAAGAGGCAAAACCCTGCACTGCCTAGGGTTTCAGGCTACCAAACTTTGGAGGAATCAGGTCCCAGTTTCCAGTTCTGCTAGCCACTTTCCTGTATTAATCTGGGCAAGTTCCCTCTCAGGGCTGAATCAGAAGCATTTATCTGGGACTTTTCTTTCCCATGTGACCAATATTTCCAGCCATGAACTTGTCCATAGCCTCACTACTGTCCTTAGACCATCAGAACCTGTGTGAAAGAGACCATACACAAACCTCACTGCTTTTGCTGGCTTGCTCCTTCTCTGTTCAGAGAGACAGAGAATAGCAAGGACAGACCCATTGGAGCCTGTGGCTACTACAGCTTTTATGCAACCGCACTTTTGATGCTATGCCTAGGGCACTCTGTAATCATTTAATGCCTTTTAACGACCACATTTACTTACTGGGAAGGATATCCTTACTCAGATCACAGTAAAAGACTTTGCAAATGAAGTGCTTTCTGAAAGAGCTAGGGGGGATTGCCTCCAGTAACTGGATGGAAAGTGGCTCAAAAACTGGCAGGAGTCCAGCCTGTTCAAAGCAAGATTAGTGATAGACTGATGTGAAACAGCTCATGGAGATGCTCAGCTACCTCAGCACTCCCTCCTCAGACAGATGGGTTCTCCCTTCATGCTTTGGCACTTCCCTACCCACACTGTCCTGGAACCAAGAGGAAAAAGGTTAGTGCAGAGAAGAACAGGCATCAGAAGGAAGCAAGATCCCTATCCTGCCAGCATGCCTGGACCAGGATGTATTCTGAACAGTTGGACTTCACACATCAGAATGATTTTTGGCAGAAGCAGGCTCAGAGGGGCCACACCCTCTACCCACTCTGGCAAACCAAGAAGCTTTTAGAGAAAATCTATTTGGGGTGTTCAGTTGGCTGAAAATTTTCACATTGGGAGTGAGTCACTAAGAATATGACTGATTGCTGTCAGATGGCTTCCCTCAGTCATTTCTTAAAGGCCCAGATTATGCCCATGTTGATTCTAGTTTAAAAATGGTCACTTTATAGGCCCATCTCGCTTGCATAGGCCAGACACCATGCTACTACTGCTCCAGGTTCCTCACTGCCTCCCCATGCACACAAGACTTAGATCTGGGGCTAAGCAAATCACAGCCTCTTCACTGTGGCACCAGTGGTGGCTCCCTACAGAGGCAGCACCACTGAGTCTAGACCTAGAGCCACAGCTCCTACCCCCACCTGCTGCTTCTGGAGGCTTAGCCCTCTTTCATGCCAGCACAGCATCTGCCCCCATGGGTAGGAATGCCAAATCATAGCAAGGCAGAAACAAGGATCAGCTGATTAGGCAAAGGATTGCACAGTGAGTGACTGCTTCCCAGCTTCAAACTGTAACCTTTAGAGGGTCACACTTACTCTTGCTGGATGTCTAAAGCTGGGCTCCAAGCCTAAAGGGACTGCTGTGCATCAAATAAATTACAGCTTCTTACTACAGAGGGGCAAGGAACATGTCACAGCAAACAGGCAGGCATTCAGCAGGATGCGTAACACCCTGCTCTTGCAGCAGGCATCAGGGCTGGGCAAGTTTATCTTCAGGCGCATCTGCTAGAATAGCCTTAATTTACCTGGCTGTACCATCAGCCCTTCCCTGCAATGCCCACCACAAACACCTTTCCTCAGCATCTATCTACAGAGATTCCCACTGTGGCACATGCTGTAAGGGAAAAGAAGCACTAGTCAGCTGAGGGTCCCCAGATGAGGAACAAAGAGGAGGAAAAAATTGTCCTATGCCCCCTTGTAAAGTGGTGTATATATACGTACACATATACAACAGAACTCTAAGAAAGAACTTAGCAAAAGCAAAGTAAAAATTCAATTATAATGTTCTCTTCTTCCTTCTAATAAAAAACTTTGTCCCCATGGTTCTATCCTTATGAACTCCTGAATGATTGTGTAAATTTGCACACACGCACACACATTTTCCTCAACAAAATACCAGAAGTTGCTACCAGTGGCTACTGGTCAGCTTAACTCAATTCTCACATCCCAGCTGCTCTTGTTGAGCAATCCCCTTTTAAAATAGGAATCCAGTAGGAAACACAAAGGCAGGTTAAAGAAAGAAAATTTGCATTTCTTAAAAACATTTTCTTCAACTTTAAAACTGTGATGAAAACCTATAAAATTCCACCTTCTAGCTATGCCTCAGAAACAATTTACATTCAAACAAGTAATTAGGGACATGCATATATTAAATAAAAGCATATATACAGAAATACTTAGCCAGGTAAACAAGTCAGATTCCTCAGATCCCCTGAAATGAATGCGTGTCCCAGCTACCAGAAATCACTGTTTACCTTCATGCAAAACCCACATCTGAACTCCTGGCTAGATAATGAATGTCACAATAAAAACACATGCAATTGAACAGGAAAAATACAAACAATGTGTTTCTATATTAGGAGTTTATTATGTTGTCATTTTTTATAATGCTAGAGGCAAACTGCTCTCTTGAATAGTTTTCTATCTACCTAGAGTTAGGACAATAACATTTCCTGAAAAAGCCACACAGCCATTCTCAAAGTGAACCTCACAACAGTGAGCTGAAAATCAATGTGGAATTATGCACTCAGGTAGCCCTACATAGGAAAGATGCTAAGAGGAAACATGCTTTTCCTTCACATGGTATTATAAGTTATTATTTCAGTGTAAATTTTTAAAAGATGCTCCTTTGGAGAAGAGAAATAAAAATACTAGGGTGCTACTCAGCTGCCTACATAAACTTATCTAGAAAAACAAATACACAGACATTCTGATGCTGTTTTGTTCTGCATTAGGGATTCCATCCCTGTACAAAACATATGCTCCATGTTTAAAGGGTTAAACATTCTCTCGCTTAGTCGGCTTCACTGAATGTAAAACGCAAGATAATAACATACACTGTATCTTGAACCAAAAATGCACATAGCATAATAAAACCCCCTGTGCCAACCGACCCGCAGCATGAATAGATCCATTCCCACTGCTTGTTAATGCAAAATAAATCCTTTACTGTGATTTAAAGCAAAACGGACAACACCAAACACACCAAAAATATGATGACTTACCCTTTCGGAGACACTTGCTTTTCTTAAGATATTTGGCAGTAAAAAACGGCATGGCTGCCACACTAAGGTTTCAGCCAAAGCTGACCTTTTATTACCAAGTGCTAAGAGCAAAATGACTGGACCAAAGAGAGAAAGCAAATTATACCAGATCTTTAAAATGCTCAATGATGAGCAAAGGGAATTCACGAGTGGGATAAAGTATGTCAAGTTGCACGGTGGGGATTGCAGATATCTTTCTGCTCATTAGCACTGCTGTTCGAGTTATTTAAAGTGTGCTCGGGGGAAATGAGGACAATTTCCATGACAATATGTACAGGATCATATAAGGAGGAAGCATTTTTTTTCAGGCAGAACTTCTGCATTACTCAGCTGCTACAGCAACTAGCAATATGTTAAGAAGGTAAGAAAAAAACCACACATCAGGTTTGGATAACGTAAAAAATCTGATTCTATTAACCACTTCTTGTCTACAGTGGAAAACGTATCACTATAAGCCTCCCATGTTATGTCACTGGGCTATCCCCTCATTTTCTTCTTAGGCACTTCTGGAAAAAAGGAAGCCTTGCTAAGCAGCTAAAGTTTTGATTCCAGACAGTCACCCCACTACCCTATGACTCAGTTTACCTATTTTTCAAATGGGGTGACAATACAGTCATGTTTGTATTTATATAAATTTTTGAAGCTCTTGGAGAGTACGTACCAAGAAAAGAACAAGTGCTTAACCCTATTGCTTTGTGCTTCATGATTACGGCTGTTGATTTTCCCTCACTCTGCCATTCTGCTTTTAGGACCAAAGGCCACCTAAAAATCTCTTATTCAGCCAAGATGATCTGATCTGGAAATTCAATCTTATCCTTGTTGCTTCTGCTGACTCTCTGGAGGACTTAAGGCTGTTTGGTACTGACTTCATACCCTTTCTAATTCCACAAAGTTGGGACAGTATATTTAATGGCAATGACATTTATCCATGTCTGCCTCCTTCTAGTCATCTACCTCTAATTCACTCAGCTGCAGCATATTGCTTGGACAGGCAACATCTCCACCCTCGCCCCTTGGACTATAATGGACAATGCCAGAAATCTGACTATGCAGTGTTGGGCACGTCAGCTTCTCTATGCCTCAAGCCTTCCTATGTGTAATGATGATGGAACTCAAAAGCTCATGGACTTGTCATGGAAAATACATAAAAGCAAAAGATCTATACTTCCATGGGTGCCTCAGCTCTGGGATTTTATTGCTTCCAGCTTTTAGGATACTGCCAAGTCATCACTGCACTGAGATGTAAGGAAGGAGTTACCTGAAAGGGGGAACATTTATAACCTATAACCAATAACCTATTGACTGGCTGATTTAAAGTCAGCTTTCTAGACTAGCAAAGGAAGTGATCCTAATGAAACTAGTACTATTCTTCTAAAGTAAAAGAATATACAATCCTATAACGAAGACTATAAATTGTGCACTCCACAAGGTAGAGACATAATAGCGGGGCCATTTGTCGTCAGTGCAGAAATACATTTTTTTTTTAGGAAAGTCAAGTTTCATGCTCGAGGAAAATCCATTCAGCATGCAATCTGAAAAAATTCACCATAGTTTTGTATTCATAAAACCTGTGATGGTCAATAGGTGTGATACATCTGTACCACCATACCAAAACCACCAAGTCTCTGCTCTTTCCTTAGACAGTTTGGACATTAGCTGACAAGCTTTCAGACACACAAACTATTCTTCCATACCAAACTTCAAGCTAACCTCAGTTTAACTTAATTATGTTAACTTGTTTGTGTAAAAAGGTACTTAAGCATATATGGAGAAGAGAGGAACAGTAGACAGGTAAGAGGTGAGAAGAGAGTCCCTATGAGTCAGTGACACAGGCAATTGCCACCTGTGAACCACTGCAGGCTATGGATTGGACTTGTGGAATTTGCATGGTCTTGGAATGGGGCGGGGGGGAAGCCAGTTACTGCCTGTCCTTAGAGATGGCCCAATACTATCTGCTTCAGAAGCTGGAAAAATCTTGTACACGTTAATGTGCATGTACCTACTCCATCTGTTCCATCCATGATCAGACTGGCATACATCTCACCGACAAAGACTGGGGGACACCACTGTGTGTGAGCATGAAAGGAATTGGTCTAGTAAAGTCTATCTACACCCTATTTAATCTGGAAACAATGTTTGATCCTAATGTCATGTTGTCAAAGACGACTCAGACTTTCTCCCAGATTTAACACAATTTATGGCCTGAAAAATCTTTCAATAGGTACTCGGAAACTTCCTCTGGGGGTGGTGCATGTGCAGGGGATCAGAAGAGAGGGGCTTTTCATCACTGCTAACTCCTTCCAGAAGACCCCAAAGAGTTACACAAGAATCTGGTTATTTTGAAGATTCTGAAGGAGAAACTCAGCAGTCAGGATGAACTCAGACATTTCATCCCTGAACCTCATGAAACTTCCTCCTGGTGTCATTGTGTGGTACATGCGAAAAGATGTCATGCCCAAACAGCTCTTGGAACCTCCCCTTTATTCTTCAGCTTCCTCTTTGCCAGCAGACATGCCCCTAACACTGTGACGCACCAGGCTGGAGTTTCTGCCGAAGTAAGTCTGCCCTTTTTGCTCAAGGTAAATTAAAAACAAAAAAACAACAACAACAAAAAAAAAGAAAACAAACAAACAAACAAAACAACAAAAAACAACAACAACAACAAAAAACAACAAACCCCAAACAACAAATAAAACCAGAAATATCCAGTAAAACCACATCACCACAAGGGAATACCCTTCTCTGCTAGTTTAACACAGGGTCAAAATTAGACTAATACAGTAATCCCTCCCAGATGCCTAAGAATCTGACCCTTTAATGACCTTGAACAAAACCCTACTACTTCTAACTCTAGTATCCTTATATTCTGCCTGATTTCCAAGTCACAAAAGCAGAGGTTGCCCTTCTGTTAGACTTGCAATTTCCAGGGAGAACTTTGAATGTACTCAAACAATTTTTGTCTCTCTCATCCAGGGCAATGAAACACAGCCTCTTTCTCTTCCACTCCCCATCTCCTACTGCCACAACCTTCTTTGAGGAACCCTAAGACCTTGTATCTTCATGATTGGGGAACTGTTTATTCTTTATCCTCTAGTATTTTTCTGTTGCTAAGGCATACCTTTCCTTAATCAGCTATTCAAAGAGAGATCAGGTGAAAATTTCTATCCTGACAAAAATCTGAAGACACCGAAAGTCTGAAGAACAGACTGAATTGGATACAAACCCTTAAACATTTTAATTCACCCAGCTTTCAGCCTGCTTCCTTTAGTAATGCTTTTAGAAAGGACTAGATACAATTGGGACTGCCAAAAATCTAAGTATTTCTGTTATGCATTATCACTCCAAAAATGCATTAATATATAGCTATCAAGTCCCTCCTTTGATCCTCTCCTTCCCACAACTTCCAATCCCAGTTCAGAGAGGCTGACTGCAGAGTGCACACAGCACTATCTGCTGTTAGCAGCAAGCTTGCTACTGTGGAGGAAAGCACCTATGACTCTTAATACTGCATTTTCTGTAACAAGTTTCAGTACTGGGTTTCAAAATACTTTACTAAGAAAGTCAGGATCATCTTCTCTGTCTTGCAGATGAGAATTGGAGAAATGGATCTTGGCTTCTGTACACTCACCACAATACTGAAAAAGGGAATAAGAGGGAGATTTTTCTGAATGTACATAAGTGACCAGCATATAGTTTTTTTGTTCCCCTTCTCTCTCCTGTGGCCCAAGAGGATTTCACCACCTCAGAGGAACAGTGGAGTGACTGACAACAGACATGAAAACTCCTGCTTTCTATTAAAGGTCATTAGTTATGACCACATGTTGGAATTTTACAGCCTCAGGGGACCTTCTGCTGTTATTTCCCTCCTGGGCAAAGTTAGAATGAAACTCAGAGAAAGGCAGTGAGATTCTACCTTATTGTTAAAATATCTGATCACAGCCTATGTGATAAGACTACATGGATCTCATAGTCCCTGAATGCAGGGGATGCCAGTGACTGGTGGGGAAGGAGGCAGAGCAGAGGTGGAGCAGTTGCCCTCCATCACCTAATAACACAATGGGTGGCAGGTGATGGAGGAGCAGATGCTCCCTCCCTGACTCCACCACCATGTCCGGGCTGGAAAGGGCTCAAGGCTCTTCATCCCAACATGGTAAATGAGCAGGCAGGTGGCTGTCAGAGGATGGCACGGTCACATGTCAGGCAAAAGCTGCTGTGCTACGCAAGCCCTGACACAGGAGGGATACCAGATGACTGCAGTAATACTCACCCTAGCCTGCTGCCATACCCCAACGTCTATTTTATCAGATGGGAAGAGCATGCACTCAGGATACCCATTTAAAAAGATTTCTACCCCCCCTGCAAAGTGACCAGGAGAGATTTCTATCTGTTGCTGATTGGGTTGATAAAAGCAGCTCTTTTTTCCTTTCAGCAATTTAGAACCCAGCCTGCCCTAAAACAAGTAGGGTCATTTTATTCTGTGACCACATACATAAATTGTATCTTCAGAACAAAGGAATCTCAGGTCAATTAAAAAGATCCTGTGGCTACAATATTCTTCTGGGAAGATGCCATCTACATATGCTTATTACAGCCACATAAATCCCACCCCCTCACTTGCCTCAAGCAAGTAATTGTCTTTAAAAGCAAGCAAAATAATTATTTTTCCAACATACTTGTCATCATTAATTATGGCCGGAATAGCCAAGTAGGAGCTCATGCCTGGGCTTTTAAATGCTTGTAGCTAGTTAGCATGGCTGCCTATAACTTTACAGCTTTTTTCACAGCGTTAACATACTATGGCTTCATTAAATCAAGGCAGTCACTGATGAGCTAAGTATGATTCATCTGCAGCACACTAAGAACCTTCATGCTTATCTGTCCCATAGCACAAATGGGGTTTAATTTATGCCTACGCTATGGGTATAATTCAAGCACTGCTGGCTGTATTCCTAACATCACGTTCAAGCAAACATGTTCCAATGAAGAGTTTCAAAACACAAAGACTGGAGTTTGCAGGAATTAAATGCCAAAAGTCCATTGAGTTAGAGGCATTTCACTGCTCCACTAGCCACCTTTGCAAAGCTCTATGGCATTAGTCTGTGAACATGTGATACTAACTTCCTAAAAACTAGAATGCAAACTTTGACCTGGCTCCTCCACTTCTCCCTGAACCAAGTCTCCCACTGAAGTTGATGGGACTTTCCCTGCATGAAAGCTACAGAATTTGCCCTACTTTTTTTAGTTTGACAGGGTGTGGGGGGAGAGAGGGAGAGATGCTATTTCCCTAGTACATCTCTGCATTTCTTTATTCAGCTTACTGGGACTTCCTAAACTCCCTAAAAGCTGAAGAGGGTGACGTGTTGAAAAATCGCTTGATACAGAAGATTACAATGTAGCATGAAGTCCACCGATAGCTTCCAGAAGGCATTTTTATCTTAATTGATTTTTAAATGACATGTTTCTAAACTAACAACTTTTGTTTGTCAACCAGCCTGCACACAATCTGGCTTCTGAATCGTTGCCACTCCAGGCATTCACACATTTCAGGTCAGCACACCGAAATCAGGAGACTGGCTTCAAACTGATGGGAATTTTTCATTATTATTTATCTTGTGGTTTCTGAGCCTTTGCAGATCCTATTTGGTAGCTTTATTTTAAATCCACAAGCAGCTAAAGACTTGCTTTTTACCAATGAAAGCTGCAAGTTCTACATAATCATAGTACTCACAATTAGGACTTTAAAGGGAAAATGCATGCATAATGAGACACAGCGTAGGAATTCAGGCCTACATATTTCTGAACGGGAAACCCCACAGCCTTGTTACATTTTTTTAATTCTCTCTGGAAATTAAATAAATGAAATCATGTAGGTATCTAAACCTAAACGAGGACAGAAATATCTCTCTAACACTAACAAAGCGGAACAGGACAAAGCAGCAAGTGTATGATGCTTAGTTAAAAGATACTGATACAGCAAACTGATTCAGTAACATTTTACTGCTGGAACTGAGTGTAAACCCTGGCTTAGTGATACACTAGGTAAAACAGGACAGAATAAATCACTGTGAACCTGCAAGCATTATGAGAGCCGGGAAAGAGCCTTTCATTATATCTTCAGCACAGGAAATAGGTGCAATTTTGTCTCTAGTCTTACTAGTGTAAAAAAATTTAGCAGACACCCAAACAGGTTAATGAAATAAAGACAAGGACAGAGAGATGGAAGCTGAACAGAAAGACTGTATGTGCAATAAAAGCTAGCAGCACAGCTTCTGTAGGGTGTCCTCATCTTGCAGCTCCACAGCCGCTGGGTACAATCCATCAACAATCCCCTCCAGCACCATGCAGCTTCTCACTGCATCCTCCAGCACCGCCAGTAACCAGAGTCCTAACCTTGCCCCACGTGTGCAATCAAGAGGATGAAAGCCCCCCCAGGTATCAGTTAAAGGGTTCCCCCCCATCCCCCGAGTAAACCCTGATTTTCATCCTCGTTACACAATTGTCACTCGACAGTCCCTCAAGCATACATAATGCAACACAGTGATGCCAGTCTCACCATGCAAACCTCCCCAGGCTTTTAGAGGGGCAAGGGGAAAGAGGAATAAAATGGTACAATGCAAATCAGCCACATACTGAATTTCAAAGCCACCTTTAATTACAATTTCTTCTTGGTTCCCTGTGTGTTGGGAGCACTGCTCTAAGCAAGCCACACTGGTAAACAGAGTAATGATCATCTCATTACGCTCATTCAAGCACATTACATCTGCCTTGGCAATTTACTGGCTTTGAACAGAATCTGAATTCTAGGCTACAGACAGGCTTAAGTACCAAAGTACTACAGTATTTCTACTTTCACAACCCTCCACTGGGCAGACATTGAGACAGAACTTCTCTTTCATATAAAATCTGTGCAGGTTCCCCTAAGACTCCTAAATAAAGGATGTGCCTTCTTTAAGGGTTACACTGCTGCTTGCCTGTGACCTGCACCCCTTTAGTCTTGCACTCAGGCCAAGATCCCTTGTGTTTGGATGATGCCTTCACCAAGCAGCTTGATAATTAACTTTCTGTTTTCCCTCTCTCTCTACCAGAGCTGACAGCAGGTAGACACCTTCTCTTCAAAACTGGCAATTACAACAGCAATTGTCCCAACTAGAATACAGGCTTATTCTATCAAACAAAAGCTGCCTGTGTTTCAAGGTGCAGCAGGAGAAAAAAATACAGTCATAATACTGGGCTAAATTCTTAGCAGGTAGAAGTCAAACAGCTCTAACAATATCAACTCTAATTTATCCTCAACTGAGGATCTGGTCTCATTTCTTTCCTGTGCACAACCACAGCTGACAGTTTTAGACCTGTCAACTGAGCTCCAGGGATAGATTTATACTAAGAGTTTTTCCAGTGATGTCAGGGGGATATCAGTACACAGAGTGAAGCAGCGTTCTAGTACACCTTCAGCTTAGACTAAGAAAGCTGCACATCTGTTACCATAATGCACCCTGTAGTTCACACTGAACAAAAACCTCATGTGAAGACAGGTAACTGATACTTAACTGCATTAGTAGAGTGACTGCTAAGGCAGCTGTGTTGATCAGAGAGCACATCTGTTTCACACCCTTGACCAGTAAAGAGCATATAAAGTACATTCAGCTTCAGACTGGTGCAGGGGGGTTGGACTAGATGATCTCTAGAGGTCCCTTCCAACCCCTACCACTCCATGAATCTGTGAAACTAGAGTAATTTAACTACACCAGTACCCACAGAAGCAACTTCACAACAGAACAGTCAGAAGAAATGGAAGCTGTATTTCAAGGAGACTAAAATAGTTTTTAATAAAGTGTAAATGGGTTTGGGCTAAATTAAAACCTCTCAAAATATTACATTTCAACATTTTATTCTGATAAATATGTATCTCATCTAAAAGTTGATCTACAGCAAAAAAAAAAAAAAAAGAAAAAAGCTTAGGCATAAGCAAGAAGCATAAAAATAAACTAAAATAATTTGGTTTGGAAGTCAGCAAACTGTCTCAGGATGACCCAAAATTAATTTTTTCTGTTACATTGCTGAAAAGTAATTTGCATTTCTCTGTTTGATCTTCCCCAGGAAGCCTAAACCACTATCTTTCCCTAAAATTCCTTTCATGAGATCATTACCTTCCTAAGGAAAAAAAAGTAGGCAACCAATAATCATAATTAAAAAAACCCCAAAAAACACCAAACACCACCACCAACAAAAAACATTTCCTTTTTTCAGCTGTCTCTAGAGTAAGCTCTAAGAGTTCCTCTTAGTTCAGAAAAGGCCCTGCAGCTGACAGTGTTTCAAGGGTCCAGACAGCTCCTTTCCCAGTGGAGTATGAGATGGAGAGTAGACATTTGCACACTCTGTGCTCTAAACTGCTTGGATCCATCAACACCCACCAGTTAAAGATTTCACACCACTACCCTCTCATTGATAAGGACTGTCAGCATCTTCATCACTCCTTTGCTGTACACAGGTCCATAGGTGTGACTACTCTGAGTTTACATTACTTTGCTTTACTCATTTTTCCCTAGGGAGAGAAACATAGTATCCCTACCTGTTGCATTGAATATGGTAGATGTGAGACGTGATGTACTATGCAAATTCACCACCATGTTACTTTAAACTGCACTCTGACTCCTCCAAGTTTCTCTCCCCCATTGCATGACAGAAAGCCATCACAACATACCACATTTGAAGAGCCAGGAATCGAGATATCAGCTCTGAAAAGCAGTAATGACAATGCAAATATCTTCATCTGACAGACTGAGATGATTTACTGCTAATCACTTGCACACAAACATTCAGGTAACATGCTTAGCACCCCTGTCACCACAAATCACCAGCTGCACCCTGATAATCTCCATTTTAAAGTGGGGACAACTGCTTCCTACAGCTTCCAAAAATGATGCTCTTCTACCACAGTACTATGAGAAGGAGAACTGAATATTTAGATAGAGAAATCAGTATTGATTAGATTTGATAACAAGGTATCAGTGGTTTCTGTCTAGCACATAATGCAGCCCCAGGGCAGGGTGGGGAGGGGGATACAGCCTCAGGATGGAGGAAGGACCAGAGAGTATTCAAAAGCCTCGTACGTTTTAGGCTACACAGCACTTGTTGAAAACGGTTGGAGCCCATAGGTTTATCTAGCATACTGCAAAACTGGACCCAGCCTGGATCATCTTGATGTACAAGTCCAACCCCCAGTAGCAGTGGTAAAGCCATTCATACACCTGAAACTACTTCTGTTGCTCTTAACTTTAGTATGTCCCTTTCGGGGACTCTTGCAATAGCGCAGGGGATATCAGGAATATGATCGAAGTCTTAAATGTGTTTTACAGGAGGGCATACCTCTTTTGAGTAGAAACGGACAGATGACAGTAGGAAATGGGTTACTGAAATCATTGTCAGAAACAAAGCAACTCCAATTGCACAGCAGAAGGTATTTTTTCTAATTTTTAAAAGGATGCAAAACTGTATCACAGCAGCAGTCTGTTCTATGGGACTTGGGTGAAACTTGGGGCACAAAACCCAGGACTGATAGTAAATTTGCAGATGAAAGAGGCAACCTCCTACAACCTCAGCTTTCCAGGTAACATTGCTATACTCTAGTCACCAGTGTTACACCAACTTTTCTCTGTTGAGCACCATACATGTGAAAAAAGTGTGCAGGGCAGCATCAGGAATTCACGTAATTTTCTTTTACAGTGTAATCTTCTAAATGCCAGATTTTTCTTTATGTTTTTATAAACTAATTCTAGATTTTTCCATTTTCTCATGTAGGAGTTGTCTGCACAGGACTGGAGGCAAGTAGAAGTGGAACCAAAACAGTCCCCAACATGCACAATGAACATAGGAAAATCTTCTGGTATTGAACACCAACATTACAGTGATGATGACCAATGCACTCTCATTGGAGAAGCTAGGCCCTCAACAGAAGTGGTCAAAAAGAGGAATAAGATTAATTGCAGCTTCTTGCATTTCAGACACTAGAACTGCCTAGTAGAGTTTGATGATCTTCCCTAGGATACCAGCATCTTGCTGGTGTTGAGGTGAAAAAGGGAAACAAGACATTTCCTCCTCATCATCTAGATTTTCACTTTGCTGTTTCTTCCCCATTCCTGCAGTATATGTGTATAGTGTGGTTTCAAAGCACAGCACTAGGATGTCTGCATTTTCAGTCCTAACACTCGTGGCTTTGATCCAATGGTGGCTATATTTAGTAGTTCTGAACAGGCTGCTGCAGACAAATAGTGTGAGACCACTTTCTGGAGTCATCTTGTTTCCTTAGATCCTTTTTTGATACACTAATTAGAGCAACAGTGACCAGTACATTCAGTGAGAATGCTTCAGACTTTTCCTATTGTGATGCCTCGCTGTAGAGCAGCTGACAGGGCACAACAGACATGTCGTCACACACCTGTCCGCTACGCATGGTCAAGGAGCCATTACAGAAGCCACTGCTCAGCCACAGCAGCCAGCTTTCCTGAAACTGTGTGCCCTGTCACAACAGAAGCAAGCAACAATATTGCTCTGGATCAGACCAGCAAGCCTAAGCAACCATACCATGGTAATCCACTGACATCGCCCAACTTCCCCGCATTCAACTCTTGTTTAGATGCAGCATTTTGCATTATTGCCAGGCTGGGAACATTGCTTATGGCTGTTCAGCATTACCCATGGTAAGACTCCTTTCAGATGCCTGTAACTTTGCCAAAACAACTGTTTTACACAGCCTTCCCTGTGTCTCGCCCACCCCAGGCAGTGAGGGATGTTTTGTCTGGGATGGATCTCCCACCCTAACGTGGTCCTAATGACTGTCCAAGTTTTTATGTCCTGTTGGAAAGGAGTCAAGTGAATGCTGCTAAGTGACTGGCTGGGTTGTCTAGGGAGGGAAGCTGAGGAAGGGAGAGCATCTCAGCAACTCAACCTTCTGAGATGGTAATGTGAGCAGGAGTTAAGAGTCTTCTCACCTGCCACTCCATCTTAATTAGCTTTCATGTCTTTCCTGCTGTCCTATAAAGCACTTTTTCCTGAGAACTTTCCTCTACAGCCCTTCCCCAAGACTAACTCCTTAAGACCAGTGACTAATTCCCAGTCTGTGAACTCTGGGAGGTCATTTGGCCCACTTCATCCTGGACCTGACAAAACAGAGCTAAGACTGCTGGTTGGACCTGCAGGACCTCACACAATGCTTCTGATAGTCAGGCTTCCTAATTTTGCTGTAATGACCTTGCACACATGACAGTGCGTTTGCTGGGTGGACACCAAACTGTGTTCTATACCTGGCACTAACTCTACCTTAAAGGATAATCAGGGGTTGACAGTCCCTTTGAACATTGGAATCAAGCTTACATTACCATTAAGTTCAAAATTTCCAGCTAACTATAAAATCTAATGTTATCATCATCTATATTTTACAAGCAGGCATAAAAAGAAAGAGGACTAATCCATGTAATTACTGCCCCGAGCCAGACCCTCCTCCAAGGAAAAATGTAAGTAATAGGAAGAGGATAAACCACTAATCAACAGGAAGATGGTAAATTATGGATTTCAGAGACAGTGCTGGTTTATAAATGGCAAAGTATTGCAGACAAAATGGACTGGTTTCCTACAATGAGACTGTAAAACAACTGAAAAAGTGCAGCAGGGCCAACATGCTTGGATTTCATTACAGTTCCCTATCCCATGGCTCTTGAATTCCTTACTGCAGTCAACTCTAGTTGTCTGGAATATGAACGCTGTCAGGACTCAAAACTCAGAGGGGTTCTCAAAAAGGCATTATCATAGCATGCAGCACACTAAACTTACGAAGGGATACACAATAGCCAGCAGCAGAGTAGGAAGCTCAGAGAGAGGAGGCTAGTTCTGCTCTAAACTGGAACATGGTTTTGTTCCCTTTGCCATAGCTCTCCATATGCAAAATGGTGACTACGACAACTTCCTATTTCTGTCTTGTCTAACATGGCAGAGGTTCCACAACAATTAATGCTGGCTCTAAGCTACGAAATCACTTAATAAGGCATGACTGAGCTAGATCAGGCATGGAGGACACAATCACATTTCTGTCAAGTTAGCAAAAGCACACAATAGAGTTTACATCAGCTTTATGCCAGCTGCAGGAGAAAAGATACCTAATCCAACATAAAATTGGAATGATATAAGCAGACCATATCTGAGTTGAAATAAAGCTTGCTGGTTTACAGCCTGGGGCAGGTATCTCATTTTAATATTTTTTTTTTTTTTTTAATAAACTTGAAACATCAAAATGAATTTATATCAGAACAGTGCTTTGTATCACATGGCTACATCTTTGGTACTAACAACTCTAAAACCATGTTAAATTCTTGAAAGAGCCTCAGACTGTCAACTCTTCAGTACATATTAAATCCCTCATCACAAAACACACAGTATGAGGCTGTAGTCTCAGCTGTGCTTCAGGTCTTGTATCTGCATTTTTGTGTTCTCTCTCCCCAGAGAACACATCTTGTAATGTTTTATTAAGTGTTCAGGTAACATCTTCATAAAGATCTGTGAGTAGAAAAGGGTGAGAGCATGTGAAGATAGCAGAAGTGTTGCAAACTGCAGTGACAGAAGTAGTGCAAAGAATCCTAAATAGATTACACAGACAGAAATAACTACAGGATATTAAAACCAATGTATTATGTGAAAACAATGTGTACATTACAGAAAGATGAATCCTGGCAACAATGAGAGATGACAGGGAATGGCTAATTATGAAGGAATTTGTATGTGATAAAAGCAGCAAAGAAAGTACAGTTTGGGCTGCAAAACAAAGAGACTTCACATCATCAATCCTCTTCCAACACATTACATGGCTCTGTGAATTTGCATGTTGTCATACAGTTACCCACTGTATGCCCAGCTGAACACCTTCCCAGCCTCATCGCCAGGACTCTCCCTGCCACTCTCACCTGAATTAAGTGATTTTACTAAAACTGTAAAAAGCCTAATTTTTTAATGTGAAAAGCAGATTTCTGTCAAAGTTTTAGTTTTTAACAAAATTACTAGGTGACTGGGACTGGAGATCTACCTATGAAAAAGCAAGGTTACGGTAAAATGGTTACTGGCTGTTCTGTTACCATACAGCCTACATGCAGGTTAACATAAGCAGTTTGGCCAGGCTATCACAACTACATAGGTGACTCAGAACCATCTCTATCCCTTCTTCCTGCACATATACCATGCAGCGTTTTTATACACTACTGCTTTCAAGTGTGCTGAGCTGCTAGTCAGCCAAGCAGCCAGTTCTGGAGTTGTCACCAGTATGTATAAACCACACTGTCCTGCACTGGCACACATTCTGTAATGCTATTTCACATTTCTCTGAGATTTCCTGTAAGTATATCATGGAATCATATAATTTTTTCAGCTGGAAAAGACCTTTAACATCATAGAGTCCAACTGTCAACCTACCCCTGCCAAGTCTACCCATTTATATTGTCTATCCATTCATATTGTAAGACAGCATCTTCTACAATGGGGGCTGATAACTGAACCTCAGCATTATGTCTACAGCACTACCCAGAAATCCCCCAGAGAACATTATGCAAACCTCAAATCATAGAAAATATAGAATAGGCGCAATTCAGGCCGATCCTCACCCTGAACAGCATATCATATCTGTCTAAAGCATTTTCCCTAAAGTACACCATGGTTTCAAGACAAGAAAGTGAGCAGAAAAAAAAGCAGGTGGTGCAAAACTTATTAGAAGTGATGTGAAAATATCACAGGGCCATGCTCTTAACAATAAGTCAGAAAAAATACCCAAAGAGGTCTGAAAGCCAACAACCTGGAGCACCAAAGGCTAAAGCTGTAAGGAGAGAAGGCTAGCTGGCCCTTTCACGAGTCTGCTACGACCTTTACTTCCTGCAAAATCTCTCCCACCATAAGCAACTGGGGTGGCATTTTGGACTCATATGGGAAAACAACAGAGCAGAACAATAATGATTCAATGTTGAATCCATCTTTTCCCCCAACTCCCTGCTTCCTTCCCTATTTTCAGATGTCTCCCACATCTCCCATCTGCTCCCCGCCTGCAAGGAACTTACTAGAGGCCACAATAACCGTTGCTCATCTCTGTAGCCTCTCCAGTTGGATTGGTGTTATTAGCAGTAAGGCACACACAGTTCCTAATCAACTTTATTAAAACTGTTCATTACAACATATAGGCACCACTTGCATGTTTATGACAAAAATGAACCTCAAAGGCTCAATTCCTTCAGTATTAACAAATCAATGTGGTGAAGCAAACAAATCTGGTTTTCCTAGCAAAAGCAAGACAGTCTCTTGAGTCACAGTTAAAGAGACTGACTCAGCTTCTCAGTGTTGGTTTAAGATTAAACCTATTCTGGTCTCATACTGTAACAGCCTTACTCCACATACACAACCCCATTGCTTGCAAGTGAATTCTGCTTTCCCAATATCCTTCTACAGTAGGGAATGCATTGTCAATCAAATAACTGACTACCGATATCTATGGCTTCAGTGAATTGGTGTTTTTTAACTTGTTTGTGCCTCAAGATACTCTTTAAGTGTTTACCCCAAAACTTATTTGGCTGCCATGATGTCCGACCTCAGTCAAATACCTTTAGAGTCAATTCCTTTCATCCCTCTCACTTATATGTTTATATAAAATATAGCTGCCTATTTTTAACTCTATATAGAAATATATTTCAGTTTTAAGAGCTGTGTTGAATGCTGTACTCCACTGAGCCAGGAAGGAGTGTCACTTTTAAAAGATGCAAATTATTATGTTTATAGGAAAGTGGTAAAAACAAGCTACCTACTGTCTGGATGGACAATGGCCCACAGACCACTGCCATCACAGAAGCTAATGAGGTAGTTAACATTCTGCCCAAACAGCACTAAAGCTGAATTCTTCCTTAAGTTAAAATATCAGGAAGCCTCTGGATCTTCTTAGAAACTATTTAAAATACAGGTGGACAAATGTTAGTACTGTTGAGAAGTAAACATATTCTTTTATCCTAATGCCTCTTTAATGCTCAGCTACTTTCCTGAATAGTGGGCAAACCTTATTAATTTTCCATTCCCATAAGTGTGACAATCCTAAATTGGCACAGAGGATCTCTCAACTTGAGCAACCCAGCACAGGAATTGTGGATAGCCAAGAAGCAACAAGGCTGTCTCTGCTAAGCCGCATGGTCTGCTTTAGGAGTTTGCAATTCAGGGTGTCAGGATACCTCTCATCAGGAAGCATAAACATGCAGCATGTCACAGATAGTCCACAACGGATCCAGACCCTGGGTGTCAGGCCTTCCACCCTCCTTGGACTAGATTTTAACACTATTTATGGAGCCTCACCAGCAGCAGTCTAAGGATAACAGTAACAGCCATCACCTGAATGATGCCGGCAATCACATCCAGATCTCATTCATCCATGTACTGAAGCCAGAGGTGTTCAAGGATTTGCAGGTAGACAGGGTCATAGTAACAGATACAGGACATATCAAAAGACACAGTTTCATATTTTTCATCAGACCAAAGCCCTCCAACCCCATAAGCAGTCCTGGATCAACAAAAAAAGCCTCTCCATTAATCTCCAATTTGTCCTTGCTAGGTGAAAAGTCACCCATACAATTACCACCCATTTTTTAAATGTTATTTTTTAAAAAATAAGGTAAAATTTTCTCCCCCATTCTTTTAACACACACACACACACACACACACAATTCTCTGAATTCACATAAGTCCACTGAGTAATTTCAGTCTTTATAATTCCTTCCCTTAATCCAACTCTGCTGATAATGTGTTGATGACAAGCTAAACCCAGACATTCTTTTGGACACACAAAAGGGAAATCCTAGCAATGACACTCCACATGTGGATACCCCTCTGCTCCCAACTCCAATGCCCAAAGAGATTACCTGCACTGAAAAGAAGAGCCATTACCTGGGCAGCGGTTACAGCATTTCAAATTGATACCTAAGGAAGGCCAGTTTGAGTTACCTCAGTTACTAACCACAGTCGTTGCAAACGAGTCCCTAAAGTCCCAATGATGTGAGAGCAGCAACAGGATTAGAACACCTGGCAGGTCAACATCTCCTGGAGACAGCAACCTAACCCCTCTATCCACCCTAGTTTCCTTTCTTCCATCTCAGCTATCTCAAGTTCCTCAGGCACTGAAAGTGAAGTGGGAATAGCTGAAAGAAAGAGCATGGAAAATACACTAAGCAATCTCTATTAATAACAGCTGAGGGGAATGAATGAGACAGACCGGGTCAGGGCCAGGAGAGTGAGAAAGGGCAGGCTGGGCCTCAGCATGCCAACAAGAGCTTCCCATTCTGAGAAAGAAACTTGGAATTAAGTAAAGTTTAAAAATAAACCTCAGTCATTTCTGAACATCTCTCTCATGGCTGCAGTTGCAATGCTGAATCTCTGCCCACAGCAACATATCTGGCTTCCAGCCAAAGATTTGAAAGTCACTGTGATCTTTTTTCCCCCTCCTTCCTAACAATCCGTAATTTTTAAGCATTCTCACAGCTGTGAAAGAAACGATAAGCTGGGAGGGGGTAGTATTTGAGTACCCAGAGGCTGCTCTCTCACATTTGCTCACAGCTGGAATTCTTCATGGTCTTTAGCACAATCCCTTGCTATTGGTTTGGCTGCCTGGCTGCCCTTTGAATGAGCACAGCTATCTGAACAGTTTCAGAATTATTTCTAATTAGACAAATACTGGATTTTCCCATAAGCTGACACAAAAATGGGCAGCTGTTTCCACATGAAAAAAAAAAAAAAAGGAGCAAGTCTATTTGGAGTAGAGGTTCATAATTCAAGCAGATGAATAGTCTGTTATAGACTTCAGCTTATGAACCAGAAACTGCATCTCAACCATCTCGAGGCCATAACACCATTTTCTTTATTCACATGTCCCTTACCTAGCAAAACTAACTCCACAATGAAGTTCAGTTCGCAGCACTAGCGTTAATGAGTATGTGGTGAGCTCTTGGAGAAGCAAAGGCAGCAGCCAGGAGTCACAGTGGTCTCCTGTCGGCCCAGTTGTTGAGCTTGGGAACTACCTGAGGTTCACAGTCTCCCTCTGACTGATGTAAAATCAAAACCCAAACACAGTGACTCAGTGAGGATCAACCATTCACCTGGCATGGGACAAAATCACCTCTTCTAGAGGCCCTTAAGCATTGTACCTCCCCCCATCATGTCATTAGAGATCTATCATGAGAGGTAGGTGTCAGACAACAGGGACAGGTGACATTTTGTGATGGGATGTGCACCCAGAGAGTCAAATGCAGTTCCCTGCACTTTCAACATATCACCAGTTGTGCCCTTATTGCATGCATAGGAGCTGTTAGAATTTTACTCACCTGAAAGTGTTACTTTGTTCACATGCTGGAAAAAATCTATGGAGCCTCTGGGTAGGAGCACAGCAGGGACAGGAGCACCAGAATAATCCCTCCAGTCCTTGACACACTTCCTGCCCACATCTAAAGAACCACCAACAAACAGGATGGGAGTGGAATGTTCTGGCCTATGTGGTGCATGTTTGGCATCCCTGGATTAATATTTTTGAAACCTCGGGCTGTCCTGACAGTTTTCTCAAAAGCTGTAAATACAGGATGAAATGGCCTAAATTAATATGCCTGCCTAAACTGTGAAGATTTTACTTTGGCTACAGAAAGTGGATTTTTTTCCTCTCCGTTTTCAGGAAACAACTGAACTCAACTTGCTCATTTACAAACACTTCTACTGCGCAATTTTCCCCCTCAGATTATGCCTCTAACTTTGCCTGTCTCAATTTAGTTTACGAAGTCACTGCCTGAGATGCACTGAGGAATGGCTGATAACACCACCATGGAAACAGCTGACAGATGCCACAATTAAAATTTTAGCCATATCAGAATTCCATTGTGTCATACTACTCTAAAAGATAGAGCTGTGGTGGAAACAGAGTCACAGCAGTGACTAAAGATGTTCACTACGTCTGGGCTGCTAAGTGGTAGGTGCTGTCTAAACATGCAGCTGGCAGTCTCCACTGTCTACAAGATAGAAGTAACAACTGGTTGAGACAAACAACAACTAAAAATAGTCTAAGGAGGGAGTGGTAGTTAATGAGGATGTGCGTGGCTTTTTTAGACCACAACAAGAGATGGTCCATGCCCTGCAGAATTTATCATTGTAACAGACTAGAGAACGGGCAGGCAGGGAATTGCAGGCAGACAAAGGGAGCAGTGTGTTCACATAGGCATCAATAGAGCCCAGGATAGGAACTCACATTGCTCCATTCTGTGTCATGCACCATCCACTATCCACAATGTGAATGCACAAGCATACACATACCCAGCAGATCTACTTGCTGCTTTATATTCCACCCACCTCAGATGAGCTGTGTGTGCAACTAATTTTTGCAGATGCGTTTCACGGACTCTGAAAGCTAATCACAATATTAGGGGATTGGAAGGTATCTCTGTTAAACTTATTATGAAAGGAAGAAGAAAGAAAGAATACTGTAAGAAAAAATGACTAGGTGATTGAGATGTCCATTGTAACAGCACATCTGCAGCAAGGAGAAGAAAGCAAAACAAAAGGCAACTTTATGCTAGCTATTTCTTGACTCAAAGTGCTGATTCTTATAATGTTAATCGCTCTTGTGGTAGATTTTATAAAATATAAAATAAACCCAGAAAATGTTATCATCAAAGACCAGGTGAAAACCGGAAGAAGGGGTAAAACCTGAACTCATAGTAGAATGAGCTTACAAGGCAAAATCCCATTATGAAACACAGCTTGTCAACACTCACTTTGATACAGATTTAACTAAATTGACACAAACCCCAATGCACTTAATAGATGTAGCCCTTCAGCATAACTAAAGTCAGAGTACATTAAAAGTATATCAGCATGACTTGGTTGGATAGTGAATTATCTAAAGATCAATATCCACTTAGTTAAACGGGTTTAGCAATAGAGCGCCAACCAGTCACAAGCAACGATGAATTCTAACCCTGGACGTTATCTTCTTCCCTGGGCTCCACGGCCCAGCTCCACCACTGTTACTGACTCGTTAAATAAATTAGTCTGCAAGTTTGATTCATAAAATCTTAGTGATGCACATCTCGAGCTATAATCTTAATTCATGCAAGAGCCACTAGGCAACACTGATTAGACAAGTCTTAGCTAAACTTTAATCTCTAGCATCTGTACTTTCAGTAAGTATGCACATAATGATAGGAGCAGTTCAACTCTCAAAATCTCCCTGTTCTTTTGTAGGGCCTAAAATGAAGGTATGAGCAGAACTGTCACGGTGAAGTTTCCTCTCTTTGTCGTTTCTCATGCTCTCCCTCTTGTGGCAAAAGAGACTCACTTTTTTCTTTAAAAAAAGCAAAATCTTCAATACGTTCAGTAAATAACATTCTGTGTGAGCCAGCACACACTGCTGAGTCAACACAAGAAGAAACCAAAGCTGTTACAAAACAAAACAGAGGATCTGTACTACCCCTTAATTTCATTTCATTTCATCATCACTGAAAGTGCTGATACCAGAAATCAGAGACCCCACCACATCACCTCCTTTCTTTATAGGTATTGTTTTAAACCACCTCCTTTGATCCTCATATTTGCCCCATCATGACTGTGTTGTAAACATTACTATCATGTGAAGCTCATCCTCTTACAAGCTTTCATCTCTTTAGCAGGAGTGGGATTCACCTATATAGAAAAACAGCAATAGCTGTGTAAAGATGTTAGGAAGGTGGTAAACAGAGAGACTAAAGGCCATTCTCTGCATGGATCTGCAGAGAACAGACCAGAATGCAACCATCAGTCCAGCTTGCTCTGTTACCAAGCGAGTGAAAACAAGGTCCATGAACCAAATCCAGTCTCAGCATCCATGAAGTCTCAGAGAATGGGATGTTAAGAACCATGGCATGTCAACACCTCTAATAATGGTCATGACACACATTTCAAAAGAAAAATTAGTATGTCCTCTCAAAGGTTATAGTACATGCACTCTGTTTCCAACCCTATTTCCTATTAGCTACATCCAATGTCAACTCTCCTCAATTAGACACATTCATTATTTTAGCTAATCCAACATGCCCTTGAGAACTGGGATTAGGAAACAAGGGTATCACTGCAGGAACAGACATTTTTAAATTACTGCAGATTTAACAGTCTACAAATGGTTCAGTCAGGTCAAAAGACTGAAAATAATTTTTTCCCCTAGATCCCAGGTGTAGTCTAGTCTTAGTGTATCACATTTTTATGCTCAAGAAAAAACTAACATGTTACTTCCAATTACAACAATTTTATTTCTACTGTCCCTAGTTTACAGGCTTCATACTATGTGTGAACATTTTCTTCTAAAAAGCTATAAGACGCAATTTCCTTAAAATGTTTTTCAAAGGAGTATCAAAGTAAAAGCAAGCAATCCAGTGTAAAAAATCCAATGAAGCCCAATAGCTGGATACAAAATTTTGACCTACCTATGAAGGTTCACTGAAAAAATTAAATAAAACAGTCCAGAATGGAACCACAGGCATAACTACTTCGTGCTTTCCTTCCCTTATTTAATGTTTAGGCATTAAATATTCAAATTGTTAATTAAGAGGTCTCCCCACAAGACTGGAATGGTGTTACAGTAGTAGACCTTTTATTCTCACACACTGTGTAGGAAAGCTTCAGTACAAAGAAACAGCATGAGAATCACGTGTAAATTAAACACACTAATGCTACTCTACTTTAAGGTCAGAAATTGCAAGCCCAGGCAGTCATGAGAAATGTCTAAGAAGATCTGGGTTCTACAGAAAAGTAAGAACTGTTCTTAAGGATGCCAAAACCAAGCCCAGCACAATGCTAGGAAGAGCTATACTGCTGTAGCTGCTGACTCCCCATGTAGTGAGCAAGCAACACCTGAACATTTGCATGTGTTCTGCCTAATGTGTATAACCTAAGAGGGGACCAGTCTGTTAGAAATAACAGTTGAAGCCTAGGAAGATTTTAAAGCAGCGCAGGAGGGAACCTTAGTGGAAACAGGAATTTAACACCACAGGAACAGTATATCAGGATAGAGCCCTTCTTTCATTGTCATGTAAAGACTTCCTAATTTGTCACTCTGGACTTACTGGATCTAGCCTTTAGCCTGATTTTTATGTTCTCTGATTAGCTTACTCAGTTTGATCTAGAGCTTATAGTCACTTTTGGATACTGAGGTTAAAAGTTCAATGCTATATGCAACATACTTATCTCTTCCTATGTGTCTTTTCTTCAACACTTCCTTTGGCCTAACTTGGGCTAAAAGCCTTAACTCCTAAGCAAAATTTATAAAATATCCTAGGGCCTGCAGAAGCATTCCTCCATTCTTCTCCAGCATTTATTTATTTATTTACACAGTAATTTCCTACTTACTTTATAAACTGCGTATTTCCTTAGCTTTTGTGCTAAGAATAATGGGGCTGTAGGCAATGACTAGGGTCCTTAAGTAATGCTACGTCTACATTCTCAGACAGTTCTTTTGATGAAGGCTCACTGTATTTGGAGCAAACCTGGAAAAGTCATCTCTTTCAAATAGTGCATGCTCTGCTGCTACCCTCTACCCTCAAACCCTTATCAACTACACAGAAGGAAGAGGATGTATACCCATTGACAAGTTTGGCTAAGAATGTTCGCCACATAGAATGGCTACAGATAGAGCTTCAACTTGTAGTTCAACAATTAATACTTTAAGTAAATTCTACTCAACCCATCTTGATCATAGCACTATGATAGGCTCCACTTGTTTGTACTTTTTCAAGGCAATAATAAGTTAAGAACTAGGGTTTCAACACTGAAGTTTCACCTCTTGACAATATATGCTGAAGAGAAAAAAAAAAATCACTGCCAGAAATCAGGCTCTGATCATGAAGCACTACCAGTTCTGTCCAATTAATCATGACAACAGTTATTTGTATATACACAATTCAGCCAGTCCATTAGGACATCAATAAAATGATGGTTAGTGAGCACTCACATGGTACTTTAAAAATGGCCCAGATGCAGTAAGTGATTAAGTTAGAGAAACTGTAAAGTGAGAGCAGTCCATACATTTTAGATGAACGAAATTTTTTTAGAAACCGAGGATTTGTTGGGGTTTTATTTCCGCCCCTGCACAAATCCAACTGTGAAGGCAAAGTGGATTAGCAGCAGAACAGAACACACCCCTTCCCTAATAGGATAGCATAAAATCTACCTACATTAGCACACTGTGAGCAGTCAGATATGTAACACCAAGCATCACCTCACAGCACCAGTCTGAATTCACTCTGGAAGTCCTTTACCACACTGTCAGTACTGCCAAGGGCTGAAGATGCTTTGTATGTAAAACTGCCCTTCAACCATGCCCATCCTAGGGGGACACTCTGGATGAACAGAATTTATGTACTGTGCTTAAACAGTGCCTCATTTAAATAAGCAGCAGTTCCAGAGGAACATCATGGTTACTGACCTTGGCTTCCCTGAAAACAAAGCATTAAAAGGATTAAAAATAACCCAAACAGGTTATCCCTAGTCAAAGCAATCCAAACAGCCTCCCTACTTGAAAGTGACTGTCAAACAAACCAGAATAATACAGATTAGCACTAAGGATAGTAAACCCTTTCAAAAGCAGTGTCTGCTTTTTTGAAATACCTCTTGCTTGTTTAGATGAGTCTGGAAAGATTAATATGATTACTTTCTTCTGTATAGGGGTAAGGTCTCTGTGCCCTTGTATCACTGAGCAATTACTGCAAAACCAAAGTGAAGGTCTTTGCCTCAAAGAAACAGACATGAACAGTGGCAGCTTTTGCAGTGCACACACAACTGAGTGAAGACATTGAAGTTATGGTCAGACCATCTATTCAGCACATCTTCAGGAGTTACCAGCCCATACCTGTAAGTCTCTGTTTTTAAGGCACATGCATTAACACACCATTGCATAGTCTTCAGCTAATGAATATTACTTTGTATTTCCACTAGACAGAGGTACATCCTTAAGTTATCGTACCTCTGCAGAGGATGAAAGTTTAAGATGCATTAACAACAGCCAGTGACCACAGAGCTCTATCCTAATACTAATCTCAAGCAGAGCAAAATGTTTACCGGAAAAGAAAATAGATTGTGATGATTACAACAGAAGAGCGCCGAGGGGGGATTATATTTGGTCACCTCGCTTTCCTCATATTTTTAAGAGAGCTCACTATGTCCAGGTAGGAAAACAGATGTGCTGAAATCTTTGACAAAAGAGCTTGAATTATGCATAAGGAGTGAAGAAGTAAAAAGTTACATTTGATGCACTGGAAAAAGAATGCAAAGGGGAGACTGGAAGTGACCAAACAGCAGAAGAGACAGGTCCTTTGAGCAGCTGACACTTTCTGACACTAATTCTAACCATTCTTCCAAATCCATGAAAGGTCACAGTGATTTTTTTTTTTTCCTCTCTAAGACAATGAGATCTGACCTTCTGCCAAGAGCAAGGAACCACAGGACAGTATTTGGATTCCAACCTCCCAACAAACACACCATCTTCCTCACTATACTGTCCTGCAGAGAAGACCTCCTCCACACGAGTAGAGCATCAGAGACTTCACATATGCTTTTATACATCCTCTGTTCGAGCTTGCAGGGGTTACATGAGGAAGCTTTTTCCTTTGTTTTGGACAAACCAAAGGATAAGAATAGGGAGGCTGTCTAACATTAAGCAGACACATCCTTATGTAGAAAGAGTGGATGTTTTGAAGCTGCCACCCTTGTATTTCACGCGGTAGAGAAATGCCACTAGTCATGGGAGGAAAAGCCATTTTTGCATGGCTTATTTAGGGTATAAACCGGTTCTATGCCATTCTTGACATGTTGCACAAAATGAACCAGAGTATTTGGCTTGCAAATATAAACCTGACACTGATGATGATATGGTGTCAATATCTGTAATGCTCAGTGTAGTCTAAGTAGCTATTCGTATCTCAGGGTAATTTCACAGGTATGATTAAATTTGGGGGTCGCAATGGGCAAACTTATGATATAAACTTACATTTTCTCCCTGTAACATAGTCTAAACTCAACTTCAGCTACTGTGTGTCTCAGGTTTTCCAGTTCATTTGCATGGATTCAAATTCCATTCCAGTTCAAACTCATACAACCTTTTCTAGACTAACAAGCTGCCTCTCCTGCATTTTCTGAGGCTCATCTTCTTCTAATGATGCAGAAAGCACTGAAATGCACATCAGGCCAAAAAAGGTATTAATGCATTATTTAGCCACTTCTGAAAATTCTCATGGCTGCTGAATTCTGCACAGCAACCAGGGCTAGCTCTCCACATACCTCACAAAACATCAAATCCACTCACATGGTAGTAATTACAAAACTCCCTGGGGAGTAGACCTTGATGGATGTTTCAGCTGAAAGCTATTATCTAGTCCATATTGATTCCAATTAGCAATTAGGTTTTGGACCAGAAGGAAAGGTCTTCCAGAACAGAAACTACTGAGACTATTACTCTTAGAGATCTGACTGGACACAACATCCTCACACTGGAAGAGGATGTCAGAACTGACTGACTGACTGCTTCTCCTCAAGAGAAACCTACACAAAAAAATCATCCTTCTCTCATCCTCCACCCCAGTCATGCATTAAGGAAGATTCTCCTTTTTATTATTATTTTAAATCCATATTACTAGGCCTCTTATCTCTGTCTCTGATGATAATTATAGTGTTTACATACATGAAGGGTTTTCACTACAGAATCAGTATTGAACACTACCCACACCAGAGATGAAAGTGCGTATCCTTTAGGAAATCACCACTAAAATATCATCCCCTCCCCTGCAGATCACACACTGGCTGTGACTGGCATGCCCTCCCCACCCACCATCAAGCCACACTGTCTCACTGTAAACCAAGAAGTAATAGCTGGCAACTACCGCCTTAACAATGGCTTTCACTCAGACAGAGGGTAGATCTCATCTATTGTGCTACTAAATGACATGGGATTAGACCTGTAAACTCTACTGCCTGGGATGATGAATAGGGCATCCCAATGGAAGGCTAACAGCAGCAGAGGTTTTGTCAAGAAGGTAAAAGGAAAGAGGTGGAGTAAAATCCAGTGTGCTGCAAGCCCCTGGATCCATTCTTCAGCTATACTTAAATGCCTTATTGAGCTCACTCAGTGGCATCAGCATCAGGGACTGCCAACTACCCTGATGATATTAAACCATCACTCCTCAGAGCCATGTTACACCTTAACCCACAAAGGACTTTTAAGCACAGTATAAAGGATATTAAAAATCAGACAAAAGAAAATTATTTTAGGAGGCTTTCACTTCAATGGGAAATTTTCCCAGCATTCCAGGACAAAAGGACACCAAGACCCCTGGAGTACTGCTGCTATTTAAGAATTGTCTCAGTATATTTCATTTAATCAAAACTTATCCCACACATTCACCCCATGAACAAACAGTCTGTGCAACTTTTGATTCTCAAAGACAGCAAAGAGACTTGTTTATATTAGTCTACATAAGTCTTCATGGATTCCTCCCTCCTCTGGGGACTCTGCATTCCTTCCACAACTGAACAGAATCAAACCTGCATTGTCACCCAGCAAAGTGTGAGGATAAGACATGTATCATCATTGCATTTAAGCATGTACGTTTCTGGACAGACTACTGAATGTTAATCTATGCTGGGAGACAGGAATTCCAAGATTTTTTCCACAGTCTGTCAAGGGCATGTCACACAACTTTGTGTGTCACCTAGGTTTTACTTTCAGAACTATGTCCTCCTAACTCCCACTGCCTTCAGTGGGTTTTCTGAACTGCATTTCTGGAGGTGAATCCTTTAACTGCGCAGTGTCTCAGCAACCTCACCTGTGAAACAGAAACAGATTACACCTTTAACTCCCAATGAATTATTCCTGAACATTGTCATAATGTACAGCATAATTTACTTTTTATCTTTATGTTGCTCTGAATCAACAGAGCACTCGACAACTGCAAATTTGCAGCTGCAAATTTAGAGGTTTCTTCAAGCAACACAGCTCTGGTAATCCAAGTTACTGTTGTAGCTGCCTGTGCTGTGAAATTCACCAGCAGTTGAAGGGTAGGTAATCACCTCAGTTAACATTTTCAACAAAATAGGTCCTGCTGGGACCTGAATCTGAACTGCACTAGGTGATGACATTTGGGTGGTGCTTAGTGGTAGTGAGGCTACTCCATTCTTCAACTTGGTGATACTCAGATTATCTAACACTTGTATTTAGCTGAACTAATAGATCAAGGTCTCAAAACCAGGCTTTTCTCAAAACCTGGCTTTTCTTTGAAGAAGAGTGCCCATTATTTGACCTGAGATACCAAACTCCCTGGCTGAAATCGAAGCTGACCAAATGACATTCTTGGTCTCTGCCTCAGTTTTCCTTTCTGTAAAATATAGACTATAATATCTTAACAACTTCCCTGAGAAACTAGGAAGAGCCAGTGGAAGAATGGACAGTTCAGTAAACACGAGCAGTGTTCCCCCTGTGCCACCACATAAGGGCAACAGATGATCTGAGGCATCAAACTAACAATAAAAGTAGTAATTAAAAAAAACCCTATAGGAAACTCCAAAAAATTTATGATTCAAAGGTAGTGTACATTCCTAGTGCTAGCAAGACTATCCAGAATGATCATTTTACTGTAACAACAGAAAATTAGCAGAAATATCAAAACAACTTTTCCAGAGCTGAAGTTATCTCTAGCTGTTAAAGACATGATAAAACCTAGTGTAGGGGTAGGTTAGCTCCCACCTGCTGCTGCAAAGCCCATTCACTTCAGAGACATCTGGTGCTAGCCACTCTCAGACACAGAATATCAGACCTTGGGTCAGATCCAGTCTAGCAACTGCTGGATTCCCAGAAAAAGAAAACAACAGACTTAGATAATTTGACAATAAATGGCTCAGCAAGGGTTCTGTCCAGGGAAACTGAACCATCAGTGAAAACAGGCCTCGATCACGCTCTGTTTTAGTCAGAGAAAGCATACTGCTGCAGAGATTTCTTCAAGTATGATATTCCTCCTGCTTTAGATAATTCAGAGAGGAGTGTTGAGAGCAGGAGACGAGGTGCGTAAATCAGCTCTGAAGTAATCAGGGTACACTTTACTTCCGTTCAGCAGAAACCACAAACTTCCAAAGGCTTACCCATATTCCTCTATTCCAATGTTCATTGGTTAATTCTACACTACAAATCACTCACCCTACAGCATCAGAGAAATGAAAGAGAATGATTCTTAAACTCTCCCTGGACTAGGCCAGCCTGCCAGTTAACACCAGCTTGAGCCTGAACAACTCAGTGTGGATAAATTATTGGGATGTTGTGAGAGGAATAACCTGATTAATTAGTAAGACCATGAATTCACATGGGTGGCTTGGTAGTGTATAGTCAAGAGGACATAGAGATGTGGAGGAATGGAGTGGGCAACGCCAAGAGACTTACAGGCTACTGTCCTAAGGGCATGTTCCACTACATCAGAAAACACCCCAGCTGCGCAGTGCAAAACAAGAGTGCGAGTTCTGTCAAATTCAAATGTTCTAAAACTTTCTGAAAGGGTAAACTTCTCTTGAAGATTTTATGTCAGACGAGCCACAGTCTGCTCCCACAGCAATACCAGACAAAGTGCCAGCATAAAACCCTACTATGCACTATCTAATCCCATATAAACACTGATGAATTGGTCCTGTGAATAAGAATCACATTTATACTGCCAGGTGACCTAGCAACACACATCTGGTATTAATAAGCATGGAACCAGGGTGCTTAAAAGCAGTAATTCACAAACCATCTCACCAGCAGTGTGCTTGGGGACCTTTTCCAAGCCCTTAACAGCTGCCCAAGAAGCCACCCAACTAGACTAGTCCCCTTGCTTCAAGAGAAGCATTTACAGCCCAGTCTGCCTTTTATGTTTCTCCTACGCTGAAGTCTCCCTCTACCATCTATTTTTCAATACTGGATCTCCAGAATCAAACCAGAAGCAAATTAGAACATAAAATAGAAACATAGAGTAAGGCTCCAAATCAATGCCACTGTCAGCAGGCACAGAACTGCCCAAGTCTGTCTCTGGCTTGGACCAGTACACCCCTAACAGTAACATCTAAGAGATCCTTCACATTGCTGTTTTCAGTCAGATTCCCCTCATTTCCTTGGAATCTCATTTTCTTCCCTACAGCAATGGTTGAACTATTTTTTGCCTCCCAAGGGAGAGCTGGATGCCTGTCACTTGAATTGCCTACAACCAGGCTGGACAAAGCACATGAGAATATGCCAGGGGGAACAATGCTGCATATGATTTCTCAGCATTCCTGAGAGCTGCAGACAGAAAGGGATTGATGGAGCCAAAAACCTCCCGTCGTCCTTCAATCTGACTCTTCACTGTGGAGGGGTGTCTGACCCAGTGGGCTAATCAGCAAGGCACACACATTGGCACATACAGATTTTCCCACACAGAAAGCCAAAACACTGATTTTTCAAAGCTTTACTTCAAGAGATAGACACAAAAGACCTACATGTTTTGGGCAGTGGGAAACAAGCCCCTGATTCCACCTTTTTAGCAGTCCTTAAAGTAGCTGGAGTTCAAGAAGATGCTGCCATGCATATGGGTCGGGAACTGGTCCTCACACAGCACGAGAAGACAGTGGTGAAGTGGAAGGTTCAGACAGGGCTTGTCACTAGTGCTAGAACCTCCATCTGCACCCAGAGCAGCTCTAGGTGAAAGCACCTTAGGTAGCAGACTGTGGTGGGAAGCAAACGGGACATACCCTGCTGCCTACTTAGTTCCTACCCATGCCCTGGAGTACCTTGCCGAGTGCCACTGGCACCAGTCTGGGCTATGCAGGACTGCAAACTACAACAAGAAAAGGAAGGCTCCATCCCAAAAGCAAGTGCAGTTAGTGTTGACAGGGATAAGGGTCCAAGTTTCAAAAAAAGACCACTGTCCTGAAAGCCAGGGGACAAGCATTGCCAATAGTAAAATTTAAATAACCCCACCCAAAAACAAACAAAAAACCCCCACGCAGCTAGCAAACGTGAGGAAAAAGCATCAAGTTAAATAGACAGACCTGAATTTAGCAGTATGGCATATAGGTTTTCACCAATTACACAGGCAGGGTTCTGGATGTTGGCTGCAGTCTGCATGCACTGGATGCAGAGAACCAGCAGAAGGAAGGGGAATTACAAGTGTGAGCACAGGGACAATTTCTTGAGAATGCAGCAGCCTAGAGTGTGAGATGTAGAACACTTACTTCCAGGCTGGAAACAGCCCTGATACTGTCTGTTTTCACTATATCTAAGGAAATTACTTCAGAAGTTTGATTTTGGACTTTTCAAAGCATACAAACATGATTACTTAAACAACACACCCAATTCACATAATCAAAATCACCCTCAAGTCTTTGGATTTTTCACTCAAAACAATGAGGAAAACCATCCTTACATTATTTTATTTTTTAAGTTTCACATCCTTTTTCTATAACTCAGAAGCAGGTTTGTAGCCCCTTGTAATTTTTATTCCATTTCCAATTACCTACACTAAAATACATCTGAAATGCTGTTTAAGTATTTGGTGCTGAGTCAGCTACACCGAATTCATGATGCCTCCAACAGTATTTTCAAATGTTTAATATATCTGAGAATGAAATTCCAAGAAATTTTATGTTTGCAGACCTCTGAACCTGACTTTTCTTTCACCTATGCTCTCAGTACTCGCTACATATAAGCATGCGCAGAAGGTGTCTTAGAAAGTGAACAGGCAGATCATTTATTGTGGTGTTGGAGGAGGAGAGGCAGGACATAGGGGAAGGCTGACTTTATGAACAACTTTCACAAGTCATAATTATCAAATGCCTAATCAGAAAAGTCAAAGAAATAATTAAGAAATTAAGGGATAATTTCTTGCAATTGTCAGATATTCAAAAAAGTTCACAAGAATATTGATAACAAGAAAAAAGATTTTACTCTTATTCTGGTCTACATTGTTTAGTCTGATTTGTTTTCAAAACCTGTCAATACTTAGTACAAACTTCCCTTGGATAAGGCATAAGTATAGGACATTTTCATCTCCAGTGTGAACTTTACAAATAACTATAAATGGTTGAAGATGAAGACCAAGAGGGCATGACTGCATTTACAACCACAACACTTTGCAGCAAATAAAGTATTAAGAAAAATATATATTCTAAATTGCCTCCTGTTGCTAAAATGAGCAGTTAGCAGTGTGTTGTTATATTCCCTCATGTGCTATTTGACTGTCATGCCATAACACATTTATTCATACAACAATCTCACTAGACTAGACAATAATTTGGTTCCCATTATGACAGTACCTGAGCATATCACAGGTATCTTCAGTGTTCACTCTCAATCCCAGGCATTATTAACTGTCTTTCACAAAGAAAGAACTGAGGCCTTACAGGACTAAGCAACCGTTTGGGGTCAGAACGATGACTGCGGCAGAACACGGTATTAAACTCAGGTCTCCCAAACCAGAGCTCTAACCATTGGACTTCCATAGATTCTCTTATCCTCTGTATTTTATTCTTTATCCACAGCATCTCAGTGGCAAGAACATCAGTGAAAAAGCCATGGCAATATATGGTCTGTTTCATTTCTCATTCTGATGGCAGCAGTTCACTAAGGAGTCACTACATATCCCAGCAACCTCATAAAACCAGGATACTCAGTAGAAAAGACTTTACAGTCTGTGGAGATAACTTAATGATTTCCTCTACCAACTGCACTTCTGATTTATGTTCTGATAAACAAAAGGTGCTGGGAGACAAGCCTATCCCATCATAGGTACTGCTAGGATACTCCTTAGCCACTCAAACAGAGAAGTGTGTCTGCTGCCCATCCCTCAATGAAACATTAAACAAGGTTTTCTGGGGAGAAAAAAGCCTTCATACAGTCATTTTTTTCTCTCATCACCATGATGCCAGTGGCAGAGCTCAATCAACTTGGTTGGTAATGGCCAACTCACAGTGAATGACCAACTCACAGCTGGTCCTGCTACAGAGACACATGGCCAAAAGAAGCCGTATCTATAATTAGCGTTAAGCAATGGTTGTGCCTTGTACTCCCAGGTACCACGGGGCCCTCAACTGCTAGCTTAGTGCCACAGGTTTATTCATGAACTGGCACATACATTACACTTCTCAGCTGACGTGTAATAGCCTTTATATAGATTTGTTGGAACTGAGTTAACTTAAAAAGAGATTTTCAAATAGCTCATCTCATTCATTTCTCAACTTCCCACCAAATTCACTTGCTCAGTTCATTAAATCTGCCAACATAGCATGACTGAATATCCATTTCTACTTAGAAACGTTATTGCACTTCGAAAGTTTAGAGAGAATATTTTTGCAGCAATGGCTGTAGAAGAGCAGAGAGCCTCCCCTGCAATCCTAACTGCTCCCCAAGCAATACTAAAATTCATCAGTTTTACTCTTACAGGACCTGGTCCTCCCAAAAGCTTACCCAAATCACTTACAGTTATTGTCAAAGCCTCTACCACAGAGAGCACACTGTGAACTCTTTCCTTACTACCAACTTTCTAAGACAAGAAATGGAATTCCAGTAAAAGCAACAGGCCAGTCCTGTCTATGGGGTCAAGCTATGGCAAACTCTAGTCCATTTTCTCATATAACATCTACTGACTGTAGAATAGAAAATGCAGCCATGGGGTCACCCACACAGTAGATGCCTGCTGTAGAGTTTTATATGGCATGCCCTCTTCTTGGTTAAAAACAGGCTTAGTGACTTTTTCCTTTCAGAAGCACACTGATTACATAACAGCTGCAAAACTTACATTTCAGACTGCTGTTTCACTGCCTAGACTTAGGCAACTGCAGAAATTAGTGACTAGTGAATCAGTAAAGAGGTAACTGTTCAAGCAGTAAAATGAAGAGCCTATGTGCCACTACCAAGTATTCCAAAGATCAGAACAGTTACTGAACTTTTTTCCATGATAATTTTAAAAAGGCAAAATAGTTATTAGACATCAGACTATAACACTGCCTATTTTTCTCCCATTCTCCCCTTAATAATTAGTTTGTTCTATGCTTTAAAACACAGATTTGTTGGAACATGGACTACCATCTTGTTTCAAAGTGCTGATTCCAGTATCACAGGCCCAAACAGCTCTTCATTCACCAAGGATTTTTATTTGCATTTGGTCCAAACTTCTTATATAACCCAAACATTAATGGTGAAAAGCAGCACTGACTTGAATCCTATTCTATTCAAATGATAGAAAACTCTGCCTTATGGAAACAGTTTGGGGAGAGGGGGTGTCCCTTTTTAAAGTAATATTCTTTCACATATGAATGAATTGCCATACAATCACCTAGATTATACCATGAGACAACTTTCTGAAAGTCAAAACAAGATGCTCAAAGCTTGAGATATTATCATTCCTTGAAAATGTTGTTGCCTACTTTTGTTGCTAGATTTATACTTGCTAATAACGTTAACATTATACTTCCTGAGAATCAATACAAATCAACAAAATAGCATTGTTTATTATTCCAATAAACATTCAACACACAGAGGGTTTGGTTTTGTTTTGTTAAATTAAATACATCCCTGAACACTGTCAGTAACTGATTTGAAAGACCCCTTTGCTTACAGCAGCTGCTCACAGCAATGTGATCACCTACAACAGATGCCAGCCATCCCCTGTTAACATTTGAACGAAGTATCAAATATTAATTACAGTAAAAAGCAATTGATAATAACAAGCACAGCTGTTCTCAACATATGAAATGGAAGCATTAACTCCTCCAAGTCAGCAAGCACGTCCAAGAACTTTAGACAAGACTGTGATTCACAGGCTGAAGCACAAACAAGGCTGTTCTGTACAATACCCTTTGGGACTGATACCTGCCAGAGTCAGCAGACTACAACAAGGCTGGAGGCCACTTCCCAGGATGCCTTGAGAGGAACAGCAGGTGAGACACCATCAACATACCCTCAGCAACATTTTGACTTGCATAAGTAAGATCTCCCCTGCTTCCAGAGTCACTCATGGCTTGATTGTTTGGGGAAGGAAAATGAGGTTTTCCAGCCTCCCCAGAGAACAGCAGGGGATCCCAGCAGTGCTGAACCTTGCTCAGCACAGCTCACAACTGCTCCATGAGTGGGTTTGGATACCCAAACATGGGTTCCATTACTGTCATTTCAGTCCAAAAATTGTGCCTGGCACACAGTGTTAGGTTTTGTATTCAATTGTGATTTCAGGTGGGGAGGAGAAAAAACAGGAAGCTTGCTATGCCAGATACTAACCACCGCATTTCTCCAAACACTAGCTCTTTGAGCAGTTCTCACATACTGCTGTAGAGGGTTCTTCTCCACATCATGCAGCAGTTAAACCACCCAGACATCTCACTTGGTTCATTTATACGAATTGAACAAGTTCTGTATCACCCAATCAGCCATAATCAATTACTTACCTGTATGGACAAGAAACACATAACCTACTCCAATCTCCAATTCCTCAGTTATTTATGAGAGTGTGTGGGGTACTGGGCATTTCTGCAACAGGAAAGAGCAGAATTGCTGTGTTTGCCACAAAAAGCCTTGGCCCTTTGTTTAAAATGTCATTTTAGTCCTTGAGAGCACTGTTTGGTGGATCTTTCTTCTAGCAAACAATCCAGATGCTGCCTGACAAGTATTTTCTCAACTTTAATGTTTCACTGACTTCTTCAGATCCAGGACAAAATTACAAGTGACAGAATTAATTACAAAACTGCTGAAATTTAATATTCAAGTGCTTTGTATTAAGGGGGATAAGGACAGGATACTTGAGCACTGATTTTTCAAATCCAAATGAAATAACTTTTTTAAATTTAGACTAGGTAATGCCTTTGAATTTTCTTTTTAAAAAGTTAACTACCTCTAATCTGAAGTAAAATGTTTCTACAGATTAAATAATTGATTCCATCTCCAGTGAAAATGTATATTTTTGAGTCACTGAGAAATTTACCACACTGTCATATCAGAGTGAATCAAAACAGCTTTTAAAAGAACACTGTAAACAACAACTATTTCTCAATAACTTCATCAGTAAACAAGAATTCATTTTCTCATTCTCCTGAGTATTTGTTGGGTAGCATTTGCTAAATCACTTTCCTTCCCTGTGCCATAAATTGAAGATAAGAGGTGAAAAAAATAAGGCTTGCCTTGTTTAGCTTTTCAGTAGAGTGAACCACAAACCAAATAATATAACTGTTGCAGAAAGCCAACTGATTCTGAAATTTATTAACAGAACTGACAGATTTTCTGCAGTCTTCTCTGTCCCAGTGAGGTTTCACCTCCCATGTCAAGCCAGGTTTGGACATCAGAGGCATGGACAGACATACCAGAGAGGATCAGTAAAGAACAGTAAGAATGACAGAGCAAATCTCATAGAAAAGATGGAAAACAGTAGGTTTGCTTAGTCTAAAGACACTGAAGTAGGGATTTCTGATAATCTCATAATATGTTAACGGCTGTCACTGAGAAATAAACCTTAACAAAAGATTCATCTAGGCTTTAAGAGAGTTTCTGCTACTAGTGCTGCTTGAAGAAGCTGAAGAGAAAACTCGTGGTGTGAAGTCTTTCATTAAAACCCTGCTGTGTGTCATCTGTCCAAAACTGCCTACATGCATGGAATTTGGTCTGAGCACAGGAGTTAGGTAAAATGACCTCTTGAAATAATTCTTACAGCCCTGTGTTTCCATACCAACACTTAGTCCTCTTCTCCCCCCATTTTTTTTTTTTTTTTAAACATTCACATCAACCACTACTTTTCACTTGGGCTCTAGCCTCTGCTGTTGCTTGTTTACCCTAAAGAAATACAAGGATTAAATGAACACAATGCTACAGACAATGCAGCTACCAACACAGCCAGTGCTCTAAGAATTTATTTCAGATGTTTCAACTAGCAAGCCCGGTAAATCATGTCCAAATCTAGCATGCTATACATCTCTCTAGATATAACAACCCAACTTTCCAAATACAAATCACCTTGATAATTATTTTCTCACATATAGCGAGGGTGACAACTGCTTGCGCATGACTAGGTGCTCCTGAACTTCTGTGGATGGTTACGTAAAGGCCACGATTAGGAAAACAGTCAGTAGTCCATGAAAGCTCAATTTCTGTATAGCTCAGACTGTCAAACAAAACCCAGATAACATAGAAGACTACTTCTACACATGGAAACTAATCAGTGAATCTGGTTAGCTGGAGTGGGATATGAAAAACAGGAACACTGTCATGCTCCACACACCAAACCGTATCTCTGGGCCAAAACTTCATGGAGAAGGTCGAGCAAATTAGTAGCAGGCAAAGGTGCATCAGCCAGAGAACCTCTAAGCTCTGCATACTAATGGACATTAAATAATGAACAGTATCTAAAGAGCATCTGGCCAATTGGTATTTCTAGAGTAACCATTGACAGGATGGCCTGAAGGAAAAGAAAAGGAAAAGTCTAGCAGCCTGAAACCTGTATGTGCCTAGCCTTCAGATGGCTTCTTGAACAAGTTACCTTATTTCTCAGTGCCTCAGTTCACATACTGTAATTTTTTTTTTTTTTAACTTATAAAAAATATCTATGAATCCAAGTCTTGCGGCACTACCCATGGAGACCTCTACATGAGATATTCTAGCTAAAACCTAGATGGGGTCAGAAAGGCAGCTCATAAATCCTTGGTCAAGGATACAGAGTAGGTAAGTATTCTCTAGGTACAAACCTCTAAAATGTCTCTTTATTTTTGAAGTCAACATTTTCATAAAATTAACCTCTTAGTAAAGAATTAGGAACATTAACTTCAAGAAGCCTTTCACACAGTACATATAACTAAATGACAGCTGGTTTGTACACTTCATTAAAGTCCCAAGAACAATAAATACAGGTTCTAATACAAGTTCTGCCATATGCATTGGGTTTGTGCAATAGGATGTATCAAACGACAAGCCCATGCTGGAGCAATCTGTTCCTGAAGGACTACACCCAGTGGAAGGGACCCATGCTGGAGAAGCCCATGAAGAAACTGCAGCCTGTGAGAAGGATTCACATCAGAGAACTCCACAGAGGACTGTCTCCCATGGCAGAGACCCCACACTGGAGCAGGGGTAGAGTGTGAGGAGTCCTCCCTCAAAGGAGGAATGGGCAACAGAGACAACATGTGATGAATTGGCCCCAACACTCATTCCCTATCCCACTGCACTATTGGCAGGAAGGAGGTAGAGAAATCAGGAGTAAAGCTCAGCCCAGGAAGAAGGGAAGGGTGGAGGAAGGAGTTAAGATCTTGTTTTAATCTCTCATTGTCCTACTCTAATTTGATTGGTAACAGATTCAATTGATTTTTCTTCCCCAAGTCAAGTCTGTTTTGCCCATGACCGTAAACTGGTGCATGACTGGGGGAGAGCAAGCACAGGTGGGGAGCTTGTCTCAACCCACAAGCCTTTTCCCATATTTTCTCTTCCCCATCCTACCACTGGGGAGTGAGTGAGCAGCTGCATGGTGCTTTGCTGCCAACTGGGCTTATACCACGACACTGTGGTAGGATGACTGGCTGAAAGCCCTTATGTATAGATGGACATTGTATTTAGGAAAAAAAGAACAGAAGATCTAAGTTGGAGGAGATAACGCACATCTTTTTTAATGCAGTTTAGGAAGTTTTCCTGCTACAAGTGATGTGGTAACACAAAGCAGAAGCAATATCCCTGCAGGGGTCCATCCTGTCTTTATGAACTTTCTCACTATGAAAGCCTGAAATTAGATCAACAAGTAACAAGACAGTGTTGACAGTAAGTACAAGACAGAGGTTGTGTACACAGCAGATGTTATCAAATCTTCAGGTGTTATCTTCAGGTGTTATCTTCAGTCGTGCACAGATTAAACACAGCAGGCATTTAACCTGTAAAAGGCAGTTCACTGAAGGGGCACTGAGGCTGTTCACAAAGGAAAGAACTGCTTAAGCTTCTCATCTGATGTAGTGGTTATACATTAGAGGCCTCTGTACAGCTGCCTTCCACATATAAACAGTGATCCACTGCTGTGGCTGAACCTCAGCAGCCCTATTTCTCATTTTGTCCTCACATTTCCTGTCCTGCAAGGCTGTGTATCCCACCCCACTTCATACATCACATGCTCATTTTTGGAGGACAAGGTCCAACATCAAACAAAGTGACATTTACTTCCTTGGGTAACAATGACAACCAAAAACACTCAGCACTTTTGAGTGCAAAGTATTAATTTTATTGGAAGAAATTAACTTTGTTTTAATTTAAACATGTTTCCAAGTTACAGCAATCAAAAGCTGTAAAAATACAACTTTTGATCAAAGAGTCTTTTTAAGAAACTCTTTCAACAAAAGGATTGCAACTAGTTCTTCTTAGCAACCAGTCACTATCTTCTAAGGTCTGTCAAAAAAAACCCAAACAACTGCAAATCAGACAAAAGACTGAACATAGGATTTCAGTGGCTTGATCTTATCAGTTATTTATTTTTTGCCCTCTGTGGAGCATAAGTAGTGGAGATCATAAAGGTTAACAGTACTTTTCCATCAACTCAAACAGCACAGCTCTGCTGCATTAGGTCAAAGGTTAGCATTTGTTTTCATTGACAGAAGCAGTCATAGAAAAGTTTTCTAGATGAGTAATAATTGATCAGATAACTTCAAGATAATATTTCCTTTCAAAACAATTCCCTCAACTTCTCAAGTTTCTAGTTAATTTTTCAGCAAATACATAAACGAAGTGTGTGTGTGTGTGTGTCCCGTCCTAACATATATCCTCCATATATCATCCAACCTTATTAGCTATAGGTACATGGAAAAAGGAGGAGGAAGAACATTTGGGTCAGTCACACCAGAGAACTCCAGATGTAGATCCATGCAGGTGACACTCAACTGTGCTCACAGAGCTCCCAATTAATTTCTTCCCACTTTCTCGGAGACTGTGAATTCCTCCTTTACATCCTGTGTTACTTCTTGGGTTTTTGAAAAGGATGCAGAATTCTCATAAAACTCCCAAGTCCTTTTTGCTACTATAGTTATAGTGTAAGCTGATCAACTTGAAGCGAGGAATGTGTTCATATACTAGTTTCATATACATTCCCAACCCAACACAGCCTGTTCTCACAGTGCTTATGCCCCACCACACAAAGAAAAGAATTGTTTCTCATAGGAAATGTGCAAAATAATAAACACAAGCTTATTTATACACATACTCTTTCATCTGGAGACTTCATAATTCTATGTACTGCAATTGTACTATGTTTCACATGTCTTCACACCTAGAAAATTGTCCACGGCACAGACAAGCATATAAGATTATGGACAAAACCTACTCAATATTCCCTAGCGAGAACCCATGCTGGTCTTCTGTTACATGCTGGAGCAGTTTGTGAAGAACTGTAGCCCATGGGAAGGGCCCACACTGGAGAAGTTAACAGAGGACTCTCTCCCATGGGAGGGACTCCATGCTGGAGCAGGGGGAGAGTGTGAGGAGTCCTCCCCAGCCTGAGGAGAAAAGAGGCAGCAGAGACCATGTGTGCTCAAGTGACTGCAACCCCCATTCCCCCGAGCTGCTTGGGGTGGAGGAGGTAATGAGGACCAAAGCTAAGCCTGGGAAGAAGGGAGGGGTGGGGGAACATATTTGTAAGATCTTGTTTTCTCTTTCATTGTCCTACTCTGATTTCACTGGCAACAAATTCAATTGATTTTTCTTCCCCAAGTCAAGTTTTTTTTGCCATGACCATAACTGGTGACCCTGTCCTTGTCTGAACGCACGAGCCTTCCCTGATAATTTCTCTTCCCCATCCTACCACAGGGGAGAGGAGTGAGCAAGAGATTGCGTGGTGCTTAGTTGCCAGCCGGGGTTAAACCATGACACTTCTATATCTCAGGTAAGCCTAGGAACACTAGGAAAAATGGGGCTTACAAGCCCTACACTTTGCACCTTCTTAAGCACAAAATCATAACAGAAAGCATACCTTGGCAGTTCACATCAGGCAATATTGAAAGGGCAAATGCTGTTTGACTGAAAACTAGTTCTCCATTTTTCATGTTTGCCCCAATTTGGAATCTGCTGGTGTTCAAGTCACTTTTTACATGGTGAATACAATGTGGGTCTCCCTCAGCGAGCTAAACTGAGCAGCCCAAATTCATGGCTAGGTTAAAGAAAGTAAAAGAAATCTTTGCTTACAATCGTGATTACATTGCAGCACTGGAAAGTCACCACAAACTCAGCACACAGTAAGTCACCGAATCTAAAGGAGAGGATAAAGAGACAACTCAGTATTCCTGCCCAGAAATCTGGTACCTTCTACCCAGCAGGATAATTCTATTACAGGGACAGAATTAGGTGGGTGGGGATGATAACACTCTAACTCCATTCTGTCCTCAAACAAGAGCAAATATCCCTAAACTCCCACCTCCCTTAAGCTTGTCTCTGCAAATAACCAGCTGCATTCAGGGAGACTAACACTTCAGCTTGCCAGTTCTTCTAAGAAATCAGGATCTACTCATCAGTTAGCCCTATCTGTGCCTGATGTGCTAAAATCTTATCAGCACAAAAAACTGATACGATAAATGCAATAACCCAAAACATACTGTTACCAGTGCCTTGGTCCCCAGTCACACCTCTCATCCCACATCTGTCAAAAGTAATCTCACAGCAGAAAAGGACTAGTCGAAGCTCATGGTCAGAAGGCCAGTGCAACAGTAGCCTGAACCATTCTCTTAAAGCCACATAGAGTGACTTTTGCTAAATGGTGACACAGGAACAAGTGAACAAAAAAGTTTTTGCTGAGACCATAGAAATAAAATGGTGAGAAAGCAGCATGGGCAATCCCAAACAGTGGCTTCTCCACACATTTTCTAAATCTAGGAGTATCTGAAAAGCACTGAAAATAAGTTACTGCTTGAAAGGGGCCTATGCCAAGCACCAAGGAACAAATGAGTTTTGGTATCATCATACAAAGCTGAATTTGGTCCCAATTAAGAACAGAAATCACAGCTTAGCACTTCAGGTCTTCTCCCACAGTGACTGACCAGCAAGACAGAACACAGACTTTTTACCTCACTGGTCATATTAGTACCAGCAGCAAAGTTGTATTAAACTTCAGATTTAAGTTTCATGTAGATGGAGGCACATGACCTCTGTGAAACAAACTTCAACCTTTGACATGGGTTGAAACAGTTAACCAGAAGAAAGATTTATACTATTACACAGGACTTAAAGGCCCTGACATGATTTTTGTCTTATTTTGCAAATATATTTTTAATGGGAAACCCCTGAAAGAAGTCCTCCATGTACTATGTCTGCTAGTACATACAGCAGATTTCAGTAGATTTAATGGCCACATGGCTCTGCAGACAAAGGACAGTTTAACAAATATCCATCTCAACTATACCAATTCTCACAGAATGGTGTGGCTTCGCCAACATTGGCAGGTTTACCCAAATGTGCAAAGCTGAGACAAACATACTTTGTTCTTTCAAGCCTGAATGCAACATGCTAGCTGAAATACCCACTCTTTGTAGAAGCTCTCCCAAAGAATATAAATACAATTTCACTCAAGTGAATGAGGTGACTGGATTTATGCCAGGAACTAGGACAAATGTTTTTGCTAATCCCCAATCTAAGCCTCCCTTCCTCAACAGATTAAAAACAAGTGAATGAAAAACCCCTACTATTTCCAATCCAAAATTCAGGGGTATTTTGATCAAAGCTTTTTTCCTGAGCCTGTCTTTACAAGGAAGAGTAAGATACCTCCATCAAGTGCAACTCTGAGAATTTGGGCATAGTCAACTCACTAAGAGGCAAATACTAGATATTCCTTTACCTGACCCTTCCCTGCTCCCAAAAAGGAAAATAAATTTCAGTACTTATCCCCCTTTCTAATATAGCTGGTATTGATACTACCTCAGATCAATGTGCTTTTTGTTTTGCTTTATTTTTATACTGCATTCTTTAACTTCATGAAGCTTACGTATTATGGATACACTTCATCCTGATACAACTGCAATGCAGACAGCAGCCTCATATTCACCAGATTTCCACCAATGTGTTTATTTTGCATGTCTCAAAACAAAAACGTGTGCCAACTTGCTAATTTTTAGAATAATTCTTTCTGTGTAGTTATTATAAGGGTGCACTTTGTTTTTTCCAAAGTTTTGTGCAAGAAATAAGTTTTTTTTCTGTTTTCTCAGGACTCCAGCTTCAGAGGATTTTTGATTACTGGGTAAAAAAACAAAAGCTATTTTCAGCTGCCAAAAAGTTAAGACATTTAAGATAATTTTACAAACCCCAAGCATGTAAAAAAAAAAATTAACATGACTGTTTAAGGAAATCACTGTCCACTGAGAAAAGGTACACTACTCTCTGGGATTGGTGTTCCCTGGAGGTCCCCTTCTACCTGTTACTCTGTGATAGCAGGTACAGTGAAACTCAGCTGCCCCAATGTTCCCTTAGTGTCATTCCACACAAAACACTGCTCACACATTACCTGTTCTTGGACCTCCTGAAAACAAACTACAAACTTCCACCAAAGCAAACAGGATGGCAGGGGCTGGTCCCAACAGCTCCGTGCAGTAGCTGCCCTGGGAGTAACTGACAATCTGTATGGAGAGCGGAGAATTACAGTAGCCTTATGTAGGTCAGAGACACTGCCCCTCTGCCTCCTATACCAGTCTCTTCTAGACTCCTGCAAGCTTGACCCGTCAAGAAAGTGCTCAAGTCCATCAGGACACAGAAGAGATGAGGACTGCCTGCCAGCTAACCCTACTACAACGTTAACAACCTTGCTGAAAAAGAAAAGAAACCGCCACTCCCCCTCCCATCAAATTTCACTTGTTAGTGGAGAAAACGGAGAAACAGTGAACTGTCGTTTAAGCATGAGAGCACACCCAGAGACAGCTTTTAGGGTGGTGCTTTTTTTTTTTTAACGAACCACTAAAAGAAGCGACAGCACCTTCCGAAGGACTAGACACCGAATACTGAACACATGGGAAAATGGCCTCGTTTCCCATTCCACTGTGTGCTGTTCGAGCAGAAGGCAGTTCCGACCGCCGCCGCCGAGGCAGGGGCTGCAGCAGCAGCCGGCCGGCGGCTCCCGAGCCGCGCTCACCCGGGGCTGCGAGCAGGCGCCTCCGCGCCGGAGCCGCGGGCTGCGCCGGGACAGAGCCGCGTCGCAGGGACAGAAGACTGGGGGGAAGGAGAGGGGCCGCCGCCTCTGTCACCTTCGAGGGGGCAGTTAGTTACCTCTGGGCTCCTCGCCGCAGCAGCCTTTGCAGCAACATAGCCCCATGGCAGGTGACAGCGTCCCTCGCAGCCCCAACAAACCCGCTCCCTGCCAGGCGGGGCCGCCTCCAGCATCCCGGGCAGCGGGGCGGGCAGCGGGGGGTGCCGGGCCCGGGCTCCCAACCGGCTACGCAGGGGACAACGGCAGGCTGCTGCCCTGGGGGCTCCCCGCCTTTGTCGCCCGTATTTCTAGCCGGCCTTGGGCTAGACCTCTGAGCTTCACGGCTCTCTCTGCCCGTTAAACTTCACCGGCTTATTAATTACACTCGCCCCTTTGAAGGGGTGAGAGTGGCCAGAGGCTTTGTGCGAGCTGCAGATGCTGGCTCTCGTTGGGCTGGGGAGCAGCAGACACCAAATGTAAACCTTCAGTGTGCATAAAAGGATACCAGAGAGGCCAATTCACCCCTTGCAAAATTATGTCAGCACAGGACAGGGTCATACCATATGCTCTCCCCCCACAAGAGTAAACACCCCTGTATCTCTGGGAGTCTCTGGAGAGATTGTAAGTACTGAGAGTTACAGGGACCTTGCATTCTTGCAAAGGTCAGCACTGCTCTAGCAATATTCAGAAGGCTTGTTTAAACACTTACTTTTAATTGCATTAACCTAACTAAATCACTAGCCACAAAGACAAGATAAGAGTTTTGTTTTGGATAAGGAAAGAACAACATCCCTAGAACAGATGTTTGCTGGTTCTCTGATCATTCAGTGTTTGTTTTCTAGACCCTGCAGCACTTAACTTAAACCAGCAGGAAACCTGCTTATTGCAAACCCACTGCCCAGAATGCTCTAAGCGCTGCAGCACAGGCACATAGCTTTCTTTTATACAGCAACTCACAGGCAGACAGGGTGCCTCTGCAAGACTTGGCTCAAGTCAGAGTTAGATGTCACAAGCAAAAACTGAATTATAGTCTTTTCCAGGTTGTGCACTGCAGAAGCAAATGCTCTTTGACAGCAGTGTGCAATGCACAGAAATTAGTGTGGGTTGAAGGGGAGAGAGATACACAGTGAGGTATTTGAGGTGTGGGGGAGCAGGGATGGTAACAAGGAGCTCTATCTTTAAATATAGTTCAAATACCAAAAACAGTCTGAAGCCAACACCTGATGAAAGCTCAGGCTTTCATAAATATCCCAGCCTCTTGAGATCAAACCAATTCTTCAGAGCGGACTTCCAGGATAGAAACATGCTACAAAGAGGTCCTCCTGCAGAGTATTCAGCTGTTACTGCAGACTTGAGCCATCTCAGACTATGATCATTCATTAGTTAGCATAAAAGCCAAATTAAGACAAAACCAAATCCCACACAGGATGGAAGATGGACAGGACAGGACAACCTTCCCATCACCACCAAACATGCTAGAGGAATCTTAAGATATTCTTGAAGGAAATCTAGTATTCTGGTTTTGCAGGTATCAACTTGCTCCCCTTGGAGACAGGTGTGAGAACTCAAGTGTTTTGTTCAGCCTCTAAATTTGTCAAACACCACCAATAGCTAACATGCTTAGAAATCCATCTCTTGTGCAGTGCACTAGCTTTCCTTTGTAAAACAGCAGATACTGCTCTCTCTTCCTGGCTAAAGAGTGATTTGATCTCAGAGAAGAGGCACATAAACCACCTGCTTGAGTTGCTGAACACTCTCCTAGCAACACACATGCATTTCACACAAAGCAAACTCCAGAGAGCCCCCTGGCAGGAGTAAGATTTCGAAGTTCTGAAAAACTTACACACAGTGTTTATTAATGTCACTGTCAGATCAGTGCTAGATAAAACATGTGGAGAGAGCACCCCGCCCTCCAGCTGTTTCAGCCTGGCAGCCAAGTCAGCTCTGTGGGGATTATTACTAGATGCTGCCCTCAGAGCAATCCCCAAGACTACCTAAAAGTTACTGAAATTTAAGTATTTAAGATGTTTTGGGACTCCTATGTACATCACCTCACATCGACAGATAGAGGCTGCTGTGGGGTTAAACACACATCTTTTAAACACAGCAAAGCTGGCGGGTGGAGGGGTGGGACCAAAAAACACCACCCATCTCTGTTCATTGGTAAATCCAAAGAAGTGCAAGTGGGAACATAGGAATAATTAACCAGTTAGATATATGGAATTAAGTGCAGAGACCTAATCTCGATTAAACTACAATACTGTAACTATCACTTTCATGAAACCTCTTTTATGACCTGAAAAATCCATATATGCAACATAAGCTTGGACATACATGTTGTACATACCTTCAGTGCACTTTGCAGATCATCTGTTATTTTAACTTCAGAAGGCACACATTGTGTTTCTTAAAAAAGTTAAGCAAATACATGTCTGTTGTCAAACACACTGCCACTCCAAATACTGCCAGACAGAAGCAGCTAGCAGGAGATCAGGCCAGCAGAGTACATCCACATAAACCAGACACCTTTGGAGAGGTAGGGGCAGTGAAGAAAAATAAAAAGCCATTTTGAGACAGCTGGGTAATGTTTAGGAGATGCAGAAGGCCAGATCTATCATCCCATGGGAAATTCAACGTTCTTCAGTGGCTAAACCTCATTTAGTTTCTCTTTTGAATGCATCCAGGTCCAGGCAGATGATCTCAGAAGTCAGCTAATGAAACTAGAAGTGGAGAACTGCCACCCAGATCTTTTGCCTAAGTATAAAGGCAACTCTGGAAACTCTCATCCTAGACCTGAGTGTGTTGAGTGTCTGATACAGCTACAAACTCAGCTTCTGAAGAGTTTGAAGCATTAACACAAGTCAATATCGTAGCAATAGTCAAGCCTGTCTGGGTCAAGCAAAGCTGACATCATGTGGTTGTTTGTTTTTGGGTTTTTTTAAGTTATATAAAATGTATTTATATTTACACAAGCAGAAAAATTCAAGTAGGTATTAGCCTATTCCTACAATAAGAATGGTGGATATGCTTGCACTTTTCCAGCAATAAAGTCCACTTACTCTGCAGTAACATTCCTTTGAGACTCATTTCTGTTAATATACATAACTCATTCCGTATAGCAGCAGCTTTTCAAAGTGGGATTTCTGTAATTCTTAACAATTTGACCTTTTCGATCTATGGTTAACCATGCATATCTTCTCCTTAAACTGCACATACCAACGTTAGACTAAGGTTTACAAAATCAGAAGCCTGGAGTTAAATGACTAAATCTTGATTTCAAGTACTAAGCAATTAGACTGATCTTTCAAAAATACCCAGTATTTAACAGGTCCCTGTGAAATAAACTGGTGCAGACTGGATGCCCTGAATTTTTCTGAATAACTAACATAACATACCCTGTACATTTTTTCCAGCCATAGCCCTCAGCTTCACTGTCAGAAATTTTTCATTTAAAAGTTTACACTCCTAATTTCTTAAGAAATGATAGTGTATTGGCTGCCACTACGAAGGCAAGCTGGCTGCTAAATACTGTTGTGTGAACAATGAACTTTCCTATTTAAGGACCAAGCTAAAGATCTGGAAGTCAGAGGTAAAAGATTTCAGTTTTAGTTAAGCCAACTACTTATATTCTAGGAAAAACACACCCCAAAATAAAATGAGAGTTTGCGAGCAAGAGAGTAGAGGAATGTGCTATTCTATTTCAACAATTCATTGCAGATGTGACAGCTCACTGGCAGCTGAGGGTATTTATTTTTCATTCCCTTACTAGAAGACAGATGGTTTTTGTCAGAGTTGCATCCCTAGAGCTGGGCAAATGTTGCTTTTCATACTTCTAGACACAAGGCAAGGATTAAAAAGTTTTGGGGTTTTTTTCCTCCCCTGCCCCCAAAGTCACATATTGGTCTGAAGGACACAAATGTTGGCAACACGTTGAATGACCAATACGGAACAGTGCTTCATAGAGAACAGATCTGATCCTGCCAGTACAAAGCAGACACACTTGTGAAAAGCTGACAATTTATACTAATACTCATGTTCAAAATCCAGAAGAATGTGTTAGAACTTTCAATTTTGGCCAATAAAAACTTTTGTCTAATCTGCAGTTATTTATACTATGAGCTTCCCCATATCATTCAAAAATCTGTAAGTCAAAGAGCTAGTAAACTTCAATAGTTTTTCTAAAATGGCAAGTTTGACTCTACCTGGATTATTCCCTTACTTGAGCTTCATTATGTATTTTGGTAATCAAGTGGCTTGCCAGGCCACAGTGGTAACACCCTGTAGCTCTCCACAGAATTCCTAATGGCCATTGGATCTCAGAAAGAAGAGAGATTATATTGGCAATGTAGTAACACAGGTAGAAGAGCACATTATAGTCAGTCAAAGTTCATATATCTCTAAATACTGTAACTTCCTTAAAGGCCTACCGCATCTCTTATAAAAAAGTCTAAAACTAGAAAGCGAGTTTTCTGGGTTAACTACTATTTATTACTAAAGTAATATGCTAGCTCCCCCAAAGCCTTCTGTCCTGTAAGATCAGAGAAGTCTAAACCATCCTCCCCTTCCAAGCCCCTCTTCTCCATCATCCCCTGTCCCCAAAAGCCCAACCTCCAAAATAAACACTTCTAATGCTTTTAATATAAAATGTGAAGGAAATGTTTTTGTACACTCCAGTTATCCAGGCTGGTAAGACTGGAAAATAACCTGCTGAGAGAACAATCAGAACTTTGTGGTTTAAAGTAAAAATTTATAGTTCATCTATTCCTCATGGAAGACAGTGGCACAGAAGAACATGAGTTGGATATAGATATATCACTACACCATGTGAGAGGTAGGTACTGCATGGAAGTATACATTCTGTCCTCACATACTGCCTTTTCCCAAGTCACATAACACATTCTCGTTAGCCAGGCCAGGCTTATAATAGGTCATAGGTCTGTTAAGAAAGGGTTTACAGGCTTAAAAGAAAAAAAGGCACATTTTAAAACACAAGATCAAAAATCCCTGAACTGTTCAGTCAGGAAAAATATTTCTGAACGTACAACCCTGTCCTATTAAACAATTTCTAGTCCAGAAAGAGTCACAAGATACTGACTTTAGGAAAAGTGATTCTGATTTGACTATGTCTATTCCCACCTCTTTTCCATCCAATCACTGTAATTCCAAGAGACTTTCAGCATCTGAAGTCATACCATATGACACTCACTTGACTAATTTGTACTGGCATTTTCAATTTTTTTCCATAGCACTGACCATATCTTAAAAGAGATTCCCAGGTATCCACCTCCTTTATTCCTTCAACATATTCCATTCAAATAATGACTCTACAACCTAAAGCACTTGTTGAAATGGAAAAAGGAATCCCATGAATTCTGACGGACCATCCACACAAAAAGATCACAGCTTCCCAGCAAATTCAAACCACAAGAATTTTAGAGGCAAGCATGAACAAATGAGGAAAGCTTGGTTATAAATACCAATATACTTTTAGCCACTCTGTGCTAGACAGTAAATCCCCAGGTCTGCTTCAGGGATGTTAGGAAGCTCTTAGGATTTTGACATTGAAGTACTGAGAAAGCATGAAAAAAAATCCCTGACTAGTCAGCCTTAACCCATGGGCAAAGTCACCTTATAATGAATCTTCTGTACTTAGTCCTAGCAAAGGTGATGTCCTTACTGTTCCATTTTTGTTGGTAGAAAGGAAATGTGTGCCCTGATTAAAGGAGAGTGCTAGGACAGCTCTTAATTCTGTGCTTTCATTTCTTTCAGCAGCAGGTGAGCTCACTGGCCAGTATCAGCAGCTCTTACCTGGCACCATGCACTATTTCCCATCGGTGCCTATGCTCCCACAGCTGCTCTTGCACAGTTCACACCAACTTACAGCCCAAAGGAAAAGATCAGTTAAGCATACAGATTATAAGAATCACAATTCTGTATATATCTGAAGGCATCTTACTCCCCAACAGCACTTTAAACTACTGTAAAAAACAAGAACCCTTTCCTAACAGATTCCAGTGTACACAGCGAGCTACAGCCTACTATTAACATAAGCAAGTTTTTACACTTAGTAACTTAAAAGAATCACTGCTTCTAGAAAAGAAACAAGCATTTGCTTTGGTCACAGACACACAGAGCTCTGCACTGATTGCAGAATCTTAAGATAATAGCAAGAAGGTCTGAGATAGAAAATATTTATGAAAATATTTGACACCTTCCACAGACCCCCACCAACTTCACAACAGAGACTCAGGAGGGAATGTTTCTCTTACCAAGCATGATCATAGGTACAGTATTACCATTTGTACTAACTTTAACTTTCTCTGTTTTTTTTCCTGTGACATGTTTGGGTCACAGAGCTAACTAAAGTTAGGATGTGTCCTTTCATCATCAGCAACACATGGTACTGATGATCCATGTTCAAGACCTATAAGGACATAAATAAGTTGCTGAACCCCGGTCTGTCCACTCAAAACAGACAACAGGAAATTTAGGCTGGAAAAGATCTTCCACTGAACCCTCCCAGAAAGCATCATTCTTGACTCCAATTTGTATACAAACCACGTGGTCTCAAAGCAGAACCTTTATGGCCTCTGTGGAGTGGTACGATTCTCACACTAGCAGAGCTAGAAGGCTGCTAATCTTCATAGACACTTATATTTGCGGTAAGAAAACATAATTTTTTTTTCCATGTTACACTAGTATGCCAGTACCAGGCTTTCTTTTGACATAATTATACCAGTGCAGCATTTATAATGTAGACAAGACTATCTTGCAAGTTAGCAGCTGCCAGAGTGCTGATAAATCCTCATATTAAATCCACAACTCCAAATCCAGGGAAGCAACACTATCCTTCAATGTAAAGAATATATGGTTGGTTATAAGTCTTTCCTCATGGCCTCACAGACACTGCCTGCTTTTGATTTCATAGCTCTTTTCTTTGTTATCTCACATTCCTCCTGTGCCCTCCCTCAAGTTTTCATGAGCATCAGACAGCTGGTGATTAAAAGCAAACCCCAGAAATAACAATGCTTCACGAGTTCAGCATGATATATAGCATCTTTGGTACCACATGGAAGCCTGGATATCAACATCATCTTAAGAGGACTTCAATTAGATGAGCAATGGTTTGTGGATGTACAGCACACCGCCTAATCCTGCAGTTACATATACATCTATCTCCTGTGAGATTCAAAGCCAGACTCAGAAGAAACGTATACGCACTGGGCTGTGCACCTGCCAGAACAGAGATAGAAGACACAAACCTGGAGAAAGTAAACATAAAGAGTATGTTAAAAGGAAGAATTCTATAGTTACACAACCTGAACTTTGTCTTCCTAATGGAAGAAATCACATCCAATTCGAGTGCTTGAAGAAAGTTAGGAAGATTAAACTTAACAGAACGTGCTACACTAAACAGAACATAGCCCTGATCCCAGGTGCCCCACATACTTTACCTTGAGCAAAGCCCCTGTGATAAGCAGAGATGCTGTGAAGCTTATATTACACTTTTGAAAATAAAGTTGTTGTAATGCCACTAAATTCAACCGAGTAGCCACACTTCAATAAGTGTTCTCTGTGCTATGTCAAGCTCCTCTTAAACACCTTGAAAATAATATGGAAAACTTAAGTGCAAAATAGAGCTTTTTCAGATGCTTGTAGTCATAAGGAGTACTGTTTAAGATCTGGTATTTTACACCTGTTTAGAAACAGACTGATAAAATAATAAAACCAATGTCATTTCTAGCATCATTAACATAAACACAGAACTCGAGTTCTTTACTGGCATAGCTGAGGTCTATTAATGCAGTCCAACATAAAATTTTAAATAGTATGTCGTCCTCTATGTAGCAGAATATACATCTAGGCGTATGCATGCCCTATAGGGAAGCCATACCTAGGTAACTAGTATAGGTAGTTAAAACTATTCCCAGAAAAAAAGAAAACCAACAGAAAAGTGTAACACAGTCATGCTGGTTAATACGTAGGTCTTAAAACTGCCATTATACCTCCCCTTTTAAGCCAAAAAAGATTAATCAGATCAAGAGGCTGTGATCAAATTACTTGAATTCAGTGGAAGTAACTTCTCTACAGCTATCAAGAAGGAAGAATTGCTCCCACTGTCCTGAAATGCATGTAAATCCAATATCCAAATATCTACAAGATCCCATGTTTTAGAAAAGCTTGTATCACAAAAAATCCCACACATTCTTGACATGCCAAAGATTCCACATCCATCAAATTTCTTTGAACAAGAACTGATAGAGATTAATATTATAATTTATTAATTTTAAAACACACAAAGTTAATTTCTTAGTTTGCCACTCTACAGGGACACTCTGAAGTAGTAAAACTGCATGTGTTTAATTTTTTATGTAATTAGTGTAAATCTTTCTCTTCGCTGTACCAGGGAAATTAAACTGTTCTGCTTGTTTCATGTTTTACCATTTTTCATGTTGCACTAGTTCTTCAGAGCATACATTTTCAATAATTCAGGTATCAGACCCCATTTGTTTCCCTTTGGTAACTTGCATCTTTTGAAATTTATTTATAAACATCAAGCCCAAGAGGGCCCTGTGTGATGACATAGTCTAAGCTTCTGCATAATACAACAGAATCTTATGAGCAATTTCCCAGTCTGGCATATATTTTGTGAGCAACCAAGTTGATAGGACCCTACCCAGGGGTAAGGCTAGGTAGAGGCATGTGCATAGGATAAATATCTAAAAATCATTAAAAAGCAGCATATAAATCACTTGAACACCCCCACTCATCGTACCTAATCAGTACTTTGGAAATACTTAAAGTAGCATATGAAGGCTAAAGAAAGCTTTTACAATGTAACATTCAGTTCTTGTCACTTTATAGCATGAAGACTTATTTATAGTATAAATCTTAAGTCTTATGCCCTAGGCAATCCATCTTTGCCATATTTCCTCCTCCTCCCTATGAAGTTCAGAAAGCCCAGTGCAAGCTGGTTCTCACTGATAGCACACTAGTTATCCCTAAAGCATTTAAGACAAACACAGAGTGGGTCTTGCCTGGGAACCCTCACAGCTGTTTGACAGCAGGCCAGCTGCCACTTCAAACTGGCATTAGCACATCATTCAAAGACACAGTTTTATAAACACCCCAGATAACAGTTTACCAATTATAATTCCCTTTGGATGCTAAAGCACCACATTATCAGCTTTGCCTCCCTTCCCCCATACACTTTTGTGTGGGCTGTGTGAAGAGGAATTGTGTTTTATATTTCTTACCTTGGCTTCCCAGAATGATTTCCAGCTGGTATTTTCAAGTCAGCATATTATACTGAGCAGTTAAGCTACCAGCACTAACAAGTACCTCAACAGCATCAGTGGTGCTGCCTTACAGGCTCGTCAGTACATAGTGTGTTTTTGGATGATGGTTCCCTCTCTTCCCTTTAGATAAAGAGATTTTTTTTAAATTGTGTCAGAATTCCCTTCTGGAACAGTGTGGGGAGCAAATACTTCAGTTTCTTTCACTTATGTGCCATCCTGCATTCATTTAGAAACTAATCCTGCTTCTTGCTTTCTTCCCAGCAAATACAGTGTGACACACAGTTTTAGAGTGTGCATGCATGTACGTTTATATTCTGCCTAGCCTGCACCTGCTGCACACACCACAGAAATCAAATCCACAGTATCTCCAAGCAGGTAGGAAGTCAAAATGCAGCAGTTGTCATTACAGAACTGCTGCAACAGCAGCGGGAGTGTAGCAGGCACACACACACAAATTAGTTACTGCTGCCTGTCCAAAAAATTTTACATTTAGAAACAAAGATATGTTTTCTTTATTCTTGCTACTATAAAGCAGAAACTCTGCAAGTTGATACATGCATCAACTGTTCAGGATTCAAAATATTAAAAAAAATTTACCACCTCAAACAAAGAAAGAACCATCAGCCATCCGTTCAAAAGTCAGCAATTTACTTGTCCTAGTATCAAAGCCAAAGAAAACAAACTCAGCAGACATGCTCACCCTTAAAAAGCTCCAATACAGAAAGTGAAGAGGAAGGCAGTACTTGGGAACACTGAGGTGTGAGCAACCCTGACTGCATCTCCAGGTTACACAGCCAACACAACCCTGCATATCAGTCTGAAATTCATTATATTCATAATTTAACATGACTGTGCCAGATCAGCAAGGAGCAAGAATTAACCCACTAAACCATACAAGGCAAATCATATGAACTTCAAATAAAGGATCCAATCCCACAAGGGTTAGAGATCAACTCACCTCAGGAAGACTATTGAGATGGGAAGACATTTGTAGAGCAGGCACCTAAGCAGTAAACTTCCTTTTAGCTTGAAGTTTTCTTTCTTCATACAGATGTTGACCTCTAATATTTATTTTTACTACTGCTAGAATTTGCTGTGTGCTATGAACTACACTGCCATATATTGTGTCTTTAACTTCATCATGCTAACCTACTAGAGTACTTTTTTTAGCCTCAAGAATCCCAAATATTGCATAAATCTTGGAGAATTCACCCATCCTTATTGCAAACGGGAACACAGCTGCTTCTGGATCTGAACAAAGCTTATCCTACAACAGAGCACAGAAACTGCAAGACACCACCTAAGACTTGATTTTCAACAAATTAGCAAGTAATATAGGGAAGGTACTACATAACTGATCACATTGACAGTTTGATAAGCATATCTTTATAGAACAAAGCTGTTCTCAAACAGAAAGGCTTAAAATTCTCTACTAACCACACATGCCTTAGGGCTTAACATATTATCCTTAAGGCAGAATACTCAACAGTAGAGCTTACTCTGGAACATCTCAGCAGGAAGAGTTCAAAATCTTACCTAATTTGCACTAAAAAGCCAGCCTGATGGGATCAAATGATTCCTTGTGCAGTCCAGCAGCAACATGACATCATCTTACAGAGCCATGTTTCTATACCCAAAGTGCTATAGAGACACATTTGACTTTGAGGAATACAATGGGTTAAGGAAAACTGCTCAAGAATAGTCAGAGATTGTGTCTTAGTGATCTGCACTATCAGAAAGAGCTATTCATGAAACTCCTTAAGCATCATGCTCTTTTCCCAGCAGGCCTAATGCTGTTGCAATTGAAGTTGTGAAAAAAAAAAAAAAAAACAACCAACCCCAAAAAAACCACCCAGCATTCTTGTTGAAAGCCAGTTCATGCATCGATATCATCTAGGTGCTACCGACCAGGGATCAGATGCAGAGCTTTTCCTGGAGGTGCAAATTCCAGGACAGCAGAACACTATGCTGTCACAGCCTATTTCCAGGCCTACTTTCAACTGCCTAGAGCCCCAGAGCACTGAGGGATGTAGACAGTATAACTTGGAGTAGATCAAACACTCCTTATGAAACAAAGGCAGGACCTTGTTTATTTCATGAGCAGGATCTTTGCTTGCCAAATGCAAACATAAGCCTTGGGCATTGCATATGCTAGGGAGGGAAAAAAAAAAACCCAAAGCAAAAAGCAATTTAGAGGCTGCAGGTGCCTCCTGATGCCCATCAAGATGTTTTAAGTTGATAACATAAGGTGAGCCAAAACATTCTTAACTATCAGAGAGCCTCATAGCCCTTAGGGGGAACAGAAGCCTAATAACCTTCCTGTACAAAAGCCAGGATGCAGTCTGATGACCTTCACCAGCAATGAGTCATCACCTTAACTAGGCAATAGTGGACTGGTCAAGTTATAGGCATATACCACTGGACTGAACACAACACTGTTGAAATCAGTAGCGTTACATGAATTCAGAGGGCACAGTTCAGTCTCTTGTTTCACGTTCTCTTTCCAGAAGTATTCCGTGACACAGCACAATCAAGTATTCAGGGAAACAGGGATCAAGAGATCAGTAAGCAGAGATGTCTTACTTGCCAAGGATTTGAGCTGTTAGTATCCAATATCTGCATGAGGGAGAACAGGGCCTCCATTAACTTACTTATATAAATGGATTTGAATTGAACAACCATTATTTAACAAGCCTAGAAATACTGACAGCAGACTGATACTTCTGTTGATGCTAAATGAAATTGTCAAGGTCTGGACAGGCCACAAAAGCTTTTTTTTTTTTTCAGTCAGATTAAGATTTCAGTAGAAATAGGAAAGAGATTACCCTGAAGAGAATTAGTATCTTTTAGTCTTTCTGGCAGATACCTAAGCAGCAATGCAGTGGAAGGTTTGATCAACTCCTTCACCCACACACACAGATGGAAAAGGCAAATGCCAGCTCATTAAAACTGGAAAAGTCTGAATATATGTAATTTTTGAAAAATAAGTTTCAGTCTCAGTGGGAGGGGGAAAACAGATGCCACAAAATAGCCAGTAACCCTTGGATCAATAGGTTAACCTGAAACAGTGGAGGCTTAGGTTCATGCAGCTACCTCACATAGTCATTACTGTACATGTCTGTAGAGAATGTGCTTTGCTTTTCCATGACAAATAAATCTTGTTTTTAATTTAAGATTAAATGGGCAAACAATTAGAACTTGAATGTTTTCGAAGACTGTTGGTTTTGGCATCTGTGACAGTAGCTGAAAGCATTCAGTTCCTTGCATCTTCTGCACTCAGAGATGCTCATAGCAGGGCAAATACCCAGAAATGCATGCAATACTGTGTTCTGTCTACAGAGCACAGTATTAGCTTCAGAGGCTGGGCAATGACATTGCTAGGGAACACTTTCTTGATGATGTGCTTTTGAGGAAACACCAATGAACAATAAAGAGTGGCTAATTTCCTCTTACAGGATGAACTCACCCTGAAGTGATTTAGGACATGTGCCATAACTGACAGCAAGTGCCCAAGGTGGAAACAACTACCGCCATCTAGTGTTCAGGAGCAGACGGAACAAGCAGAACATCTAGAAGTTCATCAACAATTTTTAGGTATGAAAGTTCATGACACTTCCAAGACCCAGGCTGCACTTATCTCGCACATAAAAAGAGACTCTACAGCTGACAAAAGCCAAGAAGATGTACCTGTCACCATCTTAGCACTAAGACTTTATTACCTTGAAGGTCTTCAACCCAAGTTATAATGTAATAACAGTTGCCAGACTTACCACAAAGAATGCATGCAGTTTTATCGTTCTGGACACTTCTTTGGAAAGGCAAGTTCAGAGAAAACATTTTAGGTTTCTCCCTCCTTAATAAATAGAAAGTCCATCTCACATTCCAAATGAGTTATCACTTGCAGTGACACAGAAATATCTGTATGCCCTCAGTTGCCCTCTGGACACCTAGAGGTGTTAAACAGATCAGACAGAGCTTTCCACTGCAAAACCCAGACCCATGAATCTTCTCCTGCAGGTCAATGCAACGCCATGGACACTGACATCCACAACTCTCACTTGCTAAGTGCTTCCACAGCGCACTGCTGAAATTGCATTGTATCATTCTTTCTAGCAGGACCAAGAACTACTTCATTTTGCTGCTATTTCCTTGGTCAATATGCTGAGTGCCAAATCCCAGAAACCTAAATAAAACCCTCAAGTATCAACATCATGATGTATTCAGATATGCACAGTTGGTTATCAGCTGTAGACTTCAAGAGAAAATTTAATTACCAGCAGCAAATTCAGTTTCCTGCTGTTAGTTAGAATTGCAATTTGCATTGAATAATAGAGAACAAGGAATAATTTTTAGTGTCTGAATTTCTGGTTTCCCCTCCAGGTATTTTAATTAAAAACCATCTCAACAGGGACCGAGATAAAAAGGCCACAAAAATAACCTCATTGGTGTTGATCACCCGGGACACAGAAGGGTACCACAGAGCAGACTGTGTTGTAGGTATCATTCATCCTACTGGGACAAAACAAACAAGCTGCAACTCCAACTGCTCTGTAAGACACTGCCAATGACACTACAGAACAAGTAGTCAACAATTACTGTCCCTCTAAGTGTTAGGACTCCCACCTTCTGATTCTTCTTGATTTCCTACTTGTTATATAGCACAAACAAGGCAGTTAAATAGTTTCTACATAAACCTTACACAAAAGTTCATGGATGAGGCATTGTACTCTGCCCCAGCCTAACTTCTGGCAGAATGCAAACACTAGTCAAAATTTAAAGGAGTCACTATTGAATGTAGTCACTAATTAATTTCATCAGGTCAAGCTGCCTATATTGACCTCAGTCTTTATAATATATAACAGCATGCCACAGAGCTCCCACTTCTAGAGTTTTGAAAATAACATTCTATATGTGAATCAAGCATAGGTAGTCATCTTTGCTCTGGCTGAGTCTAGAAAAAGCCCAAGACAACGGTTACTGAGAAGTACTGAACTGCCTCACTAAAGAGGGGGCTGGTGGTGTTACTCAACAGGAGCATGAGAAGCAAAGAAGCCAAGAGGAAAGGGGGGAGGAAAGATCAACCCCTTCAGCAGTGGTTTCCAGTGAAATAAAGTTAAACTTATAATGAAATTGTACTTTTATTTTCACAGAAAGGCCCAGCTGAGAGCTATCACTGTTGATCTTGGCAGAAAGCACTGTGGCAAGACACAGGAATTTACTGTCATCTGTGATAAAGAGACACCAAGATGTATACCATGATTTTTGGACAGGAATTTTTCAGCAACGCTGTTTTCAACCATAACATACTAGTTTGTTGAAATAGTAAAGAGCATATTTTCTTCAGACAAGAGCATTACTCAAGAATGATTTCATAGTAAAAAATGAAGCAAAACCATCTTTCCCAGAAGAAAAAAAGCCAATAAAGAGTAGTCACTTGAGGATACCTGCCCACTGTGCAGGTGACAGATTCAGGTTCCTGGTCTAAACCCAGTGGAACAGAAAATTGGCTCTCCTGCATCACAGGAGATGATGTTAGCCAAAGAGGTGTCAGGTAATCCATGAAATAATTCTTGTTCATGTTTCTATCTTCCCCTCTTACTCTCCATGAAAAGATCAATGGAATCTATTCTGAAGCAGAATAGAACAATCTGAGAAGTCACCAAGTTTTCTACAAAGAAAAGCTATTCTCTAGTCTGTTGGTAATAACCTTTGCCATACTTCGATAAGTATCAAACACTTCTTCACCTCCTACCTTTTGAATCTTTTTACCACTCCCTTGACTCTGAAAACCTTACTAAGGGAGAGAATTCTCTGACTGCAAACTTGAGCATCTCATCTCATCTTCTACTGCTGCAAAGACCAGAGAATAACACCAGGCAGACTGCTTGCCAAAGAGCATTAAAAGTTATCAGCTTCCTAAAAGGTGAAACCTCAGGCATATTTAAGCTATCAATATTCCTTAAGACATTCTCTGAGAGATCAATTCCTGTGTGCTAACACACTTCATTACACCACCCTGAAATGCACTGTAGCCCCAGCCTAATGCATGTTTGTTTTGTTGCCCCTAGTAATCAATCAGCTGCTCTTTCTGTTACCAGATTTGGACTCCTCTTCCAAGCAACATACAGTAGTTATTGCCATACAGAAATACCAGCTGTCATGTGATGATTACTCCAAATGTTTAAAGCTTCACACCTGACCTCATACTACCCTAATAATTTTTATAAAAACTTCCCCCCACACCTGCTAATGTGCACTGGAACATGAGAGCAGCTTGAGCCCACAGCTTACTCTGCCATCCTACTTTGAACTTCACTAGTTCTGAGGGAAGAAAGCATGAAAGGGTTAACAAAATGTCAAAAAATTACATTGTTTCCCCAGAAAAGAAGATAGAGATCCTCTCTGCCAAAGGAGGTATTTCAGGAAGTCCTGCCACCAGATCCAACACTGGTTTGACTGTAGAACCGTTCTGCAGTCTCTCATGTCCCCAGTTAACCCTTCTCCCAGCTGCACTATACAGCTTAGAAATGAACTTGATGAAACATGAATAATACACAATGCCCATCATTAGTTCTTGTTACTCAGCAGAAAATCAATACATGCTCTGTTACAGCACAGGACATGCTGTTACTCTAGTCCCTGCACTCTGAGGAAGCAGCCCCCACAGCCAAGGCTTTAAGCAACCTGCAGCAGAGGAAAGGTGGGAAGATCCCAGCAATAGTTCTAGCAATGAGGATGCTGAAAGTGTTATTGATCATGAAATAGCTTTTTGGGGATAACTGGTACCACGGAACTTAGAAAGCTTTGGACACTTCCTCACTGGGAGATCTCAGCCTCTACTCTTTGCCAGATAAGCTGGTATCAGGACACCTTGGGAATATTTTAGGAATGTTACACTGTTCTTAATTTTGTTAAGAATTAAGAATTAATTTTAGTTAAATCTCTACTGCTTACAAGCACTGTGGAATTCTGTATCTGCATTCACAGCTATGGAATGTGCTTGTATTCACAAGACCCCCAATTTAGTTAAGACAACTGAAAAAAAACCCCTCATCATCCCTGTAGAAACTATACAGTCCTAGGTTACAGTGGGAGAACTGAGGGACAATTAGGCAGAGATATGATCATGGCCATACATCCAACACATGGGAATACAGGAAGTGATGGAAAATAAATACTTGGGTCCTACAAGAGCATTTGTGCTCCCCTTCCTATCTGGCATCCATTTAGGAGCTGTTCACTATGTGGGTGTTCTGAAGGCTGGCAACCACACAGAACACAGTCATTTCAGAACACATGCGAAAAAGAAAAGGCATTTATGCCAAAACCATCACAGAATAAGTGTACTGTGAACAGAATGGGGAACTCTTCAGGCCACATTCTCCAGTGACGTCTGTGCCGAGTCACATTCTGTATTGACTAGCTATTTATAGCATTTTTTTCAATACTTGCTATCCATGTACCAACTAAGCTTGCTACAAACACGAATGGATTTAGCTCCACAGGGTAGGGAAGACAGCTCAGTTTTGCGGGAAGGAGAGCGGTGCATTAAGTCCGAATCATTTTTTCAGGGAATACAGAGAAGGGCAATGTCAAAACCACAAGCTGAACACACATGTCCTGGGATTCGCAACTATGCTGTGAAATAGTGTCACTTGATTTTCCATCTTTCTGGATAGCCTCTTTCCAGTAGCCACATGGCGTTGCTTTACCGACTCCACTGAAGCAACAGCCACCTACAGTTCAAGGCAATTCTTTGGCAGGCTACAGTAATGTAACCTGACAGGTTGGACAAGAAGTGCAGGAAAAACTATTTTTCCCCACCTGGAACCAGAGGGAAAACTCAAATCTGCAGGAAACTCAACTGAGCCAGTCTGTGGCTCAGCTAGTTATTCCACATCATTGCCAGAACACATGGGTTCATCCACAATCACAACCAGCAATGTGCTTTCACATCCCAGGTCCACTGTCCTCCTACAACAGTATTGTGCACAGTCTCTGTGAAATGGTGCAGATGTATCACATTCAGGGAATGCCACCTCCTAGGAGCTCTTCCATGCAAGCAGTACTGAGCCCAATGCCCTGCTGTTTGTGGGGCCCTGCCTATAAGGGCACAGTGTAGTATAATAAAAGGAGGCATTAACAGATAGTGTGCAGTGATAAGCAAGAGAAAACAAAACTAAATCTCTTTGCTTCAAGTAGCTTCCTGTGCGTCAAACATCAGGGGGGTAGTATACACAAAAGAAACTACATCAAGATAACTCACACCCCTTTTGTATAAGTTTTGTGCTGTGCTCTGTTTCAGCTTCTCCCATAATAACCAGAAAATCATATCAGCTTGGGAGACCATACAGAACTCCAGGCAAGGAGCCCTCTCCAAACAGAAAAATCATGATGCATGATGCATCTCAACTACTACTTTCATGAGGTACGATGGCAGTAGTTACATCCAAAACAAAAAACACCAAGTAGTCTGTCAAATCCTATTTCCCAGCCTCTATAAATAATCCAGCTAGCGTATCAGAATGCACAGAAGGGAATTGATCAGTACAATTATCATTAATGACAACTGAAGGGAACGAGATGATGGTATGTTGAAAGTACAAGAAAATACTGGCCTACCTGGGGCAATTTCAAAGAGATGTTTCCCTGGTTCATCAGGATTAGGTGGCAGCTCGTTTACCTGACTGCCTTGCAGCAGTATCAAACCCTGTAATGGACATAAACACCAGTGAATGGGGAAAGGCCACAAAGAGGGTAAGGAAAAGAAGATAAACATAACAGACACATCAAATTTCAGTTCTACTCTTCCACTGAGCCTGATCTTTTCCCACTTTCTGAGCAAGGAAAGATCGAGCTGGTCATGCATCTTCCTCACCTGCTCTTTCACATGAGACAGTTCTGGTCAAATGACTTTTCTTTTGGAATAACAATATTCTGAACACGCATAGGTGATTTTCCTTGGTTTCCGTAACACATCCTCCCTTACAAAAGTTTAACCTCACAGCTACTCTTCTTTCAACCTTTAATTTCTGGTTGCAGCCTGCAGCAACAAGGTGGGTGAAGTTCCAAATCTTTATTTCTACATGTGAAGAAAACAGCCTGTTTTCCAGAGATTCTCAGTACACAGAAGTTCCCAGGGAGGCACTGGAGGAGAGCAGCTGAGGCATGTTTGCAAGGCAACAAGACTACTTTTTAATCCAAGAGACTATAGTTTCCCTAGCAAGAGAACTGAGCCCCTTTACTTCACAAGTTCAAAAGCTGCTGGAATTCAGATTCATTTTCACCTTGAGCCCAAGCATAATAAACACAACATATTCCAGTTCATGAATTCTGCATAGCTGGTGGTATAGTATCATCAAAAATCATCTTAATTTATGGAAAAGCTGAAAAAGATATCCCAGGAAGCCCTTGTCCAGTAAGATGAGTAGAACAAGAATGAACACACCATTTGAACCTCATTGTTTCTGCACTTTTTTTTGTTTAATCTTCAAAATTTTAAAGGGTTTCCAGATAACATTCTTCATAACATACACACAATAATACAGATAAAAGGAGATAAGAACTGGGACTCTCAAGAGTAAAGACACAAAAAGCATAATCAGCAGTGCCTACTCCTACACTGAACTGCTCTGGAACGGAAGCTAGGTCCAAACCACCTTTTCTTGCTGAGCAGAAACAGAAGAAAAGTTATTTCAGTCAGTTGTTTTCATGCATCTCCCTAGTAAACATGTACAATTACATTCTCTCCAACCAATTTGGCAACAGCCAAATCCAAGACACACTGAAGCATCATAACCATGGTAATCAAACCCATTACACTCTTTCTCAGCTCCCAGATCCATATTACTAAGTAACACAGTAGTGTCTCATGAGACAGACAATCCAGGATTTCAACTGATAGGTTGTCTTCTATCATATGACCTCTGATCTTCTCCATAAAATAAGAGAAGCCAGTCATATTATTTTTCATTACATTCATTATGGCATAACTTCCCTGCCTTTGCCCCTTGGTAATATATTTTCCTACAGATGCTTTATTTGTAGAAACCACTGTAATAAATCAAGGAGCCAGCCTGTATTAAACCTAAATGAATTAAGCTTCACAGTTTTCTTTGAACATAGAACACTCAAAACCTGCTACAAATAAATTACCAAAACAGTAATGCTTAAGATGGAAAATACTTTAGCTAGGAATAAGCTCCAAGTCATGGAAGTTTACAAGTTGGTATTCTAGTTCTGACAACCCAACCTATTATTTGTTGCTTTGAAAGGTTCCGTTCATCGCAGACTGAAAACATCACACAAGTACTCAAATTTGCTCTTCACAAAACAGAACTCAACCTGGCGTGTCACTATAGATTCAGCAACCTGCTTCCATGTTTTGCCATTCTTCTGTGGCATCAGGCTGTAGAAATTTAGTTCCTCTTGACAAGCAAGATGAACATTCTAGAGCAAGGAATCCCTGTCACCCACAATTCATGAAACTCTACTCCAGTTAATCGTATATTGGAGGCCAGTGCATAGTTAAAAGATGGAAGTGCAAGACACCCTGAATTTGAGTACTCAGATTCATCTACAGAACAGATAATACTCTATATCCAGCAGACTGGCATCACAGTGTTCCCACATTTAAAAATAAAATCTGAAAATAAAAGTTCAAGCAGCAAAATTACCCTGACAACACTGCATATATGCTGAATGTTCAACAGTGCACATTATTTCTGATCCTTTTACAGAATGTAGAAGTTAAAACAATCATGAAAAAAAGAATGAAGCACTTTCAAAAAGAGTCAGAATTTGTATTGAGGCATTCTGATTAGATGTCTTTGCTTTTGCTTTGAGAAAATTGTTCACCTACATTTCTATCTCAATTTTGTTTCCTTACATTTAAAATAAAAATTCTGTGCCTAGTGTAACAGTAAAAGCTGGGGTTGGATGGTTTGTAGCACATTGTAAAGTTCTTCATAACACATTTTACATACATTTGAGAAGTCAAGATTTGAAAGGAAAAAAACCTGAATGATGACAGCAGGGACAGCCCAGAAGAGAACCAAAGGGGTTCAGCCAAACTCTGCAAGGAGACAAAGCCAGCATCTGCTGGCTCCACAAAGCCCCCTAGAAGAGTAAAGTGTTAAAGTGGACATTATATACTTTTGTCCACATGAAAAACTAACAGCTGCCCAACACTGGTACCTAGAGTGAACTGTAAGCAGGGCATGCTGAAGCCAGTTGAAGGCCATGGTTCTAGGCTACTCAGCCCACAGATTTGTTATTTGCCAAGAGATCCAATAAGGAGAAATATGGACAATAGAAGCTGACTTTCATTTAAAAAAAGAAAAAGAGAATAAAAGATACTAAACATGCTATCCAGCATTACCTTCTCCTGTGCCCCATTCTGCAATAGGTTGTGGAGCTCAACACAGCATCCTGCAGCCCCACTGGGTAGATATTTGTCTCCTTTCCTGCTGCAGCCCATGCAGAATGTGGATGTTACAACCTGGACAGCTGCTATGCCCCATGTGTAAGGAAGGAGAATGATTGGACCTAAATGACAACCCTCTTCCCCCACCTTTCCTCTACTGAAGGAAAGGAGCATTGCCCACCAGAATGCCAGAGCAGAAGCTGCTGTGTCTATGGGATCAGCTGGAACTAGAAGAGAATGGGGCAGATGGGCAGAGCAGTACCTCTCTGCAAGTGTAACCTCCACCATGAGGTCCCAGCTTCTCAATAAGAACAGACCACCTGTGAAACAAGAATTTCTAAAAGGATCAGGTCTCTCCATCTACATAACTCTGACCCTTTGTCTAAAAAGACAAAATGCTTTTTATAGGAGCATCCTGGAAAATTAAAGTGATACCATCAATTACCACCATAACTAAACTGTCTTCTCCCAGAAAGCAAAGAGCAAATCCACCAAGTAAATCTCCCAAGCAAATTAAAAAGCCCTATGAGCACTGCAACTCATGAGATCCAGGCAAAGTAGAGGTAGCGTCATGGAATATTCTGTCACCCAGGAACAAGGACCATACAGTGATTAAATGACCCGCATGACTTTCAAAGACATGACCCTGAATCTTGCTTTTACCCAAAGCTTAGGATGTTTTGACAAGACGCAGCTTCAAAATTTTGGCTTGAGCAGGAAACCAGAGCTACCTGGTTTCTATCTAGTTTTCTGATAGAAACCAGGTAGTTCTCAAACAAAAATGGTTTAAATCAGATGAGATCAAATTTAATCAGATGAAAGGTCCGTGCTACCTCCTCATCTCTCTTTCATACTGAATGGACAAATTTTAAAGTAGTTTCATAGCATGCTCTCAGGGACACCATATTCAAGAGGTAAAACGAACAAAACTCTCGCATTTAAGTATCTGCTTCCCTTACCACAGAATAACATTCCCTGAAGCAAGTAGAGAAAAAGTAGCTTCTATATCAAACTGAGGCTGAAGCATATGGGTAAGGGCATGTGGATAGGTGGAAGGGTCACAATTCTTTGTGCAGCATTACAGCTTCAGGTTCTATTATTTGTAAAGAACTTTTTTTAAAAAGACATAGACATTCAAACACTTCCCACTTTTAGGAGTATATGGAACATCCCTGGTGAAATACAGCACAAGCAGACAAAATATAAAATATTTAAATTGCACAATTGAAACCAGAAAGAATTTCAGAATAGCCTAAGACAAGAATGCCTAGAAGCCACAAGAAAAGACCCTGAAAATCACAAAGTTGTCAAAAAGAGTTGGTTTAAATTCATTTGGTGTTTATGCATTCTCAGCTGTAAATTTACATTTTCCAGTCATTATCTTATTAACACAAGCTAGAAATGTACATATAGCAATAAAAACTGATACCATATCAGTTGATTCCAGCTGATCAGACTTTCAGAGCTTTAGGTGTCATCTGAAAGCTGCCAATAGTTGTTTTCTGTCAGAAGATATAATCCTCTTAAATGTTAACAGCTGTTAACAACAGTTTCTTTGAGGAGCAATTTACATATTGTAGAAAAAAGTTGTTAAAGAGACAGTAACTCACTCCCTTTAAGCTTCTTAAATCCTCTAATCAAAATTAGCCAGTCCCAAAATAGGTGGTGACTACAAACCAGCACAAAAAAGTTAAGCCTTCCTTATGCAACTATATAAAGCAAACGTAAGTCCCTATTTGAAACAGTTACCTAAACCTCACATTTATAGTCAAGCAGAACTCACAACTCTGAAGCAAGCCCTGTGTTATTTCAGAAAAAGGCACACTTTTGTGGAAGGTTCTTCCCCTCAGCCTGAATTAGTAAACTTGGCAAATACATACAGCCAGATCTCACATGTTTTAGGCAAAACCCAATGGTATACATGCCACCTTTTTGATGTTTTTTTGCATGGAATGGTGAAAATGTACAGCAGTATAATACAGACCAGGAGATTCAGAGTGTAGTTACAGTGAAGAGCAGAAGCAGTCCGCAGAAAAGTGCTGTCAAGCTAGAGAGTTTCAGAAAGCCCATCTTTCTGCATGAAACTGAAGTCAGTGATGAAGTCAAAGCGTTGAACCAAAAATCACACTGCAGTACCTTGCCTGGGGTGACCCTTCTCAAAACAAAACTAAGCAAATGGACTTTCTCCATGCTTGATGCACCATATGGTGCAATGTCACCTGCCCTCCTCAGTGAGACACACCTTTGATAAAGGAGGGTGATGTTTATTCTAGAAGAGATTAGAGACATAAATAGCTTGAACTAACACCCTAAACAAAAGCATTTCCCAATCCCTTTCTGATCCTTTTCAGAACACGTTTGATTTCATATATTCTGTAGAAAGTTATTAGTGAAGTGACTTGTTTCTTTATTCTCATTTTAACCAGTTTTGATGAAGAGGAAGGTCACTATGTAGCAGAGCTCATTAAAAAAAAAAAAACACACAACCAACCAACCCCCAAAAAAACAGAAAACCAATCACAGACAAAGGACAGTGGAAGGAACGCAGGACTTGCTGCAGCCACAGTGGCAATGGGGACTGTATGGCAGTATCACTACTTTGTCCTTATCAGTGTGCACCTCATTCAGCTGTGCAATAAAGTTGTGGCAAGCTGAGCTGACAGCATAACAACTGGAAGCATGGAAATAAGACAACTAGAAGAATTATTTTTCAGAAAGGAAAATTGAGTTAGGCTCACTCTACCTACTGAAAACAAGAAAAGCCTGGAACCTAGGCCCATCCCTGGAAAGTATTTTTAGCCACAGGTGTATATATAGCAAAGACCTTCAGATCAGCTTCTTGTGCATTTCTCTCTGCACATGTCAGGGAATTGTGCTGACCTTTATCTTACATAACCAGTCCTCTGAGGGTATAAAAATTCTTTTCCAAGGAGAAAACAGAATACCTAACTCACACCTGTCCGATCTGCCTGGCACACTATGGAGAACTCCAAATAAACAGAGCCGAAAAGCTAGAAAAAACCCCAATTCATCTTAGCAGGGAGGGTGCATCAGTTCTGACAGTTGCTGTCACTGGTACAAAGACATTACTAAATTTAAACAGATTGATGTGTCCTTGTCCAGCAGCCACTCAGACTGTATTAGCAATCTTGCTTGGGAAGTAAATTAATGATGGATTAAATCAGTTTTAAATTCCCCAAGGTCTAACTTGATACATGCCAAAGCATGTCCCAGAAATAAACTTCAGTTCATGACTGTTACTCATCCCTCCCTCAGGCTGTGGGGCCCTGAGATGGCTGAACAGCTCCAGGGGCAGGCAATAGGTTACAGACCTACTGTAACACAGGACATACCCAACTACAAGTTTGCTGCATTATGTCAATCCAACAACTAAGTTGCGCATGTCAGTTCTTCCATCTTTAAGATACTGACAGTATCCCTGCAGCTGCTTCCACAAAAGGAAACTGAGCCTATGGAGTTAGTTCAAGATCTTTGAAAGAATTGTACAAGTTAAAAGGTGCTATTTTTTTCTTTTTTTTTTTTTTTTAATAGAATTTGCACCTTTACATTGTATTTGAGAGGCAGAATGAAGACTGTTGCACCCAAAGTCATCATTGGAGATACACTGCATATTCAGACTGGAGAAGTGTCAGAACAGCTACTCCGACAGCAGTGGTTGGGAGAAGCAAGCATCAAATGAAGACTGAAATAAGATGGAGAACTAGTGAAGGCAAAGAATACAATTTTCCTTCCCTCTATCTCACTCCATAGGAACCTCAACACTAGCCTTTTTTCTGGAAGCACCATTTTATCTAGTGCCACTGAACAACATGGAGGAAAAAAACCAAAGACAGTATCAACATGTAGCAGCTAACCATATCTATTTGGTCTGTGTGGTGGGTTTTGGTAGCAGGTGAGTGACTTCAGAGATAGCTCCTGTCAGAAGTTGCTAGAAGCTTCCCCAGCTCCAAGTCAGACCCAACTCTGGCCAAGGCTGAGCCAACTGACCCATCTGTGATTAACATATTTAAGAGGGGAAAACAAAGAGAACCTGCAGCAGGGAAGGGAGTGGGATGTGGGAAAGACAATCAGGCAGACATCCAGGTCAGTACAGAAAGGTGTGGAGGAGGTGACTGGAGAAGAGGTTCCCCACAGACCATGGTGAGAGGGCAGGCTGTGCCCCTGCAGCCATGGAGTCACGGGGGAGCAGAGACCCACCTGCAGCCCATGGAGGACCCCACAGTAGAGCAGGTGACTGCACCTAAAGGAGACGGCCACTCTGTAGAAAGTCCAGGAGCAGCCTGCTCCAGTGTGAAGGACTGTACCCCATGCAATGGACTCACTCCAGAGCAGTTCGTGAAAAACTGTAGACCATGGGAAAAGACTCATATTGAAGAAATTTGTGGAGGACTGTAACCTGTGGGAGGGATCCCACACTGTCTTCAGGGGAGGACTCCTCACTTGCAATGTTTGATAAACTGACCATAACCCCCATTCTCCATCCCCCTGCTCTGCTGGCACAGAGAAATCCATAGCAAAGCTGAACCCAAGAGGAAGGGAAGGGTGGAGGGAAAGGTATTTTTAAGTACAAGCAATAGCTATCTGCAGGTTCCAAAAGTAGATCTCACCTGTGGGATGCATACAGTTTGCAACTGTTAGAAGACTAGTCAGGATGTGGTTCTGTAACATCCTATACAAAATAGCTTTCCCCAGTGATAAATGTACGGCAACCCTGTCCCCAGAAAGCAACAGGGTTAAAGAAATCCTTTCCAACGTGAGTACCTGAGGCAGCTCCTTCCTCACCATGTTCAGCGATACAGTTCGGAAGCGCCCAGCTCTCCCCATGCATGGTATAGGGAGATGAGGTTCTTGTCTTGAAAGTGCAAAATGCAGCTGTTGCTTGCAGAGTTCTGAGCTACAACAGATTACAGAGTTCAGGTGTCCCTAGCCTTTAGAGAGCAGGCTATCCATGATGGATCAAATCACTGGCTAGGTAAGTGCAAGACATAAGATGCAGCCAAGATCCTCATGCATCTACTATGCATGTTGGGCTCACAGGGGAAAATTCATTTCCATTCTCATTCTACAATGAAATTTATGTGTAACAGTTAAGCATGCAGCTGTATCAAGCAGTTTAATAATAGGCTATAATGAGTGTGTGGATGGTGATGATATTACACAGGCTGTCTGTCACTCTGTAATGCCTGTACTGACTCATCAGGAGGCAGCAGTACAGGGACACTGGCTTATTCAATTATGTTCCCTCTGTTCAATGATTCTGGTTAGAGACCCGACAGTCAAAACAATGACTACATGAAACTTGCTCCATAATATACCACTGCAACTAGGAAAGTCCTTAGTTCAAATGCTGTAAGAGCATTGTATTTCACAGGCATATTAAAGAATCTTATTAAAAGTTTATCTCAGCTATAAACTTTATCCCATCCTGTAGCACAACACACACACACGCTAAGTACAATTAATACCTGGCTTGAGAGACATACTTGTGCAATGTTCACTTTATTACAAACCGTTGAAAATACTCACTACCGAAAAGCTGCAAGTTAAATGTCTCATGCCCACAGGAATGTTGCATTGTCACTGGGTATAACCCTTTAATCACCAGCAAACTGCCCTACAGCTACTCAGTACATAGTTAATTAGAATTTCCTAAGTCTTTTGTAAGAATAAATGTGCTTTAGAAAGCTTTTTTGTACACATTTATTGTCCCATGGACAAGCTGATACACCCGTGCCAAACTTAACCATTTTAAGTAGCCCTACTGTTGTTCAATTTATGCAATTTTCATTTAGTGGTTGTTATTATCTAACCTCTAGCTGTCCTCTCTTTGGTAGCCCCTAAACATTCTGATCCTATCCCTTTCCTCTATCCATTTTCTTTCCACAGTCTACTTTAGGACAGCCCTACAACACTGTCCAATACATATTGCACAGCAGGACTTAACCAGTGGTTTCCACCAGAAAAAGTCTTCCCTCATTCATGCTCCATGAAGCCTAGAAGTTTTGATAAACGTAAACTTCAGGCAGTTTAATTTTTTTCCCCATTGTAGAGGTCACACTGTTCCCCAGTCTGCTAAATTAATTTTTGCTGTCAGACACGCACAAGTGTAAAGCCTTGCTTAAATTCTTTCTCCTCAAAATTTGCATAGAAAATCAGTAACTCCCAGGTGTATACAAAACACATATTAAAGCCCATTCTCAAGTCCTGCATGCTGGCATGTAACAAAACCTATGTACTCTACTCACACAAGCTAGCCCTAAGCAGCTAGGCTCACCTCTCTGCTTAACAATGGATTATTTGGAAAATAATGAGCCCTAGCGGACTAAGCAAGGTATTTCACTCCTCTCCCAGCAATTTGGAACTCCATAGCTCTGCCTGTCAAACTCCAGTCTCACAGATCTCCATACTAAGAATTGGAGGTCAGTCTGCCCTAGTGGGTAAATAAAACACCTCCTAACCGTCTCCCAAGCTCTACTATGTGCACGAGTAGCAGCTAAGCCTCCCTGCAATGTCTCTTGCCTTTGAACCTCCCTAAATGTGTATGGTTTTGGCTAGGCGAGAGAGCAACTGAAACGAGCTGTCAGTGAAAGCAGTGACTGTGACCAACACAGAAGTCACAACCAATATGCTCTATGGTTCTCTAGTTGTACCTGAGGTTTCGTTTCCTCTTCATCTTTATAATAGAAGAGCTGGTCCCCACGCAGCACAAACCACCGCTGCTGCCAGTTCTTCATAATGCTCCTTTGTTTCTTCAGCCAGCCACACTTCAGCACACGTTCTTGAAGCTTTGGAGAAGAAGGTCTGGAGGGAGGCCCAATCTGTTCACCCATCACCAAACTCTTTGACCGGGCTGAAAAGTAATTACAGAGTAAATGAAACAAAAAAATAAGGATAAGAGCACACAGAGAGGCTAAATAATGTTCCATACTTTCTTCTTGGACATAGATCATTACATGCATGCTTCCTCTTGGAACAGGTACTTGTTTTTCAGAGTGACTGTCAGGAACTTGATGTACACAAGACAAGCATCAACCTTTTGGTACTGCTCAGTCTAGCAATCTTCTAAGTGACATGGTACCTCCACGGCTCATACTACCTTTCTTTATGGCAAATCATTACTGCCTGCCTTCCAAGGGAAAAAACACAAAACCCCACCATAACAGAAAAAATAATCAACACAGAATTCACTTAAAGTCAGGCTTTTATGTATCTGGGATTATTCTCTAAGCTTATTTGCTGTAGTCTGAGCTCTCTCACAGTCAAGCATTTTCATTCCATCAAAATATATAAAGAATGCCTTTTCACCATGAAGCTAAGATATTCATGCCTTTATATATCCCTTTCTGGCAACACAGTGCCCTCTAGCAGGCGATTACAAAAAAATACCAGAACAATTTTGTCTTGCCCTTCCCCCAGGCCCCATCACGGTCAAAAAAATGGAGGATTCTATTTCATATGAATGTAGTAAGGAAACAGGCTTTGCACATTTAAATATCTATTTCAGAGGCCTATAAGAATTTAGTTGAAGGAACTGCCTCTGCCTCGTCCCAGGCCACATTTTACAAGAAGCGAACTAATCTGATTTATACTGCCCCAGATACCTTTCCACATTCATATTACAACATGTTATTACAAGAACAAATATCACAAGAATTTGCTCTTCCAAATGGAAGCATGTTTCTTATGCAAGATCTTGGCTATTGATGTAACCAATTAGTCTAATAATACCAAAATCCATACTTCAGTAAGCACCTCAGCCATCTTCACACTGAAGCACTTCAGCACCGCAACTCCCAGCAGTTTCCAGTTTTCCTGACTCACATATGGTTATATAAACCCTCTTCTACTTCACCCCTCCCCCTAAAAAGAAATTAAATTTAAGTGGAAATCTACTACCTCTATTTTACCATCTATATTGACACAAACCTGATAAAAGACAAACATCTCGTTTTGGAATAACCCAAAGTATGCCTCTCATATTTCCCCTTACGCACTCTTCAGTGTTATTTGTACAGCTCTACCTAGTAATTATTTATTATAGTGAAGAATTAAGGCTTTTGTGATCGGTTGCTGGAGAAAGTATATCTTCCTATCTTTATTTTAAGCAGCACCATGCCTTAGTCAATTGCTATGGTTGTTAATCCTTCATGCTGTCTTAGCTTTCCATTTCCTTAGAGTTTCTAGTCATGACTGTAATAGTTAATTTCATTAAGGAGATACTTAGCAACCTCATCTGTAAGTCAACAACATGGATCAGATAGAAATTTTCAGGAGGAATTATTTATGGCCATTAACAGCATTGATATTTATATTGCATGCTTCATCGAATGCAATAATTGCGCAGAGGTCAGAAGAAAACTTTCACAGATGAGCACAGCATGCTTTTAAAGCAGCAGGCATCTCATACTACTGGGTTCAAAAATATCTGCTTTGATAATCTGATCTAGTACATCAAGCCTCTACTTTTTAATGGTAGATACATTTTCTTTGTGCTCATCTATTTAACAGAATTATGGAATCAGCAGAGCATAAGGAAGAAAGCAAATCAATAAATCAGACTCACAATAACTCAGCAAATACTTTACATGTTCTAGAGTTCTGATCCACTAATGCCTTTTCAATAACACCACAGTTTGTTTTGCTCTTCACATTTTCATTAATTGATTGATTCAGCTTTACATAAAAGTTCTAAACAGAAATCAACATAGAAAGGATCCAAGCTTTTCTTGGAAAAAGGTTTAGGATTCATTTGCACAGCTCAGCAGTACTGAAATGATAACTACAAGACATACTCAGAAGCCTGACAGCAAGGCAATTACAGTACAGGAAGATTACAACCAACCAGGTAGACCCATATCCGTGCTGCCCCATAGGTGGCACTAATAATGACCCAAGCCTGGGTTTTGGGATGACAAATCATTAGAAGGCAAGAATCAGAATCACAGACCTTGAAAATATTCCTGTGACTGGAAGTGACACTGGCATGTGGAATTTCTGGTATCTAGATGAAGACGGGAGGAGAAATATGAGCAAAAGCAGTGGGGTGACAATCAATGCCCACTGTGCAAATGCTCCCCATCCAAAACCCCACACTTGGTTGCCACGTCTTTACTAATACACTCAAAGATTATCCTAAGGAGTGGGTGGTCCAAACTGGATGGAGTCACACTGCCATTCCTTACAGAGATAGCAATCCCTATCCCCATGCCAACGCAGCCATGTCTAAAGCTACTCTTTGTCCATTTCTCTTCCTTACCCCACCAGCAAGCCATCATACACTTCAAGAGTTGCTCTGCAACTGAGACTGCCTCTAAGCAATATACACATTCCTGTTTTCTCATCACATCTATTTTCTGCTCTAAGCGTGCACAGAGGTAACCCCTTCCCGATCCATAACATCCCACCTTCCTGAGCTCAATCCTGCCTGGCAACATTATACAACATTATTCTTTGCTCTCCTCCTGCTCACAGCTCTGAACACCACTACAGACCTGAGCAATCAATAAGTACCTACTTAAATCAGGGACATGGAAATCAATCAAGTCAAAGCAATTCAATATCAATTAAAGTTGTAATCTTTTGAAATTTCATAAGCAGTTAGCTTAAATCAATATAGTCATTATAATTGATCCTGGCTGACAAACTGTCCTACAGTGAAGGCACTTTGCTCTAGTGTTTCTTCAGTCTAATGACAGTGCCACTAGGTATTATTCTTGATATAGTCTTTGTTTAAAGCACTACCCACAAAGGGAAGTGGTGTCATATACTAAAACAACTGAAAATATTGTTTATATTTAATTCAAATTTTGTCTCAAAAATGGATGCACTGAAAATGAGTCATATGCCTTAGAGATACTGCATTTCCTTTTACCTAATTGTAGGAAATAACATACTTCGTTGAAATTTGTTTTCTGTGTCCATTACACATCTGTATTTTTGTTTGGATTTGATTGCTAAGATACCACAGCCAGTGAACACAACAGAAACCAGGACACTTCCTCAACACAATCTGAGAATTTAGCATCTTGAAACACAATAAGCAAATAAATCAAAGGCAGAACGTTTGAAGTGGTTGGTGATGAGATGTGTTTAGGCAACTATAAGGATATCAGTTACAAGAAACCGGCAAGGGTTTTCAGTTCCCTCAAGGCATACAGGCTAGCCAAGTGTAGAGAAACAAAAGGGTGCTACACAGCCACATGCCTGCTCACATTTTGTGACCTGGAGGACACTTACCCACATCCAGAAATACTACCATAAGAGCAGGTTGTGCTCCATTAATTCTATTCTACACCTGTCTATTCAGAACATTTTACAGACCAAGACGATGTGCTGTGTTCTACTTCATTTGGTTTTGTTTCAACCAAAATAAAAATATGAAAGGATATTTTGCTCTGGAAAATAATTTTTCATGGTAAACCACCAGATATTTCCGAAGAAAATGAAAGGAAAAATAAGTGGGTCTGTAAACGCATATTTTTTCCAAAAGAAGCCATACATGCACTACACTGGAAGCAGTTCTGTAACCTTACTGTCCAACTGAAGGAAAAGCAGGGAGACTATCTTGACATACATTTGTCTAGTATTTTCTGCAGTGGTTGGGATACCTGATTGCATGAACCAAAGCAGGTAGGCTTGCCAGGAAAAGATTCTGACAGTCTGAAGGAAGGATCTGTTTGTACAAATATTTACTTGATATTAAGTTCCTGTGAGAACAACTGCACTCCCAAAGGTCACGTCATAAATCTGAAATCCAACACAGACTAGCATAATTTCAATCTCAGATTAGCAATGACTGCTGTTAGAAACTGGCTACCTATAGAGGGTAAACTACTTTTCAGTCCTTAACTGAAGGGCTGACAAGCACTGCTGAAGGCACCTCTGCTGCTGACAAAGATCTGTAGTGCCATGGGAAACCACGCGGAGCTACAGCTTACGGCTGTCAGAAGAGGGCAGTCTTACTCCCTTCTCCCCACACCACTCTTCTGATACACCCAGCCTTATGTTCCTACACTTCACTGACAAGGTGAGACCTTTTTATAAGAATAGTTATTCACCAGAATGGCAGAGAGTTCTCAGATCTTTTTTTTTCTTCCTGCTATTTTAGTGAGTCAAATCGGGTCACAGAATAAAGACTGAATGAATACCTTGTACTATCTCTGCAATAAGCAAAAGCCTCTTGTAATCCTCCCTCTGGATATGGCTTTAAAACTTATATTTTAATAGCTTTCCCAGCCATAGTGGATTGAGGAGCAAACAAAAAATGCTGACCACAGTAACATTCAAATTGGAACTGGGACTGTATGCTGAGCTTGCACAGCACCAAATACTGTAGAGTCCCAGTCAAGACTGCAGCTCTTCAGCACTACAGATGCAGCACAAAACATAGGTCCACTGCAGCCTAACAACTCAAACTAGCCACAGGCTCTCCAGTGACCCATGTGTAATGCCTGTGCCATACCAACCACATGGTCCATATTACTGAGACACTACAGTGGTTGCCAGCATCACTGGTACCTTACACTGATGTTATAAGCACCAAAGACATTGCTCCACTACACTCCATGGGATATCACTTCCCAAAATTATTCTGGACCGAAAAAAAATAATCAAGAGTACTGAAAACTTTGCCAAGGCCTTTTGCCAGAAACTGGCTAGAAGACTGAGCAATACCATGGCCCAGGCACTTACAGCAATAAGCTTCCCCAAATTCAGCCATAACATAACATTTCTCCTGTTTCACTCATCCAAACTTCAAGAAGGTATTCATTCCTACCCCTACTTCTGAAGGCATAGCATTGAGCCAACAGTTCAGTGTGCCTGTTTCAGCATTTGTTGTACCCATTTTCAATGGGGAAACACAGCCTGCTTCCTTCTCTGTACAACAGGTGGCCAAGTGACCTGTCTTACTTCCAGAGTTGATTTGGAGGACAAAGGCAGAAGAAATCCAGGCATTCATACTTACTTCTACATTAATTCATACTCTGAACCTAAGTACCCAACTTAGATTAGCTATAAGTGTCTGTAACCAGATGTCACTGATTAGTAAGGTAAGGGTGGCTCCTACTAAACTGGAGGTCTGCACATGAATAAACATTAACCCTGCATCTACAGTTCTCCCAAAAAGATCATCATCAACCCAATCCTTTCCCCTGCAACATAAACAGTTCTCACCTTAGAACCAACATATACAGCTTCCTTGTCATTTAGCTCCTTATACCATGGGTTTGTTCTTTCAACTTTGACTCTGGTTCATAGGATGACTAGATTGCTGAAGCATAAAGAATTTTAAACACCTGCATTTATGAGGAAGGATATGACAAGTAACTTTTAACCACAAAGACTTAGTATCTCCTCTCTTCAGCTCTTCATAAAGACCAATGTACTGCCTTTTGGGCACAAGGGACATGCAGAAAAGCTCTGTGGAAGGAACTAACATGAGAACGACAATCATCAGTCGTTTCCCTCCCCCATGATAGCTTTAAGTACCTTAAACACTCGCAGGTCTGGGCAGAGTCTAGGCATAGATCCCTTCCTCTTCCAGCTCACCAGATAGCTGGTACTGCAGCCTCATCATAGGTTTTCCCCTTCCCACCACAGTGTGCAAGTGCCTGAAACTACCTCTGACCATAATGCAGGGAGCTGCAGAAAACAAATTGAGCTGTTTATGCTGCTGTGCTTGCCTATCAGCTACCATGAATATAAAGCAAAAGCCAGCAAGGAAGAAAGTCATTGTGGTAGTAACCTTGCAATTAAGAGGAATACGATTATATAGGCAAAAAGTAGAGGTGACTGTCCTCTCAGGAGGGTGTTAACATATGTAATGCTTCCGCTGTGCTCTTCGCAACCCTGCACTCACCCAGTGGGTGTTTTACAAGTAATTAGAGAGCTTAGAGCTTTTTCATTTTTAAATATTTAATTCCCTCCCCACAAGTTCTCTCTCCAGCAGTCCAGCTACCCTTTGAGCTGAATTACTGCTCATTCTCAAGGCCCCTTCCCCTCCCCAGGAGGTGAGGCCACCGCTCATTATTTCCAGTTAAGATTTGTCTAAGATTAATATGCTGGTGCCTGCCTGCAAACTTTTCAGGGCATTTCCTAAGAGGAACGATTTCCTGCCTGAGCTTTTAGGCAGGGGCAGAAAGCTGCTTTTGCCAAAAGCAGCCCTTGCCTCAGCACACACGGTGAATTCCATGTGGAAAGAGAGAGGCATCTCTGCAGAAATTGTAAGATTACACATTTGAACCGCCCGGGTCCTTCTTCATGGTGCAAACCACAAAGCAAGAGTGGGAATCTAGACCTGTCTCTGGAGGAATCACAAAAATACCACTTTCTTGAACCTTTCTGCATATGCATATGGCCACTGAACCAGGATGAGACAGAGTAATTACAGCATACAGCTGATAACACAGCTCACTGCTGCACACCCCTGCACCAAAGCAGCACAGTGCCAGAAGACTGACCTAGTACCAAAGGGCAGATATAATTCACTGCTTCCTTCACCTCCCTAGGGCTGCACATGGTGAGAAAGAGCACCCAGCACCCTCCTTATTCACTTCTCCACACCCTACCCCTAGCCTGGGCCTATTTCTTCCCACTACCTTCTGTGCAGTTAATCCAGCAACACACCAGCTCCAGCCCCAATGCCTTCCTCCACAGCTGCTATACCTTCACCTTAGGATTTCAAACTCAGCTCAGCAGCTTTGTCTCACATTCCTCCAAAGCAAAAAGATGAAATCCAGACCCACACCACAGGCAGAGGAGAGCCACTGCCCTCCCCAGTACCCCACAGGCCCCTTCTGCCACTAACTCACAAACAAGCCACAAACCAAACCAGCACTTCACCCAAGCCTTCTACACACATACCTTTCTAAAGCACAGCTCCTGAAAACGCCTCTCCTACCTTAAAGAAGGAGAAGGGGTAATGAACCTTAAGGAAGAGGGATATAGAACCTCCCCCTCACAGCTGCGCTCCCTTTAATGGTGGCTCTGCTGTGCCAGCTGCAGCTAGTCACACTGATTGCACCCTGCCCTGGGGCTGGTGTGCTCCCAGCAATGTTGATGGGCTCTCCAGGGCTGAAGGAAAACATTTGGAGAAGTTCACAGCTCCAGGGCTGTTCACTTTGGTTCCAGGAGTAAGAAGTTGGTGTTACTATTTGCCTGGTAGGCTGGAGGTGCCAAGGTGCTGGTCTCCCACATGCTCTGGGATAGCTGTGTGCATCACCAGCCCCCTAAACCAGAGCTGCAGCCTGGGGCCATGGAGGCATTGGTGTTCCTCTTCATAGAGTTAAGAGGCTGCAGGTGCTAAGCTGTCGTTTGATGGGAGGGGAGTAGACACATGTGAGAGTTCCCCTTTTTTGTTTTTCACTGGCCAGTGACAGGAGGGCTCTTCTCACAGCATGATTTTGAAGGGAATACAGCTGGAGGAGCCACCTGCACTGAGCAGTCTCTGACATCTAGGACTTGCTCCAGCAGTGTGGTGCTGACTTCTGCAGAAGTTGGGGGGAAGGTGCCTCCAGTTCCCCCCTAATGCCAGAGGAAAAGAGAAAAGTGACACTGTTGTGTGCTGGGCAGCAGGACTGCCTCCTCTCTGGAGAATTTGGAGAACAGCCAGAAGTTGGAGGGTTGATGCCTTGGTAAACAGAGAAGTCGGAGTGCACTTAGGACTGTTTGGCTGCCTTTGGGTCCCAAGAAATACATTTATTTTACTGTTCCTAATTTCTTCTCTCTGCCATGTCCTTTTTTCACACTGTTTCTTTTTCTCCTTTTTGTTGAAAGCTCCTTTAACCATTGTTTTTTTCCCCTGCTGGGCCTCATCTCAGCTCTGTCTTTTGTAGACTGTTCTGTTACCTGCGCCTGCTTCTGGAGTTGTGGGGTTGCCTCCTAGATGAGGTCCAACTCCTGGAACCTGAAGCATGTCAGTGGTACTGAAGAATTATTACCTGGCCAGGCCAAATATGACTCTGAACAAGCAGCAGCTTCTAACAGAGTCAAAGGTCACCTTCACTGGTCTAAAAATGCCTAATTCATGTTCCTTAGGTGTTATTCATCATCATCAAAGCTTATTCCTGAGCCTGGCAAACTCAGGATAGATGAGAACTCCTGAAAGCCATGACTGGTTGATAGCTGCCTGTTGTGATTAAGACTGTCTTGAAGAAGTGATTAATAATGTCATTCCTTTAGACAAGAAATCTCTAGAGGGATGACCCCAATCACTCTATGTTTCAGGTACAGAAAAAAGTTTCTGGAGGTATCCCCTACAATTTCATACCAGCATGTTCATCCTATTATGCTGATGCTCTCCATTTACTCAAGAAATATAAGGTTGCAGGGTTCCCTTTACTTTTCTAAGTTGTTCTTAACTGGTCAGTTCTTAGGGAGTCAGATGTGTTCTGATGACACAAAATGGCCAGTGAAAAGCTGTTTGAACAAGAAGGAAGTATACTCCAGCATTTTTTCACATACACTAAACTTTGAGAAACTTTAAGTCCTAGCTCTGCCTTGGACTTCATAGGTGGCCTAGGGATTTTCTCTAGTCCACAGAACGTAAATGTTTCCTGTGAAATGTGGCATGTGCAAAGGTAAATGGTAGTGAATTGTTGGCCACCTAAGTAATGGTTTAACATAAAATTATCAGTTCTGAAAACAAATGTCTTGTGACTCTGACAAGTTCAGAGATGTTGAAATTACCAAATAGTGCAGAGCATTAGGAGTGGATCTGTTAGCTAATGGCAGGGAACTAATATTCATGCTACACGTGCATTTCAGCAGGCTCTGTTCTGGACTAGTTTTATTCTGATGCTATGGACTGAATACCCATTAGTGGCTGGAGAGCATTGGGTACGCTCCTGAATGTACCTTCCCACCTAGTTTAATCCAAAGAAATTCTAGTTTGTTCTTTCTGAGACCACTTTGTGACATAACCGAAGTACAGTAAGTGAGGAGAATTAGATTTGTTTCAAAAGTCCACTTCTAACCCTAAAATGCTGATGTAGATTTCAAACTCTACTACTGTAATTCTCTTAACTGTCATTTGCTTTTATATTAAATAATATACTTTCAGTCTGCAGAATTAAGGAAGTCCGTATTTCCACTGATTACTGCCTTATATTCTTCTGCCACACAAACCCCAGTTCCTCTACCTGTTTCTCAAACTTGCATAATGCTGTCTATCTTACTCAAATACCAAGTTCCTTCCACATCTACGACTACCCAATACATTCCTACATCCCTTAGCTTTTTGGATGACTTGAATATATATGTGCTCTTACAGAACAACCAATATGTGTCTTTTGCTTGATCAGTTGGACATTATCTTTCAGAACATGTATTTCTGTTGAATACTATGTGACAGTTTTCCCTAGGTGTACAGATAAGGTTATCTTTCCTCTGCCCTGCTATCAATTTTCTTTGAATTTATAGGAGTCAAATATATTTTGACACTTCCTTTCTGCTTTCAAATCTGGTTGTATTTAGCCAAGCAGTTCAAAAATTGTTAGGACGGAGACTGACAAGAGGAATCATGCAATCACGTACCCTTACTGCCATAAGAAAGCAATTTAAATATAGGATATTCATGCTTTTGTAATCAATGACACAGCACCTTCATTAAAAATATAATTACAGCATTGCAAAGGGCAAAGCCATTGAATATTAAAACCTAGCTGTCCTCACTCCAAGCACATGAAGCTTACATTGTAAATGTGCACACTCCCAGAGGGCTGTAATAGTACTTAACCCTCTAAAGTCCCTCCTGGCAGCATTACTACACACCATCCTTAGAAACATTTTAAGTATGCTAAAGCCCACTTTTCATTAAAACTGAATTATGAAAAGTTCCAAAGAAGTAAAAAAAAAGAGAGAAGGAAATAGCTCTTCTATTACAGCCATGCTGAAGGATACCTGAGGTAAAAACAGTTTATCTGCTGCAGGCTAGCTAGCCAAAATGTCTCACACCGCTTTTTCCAGGCTCTAAGTTTCAATTAAACAAACAAACAGAAGTTTAATTATTATGACTGTGAAGAAAATTTTCAACATACTTTAACATATATATGAGCATGCTGCAAACAGATATGTCAGAGAAGTGCAGACAATTCTGTAATGTCTGACACCCATTAATACCAAATCCCAGTAAGGAAAGAATGTATATTATTAGTATTTATACAACTGAGACAGAGTATGCTGAAAACAATAATACTGTAAAGAATCTATCACATCAGTGGGCATATGTTCTTGCTATAGAGGGCAATCCCATTACAGCCCTTATTAAAAATACAAATGCATAAGCTTGCAGTCAGTGCAGCTTCCATTTCCTAGCACAGTCAACTGCAACTGGGCAGGCATAACCTGTTTGAAACTTTTGAAACCAAGGAGCAAATGCTTTATTTCATTTTTTTCATCTCTTAAAAAAAAAATGAAACAAAAATGCATTCTTTCAGACTGAAGGATGTAGTCTGAAAACTGCTTTCCCTCTTCTCCAGACTGAAAGCCCTCTTGCTTCCACTCTGTAAGGAAGTATTTCTATGCCCCATCACATAGAAAGACTGTGAAAATTGGTGTTTTCTGTTGCAGTCACTTACTTCAGAATCCTGAACTCTGCTAATTGCTGTACATAAAACACTGTAGATGAAAAAATAATGCAAAATCCATTCAGGCCTAGTCAGGTTGAATAATTTTCCAGAAGGCCCATTTATGCCCATTAAGATTTTCAGTCTATGAGATTTTGCACCTCCCTAGGTCTTATGAAAACATAATGTACCTCTCAAAGCAAGTTTCTGAGTTACAGATGTGAGCTTGCTGATGGAATGGCAAGGACTGCATTACACTTGACAGCTACCTCCAGTAAGGCAAATTATCCTTGTTCTCTACCACACCTTTCACAGATACTAAGAACTACAACCCAGATGTCAGGCTCAAGCCCAGACTCAGCGTTTTCAAAAGCCTGAATGTCTTTAAACCCAGGAGTTTTCTTAAGGACCATCCACAGGTCAAACAAAAATGACAGCAGTAGACATCACAACTGAAGGTTTAAAGGTACATTCTCAGCAGAGATTTGGAAATACAAGGGGAGCTGATGAAGCATTCCTGTTTGCACAGATGCAGGGAGACTGAAGCAAAGAGCTGGACACACACACAAGGCGGTCTGAGCAATCAACCACAAGAAATCTACATCAAATACATGAACACTCCTAGATTCAGCTTTACTGCTGCTTCCTGTCACACTCAAGTGAAACCACAGGCTGTATCCAGATAGAGTATTCTTCCTTGTCCCTTCTCTTCATTTTGACTGCTCAGAGAAGTCACATTGCTTCCCTTACACACAATGAAGCCCTCAACAGCAGAGCTACAAGACACCATTCTTGAGAAGTCAACCAAGTTCATGCAGCAGCTTGCAGCAGATCTCTGGCTCTTGCTGATGCTCTCTGTCTGCAGCAGATTCTTGTAGCCTTCTCAATACTTCGCTTGCCCACCATATACCACCCGAATCTTCATTAGCAATCCCAGCAGAGTCCAGGGAACATGAACTACCATTTCACATTCAGCTCAGCCTTGCAAGGTGGGACACTTACCTTCAAGAAGTATTCAGCATCTTCAGCACTGTTTACAGCTTCTGTGAACAAGAACTATAGAAGAACTTTGCAGGATTAGGTCCTACTTGGTGACCTTTGTAAGAAGTTACCAGTGATTTGCCACAGCATTGCAAAGCAGGCAAATTCCTGAAGTTTCAAAAACCATCAAGCCAGCTTTTTTCATGAGCGTTCAATTCACTTAGAAATAAACATACCACTGTGCAGTTAATGAACCAAACAGAACAAACCCTGAGAAAATGACTTAAACTTCTATAAATTGAAAATTAATCACAAAGGTACACTACAGGTTGCTCCCTAAGCATCAGTAGCCCACAGGGATCTAGATTAATGCCTGTCTCATAACTAGACTTATATATATAAATATACAATTTAGTGTCTTCCAGATGAATTGAAGAACATGGAAGAATGGCAGGTATGCAGTTGTGACAGCCTGTTTCCTTGCTCTGACACAGCCTTCTTGTACAACTCTAGTCACATCATTTAGCTTGTCTCATCAGAGCTATAATAGCCCACAGGAATGCTGGATATCAAATATATTAAAGACTGGAAGGAGATGGCAAAGACACAGCACCTAGGAAAGACTTGGTGAACTTCTACAAAATTGTGTAACTAAAAAGTAAGTACATGTAACTTTACTGTAGGCTGTTGGTATTTTAAGGACTGTTCCGTGTGTAATACTGCTTTTATATATATGATGCAGTGACATTCAGCTGGAAGTATCTGCCTCAGAATCACAGCAGCTAGAACCAGTGACACTTTCCTATTTTATAAAGTTGACATGGCTGAAGAAAAACCTAATCTTTTAATGTAGCCTCCCTTTCCGATAGGTGGGAAGATAGAGCTCTGAGACTGTCATTAGGCTGCAAATGCCAACATGCTCAACAAATGCCATGTCACACGAGGACGTAGTGCTGCAGCAGGAGCCACACAATACATCTCCAGCCAGAGCATCTCCCAAAACAAGCTGGAATGAATACACGGGCTGCGCCCAGCCTCAGCCGATCGCTTTACAAATACCGCATACTACACCTCGCAGGTTTGAACGACTGCTTAAAGCAGCTGTTGCAAACCCAGGGCTGATTTCCCTTCCTTCCTTTGTCTTGCCCACAGCTCACACAAAACGACTTTCTCCACCTCCTGCTTCCAGCCCTGGAGTGATAACGTGCTACGGCGAACTGCTTCTCCCAGGTGCTGCAGGTAAACTTGCCCAACTGCCTCCAGGTGTTACAATGAATTTCAGCATTAGAAACACGGCATTAGCAACCACCACAGGGGTGCAAAGGTTCTATCAAGTCCCAGGACGGAGTACAAATTTTGAATTATCCCTGCAGCTCAGACCTGACAGTGCAGACAACGTTGGTGAATGCAAACACAGGTCCCCTCCCACGCGGCATTCTCCCCTGCTCGCTCCCGCTGCCCTCCCCAGGCTGGCTTCGGCCAGCATCCCCGCTCTGCCGGGGGGCGGCCACTGCAGCTCAGGGGCTCTCCGCCACCGCCGGGAAGTTTACCGGTCACCCTCCCCACAACGCGAGGCGCACGGGAAGGCACACTCACCTCTCCTGGCCTGCCTGATCTTGGGGCTCAGCATGCTCCCGGCTGGGCGCGCCGCTGCCGGCAGCCTCAGCGGCCGGTCCCGACCTCGGCCGCCGCCCCGCGCATCGCCGCGCCCACGCCACTTCGCTCCGCTTCCAGCTTTGGCTCGGGGGCGACGCTTCACATGGGGCTAAATAAACCCTAATGCATTATTTATCCGGCCTCGAATTAATTCCCATCCAAACTAGGCATTAAGTGCCTCGCTAATTACTGTCGATAAATCACTAGCACGCAGACACGAGGGCTGGACCTGGCTCCTTCTGCTAATTTGCCATGCATCAGTGTTATTAATATGCCTCTTTCAGGGACCAGCGCCGGTCCCACACTCCCCCTCTGCATCTTCCTCCGATCGCGCTGAACAGACGCTTCGACTCGACAAGGATCAGATCAGGAGCAGAATCCCTCCAAGCCCGAGCCGGGGCGGGGGGAGAGCAAACGGCACAAAGCACGCGCCGAGCAGCTTGCGCATCTGATAAGGTTGTGCGTTAGAAGAAGCACCAAGTGCGCTGGTCCAGAGGGCAGCGGCGTGCTGGGCTGCCTGCTGCGCGCTGCATCCCTCCCGGGTGGCAGTCTGGGGGGAGCCGGGGAGCTGAGAGAAACGACCCGCTGCTCGCTGTGAGGAAGAAAAATCTCTCTTACCCGCACTGACAGCCCGCCCGGGTGAGCACGGGGGAATGCCATCACTTCATTTTTGTACTCCTTGCTAAGCTCTCCCACACCTCTTCCTGGGGAGAGGGAGGCTAACTCTGCAGTCAGTAATGGGGGGAGAAAAGGACAAACATTTGATGAAACAGTTAGATACTATTAAATAGTATTTATAAGCAGTAGATACTTGGTTGAAAATTGAATCTGAGTAATTGACCCATCCTGCCTCTGGGCTGCTCTTAGCACAACCTCCATCCTCACCATCCCCATCTGTCTAACAGGTCCCGCCGCAGTGTAGAAAAGGGGGTAAAAATTTCCCTAGCAATATGCCTGCCCTGCAGTATCACCCTGCAGGTTTGTATTGCTGACTTGTATTGAAAAAAAGCATCTGAGATTGGCAGCTTCCTCCTCTCCTGAGAAGATCCATCGTATCTTGGATACTGAATACTGGCCCTCAAGTCTCATCTCCAACACTGGAAGAGGTTCTCTGACCCTTTAGAGAGGCTGTACTTCTCAAAGTGCAGGCTGCAGAAATGGCTGAGATGCTCTGGACCTTTAGCTGCTTTACCTGCTTGTGGAATCAGCTGCTTAGAAATAATTGTAAGTCTTTTCAAGGTGGCCATCTCAGATTTACACACTTATAAATGAGGCTAGAAGTGGAATCTGAACTGTCGTCTCTGTTCTGAATACACACACTCCTGTAGTTAACTCCCCACTAATCATCTGTATTAGCTGGGCTTCAGTGAAGAACTGGTGACCCCTTGGCCAACAAGCTTAGCAAGAGTCCTGATAATGGGGATAATCAGCAAGAGCATTGTCAGAGGGAAGTTATGCTTCTGCCTTTCTGGTCAACCTCAGTCCCTGGATTAAAAAGTCATTCCTACCCAACATTTAACAGAGTTCTTTCTCTCTCCATATTTTAAGCATTTCTTGTCTGCTTTGATAGTTTATACATACCAATTTGCAGTTTGAGCAGGAAGCCAAAAGGTGTGTATAGTAAAATATGACAAGAAATAAAGTTAACTGAGCTTTTAACCTCATGGGAAACATGGGACACTTCATCCTGCTAAGTCACTTCCCATGAAAGCTTGATTTCCCCTCTGGGGAAAGACATTATGTAGGGACCTATATAAATAATTAATATGTTCAGGGGTTAAATGAAAACATGCAAACAAATAACAGCCAACTTCAACACTAAATGCTAACTTTGAAGTTTTTAGTTAAATAAAAAAGTACTCAGTGTAACCAGAAATATTTAATTTGATGCTGTTGAAATGTTTTGCTTTGACAAATATTTTCAGCCCTTCTTAAAGCAATATTCAAAAGAGAAACATAATTTGTTTTATTTTTTTAAAAGTTGGAAATGTCTTATTTTTTTACCCAGCTTAAACACAATAAATCCAGACCAAATTTCTCAGATATACTCTTTGGGGCAAATAAATTATGTCAGGGAAAAAAAAAAAGAAAAGGTGTGTATTCCTCAGCTGTACTGCCAGCTGCCCCTTTGACACAAATTCCTGGCAAGAGGCTTTTTGAACGTATACCCTTCTATATAAAAATCCCCTATGTAAAAGGTGACAGAGTAGTCTGTGGTGATGCAGGAAGGAAAAAAGTTTGAGTAATGGTTGATTTGCTTATTCTCCCTAGATCCAGTTTTGTCTGACTCAGATGCTGCTTGTGAATAGCAACGGTATTGACAACTTTAATTGCTAGTGAAGGAAAGTAATTGCAATCTGAAGAGTACATAATTTAAATATACTGAAGTTCATCTGGCAGTTCATCTAGGGACAATTATTTCAGTGCAGTAATTTTACTTAAAGGAAATAATTGTAAAGATGTGAAGAATGAAGGAATAATCTGTGAAAGTTGCACTGAATTTGCATCAGGTCTCTCCCTGAATATGTAGTTACGTAGCAGACAAAAGGGATGCTGGCTTAGCCTAGCACAACCAGGGATATATTAGCCCCATATTTCATTGCTAAATAAAAGCTGCTAAGTACAGAAGTGGTAGAACTGACAAAACCAGAAATACAGTTCTGTGACACCAGTTGTCCCCTCTCACCTAGCAAAGGTATCCTTGAAAATTGAATTTGAAAATACCCTGATTAGAGAATTTAGGCAGAAATGCCAGAAAAGGCAGGCTCCCCAGCTTGAGAGTACCTGAAGTTGTGCGCTGACCCTCAGTCTGAGTCCTTACACTAGCAGTTCTGAGTAATACCTGCTGCTTCAGAACACAACTCAGCTATGCCCTTGCTGTTGATACCAGAAAGATCCTCGTATAGAGCTGCAGATGGACTTACAGTAAAGCCACAGCAAGCAGCAGAGCTATTCTTTCACCTAAGCGTGTTCTATAAAGACACAGTAAACCTATACTGTGGCCCTGAAGTGCATTAATAGCCTTAACGAGCCTGACCAGCCTCACCTGGACACCAACCACACCCTCTACCCATGGGCCCAGGAGCTCCATTTAAGACCAGGTTTGAGGCTTTGCTTTCAGCTTAAGTTCTCATGTGGGAATGTTTATCTTCAGGTCAGCTATACGGGGTTGAACAGAGATCTATGGACTTTTTTTCTCAGGTTGACCTTGTATTTGCTTTGTTACTGAGGCTCTATCTAGCAATTTCTGGATTGTGTCTGATAGTGGCAGTTTTTATCTAGCTTTATTCTTACTAGGAGCTGTGGGTGGTTTTCCTGGCTTGACCCTAGACCTGTTTCATCATAATGAATGTGTTTGATGATCTGAAATTTTAATTGAACCTGACTACTGTTTCTTTTTCCTCTTTATCCCACTCAAGCATTGTAGAGACTATGCTTTACCCTGCTTTGCTGTTCTTCTCTTTCAGAGCAAATGGCTATCACTAGTTAGCACGTTTGAGAGTTAAGCTAGAGATGGGCCAATTTAGCAGGCTTCTCAGAGAGACTTAGGCAGCTGCTAGGCTGTAGGCAGTAAGACTTCTATGGCCAACTCTTCTGAGATGAGAAGGGTGTTCCTGATGGCTTGAGATACCAATGACAAGGTGCGTACTGATTGTTGGAAACCACTGCTTTCATGGTTGTATTTCTCTGCTTTTCCAAATCCAGAATGATAGTCTGTCATAGACCATCAAGCATCTGCAAGGCTAGAAAATAGAAATCAGCTGACTAACCAAGTACTAGAGAAGCAGTACTCTCTCTTATGTGAATCTAAAAATAAATGTGCTCATTAACTATCTTCTGCCTGTTTGGAATAGGGAAAATATTTTCTGATATCACAAGTGTTTACCATTGATTGCTAAGTGCACATAATGAAGGAAGGTGATGTGGCCTATGGATGAGAAAATTTAAGGAGAGTAGAGAGGCATGGCCTCCATCCTTAATGCCAACTGATTTCCCATAGCTACAAGCAAGATACTCAGTCCTGGGTCCCATGAACCTCCATGCAGTGTTTTTAGACCTGGGATTGGCAAGTGCTATCTAGATGATGCAGAGGATGATAATGATAATAAGTTACTGCAGCGGGGACACTCACAGAAGATATGATTCATCTGTTGGCGCCAAGGCTGATGGCTGGAGGCTATTAAGAACAGTGTGTGGGCCAGTGATGTTGCTGAACCTGTGTGTGGGAGATTGAATGGATCTCTGTTTCCCCAGGCTGTACATACAGCATGCTGTCACCTACCAGTTATTACATGGCATATCCTTTTTTTCCTCCTCCTCATCTTCTGCTTCCATTTCCAGGCCAAGGACTTGTTGTAACTAGCTGATTGAGTAAAGAAAATATATCATCAGCAAGATGTGTCTGGATCAAAGCCCAAGATCTAATCGCCCTGGACTTTGGCACCAT